>CM062363.1:14822500-16209166 GCA_031216115.1 Senna siamea | reverse complement strand
ATTTTCATAACTTTAAGAGAGCGTTTGAGAGTCTTAAACGAGTATTGCAAGTCATTTGGAAGCTAAATGAGAAAAGGAATGATAACCTACTGCTCATTGCTGCTTTGTTACTATTAATGAAATGAAAAGTTATATATATTGTGCAACATCATTTGTACAAACAATCTAAAACCCTCAATTTAAATGGGTTTCAAATTCGGGGTGTAACCTTTAGTTTTAACTATGTTAAAAATTGTCTTTGAAATTTTCTTTTTCTATTAAATGTCTAAAAGATTTTTTTTTTTTCTTTTAATCTCTAAAAGATTAGTATTGTACAATTTAGTCTGTATAAATTTTAAACCATACATATTAGTTCATATAATTTAATGTGAATAGATGACAAAGACATTAATATGTATGGGATTTATAATTTATAAAGATTAAATTGTATGGTGCAAATTTTTCAGACTAAACAAAAGTGAAAAGTAAAAAATTAGAGACAAAATTATTAATATATCCTTTAATTTTTTAACATCCAAACAATACTAGGCTATTTTCCTCGTCCCACCGCACTCCCAAAAGTTCAATGTAACATAATATAACTTGGACAAGCGTTTCCTCAATTGGTCTCAATAATTACCCAATTAGTAATATTATTGGTGTTGTTTCTTTAAAGGTTGACCTTGAATTCAAGGCCAAGTTCTTGTTTTCAGCTGGGAGTGTCTATAAGGCTCCCCCTCTGCTAGTGAAGACAGTGTTGACGTCTGAGCAATCCAAGGGAACAATGAAAAGTGGAAGAGGCAAAAGACTGAATGATGAAGGGAAATGCAGACTGGTTGGTGTGGCAACAGTTGATCCTATTGATGATTTCTTAATGAATTCCTTCCTTGGCCTTCCTACTGAGTGCCTTGCTGATCTCAATGCTGTAATCTCCATTTCTGGTTCATCTTAAAGATCTCATCAACATTAGTTTTGGCCATTGTTAAAACCTTTTAGTTTTTATCTTGATGTTGGAATTATGTTCCGTTTCCGAGAAACACAATACAGCACATGTCCATCTAAAAGTTTACAAATATATACTGCTACAGTTACGTTAATGAAACCATTTGCTTAACCCACAATGTACAAAAAATAACAACGGTTTTTCTTCCTCACATGAAAATACAGTTTTTGAAATGACAGAACAACAATAAAATTCCTAATCATAGAATCCATTTCATGTATTAAGATGAGGACTCGTACACCAGCTAACAATTACATTGGGGCTGTGAGTTGTAACCACATTTAATCCTTTAAGTAAACAAACTGAATTTGTTATGATACACTTTCAACCGAACCAACATACTTCTGCAACAACCAGATGTCACCAGGCAACATTTGCTTTGGGTTAAAATCTTGATCTCAGCATGTAAGAGAGAATTTCTTTGTTTAAAAACCCACCGTGCATGGCAATTTGAATAACTGGGAAAATCAAGAACTTCATAATTCATTCAAATGCAAGCCTTTGAGTGCCAACCAACGAAGCATATTGGCCCTTCTTGGCCAGTAACTCAAAGTGCGTGCCGAGTTCTGCAACCCTCCCATCAGTACAGACTGCAATTTGATGGGCATTTTGAACTGTACTCAACCGATGAGCTATTACTAACGTTGTCCTGCCCTTCATCAAATGGTTGAGAGCACCCTGGACCAACCGCTCACTAACTGCATCTAGAGCACTGGTGGCCTGTAGCAGAAAAAAAAAATCTAAATCAAGAAGGAATATACCAATGATCAGACAGATACTTATACAACAATAGTTAGGTATCTCATGGATGCACAGGACTCTGCTTCATGGCGCTTCCAGTCTTACTTATTCAAGTCAACTGAATCATGGAAACTATGTAGAGAAGCAAAGAAGCATAATAAAAGTCACCTCATCAAGTATAAGAATGGGGGCATTCTTTAGGAGAGCTCGAGCAATAGCAATTCTCTGCAAATTAAAGCCACCATAGTCAAGAATCTGTAAATGGGTGCATGTGGAAACATGTATATGTAGACTCTACTATACCTGCCTCTGTCCTCCACTCAGTAGGCCTCCTCGCTCACCAACAAGGGTATCATAGCCCTTAAAGAAAATACAACATGGAAGAAAATTTGTTACAAACACTACTCAGCAATTGTATCTAGTAGTTAGTACCTATAGTAAGCACCTGCATATCTATAAAGCAAAACAAAGAGTAAACATTCTTTTTTGTCCTTGAAAGATAATCAATAATATGATTTAGTCCTAAAAGATCATAATATACATTTTGGTCCCTGAAATATCACAATAGTTTACTCATTAGTTCCTAAGCTGTTAGTCATTAACAGAAAAGATAACAAGGAACGTTAAATATTAAATGATCTCTAAAATATTAGAAATATGTACTTTTTAGTCTCTAGTATACCAACAATTCAAACTAGAATAACCGATCGTAGAAATTAATCATATATTTGTACTTAATGTTTTTAAAGTATGACTTGTACAAAATAAACTTATATATTAGTACTCAATTATAAATCAATAATAAGCATTTGATATTTTTGTACAATTTTTTTTAATTTATCTAGCGCCTATATTTGAACTATTAAAATGAAAAAACATAATAAAATTATTGAGAGTGACATTAGGATATCTCAATTATCCTATCAAATCTAACTAATTAAATATATGCAACATTTCAACTGCACAATCAGTAAACAAATCAGTACTCGTATATAATGTTTTTATCATATATGCAACATATATTTTGTTTCTCACTTACAAGACACACAAATTTAAATATTTTTCTAGCACTTAGCAACTCCAACTAATCGCTTATATTTATTAAATACCTCATAACTTAAGCTTCATTTTGTTTTGATTCTAAATTTTAAAATATTATATAATACTTTTTGCCAACAAGCTTATGCACACACACGAGTGATTTCGTTTATGATTTGCCATTATTTTTTCATGTACATAGAGTGTTAGTAATTCTAATGGATTAAATATTTTTACATGTAATTTAAAATGTTAAATTTGTAAAAAAAAATATATTTAATCAAATAAGTAACAAAAAGACTAGGGAAGGTCACATAAACAAATTTTTTTTTTTCAAATCTCATTCTTTATTGAAGAAAATAACTTAATTAACCTTATAAAAAAAAGTCTTATAGAATACAACTCTAAGTACAAAAACATTTCGCAAATGACCAATATTAGCAAATCAAAGTGGGACACTATCAAACATAGGTGAATTGCCAGGTACTAGAAATATATTTAAATTTGTGTGGCTTGTAAGTGAGTGGTAAAAGCATTACCACTCTATCATAATACAACTCTATAAAAAAAATATCTTATAGAATACAATCCTATAAATACAAAAACATTTAGCAAATGGCCAATATTAGAAAATTAGAATGGGACACTATCAAACATAAGTGAATTACTAGGTGCTAAAAATATATTTAAATTTTCGTGGCTTGTAAGTAGGTGGTAAAAGCATTACATACAAATGTTAGTTTGTTTATTGTGTAATTGAAATGTTAAGATAATAGAGATATTTTAATGTCTCTATCTATCATTTTTATGATATTATTTCACTTTATAAAGTTCAAGAGTAGGTGTTAGATAAATTAAAAAAAAAATTTATATAAAAATATCAAATGTTTGTTTATTGATTTATGGTTAACTACTTATATACAAATTTATTTCTTTCAAGTCATACTTTGAAAATATGGTTAAATGCTAATATATATGATTGGGTTGTTGGTATACTAGGAATTAAAAATATATATATTTCTAATTCTTTAGGGACAATTTAGTATTTAATGTCCTCGTTATCTTTTTTATTAACGATTAACGACTCAAGGACTAACGACTTAATTGTTGTAATATTTTAAGGACCAAAGTGTATATTATGATATTTCAGAGATTAAATCGTATTATTGCTTATGGACAAAAAAGTAGACTAACTCCAAAACAAACCTGTGGAAGTGAAATTATAAAGTCATGAGCATTTGCAGCTTTTGCAGCCTTAATCACATCATCTTTAGAAACTGTATCATCCGGAAGCCCATATGCAATATTTTCTCCAACAGACACCGAAAATAGGACAGGCTCCTGTATTATGTTAGCATTATTAGTGAATTACAAGCAATAATAATTTTTATATCAGACATGATAATCCTTTTTTTATTCCTTCTCAAGATATCATACTTGATTTACAATAGAGACAACCCGGGCCCATTCGCTCTTGTCAAATGAGCGGACATCCTCTCCTGCAACTGTTATACGACCTCTTGCTGGCTACAGAATGAAACATCAGTTGAGGCACGAATTTTTTTAGGACAAAGAAATCAAATGATACTTCAATTCACAAACTAAAGAAACAAGAATTAAACCTCATAAAAACGAGCCAATAGCTGCACTATTGTACTTTTGCCAGCACCACTAGGACCCACCAATGCAGTTACAGTTCCAGATTTTAGTGTTAAATTTAAGCCACTTAAGATTTCCACATCTGGCCTTAAAGGATAAGAGAAATACACATCTGCAAAATGGCAGCATAATAATTCATAGTGCAGAACATATGACAAAGTAAATCAGTTCTATTATATTATTGTAATACTTAACTAGCACATAGTTTAGATAAAACTTGTTCTCATCCTTAAGAGTAAACTATGTCTGTTGGGGAAAGAGTGAAAGAGAAATTGAATGAGAAACTTGAGCTGCACAAATCAGATTGGACAAAACAAATTAAAATTGAATGTGAATTTTAGATTCTTCCTCAAGCTCCAATCTGTAAAAGTCTGTTTTTGACTAAAATTTGAACATCATAACAAGCAGAAAGTAGCCATTACATAAAGTCCCTCAAAACAGAAACTTCATATGTGTAGTTGCAACAAATTTGGAAGTTCACCTGATAACTAGGGGAAGAAGACTAGGAAATGAGGCCATACAATGAATGCTATGACAATATTTACATAAGAAAATCATATATTAGAAGCAACACATCTTGAAGGATATGTAGATAATTGCAATAAAACTACCTTCAAGACAAACATCACCAGACCATGCTAAGCTAAACAAATTGCTTGATGATTTCAGTGCTGACATGTAATGCAAATATTTGCTTTGGTTTTTCTCAGCAGAATTGTCAGAGAAGAACAGTTTATAGTTATCATCAACCAATTCTTTCTGTTTCAGTTCTTTTTCTAAGCCATAAGCAAGGGCCTTGTCAAATTGAACCCCAGAGAAAACAGAATTGATCCTCTCAACAGCAGCAAGAACTCCACGAAGATCACCCAAAGTATTGACCAGTCCTTGAACCTGAAAGACTTACAATCAGTCAGCAAGAGGAATGGATAAGGAAAGCCAGCTAGTCAACAGTTCAATCTGCTTACAGCAAAAGTTAATGTGAAGGTGTATCCAATAAAAGATGCCACAGTTCCAACAGAGAGTTCGCCCTGTAAGCAACATTTTGAGCAATATTGAAAATTTTTCAATAATTTTAAAGTCAGAAGTCCTCTAATATTAGAAAAATAAAATAAAGGAGGAAAAAGACACAATTAAAAAAAAAACATATCAACAGCACAAATCTATTCATAGTAAAAATGATCATTACCAAACAGATTAATGGCAGGAGGAAAAATCTATTTAAATTCAAAATTATGTAGAGAAGAGAAAGCTAGAATTGCTGACCGCTTTAACTTTGTTTCCTCCAAGGATATATAATGCTAGTAAAGAAATATACACAGCAACTCTAGTCACAGATTCATTTATAGATTTGAAAGTTCCAAGCTTTATCCCACTTGATTGGTAAGAAAGAACCTGTAGATATCTCACGATTAAATTTTAACAAAAAAGAAAAAAGAAAAACAATTCTGGAGTTGTCATACGTTCCTGGAAACAGGAAATAGTCCTTAAATTATCTTACCTGATTAGCAAATGTAAACATTTGCCGTTTCTCACCACCAAAGGATCTTACCTGCAATCGTTTATGAAGTTGTTTCATTCCTTAATTACAAATCCAAGCCTTTACAAAGCAACACTCCACAAAAAACAAGTTTTTAATATCACACAAATTTGAACTGTTGGAAACTCACTGTACGAATAGCAGAAAATGTTTCTGCTAGAGTGTCAGATATGGATGCTTGAACCATTCCATGTTCTTTAAAAACTGGCAGAGTAGACCTCTTGTAGACAGCTTGAGAAAACTAAAAAGAATCAGCAAGCAGGGAAGAAAACAAGAAAATTGACCAACAACATGAACCAAAATTATTCCATATTATAATGCATTTCTAATTTGAGCTACATCAGATTTGTCAGGGTTAGATAGTTAAGCTACTTACGATCTCAAATGCTCATTATGAAGATTTAAGAGAGATGGAAAAGATGGGTAATTACACTTCAGGACTTTAAAGTTAAATCACCACAATGTAAAATGTAAACTAAACCTAAAATAGGCTGGCATTTTGTTAACATCATAAAATAGGATAAAAGAATTACCAACTAAAGCAGAAATTGTGAGCATTAGAACGCCCAGAATTGGAGCAAGTTGAGGTGATAAAGCAAAAAGTATGCATATCGTCCCAATAACCTGCAACAGAAAGAATACAGAAAAAAAAAATAATGACAACAGATGAAATTGAGCAGCAACATCCAAACTAAAATACAAATAAGAGTACAGCATGAGTGACAAATAACTGAGGTTTTCTAGGGTAGAAACTCTTTCATACTGAAACATAACTTATGGTCAAATAAAACCCTATATGAGTAATAAATGAAGGAGAGTCAACCACAGTAAAGTCAAAAGAAATCATGAACATGCTTAAATATAGGAAATATAAAGCTCACTTCTGACTGGTGTAGAAATGCTTGCCTCAGATAATGCCCTGAATCCGCGATCCCTTGAAACATTCTCACTCACAATATTTTCAAGAGAACCCAAATCAGATGTTAACAATCCAGTGAGTTCACCAACCTATATAGAGCAATCCCAAGAAAGTGAAAAAGTTAGGATCACTACTTTGTAAAGCAAAATAAGTTGGAGATGTAATAAACACACACACACACACACACACATATAATCAACAACAACAACAAACGAAGCTTTTTCCCCTTAGGTGACGTCGTTTACATGGATCAAACAACACCAACAAGTTCTATCCTAACTCATTTATATAGTTAGATCATTTATAGTTAAACTCATCCTAATAGTTTCTCCTATTGATTTCTTTTGTCTCCCTATACCTCTAGTTATTAGATTACTTTTCATTTGATCTGCTCTTCTAACCACTTAAGGCGAGCTTCTACCATCTTTTCTATGATAGGTGTTACCCTAACTTTCTCTTTAATGCATTCATTTATAATCCTATCTTTTCTAGTGTGTTTACTCATTTAAAGCAATATTCTCATTTCTGCAATAATAAATCTTTGCTCATGTTGTCTTTTACAACCCAACATTGATACCATACAACATTTAAGGTCTTATAGTGGTGTGATAAAATATATCCTTAAGTTTGAGTAGAACTTTTCCATCACAAATGACCCCTAACACCTTCCTCCATTTCATCCACTCAACTTGATAATTCCCAAATATTTAAATCTTGAGACTTAATGTATGGAAAGATCTCCAAGTTTCACATATAAGCTAGAATTTGTGTGCCTCTCACTAAAATTACATGTCATATATTCCGTTTTACTTCAACTTAAACAAAACTATGTTTCTAAAGCTTGTCTCCACAGCTTTAATTTCTTGTTTACTTCTTTTTTTGAATCTCCAACAAGGACTATATTGTTTGCAAAAAGCATGCATGGTGACACCATCTCTTGGATATATTTAGTAAGCACATTCAATACCAAAATAAAAAAGTAAGGGTTCAAGGTTGAACCTTGGTGCAATCCTATAGTAATTTCGTCCGCAAATTCCACACACACATACATATAGAAAAATACTTAATATATAAATACAATAAAAAAAATGGAGTAGAAAAGAGATGAAGTTACTGCAAGAAATGGGAAAGAGAGAACCAAAGACAGAAAGAAAGATCAAAGAGAAGGGACAAACACAAAGGAAAACAAACTAAAGAAACAAAACTGTAGAGAAATCAGGTAAACATACAGGAAAAATGTAATCCATACATGTTCCTATCTCTCAACCAAAAGATCTCACAGATTCTAAAGTCATAAATATAAAAAGTTAAAAACAAATTAAGTAATTTCATACACACACCTTGTACCTGTCAAAAAATTCCACCTGCATAGATAAAAGGAAAAAAGATGTCATTAGCAAACTGAAAACATTTTGGACCTAGGAATTCAACATTAAAAGCTAACAGATTAACTTCTAAGCAAGACTTTTAATCATTCTACTCATATCTCCAATTCACAGGTGGTGAACTTCCAATATCATTACCAATGCACATTAAGCAAGACATTTTATGGTTTTTATGTTCTCTGCAATAACAGCACATGTTTTGAAAAATATATTATCATAGAAAGCATTAGGCCAATTGCATAACCTCATCAGCTTGAATTTTAGAAACATAGAAGCTACTGCAGAAAATTTTTTCATGGCATGTTTATCGTATATATTATGTCTACATAAAACTTTATACATCATAGGCAAAACATTTTATCTCAATTCTCTGTTTTGAGAAATAATAATTGTAAATTTCTATCTGTCATGGAGCTTTCATACTCCTCTTTCAATACAATCGCAAATATCATGCAAGGGAATGTGGTGGCCATTAGTTCCATCACAAATCTGTTGAATAATGAATAATCTAATCCAGCACATCATAAACATGACATTTTACAACACAGAACCACGCATATTCTAGCAATCTTAGAGAATATGGAAGAGCTAAATTAAAAAATATTTAGAAAAATAAGACCATTAAAAATGAGCTGGAAAATTGTAAAACCTAGGCTTACCTTCTGAACCAATATCCTTCCAAAGAGCTGAGCTCTCAGTACCGACATTACCTTCTCCCACACTATGTTCATGTTTATAACAAAAGTAACAGTTAAAAGCGGCTCCAGGGCATACAGAATTCCAACCTTACTGAGCAGCTGCCATAATGGTTCTGGTCTAGCACCAATTAGAACTTCAAAAAATTTACCTAAAAGAACCACAGTACATAAGAATGTTTATATTCAAAACTGTTTGACAGCATACTTTTTTCCAAGCAAAAATTTTGCACATACATGATACATGCACAACGGGGCAAAATGGAATTGAAGCAATAAAATTCAGCACCATCAGTGCTGCAATTCCAATAAACTGCAATAACAATACCAATTTTGTTGATTGTTGGATTTAGAGATGATCATGGGTAGGGTACTATAGTCCCTATCCCAAACCCATACATAGTCAATATAGAGTTTCAACAAGTTTATCCTTACATATGTATCAAACAAAGCAACTTACATACAAATATTACAATTAGCCAATCTTATATATATACGGCACCATAAACATCCTCAAAAGAATTCCCATAACCACATCCAAACTCATTTATTTTATGCCCATACATAACCCCACAAGTGAATTTTACAAGTATCCATGAGATATGAGTATTTTGATCATCACCAATTTGATTATTCCCTAGTTAAATTAGCACATAACTATTAAAGAACAAGTTAGTTAGAATTGTATCAGAACCCAAATAAATGCAGGTTACATCGTGTAATCAGACTGAACTTCACCAGACTTGCACGCTTACAGCAACTCTTCCTGCTAAGAGTTAATTGAACAGAAATAGGGTATGCTATGCGTATAGCTATATAGGTAATATTCATTATTGAGGACCTCAAACATTTTAAAATGCTACAAGTTTATTATCCATAATGTTTCTCAAAGCAACATATGTTACACTAGGGGACTTGGCATGCACTCTAGTGCCTGCCAATTTTTTAAAAATTTAATTTTAAATATAATAAAAAGAAGGAGTGGAAAGTTATTTAATTTTTTACTCTCTCCTATCTTATATCTCATATTTACACAGTATTATATAGTTTGGGAGACCAAATACCAAAGGCATATAATAGCATAGACGTTTGATTAAATGTCGTTTGTTAAAGGTTAAATGAGGTAGAGGGATTAAAACAACAACAATAACAAACAAAACCTTTATACACTAAGTTGGATTGGCTATATGGATCAAACCTTTGCTCATTTTATAGTTAGAAAATGAGGGAGAGGAATTAATGAGGAAAAATTTTGCAGCAGCTGCTTTGATGGGTATGCAATTGCAGCAATTAAGGAACTATAGAAGGGAAGGGGGAAAAAATTGATATCCACTAAACGTGTCAGCAAGGATATTTAAGTCTTTGAGCTTGATAGGAGTCTGTTTGTTAGGTCTATTAGCTTGGTGGTTAGTTTGGTTAATTAGTATAAAAGGCGGCCAGAGTGTATAAGCAGAATTGTGAAATGGATTGAACTTCCTTCTCTTCTCTCTTCAAATTAGTTACTTGTGCAATTCTTAGTAACCAAAAGAAAATAAATACATGAAGTGAAAGTCGCGTTCCTTACCAGAAAATAGGGGCATAGAAAGAGTACAAGTGGTGCAACAAATTAGAGTCACAACCGAAGTGGCAAGCCGCAATTTGTGTTTCATCAAAAGCATCCACAGAAGCCCCCAGCTTATGACGCTCGGTGGTTTGACTTTCTCGGGCCTAGGATCCGACCCATCTATCTTAGGATCGGACTCACTGAAGACAGGGTCGGATCCGGGTCCAGTCACATAGGCAAGTGGGGTAGTAACAGTCTTTGATAGAGTTCTACTACAAAGTGTGGAACGCAGGTGGAGAGAAGAGGGGAGTGGGAGTGGGAGTGGGAGTGGGAGTGGGCGTGGGCGTGGGTGTAGTTGCAGAAGAAGTGGCGAAAGAGAAGAGAGGGAGAGTGTTGGTTTGAGAGGAGAGAGACGTGTGGGAGAAGGAGAGAGGAGAAATGGAGAGGCCATGGAAGTTATGGCACACTGCATCAGAGGAAGTAGAGGACACTGAGCGTTGGAGAGATGGACACTCCACTTATTGGGATGGACACTGCTAGATTGTCATTTGTTTGGATATTCTTCCAATTTATTATATATTTCTTTTTCTTCTGATTTTGAATTTGAATGAATATTTTACTCATACAAACAACAAAAAGTAACGAGGATATTGAACTTGCTTTTATGAAAAATGCTCCTTTTGTAAAATTATAATTTAGAGAGATAAAAAAATTTATAATTTTATTTATTTTAATTAAAATATTTTTATAGTTATTATTTATATAATTAAATATGTATTAAATTATTATAAATAATTATTTTTTAAAAATTTTAATGACATAATTTTATTATTTTTAATTAAAAATAAATAATAATAAAATAAAAATTTTTAAAATGTATTTTAGTCCAAATAAATAGAATTATTCAATAAAAAAAGTAAATTTTCAAGATTGAAAAATAAGTGTAATTAAAAAATGTGTAATTTCATCAATTTTAACTAAAATATTTTTATATTTATTATTTATATAATTAAATATTTATTAAATTAATATAAACAATTTATTTTTAAGTAAACATAAATAATAATAAAATAAAAATTTTTAAAATGTATTTTTGTCCAAATACATAGAATTATTCAATAAAAAAAGTAAATTTTCAATATTAAAAAAAAATAAGTGTAATTTTGATTATTTTTAATATACTAAAAAATAATTGTCCAAATTGGTGTTGATAGTTTAGACACAGTAATAGACTAGTATAAACTCTTTTTTTCGTAAATATGAGTATCTCGAAATCCACTAAATTAATCTTTAAAAGAGCTTTTCCCAGCAGTGATGACGTCCGTGAGTGGCCGGGGTTGGTCGCAGGTGGTCGGGGGTGATGAGCTGCATTGGTGGCTGGGTCAGACGATGGCGCAAGGTGGCGGAGGTGGCTCTGTGTGGTGGTGAAGGGAGGAGAGAGAAGAGAGAGAATGTGGAGGAAAGAGAGAGAGTGAAAATAGAAAATGGTGGGAGTTCATGCAATTTTAGGAAGTTTAAAGTCTCCAGAAACAATTTGGTCTTTTGCCACTTCACCCTGGAAAACTTTTGGATGCCGTCTTCGATTCGCGTGAGGGCACGGGTTCCCATGCAAGAGATTCAGCCTTCGTCTAAGGAACTGAAGTATGAAACTTTATATGTCAAATTTCTAATGCCAGGTTGCGTTTTCCTTCATCGGATCGAATTTTAATTCTGAAAAATCCTTAGATTTCAACCGTAATCTCAAAAAATCGTGCCAAATTCAATTTTAACGAAAATCATGATCAAATTCACTCAGTTTAATTATTTTCAAAATTTCAGTTATTACAATATCCACTAGGAATCCAATTTCAAATAATAAAGATGACAGTAATGAAAATGAAAATCAATGTGTCTTTGTATAAGTGCAGTGTACTCATCTATGCCTTTTGTTGTCTCATCATCATCTGATATGTCAATGTCATCTCAAGAAAGCTTTGTAGAAGTTAGTCCCTTGTAATATGTGGCAACACCTCTATTTTTAGGCTTTGGAGAAGTCAGACCTTCTTCTTACAACTTAATCAACCATATATAACTTGGGATGCACCTGAGTTTAGTTTCTGTACCCAGCGCTATCACAACCATTAGTTGGGATTGGGTCATTCTTCTCACTATTTAGTTCAGAGTATGGTACCAAGTTCTTTCAAGGCTCACAGATGTTGCAAGAATTAAATCAATGAGTTGAATGTCCTGATAATTGAAATATTATATTTAATAGTGAATGGTCTTATATTAAATTCAAAAGAGTAGTCGTATATACTGAAAGGTTATATACTTAAAATATAGTATGCGATCCATTTGAATTTTTTTGTATATAAAAGCTGAAGTCTTTGCTGTCTCACACGGTGAAGACTGCAACTCTTTCCCAGACTTTCATTGTGTCAAATAGCAAAGGTTTACAATGTCAATTGAACTTCGCCATCTCTAAAAAGAAATTTACAAAAAAAGTGTCAGATTTATTGTATCAGGAGAAATAAAATCTGACATATTGTATTCAAAAAAATAAAATTTTTTCATATTATCGAAGTAAAAATGCCCTAAACTAATGGTTGTCGTAGTTTCGTTTCTCCCTTGGACTTTACACGTCTACCAACATGACAATACACCCAAATTTTGTCATTTAATTTAATTATTTAAATTATCAACTCTAATATATATATAAATTAGACATTTGTCAAAATATTCTATAATAAATAATATACTTCATAATTTAATCATATAATATAAATTTCATATTTAATTTTAATGAAAAATAGTATATCATTTATCGTATATATGCATATATATTTGAATATGTTATTATATAAATATAATATTCTTGGTTATGACATAAGGTAGTATTAGTTATAAAAGACAATCTACTTCTTCATCTTTAAAGGAAACGATTTTATTCATGAAAGATTATAATTTTTATTTTTATTTTTAAAATATTATAATAATTAATTTATTAAGCATTAAACTGTTAGTCATTAAAAAAATAAAATAATAAGTTAAATATTAAATAATTTTTAAAAGATAAAAAATATGTATTTTTTAATCTTTATTGTACCAATTCAAACTATCATAATAGATGAAAGAACTTAGCTATAAATCAACACTTAATTATTTTTTTAAAATATAACTTATAGTAAATAAATTTGTTTATTGATACTTAATCATAAATCAATAAATAAATATTTGATATTTTTATAAAATTTTTTTTTAATTTATCTAACACTTATTTTTAAATTATTAAAATAAAATAATATTATAAAAGTGATAGAAAAAACATTAAGATAGTTTTACTATTTCAACAATCCTAACTAAACATATACAATATTTCAACTATATAATTAATAAACAAACCAGCAATCATATGTTATATTTTTACCACATATAAAGCATATATTTTATTTCTCACTTATTATCCACATTAATTTAAATATATTTATAGAAATTCACGTATATTTAATATTGTCTCACTTTAATTTATTAATATTAATTATTTGTTAAATGATTTTATATTTATAGAGTTGTATTCTATAAACTTTTTTTATAATGTTAATTAAGTTACTTTTTTCAATAAATAATGAACTTTGATTAAAAAAATATTTGTCTATATAGCCTTCTCCTATCTCTTTATTTTTGTTACTTATTTAATTAAATATGTATTTTTTTATTGATTTAATATTTTAAATTAAATATAAAAATATTTAATTCATCTAAATTACTAACACTCATGTGTACATGAAAAAATAATAGCAAAACATAAATAAAATCACTTATGCGTGTGCACACAAGCTTGTTGGTAGATTATATTATATAATACTTTAAAATTTAGAATCAAATCAATATGCAACTTAAGTTATTATGTATTCAAGAACATAAATGCTTGATTGAAATTGCTAAGTGCTAGAAAAATATTTAAATTTGTGTGGCTTGTAAGTGAGAAACTAAATATATGTTGCATATGTGATATAAAAAAATAACACATCAATGTTAATTTGTTTACTGATTATATAGTTGAAATATTACATATATTTAGTTAAAATTACTCAGATAATAAAGATATCTTAATGTCTCTCTATTACTTTTATAATTTTTTTTCACTTTAATAAAAATATCATAAATAAATTAAGAAAAAATTATATAAAAATATCAAATATTTATTTATTGATTTAAGATTAAATACTAATATACAAATTTATTTGTTGCAAATCATAGTTTAAAAGCATAGGTTAAGTGTTGATTTATGATTAAATTCTTTAGTCTATTATTATAATTTGAGTTGGTACACTAGAAAACAAAAAATAGTAATTTCTTATTTTCTAAAAATTATTTAATATTTAATATCTTCTATCATTTTTTTCATTAATAATTAACAATTCAAAAACTAACAAATTAATTATTATAATTTTTTAAAATTAAGATGTGTATTATAATCTTTCAATGACTAATTCATACCAATACCTATACTTTAGAGACCTCTTTTTATAACTAAAAGTTCTTCGAGATTCTATTAAAGACATGCTTAGGATTTTATTTTGCTGAGAAATTTAATTTACAAATAAAGATAAATAAAATTTTAATTTCATATAACTCATATTTTAAAAATTATTATATATTTGAAAATAAATTTAAATTTTAAGGAATATTTTAAAAAAACCAAAGATTTGGTCCATTTGTAGAAAATGCATTTCGTGTTTCTTTATTTTTTTTGTTTATTTTTTGTATGCATTCTTTTATTAAAAATAATCTTGTTTAAAGCATTGTAAGATGTTAAATATAGACATTTTTTTTAATAAAGATTTAAACATTAATTCATTAAGTTATGTGAAATTTTTCCTTTTTAAATCTTATCGCTATTGGTATTTCATGTTTTCATATCATCAGCCTAGTAGGCTTTAAGAACAAAATATTTTATTACTGAATTTTATAAATTGTTAAAAATACTTAGTAAACCAATATGTCTTTTATATATTTATATCACCCTTTTCAATAAAAATTAGGAGATATTATATATATTTGAATTATATTCTTATTATTATATGAACAATAATATTGTATAAATATAGAAATATATTTAAATATACACATATAAAATAATATTATGTATTTAGAAAAAAATTAATTGAAAAGAAAAAGAAGTAAAATTATATAATTAAACTATAAGACATATTATTTCTCATAATTATCAGCTATTATACAACATGGAAATTTTGAATATATTAAATGCATATGTTAAAAGATACTATTTTAAAATATTTTATATATCTTTAATTAATAATTCACATTAAATGCATCATTAATATAGAATACTTAATATGCACAACTTCCGAATGTTTTTAATATATGATACTAAAGATCAATTTTTTAATACATTATAATTATTAATTTAAATATTTTAAACATGAAAACTTCTCACAACAACATATCATAAATATTTATTATAAATACATTTTAAATGTACCTAATGATATTATTTTAATATAAAATATTGATTATATTATGTTATTACAAAAATAAAAAAATTATATATCAATAAAAATTAATATTTAAAAATAATTTCACTGAAAAGATAGCGGAGGTAGAATGAGGTGAGGTGTAAATTCAACATGTTTTATTTTATTTTTATTATTAAATAAAATCAATTAATGTTTATTTTCAATAATGTCACATAAATATGTTAGCTCAATTTAATGACTAAATTGATTATAAATTTATTTTAGAAAATGATTTGAAATATTTAATCTTTCAAATATTAAGTTAAAAATAATAATTCTTTTATAAATTAAATAATTAATTTACTCTATTTTATTAAATTTTTAATATAGGATGAACTGTCTCACACATCTCATTTTATACTATTTCACTTTATCCTATTTTATTAATGACTATTTCAGACTACTTTTTATCACAATTCCTAATCAATGGAATTCATTCTATTTGACTTTGCATTGGATTGAATTGTCAATTCTTTTTTAAAAAAAATCTTCTAAAATTTTGAAATTTCAACATTAAATACTTTTCAATGAGTTAGGATTGGATTGAATGGTCAATTTTTGAAAGAAAAAAATCTCTTAAAGTTTTGAAAATTCAACGTTAAATATTTTTCAATCATAATCATCAAAATATATATTTTCAATGATAAAATTAATATTAAAATTAGTTTTAATTATTTTAAGATATATTTTTATATTTTTAGATTATTTTTTAAAAATAATTTTTTTGTTAAACTGAACTAAATATATTGTTAGTCACATTTTGTATTTTAATAAAATAAAAACATGACAGAAAAACCAAATGCATCCTTAACTTTCAAATCTTTTGTTATTTATTATAATTTATTATTATTTAATTATTATTTTAGTTATTTTAAAATTATATTTAATTAATTTTAATGTATGTTAAAAATTTATATTTATTATGGTTTAAATTCAAAAATGATAAGTACTGTTAAAATTTAAAATATTTAAAATTATAATTTTTTTTAAAAGTTAACAATTTAATTTAATTTAAATTGACCAAAATTAATTCAAATTGAGCAACATTAATTTAAATTAGTTTGATTGAGAAATAAATGTTTGATAAATTAGATAAATTTAATTAAATAAAAATATGAATCAAATTATATCATAAGAAAAATATATAAATACAAATTTTAAATATTAAAATTTTTTTTACTATCTAACTATATATCAAAAGTTTTTTTTCTTTGATATAGTTTTAAAATAATCTAATTTAAAAAAAATATAAAAAATTAAAAATTTAAGTTTTTCAGAGTTATAAAATATTTTTAAAATTTTTTTAAATAAATTAAAAGAATTTAAAAATTTTTAGTAACTAGATTCTTGAAGATAAAAAAAATCTACTGATGTATCAAACTCCTTGAATACATATACAATGCGGAAATCTCGTGATAACACATTAATTTTATTAAATACACTTCTAATATTTTATTTTAATATAATATATCAATCATGCACCTTTTTTTTTGTTTTGAGTTTCAGTCTTTCAGAAACCCACAGTTCTAACTCAAAAAACAACAAAATTAATTATAGTTGTGTGATAAAAGAATATGAGATAAAGAGAGGAGAGAGAAGAAATATAAAAATAATAAAAAATTATAATAAATAACAAAAGATTTGAAAGTTAAGGACGAATTTGGTTTTTCTGTCATGTTTTTATTTTATTAAAATAAAAAATGTGACTAACAATATATTTAGTTCAGTTTAAAAAAAAATTATTTTTAAAAAATAATCTAAAAACATAAAAAATATATTTTAAAATAATTTTAACTAATTTTAATATTAATTTTATCGTTAAAAATATATATTTTGATGATTACGATTGAAAAATATTTAATGTTGAATTTTCAAAATTTTAAAAGATTTTTTTTTCAAAAATTGACCATTCAATCCAATCCTAACTCATTGAAAAGTATTTAATGTTTAAATTTCAAAATTTTAGAAGATTTTATTTTTTTAAAAAATTGACAATTCAAAGAGTTTGATACATCAGTAGATTTTTTTATATTCAAGAATCTAGTTATTAAAAAGTTTAAAATTTTTTAATTTATTTAAAAATTTTTAAAAATATTTTATAACTCTAACAAACTTAAATTTTTAATTTTTTATAATTTTTTTAAATTAGATTGTTTTAAAATTATATCAAAAAATTTTTTTTAATATATAGTTAGATAGTAAAATTTTTTTAATATTTAAAATTTATATTTATATATTTTTCTTACGATATCATTTGATTCACATTTATTTATTTAATTAAATTTATTTAATTTATTAAATATTTATATTTTAATTAAACTAATTTAAATTAATTTTGATCAATTTAAATTAAATTAAATTGTTAAATTTTAAAAAAAATTATAATTTTAAATATTTTAAATTTTAACAGGACAAATATTAAAATTAATTAAATATAATTTTAAAATAACTAAAATAATAATTAAATAATAATAATGTATGATTAAATTTTAGAAAAATTTAAAAAATTTTACTATTATAAAAATATTTTTATGCCATGAAAATAAATGATTTTATCCCCTTAAGTGAAAATGAAAATCTATAAAAATATGGTAGAACTTTATTTTTAAAAATGTAATATTTTAAAAAATATTTTTTTAATCTGTATAATAAATATGAAAATATAATATTTCAAATCTCTTATTTTTTTTAAACTTTGTACTAAATGCCTTTAAAATAATAAATAAAATTTGTATTTATATTTAATTTTAATTGATTATTTAAAATGTATAAAATATTATTATAATATATATTTAATATATTTAAAATTAATATATATACATATATAAATGTTATAGTTTTTTAAAATTAAATAATAATATAGATGCATTTAATTGCATCTCTTTAACTTAACAAATCCGAACAATAATTATTAAATTTTAATTTTAATATAAAAATTGATTTAAAAAATATAATAAAAATTATTTCTTATCTTCCCAATCAATAAATTATAAGTAAAAATTATGAATCTCTAATAATTTATCAATTTTTTCGTTTAATCAATTATTTAAGTTATTAATTGTAATTTACATATATATATTTTTATAATTAAATACTTATCGAACTATAATAGTTGTTGAGCTTCGTCATTTCTCCACCATTTCACCGACCGTTAACCAAAAAGCAAACTCCACCGCTTCTCTATCCGTGAGTACTCTCCCTCTCTCTCTGCAATTCTTATTTGTGTGGTTTCTCTCTGTTATAACTCTTTCGTCACTTCTTCCCAGTTCTTTTTTCTACTATCTTCTGAAGATTTGAGGTTCATCTGTGGATGAAGTGCTACCCACACCCGCAACTATTCATGGAGGCAGAGACTTTCGAGATTTAATCGCGTGCTACAATCTCTTTATGGGTTCCATGATTACTTGGGGCTTATTTAGTTTTCTAGGGTTACAGTTTTGTTCGAATTGAAAACTCACACAGTGGCTTTGTACTCTCTCTTTTTGGTTGTATATGGAAGGAAATTATTCCGGGTGGCTTTGTAATTTTTTCTCTTTTTTTTTTTATGGTCAAGGTTAATAATCTTGAATGTTCCCCCAATACTGTATAATCAACAATCATCTCATTCTTATAGTTTTTTTTTTCCTGTTTATCTTGTTTTATTTAATTTTTTTTTCTTTTGGGAAAAGACTGTAACATACCATCTATAACTCACAATTCCCTGCCATTGAAGCAAAAGATATACTATAATAAACAAAAACTGTATCAATTTATTCATGGGGAGCCCCGTATTGAGCAGTCGCAATAATGGGCAACAGCGATTAGGCATTACGGAACCCATTTCATTGGGTGGGCCAACTGATTACGATGTGATCAAGACCCGTGAACTTGAGAAGGTTCTGTTCACACTTATTGTTCTTAATCTTTGAGCTTTCTGCAAGTGTTTTTCTACTGATTTTGATTCTGGGTGTTCAGTATTTGCAAGACGCCGGATTGTATGAGAGTCAGGAGGAGGCAGTGAGTAGGGAAGAAGTGCTTGGCAGGCTAGACCAGGTTGAATTTATTTATTGACTGCATCTTTACACTTTGTTAGGGAAGTAAGATAAAATATATAGCATTTTGGGAGGTATTGTTGAGTTGAGTGATATTATATTCACGCTTAGAATTTTTATTTGCATCTCATTTTCTTCAATATTGGAGGTTTGGTGGAGCTTCCTATGCATTTGTTTATTCCAATTGTGCTTTTGTATTATGGATTAGATTGTGAAGATTTGGGTCAAAACCATTAGCCGTGCAAAGGGACTAAATGAGCAACTCGTGCAAGAAGCAAATGCCAAGATTTTCACTTTCGGCTCCTATAGGCTGGGGGTATGAAGCTGTTCTTATATACCTTAAATTTTCCTTATTGTGTTTTTATAAATTAATTTTTGTCTGTGTTCAATTTTATTGTCTACTTGTTTGGATTGCCTGGCACAATGAAGGTTGAGGGAGCGTGAGGATATCATAGTTAAATGGCATGCGGCTTGTATATATATCTCTTAGAACATCACATAATATTCAAAGTCTAGAACAAGCAACAGAGTCACACTAGGAGGCATATCCCTTTGTGGGCCATTGGATCTGTCGCACTATAGAGATCTATGGACCTGGACAGATGTGTGCTTTGTTTATTTGGGTGGTAAAAAGGGTTGTGTAGCTACATTACACTTTTTGAAACTTGTGCTGTTGTATGTCATGATGAAGACATGCCATTTGAACTTGATTGTATGCACACAAGGGGTTTTAATTGTATGCATGGGAGGGCTTTTACATGTTTTAACTTAGAATTGTATGGTCTGTGGACTACATGGTTTATTTTAATTTATTTTGTATATATTACCTTGAGAAAAGATAAGTTTCTTACATTTTTGTTTTTATTTACTAGTTTGCTGGAGACCAGTTTACTGCAGCATTGATAATTTGTTAAGATGACCTGTTTGTATCCTATCAGAAATAAGACAGGATAATATATTAAGAATGCATGTTGTATATACATTATGCATGTTGTATATACATTGAGCATGCGGTTAAGTTGGATAAAAATTTATTGAAATGCTTATTAAGTTTGGTTTCGAGGAAGACTTACTTGAATGTTTCCAGAGGCATAATATGAGGTCTGATACCACAAAGAGAGAGGAAAAGGGGGGTGGGGTAGAGATAGAAACCGAGGAGAAATTATCTTTCTTGGCCTGAAAAGGCAGAAAAACCATAAAATTTTAAGAATAGTCAACTGAAATCACCTTGATGGAACCTTAATTTGTTAAATCTTAAAATTACTGTTATCTTATGCCTTCCAAGCAGCAAATATTCATTTTTTGAAACTGTAATCTCTTCCACATACATCTATCCAAGAAATGGTTGCAGAAATATTGAAACTTGGACAACAAATAGTGATGACTGGCTATAAATTATAATGTACATATTACCATGGATCCTTCTACTCAACTTTTCTACTTTCCTTTAAATTTTACCTCTTATATTTTGTAGGTGCATGGCCCTGGAGCAGATATAGACACTCTGTGTGTGGGACCTAGGCATGCAAGTAGGGAAGTATGAACTTGGCATTTTACTCTGCAAATTTAGTTTTCGAAGTTCATATTACATGTCAATTAAAATTGTTCCTTCAATTGTCCTTAGGAAGATTTTTTTGGTGAACTACAAAATATGCTGTCTGAGATGCCTGAAGTAACAGAATTGCGCCCTGTGCCTGATGCACATGTTCCAGTGATGAACTTCAAGCTCAATGGTGTTTCCATAGATCTCCTTTATGCAAAGTTGTCCTTGTGGGTTATTCCAGAAGTAAGTTATTTATGCAGAAATAATTGAGTACGTTTTAGGCACAATTATTGTTTTTTTCTCCCTCCTTTATTAAGCTCTTCTTCTTATTCTCCCTAGGAATGGAGATCAGATGTATGACTTAATCATTGAATATTTTACCGATAAGTTTAAGCTGCAGAGTTCAGCTCCTTTAAACAAACCTAGATATGTTACATACAGCTTTGCATTTTGACCCAAATATATCAATATTAAAAAAAAAATTGAAAATTCCCTACTAACTCAATAACCTCCTCTGAAACTTAATCCCTCACTAGGCCACTTGTGGCCACCTCATACTTTTTTTTTTTTTAAATACGTTTAAAATTTAACCTAATATATGACAACACAAGCTTCATTTTTTTTTTCTTTTAGTGATACAATGAAGCCTGTGTTGTGAAGGGTTTTGACAACACAAACTTCATTTCTTTTTGGCAGTCATACAGTTGGAGAGGCCTCAAGTAGTATTGAGCCTGGTGAATGCACAAAAACTACTAGCTAGTTCAATCAGAGTCTAGGGAGTGACAAGATGTTGAACTTTTTTGAATTAAATACCGTGATCATTTCCATCAAATGATGTAGGCAATTCTCTTCTCTGTGCTTTCATTGAGCTCTTACCTAATGGGTTGGTCAGTAAAATTACCTTGAAAGGTTGACCTAAGGCTCTGAACCAGAAACAGCAGTGCTTTTGAAATCACCCAATAGAGGAAATCACTGGCCTTTTGTGATTGAAACTCTTCCATGGACTGTGTCTTTGAACGGGGAGATGCAGAAGATTGCTTTTTTCTGCTTTACCTTGGTTGACTCAGTAAGTTTTGTGTAATTCAGCCATCTGATGCTGCTACCTTCTGTTCTATCAGAGGCTAATGCAGTATTCTTAGATATTGGTGTTGTGGATTTGGACATTGAAGAAGCCCATGTGGTCAACAGCCTTGTTGACACTGGCTTCATTATATATATATAAAACTGTGTTGTCAAGGCATTTGATGATACACAGCTAAAGATTTAAAAGTCTGAGGTAGCCATACGTGGCCCAGTGTGGAAATCAAGTTTGAGAGTGGGTTAGTGTGGGATTTTTTTTGGTATAGCTGGGTTAAAAAGCTCATACATCTTCCTCCCCTATTTTGTTGCATAAACACTGCAAGATTCTTGATTTCTTTCAGTAGAAGTTGTATCTTATCTTATATATAATACCTAGTAATACTGGATTTTGTGGGGAGCAGGACTTAGATATATCACAGGACTCAATATTACAAAATACAGATGAGCAAACTGTTCGTAGTCTTAATGGTTGTAGGGTTACTGATCAAATCTTGCGCTTGGTTCCAAATATTCAGGTAGTAGTTATCAATTTTGCACAGCAGACAGAATTTTTTGTCAATTTTTTATGCTTCATTCCAATCAATGATTGGCATTTTGATTCCAACATGCAGAATTTTCGTACAACATTAAGATGTATGAGGCTTTGGGCAAAGCGTCGCAGTGTTTATTCAAATGTATGGAAAAATTTATGCCCAGGATGGCTTGTTGGCTGATTTTTTTCTTTTTTGGCCTGAACTTGTTCATTGTATTTGGTTATGCTTTCTCTGATTTATTTAATATGTTCTCTTGCTACATCATGGTCAGGTTTCAGGTTTTCTTGGTGGGATAAATTGGGCATTACTTGTTGCTCGAATATGCCAGCTTTATCCTAATGCGCTGCCTAATATGTTAGTATCTCGATTCTTCCGGGTATATACTCAGTGGCGTTGGCCAAATCCAGTGATGCTTTGTGCTATTGAAGAAGGATCTCTTGGACTTCAAGTATGGGATCCTAGAAGATATCCCAAGGATAGATTCCATCTAATGCCCATAATTACCCCTGCATATCCTTGTATGAACTCTAGCTACAATGTCTCAGCGAGTACATTGCGTATTATGTCAGAGGAGTTTCAGAGGGGAAGTGAAATATGTGAGGTATGATCTGATGGCTTGGGAAATGATTTTCTTTTTGGCCAAACCCTGGGAAAGTCTTGCATAAAATTTCTTGTTCAGTCTACAATAGGTTTGAATGTATGGTTCAAGTTTCCCTCTTTTCTTATGTTTCATCCCATAAACTGTAGCATCTTGCCCCAAGATTTGGACTGGCACATCCAAGTTGGTCTTCCCATGTTGTCAAAATTATGCTGATGTGGAAATTAAATATATTTGTTTGATAAACTCTGATCCCCCTTTTCACAATATGATAATATCAGAGTAGATGCTTCTCTGATCTGCACTACTTTTGTTCTTCCTCTGATTTGATGCACTTTAATAAGTCTATCCTTGAAGGCTAGGAAGAGTCTGAAATCACTATACAAGTCTTGTATGGAAATTATTTTTCTATTTTTTTGGTAGAAAATTATTTTTCTATTTGGTTATTTACTGTGTTTTAGATGACTGCAAACGTTGATAAATTTTAGTTAATTGTAAGTTTTATGTTTCGATGAGAAAGTAATACTTCTATTACTGAATAGTGAATACCAGAATCAATGGAGAAATAGCTTGTTTTTGGTACAGTTAATGATCTTAAATTTGACAAGTCTGGCAAACATTTTTAGTAATTAAATCTATTTTTATTTTCTTATATAATAATTGAATTGCTTAAATTATCATGATATTTCTGGTATTTGTAGGCTATGGAAGCAAACAAAGCTGACTGGAATACTCTTTCTGAGCCTTATCCTTTTTTTGAAGCTTACAAGAATTATCTACAAATAGACATTAGTGCAGAGAATGCTGATGATCTTAGAAAATGGAAAGGCTGGGTTGTGTCTCGGCTCCGCCAGCTAACATTGAAGGTGAAACACTGTGCAACTTTTGTTGCTTGTTGTTTGTTGTTACATTTACTTTTCTATCTTAGATCTCCCTCTTTTATTTATTTATTTTTTTGTTGTTTATTTGTTTGAGGTGTGGAGGGAACTTCATTTCTTAGTTCATGCAGTAACCTAATTGGTTGTCCTGTAAAATACTAGATTGAGAGGCACACATATGGCATCCTTCAATGCCATCCACATCCTGGTGATTTTTCAGACAAATCTAAACCTCTCCACTGTAGTTACTTCATGGGTCTGCAACGTAAGCAAGGAGTCCCAGTAAATGAAGGTGAACAATTTGATATAAGGCTAACTGTTGAAGAATTTAAGCATTCTGTCAACGTGTACACTTTATGGAAACCTGGAATGGAAATTCACGTATCCCATGTGAAACGTCGGAATTTACCTAACTTTGTATTTCCTGGTGGTGTTCGACCTTCCCGTCCATCAAAAGTAACTTGGGATAGCAAGCGGAGTTCAGAATTGAAGGTTTCTGGTCAGGGTCAAGAGAAGTCTCATGAAGGCAGAGCATCTGTATGTGGAACAGAAGATGAAAAGAAGAGAAAGCGAGCAGATGATGACTTGGATGATAACAGGAGAAGTTCCAAGTCCTTTGGATCTTTACCTTCTTCCAGCAGGGAAGTTCATGGGGATAGAACTATTAGCACGGCTAGTTCTTGTTCTATAAAATGTGATGAATCAGAAGCCAACGGTGCAAGGGGACAGAAGAGCGAGAAACCAGAATTGAAATTTAGAGGGGAGGTATCATCTGAGAAGAGTGAGATAAATGGATCAGGGAGTGGCAATCCGCAGGTCAGCACTGTACTTGCTTCTACTGATACATCAAGTTCTAAAGAAGCAGAAAAGCTGGCTATTGAGAAGATTATGTCTGGTCCATATGATGCGCACCAAGCCTTTCCAGAAGAACCTGATGAGCTTGAAGATGACCTTGAGTATAGAAATCAAGTCAAAGATGATAGGGGAGACCTGAAAAGCAGCAGCTTGGACTCCTTAAACTTGAAGCCTGTAGTAGCAGCAGAGCCAGTTATTTCAAACAACAAAATGACTTGTTCTACTCATTTATGCTCCAATGGAGGATTGGAGGAGCTTGAGGTTAACTTCTTATTTTGTCTTAATTTGAGACTTTTATTTCATTAAGATTTTCAGTCAAACATTCTGCCGAAAATGTAGTCATGTAGATTTCATGATCTCTGAATGGTTGCAATTGTCTGAACTGTATTTGTTAATGTTACTTAAAATTTGGTTAAATCTAAGTATTAGCTATAACACAGTTAAAATTGCTCAACTTCAATTTATTACTGCCCCTCTTTTTAGTTTTTTTGCCACATATTTGTAATGGCTGCTACTTCTTGTTGACTGTTTTTGTTTTTACTTAATATGTTTTAGATAGAATTTAATGGCATAATATCATCTGAAGAGGTTTTCTTGTTCAGATAGATTATTTAAGAAATGTCAGATTTTTTTTTTTCTTTTGAATTTTAGAAGATAATTTGCTTTATTCCTGTAGGCTCTTAATCCCCTAGCTGAGGTAATAATCTGGATTATATTTCTCTTGTTTTGCTTTATTGGAATTCTCCCATCTTTTAAGAATTTTTTTTGTTACTGCTGCCTTGACCTATCTCTTTCGTCTGAGTGGCATTTCTCTTAAAGTTACAATGTTGTTTTGCCATGTGGGGTATCAGTAAGAAAATGAAGAGTTCTGACTGTTTCCTTTTTCACTGTTGTTGGACAAAGCCTGCTGAACTGACAGCACCATTGTTAAGTGGGACTTCTAGGCCTGTGCCACAGCGGAAGCCTCTGATAAGGTAGACAACAATCCATTGTTGAACATTGTACTTGTTGAACATTGTAGTTGTTGAACAGTTTGTTTCCCTTTATATTTTCAGGTTGAACTTCACATCCTTGGGGAAAGCTGCCGACAAAAGTTCTTAGAACCATCTTTACTTAAGCTCAAGGTATGCTGGGCCAGGAATGAATTTCAACGGTCATAAATTTTCTTTCTTGTGTAATAATGTTGATACTATAGACTTAAATGAGCTAGAAAAGTCATCAATTTTCACTTGGAATATCTACATGAGAATTGAGATAATGTTGACTATCTCCACCTCCAGTAGAAAACAGATTTTCATGACAATGTTATCTGAAAAGTTCAGTTTTTATTGCCATAATAACATTGGTGTCTTTCTTAATTGCACATTTGCTCATTCTTCTCACTTACTGATTTTGAGGAACGAGGTGCAGCAAGAAAAAGAACCTGCTGCTCCTGGAGGTGATCAATCGAGTGCTGAAGGAGTTGCTGCCAATCTCTCCTCCGAGGATGCATTGGATGCTATGCTGGTTGCAACATTTTTTCTGAGTGAGCCTCCAGTGGTGAAGGTTGCAGCGGTGCTGGTGGTGGAAGCAATGGTCCTCCAGAATTTGAAGAGGGGGTTAATCCCCCAGTTTAAAAATTTTATTGTTGTTGTTATGGCCTTTAGGCCTTAAAACTTTTTATATAATTTTAATTTTTGTAAGAATTCTATTGTGCCCCACGTGATTTTGGTGGGGGTTAAATGACAAGTTTGGCATAGTTTTTTGTTTTTGCATTGCATGTTTTCTTTGTACTTTGTTTTGTATGTCTTTGGATTGCAGGAAAGTTATCGTCTTAGGGTAGGTGATCGTCCATTGATTCACTTGGTGGGGGCCAAGGGTCGAGGAAGGAAGTTGAAAAGTTTTCCTTCAGATAAGGGATTGTCCACTGATCGCTTGGTGAGGGCTTAGGGCCGGATTATCAAAATGTTGCGACTTGCTGTTGATATGTTGCGACTTTTGCACTTTCTCTCTCATTTCTTCTAACGCATCTAAGCTTATAGTTAGAGCTTGTCTATTATTTTTGATCGAGTAGGTAGAAACACGATTGGATGGACATTCTAGTTTGATTGGGATCATAACTTCATGCTCGAACATGAAGGCAAATAGCGTCTTGCTCGTCGATGTTTTTGGAGTTGTCTTGTAGCACCATAGTACTATGTGTAATTCATGTACTTAGTTGGCTTTTGCTGCTCTAAGTCTCTTTTTGAGTCCTTGGAGAATAATTTTGTTAACTAGTTTCACTTGCCCATTTGTGACAGGGTGTACGACAGAAGTCATTCTCAGGATTGTCTCATTATTGGCAGTAATATTTGAAAGATTCACTCATGAACTATCTGTCATTATATGTGATTATTATGCGTAGAGACTCGAAGTAGTAGATGATGTTTTGTCATAGAAACTTTTGTATCTATTGCAATGTTATAGACACCAATGGTTTTGCTTCAATTCATTTGGTGAAGTAGTTTACAGCTACTATTAAGAACTTCCTTTGACCAGAAGCAATTGGGAAGGGTCCCAAAATATCCATATTTTAAGTCAAAAGGTCATGGGGAAGAAATGGTATGTTGCTTGTTAGTTGGGATGTGAATGAAGTTACTGTATTTTTTTACATGCATCATAGTGATGGACTATTCGATTGGCATACTGTTTTAAGGTATGCTAAAGGTTTTACGCCTTATGGTGATCGCAGACTGGTGGGTATCACATATCCTTTCATGGAGTTCGCTGAGTATCTCTTCGCCTTGTTATGGAGCTATAGACCTATGATAAGGGGCTACAAAGTCTTTTCTATATAAATTGGTACTCCAAATATAATATCTTGCAAATTTTTGTTGAATTTTTTGAGCTTTATTTCTTTTTAGTGGCAAAGTGTCATCTTTAAGATATTAGATGATAGGTGTCATTTAAGACTAGTGATTGGCGTCGATCAGGAGGATTTCTATTTGCTGGATACTCGGTCTCTCAAGCTGCTTTCTTATTAATGATATGTAGATTTAGATCTCTCAAGCGGCTTTAATAAGGCGTTTGCCCTTTCATTTTCTTTTTTAGGTATATGTTCCACCTGCGAGTGTTTAAATTGGCCCATTAGTTGTTTTACTAATTGGACATATTGCTTGGTCATGGAATTCTTTTTTTTTTTTTTTGCTTCATGTTCTTCATTTATTTGATTGATCACTAAGTGGGAGTCGCTAAAGGGGAAGACTCGATTGACTACAAGGTCTTGGGCCAATTGGAGGCCTACTAGGAGGGCTTTATACGTTGCTTGATTGTTGGATTTTTAAAGAGAAAGTGAATTGCTTGCTTGAACTTGATGTCAGATGGGCTTTCAATGATGATACTCGCGCTGCTTGTGGCTTTGAGGATCCATCAACATGGATGGTCTAGGAGGGTGTTTCTTCGATTTTCTTAGAAGAATTTTCTCTTGGAGGATGTGTCATCTCAGTGATAAATTTAGCAAGCACTTGAGCCTTAATGGTTCTCCTTGGTTCGAAAATGATGACGAATTCTGAGAGTTCAATTGCCTAAGTGGTTAATAGCCCCACCAAGTCGGCTTATGAAGAATTTTCTTGAGTGGCTGATTGGTCTGAACAATAATAGTGTTGTTGAAAATAGGGAATTCATCACCTTGATGATATTACTAGTGCAAAAGCTAGTTTCTCCACATTTGACAGCATATTTTGACCTCTTAAAGGGCTCGGCTAGTAAAATAGATTGAAAGTTGGTTCATTTGCTCTTTGCGTATCAACATCAAACTGACCAATTGATCGGCCATGGCGAGGTATAAGTATAATGTTTTCCTAGGCTGTGGTTTCGAAAGCACAAGTGAGTTAGTAAAATATTGATTGAGCAGTGAGAATGCTTGTTCGCATTTGTTCGTCTATAAGAAGGGGTTAGCCGCTTTTAATATTTTGAGAAAAAGTAAATAGCGATTGACATACTTGTATTACAAGCATGTTTGAATGAATAATAATAAGTTTTCTTGTTACAAAAAGGTAAATAAATAAAATGACTTGAAAAATAAATACTTATATTATTTAGAAAATTTTGTAGGTACAGAAGTGGGGTCTCTTGGGTATGATTGAAATTATTACAAGGATATCTTCTAATAATTTGTACAATACATTTGTAGATTAACACTAGGGGCGAGGGTATCTTTAATACCTTGATAAGTGTTAAAATTAAGATTTTTTTTATGGTTGTGACTCCTAGCTTTTTGTGTTTTGGTCTTCAAAGAGGAGATTCTTCATCTCTATTCATGAACAATGACTCTTATCCTCCATTTATGAATGTTTGTTGGTTTTAGTTTGTCATTGTTTTATGTATTTCTCTTTCTTTCTTGTGTCTTTAATTAATGTTATTGAATTAGGTGTAAAGTTAACTTCTACAAGAAGTTTATGAGATGTACAAATACCTATCTCTATCAATGGAAATGTAAGAGAGAAATCCTATTTAAAATTTTTAAAATTCTCTCCATCTATTTATTTATCTAATTCTATCAATTGGTATCAAGGCTTAAGTTCTTAAGGGATTTGTGAAGGCTATTCAATCAAGGACTAAAGGTTTGAAGACTCAAGGAGTTCAGATGTCTTCAAGTAACATTAGTTCAATTCTTCCTCAATTTTCAAGGGAAAATTATCATATATGGTCAATCAAGATGAAGACATATCTTCAATCTTTAAATTTATGGGAGATTGTTGAGACAGATAATAATTCACCCACTCTTGGCAATAATCCCACTGTTACCCAAAGAAAGGAATATGAAGAAAACCAAGCGAAAAAACCTAGAGCTCTTTCTTGTCTCCATGCTACTTTGTCCAATGTGATTTTCATTAGAATTATGGCATGTGAATATCCAAAGTAAGTATGGGACAAGTTGAATAAGGAATTTGAAGGGAATGATCTAGTGAAATCTATCAAGATTTTGAATTTGAAAAGGTAGTTTGAGGACTTGATGATTAATGAAGGGGAGAGTGTACATGATTTCTCTTCCAAATTTCTTGATGTTGTCAAAAAAATGAGATTGCTTAGAGAAACTTTTACGGATGAGAAGGTGATAGACTTGATAAGTCTTCCTGTGAGGTTTGAGTCCAAAATTTCTGCCATTCAAGAGTCTTGTGAGCTCAAAACCATGAGTGTTCCTTAACTTTTAAGCAAGTTGCAAGTTTAAGAATAAAGAGCTATCATGAGGGAAGGAGATGTTATTAAAGGTTCTTTTCAAGCAAGGCACAAGTTGAAGCAAGGAAAGAAGGATGTAAAGAAGGGAAGCAATGATAAGAGTGATAAATGCAAAGGCAAAGGTAAAGCAATGTCCTTGGACTTTGACAAACAAGGGAAGTTTCCTCTATGACAATCTTGCTTAAGAACTAATCATCTTGAGAAGGATTGTTGGTTTCAATGTAAACCTCTAATTCAATGCCATTTTTTCAAAAAAAAAAAAAGTTAGCCATATTGAGAAGAATTGTAGGCAAAAAAAAAAAAAAAAGCTTAAGGAAGTAATATGCAACAAGCCAAGTACACCGAAGAGGATGAAGAAGAGGTGAAAGTAGGAAGTTAGTTCATGACCAGTCAAAATCCTACTATGACAAGTAATCAAATATGGTTCATTGATAGTGGTTGTACTAACCACATGACAAAGGATGAATACCTCTTCACCAAGCTGGACAAGACTTGCAAGACTAAGGTGAAATTAGGCAATGGAACTGTGATTGAAGCTCAAGGAAAAGGTACAATAAAAATTCAAACTAAGAAAGGTACAAAACTCATTCAAAATGTGCTCTTTATTCCAAGTTTAGCATAAAACTTGCTTAGTGTAGCTCAAATGCTCTTGAATGACTATACTTTATATTTTAAAGGACATGAATTTTATATCAATGATAGAAGAAATAAGTTAATTGCTAGATTGCCTATGATTGACAAAACATTTCCATTATGTTGGAATGAGGTAAAGGAATCATTTAACTTTGCTAAAATTGATGAATCTGAATTGTGGCATAAGAGATTTGGGCATTGCATTATAGTTCACTCTCTTTGACGTATAAGGATGACTTAGCAAGGGTTTTGCCTAATATAAAGCAACCTAAAGGTGTGTGTCCTTATTGTCAAATGGGGAAGCAACACTGAATGCCTTTTCCTTATGCATCTTCATGGAGAGCTATGGAGAAATTGGAAATTGTTCATTCTTAAGTTTGTGATCTTACAAAGAACGAGTCCTTGAGCAAAAATAAATATTTTGTACTTTTTATTGATGATCTTAACCATAATGACTTAGATCTATTTTTTAAGTCACAAGTCATAGGTTTTCAATGTACTTGAAAGGTTCAAAAAGATGTCTGAAACTAAGTCTGGATGCAGATTCAAAGCATTGTGGTCAGACAATGGAACAGAGTATAATTCAATGGAGTTTAACAGATTTTATGAAGATGAAGGGATCAATCATCAACTTTCAATTGCTTACACTCTTGAGTGGAATGGTGTAGCTAAAAGAAAGAATAGAAGTGTTATGGAAATGGTGAGATGTATGCTAGTTGAGAAAAAGCCTCCTAACTTTTTTTGGGTGGAAGTTGCTCACACAATAGTTTATTTGCTAAATCAACTACTAACTATTGCTCTTAAAGGAACAACTTCTATTGAAGCCTGGAATGGTGTTAAGTTGTCTGTTGCTCATATGAAGATTTTTGGTTCATGTTGCTACATTTATATTCCATCCATCAAAAGAATCAAGTTAAAGCCCAACTCTGAAATTAGAAATTTTTTTTTTGGGTATTCTACTTAATCTGAAGACTATAGAATATATAACATTAAGTGGGATAAAATTGTCATTAATTGAGACGTGGTTGTTGATGAAAATTCTTTTTGGAATTGGGAGAAATATTAAGTTAATAAATGTCCAAATTCAACTCAAGATAAACCTCTGTATTTGATAACTAGCAATGATATGATTACTAACAATGATGAAGAAGCTATTGAAGATTCCTATAGCTCAAGCAAAAGTAACCTTTATGTAAATGATGATGAGCCTTTAAATCTGTAAAAAAAATCTCTAGCTGAGATTTATGAAAGGTGTAACCTTGCAATTGTTGAGCCAACATGCTATGAAGAAGCTATAAAGGATGAAGGATGGGTTAATTCTATGAATGAAGAATTGAAATGATTTAAAAGAATGGAACTTGAGATTTAGTGCCCAAGCCTTGTGGAAGGAATATGATTGGCCTCAAATTGGTCTAAAGAGCTAAGTTGAATCCTAATGGCTCTATAAACAATCTCAAGGCTATATTGGTTGTGAAGGGCTATGCATAACAACCTGGGATCGATTAAGGTGATGATTTTTTTTTGTGGCAAGACATGTTACAATTTGATTTCTTGTGGCATTAACAGTCCAAAGTAAAGAGAAAATTTATCATCTTGATGTTAAATTTGCATTTTTGAGTGGTGAATTACAAGAATATATCTTTGTTGAACAAACTCCTAGCTATTCTATTAAATGCAAGGAAGATATGGTGTACAAGTTTCAAAAAGCTTTGTATGAATTAAAGCAAGTTCCTAGAGCTTGGTATAAAAAAAGTAGATTCTTATCTAACTGAATATGGATTCAGGAGGAGCCCAAATGAAGCTACTCTCTACACTAGATATGGAAATGATGGTAAAAAGCTAATTATTTCTCTTCTATATTGATGATTTACTGATAACAGGTGATGATGAAGCTCAAATGATAATGTTTAAGGCCAAAATGGAAAGGATCTTTGAGATTACTAATTTAGGTGAGATGAAGTAATTTCTTGAGATAGAATTACACCAAAGCTCAAAAGGTGTTTTTATATCTCAAGAGAATTATGCTAAAGATCTTAAGAAGTTTAAGATGGAAGGATGCAAAGCTATCTCAACTCCTTTGATGGCTAATGTAAAATTATCCAAAGAAGATGAAGGTGCAAGGGTTGATCCTCCAAAATATAGAAGCTTAATTAGAAGCCTTTTGTATTTTACTATCACAAAGCTTGATTTGATGTTTGCAACAAGTCTACTTTCAAGATTCATGCAAAATTCAAGAGAAACATATGGGAGCTACAAAAAGGTTTCTACGTTATATAAAGGCAACCATTAATCATGGTATATTTTTTGATGCTAGATTCTTATCAGATTAGAAGGTTTTTTAGATAGTAATTGGGTTGTTAACGTTGATAACTCCAAAAACACTTCTAGATATGTATTTTCTCTTAGATCGAGTTTTTTCTCTTGGAACTCAAAACAGCAAGATGTTATTGCTCAATCTTCACATGAAGCATAATATATTTCTGTTGCCAATGCAACAAATCAAGCTATTTTTATGGGTAGACAACAAAGATGCAATTTGTATGGCTAAAAATCCAGTGCTTCATGGTAGAACAAAGCACATAAAATTAAAATATCATGCTTTAAGGGAATTTGAAACTAATAGAGAGGTAAAGCTCAAGTATTTCAAGTCTGAAGAACAAATTGCTGATGTTTTGAATAAAGGTTTACCCGAAGGAAATGAAGTGCTAAAAATGCAAATGGGTGTTACGAAAAATCTTAAGAAAGATTGTTAAATTAAAGATTTTTTTTATGTTTGTGACTATTAGTTTTTTGTGTCCTAGTCTTCATGGAAGAGACTCTTCATCTCTATTCATGAAAAATGACTCTTATCCTTTATTCATAAATGTTTGTTATTTTAATCTGTCATAGTTCTATGTATTTCTCTTTCTTTCTTGTGTCTTTAATTAATGTTATTGGATTATATGCAAATTTAACTTCTCTAAGAATTTTATGATGTGTATAAATACCTATCTCTGTCAATGGAAATGTAAGAGAGACATCCTATTTAAAATTCCTACAATTCTCTCCATCTATCCATATATTTATCTATTTTCTATCTATCTACTTTTATCAATAGGAATCTTGAGAGAGCAGCTAGGCATCCAATGAGTCATTGTACTTCATTCATAGTCTTAGGCAACTTTATGTTGGACAGTTTTTTGGATTTGCTTCAATCCCCCTATGGGTGATCATGAAAACCAAGAATTTCCCAACAGATATGCCAAAGGTGCACTTGGATGGATTCAACTTCATTTGATGTCACCTAAGTTCTTTGAGATTTCTCAGAGATCTTGGAGGTGTTGTTGTTTAGTAAGGGAATTGATAACCTCGCATAAACTTCCACCTTGTGACCGATATGCTTCTAGAAGATGATATCCATCATGAGTTGATATGTTACCCTGACGTTCTTTAAGCCAAACAACAATACATTAAAGTAAAATACTCCCTTATCTTTGATAAAGGAAGTCTTATCTTCATTGACTAGATTCATTTTCACTTGGTTGTAGATTGAGAAGGCATCTTAAAATCTAAGTAAGTGATGCCTAGATGTTCCATCCACCAACTTATCGATGTTTGGGAGGGGGTATGCATCCTTTGAACAAGCCTTGTTGAGATTGGTAAAGTTGACACAAATGTATCATTTCTCGTTCAGTTTCTTTACCATTAATGCGTTTGACAGCTGCTAGGGATATTTGCCCTCTTGGATAAAATCGATGTCAGGCAACTTCTGAACTTCTTTGGCGACCCCTTTTGGTGTTCCTCTCTGAAATTCCTCTTCTTCTAAGTCACAAGGGGTCTATCGTAGGTGTTAAGGGAGTGATAGATAAGGTTGGCGTCTATCTTGGGTATGTCAACGGGGGTCCTTGCAAAAATATCCTTGAACTCCTAAAGAAGCATTATCATGTTTTTCTATAGTTCAAGGGTCCTTAGGGATCCCAAGAATATTTTCCTTTGGTCTTCCTCCTTATAGATTTTGATACCGATAAGTTCTTCTATGGGCTCAGGCCGTACCCCAAATATTTCATCTCGGAGCTCAATGATCTCTATTATTTCTTCTAATTGGTTAGTGCTGGGTTGATCTTTATCTTGAAGGCAGGTGTTTTGACCACCTTAATAAGCCTAGTTGCATAGGAGAAACGTGCCATTTTTTAATCAACTCGAACCTGGTCAATTTCTTGTCTTTTTGGAAACTTCATTAGAAGGTGTATTGGAGAGACAATAGCTTGTAACTTATTCAATGATGGTTGCCCTAAGATGGCGTTATATGTCGATGAGACTGATAAAATGATGAAGTTCATGTTGGCTATCACGTTTGACCTTTTTTTTATAAAAAAATTAGAGTCACCACCAAATTTTAAATCAAAATTTGAGAAACTAGAAAAAATTATTTTTAAAAATATTATTTTTAAAAAAATTAGGAATAAGGCTTAAAATTAGTCTCAAAATAAAGATTGGGTTTGGGAGTCTAATTGATTCCTAAGAAAGGTGTTAGTCACCTTAAGAGACTCATCCAAATGATGGTTACCTTAAATTAAATTCGTAAAATAAAATGGCCTATATTTATTTGAATTACCCTAATAATTATTTATTTTATTATATATATAATTATTATTCACCCCTTTTCTAGGCTAAATATTAAAATTATCTAAAATTAATATTATTAAATCATACGCTTAAAAAAAGAAAAATTTGTTAATCAAACTAAATGAATCCAAACAAATAAACATATTAATGCCTCTACCAGTATTTCCATTTGTGCGTGTGAAATAAATTATAATTTTAAAAAATTAACTTAAAATCATAATTATATTAATTTATAATTCATTTTCATTCTCCATTTTGTTTTTTTTTAAATATGACTTAAAGTTACATCATTCCATATATTTGTAATTCATTTTTAATGATCATAACGTGTTCCTCTTTAGCAGATAAGCTTCAAGTCTCCAAATTGTAAATATAGGTTACCATTGGAATGTGTAAAACCACAAGGTACGCAGAGTAGCAGAACAAGGTCTACATCCTACATATATATTTCTTTATAACAGTTGCACAAGGATCTTGCATTATTTCTTTATAATAGTAGCACAAAGACCCTGTTGCATCATGTTTTCATAGAGTGTAAGCTTACGCTTGTTTCTTGCGATGGATAGTAGTTGTAGCGATGGTGGGCGAAATCAACAACGATGGCAGACAGAGCAATAGCCACGGTGTTGACAATGACAACTCCTTCTTCCTCTCCCTCTCTTTGCCTTGTACCTCACTTGCACGGTTCTGTATTTTGTTCTCACACTCTCTCAGTTTTCAAGTGTTTTTCTCCATGCTCTCACTTCTTGACTATGTTCTTGGGTCTCTCTTTCCTTTTTTTTTTATTATGTTTTGTTCAAAGCTTTTTTTGTCTGGCTTGGTGTTCTTTCCTCTTCTTTTATGTGTGTTTTATTTTACTAAAAGCTTTTTGTCTCTTAGTTTTTGTCCGTCCGTCTCTCTGTTTTCCTAGTGTGTTTAAATTGGAGAGGAAGGTGTGGAATAAAAGGAAAACCATTATTTGATTTTGGCAAAAATTGATGATGGAGTTTAATGGGATTGATGGACATAATTAAGAGGATTTGATGATGGAGGGAATTTGTGGGATTGCAATTTGGAGGAGAAGATGTGCGAAAATGGAGCTCTCTATGAGATTCTAATTTTTTTTATTTTACTTTATTTACTTTTTGGATATTTCCCTTTTTTAATTTTTACACATGCATTTTTATCTTTCGGGGCCTTTTCTTATTTGGGCTATTTTTATAGGCATTTAATTTGTGGCCTTCTATTTTTTTATTTTATTTTTTAATTTCTTTCTTGGGCCCTTTTACTTTATTTTAACAATTTTTTATTTTATTTTATTTTATTTATCAATTTTATTTTTATTTTTATTTTTACTATTTTATTTTAGGCCCGGACAGGATATAGTGTTTACAGTTGTCCCTCTTTATTTATTCCTTAAATAAAAGAAGGGACTAAGAATTAGTCAACTTCTCATTTAAGCATAAGTAAAGATAAGAATACATATTTTTTTCGGGTATTCAAGTACAAGCCTGGTTTTTGCAAAGTTTAGCCTTCACAGCATGACTTGTCTTAGTCATAGGAGAATATGCTTGCTTCCCAACATGCCTAAGTTTTCATAAGGTTTAGCCTTCATTGCGTGCCCTATGTTGGTCACAAGAGAAGATCCTTACTTCCTAGCGCGCCTTGGTCTTCACAAGGTTTAGACTTCATAGCGAGCCTTGTGTCGGCCGTTAGGAGATCCTTACTTCTAGGTGTCCCCTGGTGTTCACAAGGTTTGACCTTTATAGTGTGCCCTGTGTCGGCCATTAAGAGATCCTTGCTTCCTAGTTTTCATAAGATTTGACCTTCACAGTATGCCCTGAGTCGGTTATTAGGATATCCTTACTTCTCAGCTTGCCCTGGTGTTCTAACCTTTACAGCATGCCTTGCGTCAGTTATTAAGAGATCCTTGTTTCTCGGTGTGCCCCAGTCTTTACAAGGCTTGGCCTTCATAACGTGCCTTATGTTGGTCATTAAGAGATCCTTGCTTCTTGGCGTGCCTCGATCTTCACAAGTTTTGACCTTTACAGCGTGCCCTATGTTGGTCATTAAGCGATCCTTGCTTCTTGGTGTGCCCTATGTTCATAAGGTTTGACCTTCACAATGTGCCTTGTGTCGGTTATTAGGAGATCCTTGCTTCCCAACATGCCCTAGTGTTCACAAGGTTTAAGGTTCATAACATGCTCTGCATCAGCTATTAGGAGATCCTTCTTTCCTAGTGTGCCTTGGTGTTCACAAGGTTTAACCTTCATAATGTACCTTGTGTTAATTATTAGGAGATCCTTGTTTCCCAGCTTGCCCTGGTCTTCACAAGGTTTGGCCTTCACCGTGTGCCCTGTGTTAGTCATTAAGAGATCCTTGCTTCCTGGCGTGCCTCAGTCTTCACAAGGTTTGACCTTCATAGCGTGTCCTACGTCGATCATTAAGGGATCCTTACTTCCCGGTGTGCCCTGTGTTCACCATGTTTGACCTTCACAATGTGCCCTACATTGGTTATTAGGAGAGCTTTGCTTACCAGCTTGCCCTAGTGTTCTTAAGGTTTAACCTTCATAAAGTGCCCTATGTCAGTTATTAGGAGACCCTTGTTTCCCGACTGCCCTAGTGTTGACGCGGTTTTACCTTCACAACATGGTCTGTGTCGGACATTAAGGGATCCTTACTTACCGGGATGTCTCGATGTTCACAAGGTTTGGCCTTCACAGCGTGCCCTATGTCGTTCATAGGAAAAAATCCTCGCTTCCCGGCGTGCCCCAATCTTCACAAGGTTTGACCTTTACACCATGCCCTATGTCAGTTATTAGGAGATCCTTGCTTCCTTGCATGCCCTAGCCTTCACAAGGTTTGGCCTTCACAACGTGCCTATATCAGTTATTAGGAGATCCTGTTTCCTTTCAGAATAAGGGAAGAACAAGTAGGTGTGAGATTAATTTTGATAGTAGCATGTCATTAGTGGAAAGTCACTACCAAGATGATTGAGAAAAATGTTTTATATGAATATGTGCACTTAGAGTGCAAAGATGGGAAGATGAAAGATGTCATAAGATGCCCCTGAATATCTCTCAGGGATGCATGTGATGCAGATAAAATTACCCTAATTTGGAGGCTAATGAAGTTCAAAACGTAATCCTATTTTCACCTTATTTTCTTGTAAAATTTAATTTTGCTTTTTATTTTTATTTTTCTCAATTTTTCTTAATTGTTAATTTCCTTTTATTTCTTATTTTTGCATAGCCCTCGAGGCTTTACAATACATTGGTAATATACTGATAGATGTGTTGTCGTGTCGATCTTATAGCTCAGATGACAGGGATTCCAGAGGTAGAATAAGGCTTGCGCCAAACAAGCAAACTAGGTTTGTACTGGCTAGCCGAGAGGCGAAGAACAAGTTCCCCCACACTTGCCTAATGCTTGCCCTCAAGCATTGTCATTAAAACTTCAAAAGCACAATGATCAATACTAGAGCTTAAAGACTCCCTATCCCCAAGGGATACCATGTAATCCTATCTTCAAAATTTTTTCCAAAGTGTTCAATAATTAAAGGGGCCGAGTTCAAGAAATGATGGGTAATTCATTAGTTAACATTTCTTCCCAAGAATGTCCTACTATAATTTTCCAAGATTTACCCTCAAGATTGGCTGTTCCCAAACAGAAACTATTCTTAAGAACACTTACATAAGCTTTGCCCTCTTCTTAATAAAGGGATTGCTCCTCTTGATATTTTCCAAAAATTTTATTTCTTCATTTTATGCAATTTTTTAGGAAATATTTTGACTTTTTCCTAGTTTGTCATGGCCTTTTCAGGCGAGGAAAAATGTTGCTAGCACTTACACTCAGTTACTCAGCTATCATAGGACTAGGTGGCTACTAGCACTACTCATAATCTTATTCTGATTAGAGGAGCAGAATTTATATAATATTTCCTATGAATGATTTAAGAGTTAGCCTTTTAACGCGAAATTGCATGTTCTTTGGCACACAACCCTTGTTACTTAGCTATCCCACAATTCTTTCCCTTTTTCCTTTCTCTCTCTCTCTATTTTTTTAAGCAAGAGTTACAAGGGAGGGGACTAAAAGGGCATACTTAATAAGTGTTCATAGGGTAAGTTTCTTTCTAGGATAGTCATCTTATGAGTAGATCAAGTAGCCCAAATTCAAGAAAGAAGGATGCATATTCACTTTGTATTAAGCAAGCAAGTCATATATATTTATTACCCCTTTCAATATGAAAAGCATCTATGACAAAAAAATTTTATAGAGGGATCATAGAGAATTATGGGGAATAAGAGTCAAATTAGATTAATCAGAGACTATTGAGCTATTTTAAGAAATTAAAAATAAAGGCAATGCATGGAAAAATAAGGGATGCATATTCACTTGAGCGGCGTATTGTATATTGTCATTTTATCCTTGGCCTATTCAAAAATATTTGTGAATGTTGGAACCACAGTGTTGACTAGTCTCGTAGTTTGCACATATCATATTTTCCACATATCTCCTTCGGCTTGCTCACTCTGGGAGTGTAATGCCATGCCTAACTTGATGGCTTGGGTTAATTTTTTCAAATAAAAGTTTTTCATATAATTTAACTCCCTTTACTTGGTAACAAATGACTCATGTTTTCTGTTTAGCTACTCCTTTATTTGTGCAATGTATTCTAGGGCCTAGAAGACCCTTAGAGCTTGACCCTCTATATATTTTACCTAATAGGCCTCTCATTCCCCATACAATTGAGAGACTCGCTAATGACGAGTACAATGGAGCTCTTTAATCTTAGCCTTTAACTTCTTATTTTCCTCTTACAACTCAGATGCATTGTCAGAGCTAGAAGACCCTTAGAGCTTTTTAAGGTTAGACACCTCTTTGTACCATTGCACATACTTTTTCGATTTCTTTAGCTCATCTCGTTGCCTCTTTCTTTCTCCTTTCAAGTTTTCCAATTGGTTCTTTTGCTCTTCAATCTTGATAGCAAGGGCTCATTCTATCTCTTATAGGTTGTTCCTCAACAACAGGTCTTGGGGTCCATATACAATGTTGATCCCTCGTGGAATCCTCTTTTGAATCCAATCTTTATATTCAAGTGTGACCTTCACCTGTCATGTCCCTAATTCAACCTTTCCCTTGAACCGAATGCTTTTCCAAGCTTTTGAGTAAAAAACATTCAACTCAGTGGATTTGTCATTAAGAAAGAAGAAGAAAGACTTCACTAAATCTTGAGACAGGACCTTTGAAGTGTAGGAAAATTGAAGATGGGATAAAGACGAGTTTTAGTTGACTCCTCTCTTAGCACTGACGAGAGTCACGTTAAGGAAATCCCCACAACTATACAGGATATGTGAGTTTCCACTAGTTGACTTTCATTTAATCTTTTCACTGTCAACTAGTTAAATTAACAGACTCAATCTTGGTATTTGGTTGAAGCTAAGCCATTTTCTCCTCTCAGTAGTGAAGTCTCTCAGTGGATTATTAATGTTATTTAGCCATACAACTTTAGACCGCCTCTTTCCAAATAGATGATTTGCCATCCATACTATAAAGAGCTGAGGAAAACACTTTAACTTTCCTCCCCCCTTCTCTTGGCAGTATGAAAGGGTCAAGTAAATGTTAACTAGGATGGTTAGGATTGGATTAACTCTATGATTCTCCATGACCACAAGAACTCATTATGGTGAAGTCTATAGAGCTTGTTTATGATGGAAAGAGTATAATCCCATATACTTCTAGTGCAAGAACTCGATTGAAAGGTACCCACTCTTGTTTCTCTCCGAGTATCTTCATATAATTAATTAAGTAGGCCAATGACACTACATCGGTCTGCGCCTTGTCTGGCAAACTAAACTCACTCGGGTGACTTCCTTAATAATAAGAAATTGACTTCTTAGAAGGTAGATAGCCCAAATATGTTTACATCACCGAGTCTTTATAGAGATGCATTCTCAATAACCAACATGTTCAGTAACAGTTAGAAACGAGAGAATGTAAAACATCTCAGTTTGTTGCCCTAATACTGGCTAAGACTGAGATGGCTTCTGTCTAAACCAGGATATCCAATAAATCCAATATATTCCTATATCTCAATCAAAATTCTTGCCTTTGATCCCTGCCGAGTTTAGTTCTCATCTGAACCAATTTAGTCACAGAATTTAGCTCTACCTTGATCCGTGCCAACTTTCCAGTTAGTGACATACTGTTGGGTGAGCAGAAGGCCAATCTTACGTCTAAAGCCATTGCCATAACTTCCATTATTCAAAGAAACCACTTGAGTTAAAAGAAAGTAGGGGACATGACTTTATTCTTCCAAGAAAATGTGTACAATGGAGAAGTTTATCATGCATGTGAGATCAAATTTTATTTTTATTATTTCATATTTAACCTAAGGTTATTCAATTTTTTCTCTTATCATTGCTCATCGTATTTTTTCAAAAACAAATTGGCTGGTTTTCCCCTCCCACTTGATAGTATTTTGGCTACCTCACCGATCTAAACTACTATTAATGTGAGAAAGGATTTTTCCTTTCTATATTAGTGGGTTTTTATCCATTGGGTTTTGTTAGAAAAGATGCCCCTAAGCCCAAAATTTTTAAAAAAACTTGTTCCTTAGTGGATTTAGCCTGGTCACACTAAAGGCTAAGTTAGTTGATAACATACAAAAGGATTTAGCCTCACTGATGTTACAACTGTTTTACAAATCCATTTTCCTTAAGATGTGTTTTGATATTATTAGGGAAGAACAAAAAACCACCACGTACGAAAGGCTTTAGCCTTATCAACATACTAGTGTTTAGCAAACAGGGAGATTTTTTTTTACTTTACGAATGAAAGGATTCAGCCTTCTTAACATAGCGGGGTTTTCGAAAATAGGGAGATTCTTTTAAAATCTAATTTTCTTTAGGAAACATTTTGGTTTTAAAAGAAAAAAAAAGATTCAACCACTACACACAAAAGGATTTAGCCTTAATTTTTTCAAAAATCTATTTTATTTGGGAAACATTTTGGTTTTACTAGAAAAAAATATTCAACCACAATGTACACAAGGATTTAGCCTTATCAATGTAGAGGAGCTTTCGCATGCAGAGGCCTTTTCAAAATTTGTGTTCCCTAGGAAACATTTTGGTTTCACTAGGAAAGGACAATCATCTACACAATACAAAAGGATTTAGCCTTATTGACGTGCTAGTGTTTTCACAAAAAGAGGGAGGGTCTTTTTAAATCCATTTTCCCTAGGAAACATTTTGGTTCCATTAGGAAAATCATAGTCATCCCTTACGTATGAAAAGATTTAACCTTATTGACATAGAGGTGTTTTTGCAAATAGAGGATTTTTTTTATGATTTTATTTTTAAGGTTGTTATTTACATAGTGCGATGTTGGATGATGTACATTTGATACAAGGGACATCTTAGCTCCCATGTGTCCTAGCTAGATGGTCTCCCTAAGGTTTACAACTTTAGGCCTTCTTAACAAGGCAGTCCACTAAAGGCCCATTAAGTGCATGGTTGTTAGGGCAAGTTTAAAGTCCTAAAAGATTTATGGTCCTTGGATTGCCTCCATCCTTTCAAGATAGGGACCCCATCATATAGACCAGACCTAGTGGAGAATTTAGTCTCTCAGCGGCCAAGCCCATGTCATAGGTTACAATCCAAGTGAGATCATAGCAGATAACCTTAGGAGAGTTCAAGTTCTCACAGGAAAACCACCATAGATCTTTTCTAGTCTAGGGACATTAAGGCTCGGGTATAGAGCCTAAAAAAAGTGAGTGAGGTTTGTGTTCTAAGTACTTGTGTATGATGAGAATATATCCTAAGATCTGCCTCCCTCATCCACAAAGTAAATTGGGTTGTAAAATAAGGAGAAATTATCTAACACATATATTGCATAAATGGCCCAAGGCCCAAACAAACAAAATAAAAAAAACAAATAAAATGATAGGGTAATTAAAATAAATAAAAGGCCACAAATTTTTACAAAAGTAATTTATTGTTAGGCTTGACTCTCAAACAATTCTCCAATGGAGTCGCCAAACTGTCACATCTGACTTTTTTTTCAAAAACAATGGAGTGGCCACCAAATTTTAAAGAAAAATATGGAAAACTAGAAAAAAAATTATTTTTGAAAATTTTTTTAAAAAATTATGACAAATAATGCTCAAATTAGTCTCAAAATAAAGATTGGGTTGATGATTTTAATTGATTTTTAGGGAAGGTGTTAAGCACCCTAGTAGACACATCTAAAGGATGGTTACCCTAAATTAAATTCATAAAATAAAATGGTTTATATTTATTTGAATTACCTTAATAATTATTTATTTTATTATATATATATTTAATTATTACTCACCCCTTTTCTACACTAAATATTAAAATTAGCTAAAATTAATATTATTAAATCATACGCTAAAAAAAAAGAAAAAAGAAAAATGTGTTAATCAAACCAAATGAATCCAAACAAATAAACATATTAACTCCTTTACCAGTATTTCCATTTGTGTGTGTAAAATAAATTATAATTTAAAAAATTGACTTAAAATCATAATTATATTAATTTATAATTCATTTTCATTTTTCATTTTATTTTTTTAAACATGACTTAAAGTTACATCATTCCATAGATTTTTAATTCATTTTTAATGATGATAACGTGTTCCCATTCATCAAATAAGCTTTAAGTCTCCAAATTGTAAATATAGGATACCATTGGAAAGTGTAAAACCATAAGGTACACAGAGAAGCACAACAGGGTCTACATTCTACATATATATTTCTTTATAATAGTAGCACAAAAACCCTGTTGCATCATGTTTTCATAGAGTGTGAGCTTATCCTTGTTTCCTTTTATGGATAACGGCAATGTAGGATAATAGTGGTAGCAGCGGGGGGTGACGTTGATAGAGACGACAGAGAGAGTAACATCTATGGAATCAATAGTGAAAACTCCTTCTTCCTCTCCCTCTCTTTGCCCATGTAACTCTCTTGCAAGGTTCTGTCTCTTGATCTCACACTCTCAGTTTTCAAGTGTTTTGCTCCATGCTCTCACTTCTTGACTATGTTTGTGGGTCTCTCTTCTTTTCTTTTTTTAATTTTTTTTTGTTCAAAGCTTTTTGTGTGCGGCTTGGTGTTCTCTCCTTTTCTTTTGTGTGCGTAATTATTTTACTAAAAGCTTCTTGTTTCTCATTTTTTGTCTGTGTTTTTTCGTGTTCTGTCATACGTGTGTGTGTTGCTCTTAAATAAGAGGTAATGGAGATTTAAAGGGAATAAAGAGGTTTGAATATTTTGAGGATTTTAATTTGATGTAGGGAAATGAGGGGTTGAAGTTGGAGGAATTAGTGGGATTGCAAATTGGAAGGAAAGATGGAGAAGATGCTGTGCTAAAAATGGGGCTTTGATGGGATTCTGATTCTGGATTGATTTTTATTTATTTATTTATTTATTTATTTATTTTTTAAGATATTTGCCCTTTTTTTAATTTTTACATATATATTTTTATCTTTTTGGACTTTTTATTTTAATTGGGCTACTATCATGATATCCTTTATTATTATTATTTTAAACCAAACCCTTAAAAATATGAGGTTTTGTTATTTTTATTTTATTTTATTTGGGTTTTGAGATGGACTTGTACAGAATATAGTGTTCACATCGACGTTTGCTGTTTGCGAGTGGAACCTAACATCACCCTTACATTGATAGTGCCTTCAGTGGGGAATTTTGTTCAGAGGAGCCTTGATAAACTAAGACTCGCTTAACTTTTTAGTTGGCTAAGATAGCCATTATAACCATTGATCATCATGATCTGGGTCGATCTCTGCAAAGTATAAAAATGTGAATGTGATTTCCCCTGTATTGTTCAAGGACATTTTTCCTCTCTTTAATAGATAGTCAAGTGCCACGATCGAGCACTCGATCTTCTTCTAAGATTGGTACAGAGAAGTCCCCTTTGGGAAGCCACTCGTGATTACATTGATTGTTCCTTGTGATGGTGGATTGTGGTCATCTTGGTAATTGCTCCTATTAGTCTGGTGATGGTCAAAAGGTTTTTCTTGAGGTGTTTCACTCAAACCTTCGATTGTCTTTCTTTATGTACTTTTTGAATTTTTCATGCTAGATCAAATCTTTAATTTCATCTTTCAAATGGATGCATTCATCTGTAATGTGTCCATAATCTTTATGGAATTTGCAATATTTATTTTTGTTTACCCTTGCGCTACTCTTTTGTTGGAGAATAGATGGAAAATAGAGAATGTTGATGTTGCAAACTTCATCCAAAATATAGAATGGAAGTTTGGTCAATGAGGTGTAGGAAGAGAAGTAACCCTTAGGGGGTGATCGCCTATTATCTTTAAGATCTTGTTTTTTCTTGGTTTCATCTTTCATCTTTTCTTTGTTACTATCTTCCTTATTGTTAGCCTTTATGCCATTTTTTTTCTAATGATGTACTTATCAGTATGTTTAATGAGTTCCAAAAGAGTTGCTTGGCAATTGGCTAAAATGGAAAAGTAGAAGGGCGTAACACGTAACCCTTGCTTAATGGTGTGTATTGCCAAACTATCCTCAAGATTGGGGGTTTAGAGAGTTAGCTTGTTGAGTTTGGAGAGAAAAATCTGTAGGGTTTGTCTTTCCCTTTGTAAGACTTACTAGGTTATCAGTGGTCTTCTTGTACTTCTTGCTGGAGGTGAAATACTTAAGAAACTCATTGGAGAGTTTGTTGAAAGTGCAAATCGAGTTGACTAGTAGCTGCGAATACCACTAGAAGGCTGGGCCTACTAGTGTGCTTGAAAAAATTCTGCATTGCTAAGTGTCGAACATGCTCAAAGTGGACATTGCCAAATTAAAGCTATTGTGAACATCATATTTTGTCTGGGCAAAAAAACTAAAAAATAATAAAAAATAAAACAATAATAAAATAAAACAAGGTTAATAAATAAACTGAAGGAAAGCAATTTGGAAAATTTTCAATAATAAAAAAATAAAAAAAAGGAAAAAAGATAAAATACAATTAAAAATCCTAAACTAATTTTCAAACATAATTCAAAACTAAAAAAAGAATAAAGAGCTCTCCTCAAAATTAAGATAATTCAAACAAAACAAATAGAAGTAAAAAACTAATAAAATAAAGCAAAATAATAGAACTCCTCCATCTCTCACTATCAGCCACTTTTTCAAATCTTTTCGAAATCAAATTTCTAATCCAAATCCATTCAAAATTCAAAAAAAAATAAATAAAAATCAATAAAAGAAAAATAAAAATCAATAAAAGAAAAATAAAATAAATATAAAGAAATAATAAAACTCCTCAATTCCTCACATTCATACTTTTTTAAAACCTTTTCAAATCTAATTTCTAATTCAAATCCATTCAAAGGCTTTTTGACCTGAAAATATCATTCCCAATGCCTTGGGACGAAGTGGATACAAAAACAAAGAAATTTTTTAATATAGATCACAGGTGGTGTGTAACGACCCCCTAATATGACATACGCGATGCTTATCTGATTAGCGGAAGCATATGGGTCTTTCTAATTAGTTATTCCCGATGTGGAAATGTCAGGGGATCGCTACTGGTTAAGCGTAACCTAAATAGACTTCCCGTTGTCCATTTAGATTCCGTTCAACCCTAATTCACATGCAGCTAACTAATTGGACATACATGTGTCATAAAGTACTCTGGAATGAAATCTAAAACTCGTATATACATCACATCATACATTCATACATATTCCAACTCAAATCCATAAGTTTACAGCGGTAAACCCTACCGAAAATCTGGCAGAGTTTTCTCTGTATTTCAGACATACCCAAAGTACAATAATCACCTGTTTAAAATCATACAGCCAGTCCACCAACAACAATAAACATAATAACAGAAATCCATATACAGCAACGTCAATCTCATCACTACAGTCAATATACAACTCCTGATTTATACATGTACAATCTATCCAATCCATACAAAAAATATAAAAGACAGAACCCAATAAAAAGCAACGTCATCAAAATATATACATAAGACGATTCAAGCCTAAGTTAAGTCATTCTCCTGCTTATCACCACGGCATCATCTTCTATCGTTTGGGTTCCTGTCCCTGTCCCTGTTCATCTGAGTAAATAACCTAATGAGATATAAAATCCCAGTAGAATAATTTACAATTCAAATATCATTCAAAAACTGGTTGAATACCCAGCGGTGTGAACACCGAAATCATCTTCCCGAAATCAGTTCAAAAATAGTGAAATACCTTATCTTTAAAAATCATTTAATTACATGGAAATTGCGGCAATTAATCGAAATCATAAAATCCATTTCTTTTCAAAATCAATCATCAAAATCAAGTAAAATTCCATGCCCATTGTATCTATGTCCACGTTGGTCATAATTTCGCTGTAACCAAATCTGAATCATCATCTAACTGCACGTAGTCTAGAGAGAATACCTCTCTTATCGTTGGGTGTGATCCGTAACACCAATCACCCGAATCAAGCCTATATTGTGAGTGTGATCCGTAACACCAATCACTCACTCAAGGACCGGGTGAGAATCAACATCTAGGGCGTCCCCTAGCATGTGCACATACGCCAATTCTCATCCCCATACAGTCTATTCGAACTCACATGCTCACGGTCGGCTATTCGTCAAGGTTCTAGGGTATTACGCCTAAATTACAACGTTTCCCCGTGTAGGATATCCCCCTTTATACTCCTTAAACCTTTCTTAGGGTCGTCCTGGTTTAACGCGTAATCCCTAACTCAGTACAAGCTAAATATGATAAAAATAATCTCATTTAAAAGCTTCCTGTACTAGGGATACTTAACGGTCATCCCATACCGGCTATCAAGTACCCAACCCTAAGTAAATCCGTCCTAAGGGCATCTAAACTCAATAAAAAAGGTGCCTAACATGCAATTAGGGTTTTCAGCACACAAGCATGCAATTTATCCCATCGAAAGTAGCACATAAATTTATGCAAATCATTTAAATCATACAGGTATTCACTAAGTCCAATCTAGGATTCGGGAAGCGTAAATTATCCTACCTGGTCTCCTGTCACTCCAATTCGCTTTAAAGCTTCACGAAATCTCAGTTTCTGAGCCCAATTAATTTCCTGGACATTAAATTAAATATTTAGACTCGTAACGTCATCCGTTTTTCGATCCTAAGTCCGGTTACCCAAATACCTAGGTCAATTTAATGACTATTTAAGTTCGGTAGCCATTTCAGTCAGATATCATCAGTTTTTGGGAAATCAGACCTTACCAATGTGTTCGGATGATGGAATTCTGTGTCACGGTGGTCTCGGTTTCTCCTGATGCACGTCCAGAAGCTTCGGCAAGGCGGCGCACGGAGGCGCATGGCGGTGTACGGTGGTGCACGGCGGAGGGGTGCAGTTTGCCTCGAAAATCACACCACGGTGAAGCCCGCAAGTCCAGGAGTCTGAATATGGTGGTGGCACGGCGGTTCACGGCCGTTTGGACGATGTTTTTGGCCACAAAGATTCTCGCACGGTGGACGGAGATTCCCTCAATCCGGGCGCGTCCGGCCTCCTTTCAACGTCGGTGAGCTACTGGAGGAAGCTGGCAGCTCAGGCTACACGGTGATGGGGGCGGTGACGGTCAATAGCAACGGACGGCGACGATCTGAGCTGGCGAAGTTTCGCGCGGTAGAGGAGAAAGATGGCATTTTTTCGGCGACTCTGGCGGCCATTGGTGGTCGTGGGTGGTTGCTGGAGGTTGTGGGCAGTGAGGGCTGTCGGTTGGTGTCCTTGGTGGCAGCCCACGGTGGCTGTAGTGGCGGTTCATGGTGGAGGAAGGAGGAGAGAGAGGAGAGAGAGAGTGTGGTGAGGAGAGAGAAAAATTTGAGAGAAATAGAGGGAATCCGTGAAATTTAAAGCCTCCGGGGGCGATTCTGACTTTTCCCAGACCACCCGGGGATACTTTGGGGTGTTGGCATCCTTCCAGACGTCGGTACGTATTCCCATGCAGAAGTTTTAGCCTCTGTCAGTGAAATTGACATACGAAACTTCTTCCGTCAGTTTTTGATCGCCGGTTTGCCTTTCTTTCTGTTTGATCATGTTTCTGACTTCGAACGACCTTCTGTGTCAAGTCATTATCCTCAAAAGTCGTGCCAGGCTTCGTTTAAAATGAATTAGGGTTAAAAATTCAATTTTATCCTTTAAAACTCTTTCAAAACGTTTTCGGTTGTTACATGGTGTATGGCATCGTTGATAATTTTATAATTTTTTTAAAAAATTATTGGGACTCGTTGCACACAGCAACGAGTTCCAATTATTCTTTTAAAATTCTTAAATTTTTTTTTGAAAGTAGGTGAGCAAAAAAAATAAATGAGAGAATGAGAGAAAAAAGGAGAGAGAAAGAGGAAAAGAGAAAGAAAAAACATAAAAAAGTTTATCTTGATATTTAAATTTAAATTTTTATTAATTTAAGGGAAAAATTCACAAAACCCCCTGACTTTGACCCTTTTGCACAGAATCCCCCCTTGAGTCCTAAAACTCAACAAGGAACCTCCCTAAACTTTCAAAATGTTGCAAATAAATACATCCGTTAGTTTTTCCATCTATTTCTTAACAGTTAATCGCCACATTAGCAACTTTGACTCCAGCTAGGATATTTTTTTGAAATGGAACAAGGGTTATTTGTCTTTCCTCTTAAATTAAAAGCCTATGACCCATCATGTTTCTTCTTCTTCTTCATAGATGCATCCATCAAATGTGATTGGGACTTTGGAGCATAATGGCTAAACATAGAAGTGAAAAAAATAGAGTAGATACACATGCCACTTGCTGTAGACAAACTTGATAATGGTATCGACATCTGGCTACAATGATGATGATGGCGGCACTAGTGCTAGTTGTGGCAGACGATGACTTGTCCATGATGGATACATCCAATGGTGCTAGCTACGGTAACTTAAGGAAGCATAACGATATGGCAAAAACTTAAGGCAAGCTCTGAACTATTGCATTTATGAAGAAAACAACAAACTAAATCGTCTGGGCATGGAGATAAAATCTTAAGGCAAGCTCTGAACTATTGCATTTATGAAGAAAACAACAAACTAAATCGTCAAATTAAAAGCCAATGTCTTTTCTCTTAAATTAAAAGCCTATGGATTTTGTTGTCTTTTGTAGCAACATGTATTTCAGATATGAATCGCTTCATACTTTGGAGGTCCATGTTGTACACATTGTAGCAAAGGAAATTGGCTATGATGGCAATAAAGCTCAATTTTTCTATGTCAGACGAGCCGTACAAGAGGAAGCTTTGTTTCCACACGTGGCCAACACGGTTGTAATACTATTTTTCCTTGAGGAAAGATTCGAGGTCAACTTGAGGTCAGTAGGGTCGACAATCATGAAGAAGAAGAAAAAGAAGAAGGAAATTGGCTATGATGGTGATGAAGCTCAATTTTTCGATGTTAGATGAGCGAGGAATGATTCAAGGTCACCTTGAAGTCAGTAGGGTCAGCAATCATAAAGAAGAAGAAGAATAAGAAGAAGAAGGAAACAAGTCGTACAGGAAGAAGTAAGCCCTTATTCCCTTTTATAAAAATATCCTAACGGGAGTTAAAGTTACTGATGTGGTGATTAACTATTAACAAATAGATGAAAAAACTAACGGATGTAGTTTTTTGCAAGATTTTGAAAGTTTAGGGAGGTTCCTTGTTGAGTTTTAAAACTCAGAGAAGTTCTGTGTATAAGGGCAAAAGTTTTAGCCAGGAGGGTTCTGTGCATTTTGCCCTTAATTTAAATAAGAAAATGTTATTTTTAATTTAGTTAATAAAAATTAATCTTAAAATTAAGACCAATCTTTTTTATGTTTTTTTCTCTCTCTTTTCCTCAGTCTCTCTAATTTTTTTTCTCACTTACTTTCAAAAAAATTTAAAAATTAAAATAAATGATTGTGTGTCAGCACTAAGCTAACATGCGATTATATTGGGACTTACTGCACAATAAATATTTAAAAAAATTAAAAAATACCAATGGCACCCATGGTATATTGAACAAAATTTTTATTCTAATATCCACATCAATCCCAAGAAATTAGGAATAGTATTTTTTGGTAACAAAACCAAAATTTAGCTCAAACCTCTAAATCAAATATTTTCTTCTCCCTAATAAGAACCCAAAATGTAGCAAATAGTAGAGGATTTTTAACATATAGAACACAAAAGACTTCTTGGCATTCTAAGGAGAAGGCTTTTGCATTAAGGCTTATGCATTAGGAGAGGAAAAGCGCTGTGAGTGTCGAAGAGAGAACGTTGTCCATTACCGCTGCTAGCCATCAACATCCACCACCACTCCAGCAGTGCGGAGAATCCACAATCGTGACATTTGTAATCATCGCATTGCACAAGACAAGGCGCCGTAGTGCATTATCTTTAGCATTATTCTCACTAGTTACACTTCTCCCATCACTCTAAGATCACTGCATCACCATCGTGAGTTTCCACCGTAGTTCACCACTTCCATTATTCCTGCCTCCGGCTAACAAGTAAACCATTGTCCACCTCCAATACTCTATATATTGGGGTTCTGATATGCTATTTTGGGATTGGATTAATTTATGTTTGTATTTTACCTTGATCTTGTTTTTTCATTGTAATTAAATATTTAATAGTATCACTATTACTCATGCATTTAGGATATAATTGTCTTGCTTAAACAGTCCTAGGACCTTATGCTTATCATGGGGAGGAAAGGCTATTGACTCCTTAGTTAGGATGATTGGTTGTTTTTATCCCCTATGGCATAAGTAATCATTTCATTATATACGACTTTTTATTAGTGCTGCTGGGAAATGGACATAAGAACTCGCTTGTTGCATTACATGTTTAAATTTTTCTTTTTATTTGAGTTATGAATAATATATGTGTTTGCATGCTTCGTAGTTGGGTTCCAACAGCTTGTTTTTATCCTAAAATTAGAATCAATTCTCTTAGGAACTTTATTTTTCAAAATCCAAAAACTAATATTGATTTCCTTTTCTTCAGAATTTCACTTAAATTCAAAATATTTTTCTAAGAATCCAAAAAAATAAAAAATAAAAGAGTAGCAAAAGCAAAGAGAGAAAGAAGAGAGTTTAAGACAGATTTTCAAAAGTAAAATTAAATCCATCAATTCAAGATATTTTTTTTTTTACATTCCCTTAATACCTGTTTCTTTCTAAAAATGAACCAACACATAATTATTTTCTACTCGAACTATGTGGACTTTGATCTCCATAAGGGGTACATACGCCCTAGGCTATCTTCCCTAGGTCAAGTCCTCAACATCTAAACCTTTTTTTCTTTTTGTACTTTTATGTGATTTTTAGGGGTAAATAGGCCTTATACAAACTAATTGTACATCTTTGATATCTGAAATTGAGGGGTTCTTAACACCATCCCCACACGTTGTAACTCGCAAAATCGTCTTTGTTTTCGAAGACTATTTTAAAAAATATTTCTTTAAAAAAGTTGCTTTAAAGTTTTCTTTTAAAAATAAAATTTTAGTGGAAACTCCATCTCATTTGTCATTCATGTCAAATTTCAGGTGTGACTGGTGTTACTGTAATCCCTGAGGTCTTTTTCTTTGTTATAGGGATGTATATTCATTGGAATTTTAAATACGACTAGGGTGTGTTCCTCTATAATGTGAGGGAGGAACGAATGATGACCCTTTTTCTGCAATCTTCCCAGGGTAGCCTATATGTCAACTATGATGACCTGATTGACGATTGGTGTTGGCATGGCTGGACGAGGGACCTGTGGTGGCAGTTACCCATACCATTTATAATAGTAAGGAAGATATGTGTTGAATGGTAGCAGTTCAGCTGGTTACCTGATTGGGATGGTAGATACCATGGGAAAAGCTAGAGGAAGTGGTATGATTTGCTGCTTTAGGAGTAGTAAGGACCTGTATTGATTGAGCCCAAGAGGAGGTGGCTTCACCAATATTGATGTTAGCTATGTGGGTGGTGGTCTTGGCGGTGACAGAATGGCTAAGATAGATGTGGCATCATTGCTATTAGGTTTGCAGGTTGTTGCAGGGCTTGGCGTAGTGTGGCAAAATCTTGACAAAGGTCAAGAATTCTTCTTATAAGTTATTCAGCTGCATTCAATACTTGTATGGTGGTTTTGTAAGGTCACTAGTCCCCTTTATCTCTCTTTGAGAATTGACAGGAGCTGAGTTATTGGATGGTGAGGTTATTTTGCCATCGACCATGTGACCATTAGTTGGTAACTGTTGAATCACATGCTCAAGCTGGGGCATGGTGGCATCACTACAATGGCGAGTGATGCGAGGGCTCCTTTTTAGAGGGTTGGCAATGGTAGGTGGTGTACCAAAAGTAGAAAGAATTGTGTGAGTCATTATCTTGAGGGTTTCTTTGGAAGAAAGAAATAACATGTGTAAGAGTTAGTAATAGAAGGAATGCAATGGTCATGGAACGACCATGGTGGGTGGCATTAAACTTGGCAAGAACACCTTAGAGGATGAGAAACCTAAAATATGAATACACAAAAAGAGATGGTCTCCTTAATGCACCTCTAATGGTTAAGTCAGCAGAGAGAATACAAGGATGCAAGTGAGAGAGTTTGAAACTACTAAGAATTTCATACTTGAGGGAGGCCAAGGTAGCTCTTCATATAAGCATTAAGTGAAGAAAATTGTTACTTGGTCATTTTGAGGTGATTGTAGGAATCACCTAGCATAGGAGGATCACGAGGATCATTGGCTGGGTGAGTGATCATATGCTACGTGGTAGCATGTTATTGGTGAATCCAATATAGAGACACCACATACCATTGAAGCAAAAGATATACTATAATAAAAAAATTATATCAATTTCTTAATTTAGAGCCCTATTTTGAGCAATCGCAATAATGGGCAACTTTAATTAGGCATTTCAAAACCTATTTCTTTGGGAGGGCCAACTGATTATGATGTGATCAAGACCCGTGAACTTGAGAATGTTCTGTTCACACTTATTTTTTTAATCTTCGAGCTTTTTTCAAGTTTTCTTCTATTGATTTTTGATTCTGGGTGTTCAGTATTTTCAAGACGCTGAATTATATGAGAGTTAGAAGGAGGCAGTAAGTAGGGAACAAGTGCTTGGCAAGCTAAACTAGGTTGAATTTATTTATTGACTGAATCTTTACACTTTGTGAGGAACTAAGATAAAATATATAGCATTTTGGGATGTATAGTTGAGTTGAGTGATAGCATATTCATGCTTAGAATTTTTATTTGCATTTCATTTTCTTCCATCTTGGAGGTTTGGTGGAGCTTCTTATGCATTTTTTTTATCCCAATTGTGCTTTTGTGTTATGGATTAGATTCTGAATATTTAAGTTAAAACCATTAGATATGCAAAGGACCAAATGAGTAACTCGTGCAAGAAGCAAATGCTAAGATTTTCACTTTTAGCTCTTACAATTTGGGTGTATAAAGCGTTCTTATATACCTTAAATTTTCCTTTTTATTTTTTTAATAACTTAATTTTTGTCTTTGTCTAATTTTATTATCTAATTGCTTAGATTGTCTGGCACAATGAAGGTAGAGGGAGCTTGAGGATATCATAGTCAATTGGCATGTCACTTGTATATAGAGCTAGCAAAATGAGCCAACCAAGCCTATACAGGTTGGCTTATTGTAGGTCGACCAAATATGAGCTGGGGCATGCTGGCCTATTTTTTAAACAGGATAGGAAAATGCCAACTCGACTCATATTAAGATGGGTTAGCGGGTTAACAAGCCATGAGATGACTCTGGAGTTGCTTAACTAGCCCCAACCTCCTCTAGCGACCTATGCCCTTCAATTACTTATGGACAGTCCAAGGAGGCTGCCTCTAGGACCTCACTCCCCTCTAAGTATAGGGATGAGGACAAATCCAAAACTATTACATAAAGGGAAGGTAATGGAATCAAAAGGACCTTCCCCTTTAGGAAGCGAAGAACATGGTGAACCTTCCTCACCTCTCTCAACTTTTCCCTCTGGCACCACTAACATCACACTAAGAACCTCCACTTCCTTTCCTTATAGCTTGATCACCTTATCAAGGACCATTATAGATGGCCCAACTTTCCATATAGAGGTCGCATTGATCACCTCCATAGATTCCTCGACCCTCTCTTAAGATACCTCAACCACCTTTTGAGGGTTAGGTATTGCACATTGAGCTTTATTATACCCTATCTGGCGAACATCCTTTTGAGCCTAGCAAGACCGCTTCTGCTCGTTTGTCCCCTTCGGGGACTCGAGTTGTTCATGGCCTTAATACAGCTCGCTTTGCCCTTTGTTAAAGAACTTTAGCTTAAAACCTGCAAATAGGGGGCAATAATTAATAAACAACCACAAACAAAATAATCAAAGCCAATAAAACCCAAATCTAATACCATATTTCAAATCTACATACTGCTCAGCCAGACAGTCTACCACCTTTTACCCCCATGAGCTTAAATTTTTATATTATACTTCCTGAGAAGTACATGGTACCCCCTACCTCAAAGGAAACAAAGGATGCTTATCAATCCCTTACTCACTAAGGGTGTACCTTATTATTGTCACCACCTTGAAGAAGGTTGTCTACTAATGCTTTAGATGGCTCAAAAAGCCTTGAACTAGGGCAAGGTGATGAAATTTAGTATTGAAATGAACTTAACCCCTTAAATGACACACCATTGAATAAAAGTAAAAAAAAAAGATGCTTGCTTGTGCCTCTACCTTCATCTTATCAAAAACCACCCCAAACCCCCTAATTAATGCCTAGGCATTTGTTGTTAATTGGGTCGGGAAGACTTGTAAAAGGTTCATTAAATCCATCTCAAATTTCATAAAGGGAAGGGTGACCTTTATACTTAAGGGAAATGTATACATCACAAAACATAAGTCGTCTGCCTAAATCACATTAGTTGGCTCCTTCTAACTAGCCATGCTGAAGTCATTCCGCCATAGTGTGGTGAAATGCTTATCCCACAAGACTTGTAGATGCTTCCTGTCACTTACCAAAGAGATGAACTTCTTCACCTCCTTAGGGATTCCCTTAACCACTTCTTCACTCAAATTGGAACGGGTAACTTGTTCACATTATCGTCACTCAGAGGATAATCATCCTTTGCCCCACCGCTAACAAAGAATGACAACAAACCCTCGAAAGGTCTACCAATGCCTTTTCTTCAATAATCCTAACAATGGTGGCACAGGTCACATCATAAGCTTCCTAATCACCCACCCTCCTACCCAGAAGAACTAAATTTTGAGGCAAGTGATTCAAAGTCATTTTTTCCATCACCACCATGAACAACAACCCCCTGCTCCTTCCGCCTCCCCATAAGGCACAGGCAACGAGGATTGAATAGCCTTATCTTCTTTAATCTTAGCAATCCTAAAACCTCCCCTTGGTGTGAACGCTATTATCAACAAGGGCAAAGGAAATGCATACCTAAAGGAGACATGGACAAACAATCAGACTTCTTGAAAGCTTTAGGAGGAAGGAGAAGAGTATCTACATAATCTCAGGAGGAAACTAACAATTAAATAATGCAAAATGTAGCAAAAATAAAAAATTTAAAATAAAGACTAAAAAGGTGATACATGGAATGACTCTATGGAAAAGACTAAAAAACCCTTTGGTAAAATACAAATCCTAAATGTCTTCTTAAAATTACCATCACACCCTTGCAAAGATCCTAATGCTCCCCTATGCGCCCAACTGTCACGAAAATCGTTTCATATTCTTTGAAAAACTTATGGGGCACAAAAGGATGTGAAAGGACATGAAGCAAAACATCAAGTAGACATGAACTAGGCAACTTGATAAAGCTACAGGTAGGTATTCACCTATTCAGCTAAGATAGGAGATAGCCCAAATTGGGAAATGAAGATGAGATCCTCCCTAAGCAGAAAATGGGTGCTCGTCCCAGAGGCAACACCACCCATAGGGTATGACCAATTCACTAGGGTATTAAGTCTACATGCATGCGCACCTATGGACTTGGAGGACTACTGATAATACCAAATCTGGCCATCATTGGAGATCACTCCTGCAAGCTTGGATCGCCCATGATAGGCCTCTCTAGGTTAGAGATAGCCCAATGATAATGACCACTAATTGCGACGTGTCTATGACAAGCACACATTACCTATAAATATTGTCATATCCCCTAGTACCAGGTATATAAACTCTATCATTATCAAGCTTACTATGCTCTTATGCTCTCCAACTCTTTTTATCTTTAGCATTAAAGGTGCATTTAAGGAGTCCTCCCCCTTTTCATTCTTTGTCTGATCTTTGTGTAGGATCTACCACCTTCAGTATTCCTCATGTTCTCCACTCAGTGAGTCTGTCCAAGATCAATTTATCATATATTATTATTATAACTAGACATTTGCCAACATATTCTATTTCATCTATACATATATATGATTATGTTTTAAGTTATAAGACATAATCTACTTTTTTATCCCTGAAAGATATGATTTAGTTCCTAAAAGATCATAATATTTATTTTGGTCTCTAAAATATCACAATAGTTAACTCATTAGTCTCTAAGTTGTTAGACATGAAATATGTACCTTTTCATCCTTAGTGTACTAACCAAAACTATAATAACAGGTGGAAGGACTTAACTATAGATCAACACTTAACCATGTTTTCAAAGTATAACTTGTAGTAAATAAACTTGTTTATCAACACTTAACTATAAATTTATAAATAAACATTTGATATTTTTGTACAACTTGTTTTCTTAATTCATCAAGCACTTATTTTTAAACCATTAAAGTGAAGGAATATCATAAGTGGTAGATAGACATTATGATATCTCTATTATCCTAGCAATTTTAGCTAAACATATGAATTCAACTACACAATCAGTAAACAAACCAGCAATCACATGTACTACTTTTACCATATATGGAACATATATCTTATTTCTCACTTACAAGTCACAAAAATTTAAATATATTTTTAGCACCTAGAAATTCATATATTTTTTATAGTTTCCCACTCTAATTTGTTAATATTAGTCATTTGTTAAATGATTTTATACTTATAAAGTTGTATTCTGTAAGACCTTTTTTTGTAATGTTAATTAAGTTACTTTCTTCAATAAATAATGAAATTTGATAAAAAAAATTTATCCATGTGGCTTTCTGTTGTCTCTTTGTTTTTGTTACTTATCTGATTAAATATGTCTTTGTTCATTAATTTAATATTTTAAATTACATGTAAATATATTTAATCCATTAGAATTACTAACACTTATATGTACATGAAAAAATAATAGCAACACATAAAAGATATCACTTGTGAACGTGCACATAAGCTTGCTGACAAAAAATATTACATAATACTTTGAAATTTAGAATCAAATCAAGATGAAACTTAAGTTACTAGGTATTCAATAATTATAAATGCTTGGTTGGAATTGCTAAGTGCTAGAAAAATATTTAAAATTGTGTGGCTTGTAATTGAGAAACAAAATATATGATGCATACGTGGTAAAAGCATTACGCATTAATGTTGTTTTATTTTCTGATTATGTAATTAAAATATTGCATATGTTTAATTAGAATTTTTAGATAGTATAGATATCTTAATGTCTTTTTCTATCACTTTTATAATGTTTTTTTCACTTTAATAGTTCAAAAATAGGTCCTAGATAAATTAAGAAAAAATTATATAAGAATATCAAATGTTTATTTATTGATTTATGGTTAAGTACTAATATAAAATTTTATTTTCTGCAAATTATACTTTGAAAACATGTTAAGTATTGATTTATAGTTATGTTCTTCCACCTTTTATTATAATTTGGATTGGTACACTAAAGACTAAAAAATACTAATTTTTTATCTTTTATGGACCATTTAATATTTAACGTCCTTTATTATATTTTTCATTAGTGACTAACATAGTAGAGACTAACAAATTAACTATTATAATCTTTTAAGAATTAAAATGTGTATTATAATCTTTTACATTTTAGGGACTAAATCGTATTAATATCTATCTTTCAAGGATCTCTAGCTATAACTAAAGGTTCTCTTCAAGATTTAATTAATGACACGTTTAGGATTTTCTTTTACTAAGAAATTTAATTTACAAATAAATATAAATAAATTTATAGTTTCATATTACTTATATATTTTAAAATTATTATAGATTTGAAAATAAATTTAAATTTTAAGGAATAATTTTTTTAAAAATAAAATTTAAAGATTTGGTCATTTGTAAGAAACACATTTCGTGTTTCTGAATGATCAACATAGTAGGCTTTAACATGGTTTAAAAAATTAGACTAGACTAGTCGATTTGATCTAAAAATTGACTAATCAATTACTTTTTTATTTGGAACAACCTCAAAATCGGTCAAAACCCAATTATTTGAATGGTTCAACAGTTCAATTTTTTCCATGAAGCTCCATTTTTTGTCATTTGGCCATTCTAACAAATCTTATGAGAAAATAAGAAGTAGAAGAAGATGAGCTCCATTTTCTTTCATTCGGCCATTTTTCTAGAAGATTTGAGAAGAAATAACATTTACACATTTTAATAAATTTGAGCTTGACATCTTTGAGAAAAAAAATAGATGAGAGATGAGAGAAAAGAATGAAGATAATGAAAAAATTCAAAATACAGAGATTGACTAAGAGAGACTTTCTTTCTTTTTTGTTTTTTTTGTTTTTTGAAGTAGCAAAGTCTATCTTAACCAATTCATGTAATGAGAATCAAAGAGAGAGAGACTTCTTTTTTAAAAATATTAAAACTTGCTTCTTAACCAATTAGAGTTAGATCTAGTATAAAGGATTAGTCTCTAATAATGTAATGAATTAAAGTTTGAATATCCATTAAAAGAGATATCAATATTTAGTACTTGATAGTACCTCAAGTAAGATTACTTTTAATAAAAAGATACCTATAAAAAAAAGCTTATGTCTTAAAAATACTAAATCCTAGTGCCTAGTTTTAATGGAAAGAGAGATTTGATGGGAGTTAATGGAGAAATTAATGAGGGAAAGCCTACTACCTACGTGTTAATGCTTGGAAAGAGGGAAAAAAATTAATAAGACTTAAGAAAAAAACTAATGAGAGAGATAAAAAATAATTAATTAAAAAATTATTTTTCATGTGTTTATAAAAATTAAAATAAGTATATACAAAATAATGATAAATGTAATAAAATTATATATATATTAATTTTTAAGATATTTGAATTTTAAAAGTATTTTTTATATAATCAAATCATATGTATTATTTTTATTTATTTAATATGATAATTATATATTTATTATATATATTATTAAAATTAATATCGGTTCAACTACTTTTTAACTATAGTTGAACCAATGAACCATTGACTTCATCAGTTCAATGATCGATCTGATTTTTAAAATATTGGGCTTTAAGAACAAAATATTTTATTATTGAATTTTATAATTTGTTAAAAATACTTATTAAACCAAAATGTCTTTTATATATTTATAACACCCTTTTCAGTAAAACTTGGGAGATATTATAAATATGCAAATATAAAATAATATTATATTTTTAGAAAGAATTAATTGTGAAGGAAAAGAAGTAAAATTATATAATTAAACTATAAGATATATTATTTATTATAATTATTAGCTATTATACAATATGGATATTTTGAATATATTAAATGCATATATTAAAAGATACTATTTTAAAATATTTTAGATATCTTTGATTAATAATTTAATTAAATACATAATTAATATAGAATACTTAATATGCACAATTTTTGAATGTTTTTAATACATTATAATTATTAATTTAAGGATTTTAAATATGAAAACCTCTCACAACGGCACATCAATATTTATTATAAATACATTTTAAATGTACCTAATGATATTATTTTAATATAAAATATTGATTATATTATGTTATTACAAGAATAAAAAATTACATATTAATAAAAATTAATATTTAAAAATAATTTAATTTTAGCTGTTTAATTGAAAAGATAGCTAGAGGTAAAATGGCTTGAGGTGAGAAATTTTAAGTCTTTTAACTATTGACTGAACCTTTAAAAAACTATTAAGTTGTAATGAGTACTTAAAATAGTTTGAACACAATCTCAAATCATCAAATGGCTCTAATTTTAAACTCTCTTTAGTATTTTATTAAAAATATTAATATTACAAAATTAAAACTAAATTTTTCACTTTTTACACCCACCTCACAATATTTTAACATCCAAACAAATAATGGGGAGTGATAAAACATTCATATTTTATAAGTTAATCAATGATTTGATTCTTAAAAAGATCTATATTTTTTTAATATGGTCTCTAAAATATAAAATGTCTCAATTTGATTTTTAAAAAAATTATTCTCTAATCAATTTGATTCTTTAATTAATGAAATGAAAAGAAAGTTAAATGACAATGATATCAATATATATTAATTTGACTATTAAATAATGAATATATCTTATTTAACAATAAATGGATAAAAATATATCATTTTTACAAATAAATAGATAGTCAAAACATCATGTTTTCATTTTGGATAAAATATTAACAACTTGCTTAAATTTTGGTGTATGTGTATAAAACTCATGAACTTAGATTTTTGATCAATAACCCTTGAAATTTTAATTTAGATGTAAAAAATCCCAAATCTTATTAAACTTATTTACTCATCATATTTAATTTACACATAAGCAAAGCTAAACAAGTCACTTGAGTTGTCATCAAAATTATCCAAAATACCCCATTCTTATTTTTAATTACCAAGACACTAATGAAAGTTGAAATCCAACAAACGACGATTGAATTATGTAGAACGCAAAATCAAAAAACACCAATGCCACATCCCTCTGTCATTATTTTATTCAAGAACGAAATCCTTGAGTACTTAAGCAATTCAAGTGAAGATTCTTTTCATTTGAATGAACAAACTACAGGGTTAAAGAAATGATATCTTGTAAACCTTTAGCGGTACCCTCTATTGTTCCAATTAACAACGATCGAAAACAAAAAAATAAGAATAAGGATGTACCTTCCTTTTTTTTGACCATGTTATCAATTTCCCACATATTTATCGTAAAGGAAGAATGAGATGATTTCAACCAGAAAGATTGTTGATCTTTTTCCCTATTTATATCACCACTCTCAACCTTTTTACAAATCCCTAGTGCCAGCATCTATCTGGCCTTATGGGAATATTTGAGATCCCCCTCCACACAAGTTTGAAGGGCAGAGAGGCAATCATTGTAAAGGATGGACCATGCCTTATCCAATTTTTAAGGAGGCCATCATGTTTTATTTCCATAGAATTGACTTGTATCAATATCTTCTTTATATTTATTAATGATTCATCCAATTCACCAAAAAGATCAAGGAACCATTGTCATCTATCTTTACATTCTGATTTCATGATGACATATACCAAGAGATACATGTTCTCATTTACATCCTTTAACACAATCGTTAGAAAGCACCCATCAACACAAATGATTAGCCTGAAAGCCTTTAAGAAACCCTTCTTGTAGACATCTAAGAAGTAGTACAAACTCTGGAAGCATGAGTTTACTTGTTTTAGCTTCATTGTACTGCTGAGGTTGTCCTTCCTTATTGCTATGCAATAACCCCAAAATTTCTAACTAGCATGACTGCCATCGACTTGCTTTTAGGCCTTCTGCTTTGCTTTGTAAGCCTGATGCATAGATATAAGAATATTGTGATCCCTTTGCACTTGATTCACAAATGTTGTGCTTTTCCAATCAAGCTGGTCCCTTGCATGCTTTACATTTTTCGACCCAACCAGTTTGACATCACCCACTTTTTCTCCTTCTCCCAACCATAATTGTGATATGTGTGATGAAAGGTTTTTACCTTAAATTCATCCTTGCCCTGAGTCTTCAATGCATGTATCTGCCACCCACACTTGTTTTTGTATACAATGGTTATCCTTGATGATTCATTACTTATATATTTTAAAACAATGTCATTTTCAATGGCGTACTACTCCATCGCTTCCCAGTAAATTTTGTAATTTGCAAAATTCAATCCCACTTGAAGGTTTATTGGCCTTTTAAAGTCAGTGGCTTCACTGAATGTCTTCCCAGATAGTCTTCTAAATCCTTCATCATTTGAAGATTCATCTAAGCTCACTAAATTATCGCTATCACCAATCTCTGACTATGCATCTCTATCCCATCAGAATGCATCAATCAATGACACACTTTGGGTCCCACCTATAGATTAACCTTCACGATAACTTGGGTCACCACCATGTTTTGAGCCTTCTTAAAAACTTAGCTCACCACTATGTTTTAGACCTTCCTGAAAAGTAGCTCACAGCCATGTTTTGAACCTCTATGACAACTTACTTTGGCCCTCTATTCTGCACCTTCATGTTCATCTTTTCCCATCCACGTATTCACATAAGTTTTAACTCTTGTATCAATTTCTTTTAAAAAATAAGTTTGGCTGCTCCACTTCACTATTTGGGAAGTCACAGCCTTCTAGATCTACATCATCATCGTTAGATGCGACAATACTTGGCATGTGTTCTTTAGAGGAGCCTTCCTCTACCTTATGTAATTGATCCTCTCTCTTGTCATTCTCAATCCATCCTCACTTTACTTGTACAAATTAGGGATTTGGGTAAGGAGCAAAGGTGATGATGGTGCTGGCATAAGTACTTTAGGCTCTTTATAAATTCGCAAAACTATTGACTTCTTCCTTTTGATCATATGCAAAATCTTCAACATATCCTTGTCACTCTCGAATGTGGAAATTGTTGACATGTTATCATCTTTAAATTTATACCATATATTTGAGCAATTATTACATCCTTGATCTTTGACAAATGATATGATGTTGGTCACCATGATGTAGTTTGAGTCAAAGTCTTTGTAGACATCTTTCTTCCCCCCGATGTATGACATTGTTGGTGAAAATCTCAGTTTACCTCTATGATGAATCTCTAATGTAATAGTCGTCATTATTCCTTTAACCTGAAAAATTAGAACAACATATTCAAAACAGATCAACATACTCCAATATGTATAGTGCACTTACAGAGTCAACATGGTGGATCTCCATTGATGATAAATATGGTTTAGATTTTGATAAAGGTATGAGTAACTTGATAACAACCTATGAATGCATGAAAACAAGGAAATCGAATTACTAGTTTCTATCACAAGCAATACAAGTAAATGATTCTTTTTAAAGAAAATCTTAGTTGTGGCAGAAGGGGAAGAGGAGGTGTAGGTTATTTTTCTAGTTGTTAACATTTCTTGGTCTACATATACTTTTTTAGCTCTTTATTTCGTGATTTTAATAAACCTAAATTTGATTATGTATGTTCTTTCAATAAAGTTGTTCATTTGTTTAGGATGAAGAACTACTATATAACCTATACAACATTTGGTTGTGATTTAACAAGAGAAATTGGTTTTGAAATTACTGTTGCGATCAATCAATTTTTACTGCTGAAGAACTACAACATAACTTATAAAGATATTTTTAGTTTTCTTTAAAAAAAAATACTACAATAATCAATCAATTTTACAATTGTTGGATATCATTTGTCAGAGTATTCCATTGTTTAACTTAATGAATGAATTGTAAAAGAGTCATCCAAGTGAAAAATTCTCTTAATGGTTTTCTTGTGCTTAATTTGAAATAATTAATCACTACCTTGGCTTAAGCATTATTGGGTTTAAGCATATATAATGTTTCTCTTTTTCTATTGGCCATGCATAAAGGATGAAGTGTATAAATCCAGTGGAACTCAAGCTCTAAGTCACAATAACAACCATCAAAGGAAAAGTAAAAGGAAAAAAAGTGCATGGTGCTCAAAATGAGGCTAAAAAATGTATCATTCATCCTTTTTGTAATCTTTTATATGGGAAGCATGTGGTAAGTGTTTAGCAATTAAGGAAAAGTGTTTAATAGTTAAGGAAAAGTAAAAAACAATTTCCTTGACCATAACACCTAGAAAAAGGTAAGTCATAAATTGTTTTTTAATGTAGTTCCCAAATACAACAAACTAGTAGTTAAGGAAAAGTGTTTAGTTTTAGGATAAAAGATGATAATAATGGCATTACCATGTGAGCCAATAGCAAGAAGACAGGGGGACCACAAATCACCATGCTCAAATGTCAATATAAAACAATTAACATTGCTTGTTAGCAAGCATAAAAATCAACAACAGTGAAAATTCCTCTCACTCTTAATATGCATCTATATAAGTGTAGCACCCACAGTTCAATACATAGGAGATAATACCCACAGTTCAATACATAGGAGATAACACCCACAGTTCAATACACAGGAGATATTGACTTGGTTTTGTAACGCCCCTATCTAGTCTTATTGTTAACTCCAATATCAAAAGATAGGTTCGGTACATTATCCTTACCCTTAATTTGATTAGTGTCTGAGCAGTTATAACATTCAATTATATTAAGTAGATTAGGTTCGAGATCTTTTGCTCAGAATAAAAACTTACATGCACAGCGAAATAAAAATACTACACTATACAACGAAATTAAAAACCTTTATGTAATTCAAATAAATACAGGTCCAATAATTTCCATTACATGTTGATAAGTCACATCCCTGGATATACGAAGTACCCAACCATCAGAAGTTAGGAGACAACATGTCTGTCACTCAAACTCCTGTATAAATGAAGGATGGTTCGATCCTTCAGATATTTGTTTCCCCTGTATATCCCAAATATAACTCATGTATACGGTCAACTATTATCCTATTCTAAATTAGACCTAGCTAGGACCAAAAATAGGGGATTACAAAAAATCACACTCAATCAAAAAGAGACTGTTACCTCGCGGCCCTGCTACGCGTCCGTATCTGATACATATTAGCACATAGATGAGAAACACAAGTTTCCCAGTAGCTCAGCAATTCATAGTTTAAAAGAAACTAATATGTACCAGGGTGCAAGAACCAAAATATTCAATCTACATCCTTGATTTTAGGTGTAATATTACACATAACTGTAAACTGGCAATCATTGCATGATAAATATATAAGTTAACGAAGATTACATATCTTTTTAAATAACACGTATTCTTATCAGCTTAATGGTTTATTATGGAATTATCCTAGTGTTTATGCGTGTTACGTGAACACTAGGTCATGGGTGCGGAGCACCTTTGGCCACACCTCCCTAGGTCACCCGTGTGGAGCACCTTCGGCCACACCTTGTAATTTTTGGACACTCGACCACGTACATAGCGTAATCATGAGCACTAGGTCATGGGCATGGAGCACCTTCGGCCACGCCTCGCTAGGCTGCCCGTGTGGAGCACCTTTGGCCACACCTCGTAAATCGTGAGCACTCGGCCACATATAGAGTGTAATCATGAGTATAAGGTCCCGTGTAGAGCACCTTTGGCCACACCTTGTAAATCGTGGACCCCCGGCCATGCATATATCAAAATCATGAGCACTAGGTCACGGGCATGGAGCACCTTCGGCCACGCCTCGCTAGGCCGCCTATGTGGAGCATCTTTAACATTTCTTATGAAAAATTCAATATTTAAGGAATAGTTTCTATTTTCCTTGGAAACAATTTCTAAGGTACATTTTCCTATAAAACTCTAATAATCTCAATATTAATTTCCTTTCTTGGAAGTTGATTCCAATGTACATTTTTCCTCTAAGAATTTTAATAATTTCAATAATACTTTTCCTTTTCTTGAAAATTTATACAAATGTGCATTTTTCCTTCTAAAATTCCAACAACTACAATAATAATTGTCTTTTCTTGGAATTTAATTCTAATGGGCATTTTTTTTTTCTAAAACTTCAATAACTTCAATAGTAATTCATAATAAATTTTCATTTCTTGGAAATTAATTCCCATGTATATTCTCTTTCCAAAAATTTTAATATTTTCAATACTAATTTTCTCTTTCTTGGTATTAGTTCTATTGTACATTTTCTTTCTAAGAATTCTAATAATTTTCCTAATAATTTCCTTTGTTTGAAAATTAGTTTCATTATATATATTTTCTTTTTTTTTTAAAATTCTAATCCCTTCCACAATAATTTCCTTTGCTTAGAAATTAATTCCTATGTATATTTTCCTTCTAAAAATTCTAATAATTTTCCTAGTAATTTTCCATAATCACATGCATTTTTATTAGCAATCATAAATGTTCAATAACCCCATTAATTTCATCATGAAAATAACAAGTCCACTACAATATTAAGAATAGTAAACCAAGTTAACCAAACCATTAAATAACTTTCTAAATCTAAGTCCTCTCATGATCTCAAGGAAACAATAATTTAGAGATTAGCATTAGCCACCTTCTATCTTTATCATGCAAGTTCCATTAAATTTTTCCTAAATCAAGAGTGTAGACATGGGTTCAAATTCCATGGAAGCTATATCATTAAACATGCATACTCAATCATGGAATAAGAATTTAACAAATTGCTAATCTACCTTGGAAGTGGGCTAGAGAAAATATTCTTGGCCTTTCCTTTGATTTCCTTGGTTTTCCCCTTGAGTTCTTCTTTACTTCCTCCTTCCTTGATCTCTCAATTCTCCCTTGATGCCTCACCTTCTCCCTCTCTTTTCTCCCTTCTTCTTTTCTTTCTCTCCCTTCCCTTATTTTCAAGTGTGGTGATTATGGTATGCCTCCCTCTTTTTCTTTCATTTCTTTATTTTCCTTTTTAGGTTGCTTGTAACTTGGTTTTCCTTCTTTTTTTTCTTCCTTCCTATACATTAGGTGCATCCCACTAGCCACTAGTTTTGTACAAAATTCTACACCTATTAGATTGCTTGTTGCCTTAGTATTCCTTTTCTTGCAAGTTTACCTTTTCCCACTTCCACAAGCAACCTTAGTACATATATATATATATATTTTTAATTCTCTTCCCACTTTCCATTTCCCTTTCTTTCTCTCTTTTTTTTTTTAAGAAAAGTATGCACACTTTTGGATATGTATATATATATATATATATATATATATTTGTACAAAGTGTACTTGCAATTACACTTTGTCTTTGCTTGCACACTTAGTATTTCCCTTTCTTGCAAGTTTATATTTGTCCACTCTTACAAGCAACTAACCTTTACAAGCAACCTTGGTATTTCTTTTTTTTTTTTCTATTCTCTCTTTTCCTCCCTCATTCACATGACACTTACACATACCTATATATTTTTGTTGTATCTCATTTTGCTTCTTACTTGGTACTTAGGCTAGGTAAATAAAGAAATCAAAGAATTAATTCTAAGCACCAAATTTTCCTTCCTTAAAAATAATTCATCTAATTAATTAGCAAGCAAGTAATTTAAACTAATTAATTAAATAACACCATTAATTTAGGCTAATTAAATTATGGGGTGTTACAGGTTTCACCAAGTACTAACCTAAGTTTGATGTTATCAAGTATCAAGATTTATCTTTGCCGCGATTCAAGGTGGCTATGGCATCTTTGCCATGAGTACATTGCAATTCAAGATAGAGCAGCCCTCTCTTTGAACGCAATTCAATATTTATTTCATGCAAACAACCTCCAATGCGATGTATCTCTTAGAGAACAGCCTCTAAGTCGATGTCCCTATTGTTGTAGAACTCCTACTCTTCGAATGCAATTTGAAGCCTAGGTTAATGGTGGGATAGGTGGAATCAGGTCAGGGGTAAGTGTGTCTCAAGTCTAGGGTATTTAATGGGTAATCGATTTAGTAGGGTTCGATTAATGGGCGAGTTAATCTTCTCTCATGCTTGGGTTTTTTAAATAATAAAAACACAAAAATGTCCCTCCTTCTATCTCAACTAATAATCTTAACTTGAGTCAAAAATTACCCACTAATTGACTATTAATGATTAGAGAAAAAACTAATTGATAATGTTATTTGTAAAGATTTAAAAATTTAAGGAGATATTTTGTTAAGTTTCAAAGTTTAGAAGAATTTTATGCATTGAACATATAGTTTAAAAATATTTTGTGTATTTTAATTTTTTAATAAAAATAAAAACCTTAATTTACCATAAAAAGAAACACATCCTTAACTTTCCAATCTTTTGTTATCTATTATAATCTTTTATTATTTTTATTTCTCTTTTTTCTTTTTTCTTTTCTCTCCTCTCTTTATCTCATATTTTTTTAATACATAACTATAATTAATTTTGGTGTTTTTTGCTTTCGAGTTAGAAATGTGGGTTTATGAAAGAATGAAACTCTAAAAAAAGGTGCATGATTGATATATTATATTAAAATAAACTATTAGAAGTGTATTTAATAAAATTAAAGTATTATCATGAGATTTTTATATTATATCTATATTATAATATTTCTAGACCTTTCTGATCAGTGATCTTACAAAATAATATATTGTATAATATAAAATATAAAATAAAATATGTGATGTAAAAGAATGAGAAAGTGAAATTAAACTTAATAAGAAGTTACCATAGATGAATGAATTAAATAACTTCTTATTTAATTAATTATTTCAAAATAATAATAATAATAATAATTTTTTATTATATTTTAAAAATTATAAATAAAATATATACAAATTTATACATGCGAAGACTCTAATATATATATTTAAGGTAATAAATAAAAATTTGTTTTTTATTTAATTTTAATTGTTTATTTAAAATATCTACAATATTATTATTATATATATTTAATATATTTAAAATTAAAATTAAAATATATATTTAATATAATTTTTTTAAATTAATCAATAGTATAGATGCATTTAATTGCATCCTCTTTAATTTAACAAATGGAAACAATAATTATTAAAATTTAATTTTAATATAAAAATATAATAAAAATTATTTCTTATCTTCCCAATAAATAAATTATAAGTAAAAAAATATGAATCTCTATTAATTTATCAATATTTTCGTTTAATCAATTTACTTATTGATTATAAATTATAATTTATCTTAGCTTCGTCATTTCTCCACCATTTCACCGACTATTAGCCAAAAAGCAAACCCCACCGTTTCTGTCTCGGTAAGCACTTCTCTTTCTCTCTGCAATTTATATTTGTGTGCTTTCTTTCTCTTATAACTCTTTCGTCACTTCTTCCTGGTTCTTTTTTCTACTATCTTATGAAGATTTGAGGCTCATCCTTGGATGAAGTGCTACCTACACCCGCAACTATTCGTGGAGGCAGAGACGAGATTTAATCGCCTGCTACAATCTGTTTATGGGGTCCATGATTACTTGGGGCTTATCTAGTTTTCTAGGGTTACGGTTTTGTTCGAATTGAAAACCCACACAGTGGCTTTGTACTCTCTCTTTTTGGTTGTATATGGAAGGAAATTATTCCGGGTGGCTTTGTAATTTTTCCTCTTTTTATTTTTTTTATGGTCAAGGTTCATAATCTTGAATGTTCCCCCAATACTGTATAATCAACAATCATCTCATTCTTATAGTTTTTTCCTGTTTATCTTGTTTTATTTATTTATTTTTTCTTTTTGGGAAAAGACTGTAACATACCATCTATAACTGATAACTCTCACAATTCCCTACCATTGAAGCAAAAGATATACTATAATAAACAAAAACTGTATCAATTTATTCATGGGGAGCCCCGTATTGAGCAATCGCAATAATGGGCAACATCGATTAGGCATTACGGAACCCATTTCATTGGGTGGGCCAACTGATTACGATGTGATCAAGACCCGTGAACTTGAGAAGGTTCTGTTCACACTTATTGTTCTTAATCTTTGAGCTTTTTGCAAGTGTTTTTCTGCTGATTTTGATTCTGGCTATTCAGTATTTGCAAGACGCTGGATTGTATGAGAGTCAGGAGGAGGCAGTGAGTAGGGAAGAAGTGCTTGGCAGGCTAGACCAGGTTGAATTTATTTATTGACTGCATCTTTACACTTTGTGAGGGAAGTAAGATAAAATATATAGCATTTTGGGAGGTATAGTTGAGTTGAGTTTTTATTTGCATTTCATTTTCTTCTATCTTGGAGGTTTGGTGGAGCTTCCTATGCATTTGTTTATTCCAACTGTGCTTTTGTATTATGGATTAGATTGTGAAGATTTGGGTCAAAACCATCAGCCGTGCAAAGGGACTAAATGAGCAACTAGTGCAAGAAGCAAATGCCAAGATTTTCACTTTCGGCTCCTATAGACTGGGGGTATGAAGCTGTTCTTATATACCTTAAATTTTCCTTATTGTGTTTTTATAAATTAATTTTTGTCTGTGTTCAATTTTATTGTCTACTTGTTTGGATTGTCTGGCACAATGAAGGTAGAGGGAGCATGAGGATATCATAGTCAAATGGCATGCCATCTCGTAGAACATCACATAATATTCAAAGTCCAGAACAAGCAACATTAGGAGGCATATCCCGTTGTGGGCCATTGGATCTGTCGCACTATAGAGATCTATGGACCTGGACAGATGTGCATGCTTTGTTTATTTGGGTGGTAAAAGGGTTGTGTAGTTACATTACACTTTTTGAAACTTGTGCTATTGTATGACATGATGAAGTCATGTCATTTGAACTTGATTGTATGCACACAAGGGGTTTTAATTGTATGTCATTTGAACTTGATTGTATGCACACGTGGTTTTAATTGTATGCATGGGAGGGGTTTTACATGTTTTAACTTAGAATTGTATGGTCTGTGGACCAAATTTTTTATTTTAGTTTATTTTGTATATATTACCTTAAGAAAAGATAAGTTGCATACATTTTTGTTTTTATTTACTGTTTTGGTGGAGATCAGTTTACCGCAGCATTGATAATTTATTAAGATGACCTATTTGTATTCTATCAGAAATAAGACAGGATAATTTATTAAGAGTGCATGTTGTATATACATTGAGCATGGAGTTAAGTTGTATAAAAATTGATTGAAATCCATATTAAGTTTGGTTCCTAGGAAGACTTCCTTGAAAGTTTCCAAAGGCATACCAATAGGTGATTGGTTGTAGTGGTAGATACTTTATTCCCCTTATGCAAAGTCTCGGATTCGAGTCTTGTGTATAGAAAAACTTCTGTTGGCAGAGCTCTATACCTCCGCTAGCTTGAGTCAGATTAGTCAAGTCTGGTGTACTTTTGGATATTAGTGGTTTCGACAAAAAAAAAAAAAGAAGATTCCATAGGCATAATATGAGGTCTGATACCACGAAGAGAGAGGAAAGGGGGGGGGAGTTAGAGGTAGAAACCGGCCTGAAAAGATAGAAAAACAATAGAATTTGAAGAATAGTCAACTGAAGTTACCTTGATGGAACCTTAATTTGTTAACTCTTAAAATTTCTATTCTCTTATGCTTTCCAAGCAGCAAATATTCTTTTTTTGAAACTGTCTTCCACATACATCTATCCCAAGACATGGTTGCAGAATTATTGAAACTTGGACAACAAATAGTGATGACTGGCTATAAACTATAATGTATATATTACTATGGATCCATCTACTCCACTTTTCTACTTTCCTCTAAATTTTGCCTCCTATATTTTGTAGGTGCATGGCCCTGGAGCAGATATAGACACTCTGTGTGTGGGACCTAGGCATGCAAGTAGAGAAGTATGAACTTGGCATTTTACTGTGCAAATTTAGTTTTCAAATTTCATATTACATGTCAATTAAAATTGTTATTCGAATTGTCTTCAGGAAGATTTTTTTGGTGAACTACAAAATATGCTGTCTGAGATGCCAGAAGTAACAGAATTGCACCCTGTGCCTGATGCACATGTTCCAGTGATGAAATTCAAGTTTAATGGTGTTTCCATAGATCTCCTTTATGCAAAGTTGTCTTTGTGGGTTATTCCAGAAGTAAGTTATTTATGTAGAAATAATTGAGTATGTTTTAGGCACAAACCTTATTTTTTTTCTCCCTTCTTTATTAAGCTCTTTTTCTTCTTATTCTCCCTAGGAATGGACATCAGATGTATGACCTAATCATTGAATATTCTACTGATAAGTTTAAGCTGCAGAGTTCAGAACCTTTAAACATACCTTCTAGATATGTGACATACAGCTTAGCATTTTGACCCAAATATATCAATATTTAAAAAAAAAATTGAAACATTCCCTACTAACTCAGTTACCTCCTCTGAAACTTAATCCCTCACTATGTCACTTCTGGCCACCTCATACTTTTTATATTTTTTAAATACATGTATTTCTTTTAAAATTTAACCTAATATATGACAACACAAGCTTCATTTTTTTTGTTTTAATGATACAATGAAGCCTGTGTTGTGAAAGGTTTGGACAACACAAACTTCATTTCTTTTTGGCAGTCATACAATTGGAGAGGCCTCAAGTATTATCGAGTTTGGTGAAAGCACAAAAACTACTAGCTAACTCAATCAGAGTCTAGGGAATAACAAGATGTTAAACTTATTGAAAGTAAATACAGTGATCAATTCTGTCAAATGATGTAGGCAGTTCTATTCTCTGTACATTCATTAAGCTCTTATCTAAATGGGTTGGTTGGTTAAATTGCCTTGAAAAGTTGACTTAAGCTTCTGAGCCAGAAACAGCTGTGCTTTTGAAATCATCCAATAGAGGAAATCACTGGCCTTTTGTGATTGAAACTCTTCCATGGACTGTGTCTTTGAACTGGGATATACTGAAGATTGGTTTTTCTGCTTTACCTTGGTTGACTCAGTAAGTTTTGTGTAATTCAGCCATCTGATACTGCTACCTTCTGTTCTGTTAGAGGCTAATGCAGTATTCCTAGATATTGGTATTGTGGATGTGGACATTGAAGAAGCCCATGTGGTCAACACGCTTGTTGACACATGCTTCATTTTATATATATATAAAACTGTGTTGTCAAGGCATTTGATGATACACAGCTAAAGATTTAAAAGTCTGAGGTGGCCATACAAGGCCCAGTGTGGAAATCGAGTTTGAGAGTGGGTTAGTGTGGGATTTTTTTTGGTATAGTTGGGTTAAAAAGCTCATACATCTTCCTCCCCTATTTTGTTGCATAAACACTGCAAGATTCTTGATTTCTTTCAGTAGAAGTTGTATCTTATCTTATATATAATACTTAGTAATACTGGATTTTGTGGGGAGCAGGACTTAGATATATCACAGGACTCAATATTACAAAATGCAGATGAGCAAACTGTTCGTAGTCTTAATGGTTGTAGGGTTACTGATCAAATCTTGCGCTTGGTTCCAAATATTCAGGTAGTGGTTATCAATTTTGCACAGCAGACAGAATATTTGTCAATTTTTTATGTTTCATTCCAGTCAATGATTGATGTTTTGATTCTGACGTGCAGAATTTCCGTACAACATTAAGATGTATGAGGCTTTGGGCAAAGCGTCGCGGTGTTTATTCAAATGTATGGAAAAATTTATGCCCAGGATGGCTTGTCGGCTGATTTTTTTTCTTTTTTGGCCTGAACTTGTTCACTGTATGTAGTTATGCTCTCTCTGATTTATCTAATATGTTCTCTTGCTACATCATGGTCAGGTTTCAGGTTTTCTTGGTGGGATAAATTGGGCATTGCTTGTTGCTCGAATATGCCAGCTTTATCCTAATGCGCTGCCTAATATGTTAGTATCTAGATTCTTCCGGGTATATACTCAGTGGCGTTGGCCAAATCCAGTGATGCTTTGTGCTATTGAAGAAGGATCTCTTGGACTTCAAGTATGGGATCCTAGAAGATATCCCAAGGATAGATTCCATCTAATGCCCATAATTACTCCTGCATATCCTTGTATGAACTCTAGCTACAATGTCTCATCAAGTACATTGCGTATTATGTCAGAGGAGTTTCAAAGGGGAAGTGAAATATGTGAGGTATGATCTGATGGCTTGGGAAATGATTTTATTTTTGGCCAAACTCTGGGAAAGTTTTACATAAAATTTCTTGTTCAGTCTACAATAAGTTTGAATGTATGGTTCAAGTTTCTCTCTTTTCTTATGTTTAATCCCATAAACTGTAGCACCTTGCCCCAAGATTTGGGTTGGGACATCCAAGTTGGTCTTCCCATGTTGTCAAAATTATGCTGATGTGGAAATTAAATATATTTGTTTGATAAACACTTGATTCCCCTTTTCACAATATGATAGTATCAGAGTGGATGCTTCTCTGATCTGTATTACTTTTGTTCTTCCTCTGATTTGATGCACTTTAATAAGTCTGTCCTAGAAGGCTAGGAAGAGTCTGAAATCACTATACAAGTCTTGTATGGACATTATTTCTTTTTTTTTTTTTTTGTAGAAAATAAATTTCTATTTGGTTATTTACTTTGTGTGTTGAATGACTGCAAACGTTGATAAAGTTTGTTAATTGTAAGTTTTATGTTTCTATGAGAAATTAATACTTCTGATTGTATTATAGTTTTTAAGAAGATACTGAATACCACTATTAATGGAGAAATAGCTTGTTTTTGGTTCAGTTAATGATCTCTTAAATTTGACAAGTCTGGCAAACAATTTTAGTAATTAAATCTATTTTTATTTTCTTATATGATACTTGAATTGCTTAAATTATCATGATATTTCTGCTATTTGTAGGCTATGGAAGCTAACAAAGCTGACTGGGTTACTCTTTTTGAGCCTTATCCCTTTTTTGAAGCTTATAAGAATTATCTACAAATAGACATTAGTGCTGATAATGTTGATGATCTTAGAAAATGGAAAGGCTGGGTTGAGTCTCGGCTCCGCCAGCTAACATTGAAGGTGAAACACTGTAACTTTTGTTGCTTGTTTTTTGTTACATTTACTTTTCTTTCTTAGATCTCCCTCCCTTTTTTCATTTTCTTTCCGGTGTTTATTTGTTTGAGGTGTGGAGGGAACATCATTTCTTAGTTCATGCAGTAACCTAATTTGGTTGTCCTGTAAAATACTAGATTGAGAGGCACACATATGGTATGCTTCAATGCCATCCACATCCTGGTGATTTTTCAGACAAATCTAAACCTTTCCACTGTAGTTACTTCATGGGTCTGCAACGTAAGCAAGGAGTCCCAGTAAATGAAGGTGAACAATTTGATATAAGGCTAACTGTTGAAGAATTTAAGCATTCTGTCAATGTGTACACTTTATGGAAACCTGGAATGGAAATTCACGTATCCCATGTGAAACGTCGGAATTTACCTAACTTTGTATTTCCTGGTGGTGTTCGACCTTCCCGTCCATCAAAAGTAACTTGGAATAGCAAGCGGAGTTCAGAATTGAAGGTTTCTGGTCAGGATCAAGAGAAGTCTCATGAAGGTAGAGCATCTGTAAGTGTAACAGAAGATGAAAAGAAGAGAAAGCGAGCAGATGATGACTTGGATGATAACATGAGAAGTTCCAAGTCCTTTGGATCTTTACCTTCTTCCAGCAGGGAAGTTCTTGAGGATAGAACTATTAGCACTGCTAGTTCTTGTTCTATAAAATGTGATGAATCAGAAGCCAATGGTACAAGGGGACAGAAGAGCGAGAAACCTGAATTGAAATTTAGAGGGGAGGTATCATCTGAGAAGAGTGAGATAAATGGATCAGGGAGGGGCAATCCACAGGTCAACACTGTACTTACTTCTACTGATACATCAAGTTCTAAAGAAGCAGAAAAGCTGGCAATTGAGAAGATTATGTCTGGTCCATATGATGCGCACCAAGCCTTTCCAGAAGAACCTGATGAGCTTGAAGATGACCTTGAGTATAGAAATCAAGTCAAAGATGATGGGGGAGACCTGAAAAGCAGCAGCTTGGACTATATAAACTTGAAGCCTGTAGTGGCAGCAGAGCCAGTTATTTCAAACAACAAAATGACTTGTTCTACTCGTTTATGCTCCAATGGAGGATTGGAGGAGCTTGAGGTTAAATTCTTATTTTGTCTTAATTTGGGACTTTTATTTCATTAAAATTTTCAGTCAAAACATTCTGCAGAAAATGTAGGCACGTAGATTTCATGATCTGTCTGAATGGTTGCAATTGTCTGAACTGTGTTAATGTTACTTAAAATTTGGTTAAATCTAAGTATTAGCTATAACACAGTTAAAAAATTGCTCAACTTCTATTGTATTCCCGCCCCTCCTTTTAGTTCTTCTGCAACATATTTGTAATGGCTGCTACTTCTTGTTGACTGTTTTTGTTTTACTTAATATGTTTTAGGTAGAAATTAATTGCATAATATCATTTGAAGAGGTTTTCTTGTTCAGATAGATTATTTAAGAAATGTCAGATTTTTTTTCTTTTGAATTTTAGAAGATAATTTGCTTTATTCCTGTGGGCTCTTAATCCCGAGCTGAGGTAATAATCTGGATTACATTTCTCTTGTTTTGCTTTATTGGGAATTCTCCCATCTTTAAAGAATTTTTTTTTGTTACTGCTGCCTTGACCTATCTCTTTCGACTGAGTGGCATTTCTCTGAAAGTTACAATGCTTGTTTTGCCACGTGGGTTATCAGTAAGAAAATGAAGAGTTCTGACTGTTTCCTCTTTTTTTGTTGTTGGACAAAGCCTGCTGAACTGACAGCTCCATTGTTAAGTGGGACTTCTGCACCTGTGCCACAGAGGAAGCCTCTGATAAGGTAAACAACAATCCATTGTTGAACATTGTATGTTGTCAAGATTCTCATTCATTTGCACTTGACTTGTGAGTTATTTTAGAGTTGATGTTTTGATAAGCTGTGCTAAACTTGGTTGATTGACAATTCGTTTCCCTTAATATTTTCAGGTTGAACTTCACATCCTTGGGGAAAGCTGCTGACAAAAGTTCTTAGAACCATTTACTTAAGCTCAACATAAGCTGGGCCAGGAATGAATTTCAACGGTCATAAATTTTCTTTCTTGTGTAATAATGTTGATACTATAGACTTAAATGAGCTAGAGAAGTCATAAATTTTCACTTAGAATATGTACATGAGAATTGAGATAACGTTGACTATCTCCACCTCCGGCAGAAAACAGATTTTCATGACAATGTTATCTGAAAAGTGCAGTTTTCATCGCCATAATATCATTGGTGTCTTTCTTAATTGCACATTTGCGCATTCTTCTCACTTACTGATTCTTGATGATAATCAGTTTAAGGTTGTCTTAAAAAAAAGTAAACACTTAAAATCGACTTGTAAATTTATAAGAATTTATCTATATTATTAAGTAGTTAATAAATATATATATATATTTATATTATAATTAAAGTAAAATTTGAAATAATAAAAATTTAAATGTAATTAATATTTAAATATTGAATATAAATTCATTCAAATTATAAATTTTTATATTTATTAAACATTTATTTATATTTAAAGATTTTTATTTTTTTTGAGTTTGGACAATAGAAATGTTTTTAATCAGTTTTTTAATAGAGATGATTTTGGTTGGTGGGTTTTACTAGAAATTAAGATGAAGCCAAAATAATTTTTTTATGAGTTCAGCATGAGTTTACACATTTTTTGAATTTGATAATGAGTTAACTAATTTTGTCTGTGTAAATATAAACTTGTAAGAGTTTAACTCAGTTTAACAACAATGAATGAGACAAATCAGACTTAACCTTTTGAAAATATAAAATTTCTCATTTTTCTTAGATTACTAGGTTAATGTGTGTTTTTAGAGTGAAGATTTATACACGTTTGGCCAAACATATAATGGAAAAGAAATTATTTATTTATTTAATAAAAATTTTTATTTTGATTTATTCCAGTTTTTTGTCTTGCTTCCAAAAAAAAAAGTTAAAATTTGAGCTTTTCATTTGGAGAAAACAAAAAATTATTTTTGTAAGACAACAATTCTATATTTGAAATTATTTAAAAATGTTTTACCTTTTTTGTATTTTTGGTATATTTATTTTAATTTTATACAGTACATGTAATTATGTTGATAAAAATATTTTATATACTTTTTATAATTTTAATTAGGTAAAAAGTTTACAGCTCAATTAAGATTAATCATAATGAATATTTGAAATTTATTTATTCAAATATATTAATTACAAATTTATATGTCTTGTAATAATTTTATAGTAAAAAATAATTTTATGAAATATTTAACAAGCATAATAATTTTTTTGTATTTTAAAATAACAAACTAAAAAGTAATTGAAATTTATTTAGGGAATTTTTTATTTTGTTCTTTTTTATTCTTTAAAAAAATTTTGTGAAATGATTTTATAATTTTCATGTTAATATTGTTTTTATATATTTATTTATATATTATTAATAAAAATATTTATTTTTTGTAGTTTCTCCTTTTTAAAAAAAAATTGGAACTCATAACATTTTTTTTAGATTTTTTGAGCTTTTTTTTCTTGAAACACCTACTATTTTTTGTTTTTGGATGAAAACAACTATTTCAAACATGTCCTTTTTTTTATTATTCTAAAAAGTAAAAAAAAAAAATTTTAAGAATAGTATCAAACAAGTCCCTTTTAACTTTCCATTCTCTAGTAACTTTTTTATCATCCCATAACTTTTCATCTATAATATTTCATATACATTTAAATTTTTTATTTCTTTATTTTGTTTATATTAATATACAAACATATATATGATTTTAAGATATTAGAAAAACACAATGATCTAAAACTATATAATAGTATAGATAAACGATGTTGTTGAAATAATTTTAGAGTAAAGTATATTTTTTTTTTATCCCAAAGGTTAAACCATAGAGTAAACTTACTTTTTGGTTTCTAAAAGATAAGTAATAATATAATTTAATCTTTAAAAGATTACAATATGCATTTTAGTCTTTAAAATATCACAATAATTAACTCATTAGTCAGTAACAAAAAAGATATTGAGGGACATTAAATATTAAATAGTCTCTAAAAGATTAAAAATATAAAATTTTTAGTCTATACTATATCCACTGTTATATAGAAGAACTTAATCATATATAAGTACTTAGTCATGTTTTTAAAATATAACTTATAGAAAATAAACTTGTATATCAATACTTAAACCATAAATTAATAAATAAAAATTTGATATTTTTATACAATTTTTTAAAATTTATTTAGTACTTATTTTTAAACTATTAAAATAAAATAACATCATAAAAGTAATAGAGAAAAATATTAAAATATTTCTAATATGCTAGCAATTTTAATTAATATACAACATTTGGTTATTTTTTCAAAGTATGACTTATAAAAAATAAATTTTTATATTAATACTTAGCTATAGATCAATAAATAAACATTTGACATTTTTTATACAATTTTTTTTTAATTATCTAGCACCTATTTTTGAACTATTAAAATAAAATAATATTATAAAGTAATTGAAAAAAATATTAAAATATTTCTACAATCCCAATAATTTTAACTAAACATATCTAATATTTCAACTATATAATCTATAAACAAACTTTCATTTGTATATAATGTTTTTATGAAATATGTATCATATATTATATTTATCACTTACAAGCCACAACAATTTAAATGTATTTCTAACACTTAACAATTCACCTATATTTAATAGTGTCCTACTCTAATTTGCTAATATTGGTCATTTGTAAATGTTTTTATAATTATAGAGTTTTATTCTATAAGACCTGTTTTTATAAGGTTAATTAAGTTACTTTCTTTAATAAAGAATAAAATTTGAATTTTTTTTTTGTCTATGTGGCATTTTCCTATCTTTTTATTTTTGTTACTTATTTGGTTAAATGTGTTTTTGCTCACTAATTTATATTTTAAATTACATGTAAAAATATTTAATTCACCAAAATTACAAACACTCATATGTGTAAATGAAAAAATAATAAAAAATTATAAATGAAATTACTCATGCTTGTGAACACAAAATTTTTGGGGTAAAATATTATATAATATTTTTAAATTTAGAATCAAATCAAAATGAAGCTTAAGTTATTAGGTATTCGATAAACATAAGTGCTTAGTTGGAATTGATAGGTGTTATTAAAATATTTAAATTTGTGTAATTTGTAATGTTAGATTAATTAATTAATTATTAAATTAATTTAGTTGATTTGTGGATAATGTTAATTAAATATTAATATTATATTCATTATAATTATAATTTGAATTTAAGATAGAATATTTAGAAAATATTCTATTAGAGGTTATTTAGAAATTAGGGTTATCACATTTAAAGCCCTAACCTAAAATCTTTCTCATTCTCTGCAATTAAAAACTCTCTCTCTCTCAAAATTCTCTTAGAAGCCTTGGAAAATTGTAGTTGCAGATTTTATCCCTTATAATTTTAATATCATAGCTTCAACAGTTATATATCATAAATCTTATCTAATTAAATTATATTATGAATTATGATCTAAGTTTATGTCCTATTAAAATTTAGATCCAGTTTAATTCATCAAATGGTATCAGAGCCTAGTCTATCTTGATTATATTAATTTTAACAAAACTTACGTTCGCCTACATACATTATGCAATTCACTTAGATATATTGTATGTATGTAAATATATGTTGCTACCCACATGAATCTTTGAAGCATATTTAATTTCCTTTTTTGATAGGATATGTTTTTCACTTGTTGATTCCGTTTAGTTTGTTTAGCATTCTTCAAATTGTGATAAATTTGAGATTTTGAATTCATAATATTGTTAGGAATTTATGATAAAAAATATATAGAAAGAGTTCTTAAGTTGAGAACTGAACAAAATATCAAACCTTCGTCTGCGGCGGCAACCTTAAAAAAAAAAAATTTGAAAATTTTGGCATTTTGACTGAATTTATGTTTTGAACCCATTTTGTAATTCTATAATTATGGTAAAGCTTCCTGTCCAAAAACAAGGCACAAGCACACTGAAACGCTGGCAAAGGATGTTGGAAACCGCTTGTGAATGGCAGGTTTCATGCAATTTTTTAGGAGTTTTGGGTCAATTAATTTTGACCCATTTTTTGCAATTTTGAAATCATGGAAGCCCTTTCCCTAGAGAATATGGTGAAATTGCCGTTAAAATGGCGGCGAAAGATGCCAAAAATTATCATAAATCACCAGATCTTACGGCGGGTCTGACATGATTTCAGGTCGGGTCACGAGACTAGCATGAGGAAGAAGACGACCCTTTGTCCAAAACGCACCATTTTAGGTTTCAAAACGACATCGTTTCGTGGGGTCATGCATATTAAACTGACACAAAAAACGGTGTTGTTTTGTTAGGCAAATAATTTGTCAAAATGTACACACAGGGTCTTGAACAGGGGACACCTGGGCCGCACACAAAATTCGCGACCATTGTGGCACGCCTGCCATGTTGAAATGGTTCGTTTTGAAATTTATTTATATTAAATATAGTTTATTTGAATTTTATTATTAATTAATTACATTTATTTAATTAATAATTAATAATTAAATTTATTTCAAGGAGAATATTGGTCATTTTCATAAATTTCATTTTAGGACCAAAATTAAAATATTTTACATCTAGTAATTGTGAGGTCACTTATCATGGACCCAATTACCATGATGTTGTGATTAGAATTTTATAGTAATTAATATAATCATATTAATTGATTCTCCTTGAATTGATTGGAAATAAATAAAATTTTATATTATATTAATAATTTACATACCCTATTAGTGTGACAAAATTAATATAATTTTGAAAACTCAGAGGCCTAAAATTCTGACTTGTTACAAGCCTTAATGCTTAGATAATATTATGTATTCTATCAATGCAAATATTATCAAAAGCATTTATTTTTTGTTCCCTATTAAGGCAAATTAATATGAGTTTTCTTAGTTTATTATAGTTTGGGACCCTTAGGCAGGATTATAATAAACAATCTTGATATTGATAACTGTATCAAACTGAGTTTTGTGAGGGAAACCTTGTTTTAATAATTATGTTGATTGGAAATAATTAATGTTTCTTGATTTTAGCTTCATTAGTTTCTTCGATCTAGTAGCTATCTTTAGTGAAAACTCTAAATATGATTAACTATGATGATTGGAAATAGTCCCTGGATTTTTACTTATTCATCACTAAGGAAGATTTGGCTCTTAGGGAACAGAAGTCTGCTAATTTGACTAACCATTCCAGATCTGTCAAACGGGTCTATCATAAACAGTGGTATGACTCAAACAGAATTTTTTTTAATTTTATGAAGTACACTATTGATAAGACCATTAGGCAGAGCATCCCGAATAAGGAATTGACTTTAGATTACCTAAAAGGCTATCAGAGAAAATTTTAATAATTTTGAAAGAGTCAGAAAGCCTATTATATCTCTCTCCTTAACACCTATCGTTATGATGGAATATCTGAAGTCAGTGAACATATTATAAAACTTATTAATCATCAAAATAATTTGAAATCCTATCGAGTGGATTTGGGGAGAGTTTCCTCGTTTATAGAGTTTCTCAATCCCCTTTTGTTGAGTACATGGTACTTCAAACTACATACAATTCTCAAGAGGTAGAATGGTTTATTAACCAAATAATATCTATTGTGACTCAAGAAGAAAAGTCAATTAAGAAGTCTACTTCTTATCCACAATCTATTAATTCTAATATATTTGTCCTTCTAGCTCTAGTTTGGTTTGAATATAATACCTTTGAAATATCATGTGATTCTTGGTGGTTGGACTCTGGAGTAAATGTTTATGTAACAAACTCCCTACAGAGTCTCAAAAACCAGAATTGATGAAAATTCATCCATGTTATGGCACCAATGCTTAGACAACATTTTTCAAAGAAAGACTGGAAAGAAGGACCAAAAAGAGGGTGTTAGAAAACTTAGATTTCTCTAATTTTGAAGTTTCTATTGACTATATTAAGGGAAAATTTCCCACTAGAGTTAGGACAAAAAGGGACAAATAGGTTTAGTAACATACTGGATTTGATTCACATGGATATTAGTAGACCCATTACTCTTGCAACTATGGGTAGATTCAGATATTTCATCACCTTCATTGATGACCACTCTAGATTTAGGTGGACAGATATATTGCATAAAAAGTCTAAATCATTGAATACTTTCAAAGTCTTCAAAGAAACTATTGAGTTGAAGACTGGTAAAGCTATTAAATCTATGAGATTAGATAGAGGTGGTGAGTATTATGGTAGATATACAAAAACTGGCAGAAATTCTGGTCCGTTTACTTCATTCTTACAAGAACATGGTATTAAAGCTTAATATACCATGCTAGGTACCCCTTAGCAAAATGAAGTTGCTGAAAGGCGAAATCGCACGTTAATGGATCTGGTGAGGAGCATAATGAGTCATTCTTCTCTGCCAGAATTCTTATGGGGTGATGCCTTGAGAATAACTGCATACATTTTGAATTAGGTCCCTAGTAAATTTATGCCAAAGACTCCATATAAGCTATTCACTGGTAAAAGTCCCAGCTTGAAACATCTTCGTGTATAGGGTTGTAAGGCAGAAGTGAGACAATATAATCCAGAACTCAAGAAACTGGATTCAAGAATTGTTAGTGGTTTCTTCATTGGGTACTATGTTAGTTTTAGAGGTTATAAATTTTATTGCCTTTCTCACACTTCTAGAGTCATTGAATCTGATAGAACAGTTTATGTTGAAGATGATTTGGGAGAACCATTGAATTACGTGATGAATTCACTGATCTACCCTTTCTGACCCTACCAAATCCATCTACTAAAATTGACACTGAAAGGAACGATGATGTTGTTGAAAATCCAGAAGCCCCATCTGTCATATAATTTCATGAGCAAGATGTGGAGTTGAGACGATCTCAAAGAATTCACAGACCTGCTATTCCAAATGATTTTGTGGTTTATTTGCAAGAATATGAATCCAATATTATTGATGGCACAGATCCTACTTCTTATGATGAGGTAGTAGCAAGTTCCAACTCCCATAAATGGTTGAAAGCCATGAATGAAGAGATTATTTCTATGTATCATAACCATGTTTAGGAACTTGCTGAATTACCAGAGGAATATAAGCTAGTTAGTTGAAAATGGGTCTTTAAGACCAAGAAGGGAGCTGATGATGAAATTGAAAGGTATAAAGCCAGACTCGTAGCTAAAGGCTACAATCGGAAGGAAGGCATTGATTACATAGAGACTTTTTCCCCAGTGTCTAAGAAGGATGTCCTTTGAGTTATCATGGCTTTTGTTGCATAACTTGACCTTGAACTTCACCAGATGGATGTCAAGACTACTTTATTGAATGGAAACTTTTCTGAAAATGTGTACATGGCTCAACCTGATGGATTTATTGAAGCAGGAAAAGAACATCTCGTGTGCAAGTTAAATCGATCCATTTATGGGCTAAAACAAGATTCCAGACAGTGGTACTTGAAATTTCATGATGTTATCATCTCACTTGGCTTCATTGAGAATGCTTTTGATTAGTGCATTATTTTGATTAGTGTATCTATCAAAAATTCGATGGGAACAATTTTACAATCTTGGTTCTCTATGTTGATGATATCTTATTGGTGAGTAACTTGGTAAATTTCTTAAATGAGACTAAACATATGCTATCATGCCACTTTGAAATGAAAGATCTGGGTGAAGCCTCATTTGTTTTGAGTATCCAGATCCATCGTCATAGATCTCGTGATATATTGGGTTTGTCTCAGGCAAGTTACATTGATAAAGTATTGAAGATATTTAACATGTACTCTTGTACTGCTTGTGTTGCACCTATCCAGAAAGGTGAGAAATTGTGTAAATTTCAGTATCCTCAAAATGATGATGAGAGGATTATATTAGATAAAATTCCATATGCTTCTGCAATTGGCAGCCTTATGTATGTTTAGGTATGTACACGTTCAGACATTGTTTTTGCAATTAGTATGCTTGGTAAATACCTGAGCGATCCTGGTTATAACCATTGGAAAGCTGTTAAGAAAGTTATTAAGTACCTTCAGGGTACAAAGAATCATATGTTGACTTACATAAAGTTTGATCCTTTTGAGATTGTTGGATATTTAGATTCAGACTATACATCTTGCATTGCTGATCGTAAGTCCACTTTTGGATACATCTTTATGATGTTTAGAGGATTTGTTTCATGAAAAAGTGCCAAGAAATCTTTTACAGCTACCTCAACTATGGAAGCAGAATATGTCGCTTGTTATGAGGCCACCCACCAGGCTATATGGTTGAGGAACCTGATATTTAGCATGCATCTTGTTGATTCTATATCACGTCCTCTAACCATATATTGTGACAACTCGTCTGCTGTATGCTTTTCTCAAGAGCTCCAGTCACACTAAACATTTTGATGTTAAGTTCCTATTTGTTAGAGAAAAGATTATTGAATCTCAGAATCATTTCGTTCACATTTCTAGTGAACATATGTTGGCGGATTTGTTGACCAAAGGCTTACTCGTATGAGTATTTAAAAATTATGTAACTCATATGGTTTGATTAAATCTTTTGATGTAGCCTTGGTTTAGTAAAAGTCTAGATTGATGAGTTTTGATGTATACATTTTGTATTCCATTCGTTCAGGCATTGAAACTTTATTTTATTCACTTGCTTCCCTATCGGATTCAGTGATCTTGTGTTGTTTCATTTCTGAACTTTGTATTATGAAGGAATTTTTTCTATGTATATCATCTTAACTATACATTATGTTTTCCATTCTTTTAGATATTGAGACCTTTTATATCACTAGTTTTTCTATCAAATTTAGTGATCTTGTGTTGTTTCAATTTTCTAAACTTTGTATTATGAATGGATTTGTTCTATGTATATCATCTTAATTATACATTACGTATTCCATTCATTTAGATAATGAAATTTTATTCTATTCACTTGTTTCCTGATCGGATTCAATGATCTTGTGTTGTTTCATTTTCTAAACTTTATATTATGAATGGATTTTGTTCTATGTATACCATCTTAACTATACATTATGTATTCCATTCATTTAGATAATGAAACTTTATTCTATTCACTTGTTTTCCTATCGGATTCAATGATCTTGTGTTGTTGTATTATCTGAACTTTGTATTATGAATGGATTCTAGATTGATAAGTTTCGATGTATGCATGATGTATTCCATTTTTTTAGATAATGAAACTTTATTATATTCACTTGTTTCCTTATCAGATTTAGTGATCTTATGCTGTTTCATTTTCTGAACTTTGTTTTATGAATGGATTTATTCTATGTATATCATCCTAACTATACACTATGTGTTCCATTCGTTCAGGCATTAAAACTTTATTTTATTCACTTGCTTCCCTATCAGATTTAGTGATCTTGTGTTGTTTCATTTTCTGAACTTTGTATCAAGAATGGATTTGTTCTTATCTATATATTACATATTCTATTTGTTTGGATATTGAGACCATTTTTCTATCGCTAGTGAATTTTGTGTCGTTTCAATTTCCTAAACCTTGTATTATGAATGGATTGGTTCTATGTGTTAATTGTAAGTGATTAGTGATAGGTTTGATCAATTGCTGGCCCATTTTGGTAGAGGACCCAACCGCAAGTCCAATTTTAATCAGTAATCATCCTATTAGAACACTAGCTGAGAATAAAAGAGAGAGAAAGTATTTCCTATAATTATATTAATATTTGATTAATATTATCCAAGTGGGAGATTGTTAGATTAATTAATTAATTATTAAATTAATTTGGTTAATTTGTGGATAATGTTAATTAAATATTAATATTATATTTATTATAATTATAATTTGAATTTAGGATAGAATATTCAGAGAATATTTTATTGAAGGTTATTTAGAAATTAGGGTTATCATATCTGAAGTCCTAATCTGAAATCTCTCTCATTCTCTGCAATTAGAAACTCTCTTTCTTTCAAAATTCTCTTAGAGCATTAGGAAATTGTGGTTGCAGACTTTATCCCTTCTAATTTTAATATCATAGCTTCAATAGGTATGTATCATAAATCTTATCTAATTAAATTATATTCTGAATTATGATATAAGTTTTTGTCTCATTAAAATTTAGATCTAGTTTAATTCATCATGTAAGTGAGAAATAGAATATATGTTTCATATGTGGTAAAAATATTACATATGAGTGCTGAATTGTTTACTGATTGTATAGTTGAAATATTGCATATGTTTAACAAGAATTGTTAGGAAAGTAAAGATATCTTAATGTTTATCTCTAACACTTGTATGATGTTTTTTTATTTTAATAACTCAAAAATAGGTGCTAGATAAATTAAGAAATAAAATTGTATCAAAATATCAATTATTTATTTATAGTTAAGTATTCATATACAAGTTTATTTCCTACAAGTCATACTTTGAAAACATGATTAAGTACTGATATATGATTAAGTTCTTCAACTGGTTCTTATAGTTTGGGCTGTTGGTATACTAGGGATTAAAAAGTACATATTTTAAATCTTTTAGGGACCATGTGGTAACATCTCCCATTATCTTTTTTGTAAATGACTAACGGCTTAGAGACTAACAAGTTAATTGTTGTGACATTTCAAAGATTAAAGTTTGTATTATGATCTTTCAGAGACTAAATCATATTATTACTTCTCTTTTAGGAACCAAAAAGTAAGTTTACTCCTAAATTATATGTTAAAAAAATAAATAATATAAAGATTAAAGTAATTTTTTATGTTTTAATTGTGTATAAAGTTTTACTTCGGTCTTTTTTTATTATAAATTAAATTTGTCCATTATTTTCACTTATTAATGCAATCAAACTTTACAAGTAAAATTATTCTAGCCAAAGTATGATTAAATTAGAAAAAGGAGTTTAGATGAGACCAAAAAGCCATACATCAACTTTAATTCCTTTGTCTCTCCATTTCTCTTTTTCCAATTTTTTTTATTTCTCAGGCTTCCCTTTACTAGGTCTCTGAAGTGAGAACCACTCTTATATACAAGAAGCTTCATCTAAGCTAAAGATTGTGGAAGAAGAGATCTATTTGGAGAGTGAAACCATTAAATTATGTTTTTTAAGGAATAAAATCATCACCACGATGGTGTTTTCAAAAAACTAATCCCATAGGTGGACTACTCCTTTCGAAAAGTAGCTTTATTTAGGCTTTAAGATTGTGGAAGAAGATATTCATCTAGAAAACAAAACTGCCAATTTGCGTTTCTGAGGAATAGAGGAATAGAATCATCATTGTAATGGTGTTTTGAATAAATTATTCTCATAGGTGGACTAAGTGTAGCTTAAGTATTGGGTGGAATGAGTATTTAGGTGAGGAGAATAAAGGAAGGATTTAAAGTTTAGTGGACTGTCAAAAGCTCTTCATATGGTGTTATTCCCACTACATTAAGGCATCCCATTTGTTGGAGATCTAATCAAGGGATTATAGCTAGGTGGGTTCAACATTTTGGAATCCTAATCATTCATCATTACTCTCAAAATGAAACTTTAGAGATCTAAGGGGTTAAATGATAATCAACCATCATGGTTAGAAAGTATTAATACCAAATATAAACAAGATAACAACATCCCAAAGGGCAATAAAATCAAAAAATCAAAGGGAATCGAGGGGAGGAGTGAATGAAAAGTACAAACATTCTTAACATTAAATGGAGTTAGATCCTTTCTTTAACCCCAGGGAAATAGGATGGTTGAAACATCCTAGCATCGTTGATCGGAACCTCCACCAAGACCTTGCAGAGGCCCTATCGTAGACCCTTCATTAAACGGCATCCAAGAGAACCAAAGCTTTTGGAAAAAGTTTTTGATTGGTTATTTGGTAGATAAACATACTTTTTCAATTTTTAGAATGCAATGTATCATTGATGCTACCTTGAGGGTAAATTTTATATGTTCTACTTTGAACACTCGGAGAGATGGTAAATTTTATGTGTTCTACTTCAAAGAGGATGCAAATTGTAACTACTTCCATATGCATGGTCGATGGTGTAACAAACGAAAAGATTTGAAAGAGTTTTAAAGGATTTTAAAAGATAAAATTTGATTTTTGACACTAATTTCCATTAAACGAAGCCTGGCATGACTTTTGAGGATAATGACTTGACACAGAAGGTCGTTCGAAGTCAGAAACAAGATCAAACGGAAAGAAATGCAATCCGGCGATTGAAAATTGACAACAGACGTTTCATGCGTCAATTCTACTAACGGAGGCCAAAACCTCATCATAGAAATGCGTGCCAATGTCTGAAAGGATGTCGACACCCTAAAACATCCCCGGGTGGCCCGGGAAAAGTCAAAATCATCCCCGGAGACTTTAAATTACACGAATTCCCTCTATTTCTCTCATTTCTCTCTCTCTCCTCACCAAAATTTCTCTCTCCTCTCTCTCTCCCTTCCTTCACTGTGAACCGCCACCACAGCCACCGTGGGCCGCCACCAAGGACACCAACCGACAGCCCTCACTGCCCACAACCTCCAGCAACCAACCACGGCCACCAACGGTCGCCAGAGTCGTCAGAAAAACGCCATCTTTCTCCTCCACTGCGTGAAATTTCACCAGCTCAGATCGTCACCGTCTGTCGTTGTTGACCATCACTGCCCCTACCACCGTGTAGCCCGAGCTGCCAGATTCCTCCAGTAGCTCACCGACGTCGAACGGAGGTCGGACGTGCTCGGATCGAGGGAATCTCCGTCCGTCTTGTGAGAATTGCCGTGAACCGCCGCGCCACCACCAGATTCGGACTCCTGGACTTGCGGGCTTCACCGTGGTGTGATTTTCGAGACAAACTGCACCCCTCTTTCGTGCACCACCATACGCCGCCGTGCGCCGCTGTGCCAGAGCTTCTAGACGTGCATCGGGAGAAACCCCGACGCAGAATTCCATCGTCCAATCCCATTGGTAAGGTCTGATTTCCCAAAAACTAATGGTATATAACTGAAATGGCTGTCGAACGTAATTAGACAATAAATTGACCTAGGTATTAGCGTAACCGGATTTAGGATGGAAAAATGGATGACGTGACGAAGCTGAATATTTAAATTCATGTCCAGGAAATTAATTGGACTCAAAAACTGAGATTTTGTGAAGTCCTGATTTGATTTGGAGCGACAGGAGACTAGGTAAGATAATTTACGCTTCCAGAACCCTAGATTTGACTTAGTGGATACCTAAATGATTTAGATGATTTGCATAGATTTTCGTGTTGCTTTCGATGGGATAAATTGCATGCCTGTGTGCTGAAAAACCTAATTGCATGTTAGACACTTTGTTTATCGAGTTTAGATGCCTTTAGGACGGATTTACTTAGGGTTGGGTACTTGATAGCCGGTATGGGGCCGTTAAGTATTCCTAGTACAGGGAGCTTTTAAACGAGATTATTTTTATCAGATTTACCCTGTACTGAGTTAGGGATTACGCGTTAAACTAGAACGACCCTAAGAAAGGTTTAAGGAGTATAAGGGGGGATAGCCTATACGGGAAAATGTTGTGATTTAGGCATAATACCCTAGAACCCTGAGGAATAGCCGACCGAGTGCATGTGAGTTCGAATAGACTGTATGAGGATGAGAATTTGCATATGTGCACATGCTAGGGGATGCCCTAGATGTTGATTCTCACCCGGTCCTTGAGTGAGTGATTGGTGTTACGGATCACACTCACAATATAGGCTTGATTCGGGTGATTGGTGTTACGGATCACACCCAACGATAAGAGAGGTATTCTCTCTAGACGACGTGCAATTAGATGATGATTTAGACTTGGTTACAGCGGATTTGTGACCAACGTGGATTTAGATACACCGGGCATGGGATTTTACTTGATTTTGATGACTGATTCTCAAAGAAATGGATTTTTATGATTTCGATTACTTGCCGCGATTTCCATGTGTTTAAACGATTTTAAAGATAAGGTATCTCACTGTTTTCGAACTGATTTCGGGAAGAGGATTTCGGTGTTCGCACCACTGGGTATTCAACTAGTTTTCTAATGATATTCGAATTGTAAATTATTCTACTGGAATTTTATATCTCATTAGGTTGTTTACTCAGATGAACAGGGACAGGGACAGGAGCCTAGACGATAGACAATGATGCCATGGTGATAGACATGAGAATAACTTAGCTTAGGCTTGAATCAGCTTGTATATATATATGCTTCGATGATGTTGCTGTATACTGGGTTATGTTCTTTATGTTTTCTGTATGGATTGGATCAGTTGTACATGTATAAATCAGGAGTTTTATATTGATTGTATTGATGGGATTGACGCTGTTTTTTTGATGGATTTCTGTGGATTATGTTTATTGCTGTTGTTGGACTGGCTGTGTAAATATAAATAGGTGATTCTTCGTATATTGGACATGATTGAAATACAGGGAAAACTCTGCCAGATTTTTGGTAGGGTTTATCGCTGTAAATTTATGGATTTAAGTCAGAATATGTATGAATGTATAACGTGACGTGTATATAAGTTTTATATTTCATTCCAGAGTAATTTGTGATGTATGCATGTATAATTAGTTAGCTGCGTGCGAATTAGGGTTGAACGGAATCCGAATGGACAACGGAATTTCTATTTGGGTTACGCTCAACCAGTAGCGATCCCCTGATGTTCCCACATAGGGAATAATCATTTAGAATAACCCATATGCTTCCGCTAATCAGATGAGGATTGTATATGTCGTATTAGGGGGTCGTTACAGATGGAGTGTGCACAGTGCTCTCTTAGTATTTTCTACATGGAAACCAAATGTATTCTTACCAATCTAAGGGTTAACACTATAACTATCTCGACACAATTATAAGGCATGTTGTTAAAATACCAGTCTCCAGACATCACCATACAACTAGCCTCAACAATAGGGAGGTCAAAGAAATAGATTGGTAAGATACTCTCCCTAGGAATATTAGATTTGTGAGGATTAAAGTAAAAATCAACCCCCACATGCTGTTAGTTATGGGAGTTCTGCTATGTCTTGATAGTGAGGAAGTTACTTGGGTGCATTTTAGATATGAACGTACGTATAAGTTTTGTAGAAGTTGTGGTCGAATTGGACACACATACTTGAATTGTGATTGGGATGATGACTATATGGACCAAATGCTAACTATCCAGAGGAAAAAAATTAGGGAAAGACTACTTGCAAATATGGTTTTGATGTTACCAGTGTCCACTTTGTCCATGAAGCACTCAGGTATAGTTGATCCCCTATAATGGGGTTGCCTACTATTAACCCCTTTACATGCTCAAAATTGAATGGGACTTTGATCCTTTAGTTTATTTGCATCAACCCAATCAGTTAAACAGTATAGAATTATAGTAAAATAAGGAAATACATGAAGCAGAAAACTCTTCAGATATGGAGGTTGATCACCTGCTCAATCAAAACTATGAAGAGAACTCTTCTCCAAGGTACTCTGACTATACCTTAGAATCCTCTGAGGAATAGAGGCTAATCTTCAAACTAGATAAATACTAGAGAGACCTAAACTAATTGAGGGGGAAGACTTAGAGACTCAAGGTAACATTTAGCACATCTGTCCAAAAGACTATAGCAATAATTTGATAATCTACTTGGAGGATTATAATGATGACCCAAAGACTACATTTGGGAAAATTTGGTGGATCAGACTACCTAGTGGAGAAATATCATTAACAAATGGTAGTATCCAACCAGAAAACTAGGAGAATCTTGTTGAGACAAGCAACGTACTTTCCACTCATGCAAGTGCAGACAAGGGAATCATGGAATGGATACTACAACCACTACCTAGAAGCCCTGGAATTCTTAATGACCTATTTAAGGCTATGACATAAGACAAAATAAATGGGCGAGTAACCAGAGAAAGGGTCAAAGGTGGTGAAATAAAAACACTTGAAGGATGATTTATACCACAAACTCCTCTTTTCTATAAATTCACCATTTATGGCATTAATAGGCCAACCACTCAGGTAACACTCCTCATAGACCTAATTTATGTTCCATGGTGGTGGAGGAAGGATGTATGTAGGAGAATGCTACATACTCGGATCAAATGGAGCAAAAATTTAAATGTAGGGATAAGAAGTAGTTTAAATTTGAGAAAAAGAAGACGTGAGGAGCTTGTTTAACAAGGCAAGCAGAGGTTCAAAAAACTCATTGATGTCATGAACTATAGACAAACTGTGGAATGCCTATTATATACCCAAGATAACTTAAAGAGTCTAAACAACATCAATATTAGACACCTCAAGAGAAATAGGGGAATAAATTTAGATTTCACCAACTGTGAAGCAAGCCCAAAGAAGAGATTTAAGCAGGATAATATGGATATATGGAATCCAGAGGAAGAAATTCAAGTCGTAACAGCAAATATGGAGTTGGAGTTCAGGGAGACTATCTCACAATAGTCTCCCCATTAACCATGAAGCTAATAAGTTGGAATTGTTGGAGGATCAACTGCCCCTTGATAATTCACAAAATTAAGCAGCTAGTGATGGAACATAACCATGATATTTGGTTCTTAATGGAGACCAAATGTAGTGAAGAGGCTTTTTCCATGTTCATAGATAAGTGGTATTTTTTTAATTTTTGCAGGAGTGGAAGCTCAAGGAAGTAGTGGAGGAATATTTATGTGCAAGTCTAGTCAAGTGCAAATTCAAATCCTAAGCAAGGACAACAATTAGATCCACTCTAAGGTAACCACCCAATCTAATCAATCCTTTACTTTAATTGTTGTATATGGAGATCCCATCCTAAGCCATAGGAAAAGGGTATGGAATTTCAACTGTGTGGACGATAATGAAGCATGGCTTTGTATAAGTGATTTTAACCAGGTTGGAAGTTTTGATGATAAGTGAAGTAGGAACAAGGAATTAAGGGGTGCAGAGGCCTTTAACACAATGTTGGATGACTGCTCTCTAATCAATATACCTGTAGAATTTAATTAATACACTTGGACCAATGGTAGAGAAGGGGATGGAGTGGTCTTTGAGAGATTAGATAAAGTTTTTGGGAATGTAAAACTATTCTCTCTTTTTGAAAATATTAGTGTAGAGGCCTTATCTATAGTAGGTTTTGATAATGCCCTTCTTGTCTTCTCATTTGAGAGCTTTCCTTATAAAGGGCCAAAACCCTTCTATTTTGAGGCAATTAGGTTTACACATCCTGAATGTAAATATGTTATCAATGAATCATGGAACATTTTAGTCTCAGGTTCTGATGCATTTAAACTGGTTTCTAAAACTAAGAATGTTAAAATTGCATTAAAGGGAAGGAATAGGCAAGTGTTTGGAAATATGAAATACAAAATCAAAGAGACTGAGGAGAAGTTATTTCACCTATAATTCCAAATGATAGATAATAGCAGTAAGGAGGATGAGCTCAGTTTAAGAAAATAGTTGAATTATTTAATGGAGTGTGAGGAAATAAAGATTGCACAAAGAGAAAGGTAAATGTGGTTGTTAAATGGAGAGAGAAACACTAGATACTTTCATACTATAGCTAAGCGCCATAAGATGAAAAATCATATTACTAGAATAATAAATCAACAAGGTGAAACTGTAACAAATAGGGATGAGATTACAAGGCAGATTAAAAATTATTTCACTAATCTTTATAATCGATCTGCAATTGCTAGTAGGGAAGTCACCATTGACAACTTGAGAAAGTTACGAATAGGGAAGCTTCCATAAGGATCTCCTAAATAGATGTTTTACAATAGAAGAGATTGAAAATTATATATTCAAAATTAGAGCAGATAAAGCCTCTAGGCTAGATGGATTTCTTGCAAGATTCTACCAGGTGTGCTGGCTATTGGTTAAATAGGATTTGGTGAACATGGTTGCCTAATTTCTTAAAGGGGATTACATGTTAAAATAATTTGTTAGAAACCCAAGAATGGTACTGAATATTCTCACTAGTTATATTAATGAATTTCCTTCCAATAGAGGTATCCCTATCGAAAGTAGAAATTATAGAGCACAGAAACACACTCAGTAAGAGCTTCACAATAGAATAACCAAAAATAGCATAATGAAAGTAAAACAAAATGCAAAAATGGAAAATAGGTACTAGCTTTCAAGAGGCTAGTTCTCTCCCTAATTCCTCTCTAGTTTTTCCACACCTTTTCACAACTCCTCTAACCACTAAATATTTCCCTGCTCACTACCTTGGGCCCCACCTGCATGTCCTACCTTGTGTATAGTTTGTTAGAGAGTTGGTTATAGATATTTTAACACCTCATGCCTTTTTCCTTTACTCTTTCTAGAATACACCCTGACCATGGTTGCTGTGTCTGTATTCTCATTTCTATCCCTTCTCCTATAATACTTATAGGTTAAGGGTCTATCATTACCCTCCCCTATAAGATTCACCTTGTCCTCAAGGTAACATTTAGGAAAATTGTTGCTTTATTACTTCGTATGATTACCATGTACTATCATGCAATAGAAGGCTCTTTCATTTGATCATACTTCTCACTAGCATTAGTTAATTTCCTAACTTGCTAAATTTCCTCGGGTTCCAACTGGAGTTCCATATCTTCAGTGAGTTTAGTAGGTAATGGCAAAATCTGAACTGAGGGTTAGAGGCTTTTCTTTAATTGTGAAACATGGAATACATAATGAATTCTAATAGTGTTTGTAACTCCAGCTTGTAGGCTACCTGTCCAATTCTCTCCATTATTTTAAAAGGCCTATAGTATCTTGGACTTAACTTCTCATTGTACTTTCTATCTAGGGACTTCATGCGATAAGGCCTCATCTTTAGGTAAACAAAGTCACCTACCTTAATGTACACTTCTCTTCTTTTCTGATCAGCATATTGTTTCATCCTTTGTTGAGCCTTGTATAAATTCTCTTTAATTCTTCTAGTATGACATTTCTCTGCCTAATCTGAACATTTACATCCTCGATCATAGAAGGAATATCTTCAAACCTTAAAATATGTGGAGGGTCTCTACCATACAAAGCCTTGAAGGGTGTCATGCCTGCTGATTGGTTATATGTGGTATTAAACCAATATTCTGCCCAAGCTAACCATTTTTCCCTGCTCTTAGGCTTAGTACCTGCAAAGCAATGAACATAAGTCTATAAACTCCTATTTACCACCTCTGGCTGGCCATCTGTCTCTGGGTGATATGATGAGCTATAATGTAAAGCAGTGCCTAAAAGTTTGAATAGTTCTTACCAAAAAAGATTCATAAATAATCTATCCCTATATGAGATAATTGATTTTGGAAATCCATGCAATTTAACCACTTCTCTCACAAACACTGTAGCTACTTCTTTAGCTGTGAATGGGTGAGATAGCAGAATAAAGTGTCCATACTTAGTGAGCCTGTCCACTACCACTAGAATAGTATCATACTTCGAGGATCTAGGCAACCCAATAATGAAATCCAAGTTGATGTCCTCCTAAACATGCTTTGGAATCGTTATCAGTTGTAACAACCCCCTGGACTAAGAGCTTAATATTTATTCTGTTGGCACACATGAAATTTGCCACATAGGCTTGTATGTCCCTCTTCATCCCCTCCCAATACATAAAGGTAGCCATTCTCTTATAAGTTCTCAAGTAGCCCGAATGTGCCCCTATTGGAGTTTCCTAGAATTCAGCCATTAGTGTGGGAATATGGGTAGATTGCCTAGATAACACCATTTTGCCTTTGTGGAGTAAGTAACCCTTCTTCATAGTGTACACGTTTGATGGATTCTAATTTGATATCACCTACTACCAAATAGAATGAAGCTTCTCATTCTCTTTGAATTCTTCCTCCCACTGCTTAAATTCCTCACAATGCCACATGGATATCTCTTGAAATTCAACATTATCCTCTTTTTTGGACAAAGCATCAACAACTCTACTTTCCTTGCCCAATTTGTATTGGATCTCAAACTTTTATCCCATCAATTTGGACACCCACTTCTGCTGCTTCACATTTAATTCTCGTTGTTCAAATAAGAATTTTAGTGCACTATGGTCGATTTTGATAACAAATGGATACCCCAGTAAATAGTGGCACCACTTCTTTACTGCTAACACGATTGCTAATAATTTCCTCTCATATACCGACTCCATCTTCTTCTTGTAGGTTAATGCCTTGCTGAAATATGCTATTGGGTGTCCTTTTTGCATGAGGACAGCCCTTACTCCTATTTCGAAAGCATCGATTTCCACTTCGAAAGGTATCATAAAATCTGGCATGGCTAACACCAGCACTGTTGTCATGGCTTCCTTAAGAGCTTCAAAATCTATTTGTTCTTCCCTTCCTAACTGGAAAGCGTCTTTCTTTAATAGTACTGTCAAGGGTGTCGTAATCTTGCCATAACTCTTCAAAAACTTTTTATAATAGCCAGTTAACTTCAGGAACCCTCTTAAAGCCTTCAAGTCCTTCGATGTAGGCCATTTAACCATGGTTGCAATTTTGTCTAAGTCTACTTATACCCTTTTGGCTAAGATGACATGCCTTAAATACTTTACCATTGATTTTGCAAAGGCACATTTCTTAAAGTTAATCACCAGCTATTTTTCTTGTAATATTCTCAATGTATCCTCGAGATTTTGCATATGTGTTTCCTTATTTGCACTGTACACTAGTATGTCATCAAAAAATACTAGTACGTACTTAAGCAATTGTTCTTTAAAAATATCATTCATAAGAAATTGGAATGTGGAAGGTGCATTGGTTAACCCAAACGGCATGACCAAGAGTTTGTAGTGGCCTTAAGTTCTAAAAGTAATTTTTTCCTTATCTCTAGTCTGAATTCTGATCAGATGATACCCGGACTTCAGATCCAATTTGGAGAATACTGTGGCACCTCTCAGTTCATCCAATAACTCTACTACAGGAATAGGAAACTCGTCCGATATGGTAATCTTGTTTAACGCCTTGTAATCTACACAAAATCTCCAACTTCCATCTTTTTTCTTCACCAATAGCACTGGACTTGAGTATGGACTACTATTGGGTCTTATCATTCTGGCTGAAAGCATTTCCTTAACTAATTTCTCAATCTCCTCCTTTTGGAAATAGGGATAACGGTAAGGATAGATATTAGGAGGTTGTGCTCCACTCTTAATTGCAATAGAGTGGTCATGGGTTATAATGGGGGGAAGTCCCTTATTAGGAGTAATGATAACAGGGTGTTTAACCAGTATTGTTTGAATTTCTAGGGGCAACAATACTTCTTCTTCGTGATTCTTAGTTTTTGCCCTTCCTTGCACCATGAAACTATGGAATTCTATATAAAATCCCTATCTAACTTGCTTTACTATCTTCATAAGGGATTTAAGAGAGACCATAGATTTTGTCAGAGCTGGTTTGCCTCTCAAACACTTTTCTTCCCTACCTACCTTCAACTTCATGGTTAGTTACTTCCAATTTACTTTAACTTCCCATAACGATTGCAACCACTCAACTCCTAACACCATATCAGCACTGCCTAAGTCAAAAATATAAAAATCTTGCTCAACATATACCCCCTTATTTCTAACTTCAAACTGGGATAGAATTGGTTTCCCTTCACTTTGTAGCCATCCCCAACCGATACCTCAAATGGTCATACTATTTAGTCAAAATTCCCAATCTATCAACTATGTCCAGCGATAGAAAATTATGTGAGCATCCTCCCCATAGCACCTTCCAAGTACTTTCATGGTGTTATTATTGGTCAATCCTACTAATGAATTCATTAACAGCTCCATTTGGCTCTCATCGAGTATCTCTTCCCCACTTTCCTCAAGTCGATGTCATTCACTGGCTGTAGTAATAAGACCTAGAGTTGCTTGTGCTTGCACTAATGAGTTAGACTATACTTTTCATCACATTTTAAACATAGGCCCAAGGCCCTTTTTTCTGGCTACTTCTGCCTTTGTTAATCTTCTAAAACCACCACTCTCCACATTACTGGCCTGAGCAGACCTGGTCGGCTAATTTACTCCCTCGATCTCCTTCTTAGTTTCAAAAATTTTCCCTGTCGTCTGTAAAACCTCCTGTCATGGGTTTGGGTTGCTAGTGACCCGATTCCAAAACTGCTTAGTCCTATCCAGTGACTCGGGCTCATCATTTGTATTTGCTTATTCATCATGTCACTTTGGGCTTTCAATATTACCGTGTTCCTTTCTTCCATTAAATGGACTGAGTTCATTAGGTCTTTTAGAGTTTGGGTCGGTACCAGGTGGAGCTCCGCCTGAATATTGAGTTTCAACCCATTCCTAAATGTTCCCATCAAGCATTCATCTGTGGCTTCTTTTATAGGTGCCAACAGCTCTTTGAAACATTCTCGATATTTAGCAACATCTCCCTCCTGGTTGAGTGCTAACAATCATTCGTATCCGTCACTTTCCTAGGATTGATGGAACCTTTCGATCAATTCCTTTCCAAATTCAGGCCATGAACAGATCGGGCTCCTAGTTTCCAACCATTGGAACTAACTGAGAGATTTTCCCTCCAAGCAAACCACCAAAGTGTTTAGCTTCTTTGCCTCCATTACCATATTATAGCCTTTCTTTATAAATAATTTCCTTAATAAAATATTTAGCTACAGGATTGGCAAGCCATCCTTACCTTTGTCCTTAATTTTAACCCGAGTAAAATTTTTCTTTTTTCAATATTATCCATTTATTAATTGAATTATGTAACGCCCTTATCTAGTCTTATTGTTAACTCCAATATCAAAAGATAGGTGCGGTACATTATCCTTACCTTTAATTTGATTAGTGTCTGAGCAGTTATAACATTCAATTATATTAAGTAGATTAGGTTCGGGATCCTTTGCTCAGAATAAAAACTTACATGCACAACGGAATAAAAATACTACACTATACAACGAAAATTAAAAACCTTCATGTAATTCAAATAAATACAGGTCCAATAATTTCCATTACATGCTGATAAGTCACATCCCTGGATATACGAAGTACCCAACCATCAGAAGTTAGGAGACAACAGGTCTGTCACTCAAACTCCTGTATAAATGAAGGATGGTCCGATCCTTTAGATATTTGTTTCTCCTGTATATCCCAAATATAACTCATGTATACGGTCAACTATTGTCCTATTCTAAATCAGACCTAGCTAGGACCTAAAATAGGGTATTACAAAAATTATACTCAATCAAAAAAAGACTGTTGCCTCGGGCCCTGCTACGCGTCCGTATCTGATACATATTAGCACATAGATGAGAAACACAAGTTTCCCAGTAGCTCAGCAATTCATAGTTTAAAAGAAACTAATATGTACCAGGGTGTAAGCACCAAAACATTCAATCTACATCCTTGATTTTAGGTTTAATATTACACATAACTGTAAACTGGCAATCATTGCATGATAAATATAGAAGTCAATGAAGATTACATATCTTTTTAAATAACACGTATTCTTATCAGCTTAATGGTTTATTATGGAATTATCATAGTGTTTATGCATATTACGTGAACACTAGGTCACGGGTGCGGAGCACCTTTGGCCACACCTCCCTAGGTCACCCGTGTGGAGCACCTTCGGCCACACCTTGTAATTATTGGACACTCGACCACGTACATAGCGTAATCATGAGCACTAGGTCATGGGCATGGAGCACCTTCGGCCACGCCTCGCTAGGCCGCCCGTGTGGAGCACCTTTGGCCACACCTCGTAAATCATGGACCCTCGCCCATGCGTAGATCAAAATCATGAGCACTAGGTCACGGGCATGGAGCACCTTCGGCCACGCCTCGCTAGGCCGTCTATGTGGAGCATCTTTAGCATTTCTTATTAAAAATTCAATATTTAAGGAATAGTTTCTATTTTCCTTAGAAACAATTTCTAAGGTACATTTTCCTATAAAACTCTAATAATCTCAATATTAATTTCCTTTCTTGGAAGTTGATTCCAATGTACATTTTTCTTCTAAAAATTTCAATAACTTCAGTAATAATTTTCTTATCTTGGGAATTAATTCTAATGTGTATTTTTTTTCTCTAAAACTTCAATAACTTCAATACTAATTCATAATAAATTTTCGTTTCTTGGAAATTAATTCCCATGTATATTCTCTTTCTAAAAATTCTAATATTTTCAATACTAATTTTCTCTTTCTTGGTATTAGTTCTATTGTACATTTTCTTTCTAGGAATTCTAATAATTTTCCTAATAATTTCCTTTGCTTGAAAATTAATTCCATTATATATGTTTTCTTTTTTTTTTTTATTCTAATCCCTTCCACAATAATTTCCTTTGCTTAGAAATTAATTCCCATGTATATTTTCCTTCTAAAAATTCCAATAATTTTCCTAGTAATTTCCCATAATCACATGCATTTTTATTAGCAATTATAAATATTTAATAACCCCATTAATTTCATCAGGGAAATAACAAGTCCACTACAATATTAACAATAGTAAACCAAGTTAACCAAACCATTAAATAACTTTCTAAATCTAAGTCCTCTCATGATCTCAAGGAAACAATAATTTAGAGATTAGCATTAGCCACCTTCCATCTTTATCATGCAAGTTTCATTAAATTTTTCCTAAATCAAGAGTGTAGACATGGGTTCAAATTCCATGGAAGCTATATCCTTAAACATGCATACTCAATCATGGAATAAGAATTTAACAAATTGCTTATCTACCTTGGAAGTGGGCTAGAGAAAATATTCTTGGCCTTTCCTTTGATTTCCTTGGTTTTTCCCTTGAGTTCTTCTTTACTTCCTCCTTCCTTGATCTCTCAATTCTGCCTTGATGCCTCACCTTCTTCCTCTCTTTTCTCCCTTCTTCTTTTCTTTCTCTCCTTTCCCTTATTTTCAAGTGTGGGGATTATGGTATGCCTCCCTCTCTTGTTTTCCTTTCATTTCTTTATTTTCCTTTTTGGGTTGCTTGTAAATTGGTTTTCCTTCTTTTACAAAATTCTACACCTATTAGATTGCTTGTTGCCTTAGTATTCCTTTTCTTGCAAGTTTACCTTTTCCCACTTCCACAAGCAACCTTAGTACATATATATATTTTTAATTCTCTTCCCACTTTCCATTTCCCTTTCTTTCTTTTTTTTTTAAAGAAAAATATGCACACTTTTGGATATGTATATATATATAGTTGCACAAAGTGTACTTGCAAGTATACTTTGTCTTTGCTTGCACACTTAGTATTTCCCTTTCTTGCAAGTTTAGATTTTTCCATTCTTACAAGCAACTAACCTTTACAAGCAACCTTGGTATTTCATTTTTTTTCTTTTTTTCTATTCTCTCTTTTCCTCCCTCATTCACATGACACTTACACACACCTATATATTTTTGTTGCATCTCATTTTGCTTCTTACTTGGTACTTAGGCTAGGTAAATAAAGAAATCAAAGAATTAATTCTAAGCACCAAATTTCCCTTCCTTAAAAATAATTCATCTAATTAATTAGCAAGCAAGTAATTCAAACTAATTAATTAAATAACACCATTAATTTAGGCTAATTAAATTATGGGGTGTTACAAATTAGGTCTAGGATCATTTACTTAGTATTACATTTATACAATACGCAGGGACAAAACTAAATAAATAATCAAATTTAGTTACAACGTCCTAAATAAAACTTGCATATATTTACCTCTATTATCATTTTTATACATTGTTACACATATATTTCAGGATATGTGTAGTGATTGTAGTTCTTTAAGGGTAAGGAGGCAACAACCCTGCCACTCGAACCCCCTTTTTGTCAAAATTCACATTTTCACATATCCTGACATATATATGCCCATTTCACTATATACATCCAAAAAATTTTGTTTATCTTGATTATGTTTTCAAAATATAAAGAAACCAGGATAAAATGGGCTAAATCTTACATGTTAGTATTTTATTCAAAAACATATTTATCTATCATTAAAACTCCATGGAAGCAATTATGGCGTTAGGTGAACCATAAATGGGATTTTCATCCCAAGAGCTCTATAAAAAATTCTAACCAACACAAAGTCCTCCAAACATTAATACAAATGCATTACAAAAATTTTGGGAGTTAAAAATGAGGTAGAGAGTAAAGCTATTCTGTTTCAAGAAATTGCAGAAAATGGAAAAACACCATAGACTTCCATAAAACTCAAAATCAAGGAGGGAGAATTGCTCAACTACCTTGCTTTATCAATGGAAGTGGTGTTTTCTTGAGATTTTTTGGCCTCTTTTCATTCTTCTCTTCCCTTTCTTCTCTCTCGTTTCTGGCTGATGTCCTCTCCCCTGTTCTGCGTTCTTTGTCTGCCCGAGCAAGGAGAAGGAAGATAGCTTTTAAATTAAAATTTCAAAATACCAATAGTGTCTTTTGGAATTTTACTATTTTATCCTTTATTTTTCTTATCTTCTCCTTATTTTTCATTCTTTGTAGGATGTGGAAATCTCTTATTTGAGTAAATAAAATAATAAAATTTATGGAGTGAAATGACCATTTTATTTGTGTGAAAAAATGACAATTTTACCCCTTAAGGTAAAATTACCATTTTGCATTTTTTTTAGTTAAAATGACTGTTTTACCCTTATTTGGCTTTAAAATTTTCAAGAAAATTTATTGAGGGAATATATTTTAAATTTTCTTGAGTAAAATAACAATTTTACCCTTCAAGTAAAATTACTATTTTACCCATTGGGCGATATTATCATTTTGGCCCTAGGTACAATTTGACTATTTTGTCCCTAGGATATTTTTCAAGTGCAGTCATTACTCGTCATAAATGCTCTAAGATATTTTCCCGATGTAATAACGATGCATCATAAATGCGGGAGATATTTTGGAATTGTAATGATTATATTTCATCATTGTATGAAACTTTTATTCTTTTCACTTCAGTCCTTAACTTCTTCTTTCAATTTAGTCCCTTTTTCCCATTTTAAAATTTTCAGGGCGGTTTTAGTCAAGTCTTTAGTCGAAAATCACAAAACTTTAACATCAAAAACATCCCTAGAGATTTCAAAAAATGTAGATATTACACTCTGAATAGCCATTTGATGGGGTTTTCCTTTTCCTCCTTTATTTTTTTTTGAATCGGCTCAGGTCTCTTTCTCCTCCTCTGTTTTCTTTTTCATTATTCTTCTCAATAGACGATTCCCCAATTTGTTGCTGCTCTGGACTTCCTCATTGCCCTTCTATCCTGACCATCATCTCTCTCAACTCGATCATCCATACTTTCACTTCATTCATATCATCCTTCAGTGCTGTCATGTCCTTCTCTACGCTTTCCAATCTTCCTTCCATCCTCGAGTTTTCCATCCCTCAATTATCACTACTCTAATACCATAATTGCTAGAAACCTAGGAATGGTACTGAATATTCTCACTAGTTTTATTAATGAATTTCCTTCCAATAGAGGTATCCCTCTCAGAAGTAGAAATTACAGAGCACAGAAACACACTCAGTAAGAGGTTCACTGTAGAATAACCATAAATAGCAAAATGAAAGTAAAACAGAATGTAAAAATGGAAAATAGGTACTAGCTTTCAAGAGGCTAGTTCTCTCTCTGATTCCTCTTTAGTTTTTCCATACCCTTTCACAACTCCTCTAACCACTAAATATTCCCCTACTCATTGCCTTGGGCCCCACTTGCACGTCCTACCTTGTGTATAGTTAGTTAGATAGTTGGTTATGGATATTCTACCTCCTCATGCCTTTTTCCTTTACTCTTTCTAGAATACACCCTAATCGTGGCTGTTGTGTTTGTATTCTCATTTCTACCCCTTCTCTTATAATACTTATGGGTTGGGGGTTTATCATAATTAAACAGAACATTTATAACCTTGATCCCAAAGACACAAAATCCAAGGGAACTTAAAGATTATCGACCCATAAGTTTATGTAATGTGGCCTATAAGGTTATATCTACATTACTGACAAATTGCCTCAAAGAGTTCTCTAGGAAGTTATCCTCCCCAACCAAAATCTTTTCATAAAAGGCAGAAATATAGGGGAGAGCATTTTACTCACAGTTGAAATCCAAAAAAGAATCCTAACCTCCATGAATAGGATTAAGCATTGGGTATAATTGAAAGTGGATATACATAAGGCTTATGACAAGGTTTCAGGGATTTTCTTAGACTTTGTTTTTGAAGAAATGGAATTTCCTAGTAGACAGAGGAATCTCATTCATCAATATATTTCCATCGTAGGATACTAAGTGCTTATTAATGTTAGTCCCTCTGGGAAAATCAATCCCAAATGTGGACTTCGACCGGGGGACCCCATCTCTCCATATCTTTTCCTCTTAAGCCTTAAGATAATGTCATATCATTTGGTTGATTTGGAAAACGAAAGAAAAATAAAAAGCTTTAAATTGGGTAGATAGGCTCAGTGATTAACCATCTGATGTTTGCTGATGATTTAATTCTGTTTTTCAAAGAAAACTTAGCGGCTGGACAACATCTAAACCAAATGATTGAGGTGTTTGGACAAGTTTCTGGATTAAAGAGTAATCCCAGTAAGTCTGAAATGGTATTTAGTAGGAATATACCACACAGTTTGAAACAGGGCATTCAAGACACATTTGGTATACCCACAGTTGATGAAATATCTGACTACCTAGGTTTTCAAATCAATGGCAGAAGATGTAATAGAGAAACCCAAATCAAAATTGTGGAAAAGCTTCAGAGGAAACTTGCTTCTTGGAAGGGCCGTATTCTTTCACAAGCTGCTAAAAGCATTCTCATCCAAACCACTTTTACAACCTCCTTAATTTATAATATATGTGTCACAAAACTCTCTAAAGAGTTCATTGCTAAGTGTAATCGAATCATCAGTGAATTCTGGTAGGAATACCATTGAGATGAAAGGAAAATCCACCTAATTTCTTGGGATAAAATTTGTACTCTGAAAGAGGCTAAAGGTCTAGGATTTAAGGGATTAGAAAAACTTAATGATGCATTAGTAACAGGTGCATATTGGAGAGTTGTTAAAGGGCGTGACATTGTAGCAGAAGTGATTTATAAGTGCTACAATAATCAACGAATTAATGCTAGAATTGAGAATAATAATATCAAATTTGGTGGGATTAGAAGGAATACACAGGCTTCTAAGATCTGGTTGGATATACAAAAAGCTGGGGAGGATATCATTGACCCTAAAACAAGTTGGGAAGTTGGCACAAGGTCAAGGAATTCATCAGCACGTGGATCAAAGGGAGCAATCTAATCATCATGCCCCAATTAAACTAGCTGGTTTCATTGATCATAGGAATAAAGTATGGAAAATGACTGATATCCGAAATTCAGTATTGGGAAGGGATTCTAGTACCTTGGCTAAAACTCCTATTTCACTATGCAATGCTGAAGACAAATTAAGATGGAATGACTATCAAACCGAGCAATACACAGTCACCAAGGGGTATAAAAAAATTAATGACCGTGAAATGTTAGAGATATTCTGGAAAATAGACTTATTGTCAAAAGTTAATTATTCCTTTGGAAAATCATACATAATATTCTACCTACCAGAAACCTTCTAAGAAGGAGACACATTAAGTCCTTTTAGAATGTGCCATCTACAGGGAGGCTGAAGAGGATACTGACCATATTTCCCTCAAATGTAACTTTGCCCGTCCTGTGTGGTTTGAACTTGACTTGGTTATTAGGATAGATAATTTAGCATAAATCCAATTTAAGGAGTGGGTTAAAAAGGTCCTAATTGATGTCAATTTAAGCAATAAATGTGATAATTCCTTAGAGTGTGTTTGGATAAGGTAAATTTAAGGGGGAAAGTAATTTTTTTTTAAGACATTTTAAATACCGTGTAACAAAATTCACTGTTTGGCTTAAAATTGCTTGAACATTTAAAATTCTTGGTAATTTAAATTGACTTATTTATATGATATTCACAATTCTACCTATTAAGGTGGAATTTTCCAAATCTCTCTCAAGCATCTCTTTCCTTTTTAACGTTGTGTCTCTTTCTGTTTCGTTAATTTTCTCTTTAATTTCTTTTGGCTGGATACTAATTACTTTCTTTTTTCTTTCTTTTTATTTTTTAAATATTTTCTTTTTACTCTTTTGCTTTATTTCTTATTTTAAACTTCATTTCTTTCTTTTTTTAATTAATAAAAATGAGATTCATGTGATCTCACTGATTGATCTCATTTTAAGTTACCAAATTAATTTCAAGTCATAAAACACATGTTGAAATGTAATTATTTTTAAATTAAGAAGTAATAATTTAGAGAAAAAGTATAAATAATTTCTAGTAATTCATTGACAATTCTTATTAAAGCCTAATCATTTGATATCCTGTTATGTAAGTTTTCTTGACTTATTCTTTTGATGTTAATAATTTGTGTAAGTGGTTCTTCCTCATTTTGAGAAATAGTTTAATTATATGACTCACTATTTTATTATGTAAAATTAAACTGTATAAATTTTTTCTAAAATGAAAAGAGGCTATAATTAAATTTATTTTGACCAAAATACACTCAAATGATGAAAATATTTTAAATTACGTACTCAATTTAATCAAGATATTTTAAATGCTAAAAATTTGAATTGAAACATTTTAAATTATTTGTTTTTATCAAAAAAGATATTTCAAATACTAAGTATTTAAATTATAATAATTCAAATTACTTACACTTAAAATTTTATATAATTCAAAATGCTACTATCCAAACACAAGCTAAGGGACTCCACAGCTTGGGGAAGAATGGCCATAAAATGATACAGCTTCTCTCCAGACAAGCGGAATTGATACAACACATCTGTTAGCATAAGCCACCGGAAGATCAAACTAATATTATTATAGCTCATATTAGCCTTCTATATAGATGTTTTAGTAAGTTTCAAATTAGCAGATTGACTCCTAGTCAATGGCTTCTGTTGAAGAGTATTTGTAAGTAATACTCTCTGTGTACTGTGACTCCCAAGCCAAAAAAACTTCAATTCCCTTGCCGTTTCAATTCTTAATTTGGGTATTTGAAATTCTAAATTAGGAATATAAAAAGAAATTCAAATTGTATGACTAACCTAATGCATCATCTTGTGGCCACATTTGAGTTATTTTGATGATTTAATAAATATAAATAATGTTTGATTAAAGAAAAAATTGTATCAGTTAATACAAATAATATTAAAATAATGTTGTGGTCCTTGTAATTTTGCTAAATTTTTAATTGGGTATCTATAATTTAAAAATTTGTAATTAAATTCTTATATAGTTTAACAAATTTTAATTTAATCCCTAAGTTTAAGTTTCTGTAAACATTTCATTAAATTTTGAGGACATGCTAATTATATATCATCTTAATATTATAAATTTATTTAATTCAAATTAATCTATTTATATTACCTAACATAAATTCAATTTTATTTTATATATAAAAATTATTTTTACATCATTATTTATTTTTTATCCTTTTTGTTGACATAAATCATGTATATTTAAAGTGTTAATATATTATATTATGGTAAAATTAATAAAATTTAATATGATTTTAGTGAAAAAATTGACAACAAGGATTAATTTAAAATTTTTTTAAATTATAAGAATTCAGTTAAGAATTTTTTAACTATGAACCTAATTAAAAATTAAGTGAAATTATTAAGATCATAAGAATAATTTAATTTAAAAATAATAGATAAAATTAAATCAAAAAATTTAATTTTTAATTAATGTAAAATATAAAATGCATTAAGAAAGTGAGAATAAAGAGAAGAAAAGGTAGTGAATAAGTTGAGATTATTGTGTGCAAAATTATGATGTATAAATTTGGGATCACTTAGCACTTGTTGTCTTTTTACCTTTCATTATATAATCAGTAAAATGTACAAGGCTTCCTTATATTTTAATTTATATGTATATAAATTTTATGTACTTCAAATCTAATCTAGAACCTCTTAATGTTTTTAAAATGTTATAAAAAACTTATTTCGTTTAATTTTTCACAAAAAATCTAACGATAATGAAGAAATCAGTTTATAGGGTATTAGGTTACAAGAAGTTGATATTTTAATGATGAAAAAATAAAAATATATTTATTAATTTTTAATTATTCTTTTAACCTGACATTTTATAAGATGATGTGTTTATTACCATTAATTTTTTAATAAAAAATTATATAAAATGAATTTTTCATAACATTTTAAAAGTATAAAAAAATTTTGAGTCACATTTAAAAATATAAAAAGTTATATATATATATATACTAAAATAAAAGAGTTTTGTACATTTACATAATGTAAAAATTTTCCTATTAACAATATCTAGCACGTTCCTTCTCGATATAACATTATTATTTTGATACGTCTCACATGTTTCTTAATATGGAGTTAATCTCTTAGTTTATTCGATTTATTAGCATGTGCAAATTAAATAATTTATTTTTTAATTAAGCCAAAATCGATGGGATCTGACGACGATTAAAGAAAGTAGATTAATATTTTTTTATGAAAAAAGAAATTTTATGCTCTTTTAAGCAAGATAAATAATTATATTAGCTTATTGTGGTATGTATTGTAACAACTGAAAATGTTTTTAAAAGATAAAAATCGAATTTTGATGCTAAATTCATGTAAATTAAGTTTGGCACAGATTTCAAGGTCGATGGTTGAAATTGGAAAGCGATTTGGAGTCAAAAACACAATCGAATGAAAAGAAACGCGTTCCGGTGATCAGAAACTGACAAACAAAGTTTCGTACTTCAATTTTGCTGACGGAGGCCAAAATATTCGCATGGGAACTCATGCCAACGTCTGGATGGAAGCCTACATCCCGAAGTTTCCCCGAGTGGTCCAGAAAAAGTCAGAATCGCCCTCAGAAGCTTTAAATTTCTCGAAACCCTGCCATTTGTCACATTTATTTCTCTCTCCTCACTCTATTTTCTCTCTCCTCTCTCTCTTCTCTCCTCCACCGCACGCCGCCACCTGGCCCACTGTGAGCCACCACCTGGCCTACCAACCGACTCCCCTCGCCACCCTCTACCTCTAGCAGCCACCCACGACCACCAACGGCCGCCAGAATTGCCGAAAAATGGCATTTTTCTCCTCCATCGCGTGAGATTTTTGCCAGCTGAGATCGTCGCTGTCAGCCACCGTTGGCCTTCACCGCCACCACCAGCATGTGACCTGAGCTACCAGCTTCCTCTACCAGCTCGTCGCCGTCGAATGGAGGTCCGACGCACCAGGATCGAGGGATTTGTCATCTGTTGTTCGTAAAACTTTGGGGCCAAAAAATGCCGTTCAAACGGCTGTGAACCGCCGCGCCACCACCATATTCGGACTCCTCATCTTACGGGCTTCACCGTGGTATAAATTTCGAGGCCAACTGCAACCCTCTGCTGTGCACCGCCGTATGTCGTCGTGTGCCGCCTTGTCGAAGAATTTGGATATACAACGAGAAACACCAAGACCACCCCGAGATAGATTTTCATCATCTAACAACACTGGTAAGGTCCAATTTGCCTAAAACTAATGAATTTTGATTGAATTAGCTACCGAACGCGAATAAGAAATAAATTGACCTAGGAAATAGGATAATCGGACTTAGAATCGTAAAACGGATGACGTGACGAGCTTAAATATTCATGTAAATGTCCAGGGAATTAATTTGGCTAGAAATTTGAGATTTCATGAAGTTTTGAATTGATTTGGAGCAACGGGAGACCACGTAGGATGATTTACGCTTCCCGAGTTCTAGATTTGATCTAGTAAATACCTGAACAATTAGATTTAATTGCATAGATTTACGTGCTACTTTCGATGGACTAAATTGCATGCCTATGTGCTGAAAACCCCATTTGCATGTTAGATGAATTGTTTATCGAGTTTAGATGCCATTAGGATGGGTTTACTTAGGTTAAGATACTTGATAGCCAGTATGGGACGGCCGTTAAGTATCCCGAGTACAGGAAGTTTTTAAATGAGATTTTTTTTACCAGATTTAGCCTGTACTGCGTTAGGGATCACCCGATAAATCAGGAAGACCCTAAGAAAGGTTTAAGGAGTATAAGGCGGGATAACCTACACGGGAAAACGTTGTGATTTAGGCGTAATACCCTAGAACCCTAAGGAATAGTCGACCGTGAGCATGTGAGTTCGAATAAACTGTATGAGGATGAGAATTGGCATATGTGCACATGCTAGGGGATGCCCTAGATGTTGATTCTCACCTGGTCCTTAAGTGAGTGATTGGTGTTACAGATCACACTCACAACATAGGCAAGATTCGGGTGATTGGTGTTACAGATCACACACCCAACAATAAGAGAGATAATATCTCTAGATGACATGCAATTGGATGATTGTAGATTTGGTCGCAGAGGACTTGTGGCCAATATGGATTTAGATACACTAGGCATGGGATTTAATCTGATTATTGATTTCTGATTTTTCAAAGATATAGACTTTATGATTTGTAAGCATTGGCCGTAATTTTTCATGTAATAAATTTATTTTAAAGATAAGGTATTTCACGAATTTTGAACTAATTTCGGGAAGTTAATTTCGGTGCTTGCACCGCTGAGTATTCAACTAGATTTCAAACTATATTTTGAATTATAAATTATTCTACTAGGATTTTATATCTCACCAGGTTGTTTACTCAGATGAACAGGAATAGGGACAGGGACCTAAACGCTAGCTAGACGAGGCAATGGTGATAGCCAGGAGATCAGCGTAGTCTATGCTTGAATTTACGATGTATATATATATGTATTGTGGATGTCTGTACTGAATGATGTAATTATGCATTATTTTGTTGTAAATTGGATGTATGCTGTTTAATGGATATAATTTGTTGTGTTGATGACTGGTTGTACTATTGGCATGTGTCTGAATTACAAGGGAGATTCTGCCAAATTTTTGGTAGGGTTTACCGCTGTAAACTTGTGAAATTAAAATAGAATTTGTAAGAACGCTTGATATGATGTATATATGGATTTTAGTTTTCATTCCGAAGTAATTTATGATAAATGTATGTATAATTAGTATAGCTGCATGTGAATTAGGGTTGAAAGGAATCTGAATGGATGACGGAATGTCTACTTGGGTTACTCTCAACCAGTAGCGATTCCCTGACATTCCCATATCGGGAACAACCATTTAGAGAAACCCATATGCTTCCGCTATGCAAATAGAGGACTATGTATTGTGGATTAGGGGGTCGTTACATGTATAGTTATTAGAGATTTAAAGAATGTATTAAAAACAGCAAGACTATTTCTTTTGATGACACTAATGAAAATTCTAATATGTTTTTCATGTTGATCAAGAGATTCAGAATATACCAAAACATCATAATTGTTTGCAGCTGTTTGTTAAGAACTTCTTTATTATTTACAGATGAAATGCAAGACTGGATTCTAGCCTTTTGATTGAGTAGGACACAAGTCTCATGATCTGCAACTAAAAGGAATTTTGAATCCTTCTTCAACCAAATTTCTAAATTCAATTTAGTATGAAGAAAACTAAATCAATTTTCTTAAAAAAGAAATTTCTTTCAAAATAATTGAGTCTCAACTAGAAAACCCTAATACCAAAACAAAAATCCAAGATATTCTTGAAAATATTCAAACTTCTATCTGTTCAGATCTTCCAAATGCCTTCTAGCAAAGAAAAAAACATGTTGTGAGTTTTCCTTATGAAAAGGATTTTGATGAAAAACAAATCCCAACTAAGGCCAGGCCTTATCCAGATGAACCAACAACTTCTTGAACATTTTCAAAAAGAAATCCAAGATCTCTTGACAAAAAATCTTATTAGAAAAAGTCAAAGTCCTTGGCCATGTTCTACATTTTATGTTAACAAAAATACTAAGCTTGAACGAGGAGTTCCTAGGCTTGTTATAAATTATAAGCCACTCAATCAAGCCTTTAGATGGATTAGGTACCCTATTCTTAGAAAAGAAAAGATCTTTTGAATTGTTTATATAAGGCAAAAATCTTTTCCAAATTTGATATGAAATCAATTTTTTGGTAAATCTAAATCAAAGAAGAAGACATTATAAAATGACTTTCACAATTCCTTTTGGGCAATACGAATGGAACATAATGCCCTCTAGTCTTAAAAATGCTCCCTCTGAATTTTAGAGGATAATGAATGAAATCTTTAATCATATACCAATTTCATTATTTTTTATATTGATGATGTTTTGGTGTATTCTGAATGTCTTGAGCAACATGAAAAACATATTAGAATTTTCATTAGTGTCATCAAAAGAAATGATCTTGTTTCTAAAACCAAAATCAACCTCTTTCAATCAAAAATTAGATTTCTTAGTCATTTAATTCACCAAGGAATAATCACTCCAATCAGTAAAGCTATTATATTTGTAAATAAATTTTCAAATCAAAGTTTAGATAAAAACTAGCTCCAAAGATTTTTGGGTTGTTTAAATTATGTAGGAGAATACATTCCTAATTTAAACAATCTTATCAAACCCCTACATGATCATCTTAAAAAGAATCCCCCTTTTTGGACAGATAACCATACAAATATTGTTCAAACTATTAAGAGTCAGGTAAAAGAACTTCCATGTCTTTACCTTCTTGATCCTGTTGCCCACAAAAATTGTGGAAATTAATGCCTCTGATTTAGGTTATGGAGGTATTCTCAAACAATCTGTCGATGGTAAAGAGCATTTCACTGCATACACCTAAAAACACTGGAATATAGCATAACAAAACTATTCCACAATTAAAAAAGAAATTTTAGCAATTGTTTTATGCATAAGCAAATTTCAAAGTGATTTTTTGAACCAAAAGTTTTTAGTCCATGTTGATTGCAAATCTTCAAAAGAATTTTTACAAAAAGGATGTTAAAAATTTAGCATTAAAATAAATTTTTGCTAGGTGGTAGGCAATTTTAAGTATTTTTTTATTTTGAAATAGAGTTTATAAAAGGCTCTTCAAATTCTCTACCAGAGTTTCTCACTAGAGAATTCTTATAGGAAATTAATGGCTCCAAAAAAGAAGAAAGAAAAAGGCGAAAAGCCTGAAGATGATATCCAATCTACCGCAAGCTCAACCAAGAGCATCAAACTTGCCCAATGTGCAGAAAAATTTGTAAGGTCTTCTACCTAAACTAAACCTAAGTCTGCTGCCCAAAACCCTTCTGAGTTTTTTACTCAATCCAAACCATCCTCCTCTAAAAGAAGCCCCTTAGACTATGCATTTCCCATATGAACTATAATGGTTTTTCAATAACAATTTGCTCAACAAGTCCCAAAAATTCCAAAATAATCTTAGGCAAATATTGTTGAAGCCGAAGATAAAAAGAAAGCTTTAGTTATTGAAAAGAAGAAAAAGGAAATTACTACTGCTAATCCTCTTTAAACTGTAGTGTTTTCTAAACCTCTTCAAAAATCAACCTATATCCCAAAACCTGAAAGGGTTATGAATCTTTTTCAGATGGAACTTGAAATAAGAGAAAATTCTCTTGTTATGTTTGCAACTAGAATTTTTCTTGTAGGATTTCATTTTAAACCCAATAACCTATAGAAATCCCAACTATTCTATGAATTCATTCTAGTTAATACTGGTTTAGTCCAGATTAAACATAATCCTGAGTCAAACAATGGATTATCATATGCCTTCTCTCATATTCAAATTTTAAAAGTTATTTCTCCAGTAAATTGGGGAATAAGTTTTGAAAGAACCAAAAATTTTTCTCAACCTTTTGAACCAAAAGGATATAATTATTGGGATTATATTAATGCCTGGTATCATACCTTTTGGTATCAAAACCATATTTTAAGCCATTCTTGGCTAATTTATTTCAAACAAAATGTTTAGTACCATTTTCCTTTATGGTTTCTTCGTTGGTGGTACTACTTTATCCTTGCCCATAAATTTTTCCAACAGAAGTCAGGAATGGTTTAGAATATTTCTCTTCAAGATTAAACAAAAATGAGGATCCTTATCCAGTAGATCTTCATTTATTTTCAAATTTTGGTTTAGCTTAGATATTCAAATGGGGATATAAATTTGGTCCCTTCAAATATTCAAACATCTTTCCAATTTTGCAGAGAGTCCCATCCCTAAAATAGTGGGATAAATTAAATAGGCTTGGAATAGTTAGTACTCTAAATTTACAAATATGGTTTCAGAAAAATTTGAAATACCTTTTAGCTGCAAATCATGAGACTTGTGTCCTACTCAATCAAAAGGCTAGAATCTAGTTTTGCATTTTACCTGCAAATAATAAAGAAGTTCTTGCCAAACAATTAGAACAAATGCTTCTTAAACTAAAAATTGATGAAAGTAAGCCATGTTCTGGAGAAAAAAAATTTAAAACAAACAAACAGTCTTCCAAAGACAAACAATTAAAGAAGACTGTGTCTCCTCCACCATCCTCCAGTGCCTCGTTTGCATCTCTCCCAAGCAATGAGGATGACTGTTTCAAGATTAATCTAGATGATGACGAATGATGATGATGAAATTTGAAATTTGTTTAAATAACATTATTGGGCATCTCAACTTTAGCAAAGATTCCCATCAAACACCACTATTCATGTAATAATTTCTTATTAGAATAATTCTCAAATAGTGCTTAAATAGTGCCCTTCATATTTCTATAAAAGGGCCACTCCTTTCATGAAACAGGAGGTTACAATTTAGCAATTCTAGAGAGAGTCTTTGAGAAATCTCTTTGTAAGCTTTTTCTACCAAACTTCTTGTAATCCTATCTTTTGCAATTAAATAAATTTATTTTTCAAAACATCTTCTCTTCTTTAACTCTCACTGGTTTGGAGTTGTTCTAGTGTTTTTTTAATTTATTTACACGTTTTAATTTTTATATCTCTCTTCTCCCTCCAGTTAGTCCTGTGAGGATTATTATTACTCTGGATTTATGATTTAATTTTCAATCATTTTAATTTTGTTATTTAAATTTATGATTTAAAACATTTGCATCTACATTCCATTCATTAGCAGTCTATTCTGCATCCCTACTTCTCTTCTTGTAGCTTCTCTTCCCCTCTGGGGCCAAGCTTCCCACTCTTTGGTATCAGAGCCAGAAGGGAAAGTAGGGATGTATTGAATGGAATAAAGTCTGAAACCTAGTCATGAGGTTAACATCAAGTTTATGTTAACAGTAATAAAATGATTAGGCTGATAGCATGTACCTGAGTTAATAATGGTATTATTTAAACATTCGTTTGTTTAATGAAAAGGGCATCCCTGGTAAGTCCTATTGTTGAGTTTAAGGGCAATATGGAGATGTCAGTTTGAATGTTTAAAGAATATTGTATTAACATACTTTTTACAGTGGCTAAGCATAAAGTTTTATTTTAAGAACATAGATTTAATGTTAACTTCATGAGATGATTCCAGACTTTACCCATTCTGTATATCTCTATTAAACTAGATGGTAATTGTAACAACCGAAAAGTTTTCTAAAAGATAAAACCTAATTTTTGACACTAATTCCAATCAAACGAAGCTTGGCACGACTTGCGAGGATAATGATTTGAAACGGAAGGTTGTTCGAAGTCAAAAACATGATCAAATGGAAAGAAACCCAATCCGGTGATCAAAAATTGACAGAAGATGTTTCGTGCATCAATTTCACTGACAGAGGCTAAAACCTTCACATAAAAATGCGTGCCAACGTCTGGTAGGAAGCCGACACCCTAAAGTATCCACGGGTGGTCCGAGAAAAGTCAGAATCGGCCCCTGAGGCTTTAAATTTCCTGGATTCCCTCAATTTCTCTAAAATCTCTCTCTCTCCTCACCTCACTTTCTCTCTCCTCCTTCCTCCACCGTGCGCCACCACCGTGGGCCACCACCTGGCACACCAATCGACAACCCTCGCCACCCATAACCTCCAACAACCACCCACAGCTACCAACGGCCGCCAATGCCGCCAGAAAACGCCATTTTTCTACTCCACCGCGCGAAAATTTCGCCATCTGAGATCGCCGCTGTCCGCCACCGTTGGCCGTCACCGCCCCCACCATCGTGTAGCTTGAGCTGCCAGCTTCCTCCAGCAGCTCACCGACGTCAAACAGAGGTCCGACGCGCCCGAATCGAGGATTTTTTCGTCCATCGTGCGTCATTCTTCGTGGCTAGAAAACGCCATCCAAATGGTCATGAACCGCCGTGTCACCGCCATATTCAGAATTCTGGTCTTGCGGGCTTCATCGTGGTGTAAATTTCGAGGCAAACTGCACCCCTCTACCGTGCACCGTCGTACGCCACTGTGCATCGCCATGCCGGAGCTTCTGGACATACACCAGGAGAAACCGAGATCACATCGAGATAGAATTCCATCATCTGATCACATTGGGAAGGTCCGATTTCCCAAAAACTGATGAAATCTGATTGAAATAGCTGCCGAACGTAATTAGGCAATAAATTAACCTAGGTATTAGGACAACCGGACTTAGAATTGTTAAACGGATGACGTGACAAACTTGAATATTCAATTTAATGTCTAGAAAATTAATTGGGCTCAGAAACTAAGACTACGTGAAGTTCTGAATCAATTTGAAGCGACAGGAGACCAGGTAGGATAATTTACGCTTCCCGAGTCTTAGATTTGACCTAGTGATTACCTGAACGATTAAATTTAATTGCATGGATTTTTGTGCTACTTTCGATGGAATAAATTGTATGCCTGTGTGCTGGATATCCTAATTGCATATTAGACGCTTTTTTTATCGAGTTTAGATGCCCTTAGGACGGATTTACTTAGGGTAGGGTACTTGATAGCCGGTATGGGACGGCCGTTAAGTATCCCGAGTACAGGGAGTTTTTAAATGAGATTGTTTTATCATATTTAGCCTGTATTGCGTTAGGGATTACGCGTTAAACCAGGACGACCCTAAGAAAGGTTTAAGGAGTATAAGGGGGGATAGCCTACACGGAAAAACGTTGTGATTTAGGCGTAATACCCTAGAACCCTAAGGAATAGCCGACCGTGAGCATGTAAGTTCAAATAAACTGTATGAGGATGAGAATTGGCGTATGTGCACATGCTAGGGGACGTCCTAGATGTTGATTCTCACCCAGTCCTTGAGTGAGTGATTGGTGTTACGGATCAAACTCACAATATAGGCTTGATTTAGGTGATTGGTGTTACGGATCACACCCAATGATAAGAGAGGTATTCTCTCCAGATGACATGCAATTAGATGACGATTTAGACTGCATCATAGAGGATTTGTGGCCAATGTGGATTTTGATACACCGGACATGGGATTTTATCTGATTTCGAGTATTGATTTTAAAAGAAATGGATTTTTATGATTTTGATTATTTACCGTAATTTCCATGTGATAAAATAATTTGTCAGATAAGGTATTTCACTGATTTCGAACTGATTTCAGGAAGATGTTTTTGGTGCTCGCACTGCTGAGTATTCAACCAGATTTTTAACTGTATTTGAAATGTAAATTATTCTACTGGGATTTTATATCTTACCAGGTTGTTTACTCAGATGAACAGGGACAGGGACAGGGACAGGAACCTAGACGATAGCTGATGATGCCTTGGTCATAAACAGGAGAATGGCTTAGTTTAGGCTTGAACTGTCTTGTATATATTTTGATGACATTGCTGTATATTGGTTTCTGTCATTTATGTTTTCTGTAGTGATTGGATTGACTGTATATGTATAAATCAGGTGACTATTGTATTTGGAATATGTTCGAAATATAGAGGAAACTCTGCCAAATTTTCGGTAGGGTTTACTGCTGTAAACTTGTGAATTTAAGTTGGAATGTATATGAATGCATGATGTGATGTATATATGAGTTTTAGATTTCATTCCAGAGTAATTATGATGTAAGTATATATAATTAGTTTAGTTGCGTGTGAATTAGGGTTGAACGAAATCTGAATGGACAACGGAAAGTCTATTTGGGTTACGCTCAACCAGTAACGATCCCCTGACATTCTCATATCGGGAATAACTATTTAAACCAACCCATATGCTTCTGCTAATCAGATAAGCATCGCGTATGTTGTATTAGGGGGTCGTTACAGTAATGATATCATGAGGAAAGAAAGTTTTATAATAAATGTTTCATTCTTTCTCTTTTACTCATAAATCTACCATTCCTTCCTCGTCCTCAGTCTCAAACTGAGGATCTTCTTTCTCATCAACAAACATCTTTAAAGAAGAAATCCACTTTAAAGATATTAACCAAAACATAGATGAATGGACAATCCCAGCCATTCCAAGAAAAGATCTTTCTAAACCAGAAGGAACATTCTAGACTAAATTGACTATATAGTTAGATCAGTAGAAGATTTTCTTCCTATCAAACAAGATGCAGAGGAAATAACCCTTCTTTCTGAAACATCAATTCATCTTCAGAAAGAAAAATACAAATTTTTACACATAGGTTGTTTTCAAGTAGCTTTAAAACCTTTAGTCCGTAGAGGATTAAATACTTCTTGCCTTGTTTGTTTGAGAGATACTAGACATTAACAATTTACAAATTCTCTTTTGGGGATAGTTAAAGCTGGTCTTCATGCCAGACCTATTTACTTCAATTGTTTTTTGAATAGAATTGTAAGTCTTTTAGACGAAAACATCATGGATGTGTTAAAAATTAATGTCAAAATTAATAGCTTTAATATGAAACCTGGATCTATACCAGTAGCTTTACTCTATAAAATCCAATATAAACTTATGAATTTCTCAAGTTCAAATGTTAAAATTCTAAAAGAAACTAGTCAAACAACTCTTTTTTTGATAGATGCCTCTGTGGCTAATGTCATGGTCCCTAAACATCAAGTGGGAAGAATTTACTCTTCCAAAATAATGGATTATGGAGAAGGCAACTCCTGCTTTACCTAAATCAACTCCTACCATCACAAATATTAGGCAAAGCCAAACAAGAACAGTAGTAATATCCTTCTAAAGAAGATCCTTTATTGTTTCTAGATCAAACAAATCTTTAGATGATTTCAGGTCCACCATTTCAAAACCATATACGCAATCTTATTCTTCATCTATTAGTCAAACTATACCTCTAGTAATACACTTGCAAGGAGTAGACATATTGTCTACCCTTCCAATGGCTATTTACCAACAAAATAGGGAAAGGGATGAAAGATCTATACAATCTCCAACCCATTCACAGTTTGTCGATGACAATGATTCTCAATTAGGCAATACTTTAAATGTCATAACACCAAAATTTTATTTAAATAAAACATATTTGCAGAAAAGATTTCTATTCTATGTAAAATACTCAAAAAAAGAGATTGGTTTTTCAAAACCTTCAACAATAGCCAAAGGAAATCAATCCAAGAAAAGTTTTATAGAATGCTTAATCAAATAAAAATTAACATCCCTTTCTTTGATTGGTTCGATTCTTATGTTGAAGAACAAAAAAATTAATTATCCTTTCAAAACTTCCATAGAAATTAATGTTTCTTGGCAAATTAAACCTGGAGAAATAGTCTCTTCAAACCTCCCTCCAACTATACAAATTCTTACTTACAAACCATCGGAGAATGTTTATGTTTCTTAAAACAACCAATTCCAAATAACTCGGTTATAGGAATTCCCAAAAAACAACCAATATTTAAACCTTTTTTACCTTCTAAAAAAATGATTAAAGATTTAAAAGTATCTTTTTTATCTGAATTTTTAGTCCAAAGGATAGAGGAACATCTTAGAAAACTAACTATTCCTGAGACACCTGAAAAGGTATCATGTTCTTCCAAATTGGAGAACTTTAACAAAACTTTATTATCCTAGAGCCTCTCCTCATGATGTAGCTTTAGAAGAAAAAGATATTACCCTCAAACAATTCAATGCCAACAATGTTTATGCTTGGAATATTAATGGCCAATCTGAGTCAAATATCTTAGAAACTCTCTAAAAAATGACCATGGTCAGTACAACTTACCAAATTTATCACAATTGTTCTGAAGAAACAATTGCCCAGGTATTAATTTCAAGGTTTATTAGTTAACTTAAAGGTTGGTGGGATTCTTATCTTACTGATAAACAAAAGGAACAAATTCTTACTTCTGTCAAAATTACCAATGATGGAACTCCAATAACCAGTAATAGTGAACCTGTTCCTAATGCGATTAACACTTTAATTTTTACTATTACTCAACATTTCATAGGAGATCTTTCTTTATGGAGTGATAACTCTGCAAATCTTCTGTCAAACCTTAAATGTAAAACCCTTGCAAATTTTAGGTGGTATAGAGACACATTTTTGTTTAGGGTATACACCAAGGAAGATAGTAACCATCCTCTCTCGAAAGAGAAGTTCCTTGTTGGTCTTCCTAAATCCTTAAGAGGTAAGGTTAGAGAAAAAATTTATAGCCAATTTGAAGATGACCAAATTCATTATGATAATTTAAGTTATGGTCAGATTATAACTTATATCCAAAAAATAACCTTAAAAATTTGTCAAGATGATAAAATCCAGCATCAACTTAACAAAGAAAAGGCTTTAAATAAAAAAGAATTAGGATCTTTTTGTGAGCAATTTGGTTTCCTGCTTGCAAGAAATCTAAAACAAAATTAAAACATAGGGATAGCCACCCAAGAAAATATTCCAAATATCATTGGAAGAAACCTAAGAATAATCACCATAGAAAACTTTAAAAAAAAAAAAATTTACTTCTAAACCAATCTTTGACTTTCCAAAACATAAAATAACCTGCTTTAGATGTGGGAAAGAAGGCCACATATCAAAATACTGTAGACTTAATAAAAAAATTAGAAACTTAAATTTAGGATAAGAAACTCTTCAACGAATTAATAAATTAATAATTGATTTTTCATCTGAAGAAGAAGAAGAAAATTTTTTTGAAGAAGCTAATGAACTTTAATATTTCCTCATCATCTTCTGAAGAAGAACTTCAAATAAACATTTTGACAAAGGATCAAGAATTACTCCTTGAAATTATTGATTCTTTGCCAAACAATCAAGAGAAAATTAAATATTTTTTTCTAAAATAAAAGAAACTTTGGTTTCTTTCAATTAAAATCCTTCTTCTTCAAAATTTTTACAAACTCAAAATAAAGGTTAGGATTTTACTGAAATTATGAAAAGATTTCAAAATAAATATAAACCTATAACTTTACAAGATCTTTAAATGGAAATTACTCAACTAAAAATTTAAATAAAAAATTTAAAAGAAAAACAAAATTTACACTCTTTTATTATCAACTAAAGTAGTCCCACCAGCCAAGATGATGAAATTTGATCTAGATAATGATGAATGATGATGATGAAATTTGAAATTTCTTTGGACAAAATTATTGGGCATCTCAACTTTAGCAAAGATTCCCATCAAATGTCACTATTCATGTAATAATTTCTTATAAGAATAATTCTCAAATAGTGTCAAATAGTGCTAAAAGCCTCACCTTTTAAGGCCAAAGATATATCAAAACTCATAGATTCTTATGATATCCAGAATCTTATGAAACAAAATAATTATACAAATTCTTACTGACAAACCATTGGAGAATGTTATGTTTCTTAAAACAACCAATTCCAAATACCTCAGTTGTAGGAATTTCCAAACAGCAACCAATATTTAAACCTTTTTTACCTTCTAAACAATTGATTAAAGATTTAAAAGTATCTTCTTCATCTGAATCTTTAGTCCAAAGTATAGAGGAAAATCTTAGAAAACTAACTGTTCTTGCAGGATTTCATTTCAAACCCAATAACCCATATAAATCCCAACTATTCTATGAATTCATTCTGGTTGATACTAGGTCAGTCTAGATTAAACATAATCCTGAGTCAAACAATGAACAATGAATTATCATATGCCTTCCCTCATATTCAAATTTTAAAAGTTCTTTCGCCAGCAAATTGGGGAAGTTTTGAAAGAACTAAAAATTTTTCTCAACCTTTTGAACCAAAAAGATATAATTACTGGGATTATATTGACGCATGATATCATACCTTTTGGTATCAAAACCATACTTTAAGCCATTCTTGCCTAATTTATTTCAAACAAAATGTTTAGTAGCATTTCCCTCTATGGTTTCTTCGCTAGTGGGACTACTTTGGTTCTTGCCCAGAAATTTTTCCAAAAGAAATCAGGAATGGTCTTGAATATTTCTCTTCAAGATTGAACAATATATATATATATATATATTAGAGTTTTAGTATATACAAAAATGTATGTTATTATTTTTAATTTTTGAAATATAATATAAAATAATAAATTAAATAATAAAACAAAGTTATTTAACTCTACACTATTTTATTTTAATTTATCACTATTTTTACTTTATTTTTTGTCTCTCATCATATTATATATTTTATTTTATAATTTATATTATATAAAATATAATTTTTGGACACCAATGATTAAAAAACTCAATGTCATTGCAATATTACTAGAAAAGGTTTTGCATACGTAAAAGTACATGCTAATTTTTTAAAATTTTTAAAATATAATAAAAAAATAATTCATATATTTTAAAATAATAAATTAAATAACAAAAAGTTATTTAATTCCTTATTCTTGTATTATAACTTCTCATTATTCTCGCTTTATCTCTCCCTCCTCTTTTTCACACATCACATATTTTATTTTAGAAGAAAATATATTTTATTTCCTTCAACTATACTTATATAGCACATCACCCATCTAGATTTTGATTCATAATAAATCATTCTCATAAATTATTCAAAATATTAAAATTGTATTTAACGAAGCTTACATGTTCTATTTTCTTTTCCTTTTCCAATATTCCTTTGAACATAATGTGAAGTTAAATCAGGAAAGAGAGGAAAAAATTATATGTTAAGAACACAATTGTTAAATTTAACTCTTAAATAACGATTTTTAGTATTTTGAATTGTTTAAGAAATGACTTGTTATAAATCAAAGTTTATGTGAGTAATATGTTACATAAACATAATTAAAAAAAATAAAGTATATTTTTCTTTTATTTTATATAATATACTATATAATTTATATTTTATGAGATTAATAATAAAAACAACTCAAAATTACTATTATTATATATCTTCATATTACATATGTTTTTAATTTATATTATATTTTATATAATATAAGATATAATTTCAAAAAATAATAATTAAAAAGTCTTAAAATCATTATAATATGATAATAGTGTTCTTAATTTTGTAAATTGACAAAAAAGTACTAATAGGCTTGTAAATGGAAAAGTAAAAATATAGTTAAAAAATGGGACAAAAGAGAGAATATTAAGAAAAGGTAGTTAATGAGTTGAGACTATTGCGGTGCGGTCTGGTCTGGCTTTATTCCTCTTGTCAAGCTTTTCCTTAATTTAAGTCAATAAACGCAAAAAGAAAGAAAGAAAAAAGCTGTTTTAACAAATAATTTTATTTAGGATAAATTAAGAATTTTTTATCTCATTTTTCTATTTGATGGTCTTTTAATTTTTATTTCATTACATGAATATTATAAATGATTAAATTCATCAATTTGGTGGTTGCTGAGACGGCCTTAGTTTTCCTACATTGAGTGTTTGTGATTGTTGACTTTGTTAATTATATTTTAACCTTTTCCCTAAATTAATCTATGTCTTAATAATTTAAGGTATTTATAGATCAAAATAAAATATAAAGAATTAATTTGACATGTTTCAAACTTAAAAACCAATTCCAACTTTACTAAATTAAGTAATAAAAAATAAATTTTTGTTCAATATTCACTAAATAAAATAATCAATAATCAATATATTATATTAAAGTAAAAGTAAAGTTAACATGATGTATTCAAAAAAACATTTAAAACAATAAATAGCGTTAATTTGTTGTCTTTAGAAATTTACACATCATATCTCCATCTAATGTAATAAAAAAATACTAATACATATATTTATTTATTAGTGTTGATCCGGTGTGTGATATACAACAAAATAATATTAATATATTAATAGAAAGATGTATTCAAATATATAGAAAATAATATCATGCTTTTATAAAAAATTATTATAAGATATATTATATGTTTAAGTAAAATACTTTATAAAAAATTGAATTAAATGAAAAAATTGATAAATGGGTGAAGATGCATTTTGAATTCTGATATGTTGGTAAGATAAAAAATATTTATTTTCATTAAATTTTTAAAATTAATTTTATTAATTTAAAGGTGAAATATATTATTATTTATCAATTTTAAATATTTAAAAAATATTTTTTAAAAATGGAATTAACATTTCCCAATTTTTAAAATTTATTACATTAAATATATATTTATATTTGAATGTTAAGTATACCTATCTATTATCATGAATTAATTGAGATTTGTTAAATGTATATTCATATTTTAATTTTAAATACATTAGATGCATATATTAAAAACTTATATATTTAGATATTTTAGATATATCAAATAATAATTCAAATTAAAATTAAAATAAATTATTTATTAATTAATTAATTACATAAATCATCATATATGATACATAAATCTTATTAATTGTGTTAAATTTATGATTAAAACATTATTGTGGTATCTCGTATATGATAATTTTTTTAATTTGGTCCCAAACCCTAATGTCATCCATTACACTAACAAAATTTTCATACATGGTAATATAATTAGAACACTTGTTGACATGAAAAATGAACTATATTAATAATTGAGACGAAATTGATAACAATTATAAAATTTAAGAATAAAATTGATAATGATATCAAACTTTGGAGACAAAAAGATTATTCTTTTTTTTTTTTCATTTCCCAAGTTTAAATCTCCAACCTCTAAATTCTAAACTCTAATCTCTAGGTTTAGCCTCATTTTTTATCCATTCTAAATATTCAAATTATCTTCTTCTTACATGAAAATTAACACATTCTCTTTGTGGAAAAACTCATATCTTAAAAACTTTACTTCAATAAAAAATTAACTTTTTATAATAGTTTATATCAAGAAAATTCATTACAAAAGGAGAAAAAAATAAGAGGAGAAAAAAGAACTTAGAATATGTGCACACAAAAAAACTTTTCCTACAAAAATATATTCAAGAAAATTATTAAAATTGAAGTCTTAAACTTGAAATAACATTCATTAAGTAAATATTTTCTCTGAAGCTGTCACCTCTCACTCTTTTTTTTTTTTTTTTGATATTTTAGAGACTCTAACTCTAGTAACTTTGTATTTGAGTTATTTTGATGAAGATTTTAGGGGTTTTGTTGGTATAAAAGAGATTTAAAAGTGATAGAAAGATAATGAAATTAGAAATTCAAGCTTAAAAAAATAAATAATGGGTAAAAGTATTTTTTGGTCCCTTAAGTTAAAAGTCATTATCAATTTTGTCTTCAAATTTTATAATTATTATCAATTTTGTTCTAATTTTTAATATGATTTATTTGTCATGTTAGAAAAAGTATTAACTAAGTTGCCACATATGTAAATTTCATTAGCATAACGAATGATGTAAGGGATTTGGAGCAAAGTTGCCAAAATTTCAAAGTTTAGAAATAAAAATGCTCAAAAAAAAGTTTAACAACCAAATTAAAAATTATCGCAAAGTTTATAGATATAAAAAATATTTTTTTTCCTAAACTTAAATATCAATGTTTAAGTTTACTTAATAAATAAGTTGGATGACAATCACTTTATTTATAGTCAACTCAGTATGTTTGAGAGAATACCAGCAAAAAAAAAAAAAAAAAACTTAACATGTTTAATGGGTTAAATGAATTGATCTATAAACTATAAATTTGAATTTTTTACAATACTACACATGATGCAATACAAGAAAAAAAATATGCGACATAAATAAATAAAAGGCTCACTCTCTATATGTTGTAATTCATCTTATATTTTTTAATCATTTTCTTTTATAAATTGAGACTAATAATTTTTCTAAAAATTAAAAAGAAACCAAATCCATTTGAGGTGTTAAAATTGTGAAGTGAGTAAAAACCAAACTACTAAATTATATGTTTCTATGCAAATGATACAACAAAAATTATTTTCATGAGAGTCTGAGTGTAATGAAAGCACCAAAGCACTGGGACTAATTGAACTTATTTTTATATTTACATCCGGTTTTAGTCAATTACGGTGGAAAGTCAACGCAATGAAAGCACCGAAGCTCTAGGAGGTGGTAAGTACCAGTCGCAGGTACATGCCTTGAATCGGCGGCGTCACTCTCGTCTCTCTCCATGATTGTAATGTAAAAACTTCGAATTTCTGGGATCGAATCCGAATCTAAAATTAGTGCCATCTGACATGTACAAAGTGTGCGGTTTCCAGAGGGCCCACCAAAGGTGGAAGTGAAGGCTACGTGGAATTGCGTTTGAATTGTTCGAGTGAGCCATAAATTAGATGTGACAGTTGGTTTTGTTGCTTGCAATTGCCAGCGTCGGAGATCCTTGTCTCATCGTTGACGGAGAAGACAGTAAGCGTCAAGAACAGTGACGAGTCGTCATCAGGACTGAGAGGCGAAGGTTGAAGTCTTGAAAAGGGAGGGGGATGGAAGAGCAGCGTCTGGATTCCGTATTGGTGCCTGTGGGTCTGGTGGTATTAGGAGCATATCACGTTTGGCTTCTCTACACTATACTGCGCCATCCATCTCGCACCGTCATTGGCCTAAACGCTATGTCTCGCCATCAGTGGGTTCTTTCCATGATGACTGTTAGTAATTTCTCTTTCTCTCTCTCTCTCTCTCTCTCTCTCCTTGATGTCAATTCGCTGTTGTTGCTGCTGCTGTTGTCTCCCTCAGCTATTTAATTGTACCAACCGACAAAAGTTCTGACTTATTTCTCTGGATATTGATTGATAAAAACTTTATCGCAATAATTGGTACGATTTGGTGTAGGAAACATGACAGGTTAAAAAGCACGTAATAGTTTGATTGTGTTATGCCTTAATGGGATTATTGGATTATATTAGTCGCAAGGTAAATTACCTTCCGCTATATGATTTATGAGGTTATTAACACCTTTCCTCTTCTTGGCTGAGTGTTCTGTGTTACTTGAGTAGGCTAAATCCCATAACTCTTGTTCTTATTATTGAATATAGAGACCAAATGAGTCAAGCTAGAAGAACTGATCAGCCTACACCATTCGGAACCAAAAATTGATTAACATCATCATTGGACCCAGATCCCATTAACAGATCTAGACACCTCTGGGCTGCAAAATTAAAAAACTAGTTATAAATGAAATAAGTTTGTTAAAGCTTGTCACTTTAAGCTATCTCAAGCCAGTGTTGGATTACAGAATAATGTCTGCATGGAATTCAAACTGTTTCCTAAGTTCTTTGAATTTATCCTCTCTGTTATTATGTCTTTTTCTGTCTTACATTAGAGATGTTTGGATGGCTTTCTTGGTGTTTATAGTTTACTCTTCTCTTCTTGGAGGGCTCTGTATAACAATGATACCGAGAACTACTATCTGCAAGTTGTTAACATGCTTGCTGGACAATGATTTGTATAGGACTAGCAGATTTATGATACAAGTTGTTGAAGGTTCATATATTCTGTGTCTCAAGGAGACATTAATGACTAATACTTGTCTACGAAAGGAACTTGACATGTTCTTCTACTGTAAATTAAGATGAAATTCTGGATTGCGTCAATAGTTAAACTTTTAAAATCAAGGTAATTTTTAGTAAGCTAAACTAGATATTCAACTATCTCAAAGTCCTAGTCTCACTTTTATGAGTTCTTGGATCAAATTCAGTAGTCTCTGTGCATTGTTGCATATAGTCAGTATTTGTCTACTGAACATGACACTGTGCATAGTCAGTATCTCGATTATTGTCCTCTGCAGCCTCTGCAGTGTACTCTCTTTGACCATCTAAGGTGACTTGTTGAGCAGTAATTGTAGTACCTCATAATTCAAATGCTAAGTCAAGTCTTGCCATCAGACACCTTGCACTGACATCCTGATGAGGATGTCCCTAATTCTGGTAATTGTTGCAAGGAACTGATATCATATGAAAACTGGAAAAAATTGAAAGTTGTTGCTTAGAACCTTTTTTAATGGAGCATTGAAATAAGAGTAACGCTCTAAGAGTTCAATGTCTCAAGAATTGAGATCTCAACCTTTTGGGAGGTTGAGCTTTTCACAGAAATATCTTTGAAATAATATGTTCTGAGATAGTACAGATTGATTTGGATTTTCAACTTTATAATCCTGTGAATCAGAATGAACTTTACATGGAGGGAATAGAAAAATGATTTATAAAGCTGCAAGCTCGTGCTTGTGGAATTTCAGCCAAAAAAGACACATCTCTTGTTGACAAATGACAACCCTACATCAAGTTGTTTTCTTGACTGGAGTGGAAGAGATTTTGGATCAGATTGATGGAAACCTTTCTCAAAAACTAGCGGTTGAAGGAAAGAATTAAACCATTTAAGTACAGTATCAAAAATCCCATACTATTGAATATGGAACTACCTTGGAGACATCTCATTATCCTCATCCCCACCATAGCACTGCCTTTGAAGAGCTAACGTCTTGGTAGCTGCACTTTGCGACACTTTACTTGACATTGCTTTATTCTATCGTAGACAGCCTCTCCACTAGTCAGAACCATTTGTAGTAGCCCTCTTTATGCTATCAACAAATAAGCTCTTGTACTCAAGTGACTTGGAAAACGTTTTTTCAAAAGTTAGCTGTAGAGAGAAAAAAACCTAGTCAATTAAGTACTCTATTTAACATTCCATATTACTTGATTTGAGATTTTGGTAGCTTATTTTAGCCTATGAATATCTCATACTATCGTCATTCCCGTCAGAGACCTGAACCTTGTGAACTTTTGTGAACTTTTGAATAGATGTGCATGTCATAGGTCAACGAGCAGTTAAAAGCTAATTGAAGAAACTTTGGCAAACTGTTCTACTGATGGCTCAGGTGCCAGCTATTCAGTAGTTCAATTTACAGGAAATGTGTTCTTCTGCTTCTCTAGTTCATCATGATAGAGGTCATGTAGATGCATCTAACTTAAAAGTTAAATTGGTTGACAGTTGGAATTATGCTCCTTGAATGCTCTCACCCTTAGACTCTCAGATAAGCTTTTGAGTTTAGATGGAATTCCCTCTGTTTATTTTTTTTTTTCATTCGTAAATTTGTTATATTGTATTCTTTTGTTGGCACATTGGTGTTATCCCCATCCTACCTTTATCACCTGGGCTAGCTAGTTCTCAGTAAAGATAGCTTTACCTAATGTAAAACTTTCAGGTATATATCAGTGTGATTCAGGTATTTGATTATGCTTAATGCTTATTGATTATATGTTTTATCTAGCTCTAGCTCGACAACCTTTTGTGGTAGTTTATGTAACGAGACGGTAATTTTTTTTTTTTTTGAGAGAATATAAATAAGACTGTAATTTTTATGGTGAACCCCGTTGCTACATTTTCAGGATCCCTTGAAAAATGGAGTTTTGGCGGTCCAAACAATTCGTAACAATATCATGGCATCTACTCTTCTAGCTACAACAGCAATCACCCTCAGTTCACTTATTGGTATATTTGCAAGCAATGACTCTGATTCAGTATCCAAATTAGTTTATGGCAACACGGGACCCACTGGTACTTCAATTAAACGCCTTTCAATATCAGTATGCTTTCTTATTGCATTTCTCTGTAATGTACAGTCTATTAGATACTATGCACATGTCAGCTTCTTAATCACAGCACCTGCACTGAAGGGCAAAAATGATTTCATTGAATATGTTGCAAAAACCTTGAATCGTGGAAGTCTCTCTTGGACCCTTGGCTTAAGGGCATTCTACTTGTCATTCCCTCTAGTTCTTTGGATTTATGGGCCCATACCCATGTTTGCTTGTTGCTGTTTGACTTCATTTATTTTGTACTTCTTGGATACAACCACTCAAATTACCCGTGATCTTCATACCAAGTCATTCAAGGAGAGGGAAAGTGATGGTGCAGAGTCAGCGTGAGTCTATCATTGTAACTGCAGTTGCACCGAATTCAAATATCATTCAACTGGTAATATTTTACCCCAAAGTTCACTTGTAATTATGTATATTTAAATCTGTATTAGTATATATAATAATAGCTTTGTGATTAGCTATGTATTAGTATTTAAATTGATGGATTTCTTTTAGCTTTTGGTAGTAGAAAGAAGTATATTTTACAGATGTGTTTTTAGAAATAAAGGCTTTTTTTTAGTAGTTATTATTAGGTTATTCAATCAAAATATAATATACAGAGAACTAGATATGTGTATTTTGAAACAATCAATCATGTAATATTGGGCAGCACGATTTAATTACAAAATCTAATAAGAAACATCTACAAAATTGCATAGTTTGAGTTGGCTTTAATTTTTTTTTAAGGATCAAGTTGAACTGGTTCATTTTTTATGAGTTGAAAAATTTCAGCTTAGTTTGACCTTATTAATTAATTATAATAACATAAAATATACTTGATAATAAGAAATAACTACTCAATTTAAGTTAAGCATTAAAAAATTGATATTATGAAACAATTAAGATAACTAGAGGCCCAAAAATAATAGGGCTTAGTCAACACAAAAAAATAAAACATCTTATTTCAATGCGAGTTAATTAAATAATGATGTTACAATTTTAATTAGCTAGTTTAATAAGAAATATGATGTCTTATCCCATTCAGTTTAAACTATTTTTAATTTTTTGAATAGGTATTAAATAGAAGTTTAGTATAGTGAATAATGCTATACTATTAAAAAAAAATTTATATATTTAATTTACTAATTTATAAAATAAAAATTTTAAAAACTGTCAAATCTATGCACACAAATATTTTTTCACTATTTTAATCTTTTAAAAAATTAATCAACTAAATTTATATACAAATAATTCCTCAAGTAAATATTTAATGTGAGATCTTATTCTATAATGTGTATATATAATCTATTATTGTAAATATTAATCTTCTTCCAATAGGGTTACCATGTAACCTAACTATAGTTAATTGAATTGTTTATTTGAATTAATGAATGGAGTATTTTTCCTAGATTACCATGTGACCTAACTGTAATTTAAATTTTTTACATTTTAATTATTTTCATTTGAACAACTGTAGTTATTTTAAATTTCTCATGCTACTATATATAAATGTATATATATGTGACATATATGAAATACTAATATATGTATATATTTATATGTATATATATATATATATATATTATTGATACATCTATGAATGCACATGTTGATATAAGTGTATTTGTATGTATCTATGTAAGAGTCTATAGATATGTATATAAGTGGATATATATGTGCATTTTTGTGTGTGCATGTGTATGCTTATATAGATGCATATTAAAGTGATACAATAACTAAAATAATTAAGAATGAAAGAAATTTTGAAATTCTATTTATTTAGGTGATTTTAAAATTTTGGGATTTTAAAATTTTAATCTCTTATAATTCAAAAAAGTGATTTTCTAATAAAATATTTTAAATATTTTAAAAAATAATTACTTTTTTTTAAAAATTACCTCATCCTAACATGTTCACTTGGTATTTTTGCTTTTTTATAATTATCATTTTCAATCTCATTAGATTAAAGTTAGAGTTGACTTGTAATTTCAATTGTTAGTAATAGTGTATGAGCTTGGCCACTTGCATTCACTAATTTTCTTAGAATATATATTTCAAAATAGAGAGGAGGCTGAGTTGTATAATTTAAACATTTTTTACGGGCAAAGAGAGTATAATTTATCCAAAAAATCTTATATATATGTAAAATTATAATTGGGGTATAATATATATATGTATATATATATTAGTTCTAAATAATATGGTAACGTATATTAAACATTGTATTTTATATATATATATATATTATTTCTCTAAAATATTTTTTTACTAAAAATAATTTTATTTGAGAAACTAACATTAAATATGATTTTTTTTTTTCAGATGTGCGACACATATTCTTTCAGATAGATTCAACTCATTATAAACATTGTATTCTATAAAAATCTTATAAGATCATATTTCTATATCTTATTGAGTCTTATTATGGTCTTCTCCTACCATGCACCAAAGGAAGCTTAGGTCATTTTTTTACATAAATAATATCATATAATAACTAAGTGTTAACAAAAGAAACAACATAAGTTGAGTGAGAAAATGTTGGGAGGCAAACCTGATAAGGTAAATTGCAATTTAGCAGGATCTGAATTGGTGAATAAAACATGTATATATATAAATATAAGGCAGGAGGATTGCATGATGTCCCCAACTTGCGACCTACAAGGGTTCAGAATATAACAGATTGTCCTTGCTGAGATCCGATGTTCGTACACAACCTCTTCTTCTTTCACCTCATGTTCCTATGATACATGACAATTAATTCATATTTTGTGTCTATATATGTGGCTCGCATTGTTTGCAGGAAACGGTTTCGGTGTTGGGTATTACACATCACAATTTCACCAAAACCAAACCTTCTCGTGGATTCCTTTGTCTCACAATTGTAATCCATTTCAAATTAACTTAATTTCTTTTTTTTTTTCTGATTTCTCACATAATTGGAGACAATTTTATTTTAAGTACTGTTAAATACTAAATGTAATTTCTTTTCGACAAAGATTTCATCGTATATTTTTATTAACATTTTGATTCACTGGCAAATAACACAAATAAGCCATATACATTAATTATTCAGGACCTCCAATAATTGATAGGGACCACCATTGTATATTTTTATTTAACATTTTGATTCAAAACACAACTACCATTTCATAATTAACCTTGCCTTTGTCTAAAAATTTTACACTTAATTTTCTCTCTGTGTGTGTGTGTATCACTTCAATATTAATTCTTTACAATTTTACTTTGTCATAATAAAAATAATAACAATCTAATACTATTAAAGAAGACTACACTATATATATATTGTTGGAATTTTGAATTAATATTAATTAATTATATCAATTAAAATCAATTAATTATTTTAATAACAATTTATAATACTGATTTATTGTTACTGCAGATTATGAATTCTCTCATAAAAGGGATGAAAATTAACATTTCTAAAGGTGTTGCTGAATTTTTTACATGATATCTTACTCTTTTTCTCTTTGATTTGCGGTTATTCTTGTGACATTAAGTATTGTGAGTTGTTAATTCTACTACTACTTGTATGACTTTCATCCCTCATGTATGTTTAGTATTTACTATGTCACTCTGTTTACAAATTCAACCTGATAAAATGCAATACACACACACACACACACACATTTATATTAAATCCTGCATATACATACATATACATATATTCGCATCAATCATCAAAATTATAAAATCACCAACATGACAAATTTTTTGACTTCTTTGTAATCTGTACTGTATTGTATTGATTGACTGCATATTGGAGATGATGCACCTTATCAAATCAATAAACAAGTATATGCCACACAATGTGTCATGGTCAGTGGGTCCCATCTGCTAGCTAGCTATCTTGACTTGTGCAATTTTCCCAATATTTGCAGGATGGTCCTTCTTCCACAAAGCAAGTGGTATTAGCCAGCAATAGTATGGTACCTTACCTCTCCTCCTATTGCTGGGAATATATCATGCTGTGACCATCATGATATTCTGCAGCATATTACTTATATGGCATCAAAAACAATACCAGATAGATAAGATAATATCTTAGGGAATTCAGAAACATGGAAATATTTATCACCAGCTTTTTCCAAATTAAACCATGACTAGCTAAATCCTAATGCTCCTAGATATATATAGTTAAAAAACTAAAGATTTTACAAATGCATGACATTATTATTGCTGCATATACAGGCGTTCTAAACAAATTATAAAAGAGAGGCATAGTTTCATGAATATATATTGCACACTCATACCGAATTGTTCATATATTACTACCAATTGGCAACACCATCAACAAACCGATCATTCATTGTCTCCGAAACCATTCACTTCCTGCTGATGCAGGTGCACCTCTAAATGCACAGCACAAGTTAATGGTAATCATATACGTAATAACACAAACACATATACCTATATTAACAACTTCTGAAAAGAAAAAGACCAAATTAGTTTTATATAAAATTGTAAGAGAAAAATATATAGAAGCTAGACATGATATACATCTCTGCAAGTTAATTATAACATAGGGAAAAAATGGAAGAGTAGGGGGTTGAGAGAAGGAGAAATGGATGGGAAGGAGGAGGCTGAATGTGATGACAGAAGAATAGAGAGCACAAAGGAATGGGATGCAAAATTTGGAGTTCCATATATATAACATGCATATCATCATCTGTGCTCTCTATCTTCTGTCAACAACCTCACCACTGACCACACCATCTATCTTCTTCTTCCCCTTTTATTTCTCTATATACCTCCCTATCATCTATATATATTCCATACTCTAAACTCCAAAGTGTAATTAAACAGCAACTATACAGAAGAAGGCATAACAAAGAGAAAACAAAGGTAAGGTAGCTAGCAAGCTAGCTGGGTTTGCAAATTGCAACTTTGGAGTGTTAGATTTCTCAGCAGAAGCACCTATTTATAGGAAAAATGAAACTGAAAAGGGCCATCAATTTTATATATATATATATATATTTTATTAGTTTTCAATATACATATTTTCATTGTACTCTATATACTTTTGTAACCACTTTTCACGAGATGAAATATATATAATATCCCCAAAAGGACACTCTTTTGTAAACATCAATAATATATTTATTTACGTACCCTAGCCCAGCCATGTAAAACCATGCATGCCAATTGGCCTCTCTATATGTACATAGATTTTAAATCCCTCTTCCCTCATTTATGCGCCAGATACTGATATGCACCCATGTGCTATGGGATTTCTGTAAATCTTGTGTGACCTCATCATATATTTTTTTATCAACTTGTAACTTATAATCCAATTCCAAATGGTATAAAGTTGTTGTGATTTTACATCTTTCTTCTTCACTTACTATAAGTGGTTTCTGAGGCCCACATTGTGCAGATACTCCACTGAACTAGGACCTTGAATGGGTCAAGGCAAGTGAAGCTGTTAAGTGGTTCAAAAATATAATACTGTAGCTAGCTAGAATATTATTGTTATATGTCATTGTTATTATTATTAATTATTTAATATATGCAGACAAATTAGTCTTTGTCTCTCATTTTATTTTATTTTTCCACAGTTGGAAACTGAGGATTATGGTGACTTGTGTGAATTGATATTCCCTGTTTAGAGCCATCGGTTTTCAAAGAAACCTAATCACATAATTCTGGAACGTTGTGGATGATGCTATGTAATATACGCGTGGTTGGGAAGTCACCATCACCAAGCAGCCTATCGAACCAGAGTTTCAGTATAGGAGTTTAATATATATATATATCATTTTCCACATTAATATTCTTGTGCAGTTTGTGACAGAAAAACTTTACATCTAACATTAATGGCTAGATTAATGTGAGCTAAATTTCATCAAATTAGATACGGATTTTATTTTGTGGCTCTGTGTATCTGCATTATACGTTGCTGCTCAAGAAGATTAACAATTGGCCTTCCATGTTAAATTTATCAGTGTTACTACTAGTAGCTAGAAGAAAAAGAAATCAAAGCATAGGTTTAACATCATATTTTAACCCAAAATTAAAGTATTAAGTTATGCATTGATCCACTTATATACATGGGACTTTCTGCACTTAGACTTAAACAATAATTTCCAGAATAGTTTCATAGTAAACTTCTTGGAACTCAATTCTCCCTACACAATTTTCAATATTTAAGGTAGTATATGAAATGAACAGATGTTATAATATGCCTGAGAACAGCTTGATATATTTGGGTTAATAGCATCAAAAGCAATTGCTTTCTCTCAAGTTACACTTCGGTATGTTATTTTTAGGATTCAATAGTTAGTTGTTATCTTGCAATTAATTTTTAAGTTGCTATATATGAAAGTGTGCAGGTTTAGGAATGTTAGCTTTGTGGAGCTAGTAGGATGTCATGTTTTTGGATATGATGTCTTTTTCAAATAATAATTTAGAGATTGATTTTTTGGGAAATTGATTTTTTTATCTTTAAAAATATCTTCAAGATTTGTGTAAAATAATTTTTTTTATTATTATACTCATAAATCTTAAGGTCCATGATATCTAATAGTAAAAAATCTTAGTACATGTTTGGAGGTTGTTTTCTTTCTTTAAAATTGTTTTATAAAATTAGTTCTAAAAATTTATGCTAGTATTATTTTCATGTATTTATATACATGTTATTAATTAAAAAAATTTATTTTCTGTGTTTTCTTTGTTTAAAAAAATTATAGTTTAAAATATCTTTTAATTTTTTTGTATTTTCTATAACCAAAACACATATTTTATTCTTTTTTTTGTCAGAAATGATATATTCAAACACACTTTTTATTTTTTATTTTAAAAAATAAAAATAATTTTTAAAAAATGCATAAAAAAAAGTCTCTTAATTTCACCAGAAGTTAGTTCTCTTCATCAAAATCCAACAATTTATATTGGTCATTAATTATATTATGAACTGTTTAACTCAAAATGAATTAAAATGTTGAGTGCTGATTTTTTCTTGACACAATTTTTATTAAAAATAATCATATTTAAAAGATAGATTTTTATTTTAAATATTAATTCATCATTTTATAAATAATTAAAATTTTTAACTAAATCAATCTGGATAAAATGTTCAGTACTGTATCAGCTTTTTCTGTGCGCCCTCATTTTTTCCAATTGATACAGCCATGCGTGAAAACGTCGCTGTCCATTCATAGTATGTTGGCCCAATAAAGTAAAAAAATACTCAAAATAGTAGAAACAGTAGAAAGTGCAAGTGGATTATAAATGGAAAATAGTACATAATCCCCAGAGCCATGACCATCTTGTAAGTTGCATTTACACTACACAGGCATGAAAGAAAGAAAGAAAGAAAGAAAGAAAGAAAGAAAGAAAGAAATTATAACAAGAAAATTAAAACCATAAAGAAAACCAAAAATCAGGCCCGGTATAGTAGGTAGGATGAGAACCAAATTAATAAACACAGGATAAAGAAGAACAATAAGGAGAGAAAACTGTACAAGAAAATGCTTTCAAGAGGAATCACATGATGGCCTGTTACCTTCCCTTTTGAGAGAGGGAGAGAGAGAGACATTGAATCTATGTGTTTGGCAATACAAGTTATATAGTTGTAAAGGATGGATGAGGAGTTGAGGAATTTCCATGGCTATTTGCCTTATTTTTTAAACCCACTTTTTCGTGCTAGTTCCATAGGCAAAAGGGGAAAGGGAATATTATTTGCCATGTGTTAGATCGAGTTGTGTCAATCAGTTTGACCAATGAACCAACAAATTGAACTTTATATTGGTTCAATTTATGTAATTGAACTGGGTTGGATATGACTGAATTGTAATTAGGTTGATGTAAACGAGTTTTGATTGAACTGATGGTTCGATTGAGCCATTAACCTAATTTTTTTTAAAATTAAAAAGTTAAAAATAACAAATCAGTTGACCTATTAACCTAATCTTTTTTAAAAAAAAAAGATTAAAAAGTTGAAAATAGCATAAGCAAGATTTGAACGGAAACATCAAGACAAATGCAATAAAGTGTTTACCACTCCACCATATAATGTGCTCCTTATTTTTATTTTATTTGTTTTTTACATACAAAATAAAACAGAGTTAAGGGATTACTTAAGTACCTACCAGTGAACTTTCAAAAAATTTGAGGTTAGGCACATTATTCAAATAAACTATGTCCACTAAACTATAATGCAATAAAAGAACCTAATGTCCCTTTCGATGATCACAACATCCTTTGGCCATTTATTTTTTGTACTCTTAATCATTTCCACCATTCTACGCTTTGGAAATGAGATTTCAATCTCATTCTAGTTGTAATCTCTAATGATTTTAGTATTATTCTAATGCCTTTAATTGCAATTTCAAGAGTTTTTGCATCATAACTAGCCGTCTGACAAACAAACTCCAATAGATCTTCCTTTGTCTTTTGTTTCTTTTTCATGAAACAATTATTCTCTTGATGTTCCCATTGGTATATAAATTGGTTGGCACATGATTTTGATGCGTTCGGTTTTTTTGTTTGGCACCTGCTTGTACTTTTAGCGGCAGTTTTTGTCGCTGCTAAAATTTCTAGCAACAAAAAGTATTGCTACTATAACTTTTTTAAATTAATTATTTAAATAAAAGTTATAGAAACAGTAATATTCGTTGCAATAATATTAAAACATACTTTAGCAGCGGAAAAGACCGCCGCTAAAGGTGCCAAGCCAAGCAAAGGATCCAAAATGGATTTTGACCTTGTGTTCTCACCCTTTTCTAGAAACACATCATTTTAGCCGCTGCTATCAAGGATTTGAGTTGTAGTTTGACTTACAATATGAAGAATGTCTCAGGTTCCCAAGATTTGCCAATGTGCTCCTTATTTGTGTTACACATAAGGTATTATTTATTATATTTAATAAAGAATAATTTGGCAATAAACATATAATTTTTTTATTAATTAAATGTATCTAATTTAATTAATTATATAATACTATTTTGAAATATATTAATATATATTATTTAATTAATTTTAAAATTACATAATTATTTAATATATGTAATTTGAATAAGTTTTATTTCTTAAATTAAAATTTTAGATATTTATTAATGTGGTAGAAATTAATGCAATCATTTTATTTTATAGTTATGAAAAATGAGTTTGTAACATGAAGCAATTATTTTATTAGTTTAACTAATTTTTAATGATCCAAAAATTAAACTAATAACTTGATGATTCAAACTCTTTGTCAGTTCAATGATTAGTTTGGTTCAAGAACTATGTTATTTGCTAGCACAAACAATAAATTATGTTTAAGCTCATTGAATTATAGTTTAATTACAATTTTAGTACATCAATTTTAAAATGTAAGATTTAATTCTTCTATAATGTTATCACAAAAATTTAAAACATTATATATAAATTAAAGCTAATTTCTTAAAGCGAGAAAGGACAAAATATCATGAGACTCTTATTAGACGTTGATTTCAAATAATATGTAATTTTTTTTAGGAAACTATATGTAATTTCCCAATAAAAAATTATTTTATAATTACGAAATTAGTATGTACATTTTAAAATGAAAATTTTTATATCTTAATTAAAATTAGAATAAATTATTTTTCCATTTCTAAGATATGCTCAAAATAGTATTACATGACTATTACGTATTTATTATGAAAATATATACAAATTTCCTTGAAGTTAAAGGATGACTAAATATCCTTTGAAAAAATATTGTTTTTTAAAAATAAAAATATATAACTTAAATATAAAAAATTCTTTAACTTTCATTTTGTAACGACCCCTTTACCATAGCATGTAATTTATGAAGCGTGAAATGCTATGAAAAATTTTGCTTTCAAAATATGCATCGTTTAGGGCCATTACTAGTTGAGTGTAACCCAAACAGTCATCCCTATTCAGATTTCACTCAATCCCATACTTGCGCAGCTAATCTAATACCTCAAATCATCACACCAATACAATCATCAACATACTCTGGAATATACATCTAGATTACCTTTCATATATTACATTTGAGATACTAATTACAGGATATAAAACATAAAAATTTACCACTAGCGTACATAATATCTCCAAATACAAATTCAGTGATTAATAAACATTATATTAAGGCCATTAAGCCATTTACAACTAATGCACTAAGCTACGTCATAGCTTCTTGATCTCTCTGCAATTTTACGCAGTAAACATAGCCAATTTCAGGCTAATTTTTGGCGTCATCACACCCTTGATTGCCTGAACACACAACTTAATGAGACTTGAATCCTAGTAGAGTAATATACAATTTATTTTATTCAAAACAGTTGAGTGTTTAGTTATACCCCCTTCTGGGTATCGAAAACCTCTCCCCAAATTATTCAATTAATCAAACATGTGAATTGAAGTTTCATTGATCAAAAATCAATAAACATGGAAAATATAGTGGCTATTCATAAATTATAAATTAAAAACCATTCACTTAATCAAAGAGTATAAGTATTTATGAAAAACCATCATTTTTCAAATGCCTACAGCCAAATTTTCATATCCATTGCATAACGCTACTACGTTACTGTAATGATTTCAGTCATCTATACATATATACATAAAATTATATAATTAAGTTCACAATTCATTGCTTGCTGTTTTCTAATCTCATTTTAAGATCATGGAGACCATCCTCCTGGTGATTATCACAGGATCGTCCTCCTTGTGACTGAGAACCTAATATCAATAAGGGGAATCCCCCATCATGTGCACATTACCAATAGGCCTCATTTCTCTATATCGACTATAAAGCAACATATACATATAGGTGACTAATACTTAGGATCATAGGGCTTTACTCTTAAACCAATCCATTCCCCTGTATAAACTCTCCTCTTTTACTCCTTATAGTCTTTCATAAGGGTGTATTGGTTTAACGGGTAAACTTTAACATATACAGACCATGTTAGCATTCAAATAATAGAAGTGTAAAAGTAGGTCTGAATATAGAATACTTGACAATCGTCCCATACCAGTTATCAAGTATCCATCCCAAGTTTCGTCTGCACTATAAGTATACAATTGCAATAGTTCAATCAAAACAAGAGCAAAGAATTTCCAAATATATTTCCAACACATGCAGGTCTTTTCTTATACTCATCTAATCCAACACACATTTCCCAGTACATGTTCGCAAACACAATCACATCAATCAATTCACATTGAACATTCATTAAAATAAAGGGGAGTATAGATTACTCTACCTTAAATTGGAATTTCCTTTACTTAACTTAAGTTCCTTCTTCCTTTCCTTGGACTAATTCTTCAAGTCACCTCTGTACATTTTTATAACCAACGTTCAGAATTAAAGCTTATTTTCAAAGCCTAAAAGTAATAAGTTTGCACTTTAGTCCCTTATCTATCCCGAAGTTGGTTTTTAGCTATAAAATTATCCAATTCACTCTATGATGCTTCTAGGAGGCTAAATGAACTTAATTCACTCAAAAGTTTAGAATGTACATGGTTTACACTGCTTAAATAGGCTATATCAGTCTTTTCAATTTAGTCCCTAAACTTAAAATTGAAACTTTTCCAACAATTTCCTTCCATTTTCCAAGTCCATATATTCACAAAAGTCCTAATTAAGTTAAGGATTACATAGATGCATCAAAATTTTCAATTCTACTTCATACCAAACTTTGCAATTTAGTCCATATTTACAAATTTATGATTTTCATCATTCTTCTCCAATCTAACCCTTCAATTCATCCCTAATGGCATTATAGAAGCTAGAAATTGTAGAAAAAGCGATTAATTCAGAGTTTTTCAGTGTATACCGATGATTTTGAAAATTTACAGTTTAGGCCCTGCTCCTTCCTTGGCTTTTTTCGACGACTGGCAGCGGCGACAGTGGCAGCTGAGGTCACTGGCGACTTGGGGATGTTGTTGGGTAGCTCAAGCACTGATCATCGGCAGTCAAGTGGCGCAAATCGGCCAGATCGAAAACACCTTTGGAATCACGATGGAGAGGGGAAAACGCCATTTTTCGGTGGCTGTGGCGGTCCGGCGAGCTGCAGATGACGTGCTGAGATGTCGGGCAGAGCTGCTGTAACTTTTGGCGGCGGCGGGCGGCGGGCGACGGAGCTATGGCCGTTTAGTGGATGAACGACAGTGGCAACGAGAAGAGAAGGAAAACGCGAGAGAGAGGGTGAGAAACGAAGTGAAAGAGAGAGTGAAGTGGGAAAAATGAAGAAAATATGGGTTTTAATATTACTAAGGGAATTTTGGTCTTTTCTCACTTCACCCTAGATAAATTTCATATTCGTTTTTGGATTTAGGCAATAATTTAGGACGATATGGAAGGGATTTGGAAATTTTTAAACTATCACAAGCCTCTCAAAATTATCTGCAAAGTTTCTCAGGACAGATAAAAATTCTACTATCAAATATAATTTAATTTCAAAAAATTCTCAAATTTTAGCTACAAGCTCAGAAAATTTTCCTTAATCACCTCCCAATAATATTTCACAATTTTCAAATATTTTACCCCATTTCTTTAATTAATTTAAATTGGGTTATTACACATTTCAATATTATTTAATCATAAATTTATTTTATTTTATTTCTTAACTATCTATTTTATGTTGGTCAAATGTATATTTAATACTTGATAATTTTAAATCTAGTTATAACTAATCAAGATTGCTAAATCTTGATCTTGTTTTTAGAAAAATCCTAAAACTACTATATAAAAATGCTTCAGGTTCACCTCTAGAGACCTAACTCATGCTATACTATTCTCTCTTGCTAACTTTAGCATCGGAGATGCACCAGGGTAGTCATCTCCCTCTGTGCATTTTATGTTTTCTCCCTCTGTGCAGGATCTTGCCGCCTCCATTACCTTCGCTGCTCCTCTACAATGAGTAGTCCAAAATTGATTTATCATTGGCACTGGCTGTGGTCTTACTCTGACCACTGCACCATATTAATCTTTTATGATCAATCTTTCTTTTCCCATCTCAAGTATTATTCTCTTTCTTTAATCAATTTACTATTATGTTTCTTGAAAAAAGAAATCATATGGTTCTTTCATAATAAATTCTTCTTTTTCTTTCAATTTTTTCTTGAAAAGAGAAACCATATGGATCTTTTAAGATCAATCTTTCTCTCCTTTTTGGGAGCATTATTCTTTTTATTTGATGGTTTCTTGAAAAAAGAAACCATATTGATCTTTTAGCTTTTCTCCATTTCGAGAGCATTATTCTTCTTCTTTGATGGTTTCTTGAAAAAAGAAACCATATTGATCTTTTAGCTTCTCTCCCTTTCTCGAGCATTATTCTTTTTCTTTGATGGTTTCTTGAAAAAAGAAACCATATTGTTCTTTTATGATAAATCATTCTCTCTCTTTTGAGAGCATTATTCTTTTTCTTTAATGGTTTCTCGAAAAAAGAAATCATATTAATCTTTTAGGATTAATCATTCTCTCCCTTTCAAGAACATCATTATTTTTTTAATGGTTTCTTGAAAGAAGAAGCCATATTGATCTTTTAGGATCAATCCTTGTCTCCCTTTCAGGAGTATTATTCTCTCTCTTTGAGGTTTTCTTGAAAGAAGAAATCATATTGATCTTTCATGATCAATCTCTCTCTCTCCCTTATAGGAGTATTATTCTATTTCCTTTATGGTTCCTTGAAAGAAGAAGCCATACTAATCTTTTAGGATCAATCCCTCTTGCCCTTTCAAGAGCATCATTCTCTTTCTTGAATGGTTTCTTGAAAGAAGAAACCATATTGATCTTTTAAGATCAACCATTCTTACCTTTTTCACAAGCATAATTCTCTTCCTTTAATGATTCCTTGCAAAAAGAAACCATATCGACCTATAGCTTGCCATTACCATGACCTGTGTTTGACCTATGACTTACCATTACCATATGTTTGCCTTATGGCTCACCATTTCCACAACCCATGTTTGCCCTGTGGAATGCCATTACCACACGATTGCCTAATGGTGCACTATAGCTACAACCTATGTTTTACATATGGCTTGCCAATATCGTATATTTGCACTATGGCTTGCCATTACCATATGTTCACCTCATAACTTTGCATTATCAAAGGACCTCTCTCACATACATATCTCTGGTAACATGTTTTCCTTTCAATAAGGTACAGTTACTTAGAGAAATATTTTATACTCTTAATTTCTTGTATGTCTTACATTGAGCAATATAGCAGCTCTTACCTTTTATCAGTATGTATTTGTACAATATACTACTTTAAGTCTTTAGCACAAATCTAGATTTAGAATATGTGCCAATTTTATTGAAAAATATAATTGGATATTAAAAATCTATAAATACCCAGTACGCATTATCTCCATCATTATTCGATGATTAACTTTCTTCTACATACTTATATGTCCTATAATTTTAAATTTCTCTAACAGCTCAATTCTGTTTAAAAAATTGAGAAAGGTAAGAAGGTCTTACGTGTAACCCCCTAATCCCATAATCCTTTTTAGTTATTTAAATAATATAATACAATACACTATAAGATTGGTGAATTACTAGTACCTCTAACTGAGTCAATTTTAACTTTTTACCAAGTTAGATAATTAAGTGTCATTAGTTTGGGGTTACTACACCCAGGTTCTCACATGTTACGCATCAAAAATAATTGAGAGAAAACATATATATATATATTCATTCATTCACATATATGATTAGTTATATACACAACATTTACCTATCAAGACATATACCTGTAGATATGTGAGTTTACAAAAACTAGTCAACTAAGGTAAGGAGGCAAAAATCTTGTCACTCAAACCATTTTTCATCACATATCCTTACACATATATGCCTTCATGCTTTTCTTTCACAAAATATCTATCTATATGCCCACAATATTCAAGATATCATCCCCTATCTCTTACAATACTGGGAGAATTTCTACTACTAATAACACCCACAATTCCTTAATGATCAAGAAGTACCCCAAAAAGGGTATCTCCACATAATCCACTTCAATCTCCAACAATACCTGGTATCAAGATATCTGATACAAACCAGCAATTTTAATGAGAATAAATCTCAGTAGCAATAACAACCAATTTATAAAATCAATAGTTTGTACCACAGTACTCATACGAAAAATACTCTACATTCTTTTCTTATCATCATATAAAATATCATGGTTATTGGGATGCCATGTATGAATGTCATCACAGGTCATACTTATAAATGCATGTACATTTCACCTCATATCCATTCATAGGATAAATTATTAGATTATAATGGTAACATGATCATTCTCATGTAAAACGTTTTCAAATACAAAGCAATAAGGAAATCGGAGCATTTCTCAGTGGCCTTAGCCAAACTCATAATCATTATAAGATAATAAGAGAAATTAGGAGAGTCGCCAAGCTAATAACTCCTTACATTAAATTTAGCACTCATGAATAATCATTCTTTCTTTATTTTCTTCTATTTCACTTTACTTTACGCTACTCGTGGTTCATTTCAACTTCCATGTACTATCTAGAGTGTCCTCTAGTGGATCCAAGTACTTAATGGGGTCTCTACCACACTTACTGTAGTCCCTATCACACCCTTTATTAGGTAGGTCACCCCTAATGGTTCTTGTCATACCCCCTGTCTGGCAATAACCTAATGGTCCTTGTCACACCCCTTGTTCGGAAGATCATCCTTAAACCAACGAGATTATTACCTCAGATATCTTACCTTCCATTTCTACCCAAAATGGGATTGGTATATCTCAACACACGAGTTTGTTGCCACCTCAGACAGTTCATTTTCTTACTCTGCACTTACGAATCATGAGGCTATAAGTTTATATGATCACCATCTATCTCAGATGGATCATATTTAATTATTCTATTCACAAGTAGATAAATTAAGGTGATTCAATTCATACCATAGTTATGTAAAATTCTAAGTACATAACTCTTAAATTGGCCATCAAGGTCACTAACTTATAATTTACAACTATCACGATATTCTTGAAATAATTGATAACTTGACGAATATCTAATCAACGTCCCATACCGATAATTATTCATTCAAGTATAGACCTATCTACCATTAATCTATATACTAGGAATAAAATTTTCACTTCTCTTATTCATTTCTCATGCTTTTTCCTTTTTAATTCTCATTTCATTTCATTCTTGCTCTTTCTCTTTCATACACAACCCTTATGTTACCCATTACATAATTCTAGGATTCCTTGTTTGAGTGAAGTTTTAGGCTAAATATGCTTTAAACTAGGTCATTGAGTTATTTTTTCAAAAGAGAGGTGACCAGTCAACTTTCAACCATTTGGCAGTTGACTTGTAGCTCACTATCCTAAAAAATTTTCAAAATCGAGGGCTATCAGTCGACTACTACAAGCCTAACAGTCGAATGCTATGTTCTTAGCCATTTTCTAGAAAATTAGAGTATGGCAGTCGACTTCTACAGGCTAGCAGTCGACTGTTAGCACTCTAGATACGTTTCTAGGCAACTAAAGAGCACAATAATCGATTGATAGGAGCTATAAGTTGATTGCTACGTTATACTCTATTTTTCAAGCTTGCTGTTGACCTAGATTTTCGTCCAAGAACTTATTTGTAAATCATTTTTAACCCTCATCAATTCAATACCAGTATGTAACCATTATTTATCACATAAAAATAGCTCAAACTTTTGTTCAATCTCTCTCAAATCTTGGATTAAACCTCATTCTCATTTTATAGGTAAAAACCCATTTCTCATAATCTGATTTAGACATGCATAAGTATATTTATGCGGTTTAAAACACCCAATAACATTCAAAAACATCAAGAATGTAGTTTTAGTCCTTCTTTTACTTTAAACAACATCAAAATCATCATTTTTATCAACATGAATAGTATTTTGAAACTAGAGGGATTGGGTTATTTTGCTACCTTAAATATTTGTTTTTAAGTTGCTGGTGTGCTAGATACCTTCCTGGATGCTTTTGTGGATTCAACCCCTTCTGAAAATTAGACTTTGATTCTTTCTCCCTTACTTTCTCTCTCTAAATGCCCTTTACTTTCCCTTTCTAAAAGTTCAGAGTGATTGGATAAAGGGAGAGAGAGTGTGGTTGGTTGCTTTATATAGGCAGCCTAAAATTTACAATTTGATCCTACTTTTTGATTATTCAGCTTCAAAATAGTAATTTTTCCAACTATATACATAATTACCATTTTTCCCCTAAACTATTGGCGGAAAATCTCAAAATTCTGTTGGCTACAGTAATCCATTTTGGCTAAAATTGTGTTTTATACACTCAACCTTTTCCCTTTTACACTTTGGTCCTTATCCACTTCTATGTTAATTTCTCACTCTAATTTAGTTCAATTTCTATACTAATGCAGCTATATGCAATCTAATGCAACATAAACAAGCAATTAATTAAAAATTAACAAACATCTCTTATAAAAAAATATGAGTGGCTGTTACATTATAACTAGTTGAATAAGGAATAAAGCCTTTCTAACATTCATTGGTCACCCTCTACTATCAGGGTCGCTCTTCATCACCCTCTACCATTAAGGTCACTTTAAGCACCTTTCTCCAAAAGAATCAAAAGATGATACCTAGAACACATGGAGAGCTTTTTAACCTCCTACATTTGCCTTTTTTGGTTTGCCAAAGGATCAAAGAGTGATCATACTACCTCATAGAGAGCTTTTCAGCCTCTTACATTCGCATTTTGGTGTTCTCCCAAGGATTAAAAAAAATCCAATGGCCTATTGGAGAGCTTTTCAGCCTCCTACATCTGCCTTTCGACACTTGCCAAGGGATCAAAGAGTGATCATACAACTTCATAGAGAGCTTTTTAACTTCTGGTATTCGCCCTTTGGCTCCGCTGAAGGATCAAAGAGTGATCCTATGGCGTCACAAAGAGTTTTTTAACCTCCAAAATCGCCTTTTGGCATCACAAAAGGATCAAAGAGTGATCCACTTTCCTCACAGAGAGGTTTCCAGCTTCTTCCATTCGCCTTTTGACACTGTCGAAGGATCAAAGAGTGATCCTATGACCTTATAGAAAGCTTTTCAGCCTTTGACATTCACCTTGCAGCCTTTTTGGCCTCGCCTAAAGATCAAAGAGCGATCCTCAAATAGCTTTTTAGCTTCTATCACCCTTTCGGCCTCTGCCTAAGGATCAAAGAACAATTCAATGGCATATATCAAAAGGATCCAAAGGTGATCCCCAAATAGCTTTTCAACTTCTATCGGCCTTTTATCCTTCTCTTAAGGATCAAAGAGCAATCTAACGACATCTACCAAAAGGATATAGAGATGATTCTCAAATAACATTTTAGCTTCCATCAGCCGAATGACCTATGCAATAGAATCCAAAGGTGATCCCCAAATAGCATTTCAACTTTTTTTAGCCCTTCAGCCTTAACCGTTTGAATTTCACTAAGATGATCTAACTGCCTCAAACAAACTTACATTGCTGGGTGATATAAACTACTTTTAGAAAACCAACCTCATCAAGTAACCTTCCTTAAGTAAACTTTGTCGAGTGATCTAATTGCCTTGGGCAAACTAACCCTATTGGAAGATTCATTGCCCTAAGCATATAAACCTTATTAGGTAATCCATCTCTTTTAGTGAACTTACCTCACTAGGTGATCTAATTTCTTCAAATGCCCTAATCTCGCTGAGTAATCTACTACTCTAAGCAATCCACTTCACCAGGTGACCTAACTACCATGAGTAAACTTACTTTACTGGGAAACTAATTGCCTTATGCAACATAATCACCTTAGTGCCCCAGCCCTACTGGGTGACCTAAAACCTCGCCAAAAAATCATCTGGCAATCCCTCGCTTCTCAGATTTTGTCACTGGCTTATCTTCCCTTGCTAAAGGATTAGAAGGTGATCCTTAACCTTGGCTTTTCAACTTCCATCACTGGCCTCTTGGTTCCACTAAATGATCAAAAGGTGTTCCTATGCCTTCTAAAAGCCTTTCTACACCATTAAGGGTGATCAACCTTTAGGAATCATCCCAACCCTTCATCCTGCCTATCTGAGAAACTAATCTCCTTCGAAAAGAAGGAGAGTGAATATTAGGCAAGCTTTGCCAAAACACAAAATATACACCCCTTAAAAAGGGGATCCTATTTTTTACGTGCATATTCAAAATATGCTCTCTAGGAACAAGATCTCAAAATATGGCTACGTTTCCTATTAGCTTTTCAGTCTCTCATATTGACTTTTCAAACTTCTTTATGAACATTTCAACTTATTCTATAGGCTCTTCCCTCCTACATGCTAGAAAATTCACCAAAAATGATTTTAAGCAAACCAAAATGACAAATGCAATCCCTTGCGATTTTTAACACACCACTTACAAATATACATACTTGAAAACTTTAAACAAAATAGGCATGGCATATCAGTCCTTACAAAATAGCGTTGCCCTAAGATTGAGGGACTTGCAAAATAATAAATTAAGGTGTTTGTCCACACTAAACCATCAAAGGGGTTAGCTCTCTCCAACAACAAAAATGGCATTTGCCTTCCAAATGTCGTTTTTCCATCGTAGCAAACCAAGCACTTAGGATCTTAAGTCCTATAGACTTGGGGAACTTGTGATAATCTCAAATCTGGTCATAACTAATCAAGATTGCTAAATCTTGATATTGCTTCTAGAAAGCTCTTAAAACCATTATATAAATACCCTTCAGGTACACCTATAAAGACTTGACTCTCATGCTCTCCTATTCACTCTTATTGACTTTAGCATCAGAGATGTATCAAGGGAGTCATCTTCTCCTGTGCATTCCATGTTTTCTCCCTTTGTGTAGGGTCTTGCTACCTTCGGTACCATCCCTACTCCTTTACGGTTAGTCAATCCAAAATTGATTTATCAATACTTATTATATTTTTTTAATAATGTGAGGATATTTTAGTTAAAGTAATTGTAATTAGTTGCAACTTATCTTTGGATGCATAGAAATCATATGTTAACTTGTATTTTTATGATCATATATTTGTCTCTTATAAACATATATAAACCCATTTATGAATCATTTTATTTTATTGATCTTTTGTAGGTTGAATTTAAGAATATTTCAAAGCCAATGAATACTTTTGACAAAAGAAAAGGGTAAAATCAAAGTATATTTGAACACCTATCACACCCCCTATAAATTTCCTTCTTTATTTGAGCTCTCAAAGACATGTTATTTAATTTAATTTCTTATTCTTTCTATTATTTATTATAATTTATTATAATATTTTTTTATATTACATATATATATGTGATTGAAAATTTAAGTGAGAGGATAATACTCTAATTGAAAGTCAGAATAGATTCTTAGACTCAAAGAGTACTTACAAAAAATTTATGAATAACTCACCAATAAAAAATAATTTATGTTTAAACCTAAATGATACGGATGTCATGTGACCAAAATAGGGATGGGCAAACCTAACTTATCTATTTGAACCCAATCGAACCCGACAAAAAATGTGTGTACGGTCGAGTTCAGGTAGATCAAATGAGTTCTTATTGAATTAGCCAGATTGACTCAACCGAATTCGATTGAATCCAACTCACCTAATAATAATTAATTTTAAGAATTTTTTTAATTAGAAAAATATATATGCCATTATTTTGTATATCTCTATATAATACTTATTTTTTCATGTGTTTTGAGTCAAATCACTCTTTATTTTTTCCTTTTCTCAAACTCTAGTAAAAATGCAAAGAGAAATTATTATTATTATTATTATTATTATTATTATTATTATTATTATTATTATTATTATTATTATTATTATTATTCAGTATTTTATGATGTTTAAGCTAAAATATTTTAAGTAAAAAAAATTGAGTACTTTTTTTTTTAATTTCAAATATCATGTTTTAACTTTTAAGTCATTTATTTAAAAAAATTTTATTTTTAAATATAATATGATTGGTTGACATATGTATCATAATTATTTATATTCAAGTTATTATTTTAAGAAAAATTAAAGTTATAACTTAATCAATTCGATTGAAATCGATATAATTCATATTATTAAATTAAATAAATTAAATATACAGGTTCAATTTCAAAAAATTGAACTCGATTATAAGTAATTCCATTTAACAATTAATACGAAGCCGCCCAATGCTCATCCTAGACCAAAACACCCAATATTGTTACAATACATATATTTGAAGGTGAGAATCAGAGATATGAAATGATGCCATGGACTGTGGATTGCTGGTCTGCCATTGGAGAGTATATATATATATATATCTTTTAGCCCTTTCAGCTTTCTCCTACTTGAGAGGGCGATTGATTCTTCATGTGTGGTCACAGCTAGCTAATTTGTATTGGTACTAGTACCACCTCTTTGAATCATTTTAATTTTTTACTTGAAAATAACTTTATTAATTTTAGAGAAAAATAAAAGACTCAAAAAAATTCACACGTTATAAGTTTATCATTCAACAAAAGTACATACCTTTTTTTTTTTTTAAAATCTCTCCCTAAAAAATTGAGCATATCAAATTTAAAAGAGAGAAATTGAGAGGATAGATTTATGCATCACACTTATATACAAGTACTTATATTTTTATTATCAAAATTTTTAATTAAAATAAAATATATAAAAATTTTAAAAAATTTTAAAAAAATAAATTTTTTACATGCAAGTATTTGATTAAAAATTATAATAATATAAAGATATAAAAATTATACATAAATTTTTCTTTCTAAAAATTTAATTTTTTAATATGTCAAAGAGATCAACAGAAATTTAACTCAAAAAATTATTATATAAATTAAATTAAATTATAATCAATTTTACTTAATCACAATTATTCATCCCACAAGTCTCAAGAGATCTTTCTAAATCCCCCAAAAAGAAGTTTAGATATGACTTAAAGGGTTTTCAAACTGATGTTGATGAGTAAAACGAATTTTGTTTCTTTTCAAAATTGTAATCATTTGTGCCAATCTACGTGAACTAAAAGGATAAATATTAGGCAAATAGCATCAGTGCAATTATCATAATTTGCATAAATATCTTGGCACAAGCTTTTACATGTGTGGTTGCGTTTGTGTAAGCATGCATGCTTGGTATCTCGGAAAGAGTTCAAAAATGGGTAGCGTTTAGACTACGAACAAGTTCAAAGATTTCTGGAGAGGAACTTTTGAAAAGACATGCAATTATGCTGCTCAGAATAAACTTTTCAATGATGAGGTCAATTAGACCAACGGATAATAGAACATATGCATGTGTCAGAGAATGAGAATGACGGAAAGAGTAAGATTTTTTTAGATTATAGACAGTGTCACGCTAAAACTAATATTTATTTAATTTTAAAAATTACACTAATTTTTTTTTATTAATGAAAATAACTCTTTGTATAAAATATGACTTGTGATTTTATTTTTAATATCACAACAATTATAGTTAAGTTGATACTAATAACTAGTTTAACCAAATCTTTAGAAGACAAAGTACTTATTTTTCTCAAAAATATTTATTTTGAAAGGCTGAGGTATTTGGCCAAGATTTGTTTTTAAATATAAGTGTTTTTGAGTAATATCAAATATAGTTTTAAATTTGTGCAGAATAAAAATTAGAAATTGAAACTTATGATTCAAAAATATTTAAACTTATGTTTTTTAAATATGGACGTTTCTCAGTTTTATTATTTAATTTACAGAAGTACATATATATCCTTTATTTTATTTTATTTTTACCTAAGTCAAAAACACTTAAGACACTTCTTAGTTATAGGGAGGTGTACAGGCCAAGTCAGGCTAAGTTTCATACAAACATGAGAGACTCGACCTAGTTTCTAATGGAGTCCTTTTTTTTTTTTTTATTGGAAACCCAACTTAATTTTAAAGAGACCTTGTATGTAATTGGATCTAATCGGAGGTGAGTTAGGCCAATTATAATTTCCTTAAAAATAGTTATAAAATATAAATATTAATTAAAATTATATTTAATTTTTTAAAGTAAAAATTTATCTTAACTAATTACTAAAACAAAAAAAATACAAGTTTAGAAAAAACTACTACTAAATCAACTCTCAAATATATATATATATATAATAAATCAATAAAATATTAAATGTACATAAAAAATATGTAAATATATTAAAACTGGGTTGGGTTTAGGGCCAACTCCATAAAGAAATCCTTGGACATGCGGCCCGTTTAGACTTGTCTTTAATTTTTTTATTTTTTTAACCAGACCTGCTTTCTTATTTTATCTGGTCCAAATTGACTAGGCCAGTTAAGTTTATGTAAACCCCTACTTAATTATGTATGAATTATTTCCCTTCTTTTTAAGAGTAATTTATTAATTTTTAGTGAATGTTAGATTTTGATGCATCTAAATTATTATATTAAAACTATGTCAAATTTTTAATATATATTATCTTGAGACGTGTAAATTAGAGCATGACATATTTATAGATTTTTATTTTTTAAAAATCAAGTTTATTAAGTTTTGACTAATTTGGCTCAAATTAATGAAAGTTCCATAATATGAATAGAACTATCTCAACATAATTTTTTTATACACAAAACTTAAATTTGAGATTTTACTTAAAAGAAATAATGTACTTAATACTCCAACTATATAAATAGGGGTAAACATGACCTAGTCATACCCGGCTTCTAGCTTGCCCCGAGTGTATATCTTTTATTCTTTTTAATTTTTTATTATTATAATTCCTTTCCTAATCTAATTTACCTTTAGATTTTTAGTCCTATCTTTAACTTCTACTCTTGTCTACTCCACACCATCATCCATCTCCCTCTTCCCTAGCCTCCTACCTGAGTCTTGACTACCACACCATGGATCATCAGCTCATCAAGCTCAGTCATTGCCAACATCGAGATTAATTGATGCCATCATCATTCATCCACTCGCATATGTCTATCACGTCAGTTCCACTCGTTCATTGAGATTTGTTTGTTATGCAGTTGATTGGTCGTGATTCGAACTCCATTAGCCGTTGTGGTGGCTACTAGCCATGATTTGAGCTCCGTTTTGGTGGTATCACTACAAAAAATAAGGGAAATAGTGCCGTATAAAGTAATCATTTAGTGGCACTTGAAGCGCCACTAATATAACTTCGTGGCTCTTGTAAAAGTGCCACAATTTTTGGTGTCAAGATCATGTTTCTTGGCACTTTAATATAGCTATTGGTGTTTGTGCCACGATTGAATCATTTTTTGACGCTCTTCTAGATTTCTTTTTTTTTTTTTTCATTTATTGGGGCCAGTGAAGTGCCATTATTATTTATGATGAATTTTTTAATTTGATTTTCCTAATTTATAATCCTGGCATCTATTAAGCGCCACTATGATTTTAGGTTAAATTTTTTTATTTCATAATAGTGTTGCCTTCCAAGCGCCACAATGTTTTTGTTTGAATTTTTAAATTTTACTTAGCGCCTTATAAATGCTACTATTTTGGTTAAGAAATTTTTACCTCTCAGCACTACTATTTTGGTCTAATTCATATATTATTATTTTAATTTGATTGTTCCTACCACCTTTTAAGCATGGTTTAAAGTCAGGTTTTTAAAATCATTGTTCCTGAAGCTTTCAAAGTGCCACAATTATTTAGATATCCTTTTTTCAAATGATCCGTACCACATTTACAATTCCTAATTAACATCATAATATGAACCCAACATATCATATATTCAAAATAGTATCCTAAGTACATAAAATTCCTATATTCAAAACAACACGAACCCAACATATACAATTCCTAATTATAATTCAAAATAATTAATAACAAGTCAGTACCCTAAGTTTCCTTGCACAAAATATTTATACATAGGATTTTATACTATATACTTTTTACTCTAAATGTCAAAATATGTAATACCCCATATATTAAGTGGGATCTTCCCCTGCTGACGAGATGAGGTTTAGCTGAAGGCTGTCTACTATTTGCATCAGATGCTTGAAAGGATTAACAAGTTTTTTATAGCTTGAATCAAACAAAGGAAATAATTTTTTTTAATAAAAAAATAATTATTAAACTAACCTGAGGATTAAACAAGTGTGCAAACTTAGGTGGAATATTTCCCAAGAAATTCTGGAAAATGTAACCCAAGGCATTTCTCATCTCTTGATTCAAAGATTGTAACCTTGAAACTTATTGTTGAAGAGCGACATTAGAAGTATTAGCACCCTGATTTATTGGCAACCTACTAAACCTAGTTGTATTCACACCAAATACTTGAGTTGGAGTAGGGTCAAATCCTAAACGATGAACTCTTCCAAGACGTTCTTTTCCCAATACTTGTCATAAAGAATATTGTTCATAAATGGTCTTAGATGAAGTTCCTTGACTTTCAGTTTCTAATATTTTTTCCTAAAATAACAAATTAACTTGTTATCTAAGAGGTAAAGACATAAAGTGCATTAATTGGTCCAAATCAACATAAAATACATTCAAAAAGCCTAAGATTAAGCTAGGAGTTGAGTGTAAATATTTCATTCATGTACTTTCCCATCATGCCTAAAATACATTCAAAAAGCCAAGCAACATTGTAAAACATGGCTCTAAGAGGGAATGAACCACCCTCCTAATCAAAATCATAGAGGTGAAAACAAGAAAATATATATCCAATCCATTCCAACATAAAAAAAAAAGCCTAGTTTTCCCTCACATTCAATCATTAAACAAGGTTTAAAATTGATACCCCAATAGGGAAGAAACAATAATAGATTTATACACAGCCAAAAAAAAAAATACCAAAGAACATAAGAAATTAGTAATAAGCAAAATGAATTCCTTATAGAGATATGGGGTTTAAGCCCCTTCAGTTAGTAAAAACTGATATAAAAAAATTACTTCCAACTGAGCATTTATAATACTTACACTTATAACCCTAGCCTCATCATTGACGTAAGATCCATTTTCCTTCTTGTGTGTTGCAACAAATATAACTCCCCTACTCACAAGCTTGCAATTTGCCAATTCCTAACATATATTGATTGAAAAATATCATTGTCACAAAATAAGCAAGCATAACAAAAGTGTATTATTACCATTTCATGTTTTTTTTTCTTACGAAGCTTTTAGACCTACAAGTATGTGGCATCTTTAACTTCTATCGATTTAGGCAGTTATTATTTCTTATTTCCTGCAAAGTTCAAGAAAACAAGTAAGTTTTGTTGTTGTAAAACCCTTTTGATTAGAAATCTAATTTGAACCTTACTTGGGTCTTTGGATGTAATCTATAATCAATGAAAGCTACCCACATGTCTTGTGGTATGAACTCAGGATGACTTAAAATGTTTTGCTCCCTAGTGGCATCCTATTTATAATACATGTGAAACAACTCAATTCAATAATTCCTCCACTTTTTTCTTTTTCAAGACAAATTTTTTTGCAACCCAATCATCTAAGAAAAACTTAGCCTTCAAATCACAATATCAAAGATTAGTTCATTTAAAATATATGCCAATAGAAATGTAATTTTTTATTAAGTAAACATTTTATATTACCTTTAAATTATCAAAATAAGTATTCTTATAGTTATCAGGAACTTTATCCCATGAATGATAGCTTATAGGAAATGCATTCAAGTAAGTCCCAGCCACTTTGATGACTCCACCCAAAAAGCTTGCTACTTCCCCAATTGGTTGACCTTGTTCATTAAAGGGTACAATTATACGTTGCCCTACAGGAAGTGTCTAAAAGTCATGCAACCTTAAACGTCATTCTTTAGTGTTTCCTTGCTCATCTGTAAAATGAAAAATATATCAAGATAATATCAATAATTTGAATAGTAAGTCAAAAAATTTTGATTACTAATGATATTAACGGTCCAAAATGAACTTCTACTTCTTCCACTTAAGGATTGAGCTGAGGCAACAATTGAAGCTGGTTCTGAGGTTTAGGCTGGGGTTGGCATTGATTCTGAAGTATGGGTTGGGGGTGGAGATGGCACTGGCTTCGAAGGTTGAGGAGTGGGAATAGAGATAGAGTAGGGGTAACTGAGGACTCTCCACGGTGTCTACAGGCCTTATTAAAACCTATATTAATAAAAATAGTAACAACATTAATCAGTGAAATATCATCCCTAATAGAATTAGAAATCAATAAAATACAAGCAAAATATTACCTCCAAAGTGGTGATCTAATAGGAAGCTTCACACCTCAAACTTTAGACACTTTTCCTCCTTATTTCAAGTTTTCAATAGCATTACAAAATGCCATTAAGAGTTTTACATTTTAAAGTTTGAAGATTGAATCTCTATTTCATCCCCTTACACAATATTAAATAAAAAGCTAGGGAATTGATGTGAGTTGTAAGTCGTGTTCTCAATTATATGTCTTGAAATTTGATAAAATTGCATTATAAGTTCTGTAAACTATGTGTATATCTTTGCAAGATACTAAAACTAGAGTTGTTAACAAAAGAATGAGTTGAAAATGCATTACTATTCTCAAACATTTTTCATGCTTAATTTAAGCATGGCTCAAGCATAATTTTAGTGAGATCAGGAATTTCACAGTTTTAAACATAGAGTAAACTAAGTAAGTGACAAATTAACAAGATTTAAAGAGAAAGATTAAAAGACAAGTGAAATATTTGGATTCAATTTGTCAAAAGTTTGAATCATCTATAAATGAATTTTTCTTGAATAAAAAAAAAATTATTAAACTAACCTGAGGATTAAACAAGTGTGCAAACTCAGGTGGAACATTTCCACCTAAGTTTAATCTTGAAAGAGACTACAAGAAAATACTTATTAATCTTGAAAGGTACTAAAAAACACCCAAAGGAAGTATAAATAAGAAAAAGGGTAATGCCTAAACTCAAGAAAACAAACATTAAACTTGAAAGAGACTACAAAACACCAAGAAAAAGGATGGCACATAAACTTAAGACAACACACATTAAACTTGAAAATAAATTAGAAATAATAAATAATAAATGGGACAACATATAAACCCAAGATAGCATTTATTAAGCTTGAAAGAAACCACAAAATAATAAAACTAGCCTAAATGCTAAATAGGACAGAATGACTCAAAATAACACTTTAAACACCTTAAGACAAACTTTTAGAACACCAAATATGCCTCACAAGAAATAGACAGAACATAACACCAAAACAGCGCTTTAAACACCTTAAATGCAACTCTAGAACACCAAAGCAAGTGTAATTAAAATTTGACAACACATGAACTCTCTAAATGGCACATATTAGCTTAGAAGAAACCACGCAGTATGAAAACAAACTTAATAAAAACTAAGACAACATATAAAACATGGCAATAATCCTTAGAAAAACATTTTAGGGACTTTAAGAAGGGTTCTCAAGGGAGAGAAACAAGCTAATACCATCATTAAAAATAACATCCTAAAGCCATTTAAACAATTTTAAAAAAGATGACAAAAAAAGCTAAACCACAGCCAATGCAACATCATTAACAGCTCCACTAGATCAAAAAAAAAATAGCATGGAGTGGTACTTACTATTCTTTTTAGCTTAGATATTTGTAATGTTCACAAAAACCTAAAACAATATCACATTTACAACAAGATTAAGTGTTCACAATAACCCAAAATAGTCTCACATTAGTGTAGTGAAGAAATAAGAATTTAACTACACATTTCCCTTAATGGTGTCCCTAAACTACCCTAACTTAACACTCACTTTATCCTTCAACTTAACATACATTTCAAGTGTTTTTTCCTAGTTTTAAACTACTGCATTCCCTTCACATATAACCAGAACTTCCACCACAATTCTACTCTTATTAGGCAGCATATACATAGGATGAAATAGGTGCAAAAATCTACTATTTACTTATCTAAAATGCTACCAACGTACCCACCACAATTTCCTCAAAGTTCCTTGCAGCATATACATAGGCTGTCTTACATGAAGTTCAAAACATAACACTTTTAACTCCCTTTAAACTATTACAAAAAGTAAAAATACTATGTACCAAATCAAGTTATATCTCAAACAAGGGAGAAAATTCAAGTAGATGATGGATACATAAGATATAACATGATTTTCAAGGCACTTTTTCTATGTTTTGTGATAATGTAGAGGTTATATGTCTCATGGCTTTCTATTCTAACCAATGAAAGAATAGAGGTTTATGAAAATCTCAAATATCATAGCAGTTGCTTAGGTTTATTATTTTTACCAGAGTTGATTGGTATGCATCTTCAACCCATGCTTATGAAGATTTGTCAAATCAAAATACATATTGCAAAGTGCTTCTAATGCAATTCTCAAACAAGAATGGGAAATCAAATATGCAATATTTATGCTTTCATGCAACAAATAGTTTATTAGAGTCATAGGTACTCTATTTCTCTATAAGTCCAACTCAGTATTTGATTGATCACTATCTCGGTTATTTGATCCATATTTTATTTCCTATAAACTATTCAAATCCCTTGTTACTAAATCATGCTTTGTGGCTTCCTTTATGAATGTTTCAGATAGGTTTATGACTGTAGGTTCTTTCAAAATGCTAGTTCTTTGAAGCATACTAAGGTTGTTGATATGCTTTTGTCATGTAAACTTTGTGATCAACACAAATGAGGTAAGATTTCCCAATATGAAACTATTTGGTATTACAAAGAAAAAGAGTTAATTTGAAAACTTAGGCAACAGTCTTTTTAATTATTAACTAAATCTTCTTTAAAGTGATTTCAAGAGTACACTCTCCTATATTAATTAAATATATTTAGAATTTTATTTTCAAAATACTTTAAGTGAGCTAGCTCATTTGTCTAATACAAATCTTATGATTTGTAAATCCATTCAGCAACAAATTTAACAAGAAAACGTACATTTATCTAATAAAATCACAGCCAATGCAACATCATTTACAGCCCCACCAGATCAAAAATAAAATTGCATGGAGTGGTACTTTCTATTCTTTTTAGCCTAGATATTTTTAGTGTTCACAATAGCCCAAAATAGTATCACATTTACAACATGATTAAGTGTTCACAATAGCCCAAAATAGTCTCACATTAGTGTAGTGAAGAAATGAGAATTTAGCTACACATTTCCCTTAATGATATCCCTAAACTACCCCAACTTAACACTCACTTTACCCTCCAACTTAACATACATTTCAAGTGTTTTTTCCTAGTTTTAAACTATTGCATTTCCTTCACATATAACCAAAACTTCCACCACAATTCTACTCCTATTAGGCAACATACATAGGATGAAATAGGTGCAAAAATATACTATTTACTTATCTAAAATGCTACCAATGTACCCACCAAAATTTCCTCAAAGTGCCTTGTGCTAGTGTAGATTTATTCTCACTTGTGTGACATATTTTTGGGTGTTTACAACAGTGTTTTTGATTGGCTTATGTGTCCTCCAAACAGCCAAAAAATACAAAAAATAATGCAAAATAGAATTGTTGTTGTTATAATGGGTGAAAGGTGGGAACTTAGGTGTAATTAGTAAATTCTATTTTGCATTATTTTTTATGTAGTAATATGATAGTAGTTTAACCCACTATAGTAGTTCATATCTCCCCAATTTGCAACACCAAAAATACCTACTAATATACTCTTAATTCACCCCTTTCACATGCTTTAACTAGGTGTTTCTCCTCCTTAATTAACATATTCTACTACAAATTTTCTTCACCAATTCCATCCATAAAACATAAAAATTTCTTATTCAATTCCTATCTGCACCTCTCTTTAGCTTACCAATTTTTGTTTCAAAACCTATTTCTCTTAATTTCTTCTCACCACTCCTACAATTCAACTCCCCATTTCCCTTATTATTTGATAATGGCTAAAAAAAACTAAGGGAGAAATTTATGACCGTGGCCAAATTTAATTTCTTCTCACCATTCCTACAATTCAACTCCCCATTTCCCTTATAGTTTAGTTTTATTTTTGAGATGTACAGCTTTTATCAGAGTTTTCAGCCACATAATCTCTACTTTGTTCTATAGTTTCACATTAAATTTTTGTTATTTAAAGTCCTATAATACAACCCACATTTTAGCACATCATTTCCATTACTCTTAATAATTTGATCAATACTTTTATCTATCTAAACTCTTAATGATTTCCATTACTCCACATGCAGCTCAAAAGGATGAAGAAACAACAAGCAAACACGTTTCTAATTCAGCAAACTCCAAAACAAAAATAGCATGGAAACAGAGCAAAGAATGGCTTACCTCTTAGCCAACACAAGACCCCTCCCCCATGGGTACATCTTAGTATATCATTCACACCCAAAATAGATTTCAATCACCGAAATAAAGCCAAAAGAGTGGGTTGAAATGCTTATCTCTTGGCAAAAGGGAATTGTGGACATATATCACAGCATCCCTCGGAATGCTTTTGTGCGGATGGAGTTCAGCAAATGTGAAATGAAAATCATGAATGACACAAGGTGAAATCGTGCTCAAAATGCAAAGGTGAAATAGCAAAAATGGCAAAAATGTTTCACACTTCAAAGAGGGAAAATAAAAATAAGGACGCTTTCACAGAAGGGTGTCAGTGGAGGATTTTGTGTCACCTAACAAATGTTGTTAAAATTTTTTAAAAAATAATTAAAATAAGGGTGGTTCCAAGGCACCACTAAAATGAAAGATCTTTTTAGTGATTATTTGGGTGCCACAAATATGGAATTTTGCGGACCATAATAAGCGTCAGTAAATTAAAAAAATAAAAAATATATTATTTTAAATATAAGGGTGCTTTAAGCGTTACAATTCATTCATAGGTGCCGCAAAATAATAAATTTTCCTTGTGCCTCTTGAAATGTCACTATTATATCAATTTTGTGGTGCCTTTAGTTAAGCGCTTCCATAAACACCCTCCTTTTTTGTAGTGTATGTTGATTTGAATGAAGATATTTAGAAATTTTTGAAACATTATTGCTATTGGTGATATGGATTCACTTTTCATTCATATTATAGCTTTGTTTTCTTTATTAACATATATTTTTGAGCAAAACTGAACAATTGGATCAATCTCATGATTTCGTTTAGTTTCTGAAAAATTATTAACTAATTATAGTGCTGCATGGATCAATCTCCCCATAATGAATAATTGTAGCTCTATATAAAATGATGTAGACTACACAATTAACTAATTATAATGTTGAATTAGCCGAAATGTTGTGTTGCATTGCTAAAACCATGCTTAGTAAACACATTGAAAGCTATTGAGAGGTATAATACTTGTGAGACAATATATATTAATCAAAGTATTATCCCATGTCTCTATCTCTCTTTGGATCTTTAATTTTCATTATGCAAGGTTCAATAAATTAAATATTTATATGATTTTTTTCTTTAATTAAGATAGAAGAAAATAAATATGTCTAGCTTAAATTCTTATGATATATACCAAGTAGATTTGTACATAATAGCAATATATATAATGTATTTGCATCATATGATATTACAAAAGAATCTCCAAAAAAATGTAATAAAAAAGTAGAACTCAACCTAACTATGCAACCTAGCTTGGGTTGAACCTGAAAATTTTAGGCCACAATAGGGTTGGGCCGAGCTCGGGATAAAAAAATTGGCCTAATGTAAAGTTAGGTCAAGACTCGGGTTAGGGTAAAAGCCAATCCAATCCAACTATGTACACCCCTACATAAAACCACATATTGGTTAATTATAATTTTTTAAATAATAGAATCACATATATTATAATTTTATCAAATTCAATAAAAGGCTGAGGTAATTGACTTTAATTTTGATTTATTTTAGCCCATAAAATTTGTCATTTCCATGGCAAAGTTAAAGAGAATGTCAACGTGTGGTGAGATGTGACTAGTCCGGATGATGCCACTTCGATTCCAACTTCATTGATGGCTACAAGTTGATGATTTATGCTATCAAATCTAGGAAATGCTTTTTATTTTTTATTTTTGTCAAATTTATTAGTATTTATAAGTTTATTGAACTCTGATTAATCTAATACGAGTTAGTGAAAGTCCTATAATTAGAATAAAAAATTTTTAACAAAAATTTTTTTATACACAAGATTCGAACCTGTTTATTTAAGAGAAATGACATACCTACTTGTTAGTAAAATATTTTTTACTTTGAATTAAAGAGATAAATCCTTATCTCTTTCTTTTTATTCCTTGTCTAAAATTAAATCAAATCAAATTGCTATGAAGAATGATATCTAATTCCTTGGGTTATAATATGGAAGACAAATTGAGAGAAGGATAATTCTAAACTTGGTGAAATTTTCTGATTGTTCGCCTAAATTTTTCTTTCAGGTTGTCTTTAAGAGGACACGGTCTGATCTCAAATAATTAATGAATGATGACTGATTCACGGAAATGTAAATCACAAGTACTAATAAAGTATTTTATTGCTTGTTATGCTTTCGTTAATGTGTCACATTTCTTCTATTTTGGTCAGATCTATCAAAGGGTCTTGAGTTATATAATGAAGATATAGGATCGCCTAGTTTACAAAATCACTGATTTCTGCATTATGTATATGTCGTAGTAACAGTGGGAAAACAGATAGCGCAAGGACCTGATCATAGTTAATATTGTTCTAACCGTAGGTAGTCCCACATCGGTTGAGTCTAAAGACAAGAGCTATGAGAATGAATATAAAAAAGAGACGAGCATAGGAGAATTTTCATCTTTGCGCTTGGGGCAATGACGCAGCTAGTGAGGTTCTAACCGAGGCGCGTCTATTGCTGGTTGAAAACTATTTCCAAACCCCCTCTTAGGCCTGGGTTTGGCCCAGGCCTTTGAGAATTTCTGGAAGGGTTCCCCTCGGGGTAAAGCCCTACAATTCTCAGTTTCAAGCTATTTTGGGTATAGAGATTTTAGAACTTGGAAGAAAAAAATGGGTATTAGCTCATTTAAAGTCAAAAAATAGAATTAGATCAGATTACGATGGGGCCAGTCTATTTCGACAAGTCACAAGTGAGCCGTTTCCTCATGAACATCATCGGATCTGCCGAATCACCTTAATAACCAAACCAACAGCTTAAACAAACCTACTCTAATCAAATGGGTCTGATAACAACCCATGAAGAAGCCCCGTTATTGAGAAAGCCTAGATGGGAAGCATGAGTGCATTAGAATTAAAAATAATATAATTGTGGAAAATGAAAATGGGCTCAGACCAATATTTTCTGAATATGGGCCCAAATACGGGCTCACACCTAATTGTGGAATATGGGCCCAAATGGAATATAGGATCACAACTATATTTGTGAAACATGGGCTCGAGCCTCGAAGCGGAATGTGGGTTTACACCAATGGTGTTGCTGGTTGAACGAACAGAAGGATTCATAATCAGCAGGACCCGCTAAATGGGCAGATTTGTGAAAGAGAAAAAATTGATCGTTCCGTTTATGTCCCGAGCTAGATGGGTTGAGGGTAGTCAGCTCGCCTAAAATTTAAAAATTTTAAAAATAATATAACTGTTTTAAAATAAATGTAAATGTAAAGATTTAGGGTATTTTATATGTTACATCAGCATGTTTTTCCTATTATGTGAGAAAAAAATTTAAATAATGAAAATTTTAATAAAAAATTAATTTAAAGCTTAAATAACACTAATTTCAAAAATATATACATTAGTTTAGATATATTATTTGGATTATAATAAATTTAATTAACTTTTATTTTTAGTAATATTATTTTTTATTTTTATTAAAATATAATTTAAAAATATTTCAAAAAAATGTTGTCAGACATAGTATTATCTCTTTTTTGGTCCAAATATATATATATATATATATATTTATATATATATATATATATATATATATATATATTTCATTCCAATGGAGAAGAGGAACATAAGTCATACACGAAGAAGATATCACAAGGAAAAATATACTACAATGCAAGAACATAGAGACAACGCACCCGTAAAAAGCACAATCCAAAAACTTAAGAAAATTTACAATCCAATTACTTATAGAAAATAATTATCAAATTACAATAAAATAAAGTAAATAATTATAAAAGGCAACACATCTCTTATTTTTCTTTGAGGATAAAATCTTCATAAGTCTTCTTCCATTAATTTGAGCTTTATTTGGTAAGCAAGGCTATACATCTTCATAAAATTACTCCCAAACTTTTATTATAAAGAAGAGAAATAGAGAGAGAGAGAGAGGGGGGGGGGGGAGAGGGCTTGCCATCACCAATGGCCACAAGTTGCTTGAAAATGAAACCTATCTCTCTCTTAGGGTCAAAGCTCAAGGTTTTTTTTTTTTTAAAAAAGTAGACTTAGGGCCTATTTAATTACAATTTTTAAAAATTATTTTTGGTTTTTTAAAAATAAAAAAATTTGTTTGAATAATTGTTTTTGACTGAAAAATAAAATAAAATGTGTTTTGGGAACAAAAATCACAAAATAACTAAAAGATGTTTTGAACTCCAGTTTTCAAAACAAAAGAAACATAGAAAATAAGTTTTTTTTAATACCATATATATAAATACATAAAAAAAACACTAGTATGAGTTCTTGAAACTAATTTTATAGAATAGTATAGAAGAATAAAAGAACAAAATAAGGTTCAAATAGACCTTTAGATTTTACAATTCAAACATGTTTATTAAATAGGTTACTCCAATCCTTTTTGACATGACTACACTAAATTAAGAGATTTCACATGATAAGGGAGTTAAAGAAATTTCCTAAGCAATCTGAAATTGTTTTTTGTTTGGAGATTCATAGGTTCAACCAATAGCATCCAGAGTTGCAAAGGCTTTATATAATGTTTAACTAGGGTGAATTACCTATAAATTATGTGATAAAATATAGGTTAATTATTTTTACTGATTGAGTGCTAGTCTTTGATGATGCAGAACTTAAACCACTAATACTTGAAACCTTTAACTCTTCAACTATTGGTGTGCATGTTGGAGTGTTGAAGACTTATAAAGGAATAGAAAAATTATTTTACTGGAGTACGTTGAGAAAGAAGGTACAAAATGTAACACCCCAAATCTTATAGTTCCTTTTAGTTGATTAAATGATATAATATAACATAATATAAGATTGGTAAGTTATTACTACCTCTACCCGAGTAAATTTTTTAACTTTTACCAAATTAAATAATTAAGTGCCATTAGTTTGAGTCTCTATACTTGGGTTCTCACATGTAACGCAATGAAATTTAAATAAAAGTGAACATTATATATATATACTTTCAGATTAGTTATAAATATAGATATATAAATTCACATAATGAGTTCTTTTTCAGACATATACATATAGATATGTGAGTTTGGCAACCATCAGTCAGTCAGGGTAAGGAGGCAACAACCCTGCCACTCATACCATTTTCAAAAATCCTACTAGTGGATAATATTCCTTCTCTCACATATCTTGGGTACATATATGCCCTCATTTCTATATACATCAAAATTTAATCATCCTGACCCTCTCCAAAAATATAATAAGGGATCATGGTATTGGGCATGTAGACTTCTATTCCAAATACCTACATGTCAAAATATGCCAACTATTACACTACTCATATAACTCTACTCCTCTTATAGGTGGGGGTGATGGAGGAATCTCAATAACTGTAATTACTCATAACTCCTTAACTACCATAAAATACCCAAGATGGATATCTCTACCACTGCGACATCCACTTCCAGGAGAATTTAAAATCTAGGCATCTGATACACGCCAGAATTTATGTAAGAATAAATCTCAATAGCAGAATAACCTATTTAAAAATCACTAGCTTGCACCTCTTTATTTATATAAAAATTCACTACATTCTTTTTCCTATCAAGTAGAAAACAATATCTATTGGGATCTAATGCATGAATTATATAGTTATGGCATTATAGCATGTACTTATGCATGCATAGTTACGATTCACCAGATATCAACAATATAAAATATGTCATTTCATCACATATATTTGTCATGGTAACATGATCATATTTATATTTAAAACATGAGTAAGGAAAACAAGTATCTTATATTGGCCAATGCTAAAATCATCACAAGAACCATCGAGAGAGTTGCCCAATGAACTACTCCACATGCCCTTACAGCACTTATGGATGAGTTTTGAGTTAAGTCTCGTGGTCCTTGACCACTAGTAGTCCTTTCCTACCCTGTATTATCTATAGTGTCTCTCAGTGGATCCCAAGTACACATAGGTCCTTATCCTCTCTGACAGATCATTCCTAACTCACTCAATGGTCCCTGCTAAGTTTGACAGATCATCCCTTGACCAGTGGAATCAATATCCATTTGGATACTTCATTTCCCTTTCGTCCTAAAAAGAGGCTAGTATAACTCACGAGATTACTGCTACCTTTGATAGATCACGACTACTTAGCCCCTTGCGGATCATGAGGCTATGGAATCACCATCCTTTTTGATGGATCACATTCATATTATGCTATTCACAAGCATATATTTTAAAGTGATTCGGCTCATGATATGGTTATGCTTAACCCTAAGTATGTGACTCCTTTTGTTGGCCATATAAGAGTTCACTAACTTAGAATTCTCAACCATTACAGTGTTTTAAAAATCATTTATGATGGAGTGGATGTTTACTATCCCAAATTATGGTTTGACCGTGGAATACCCAATGACTGTCCTATACTGATTGTCGGTCACTCAATTATGAGCCTATCTACCACTAATACATACACTTGGAATACTCTTCTCTTTCCTCTTCTATGTTTTCCTCCCTTTCTTTTTAATCTCATGTTACATGTTACCCTAGAAGCTATATTTTCCTTATGCAATGACATTATTGTTGACTCTATTGAGCATACATTCAATAAAATAGAAACTTAAACTCACAAACTTGTTCTAAACTTCTGAGTTTCATGTTAAAGACTAGGTGGATCTTTCAAAACAATTTCTTCAGTTAAAACCATACTTTTCCACCCAGTAGTCAACTTACACTTCATAGCAGTCGGCTTATAGAAATGAAATCTTGAAAAATGCAACAGAATGTTACAAGTTGACTGCCACAATAGTTGCACTTGATTATCGACTAACAGAGAGCTACCAATTGACTTTCAAGCACATGGCAGTCAATTGATAAGCTATTATAAGCTAGTAGTCGTGCAGTGAAGGCCCAAAAGTCTGTTTCTAGGAGCTGGCAGTCAACTGCTGCTAGGAGCTGGCAATTGACTGCTACCTATATTTTCTAGAAAATTTTGGGTTAAAAAACATGGAAGTCAACTTGTAAGATCTTGAGGCTTCATTTTCACTACTATAAAAGCTCACTTAGTCCAGATTTCACCTCTTTTAAGTCTAGAAAATGTATGAGTTTAGTTCTATATACATTAATTCATCATTTACTTCAATTATCACTCTCTTTCATGCTCAATATCATCCATTTCATGGAATCAAGATACTTTACACTCTTGGTGAACAGTAAACCCATATTTCAAGCTCTAATACAATCTGAATCAAGCATATATAAGTATATCTATTTAGCATAAAACACCTAATAAAAGTTAACAATACAAATAATGTAGGTTTAAACTCCTCTTTTATCTCAAACGACATTAAAATCACCATTTTCAGAGAATAAATAATGTTTTTCCAAAATAAGATGAATTAGATTGTTTGCTACCATTTTTCTTGTTATAGAAATGGGTGGGTGATGTCAGATGCCCTCTTAAGCTTCCCTATTGCAAAATCTCACTTTAAATCATGTTCGAATTTAGGTTAGACTCATTTTCCTTCACAATCTCTCTCTCTCTCTAGGTTACCCTTTATCTCTCTAGAAGTTCTGAAAATGAGTTGTATGGTGGAGGGTGCCCTAACTTGAGACTTATATAGGTAGTTCGTGTATTTGGAGAAATTGTAACCCTTGTCCAATGTCAGGGTCGAGTTTTGGTTACCTGGCCTAAAATGGTAATTTCTTTGGTCATATGGAGAATTACAATTTTGCCTTTGAAATCTTAGCAAGAAATTTCAAAAAATTAGTTAGCTACAGTAAATTTCTTTTGGCTAAAGTTGTGTTTTCTAACCTTGGACTAATGGGAATTTTCATATTCCCTTAACTCAACTTTTCCTTTTCATTCTAGTCCCTAGCTTCTTTTTTTTTTTTTCAATTTAGTCCCTTATTCTAATGCAAGTATATGTAACCTAATGCAATATACACAAGCATTTAACTTATTGAATAACTAACAAACATCTCTCATAAATAGAAGGAGCGGATGTTACATTTCTTCCCTCTTTTAAAATAATTTTATCCTCGAAATTAGTATGTACTTAAGTAAATAAATTTGGGTAGGTCTTTCTCATATTTTCTTCTTTCTCGCACATGGTTTCTTGTGGCGACAATTGATCCCACAAAACTTTCACTAGTGGAATAGTTTTATTCCTTAATTTCTTGACTTTAGTACCAATGATTCTTAAAGGTTTAGGATGGTAAGTCAAATTATCTTTTAACTATACTGTACTGGCATCAAGAATATGTGAAGGGTATAGAATATATTTTTGAGTTTTGAAACATAGAAAACATTATGAAGGTTGGATAGAAATGGAGGTAAATCTATTTGGTATATGGATGAACCAATTCTTTTTAAAATTTGGAATGGTCCAATTAATCTAGGATTTAATTTTCTGGACTTAATAGCTCTAACAATACCAATAACTAGGGAAACCCTGAGAAAAACATAATCTCATTCATCAAATTCAAGTGCTCTTCTTCTTTTATCAATGCAACTTTTTTGTTTATCCTGGGCTTTAATTATCTTTTCCTTAATCATTTTTATTCGATCTGTAGTCTGCTGTACTAGCTTAGGTGTAATGACCCCCAAATCAACAATACACTATTCTCTATCTGAGTAGAGGAAGCGTATGGGTTTTCAAAATAGTTTTTCCCGATATGGGAACGTCAGGGGATTGCTACTGGTTGAGCGTAACCCAAATAGACTTTTTCGTCATCTATTCAGATTTCATTCAACCCTAACTCAAATTGCAGCTATGCTAATACACATACAATCACCGCAATAAGCTCTGGAACAATAAAACTAATAACTGTAAATCAAACATACATACATTCACATGTAATCCATCAAAATTTTGAAATTTAGTTATAATTTTCTGCCAAAAATCTGACAGAGTTTCCCCTGTATTTTAATCGTCACCTAAATAAAAACAGTCATCTGATTCCAATATATACATAAATACAATCCAATTCAATCAGATAAAACCATCAACAACTAGATACTACAAGTAATTACATAAATCCAACAACAGAATCATCAATAATATATATATACAAATCGGATTCAAGCCTAGGACTAAGCTACACGTATGACTGTCATCAAATCTCTGCCCAGCTATCTTCTAGGCCCCTGTCCCTATTCATCTGAGCAAAAAACTTCATGAGATATTTAAATCCCAGTAGAGCAAATTGCAGTAAATAATTATTTAAAAACTAGTCGAATGCTCGACGGTGCAAGCACCGAAAATAACTTCCCTATTCATTTGAAATCAATGGAATACTTTATCTTTTAAAGTCGTTAAATAAGCATGGAAATCGATGAAATTATCCAATGAATATAAAAGTCTATTTTCAATAAAATCTGTAATCAAAAATCAAATCAATTTAAATCAGTTCCCATACCTGGTGTTTCTAATTATACGTTGGCCACAAATCTTATGCAACCATATTTGAATCCATCTAATTGCATGTCATCTAGATAAAATCCATCTCTTATCGTTGGGTGTGATCTATAACACCAATCACCCGTAATCTCGCCTATATTGTGAGTGTGATCTGTAACACTAATCACTTACTCAAGGACTGGGTGAGAATCAACATCTAGGGCATCCCCTAGCATGTGTACATACGCCAATTCTCATCCTCATACAGTCTATTCAGAATCATATGCACACGGTCGACTAGTCCTCAGGGTTCTAGGGTATTACGCCTAAATCACAACGTTTTCCCGTGTAAGCTATCCCCCATTATACCCCTTAAACCTTTCTTAGGGTCATCCTGGTTTATCGCGTAATCCCTAATGAATGCAGGCTATATCAGGTTAAAACAAAACATTTATAAAATCCCCTACACTCGGAATACTCAATGGCCTTCCCATACCGGTTGTTAAGTACTCTACCCTAAGTCAATCTGTTCCTATGGCATCTAAATCTGATAGCCAAATCATTTAACATGCAACAGACAATACCAGTACACAGGCATGCAATTATATCCATCGAAAGTAACACGTATTTCTATGCAATTAATTTACAATCGTTCAAGTATTCACAGAATCAATCCAAAGTTTGGGAAGCGTAATTTACCCTACCTATTTTTTGTTTGCTCTTAATCAATCCGAGACTTCTCGTATCCTTGAAATTTGAGCCTAATCAATTTCCTTGGCAATTTGATTAATATTTTAGTTCATTATGTAATCAATTTTGCTTTCCTATGTCCAATTACATGTTTTTCGAAGCTTATAAGTTTCTATACAGATTTGGCATCCAATTCAGTAAAAAATACATTGAATTAGGGTGATTTAGATTATACCGGGGGTTCCGAACAGTGGGAATTTGCTTATGGTGTCTTTCTGACTTCTCTGGTGATGGCACACGGCAACGTACGACGGTGCACAGCAGAGGGGTGCAGTTAAGCTCAAAAATTACACCACGATGAAGGCTGCAAGATAAGGAGTCCGAATCTGGGGTTGGTGCGATGATTCTCGGCCATTTGGATGGCATTTTCTAGCGACGAATAGTGACACACGGTGGACGCCTTTTGCCTCAATCTGAGTGCGTGAGAGCTCTATTCAGCGGCGACGAGCTAGCGGAGGAAGCTGGCAGCTCAGCCTTCACAATGGCGGTGGTGGTGACGGCTAACGACGTTGGACGGTAGAGATCACGGCGGTGCCAAGATTTCGCAATAGAGGAGAAAAATAACCTTTTTTCGGCGACGGTGGCGGCCGTTGGTGGCTGTGGGTGGTTGCTAGAGGTTGAGGGTGGTGAGGTGCGTCAGTTGGTAGGTCAGACGGCATCCCAGGGTGGCAGTGGTGGCCGTGCAAGGTGGTGAGAGGAGGAGAGAGAGAATAGAGAGAAAATAGAGTGAAGAGAGAGAGTAGAGGTGGGAAAATGAGGGAAATTGTGATATTTAGAGAGTTTAAAGCTTCTGAGGGCAATTTCTTCTTTTGCCACATCACCCGAGATAACTTTTAGATGTCGTCTTTGATCTGCTCGTGGGCATAATTTCCCATGCAGTCGTTTCGGCCTCCATTTGAAGAACTGAAGTCCGAAACTTTGTCTATTAGGTTCTTAACGTTGGGCTGTATTTTCTTACATCGGATTAGGTTTCTAACTCTGAAAATTACCTAATTTCAAGTGAAATCTTAGAAAATCATGTCGAAAATCAATTTTAAAGAATCACGATAAATTTTATTTAGTTTAGCCTTTTAAAAATTTCGTGTATTACATTCTCCCCCCTCTTAAAAGAAATTTTGTCTCAAAATTCATACCTGTGAATAGCTCTGGGTATCGTTGCCTCATCTTGTCTTCCTTCTCCCAGGTTATCTCCTGTGATGCTACAACCTGCCAAAGTACCTTAACTAAAGGGATTATCTTATTTCAGAGCTGCTTTGTCTTAAAGTCAAGGATTTGTACAGGTATAGATTCATAAGTTAAATTTTCTTTTAATATTATGGGTTGATTCCCCAATACATGCGTAGGGTCTGGGACGTATTTGCGGAGTTGCGAGACGTGAAAGATGTCATGCAAGTTGGATAGGTGTGGAGGTAAGGCAATTTGGTAAGCGATTGGACCGACTCTTTGTAGGATTTGGAATGGTCCTAGGAATCTAGGGTTTAGTTTTTTGATCCTTACTTGTCTACTGATACCCGTGGTGGGGGACACTCTCAGGAAAACATGTTTTCCCTCATTAAATTCTAATGGTTTTCTTCTCTTATTAGCATAGGCTTCCTGTCTTTGTTGGGCCGCTCTTATCTTTTCTCTGATCATTTTGATTTGATTAGTGGTTTCTTGTACAATCTCTGGTCCCAACAATGTGCCTTGTCCCATTTCCACCCAATTTAGAGTGATTTACACTTTCTTCCATATAGTGCAGCAAAAGGTGCCATACCAATGGTAGAGTGATAACTGTTATTATATGCAAACTCTATCAAAGGTAGGTATTTATCCTAACTTCCTTTTTGTTCTAGAACACAAGCCCTCAACATATCTTCTAAAGTTTAGATGGTTCTCTCAGACTGCCCGTCAGTCTGAGGATGGTAGGCTGTGCTAAACTTAAGTTGGGTTCTTAATGCTTGCTGTAGGGATTGCCAAAATCTTGAAGTAAACCTAGGTTCTTTGTCTGAAACTATACCTGATGGTATTCTGTGTAGCCTCACAACTTCCCTAAGGTATACCTCAGTCAATTTTTTCATGGAGTATCTCATCTTAACAGGCAAAAAGTGAGCAGATTTGGTTAGTCTGTCCACTATCACCCAAATGGAATCATAACCGGCTGGTGTTCTAGGTAATCCTACTACAAAATCCATTGTTATTTGATCCCATTTCCTTTCTGGTATTTCCAATAGTTTTAATAGCCCAGCGGGTTTCTAATGCTCTATCTTGACTTGTTGACAAGTTAGACAGATATTCACGTAGTTCATGATGTCTTTACGCATGCCTGGACACTAAAAGTTCATCTTCAAATCTTGATACATCTTGGAAATACATGGGTGAATAGTATAGTGGCTTCGATGAGCCTCTGCTAATACTTTTTCCTTTAGTTCTTGATGGTTTGGAATCACTACTCGTTTCCTAAACATCAACACTTCACCAGGAGCTAGTCCAAAATCAGGTTGATCTGCATATATCTCCAAGGATTCATCCTCTAATTGGGCTTGTCTAATCTGCTCTCTCAGATCGCAGGATATCAAGAAGTCACTCATCACTAATCTCTGCGAAAACGAGATTACATTGAGGCTGAGATTCCTAAAGTCCTCAAGTAACCTCATCTCATCTACCATTAGGCTAGCTAATTGTAGTGACTTCCAGCTTAATGCATCTGCTATAACATTAGCCTTCCCTGCATGATATTTTAAGTCAAAGTCAAAATCCTTTAAGTACTCTACCTATTTTCTCTGCCTTATGTTCAATTCCTTTTGATCAAACAAGTACCTAAGGCTTTTGTGATCACTATAAACCTCAAATACCGTCCCATATAAGTAATGTCTCTAAATATTTAGGGTAAATACAACGACAGCTAATTTCAAATTGTGGGTAGGGTAGTTCTCCTCTGCAGGTTTCAATTGCCTTGATGCATAAGCCACTACTTTTCCATCCTGCATTAAGACGCATCCTAAACCTTTCAATGATGCATCTGTATATACTGTAAAGGGTTCTAAGGGTTTCGGGATTATTAATATAGGAGCGGTGGTCAATTTTTCTTTCAAAGTCTAAAAACTTTCTTCACACTGCTCGCTCCATTCAAAGTTTACGCCCTTCCGAGTCAACCGGGTTAATGGCAAGGCTATCTGGGAAAATCCTTGAATGAACTTCCTATAATAGCCGGCCAAACCTAGAAAACTCCTAATCTCAGTGACCGTCCTCAGTCGACCCTAATCTAATACTCCTTCGATTTTCTTAGGGTCTACTGCAATCCCTTCTCCATTTACCACGTAACCTAGAAATTTCACTTCTTCCAACCAAAACTCATATTTTTCTAACTTAGCATACAATTGTTTCTCTTTCAATATTTGTAACACTGTGCTAAGATGTTAGGCATGTTCTTTATGAGTCTTGGAATAGATCAATATATCATCTATGAATACCACAACAAATTGATCCAAGTAAGGTCTAAAGATTCTGTTCATGTAGTCCATGAAGATAGCAGGTGAATTTATCAAACTAAACGGCATCACTAGAAACTCATAGTGGCTGTATCTAGTGTTAAACGTTATCTTATGAATGTCTTCTTCTCATCCTAATTTGGTGGTATCCTGATCTTAAATTTATTTTAGAAAATACAATCGCACCTTGCAACTGGTTAAATAAATTGTCGATCTGTGGTAATGGTCACCTTGTTCGGTTGTCGATAATTGATACACAATCTTAAACTCCTTTCTTTCTTCTTTATGAATAGGATAGGAGCTCCCCACGGTGATACACTCGGCCTAATGAACCCTTTCTCTAGCAATTCCTTTATTTGGACCTTTAATTCCCTTAATTCTGTTGGGGCCATTCGGTATGGAGTCATGGCTATTGGGCCTATACTTGGAATCAAGTAAATGGTGAATTCTATCTCTCTAGGAGGAGGTAGTCTACTCACTTCCAAAGGAAATACCTCCTAAAAGTTACTAAAAATTGAGATTTGATTTAGCTTATCCTGTAATTCTACCTGAGAGAGATTGAGGGACACGTCACCTATCTCACATGCTCTGTCACTCTCTCGCACAGGCACGTTATCCAAGTAAGTGATCGTCCTCTCAGAACAGTTTAACAAAACCCGATTCCTAGTCAACCAATCCATTCTCAAAATAATGTCGATTCCATTCAAGAGTATACACACTAGGTCCATGATAAACAGGGTATCATCAATGGTTAATGGGCAGTTTAAGCATATTTGTGGGGACATAGTGATTTCTCCCAGGGGTGTGGATATGTATAAATCATAGGGCAGGGTATGTACAGGTAAATTTATTCTTTCTAAACATGCATTAGAAATAAAAGAGTGCGTGGCACCCAAATCAAACAAAATTATCAAAGGAAAATTGTAAATTTTACCTCTACCCTGCATCAAACCTGATAACTTGTTGACATTGGCGTATCCATAGTGAAGACTCTCCCTGGAGCCTGCGGTCTTCAGCCACCTGGTGCCTACTGGCTTCTACTTGAGTGATAATACTTTGCCATGTGTCCTGTACCCTCACACTTGTAGCACTGAACTGGAGTCTGATGCCAACAGGGTTTATGAGGATGCCTGGTCCCACGTTTCTGACAAAGTGCACTATCAGGCCGTCTGCTGCCACTGCTTGAAGACCCTGGTTGCGGTTTAAACGTCTCACCTTTCACATTGAGATTTCTAGCTAGTGGTCTCGGCCTGTTACCTGTTAGTTGTGTCATGTTTTTCCTCTGTTCTAGGTTTTTACTCAGGATCCAACTCTTGTTCACCAGTACTTTGAAGTCTCTAATCTCAAGCGGGGCAAGTTGTGTCTTCATCGGTGGATCTAGGCCCTCGTCCAACTGACTTGCCTGCCAGGCATTATCATCATGCATCCGCAGATAAGTGAAATATCTGGATAGTTCTTCAAATTGCTCTAAATATTCCTCGAAGGGTTTACCTCCCTGTGTGAGCTTCAAAAACTGTGCTTCTTTGGATTGTCTGACGCTCTCAGGAAAGTATTTATCTATAAATACCCTCTTAAAAGACTCCTAGGTGAGCGGAATGCCTCTGCTCTCCATCAGTTGCTGAGCACTTGTCCACCATCGTTCTGCTTCGCCCTTCAACATATATGTTGCATATGTTACTTTTTATTCTTTGTCGCATTACAATAAGCGGAAGATCTTTTCTATTTCTTTCAGCCATGCTTCCACTGCGGCTGGGTTGGAGGCACCTCAAAATGGAGGTGGACCTGCTCTCTGAAATTTAATCCATCCTTAATACAACGGATTGACATTCTGAGTGTTTCCATTGTTTCTAGTTTGCTTGTCCTCCTGTTGCTGCCTCATTACATTGGCGCTTGTGGTAGCTTGGTCCCTCATGGCGTCAGCCATCATTGGTATAGAATCCATCATCTCTCGCATGTCGACGTTAGTCTCTATGCTGCTACTACCTGAAGCACCCTGATTTCTGTGCCTTGGCCTTCCTCTTGGCCTCCGGGTATTATCCCTACTAGGTTTTGCCATGACTATTTGACACAGAAAGAAAATTATTAGTCTTTAACAACACAGTTAATGGTAAAACGTTAAATTCATTCCTTCACTCATCAATTGAAAATTAGGTCCTAAATATTCCAGAGTTAAGTCAATTAAGACCCTAAAGCTGCAAGCCCGAAAATTCACAATCCCTAGCCCACTAAACCAGACAACCGACAAATCAGGCTCTGATACCATAATTGTAACGACCCCTAAATTAACAATACACTATCCTCTATTTGTGTAGCGGAAGCATATAAGTTTTCAAAATAGTTTTTCCTGATATGGGAACGTCAGGGGATCGCTATTGGTTGAGCGTAAACCAAATAGACTTTTTCATCGTCTATTCATATTTCGTTCAACCCTAACTCAAATTGCAACTATGCTAATACACATACAATCACCGCAATAAGCTTTGGAACAATAAAACTAATAACCGTAAATCAAACATACATACATTCACATGTAATCCATCAAAATTTTGAAATTTAGTTATAACTTTCTGTCGAAAATTTGACAGAGTTTTCCCTATATTTTAAACATCACCCAAATACAAACAGTCATCTGATTCCAATATATACATCAAATACAATCCAATTCAATCAGATAAAAGCATCAATAGCCAAAAACTACAAGTAATTACATAAATTCAACAACAGAATCATCAATAATATATATATACAAATCGGATTCAAGCCTAGGACTAATCTGCAGTCTGACTGTCATCAAATCTCTGCCCAGCTATCTTCTAGGCCATTATCCCTATTCATCTGAGTAAACAACTTCATGAGATATTTAAATTCCAGTAGAGCAAATTACAGTAAATAGTTATTTAAAAACTAGTCGAATGCTCAACAGTGCAAGCACCGAAAATAACTTCCCTATTCATTTGAAATCAATGGAATACCTTATCTTTTAAAGTCGTTAAATAAGCACAAAAATCGATAAAATTATCCAATAAATATAAAAGTCTATTTTCAATAAAATCTGTAATCAAAAATCAAATCAATTTAAATCAATTCCCATGTCCGGTGTTTCTAATTATACATTGTCCACAAATATTATGCGACCATATTTGAATCAATCTAATTGCATGTCATCTAGATAAAATCCATCTATTATCGTTGGGTGTAATCCATAACACCAATCACCCGTAATCTCGCTTATATTGTGAGTGTGATTCGTTACACCAATCACTCACTCAAGGACTAGGTGAGAATCAACATCTAGGGCATCCCCTAGCATGTGCACATACGCCAATTCTCATCCTCATATAGTCTATTCGGAATCATATGCACACGGTTGACTAGTCCTCAGGGTTCTAGGGTATTACGCCTAAATCATAACGTTTCCCCGTGTAGGCTATCCCCCCTTATACTTCTTAAACCTTTCTCAGGGTTATCTTGGTTTATCGTGTAATTCCTAACGAATGCAAGCTATATTAGGTTAAAACAAAACATTTATAAAATCCCTTACACTCAGAATACTCAATGGCCGTCCCATACCGGCTGTTAAGTACTCTACCCTAAGTCAATTCGTTCATATGGCATCTAAATCTGATAGCTAAATCATCTAACATACAACAGACAATACCAGCACACAGGCATGCAATTATATCAATCGAAAGTAACACGTATTTCTATGCAATCAATTTACAATCGTTTAGGTATTCACAGAATCAATCTAAAGTTCGGGAAGCGTAATTTACCCTACCTGGTTTCTGTTTGCTCCTAATCAATCCGAGACTTCTTATATCCTCAGAATTTGAGCCTAATCAATTTCCTGGGCAATTCGATTAATACTTTAGTTCGTTATGTAATCAATTTCGCTTTCCTACGTCCAATTACACATTTTTCTAAGCCTATAAGTTTTTATACAGATTTAGCATCTAATTCAGTCAAAAATACATTGAATTAGGGCGATTTAGATCATACCAGGGGTTCCGAACAATGAGAATTTGCTTATGGTATCTTTTTGAATTCTCCAGTGACGGCGCACGGCAGCGCACGACGAAGGGGTGCGGTTAAGCTCGAAAATTACACCATGATTTCACATGCAGTCGTTTCAGCCTCCATTTAAAGAACTGAAGTCCAGAACTCTGTCTATCAGGTTCTTAACGTCGTGCTGTGTTTTCTTACATCAGATTAGGTTTCTAACTCTGAAAATTCCCCAATTTAAAGTGAAATCTTAGAAAATCATGCCAAAAATCAAATTTAAAGAATCATGATAAATTTTATTTAGTTTAGCCTTTAAAAATTCTGTTTATTACATTAGGTCCTAGCAATTGTCTTTCTTCTACTTCAAATCAACATAAAGGTGATCAGCACTTCCTTCTATACAAGGCTTCATAAGGTGCCATTCCTATGCTATAGTGAAAGCTATTATTGTAGGCAACTCCAATAATGGCAAATTCTTATCCCAACTCTCTTTTTGTTCTAAGGTACAAGCCTTATGCATATTTTTTAGAGTCTGTATGGTTCTTTCAATTTGCCAATCAGTTTGTGGATGATAAGAAGTGTTGAAGTTGAGCTTGTTACTTAAGGCCTCTTACAAGGCTTTCCAAAATTTAAAAGTAAATCTAAGGTCTCTATTTGACATACTGCTAGTAGGCACTTCATGAAGTCTCACTATTTCTTGGATGTATAACTGAGCCATTTTATCTAGTGAGAAATTTATCTTAATGGGTAGGAAATATGCAGACTTAGTTAATCGATCTACTATCACCTAAATTGTATCATTTCTTGATTAAGTCTTAGGTAAACCAACCACAAAATCCATAGAAATTTTATCCCATTTCCATTCAGGTATTTCTAGAGGTTGTAACAACCTGTAGGTTTCTGATGTTCAATCTTCACCTGTTGGCATATTAAACATCTAGCAACATACTCAGCTATGTGCTTTTTCACACCTGGCCACTATAATTTTTTTTAAAAATCTTGGTACATTTTAGTGGTACCAAGATGAATAGTATAGTTACTCTTATAGGCTTCTTATAATATTTTATCCATTAATCCTCTTGATTCTAGGATATATACCCTATCTTGAAAGGTTACTACCCCATCAATTCCTCTCTTAAATTCCTTTGAGTCATTAAGGAACTTTAAGAATTCATCCTCTCTTTGAGCTTTTAAGATCTGAGTCCTAAAGTTACTCTCAATTCTCATTTCACTCAGATAGATCCAATCCTGTAATACCAGGGTGGACAAACTCAAAGTCTTAAACTTTTCTATTAGGCTCATCTCACTTATCATCAGTTGAGCCACATAAAGGGATTTACTACTTAATGCATTTGCCATTACATTTGCCTTCCCTGGATGGTATTTTAACTAAAAGTTATAATCTTTAATGAATTCCATCCATCTTCTTTATCTCATGTTTAACTCCTTCTCATCAAAGAGGTACTTAAGACTTTTATGGTCACTAAATACCTCAAATCTAGATCCATAAAGGTAGCATCTCCAAAGTTTTAAGGCAAACACTATGACTAATAATTCTAGTTCATGAGTAGGATAATTTCCTTCACGAGGTCTTAGCTTTTTAGAGGCATAAGCTACTAATCTCTTATCCTGCATGAAGACACACCTAAAGCCTTTCTTGGATGTGACACAATATAATTTAAAGTGTCATATGGGATAAAAAATAGTTAAGATAGGTTTAATTGTTAATCTCTCCTTCAAGGTTTGAAGACTATGTTCACCTTTGGAATCCCACACAAATGGAACATCTTTCTTGGTTAACTTAGTTAAAGGTAACTCCCCAAATGCACATCCAATGCTAAAGTCAGAGAGATTTGAGAGCATAAGAGAGTAGTGAACTTAGAGCGCAAGAGAGCATTACATACCTGGTACAAGGTTATAATGTGATATTTATAGACACCATAGGCCAAATGTGACTATGTGAAAGTCATGTAAGTGGTCACCTTGGGCGATCTCCAGGCCTAGTAATGCCTTATTTGGATGATCTCCTAAGGATGGCTAGATTTGGTATTATTACTAGTCCCTCAAGTCAATAGAGGCAAGCGCATGTGGACATAAGATTCCAAGTGGTTCGCCTCAAGGGTGAGGCCTTTTTATGGGGCAAGCACTTACTTCCTGATTAAGGTGGTTTACGATTTGGTTTTCCATTTTGGGCGATCTCTTACCTTAAGAATGTAAATAGGTGCCCTGCTTGTAATATTGCTGAGTCCCTCAATCTTGAGGTGACATCATTTCCTAGAGGAGTGGTAAACCATGCCTATTTGATTTCCTACTTTGTGTCCTTTCACGTCCTATCATGCCTGGTGCATGTGTCAGAAATTTTGAAATGGTTTTTATGACATTTGGGCCCTTATAGGTGCGTAGAGGTGCCTATGAGGGTGAGAAGGTAATTTCAGGAAGACACTTAGGCTTTGTTTGGTTCAGCCAAGGGCTTTTGAGTCCTTTCCTTATAGGGTCATTTCATATTGCCCTTTTTGTGTTTTTAAAAGTTGGTTTGCCTCTTCGTTCACTCATCTTGCTTTTTAGAGGGTTTTTCAAGGGTTTTTATGTTCTACTAGAAAGTTTTGTGATTTTTACTTATCTTCTTTTCTATCCTAAATGTGATTTTTACTTGTGTGTTTGGTGGTTAATTCCTTTTTTCTTAGTTATTGTAGATATTCTTTTCCTTCCACTTTACAAGATTTTGAGAGATTCCATTATTTTTTACCTATATCTTCCTTAAGTATATGTTTCTTTACTTGTCCCTACAATGCTATCTATATCAAAGAGGGTTGTTAGGATTATAGAACTTAAGGAATATAAGGCTATTCAATTTTCATCCACTGTATCTTCTGGAGTGGTAGAGGCGATGAGGGGTTTTATTCACAATGATGATGGCCAGCAGGAGGCTAGGTCTTCTAAGTCTAAGCTTAGGTCCTCTGAGTCAGGGGAGGATGATTGAGAGGTCTACAAAGTAACCTGTGCTATCATTGTGGAGGTAATTGAGGGAAGCATATCGATGGAACTAGTATGGGTTCTTCATCATTATTTTGTTAGTGACGCGACAGAGGATGATTATCCTCCTTATGATGATGATAGGAATGAGTTACTCTTTCCTGTTTTGGGTGAGGAAGTGGCAACGGGGATTCTTGATGAGGTAAAGAGGTTTGTCTCTTCTGGAGTAAGAGGGGTCATTTACCAAAATATGGGATATATAATTAACTTCCTTAGACTAAAATGAATTTTGAATTGCTAGTTGGAAGGAGCCCACCATCATAGTCTGGGTGGATGACCTTGGTTTTGTGATATATGGGTTTTCCTTTAAGCATAGGGGTCATCCTTTCATTCACTAAGTTTGAGATGGATTTAATAAACTTTCTAAAGGTGTGCCCCGCCCAAATGACAGTGAAAGCTTGGATCGTGGTTAGTGCTTTGAGGTTATTTGCGATAAACTAAAGGTAGAGAGGCATTGTTGAGCCTTTTTTTTTTACTTGACTATAAGTTGCTCAAGGGTTTGGGTGTATTTTTAAGCTAAAGGTCATCATCCCACCTAGTGCAGGGGCAGAAAAACCATCTCAAGAATTGGTAAGTTGCTTTATTTAGGGTGGTTCCCATAGTAGGAGTATGCCCTTTGTGGGTGAGGGATCTTGATGGGTGTCTCTTTTTCCCTTTGAAGTGGGGGGTACCTTGTAATGCTCAGTGAGTAAAGTGTAAGACCTTTAGTTTGCAGGAGCAAAAAGTGGTAGAATGCCTAGGTGGGTGGTATATAAATTTGAAAGATGGTATTTTAGATCTGGGCTTTGTTTGGATGTGACTGTTTTGTCTGTGGTTGTTTATTGATTATTGTATCCTATTTTAAGGATTTTAAAATAAAATTTCTAAAAAAGGGGCAAGGTGTGCGGCATTGAGGCAACAAGCGTCCTAAGTCCCAAAGGAGGATAAGCGAGAAAAATAGGTCCTGTGAGGGGCTTAGAAGAATGTTTGCTCGAAGGGCATAATAAAGTTTGACATGTAACACCTAATCCTTAAGGGGTTCCTTGGGAGGTGGTCAAGGAGCTAAGAAAGGTAATCATCATGAGCCTTCTAAGGGAGGGAAGTTAGGTCGTTTGAAGTATTTTTTAATTAGGTGATCAACTCGTAGGAAGTGGCAGTCAAAGATCTCTATACGACATTAAAGGCGCCAGAGGAGGAGGTTGGGGAAGGTAAGGAAGATTTGCAAAGCCCTCTTCTCTCAAAGGGGAAGGGTCCTTCTATCCATTCTCCTTCCCATTATGTTTTATTGCTAGACGTGTCTTTTTCCCCTCGTTTCCTCAGTTTATCCTACTAGAGAGTCGTAGGTAGTCAAGGGGCTTGGCTTCTTTTTGATTGTTAGAGTTGGGCATGTGACTCTAGAGTCTTCTCATGGCTGCTCAGGAGGTGGCATGGACCTTTCTTATGACGTGGGGTTTAGGCTAAAAGATTTCAAGTCTAACGGTGCTGGGCCAATTGTTCGTCGAGCTATAAAGAGGCTTGCTAGTGCTTTTGGTGGGCTACTCACTTTTTTTTGAGGATTATTCCTATTTTGTGGTAATTTGAGTTATTTTTCTAATGCTTGTGGTACTAGACCTTTTTTTTTCGATGCTAGGAAGGCGAAGGAGGAATATAATAAAAAAATTGACAACATTAGTGGCCTATCAAAAAGATTTTGTTAGAGAAAGAAATTGGTCAATACTCTGTTGAAGAAGGCCAATGAGGACACAGAGGCTATTGAGGGCCTTCAAGAAAAGATAAAGGAATGTGATGAGGCTCTTAAGGGCCTCAGGGAAAAATTAAGGGGGAGTGAGGTGGCCTTTCAAAATTTATGGGACATGGCCTCGTTAGACTCTAAGGCCTTTAATACGAAGAAGGAGTCATTTGAGCAAGAGGTGAATGGGCTTATCTGTGAATTGGAAGTATCCTAAAAGAGGGAGGAGTCCCTTCATCTTGATTTAAAGGAGGTTTGCCAAAGGGTGGACGAGCTAGGAAATGATTTGGCCATTCGAGATGTTGAGATAAAGGCCATCAAGGAGGAATCTAAGTCCTTCCAGAAGAAACTTTGGGTGGCCTTTGGGGAAAGTGATTTGGCCTGTCGTGAGATAGATCGGGTTGGAAAAGTGGTGGTAAGGCTACACTAGGATGTTAGGCGCTTTAGAAAGGATCTCGCTATAGTGAAGAAGGAGCTTTTTTTGCAGAGAGGAGGCATACGCGATGCAGGAGGTGGTCGAGGAAGTTAACACACTTTAGTTGGTAACATTTCTTGTCCCAACTAGAGGCTCTAAATCCTAGTCTTGTGACCTCAGAGATGAAAGAAAATATAAACCCTATGAAGGAGGTTTTTGATAAGGTAATCTAAGAGCACTATGATGTCGATGGGAACCTACGACTTGAAATGTACAATACTCCAGATTCTGAGGGTGAGACCTTTTCTGGGAGCAACATCAATGGTGGCTCTTTAAGTAATGAGGGCAAGGAGGTTGCCAATGAAGACCTTGGGAATGCCCAAGATTAAAGTTAGTAATAATTTGTTTTTCTTTTTAGACGTAAGGCCCTTTTTATGTTGAAAGTAAGGTTGTGTGCTCAAATTATGTTAATGAAAGTATTTATGTTTCAGTTTCTTATTCGATCAAAGTATGGATTTTGTTAATATTTTGGGATGTAAGCCATTGTATTATTTATAGAAAAGATTAAGGGCAAAACCACACCTTTATTGATTGAGTGTGAAGTTTTAAAAAGTAACAAAGTATTGATAATGATGAAATACAAATTATGTGAAGTAATGCGTAAGACTAGCTGCAAATTGTTAAGTTTGGAAAGGTGATATGCTTTGTTATGAATGAGTTGCATAAGTTTGTAGGGTCTTTCCCAGTTTGGATCAAGCTTACCCTGGGAAGGATTGTTGCAGTTTTTTATCGTTGTTTGTAAGACAAGGTCACCTTCTTCAAAAGTTCACCTTTAAAAGAGGCATTTGAATTAGCTCCAATGATAAATCAGTTCTAGATAGACTCACCAAAGATGGAGCAGGAGAGATAGAAAAAAGATCCTGAATAAGGAACAGACAAAGAATGCAAAGGGAGAATGACTCCCCAAATGCACTTTCAATGCTAAAGTCAAAGAGATTAGAAAGCATAAGAGTGTAGTGAACTTAAAGCGCAAGAGATCTTTTTGTACCCAGTACAAGGTTATGATGTGGTATTTATAGATACCATAGGCCAAATGTGAACAAATGGAAGTCAAGTAGGTAGTTACCTTGGGCAATCTCTAGGTTTAGTGATACCTTAGTTAGGTGATCTCTTGAGGATTGACAGATTTGGTATTATCACCTAGTCTAAAATTTGACCATATTATTTTATGGTTGAGTCAAGTTGGCTTATTTTTAATGAGTTAGAATTTCTCCAACCCAATTTTGTCTTACTGGGACTTAAGGTTGGACTAATTTTTTTTGGTAAAAAAATATTTTAAATAATCAAATAACATTCATAAACAAATTATATAACAAATTATTTTTTTTAATTTTCTTTACTTAAACAAGAAATAAACACATCGAGTATATAAGATAAAATCTAAAGATTACAAAAAATTAACATACATGATATATGAGTTTACTACATATCACCGTCATCAAAATTAAAATTATAAATGTATATTCTCTCTTTGTTCTTCTTTTTCATTCATCTTCTATCATCACTTCATTATCTTTTTGCTAAATCTTTTTTAGCACAATACTTATCTTCATCCTACAGTTTCAAGATATGTTAATAAACTATCAATTAAACTAATTAGATAAATTAAATAAAAAACTAAAATAATAAATACCATTTAAATTGTAAGGTTAGAGCTATCCTATACATTATTCTTTTCCCAAAAAAAAAATTAGAAAAAGTAAAGTATTAACAAAAATTAAAGGTTATAAAACAAATAGGGTTTGAACTCCTGTAGTGGGTGGTTTTTGTGTTGGTATAATTAAGAGATAATGTGGAGCTCGATATGAGAGAGGGAAGTTTTATATGGAGATGGTGTTAGAGCCAGTGTTTTAAAAATTAGATCGAGTATTGAACCAAAAAACATATCAAATCATAAGTTAATCCGTTGAATCGGATGATGTTATAAATATAAAAATAATAATTAAATATTTTTAATATCAATAACATTTTATATTACAAAAAATATGTTTCCACTTATACCAATTGCTCCACAATCATATGAAATTCTAAATTTTAAGATCTACAATACATATAGTCAAATTCAATCTAAAATTTCAAATCCAAACATAAAAAAAGAAAAAAATAAAATAAAATGATTTTCAATTTTTTTCCTAATTCTTTTGGTTTTGACTGGGCCTAACCAGTCATCTAATTCTCAAGAGTAAGTTGAACCACATAACTAGTTGAATACCAGTTTAACCGGTCAGACCTTCTGATTTAGAATGAGTGTGACAACATTGGCTGGAGCCAATATAGGATGAGTAAAGTTAGGGTCTTAGGGACATAGCATTTTTTATAACATCATTATGGGCAATATTTTTACTACCTTCAATTGAGGATAGTTTTTATGAATGAATTGGAACTCGTGGAGGAGAACGTTGTGGTGTAGGTGGATTCCCTGGTGATCTACCTAGTTTCCTCATCATCTTCATATCTGAAAAATGATTCATGACACCGCACACATTTAATTTAACCAAATACTTAATTACCAATATATATTTACTATGATTCAAATTTCAAATTTGAAGTTAACAAACACAAATGAATGAATGAATTAATTAATTAATTAACCTGTACTAGCTTGAGCCAACTGCAGGAAAACAAGATTGGAGGCAATGAATAGAAGCACTATAACAAAATGGTAAAGAGAAAACAAACCCATGGATCCCTCTGAATTTTCTTGGATGCTAATAACTTAGCTACGTACCATTGCTTCCTATAATCATATTGCGTCCAAATTTATAGAGCTTTCAAAGGAAAACGGTCCTTGTATTTAGTCCCTCAATGCGGCTCCGGTCAACATTATTTTCTAACAATGAATTTCGCAGAAAATCAAATCAAAGACATTAACTCAACATGGATTTGGATAATGAAAAAGTTAATATGACGATATCACATAAAAAAAGATAAAATAAATATAAAATTGATTGAGTAAAAAATTTTATTTACATAATGTAAATTATAAGTGAATAATATATTTTTTTTACTTTGTTTATTATCTCTTTCCTTATATGACACTGTCACATATTTTTGTATATGAGATGATCTCATCCTAGAAAGCATTGACATTAGACCACCTCAATTAGTTTGATAGTTGTGTTTAGGTACGTTTGTCAAATATGATGGTTTAAGAGTGACATTAATTCATTCACATTTGAGTGATAAAAAAAGAAAATAGAAATTATTTTTTAGTATATCATCACAAATATATTTATTTTTATCTATCTTGTTATATAAATTTATTTTAAACTATAAAAATCTTGTTTGGTGAGCGTACTCTCTTCAAAAAGACCTTTTAACACTTAAATATTAGTTAAGTAGTTATAATTAGATTGTATTATATGTTTTCATTTTAAACTTATGCAATAATTCTATAATTAGATACCATTGACTCCCTGCTTAGTCTTGGGTTAGATTTTTTAAATTTAAGAAATGATACGTTATTCTAAAATTAGAAAGAAATATGAAGAAAAAAATATTTGATTTCTAATCTATTTAGATTGAGTCTTTATCAATTTGGATCTTTTTTTTTTTATATCTCTCTCTAACTTTAGAAAAATATATTATTTCTAAAATTTAAAATATTCAATAGTCTTAAAGTTGCATTTCCTTATTATCATTTTTTTTACAAAAAAAATAATTAAGTGCTTTTTAATTTATATGTATTGGTTTAATTATTTTTACTCTTTATATATATAATTATAAAATAATAAATATAATATGTGTATTTTGATAAATTAATATGTAAGATTAATATATATATAAAAGCTATAATTAACTTATAAGAAAAAATAATTTAGAGTTATTTATTGTGAAAGCAAATTGCTCAATATTTAACTGCTTCAACTTGGACTAGTTTGATTAATATTCAGTCACCGTTAGAATTTACTGAGCTGAGGGTTCTAGTTAGGTCCCAATCGTTAGGTCCCAATCCTATATGTAAAGATAACATGAGGATGGATGCAATATTCCAATCACGTAATATTAAATTGTTAAAAACATCAATTTATCATATTTTAATTAAAAAAATTTATAACAAGTGTAAAAATTACACTTAATTTTTTTTTTTCCTGTTCTTAAATCTTAACGTTGGTACCAAAGACTATTTAGTCTTTACGTAGCATAATGCCTAAAAGAATCTTTTCTATTACGTCAAACGTTTTACACCTCATTTTTCTTTATTTTGAATCTTTTATTTTTCGTCATTGGCCAAAAAAATGTGTTTTAAGTCCTTTTGACAACCAAGAAAAGGATTGGTAAGAAATTTGACAACCAAGAAGAAATTTGACATTTTTTTAAAATTTAAATCTAAACATTTTTAGCTCTTAAAATGTATTTAAATTAGTAAGAATAAATTAGAGGGAAGTGTAAGTAATTTTTGAAATTACAATAATATTTAGTATAATTAAAAATGTAGAATTAATATTTGACCTTAGACCGGGCCCCGTTTCCAAACTAACCAGTTCCTCATTTAATAAGAGTTTTGATATATATTTGAATGTTGAAAATCGTTAACCAAGAATTTGACCCTCATTTTATAAGTTGTTAAATTTAATTTTTAAAAATGAAAACAAAATAAATTAAACAAAACTAATGTTCCTATTATACAGTTATTCAACCCAAATAACACATTTTTTTAAATTTTTATACATTTATTATAATAATATATTTTATAAATTTTTTTCATTACTTAACAAAATAGAATTGACATGTATAAATACATGTTGAAGAATTGTTGCCTGCTACTATTCCATTTCGTTAGTAGACTATAAATACGTGATAGACTTGACTTGATCAATGAATAGGAAAGGAATGACAAAACAATTTCTAAATTACAAATAATCAAAAGTTTTGTAATAGCAATGTAAATGAGTCAATGTAACTATCAAAAGTTTTGTAATAGTTAAAGGAACTTGAAAATTTTTATATCTGTACAAGACATTCAAATTTTAATTGAAAAATTAATTCCTAAAACTAAAATTTCAAGAAACCAATTCCTTAACCCTAATTCCCAAATCAATTCTTAAATTAATTCCTAATATTCCAAGAAACTAGTATTTTACCGTTGCATGTTCCATTCCTCCACCAGTATCGCCCTCTCCTGGTCACAGAGTGTTTTCACCTCATCCTCTGGCGGAGGCTTGCACTCCAACAGATGCTTGATCTAATAGTCCAAATCGGCGTGATACGACATCGTTTAGCACAAATCCTATGCCTCCCTCCGCAAAACCTCTCAGATCCATAGCCCCAAGATACACAAATAGACGAAACTTACTTTGGTCAGGCACTCTATTGACAATGTCAGCGTAGTTGTGGTTGATCTCAAGAAGAGGGCGTGAAGGCAAAAAGATTGGTTTAGTGTTTTGGGTGAAAGGGAGAGAAACCCATAGTGACATATCACCCTTCTTCTGACAATATCGTGTTACATGTTTTAGTATGGCGTATCATCAATTCATCATCATCATCCATTCAATAATGGATCTATCAAGTTATCATCGTAAAATGCAATACATCTAATTTCAATTAATTATTTTTCTAGCATCAGGAAACTAATCATTTTTAAGGGTATGAAAGTAGTTATTGCTCAATCCAATTCGATACCAAGACATTCGGGGTTTTGGGTTATTTAACTAGGTTAGTGGTTAGATGGATCTTGGATTATTTATTTAATAAGGTAAAATAATTAAAAAGTCCTTGATCCATGTCAACTTAAAATTTTAATTAGAGTTAAAATTGCTGATGTGATATTTGACTGTTAAATTTGTTGTAAAAAAACTAATAGATGCTGTTATCTTCAGAAGTTTAAAAATTTAGAGAGGTCATTTGTTAGGTTTTAAAGTTTATGAGGGTTAATTTTGTTCAATGACTCTAAATTTCAAGAAGTTTCTGTGCATTTTGGTCATTAAATTTCTATGAATAGCTGGTGCACATAAAACATCATTTAAGACAAATTTATGAGAAGGAGAGGATAGAGTAGTGTGTCATGTGTGAGTGATTTTAATAGGATTACCATCACCAATAATCACATCATCTCTACCCGTGTACTCAGAGAAGGCCTGAAGGTTATGAGTGTCTTAGGTTGTGTGATGGGAGGCTCCTATATCCATGACCCAGTTTGCATTGTTCATAGTCTGTCGTGTAGAGTAATTGGCATGGGGAACTTCTTGATTGTGAGAGCGAGAACGACAAACCTGAGCAATATGTCTATATTTTTGATAGAGTTGGCATTGAACACGTTGTTTGTTACTGTTTGATGTGTAAGAATTGAACTGCCCATTGCCTTGAGACAAAGACTTTAACCAACTGTTCTTGTTATTATGGAACGAGGAAGTATTTTTTTATTGTTATTGTTGCTGCCATTTGACTGTTGATGATTGCGATTCTTATTGTTGGATCGTTGATTGTATTGGGTAGTGATGGCAGGGGTCTCCTGTCGATGCAGAAGAAAGACTTCATGACCACTAAGTTTGTCCAACAACTCTTCAGGAGAGATAAGTGTGTATAATAAGCGAATTATAGAACTAATGTCATTATATATATGACCAAGACCACTAAGAATTTTGATTAATAAGGCTAAATCATTGATTGGAGCATCTGTAATAGCCAGTTCATCAACAATGGTGAAAATTTCATTGAGATATTGTGCTATTGGTTTGCTACCTTTGGTAAGGTGGGAGAAACAATCTTGAAGGCCGTAGACTTGTGACTGGGATTTGTTTGCATATTTTTGTGCAAGCTTCATCCAAGCAACATGAGAAGTGGGTGTTGTGGCAACTAGTTGTGCAATAGTTGGGTCCAATGATACCATGATTGCGTGTCTGATGGGATCATCTTGATGTAGCCAAGTTTTGCTTTCGAGATCCAATTTTGCTGGAGAGGGAAGAGTTTCAGCATATAAGATGTGAGATCATACCCCAAGAAGAGAAGATCGTGTTGTTCCTTCCTTGTTAGGTAGTTGCTTCTTCCAGTTAATTTGATGGGAAGATGAGTGGTTGGATTGATTGTAATGATTTGGCCACCTTGCATAATGGGTGATCACACTATGGTTATGTAGTGCTGAGGTATTGGAGCTAGTGTGTTTACTGTCGAGTTGGTTGTCGAAGCAGCATTGGTCGTCATGATTACAATAGCAGAAAACAAATGGAGAAAAAATTTAGAATAGTTTCAAGCTTGTTTGAGCAATTATGGCTTTGATACCAGAAAAAGCATAAACAAAAAGTAGAGTTGATGAAATGTTGCTTGCTACTATTCCATTGAGTTACTGGAATATAAATGATTTTGGATCGTTTGCCGAAATCCTTTACTAGGTGCCTGCTTGGCGTTTTTAGCAGCGGTTTTATTCGTTGCTAAAGTTTGCTTTAATATTATTGCAACGAATATTATTGCTGCTATAACTTTTGTTTAAATAATTAATTTATAATGACAATAATTTTGTTGCAAAAAACTTTAGCAGCGAAAAAAACCGCCGCTAACGCCAAGCAAAAGATCCGGTGTCAATATAAATACATGATAGAGTTGACTTGATCAATGAATAGAAAGAAATGACAAGACATAATTGCTAAATAATAGATAATCAAAAGTTTTGTAATAGCAATGCACAGAAATCACGTAATGAATACTTGATGGGATTTGATTGATGAGAAGTGTGTGCAATTAATTACGTTCCTGCCTTATTGCTTAACAATATATATATACACACACACACACCACTTATAAATAAATTGGATCTTGAGTTCCATAGTTTTTTCCATTTTTGAATGAAGTCCAATTATTTTTTCTGAATTATTCTGAGCACTTTGAAACCAAAAATTTTCTCTATTGATTGGTTAAAGAAACATTTTAGTCTCTTAAGTTTTAAATTATTCCCCTCAGTTTAGAATATGTCATATTGATCCCTTTTACTTCCATTTCATAGAATAAGATCCATCATTTAAAGAATTCATTTACTTTTAAAATATTTTTAATGGCGAAACAAAATTTAGTGGTCAATTTAATTTTAACAATAATTTCCTAGTTATGTTGAGCTGGAAGCCTTGTCTTCCTTAGGATTTTGGAAGATCCAAATAAGAGAAGGAAAAATTATCACTTAATATTTTATTTTTTTCCCTCCTCTTCCCTTACCTTTAATTCCTTCCTATCTTTTCCTTTCCCTTCCATTCTTCTTGATAAAAAATGAGGAGGGGAAGGGAAGGGAAGGAATTGAAAGGAAAGACAAGGGGAGGGAATGAAAAGTTACGTGATAGTTTCTCTTCCTCTTATTTGAATCTTTCAAAATTTCCTAATTTGGGGTAATTAAAATTAATAAAAGAAAAAATTTGAGGAGATTTAATGTAAAATCCTCTAATTTCTTCACTTCCAAAATTTTAAAACCCAAAAAAGGAGAAGGTTACTAAATTCTCTTCTCTTCCCTTCACTTCCCTCTATTCTCTCCCCTTCCCTTTCCCTTCATTTCCTCTCATTCCCTTGTCCTCCTCATTCCTAAATAGACCCTTAGGGTTAGGGTCTGTTGGGAGGGTGTTCTTGTATTCAAGCAAGGGAAATATACCTCACATTTATAAGGTCTATAGGGCCTTTTATCATGCTAAAAAATAGTATAAATAATCCATTAGTTCTTTCACAAATTCACAGTGATTAATTAAACCAATAATATCACTCTAAACCAAGTTTTTTTAGTGTTATCATCAGGATGTTCTTTAAGTAAATGGTTATCTTTATCCACACTACATAGATAAACTCTAATTGTTTTACACCATTCAAGATAATTAGAGCCATTTAGTTTGTGTTATGTAATTTTAGACATTATTGGAACAAGTTCACTCATAGGTCCCTTTACATCACTCCTTTTAGCAAGCCTTTAAAAATATAACTAGACTTTATCAAAGCAAATCAATCAATCATATTCAAAATAAAACCACAAAGCAAAGGAAGATGCCTCAAAAAACCAGATTTAGAGATTATCAAAATGAGAGTGGTGTTCTATAGATTTAGAGACATTCCACAAGGAGAGAGATGAATATTTATGTAAAATCTACCTCCACACATTACAGAGATTTTCTAGAATCATTGTTTCCATGTTAGAGAGACCAACAGGAGGCAGAGATCCACCTTTACACATTGTCAAACTTCGGTATATGAGATGACGAAAGAAAAATTGTGGCGACGAGTAAGAGACACACACGTTGCAATTTATTAGGGATTTAGCCAAACTCAAGTGGGTGACTTTCCTTAGGCTTGAGGTCAAGACTTCTTGTCACTATATACATGACCTAAAGAGCAAATGGAGAAGGTATGCTTTGATACCAATTGTTGGATCGAGTGCTTACCATTAAGCTAAAAGCTATAGTTATTAGTTAGGACGCAACTCTTTTTACTTAACTACACCTAGCCTATATGCCACATGATTCGACTATGACTCGGTCCCTACCCAAGCCTCTGTCATGGGCAATTGTTGCCACATCGTAGCTTACAATCTCCCTTTTAGCAATTGCTCTACTAGGAATTGGACCAGTGACCTTAGCTCTGATACCATGTAAATCTTCTAAGAATAAGAGGGAGAAAATTCTTTCTAATATATTATTCACATTGGAATCTGATTTATATAAAATTACAAAGTCTCTGTCTATGATAATTGACTACTTGTTAACCTATACATTACGTATACTATTGTCTATATTCTTGCTTATCATCATGCTAATAAATCAAGGAAGGTCAATTACATTTAATGAATATTTGTAACAAGAAGCTCCAATTTGGCCAAACACTGAAATTTGATCACAAAAGGATGACCCACACACTGCCACGCATCGACATGTGATAGAGCTTTGGCCACTACATATCATCGCTGGTTACCTAGAACTGGTCGCTAGCAAGTGTGAAGTCTAGCCTAGGTCTTCTTCATCTCTGGTTTGATGTTTTTCATAGTGTCCTTTAGTTATTTTCCTTATGTTCCCTACACTTCATGATGTTTAAAATCAACCAATTTTTGAGTCAGTCTTCTCAAATGGACCTGATCATGGGCTTCAAAGCCCGCCTGATCTTATAGGTCCAGTTTGTCAAATAATAAATTTGAGCTCGAAAATAAGAGCCCAAATTTATCACCTAATGAATTAGGTATACCTGTAATAAATTTTTCTTTCCAGAGAGGAATTTGAAGATCCTTAAAGATATTTAATTTCAAAATAAAAAAATACTAAGAATTTCTTGTCATCTAGTAAAAATTTATTTTGATGCAAGATTTTTAATATCTTTTTTCAAAACATCTTTTGCTAATTTACAATCAGCTCCTACTAAAAATTTTTTATTTAATAAATCACTTCGAAATTTGTTTATGCAAAGAATTATTGCAAGAATTTTTTTTTGATTGTGGAATAGTTTTGCTGAGTTCTATTCTAATGTTTGGAAATAAATGAAATGCATGTAGAGGAGTAAATCAACTTCTTGAAGATGATGTTTCATCAAACTCTTCATTTGAAGGAGAAAAACAAGATTCCCCAACCATTTCTTTAGAAGAAACCTTTAAAGATTCTCTCCAAATTAATGTTCTTACTTCATAATAAAATCTTCTTTTCAAATTAATCAATTATCTTCCTTCGGATGAAGAAAAAATATAATATTTTAACAAACTTTAGAACATTGTGGAAATTCCATTTATGTCAAGCCCTAAAACCATCCAACAACCAAAATGTTATGATTTTACAGAAATTATAAAAATTTTTAACAATAAACCAAAAAAAGTTATGATATTGGATTTGCAAAAAGAAATTAATATTTTTAAAAATGAAATCAAAGAATTGAGAAATACTCAAGATATTTATTCTTTGATAATTAGTCAAATTCAAGAAAAGGAAACAAAAATTTTTGAAAAGGGTAAAGAACCAGTGATTGAAGATCAAGAAGAGGATCTTCCTAAACCATTTCTAAACGTTATTTTAAAAATTTCCATTCAAAAGTGGTATATTTCAATCAAAATTATTATCTAAAATTAATTTATTTTAGAAACAACTGCTCTTTTTGATACTGGTGCAGCTTTAAACTGTATCCATTAAGGGTTTGTTCCTACCAAATTTTTTAAGAAAACTACTGAATCACTTAGTGGTGCTAATAGTTCATGATTGGATATTATTTACAAATTATCAAATGTTATTGTCAAAAATGATAATTTAAGAATTTCTACTCCATTCATTTTGGTAAAAATATTCATCAAATGAAGTAATTCTTAGATCTCCATTTCTTGAGCAAATTATGCCTTTTGGCATTTCTAAAAAGGGAACTGAAACTAAATATTTCAATAAGAAAATTCTTTTTGAATTCTCCAATGCCCCTTTTACAAAACTTTTAATACAATCTAATGCAAAGAAAAAAAAATTTCTGAAGGAAGAAGGTTCTTACAAAATTATAGAAACTCAAATAGCCAAACCTCAAATTGAAGAGAAAATTAAAACTCTTTTATTATGAATTGAAGGATCTATTTGTTCAGACCTTCCAAATGATTTTTGGGAAAGGAAGAAACATGTTGTCCATATTCCCTATGAAAAACACTTTGAGGAAAGAAATATTCCTACAAAAGCTAAACCAATTCAGATAAACGAAGAACTCCTAGAGCACTGTAAGAAAGAAATCAAAGATCTCTTAAAAAAGAGATTAATAAAAAAAATTTAAAGTCCTTGGTCTTGTTTTACCTTTTATATTAATAAAAATGCAGAATCAGAAAGAGGCATACCTAGGTTTGTGATCAATTACAAGCCACTTAATCAAGTTTTATAGTGGATTAGGTATCCTATTCCAAATAAAAAAGATCTTCTCAATCGCCTACATAAGGCAACATTATTTTCCAAATTTGATAAGAAATTCAAATTTTGGCAAATCCAAGTTCATGAAGCCAATAGGTATAAAACAGCCTTTATAGTCCATTTTGGACAATTTGAATTGAATGTTATGCCTTTTGGCTTAAAAAATGCTCCCTCTAAATTCCAAAAGATAATGAATGAAATCTTTAATCCTTATACTGAGTTTATCATTGTTTATATTGATGATGTTTTAATATATTCTGAATCCATTGATCAACATTTTAAGCACCTTCATATGTTTATTAATGTTATTAAGAGAAATTATATTGCAATTTCAAAGACTAAAATTAACCTTTTTCAAAACAAAAATCAGGTTTCTTGTTCATAACATTTACCAAGGAATAATTGTCCCTATTAATTGAGTAATTGAATTTGAAAACAAATTCCCTGATCAAATTCTTGATAAAAATCAGCTTCAAAGATTTTTAGGATGTTTAAATTATGTTCATGATGTTATTCCCAACTTGAATAACATCATAAAATCTCTTCATGATCATCTTAAAAAGGCTCCTCCACCTTGGAAGATGATTATACTTCTATTGTTAAATATATAAAAAATTATGTTCAAAATCTTCCTTGCTTGTATCTTCCTATCCCAAAAGCATTCAAAATTTTTGAAACTGATGCCTCTGATATTGTTGAAACAGAATCAAAAAATTTGAAGAATCTGTCATCGGGTTTGTAAGGATCATTTTTTTAAACAACTGGGATGGTCCAGTTATCCAGATTTTGATTCATATCTTTAATAGTCACAGTAATTGTAACTGCTTGGATCAAAATTTTGGAAATTTTTTTTTGTTAAAATCTTGACCCCAATCAGAGGGAGACAAAACCTTAAGAATTTGTAATGTGGACTAAGCATGAGAAGACTTATCTCTTTGATCAGAAAAATGTTTGATTACAACAGATTTTTTATCTACTAGAATAAATTCATAAAATAATTGAGTTTTCAAAATAGAAGGGGGAGTATAATGAAAACCAGAAGGAAAGATTTTTAAAGAAAGGACCTGAGGATTTTGATCAAAGAATCCTGGTTCATTTTGAAAAACATTCATTACCTTTTTAGGATTTTAGACATAGTTGGTTTTAGGAAGATTTGGTTGGGAAGAATAAGGAACTATATTGTAGGAAGTTTCTATTTTGGTTGGTTGATGAGATTTTTCTTGAATAGCTAAAGATAAATCATCTTCTTCAGTTATATATGCCCAAGCTTTTTTAAATAAATTTTTGCTAGTCTGAAAAGCCATTAAGGTTTTAATTGGGAAATCTTATAATTGCTTTTGAAGAGCAATGTTTGCCCAGATAGTTTTTGGGAGATTTAAAAGTTGTTAATTTGATTAGAGAGCCAATCTGGTTTCTAAATGAACTGCATAATCTTTTGGATTACTTAAAGAGGTTTGATGAGTAGAAAACTCAAGCTTATGTTGGGTTAAAGACCTAGATTTTAGGGATTGAGGGGATGACCCAAGCTTGATTATTTAATAATATAAGTATTTAATAATATAATATAATATATAAAATTATATATTATAACTAAAATCCTAAAATCTAAACTAAAAAAGACTTGTTCACGTGTGGTCCCTATTCAAATCTCATTTTGAGTTTCACAATCTCACCCTCATTGCTTATTCTCACCTTTATAGTGACAGGCTCATAGACATAGCTTCATCTTTCTCACAACTCATCTAATCTCTCATCTAGCTCTTCAAGCAAGCAATCAAGGAGAATAAGCAATTAATGACGGACTACCAATGAATGTGTGTCGATGATGGACCAATGGTGAAATTGTGTAAGTGACGGACTGACGGTGCATTGATCTTCATCTTGTATTCTTTAATCTTCAAGATCTTAAAGGTCTATTGTCAATATTCAATCTTCAATCTAGTATTTTTTGAATGCTTAAATGGTCTTTTTTTACCTTCATCCTTTATCAAATCTCATTATGAATTCTTATTTCTTAAATGGTTGATTTATTCTTGTTATAATCTAAAATTCTTTCTATTATGCTTATTATGAATGCTTAAATGGTTGATTTATTCTTGTTCTGATATAAGATGCTTTTTATTATGCTTATTATGAATGTTTAAACGGTTAAAATTTATTCTTGTTCTAATTTGAGATGCTTTCTATTATACTTGTTATGAATGCTTAAATGGTTGATTTATTCTTTTTCTAATCTGAATTCTTAAATGGTTTGTACTTATTATGAATGTTTAAATGCTTAAATGCTTATTATACTTATTCATATTGTTCTTGATTTATTCTTGTTTTGATCTAGCTTCTTCATTTTATTCTTTTTCTTTAAATAAATTTTTAGGTAGCTTATAAATAAATTTAAGCATTGAAAAAGATTCTTAAAAAAAAATATTACCTTCTAAAGTATGGTTACAAATGACAAAGTTAAATGATGGTAGTGCTCAATGCAATCATTGCAAAAAGCTTTTTGTGGGAGAATCAAACAAAGGTACCTCACGCTTAAGTTGTAACTTAGTTTTACATAAGAAGCATGTATTTTTGGACATTAAGAAGTATAGAAGGTTAGATCTATATCTTTAACATCATTTACATTTGATTGGGATAAAAGTCAAAGGGAAATTGCAAATTTTCTTATATGTGCAAAGTTACCTTTTAGTATTATTAAGTTACTTGCATTTAAGCAACTAGTACATAGTTTTACACATGAAAGTAAGTCAATAAGTAGGCATACAATTAAGAGAGATGTGATGAGTAGTTATTTAACTAAAAAGGAGAGTGTGATAAAGGAGTTAGCAAAAGTGCCTAGTAAGATTGCTTTAACTTCTGATAATTCGAGAGCTAAACACACTGACGATGAATACATGTGTAAAACTATTCATTAGATTGACATAGATTGGAGAATTCATAAAAGAATAATTGACTTCAAAGTTATTTCATTTCCTTTTCCTAGAACCTCTTTAGATGATGAAATTTCCTTGTGTTTGCCTGATTGGAAAATTTTTGAAAAAATAGGCAGCATTACATTGGATAATTCTACCTATAATGATGTGATGGCTACTTATTTGAAGGTGAGACCTTCTATTTCTAAACATTTTTTATGTGATGGCATATTTTTTCAAGTTCGATGTTCTTGTCATAATTTAAACTTGATTGTGTAAGCTAGAATGAAAAAGGTTGATAATGTTATTTCAAAGATATATGATAGGGTGAAATACATTAAAAATGTAGCTCCTAGGAGAAAGAAATTTTATGATATGGATGACAAAAATTTTAATTTGGTTGCAACTAAGAAATTGAGGACTGATATGTATGTGAGGTGGAATTCCACATTTTTTATGCTTGAGCATGCCCTTTATTATCAAAAAGTGTTCCAACAATAGGGGGAAGGGATAATAGTTTTGGAATATTCATACTTTCTGATGAAGAATGGGATAAGGCTAAAGTTCTCCATGAACTTTTACAACCTTTATATGAAGCTACTCTTGTGTTTTTTACTACCAAGAATCTAATTGCAAACATTTATTTCAAAGGAGTGTTTAAAATTCGTGTATGCTTGTTTGAAACCCATAAAAACCCCTTGAGTTCATGAAGGATATGATTTTAGAAATGGTTGCAAATTTTCAGAAATATTGGAAAGAGTACAATTTGTTACTTTCTTGTGTTGTTGTTTTGGATCCAAGGATGAAGTTTAATTTTATTAAGTACTTTTTTTTTTATAAGATTTATGATAATGTTGATGAGAATATGACTAAGATGGTGAATACTCCTCATGGATTATTTGATAAGTACAAAGATGCTTCTATTGTCTCTTTAACTTGTTCTGGAGATAGTACTTCAACTTTAACTATTGTTATTGTTAGTGACTTTGAAGATTATGGTCAATTTGAGTACAAAGAGAAGGACACAGGTAATAAAGACAAAAATATACTTTTACTAGGAAGAACCAAATGAAGAATTTGATGTAACTATTGACATTTTAGATTTTTGGCATTCAGATGTTGCATGATTTCCTAAGCTTGCATCAATGGCTTGAGATACTTTGGCAATTCCAATATCTATTATGGCTTCTAAATTAACATTTAGTATTACAAAGAAGGTAATCAATCCTTAGAGGAGTTCAATATTCTTGAGCACTATTGAATCTTTGGTTTTTTTAGAAGATTGGCTTTGTGCAAAAGGCTATAACGAATGTAATTTTTCATTCGTTGTTTATTAATAAACTCATATCTCTCAATAATGCTAATGTTCCTGTTGATTTTCCTTGAAAATATTATATTTAGGTAATTCGGGAATTTTAGAAGAGACTTTATTGTATTATACACCTTCCTCTGATGACGAAGCTAGTTCTACTAATAAAATTGTAGTAAAAAATATTTTTAAACTTGGTAAGTTGTTTCATTATTTAAGCTAATCCATTATTATAAGACTAGAAAGGTACTTATACTCAAAATTGTTCTTTTTTTAATTATTATTGCAAGGATTTGAAGATTTGGCATTAGAGGCTTTGGTTTTGGAATTAGAATTTGGATGTCTTAGTTGATGCATTATTATGAATTTATTGTTCTAATTTTAAGCTTGTTAGTTAACAAACATTTTAATTTTATTGTATTATGTTTAAGATTTGGAGGCTTTGGATATATATTTGCTTTGCTTTTCATGTGAAATTTATCCTATGAAATTGACATTTTAATTCATGTGATATTATTAAACTTGTTAGTTGGACATTTTAATACTAAAAATGTTACTTTTTTTTTCAAGTCCACTTGCACATTTTATTTGGGCAGGGCAAGCCCAACCCAAATTGATAGACGAAAAACAAGACTACACTCAAGCTTGGGCCCACATATTTCCACTATGTTCATAAGAAAGCTTAGCTCATTTTTTAATAAGCCCAACCCGTGATCAGGTCTATTCTCAATTAGACACTACCAATAATAATGCAGCAAAGGAAACAATTCAACTCATCACTGGACAAAATTTAAATAGCCACAATAATTTATACTAGGTTAGGTTAGTGATGATGTCAAACTTAGGCAAAGGAAAAGATGAAAGAAAAAGTAGATTGGGTTCTAAAATTAATCAACCAAGGTTTATCTTATTCCACTATCTTTATAGGAAGTTCTTCACAAAAAGGTATTTTTCTAAATGCACTTTAGAATAGAACTAAGGTTGTAATAACCTAGATTGTTGATTCAAGAGCCTCAGATCACATGAAAGGAAACTTCTTGCTACTTTATGAACTATAAGTCCTTGTAGTGATAACTATAAAGTTTAGATAGCTGATGGATCAATTTCCAGAGTAATTAGAATTATAAAAGTGATAATTTCTAAAATATTAATACTTGAATCTGTACTTTTGGTGCCAAACTTGTCATGTAACTTGCTTTCAGTAAACAAGCTTACACAAGATTTGATTTGTATTGCTAACTTCTCTTCATATGAATGTGTATTTTAGGATTTGAACTCAGAGAGGATGACTGGTAATGCTAAGGAGTGTAAAGGATTGTACCAAGTCAAGATCAAGAATAAAGCTACTTATCATGCAACCTTGGCCTCTAATATATCTGAAACTTTGGTAAAAGATAGGAATGTTATTTTGTGGCACTAATGCTTTGGTCATTCTAACTTCAAGTATTTGTCCATAATGGTTCCATCATTGTTCATCAATAAAAGCCCTAATTTCTTCTAGTGTAAGGTGTGTCAATTCTCTAAACATTTTCATAACTTTTATGCTTCTCATGATTACAAACCATCTCAACCCTTTTCTATTATTCATAGTGATATTTTGGGTCTATCCCGTGTTCCTACCATAACTGGTGGTCGTTGGTTTTTATATATGATAGATGACCATACTCATTTCACATGGTTATTCCTTTCAATAGATAAGTTATAAACTAGTCTCATTTTCAAAACTTCCATTCCATGATTGAAAATTATTTTCAAGCTAAAATTCAAGTATTTAGAATTGATAATTCTCAGGAGAATTTTAATTCTCTAAAAAAAAAATTTTCTTGAAAAGGGTAGCATTCATTAAAGCCCTTCTATTTATACTCCTGAACAAAATCGTAAGATTAAATAAAAAATAGACATCTATTTGAAGTTTCTCATCCTCTTTTGTTCACTAGTAATGTTCTTAAACATTTTTTACGGTGATGCTATCTTAACTGCCACGTCTCATAAATCAAATGCCCTTTTGCATTATTAAATTTGACTCACCATGTTAAATCCTCTCAAAGAACTTTCCTCACACTAGAATTATGTTTAATCTTCCCTTAAAAGTGTTTGGATGTTTGGCCTAGGTTTATATTCCCTCATAGAAAAGGAGTAAACTTGATCCTAAATCTATCAAATGCATTTTTCTTGGATATTCTCCACATAAAAAAGGATATAAATGTTATTCACCCATCACTAGGGAGTTTTATACGACTTTGAATGTTACATTCTTTGAACAGGTGCCATATTATCCCAAAACTCATATTCAAGGGGAGAATCCAAAAAGTAGTAAGGAGGTATATAAGTTTTGGACAATTGAACCTATATTTGTTCCTTCTTATATTAGCACCAAGCCTATACCTAATAATCCACTTGAAAGTAAGAGCATTCCAACTCCTATTGAAAGCATTTAAGGTAATTCTGATTGTAAATCTTCTAGTGATGTAAACCTACCCTACTGATCTTTATCTTCCTATTGCTCTTAGGAAAGGGACTAGATCTTGTACACAACATCTTATATCTAGTTTTGTCACCTATGAGCAAATTTCTCATAGCTACATGGCTTTTACTACAAAGAAAATTGAATAGAGGTGCCAAAAAGTATTGAAGAAGCTCTCAAATGCCATAAATGGAGATTTTCTATAAATGAAGAACTCAGAGCTCTAAAAAACAATGGCACATGGAAGCTTACGCAAAGTCCCCTTAGGAAACAACTTGTGGGATGTAAATGGGTATTCACTATGAAATACAAGGTTGATGGGAATGTTGAGAGATACAAGGTAATTTTGGTAGCAAAAGGATTTACTCAAAATTTTGGGATAGATTACCAAGAAATATTTCTCCCACTGCCAAGCTTAATAAAATCCAAGTTCTCTTATCTCTGGCTACAAATCTTGATTGGAAGCTTCATTAGCTAGATGTCAAGAATGCATTCCTTAATGGAGATTTTGAAGAGGAAGTCTATATAGAGATACCTCCTAGTTTAAGGCACCCCAAGATTGACAAACTCATGTGAAAACTCCAAAAATCACTTTATGGACATAAGCAATCTCCAAGAGGATGGTTTGAAAGGTTTAAAAAAGTAATTAAGAGCCTTAGATATGCACAAGCTTATACCGATCACACTTTTTTTATCAAAAATTTCCTGGTGATAAGATTACTATTCTAATATTTTATGTGGATGACATAATTGTCACAGGAAATCATAAAGAAGAGGTGACCCATTTTAATAAAGTCTTAAACAAGGATTTTGAAATCAAGAAACTTATAGACTCGAAGTAATTTTTTTGGAATGGAAGTTTCTCGATCCAAAAAGGGAATTACCATTTCCCAAAGACAATAAACTCTTGATTTTTTGAAAGAAACATGTATGTTTGGATGTAAACCTATAGAAACTCCAATGGATCCTTAAAAAAATTGGGTTCAAAGGAAAGCTTTATTTTGGTTTACAAAATAATGTATTAGAGACTAGTGGGAAACTGATATACCTCTCACATACTAGGCCAGATATAAGCTTTGTAGCTATTGTAACAAGTCAATTTATGAATAACCCCACTAAGGAGCACCTTGAAGCAGTAAATAGAATACTAAGGAACTTCAAGATGACTTCAAGAAGAGGTTATTTCAAAAAGGGAACCAATAGAGACATAGAAGTTTTCTCTAATGTTGACTAGGTTGGATCCCTTAAGGATATATAAAAGATCAACTTCTGGATATTCTACTTATGTATAAGGTAATCTAGTTACTAAGAGGAGTAAAACATAATTAGTTATAGTTTGAAGTAGTGTTGAAGTTGAATTTTGAGCTCTAGCACTAGGAATTTGTGAAGTAACCTAGTTAACAATACTTTTTTTTTTTAAGAACTTCATTCCAAAATTCAAAATTTTTAAAGCTATTATGTGATAATCAAGTTACAATAAGAATTTCCAAAAACTCGATTCATCATGATAGAACCAAACACATTGAAATTGATCGACACTTGATCAAGGAAAAAATTGAACAAGGGGTCATGAAGATGATCTATACTCCCACATATCAACCAACATAAAATGTGTTGACCAAATCTTTGCCTAGAACCCAGTTTGATAATCATTTATCCAAGCTGGGTATGATAGATATTTACTCCTTAACTTGAGGGGGAGTGTTGAATACCTAATATATCTTTAATCCTTATTTCTCTCCTAGTCTTTATTTTGTACAAATTCAAAGATTCTTTATTGTATAGATTTTATTTGATTAACATAAGTTTAGGAGAATATCTCTTGATTTGTTTTGGGCTTCTCTTATAAATGGACAAACCATTTCCTTGTATCAAAGATATCAAAAAAATAGAAAACATAATTTCTCTCTAAAATTTCTACTTTAATTAAAATCCTAAGCTATCAATTTAACAATAGAAGCTAAAATAATATATGAAGTGACCATAATGGAAGAAGAAAAGGAAAGAAATGAATTAAAAAAAAGGTTAGAGAATTAACCATTTTCTTATCACAAGGAATTTCAACATTATTTAATCTTTTTATTACTACTATGCTTTTAACTAAGCCAATTAACTCTTAGGAATGGTAAAATTGGTTAGAGAAGTATACTTCTTATTTTAAGAATATTTAAATTCAAACATTAGTTAATTTGTCAGCATATAAAATGAGTTGAATATAAACCTATGCTTTCAGGGACTTATTTAGGATCAAATATCTTATTGTTTAGTTTTCTTAATGAGTTGAATGCAAAGCCAAAGAACTTATCTTAATAAGTAGAGAATCCATCTTAATAAGATAATTAAAGTTCATTCCAAATTAACTTTGTTGTACATGAGTAATTAGACTTGCAAATGTCTTCATATCTAAGTTGTATCATCAATGTTAGTGCTTCATTCACAGGTTATTGCCATTTTCATTGATGCATGGTGTTGCCAGAGTAAGGTTACCTTTCTAGAGTAATTTAACCAGATTTACAACACATTTTTCTCATTACTAATTTAGTATATATTGAAATATAGCACTTACATTAGATTCCTCTCTCACATCACTTTTTACCCAAACTCTATTTCAGAAGAATTCATTTGGAAATAAACAAATTTTAGAAGAAATGTCAAATGGCTTAGGCTTTCTTACATGTATAATGAAGAAGATGTTAAAACAACTTGTTTTTATAAATGGTGATTTATCACATGATTTAAGAACATTGAGAGTACCCTTTAAGCTAGATCAAATAGTTTAAACTACAATAAACAAAGCAAACTAAGATAAACCATATAACAATTATATGTGTTTGGAATTACAAAAAAAATAAATTATTAACACAAATTGATACATAATAATATCATTGTAAGAAATTTTTTTAACTATCTTAATTAGTCTATTATTCTGATAGCATGATTATAGGAAAGTTTCATTCGGTTGAATATGTAATTATTGTAGATTTGATTTATTTTCTAAATTAGACTAGGAACATTGTGTATAAATTCATTGTCCATGTGTAAACCTATAATAAGTAATACAAAAATATTTAGTTATTTAAAAATATTCATGGTATTAGAATATGTGTTCCCTTGACATGAGTATTTTTCTCCTTCTGCAGTATAAGGGTTCCTATATATACCTGAATGGAGTTGAATTCTCCTTCTTGCTTCACCATCCACATCTAGAGATTGATTTTTCTCCCGATTGTACTATCATCGCCCCTTTGGAACTACTACCCCACAAATTTGCCTGCCACCTGCCTCTGCACGCGCCACCATGCGCTGATCATTGATTATAGCCTATGTGGTTGCCTTTTTGGTTACGTTTGCCCTCATTTTCTAGCTATCACTCTTGGATAGATTAGGTCATATTTTGGAGTTTTTAGCTTTTCTCTCTTATTAGGTTTTCTTAATCTTTCAGTATGATGGATATTGTGGAAGGATTCAAAGGATAGACTCTATAACTTATTCATCTTTAGATGAAATTTAGTAAATTGTTTCCTTGTCCTACTATATGGAGACAAGTACAACCTTTAATGCTCATATTCCTTCTCAAATAATTGATTTTGGCATAAATAAACATATGACAGGCTTATCTAAAAGCCTTTAAAACTACTCGTCGTGCCTTAAAAGGTAGAATGTGTGAATAGCCCATGGGTTTGTAACCCTTGTATGTGGAATAGGTTCTCTTACGTGTACTCTTAATATTAAAATTTTCTCTATTTCCCATGTAACTGAGTTTCCTGTTAACCTCTTATCTGTCAGCTCCATCACAAATGACTTAAATTGAAAAATTATGTTCTTACCTGATCATTTTGAGTTTTAGGACCTTCAAATAGGGGGGAAGGATTGGTAGTGGTAGATTATGTGTTGTCTTATACATGGTTAATGAACTTTAAGACTCAGGTTAGGATTTTTGTAATTAATAAGGGAATGACTAAGGATGTTAACAAGTAAATCCTACAGTAGCATACACAATTAGGCCATCCATCATTTTTTTTTATCATGAAGAAGTTATATTCCACCTTATTTTCTAGAACTCAAGATGAATCATTATTCTGTGATGCTTGTGAATATGTAAAAAATACTCGAAATTATTATCCTTTGAGTCCTAATTAAAGTTTTATTCCATTTATGACTATTCACTCTAATGTATGGGGCCTGACTCACACACCTTCCTTGTCTAGCAGCTTTTAGTTTCTTATCTTTATTGATTGCTGCACAAGAACTACTTAGGTCAATATGTTGAAAGCCAAAAGTGAAGTATTTCCCTGCTTCCAAACATTTCATAAGATGATCTGTACTCAATTTGATGCTAAGGTCAAAATCTTGAGAACTGATAATCGAAAAGAATACATAGATCTCAATTTTGGTGCCTATTTAGAAAGCCATGGGATAATCCATCAAACTAGTTATCTTTATATTAGTGCCCAAATAGGCTGGATGAAAGAAAAAATAGACACTTGTTAGAAGTGGCTAGATCTCTCATGTTCACCATGAATCTACCCAAACCTTATTAGGGGGATGCAAACCTGGTAGCTAATTATCTTATTAATTGTATGCCTCTAAAAAACCTTAACTTTAAGAGTCCTCATAAAGTTTTAAAAGGTAAAATTGAATATACCATCCCTCATAAGGTGATTGGATGAGTTGGTTTTATTCACACTAGAAATGGTGGAAAACTTGATCCTATAACCTTTAAATGTGGTTTCATCAGGTATTCTATTACAAAAAAAAGATCATAAATGTTATCATACTCCCTCCAAAAGAAAATTGGTTAGTATGGATGTTACCTTTCGTTATACAAAGCCCTACTTTAGTAATCCTTCATCACCTATTCAAGGGCAAATCAATGAATTAGAAGAGGTGCTCCTTGATCTAGAAGACATAAGGGAGAATGAAGTTTAGGAGGAGACTATTGGGAGATTGGAGAGATTGGGCAGACTTGATTTTATGATATACTTAAGGATGAATTGTGTGAACAGAGTTGAAAAAGCCATTATGCAATTTGCTGAATCCTCCTCCACTAATGAGTTATTTACATTCCCTACTAAATTAGATTTACTTATTGATTATAGAAAAGGAGTCAAGTCTTATACCAAACATCCTATGTCTAAATTTTTTTTCTATCGCTCCCTATCCCTATTATATAGAGCCTTTTATTTGTCAATTTTCTTAGTGTTTATTCCACAGAATTTGAAGGAGGCTATTACAAATCTCAAGTGGAAGCAAGCGATCATTGAATAAATGAAGGCCTTGTCTAAAAATGGGACTTGGTCTATCCTCTGCAAGATAAGAAATCTGTGGGTTGCAATTGGTTCTTCATTATGAAACATAAAGCTAATTGTTCAATAGAATAGTAAAAAGCTAGAGATAATGGATTCACAAAAACTTATAGAGTGGCTTATTAGGAGACATTTTCTACTATTTCAAAAATGAACTCCATTAGAATTTTGTTATCTTGTGCAATCTCGATTGAGACTTACATGAATTTGATGTGAAGAATGCATTGCTTCAGAAAGAGATTTGGAAGAGGAAGTGTATATGGAAATGCCACTAGGTTTGATAATTAACAGATTCAAGGGTAGGTGTGTAAGCCAAAGAAGGCTTTATAAGGATTGAAATAATCCCCGAGGATATGGTTTGAAAATTTCAATAATGCTATGATTTCCTTTAGCTATAAAAAAGCAATGTTGACCATACCCTCTTTATAATAAATAAAAAGGGCAAACTCACTCTTTTCATAATCTAAGTTGATGATACAGTAATGACTTGAGATGATCAAAAGGAGATGTCCCAGTTGAAGAATCTATTGGCATAGGAATTTGAGATCAAAGATCTCGGTAAACTATAGTACTTCTTGGTAATTGAGGTTTCTTAATTAGAGAGAGAAATCTTTATTTCTCAAAGGAAGTATATTTTGGATGTCTTATAAGAGACTAGCATGAAAGGGTGTAAACTAGCAAAATCCCCTATTGAAAGTAATCACAAACTACAATCAGGAGTTGGAGAGTGAATTGATAAGGAAAGATATCAAGGGTTAGTTAGAAAACTGATTTACCTTTCTCACACTAGACTAGATACTTACACTTTCAGTTTAGTGAGTTAGTTCATGCATGATCCTAAAAAAATCCCATATACAGGCTACCTTTCATATCTTGCGATATCTAAAATCTAGCCTAGGGAAAGGATTAATTTTCTCCAAAAATGGTCACCTACAGATAGAAACCTTTATAAATGCAAATTGGGTTAGATCACTAGATAATAGAAGATTTACATCCGGATACTGTACTCTTGTAGGAGGGAACTTAGTTACTTATAGAAGTAAGAAGCAAAGTGTTGGTTCTAAATCCATTGTAGAATATGAATATAGAGTTATCACACAGGGTATTTGTGAACTTCTGTGGGTACAAAGTTATGAGAAGAATTGAAACTTCTGGAAAAGGAGAAATTGTCCTTTTATTGTGATAACAAAGATTCCATTAGTATAAATCATAATCTAATTTAGCATGATCAAACAAAACACATTGAAATTGACAGGCACTTTATCAAAGAAAAGGTTACTAGTGGAATCCTAAGCCTATTTTATGTGATGTCAAAAAAGTAGCTTGCTGACGAATTTACCAAAGGCCTTAGCAAACAAATGTTTCACATGCTAGTTTGCAAGTTAGGCATGTGTGACATATTTGCACCAATTATTATAGATTTATTAGGCTGAATATTTAATTGTTGTAGATTCCATTAGTATATTTGAATTAAAATAAACATTATAAAAATCATAACACTACTTAAATTAACCTTAAAAGATGCTCCAAAACACCAAAACATTCCTTACAAAAACTAGATAATGTATTGTCACCAAAACAACATTTATTAACCTTAATAGGGGCTCTGAAGTACCCAAACAAGCCTAACAAGAACTAAGACGACATGTGATGCTAAAAATAACACTTATTAAATTTGAAGGGACAATAAAGTACAACAAAAACTTAATAAAAACTAAAAAAACATACAAAACATAAAAAAAGCCCTTAAAATAACATTTTTGGAATTTTAAGAAGGGTCCTTAGAGAGAGAAACAAGATAACACCAGCACTAAAATAGCACCCTAAGGCGACCATATTAAGCATTTTAACAAGGTTTAAAGAGGGGGTAAACCCATCAAAGTCCAGCACTTGTAACAACATTTTTAACCATCATTATGGCACTAAGATATTGATTTCAAGTGGCAAAACTAAATGAAAAACCAACACGATATTTGCACAATTTAAAACATATCATTTAAGCACTTTGAAGAAAAGATTTCCAGTGGAAAAATTAAACCAACGACCTTAAGAATATTTGCACAACTTAAAACATCATTTAGAACTTTGAAGAAAGGATTTCAAGTGAAAAAATTAATTCAGCAACCAACATCATATTTACACATCTTAAAACATCATTTAAGCACTTTGAAGAAGAGAGTTCAAGAGGGAAAACAAGCCAAAAACCAACACTAAATGACAAAACTTTAAGGCCACCATTTAAAGCATTTTTAAAAAGGATTTCAAGTGGTGAAGGAAAGCTAGACACTAGCTACTCAAAAAACACTTTAAAAACCATGTTAATATGTAAAAACAAGATACCAAAATGGAGAAATATACATAAAAAGCTCTAAAACCAGCATACTAAATTACCATTTTCATATAAAACAAATTCAAACAGAATGAAAAACACAACAATAACTACAACTTGTGACTTACCACTTTTAATCTTCATCTTAGAACTAAAACATTGATTGCAAGTGGGATAAAAATCAAATATGTAACATACACTAACTTATGACACAAAACCATAATTTTAAAACAAAAAGAGTTTAATTTATTAAAATTATGGTAAAACGCAGCCCTGTATTTTGCTACATTATACCCCATTTTCAACTACCAAAATGAAGGATTATTCCACTAAAATTGCAATAAAATGCAACTATTATCTCAATAAAACTAATGAGCGATTTTAACAACAAAAACATTGACTTAACCCATGAAAATACAATAAATTACAACACCATGTTCAACCATAAAATAGAATTGAGTATAGTGGAAAATGGGAAAATTAAAGCTCAAAAAGAGGAAGGGAAATGTCACTCAACAGCATCCATGAATCAATGGAGAATAAAATAGAACAAGATAAAAATAAAGGAGTCTAGGGACTTATCTAAGCCAAATAGAGAAGAAGATGCGAAAACACCAAGGGGAAAAGTGTCGAGTGATTTCTAACCTCGTTTAGCAGTGTTGCAACAATTAGTCCTTCCAGTGAGTAGTTGTTGTGGCAATAGGCTAGCTAGAAACACGAGGGTCTACAGGTGTATTGGTCGACGAGTGCATGTAGTTTCAAGAGCGAAATGAAGCTTAGGAATGTTTCTTTCCTTTGCTGTTGGTGTTAATCAAATGAGGGGTGAAAGGAGGGAATAGGTAAAATTTTTAAATTTTAGCTCTTATAATAAGTAGGAAATAGATTTTATTTTCAAAATTTTATAATTTTGTAATGGATGATAAAAATTAAAAAAATAGTGACAAAATATTAACGACAGACTAGTATGTTAGTAAATTAGTTAATTTTTTTAAATTAATGATAATTTTTTTTTTCAACACAAATTTGTTATTATTTTATTAATTTAATGATGGACTTTTAGTTTGTAAAAAAATTATCAATAATGTGTATTTTTCTAATACTGTAAACTTCAATATGATATATTTAATGTAATAATAAAGAATTAATTTTATTATTTTGAAATAAAAATATATTACTTGAAATATTAATTTTTTTTACTGAAAGAAATTAGGAGATATTTGCATAATATTGTATCAAAAGTCAAATTTTAGGAGTAGTGAGTGCATTTTTAAAACAAAATAAGTATTAAGTGTAATTTCACCAAACCTTAAGGGAAGTAGGTGTAATTTATTCTAATTTACATGTTTTTATTAATTTTCATTTTTTTTCGTAAAATATGATTAAATTAAGGAAACGAAGGAGTCTAAAATACCTAAGTTACGAGGGAACAAAGTACTATTAAAGTTATCTAAAAAAGCATGATCTAAAAGCAAAGGAACAGAGCTAAAGCAGATAAGGTTATTCTTCTCCAAAAGAAGCATGTTTTGTAAGTCCATCGTTATAACTATTTTATTATCTATAAATATGTCTAATTTTGGATTTGGAAAATCTATGTAGGTAGGACTTGAAAATATCAATCAATGGAAACAAAAAGTGAGATTTAAAAGTATTGGTGGTTTTAAGAAGACTCACCACCATTAAACAATCTAATTCAATCAGGATATGAATAATGTTTAAATTATTAGTTAATTTTAAGTCCTAATGCTACTTCCCAAAGATCTGCTAGTAGGCTACATTTATGGCCAAAAAATTTAGACAAGCCATTAACCCATCTCCCTGTTTTGATCTCTGATAATTCCTCCAACTGCCATGCTTTTATGACTATTGATGCAAGTGCCATATGTGTTCAGTTTGTGCCAACCAGTAGGGGGAGGTTCCAAGATGATGAGACCCTCATTGTTAGAATAACGAGAGGAAGGAGAGGGATATAAGACATGGAATTTGATGATTTTGGATCCTCTGCTTGGCGCTCTCTGCTGGGCGCCTGCTTGGCTTTTTAGCGATGATTTTATCCGTTGCTAAAGTGTGTTTTAATATTATTACAACGAATATTATTGCTGCTATAAATTTTGTTTAAATAATTAATTTAAAAAAAGTTATAGTGGTAATAATTTTGTTGCAAAAAACTTTAGCAATGAAAAAAACCGCTGCTAAAACAACCAACAAGCACCCAGCAGAGAACGCCCAACAGAGAATCCAGATGCGAATTTGACTGCTCTCACTCTAGCAATCTTGAAAACTTGGTTAGGGTTGAAATTAGAGCTTTCAAATATCTTCTTGTTTTTTGGTTCTCTTTAATGTGTCAAAGAAGATATATGATATAAGTTCCTAGAGGAATATTAAAGGAATGGGTGACATGGAGCTAGTAATGTTAGATTTAATCTAAGTGCTAAAGTTGGAGGAAGGAATGAGATGAAGACTTCTTATAGAACTCTAGACATTAGCTATGACAAAATGAGTGATTCAAGTTCTCTTCATGGTTAGAACATTGCGCACAAGAGGTAGGGATGATAAGACCTCTACTAGCTATTATTCTTTTACACGAGAGACCATTCCCAAAAAGGTTATAAATGAACATTTTGTATTTATTATGGTAATTCAATCTCCATATCAAAGAGAAGTCAGCTTTGTGTTACCATTTAGTCTTCTATTCCAAAATAAGATTTCATTTTTTCTTAAGGGAGAGTTGATAGTGTAACATCCCAAAATTTGACAAAATATTTTAATGTCAAATTCTACATAAATATAATTACAACTAATTAATTTCATGAAGATTTAATTGCATGTAGATTTCAATGAAATGTTAACCTTTACACTAAAAGACTAATAAAATAATAGTTAGAATACCTTAAAATTGAAAATAGGAGATTTTAAGAAAAATATAGAATGCCTTTCTAGGAAAAAATTCCCTATTCAAACCATAATTTAATTATAATTCCTTAACTAAATTACTATAAAATTTTATTCCTTCTATATACCACTACTTATCCCAGCCCCTTCTCCAAGTATTCTTTTAAGTCTTCTTCCCTTATTCCCTTCGAAGCTCTCACCCCACTTAATTAAGATACAAGTAAACCCTAGAGAGAGAGAAAGAGGAGGAAGAACTAGAGAGAGAAAATCTTTATCTCTCTATCCATTTCTTCTCTAACCCTTACAAAACTTAAAACCTAGCTTCATCAAGTGAAGAGGAAGTAAACTTCACTTTGCTTATGAACTTCAAGTGAGGAAGAAGGAGTAAAATCAACCTAGAAAGTTCTTTTTATCTTCCCATAAGTTTTCAAGGTAAGAAGCATTTTCATAACTCCATATGGGTGTAAGATATCAACTAGTATTATGTTTTGAGTGGTTGAAATCTTTGTTTCTTGCTTGGGTTAAGTGGTTGGAAACAAAATCCTTTAGATCTACTAATAAAACATGTTGGGTGTTGTAGAAATCTTGATGGAGAGTGGGATGAACTCCTTGATATGGGTGTTGTGCTCTTTTCTATGACGCTTGAAGATTGCATGCTTGTTAAATATAAATATTTGGATTTTTACTTGTTGAATTAATAGGGTATGGTTGAGACCTTTTATGGTGTAAAACTAAACATTTTCTTATAAAAATGGCCATTGGTAAGCTTAGAAATGTATGGAAAGAGGACTTTTAGCCCTAGAAAAGTGTGGCTGTGTAGTTCATCGTAGCAAGAAAGGCAGTCAGCAGCAATGAAGTGTCCCCCAAGTGTGTCCTTTTGTGTAATTAGCCATGGGTTTTGTTGTGATAACCTTTCTAAAGCCCTAGATTCACTTATAGTAGTTTAGCTATGAAACCCTAAATAAATACCTAGGATAAGTATAGGGAAACTAGAAAAGGAGATTTAAGGAGAATACTATAAAGGAATTTTAAATAAAACAATTATGTTAAAGAGCTAACTTGTGATGTTTTATTCATGGAATTATGCATATCAATTGAATGTGATATTGTAGTAATTGCATCTTCTATGAGTTGAAAATAGCTTCAGTAATATATTCAAAATGTACATGCACATTATAATTGTGAACATGTGTAACTAAATTGTAATTGTGCCATGAAAGTTTTATTATGAAAGTTTATTGTGAAAGATCATAAAAAAGCTGTCATAAGTTCTTTGCTTGAATATATGTTTCATTTTGGAGTATTTAAGGGTAGATAACTATAGGTATTATAGGATGCCATGGTTTATCTTATATGGGTGACTCATTCTAATAAATTCTTGAATTAGTTGATGTATATAAGAAGAAAGGGGTTAAGTAGGGTATCCCAAAGGCCTAAAAGGCATCTTACTTATATTCTCATTTCTTCTGTGACTCTGAATATAATGAGAAATAATATATATTTGAGGTACATGAAAAGAAAATATGAGTCAAGAAATGGCATTTCCAAGGACATGGTAATCCCGATGGCACTAGACGCATGTACACACCAAAGGATGCCCTAGAGTTAGTGGCCAAGGTCAGATGACCACTATATGTTGCTCAAAGGTATAAGATGACAAGTTTCTAATTATGTTATAATTTATTTTCCTTGTATGTGTTATATTCTATAGTAAGGAAAACTATATGAATTATAACTCACATATGTTGAGATGGTAATATGTATGAATTGCTTTTCTACTGAGAATTTTATTTTCACCCCTACTGATGAGTCTATAGATGTCTCAGTACTACCTCTTGCTAGATATTGAGGTGGAGATGATTATGGTGCTGTGGTTGGACACTTTCACGTTAATATATGACATAATGGTCATCACTACGATTGAAGCACTCCTCATTTCACCCCCACCTGCATTCCATCCTCCAATTTGAATATAGATATAATGTATGTGAAGATAGGCCTTTTTGGATAGACAAATAATCCCCATTTTGTATATTTTTGATGTAGTTGTATGTAGACTTGTATGTATCTCTATAACCATATATATTTTGATCAATGTATATATATATAGCTTTAACATAGCATTTTAATATGTACAAAAATCCCATTGCAATATATGATTATCTTTAAATACTCAACTTTATTTATAATGAAGTTAAATATATTTTTTTATACAAAGAATTGTATCCTTTTTTTTTAAAAAAAAAATAAAGTACGTTAGGCTATCAAAGGAGATCCCAGGGAAATAGAATGAGCCATTAATAAGATAGATTAATCAAACCACCACGTAATAATTAATATGTAATCAAGGCATTACATTTATTGTATTAGAGCAAACCCTTAGACCAGCCTAGTGTATAGATAGCATAAAGTAAGGTAAGGAATAGAGATTATAGGTAGAATAGCCTTATACAGACATGATTTGATTGGTGATTAAACCTAGGCAATGAGTTAGTTAAATGTGGTTTGATGTAAGGAATTGTTAGATGGGTAAGTACTAAGTTAAATGTATCTCCTGTTGTTGCTATATTTTTCACTATTAAAATTACTATTATTGAGACTGATCACCTCAATGATGATTATTTTGTATAAGCAAAATATGACACCACCAAGGAGGAACGCTACTAACAGGACTCTTAAAAATCTTAAGGATAGCTTAACAGACATGTTGGGCTTATTCTACAATATGGCCAATGTCATGAGGGAACAGGCACAAGTCACAACTAAGATGTTGAGACAAGCTCAGGAGGGTAATCATTACCATAATAATCCACCCCTATACTTGAAAATGGTATTCTTGTGAACAATCATTATCGAGGTTAGGTAGAGTTCCAAAAGGCCAAACCCCCATCTTTTAAAGGCACTTGTAACCCTACTTTAGGTGAGAAATGGTTGAGTGAGCTAGAGAAAATCTTTACTATCTTAGAGACACCTGATCGTCAAAAAGTGATATGTTCTGTATATATGATGGTAAGAGAGACAGAGCACTGTGGCTCAGAGCCAAACAGTTAATGAAAAATAGGGGAGTACCCTTGAATTAGAAGTCTTTTCAATGCATGTTCTTAGAGAAATACTTCCTAATGAATGTTAGGAAAGAACGGGAGATAGAGTTTCTGCAGTTAAAGTAGAGACATAAACCTTTTGGAGAGCATTTGGCTAAATATAAGGAACTTTCCAAATTTTCCTCTTACGTGAAATTATAGCCAAAGGATGAAGAGTGGAAAGTTACCTAATTGGAGTCATGGTTAGATTTAAACTTGAAAACCTATATAGTTCCTTTAGAAATCCTAAAGTATACCCTTATGATGAATAAGTGTAGAATTATCATTCGGAACTTAAAAGAGAAAACTAAGTAGAAGTTCTTATTCCAGGGAAAGAAACCAAGTGGAAATCTAAGTACTTAGGGTAGAAACTTCAAACTAACCCCAGGTCACTCTAAACAACCAAATAACTTTACCTTATATCCCAAGTGTGGGAGAAACCATAGGAATAGACCATGTCTATAAGGCCAAGGGCTATGCTACTGTTGTGGTAAGCCTGAACACTTTTTGAAGGAATGCTCTGTTAAACTCCCACCTCAAAAAACAAATGAACAAAGGGTTTACATTGGATGGTCGTGTAAGTCCTAAATCTCATGATCTCATATGGGATTTTGGTAAGATAAATGATACCCTTATGACTGTACTCTTTGACTCGGGTGCAAACTATTCTTATATTTCACAAGATTGTGTGTCAAAACTTCAGCTACCTATTTCTTATTTACCTGATGATGTTTGTGTGACTACCCCTATGGGAGACTATACTGTGTCTACTTATGCATGTTTGAATTGTCCTATTAAAATACATGATCTTTTATCTATAGTAACTCTTTTTTTCCTGCTTATAAAAATGTGGATGTAATCTTAGGGATGGATTGCTTGTCTGAGAATCGAGTCAAAATAAATTTTTATGATAAATCTTTTGAATATTTAACTACTGAATCAAATAGTAAGGACCCAATGTTGATTAATCATGAACATGTTCTCTTGACCTCTTCAAAGATAGAACTGAACCAAAGCCTTGAGGCTATATGTAACAACGGGAAAGATTCGAAAGAATTTTTAAAGAATTTTAAAAGATAAAACTTGATTTTAACCCTAATCCCAATCAAACGAAGCCTGACACGTATTTTGAGGATAATGACTTGACACAGAAGGTCGCTTGAAGCCAGAAACTCGATCAAACAGAAAGAAATGTAATCCGGCGATCAGAAACTGACGGAAGGAGTTTCGTGCGTCACTTTCGTTGACGGAGGCCAAGACTTTCGCATGGAAATGCGTGCCAATGTCTGGAAGGATGCCGACACCCTAAAAGATCCCCGGGTGGCCTGGGAAAAGTCGGGATCGCCCCTGGAGGCTTTAAATTACGCGAAAGCCCGCCATTTCTCCCATTTCACTCTCTCTCCTCACCACTCTCTCTCTCTTCTCTCTTTCTCTCTCCACCTTCCTCCACCGTGAGCGGCCACCACAGCCACCGTGGGCGCCACGAGGTACCAGCAAGCGACCCTCATCGCCCACAACCACCAGCAACCAACCACCGCCACCAACGGCCGCCGGAGACGCCGAAAAAACGCCGTTTTCTCCATCGCGCGTGAAATTTCCCCGGCGCCGCCGTCCGACGCCGTTGGCCGCCACCGCCACCACCGTAGCCCGAGCTGCCGGTGCCTCCCGATGGCTCGGCCGTTGAAAGGAGGCGACGCGCCGGATCGAGGCAAACGCCGTCGCCGTGGCGAGACTCTTCGTGGCGGAAAACCGTTCAAGCGGCCGTGACCCGCCGTGCCACCACCGTATTCGGACTCCTGAGCTTACGGGCTTCACCGTGGTGTAATTTACGAGACAAACCGCACCTCACCGCCGTGTCATCGTGCAGCGCCGTCTTGTGCGTGTCTTGCCGTCTTGGAGTTCTGGGCGTGCATCCCGAGAAACCGAGATCGGGCGTAGAATTCCATAATCCGAACACGATGGTAAGGTCCGTTTTCCCAAAACTGATGTTATATGATTGAAATGGCTGCGAGCGTAATTAGGTAATTAATTAACCTAGGTAAGCGTGTATAGGGTTTAGGATTGAAAATTGGATGACGTGGCGAATCTAAATATTCAATTTCATGTCCAGGGAATTAATTGGGCTCGAAACCGAGATTTCTGAGTCTGATTTGAATTGAAGCGGCCGGAGACCAGGTAGGATAATTTACACTTCAGAACCTAGAATTGATTTAGTGAATACCTAAGCGATTTAGGCGATTTGTATGGAATTGCGTCTTTGCTTTCGATGGGATAAAATTGCATGCTGTGTCTTTGAAAACCCTAATTGCATGTTAGACACCTTGTTTATCGAGTTTAGATGCCTTTAGGGCGGATTTACTTAGGGTTGGGTACTTGATAGCCGGTATGGGACGTAGTTAAGTATCCCTAAATGCAGAAGCTTTTAAGCGAAACTATTTTTATCGATTTAACTTTGTCTTGAGTTAGGGATTGCGGCGTTAAACCAGGCGACCCTAAGAAAGGTTTAGGGAGTATAAGGGTGGATAACCTACAGGGGAAAGCGTTGTGATTTAGGCGTGATACCACAGAACCCCGAGGAATAGCCGGCCAGAGTGCATGTGAGTTCGAATAGGCGTATGAGGATGAGAATTAGCGTATGTGCACATGCTAGGGGCGCATACTAGATGTTGATTCTCACAGGTCCTTGAGTGAGTGATTGGTGTTACGGATCACACTCACAATATAGGCTTGATTCGGGTGATTGGTGTTACGGATCACACCCAGCGATAAGAGAGTATTCTCTCAGACTACGTGCAATTAGAAGATGATTTAGATTGATTCTGATGGATTTGTAACCAACGTGGATTGAGATACACGGGGCATGGGATTTCATTTGATTTTTATGGTGATTTTAAAAAGCAGATTTCAGTTGTGATATATTACGCCAATTTCCATGTGTTTAAGCGATTTTAAAGATAAGGTATTCCTTTGTTTTGGTGATTTGGGAAGACGATTTCGGTGTTCGCACCGAGTATTCAACTGGTTTTTGAATGATATTTAAATTGTAAATTATTCTCTTGGGATTCATATCTCATTAGGTTGTGTACTGAGATGAGCGAGGGACGAGCGGGAGCCAGGACGATAGCCGAGGTGACTTGAGGATAGACAGAGGATTATTTAGCTTAGGCTTGAATCGTTTGTACATATACTTTGATGACCTTTATTAATTATCGATTTTGTTTCTTGTAATTTATGTATGGACTAGGTGAATGTATATATGGCGTTTGAGGCAGTATGTATGGATTGTAGCGATGAATTAATGTTACGGTGTATGGATTTATATTAGTATGTTTCTTCTTTGTTATTGGGTGGTTGTTACGTTTTAAGCAGGTGATTACGTACTTGGGATATGACCAAATTACGAGGAAACTCTGCGGATTTTCGGTAGAACTTACGGTAAGTAAACTTATGGATTTGAATTGAAATGTGTATGAATGTATAATGAGACATGTATATCAGTTTTAGATTTCATTCCGAGTTATTATTGATGATATATGTATGTGTATTTAGTTAGGCTGCGTGTGAATCGGGGTTGAGCAGAATCTGAATGGATAACGGAGAATCTATTTGGGTTACGCTCAACCGATGGCGATCCACAGCGTTCCCACATAGGGAATAAACATTGAATGCCACATATGCTTCCGCTAATCGACGAGCATCGCGTATGGCGTATTAGGGTCGTTACAATTATGGTATCGAGCCTGGTTTGTCGGATCTTACGGTTTAGTGGACTTAGGACTTTAAATCTTCGGGCTTGCGGCTTTAGGATTTTGATTGATTTGACTACGGCATGATAGGACTTGATTTGAATTGATAATGAGCGGAATGATTTTGATGCACTACATTAATTATTGCCGTGTGGCCCGATCTGTTTGTTTACGTATCGGATAAACATGGCGAGAATCTAGCGGGACGCCACACGTAGGCCCAGGGGAAGGCCAAGGCACGAAGCGGTGCGTCAGGGTAGTGGTAGCATGGACCGAGGTTGACATGCGTGAGATGATGGAATCTATCGATTAATGGCCGATGCCATGAGAGACCAGGCCACTACCAAAGTGCCAATGCAATGAGACGGCGAAGCGGGATGATAGGCAGGCGAGAAACAGCGGAGCCACCCAACGGGTGAATCCACTATATCGGGGATGGATTGAATTCGGAGAAGCGAGTCCATCTCCGTTCACAGGTGCCTCCGAACCATTTCTTTGTGGAAGCTTGGATAAAAGGAATTGAAAAGATTTTCAGGTTGTTGCGGTCACGGCGAAAGAACGAAAGTCACATATGCAACATATATCTTTGAAGGACGAAGTCGAACTTTGGTGGAGCGGATGCACAAAGCAATTGATGGAGAGCCGAGGCATCCCAATCGACTTGGGAATCTTTCAAGAGAGTCTTCATGGATCAAGATATCCCTGAGAGCGTGAAACAAGCAAAGGAAGCTTCGATTCTGAAGCTCACCCAGGAGGCGGCCGTTTGACGAGTATCCAAAAGCTTGATTTGAGAATTATCAAGGTACTCTACTTACTGCGAATGCATTACGATGAGGCTTGAAAGCGAAACAATTAGAAGAAGGCCTCGATCTACCTATGAAGACTCGGTTGGCTACCACTGGAGATTCGAGACTTTGCCACATTTGGTGAATAAGTGCAGAATTCTGAGCAAGAATTTAGAACAGAAACAGGCTCAAAATATGACACAGCGTCTGAGGCAGAAGCCCGGACAAGCGCCAGAAATCAGAATGTAAGAAGCGGTATGTTTAAACCGCAACCAGGGCTTCTAGTAGCGGTGGGAGGCGACCTGATAATACTCTTTGTCAGAAGTGTGGTACCAGACATCCAAATCAACCCTGCTGGCATCAGACTCCCCTCCAGTGTTATAGATGTGGAGGCACAGGACACATGGCCAGATCGCCCTTCCAGGGGAATCGGCCCGACATCTGGTAGCCGTAGACCACAAGCTCCAGGGAGAGTTATTACCATGAATCTTTGCCAGCGTCGACAGGTCCTCGGGCTTGATGCAGGGTAGAGGTAAAATTTATAATTTTTCTTTGATAGTATTGTTTGATTCGGGTGCTACGCACTCCTTTATTGCTGATGCATGCGTAGAACGAATGAGATTACCTGTTCAAACCTTGCCCTGTGACCTATACATATCCACACCCTTGGGAGAAGCCACTATGTCCCCACGAATATGCCTAAATTGCCCTTTAACCATTGAAGATACCTTATTTCTTGTGGACTTAGTGTGTATACCATTGTCAGGGATCGACGTTATTTTGGGAATGGATTGGTTGACTAGGAATCGGGTCTTGTTGAATTGTTCCGAAGGGACAATTACTTATCTAGATAACGTACCTGTGCGTGGTAATGACAGAGCTTGTGAGATAGGTGATATGTCCCTCAATCTCTCTGAGGTAGAATTGCAGGATAGATTAAGTCAAATCCCGATTGTTAGCGACTTTCCGGTGGTATTTCCTTTGGAAATTTGTAAACTGCCACCACCTAGAGAGATAGAATTCACCATTGACCTAATTCCGGGAGCGGGTCCAATAGCTATGACCCCGTATCGTATGGCCCCAGCAGAATTGAGAGAATTAAAAGTCCAAATCGAAGACATGTTGGAGAAGGGGTTCGTTAGGCCAAGTGTATCACCATGGGGAGCTCCGGTCTTATTCGTAAAGAAGAAAGACGGGAGTTTAAGACTGTGTATTGATTACCGACAATTGAATAAGGTGACCATTAAGAACAAATACCCATTGCCACGTATTGACGATTTGTTTGATCAGTTGCAAGGCGCGACTGTATTTTCTAAGATAGATTTAAGGTCAGGATACCACCAGATTAGGGTTAGAGAGGAGGATATTCCCAAGACAGCATTCAGGACAAGATACGGCCATTACGAGTTTTTAGTGATGCCGTTTGGATTGACGAATGCACCATTGTCTTTATGGATTATATGAGCAATTTTCAGGCCCTATTTAGATCAATTTGTTGTGGTGTTCATTGACGACATCTTAGTATATTCCAAGACTCACGAAGAGCATGCCCAGCATCTTAACACGGTGTTACAGATACTGGAAGAGAAACAATTGTATGCAAAGCTGGAGAAATGTGAGTTTTGGTTAGAAGAAGTGAAATTTTTAGGACATGTGGTAAATGGGAAAGGAATAGCGGTCGACCCAAAGAAAATTGAAGCAGTATTAGATTGGGATCGACCTAGAACGGTCACCGAGATTAGGAGTTTCTTGGGTTTGGCCGGTTATTATCGGAAATTCATTCAAGGATTTTCACAGATAGCTGTGCCATTGACCCGGTTAACTCGGAAAGGGGTAGACTTTGAATGGAGCGAGCGGTGTGAGACCGGTTTTGGATTTCTGAAAGAGAAATTGACCACCGCTCCTGTACTAATTATTCCGAAACCCCTAGAACCCTTTACTGTATACACAGATGCATCTTTGAGAGGCCTAGGTTGTGTTTTGATGCAGGATGGGAAAGTTGTGGCTTATGCATCGCGACAATTGTAACACTGCAGAGGAGAACTATCCCACCCATGACTTAGAATTAGCTGCCGTTGTGTTTGCCCTAAAGATTTGGAGACATTACCTGTATGGCGCGGTATTCGAGGTATATAGTGATCATAAGAGCCTTAGGTATTTGTTTGATCAGAAGGAATTAAATATGAGGCAGCGTAGGTGGGTAGAATACTTGAAAGACTTTGATTTTGAATTGAAATATCATGCAGGGAAAGCAAATGTTGTGGCCGATGCATTAAGCGAAAGTCACTACAACTAGCCAGTTTAATGATTAGTGAGATGAGATTACTTGAGGATTTTGGGAACCTTAGCCTCAACGTAATCTCATTTCCGCAAAGATTAGTGATGAGTGACTTTTTGATAACCTGCGAACTGAGAGAATTAATTAAACAAGCCCAACTTGAGGATGAATCCTTGGAGGTATATGCAGACCAACCCGACTTTGGATTAGCACCTGATGGAGTTTTAATGTTTAGAAAGAGAATAGTAATCCCAAACCATCAAGAATTAAAGGAAAAAGTGTTAGCGAAGCTCACGAAGCCATTACACTATCCACCCCGGTATTTCCAAGATGTATCAGGATTTAAAGAGAAATGTTAGGTGGCCTGGTATGCGGAAAGATATCACGGATTACGTGAATGCCTGTTTGACTTGTCAACGAGGTTAAGATAAAGCATCGAAACCACGGGCTACTTAAGCCATTGGAGATACGAGAGAGGAAATGGGATCAAATCACTATGGATTTCGTGGTTGGATTACCTAGAACACCAGCAGGATTTGATGCCATTTGGGTGATAGTGGATAGGTTGACCAAGTCTGCACACTTTTTGCCTGTTAAGGTGCGTTACTCCATGGAGAAATTAGCCGAAGTATACCTTAGGGAAATTGTAAGACTACATGGAATACCGTCAGGTATAGTATCTGATCGAGACCCTAGGTTTACTTGAGATTTTGGCAATCCCTACAAGCCTTAGGAACCCGGCTTAAATTTAGCACACCTACCATCCTCGGATCGACGGCGGTCTGAGAGGACTATTCAAACCCTAGAAGACATGTTGAGGGCGTGTGTGCTTGAGCAGAAAGGAAGTTGGGATAAACACTGCCAGTTGATAGAGTTTGCATACAATATCAGTTATCACTCTACCATTGGCATGGCACCGTATGAGGCTCTGTATGGAAGGAGTTGTAAGTCACCTTTAAGTTGGGTAGAGATGGGGGAAAGTGCATTGTTGGGACTGAAATGGTGCAAGAAACCACCGATCAAATTAAAATGATCGGGAAAAGATGAGAGCGCCCAACAGAGGCAAGAATCTTATGCTAACAAGAGAAGAAGGCCTTTGGAATTTAACGAGGGAGATCACGTATTTCTGAGAGTGTCCCCCACCACGGGTATTGGTGAGCAGATAAGAACTAAGAAACTAAGTCCTAGATTCCTAGGACCATTCCAAATTTTACAAAGAGTCGGTCCTGTTGCCTACCAAATTGCGTTACCTCCCCATTTGTCCAACCTACATGATGTTTTCCACGTCTCCCAACTTCGTAAATATGTCCCAGATCCTGCGCATGTATTAGAGAATCAACCGATAATATTAAAGGAAAATTTGACTTATGAATCTACTCCTGTTCAAATCCTTGACTATAAGACTAAGCAGCTTCGAAGTAAAATGATCCCTTTAGTTAAGGTACTTTGGCAGGATGTCGCATCGCAGGAAATGACGTGGGAGAAAGAAGATGAAATGAGACAAAGATATCCAGAACTGTTTTCAGGTATGAATTTTGGGGACAAAATTTCTTTTAAGGGGGGGAGAATGTAACAACGGGAAAGATTCGAAAGAATTTTTAAAGAATTTTAAAAGATAAAACTTGATTTTAACCCTAATCCCAATCAACCGAAGCGACACGTATTTTGAGGATAATGACTTGACACGTAAGGTCGCTTGAAGCGTAAACTCGATCAAACAGAAAGAAATGTAATCCCACGATCGGCGGCGGAAGGAGTTTCGTGCGTCACTTTCGTTGACGGAGGCCAAGACTTTCGCATGGAAATGCGTGCAACGTCTGGAAGGATGCCGACACCCTAAAAGATCCCCGGGTGGCCTGGGAAAAGTCGGGATCGCCCCTGGAGGCTTTAAATTACGCGAAAGCCCGCCATTTCTCCCATTTCACTCTCTCTCCTCACCACACTCTCTCTCTTCTCTCTTTTCTCTCTCCACCTTCCTCCACCGTGAACGGCCACCACAGCCACCGTGGGCCGCCACCAAGGGTACCAACCGACAGCCCTCACTGCCCACAACCACCAGCAACCAACCATCGCCACCAACGGCCGCCGGAGATGCCGGAACGCCGTTTTCTCCATCGCGCGAATTTCCCCGAGATGGCGCGCCGTCCGACGCCGTTGACCGCCACCGCTTCTACCACCGTAGCCCGAGCCGCCACCGCTTCGTAGCTTCGGCCGTCGAAAGGAGGCCGGCCGCGCCCGGATCGAGGCAAAACGCCGTCCGCCATGCGAGACTCTTCGTGGTCGGAAAACACGGTTCAAGCGGCCGTGAACCGGCCGCCACCACCGTATTCGGACTCTGAGCTTACGGGCTTCACCGTGGTGTAATTTTCGAGACAAACCGCACCTCACCGCTGCGGCGCCGCAGTACCGCCGCGGCGCCGCCAGCCGCCGTCGGAGTTCCTGGACGTGCATCCCGAGAAACTGAGATCACCGGGACGTAGAATTCCATAATCCGAGCACAGTGGTAAGGTCCGTTTTCCCAAAAACTGATGTTATATGATTGAAATGGTCACGAACGTAATTAGGTAATTAATTAACCTAGGTAACTGTGTAACCGGGTTTAGGATTGAAAATTGGATGACGTGACGAATCTAAATATTCAATTTCATGTCCAGGGAATTAATTGGGCTCAGAAACCGAGATTTCACAGTCCTGATTTGAATTGAAGCGGCCAGGAGACCAGGTAGGATAATTTACACTTCAGAACCCTGTAATTGATTTAGTGAATACCTAAGCGATTTAGACGATTTGTATGGAATTGCGTGCTGCTTTCGATGGGATAAAATTGCATGCCTGTGTGCTGAAAACCCTAATTGCATGTTAGACACCTTGTTTATCGAGTTTAGATGCCTTTAGGGCAGATTTACTTAGGGTTGGGTACTTGATAGCCGGTATGGGACTAGTTAAGTATCCCTCGTCTGAGAAGCTTTTAAACGAAACTATTTTTATCAGATTTAACCTGTACTGAGTTAGGGATTGCGCGTTAAACCAGCACGACCCTAAGAAAGGTTTAGGGAGTATAAGGGTGGATAACCTACACGGGGAAACGTTGTGATTTAGGCGTGATACCCTAGAACCCTGAGGAATAGCCGACCGAGTGCATGTGAGTTCGAATAGACTGTATGAGGATGAGAATTAGCGTATGTGCACATGCTAGGGGACGCCCTAGATGTTGATTCTCACCCGGTCCTTGAGTGAGTGATTGGTGTTACGGATCACACTCACAATATAGGCTTGATTCGGGTGATTGGTGTTACGGATCACACCCAACGATAAGAGAGGTATTCTCTCTAGACTACGTGCAATTAGAAGATGATTTAGATTCGGTTACAGTGGATTTGTAACCAACGTGGATTGAGATACACAGGGCATGGGATTTCATTTGATTTTTATGACTGATTTTAAAAGAAACAGATTTCCAGATTGTGATATATTGCCGCAATTTCCATGTGTTTAAACGATTTTAAAGATAAGGTATTCCACTGTTTTCGAATTGATTTCGGGAATACGATTTCGGTGTTCGCACCGCTGAGTATTCAACTGGTTTTTGAATGATATTTAAATTGTAAATTATTCTACTGGGATTCATATCTCATTAGGTTGTGTACTCAGATGAACAGGGACAGGCGAGAGCCAGCACGATAGCCGAAGCTGACTTGAGGATAGACAGAGGATTATTTAGCTTAGGCTTGAATCGTTTGTACATATACTTTGATGACACTGTTAATTATCAGATTTTGTTTCTTGTAATTTATGTATGGACTAGGCTGAATGTATATATGACGTTTCAGACAGTATGTATGGATTGTAGCGATGAATTAATGTTACGGTGTATGGATTTATATTAGTATGTTTACTGCTGTTGTTGGACTGGTTGTTACGTTTTAAACAGGTGATTCGTATTGGGATATGACCAAATTACAGAGGAAACTTCTGCCGGATTTTGGTAGAACTTACAGTAGTAAACTTATGGATTTGAATTGAAATGTGTATGAATGTATAATGAGACATGTATATCGGCTTTAGATTTCATTGAGTTATTATTGATGATATATGTATGTGTATTTAGTTAGCTGCGTGTGAATCAGGGTTGAACGGAATCTGAATGGATAACGGAGAATCTATTTGGGTTACGCTCAACCAGTAGCGATCCCCTGACGTTCCCACATAGGGAATAAACATTCAGAATGCCACATATGCTTCCGCTAATCAGACGAGCATCGCGTATGACGTATTAGGGGGTCGTTACACTATACCCATAGTGAGGTAGCTTGTGAATGTATTTCCACAAGAAGTTACCAATCTACCGCTAGAGAGAGAGATAGAGTTTTCTATAGATTTAATTCTAAGAACATGACCCATATCCATACCGTTGTATAGGATAACTCCACCTTAACTTCAAGAATTAAAAATTTAGATTAAAGATATGTGGTCTAAGAAATTCATTAGATCTAGTGTGTCACTGTAGGGAGCTTTTGTGCTCTTTGTAAAGAAGAAAGATGGGAGTATAAGGCTATTTATAGATTATAGATAATTGAATAAAGTTACCATCAAGAATAAATACCCCTGACCTCACATAGATGATTTGTTAGATCAATTTTGAGGTGCCACTGTGTTCTTAAAGATAGATCTCATGTCTAGATACCATCAGATTAGGGTTAAAACTAAATATATCCAAAAAATTTCTTTTAAGACAAGGTATGACCATTTCCAATTCTTGATGATGCCTTTTGGCCCAACCAATAACCTTGTCATATTTATGGACTACATGAATTGAATCTTCAAACCTTTTATAAATAAGTTTGTAGTGGTGTTTATAGATGACATACTAGTGTATTCATGGACCCTTATGGAGTATGAAGAACAACTTAAGATAGCATTGCAAGTCTTAAGGTGGAAGCAGTTGTATGTAAAATTTGAGAAGTGAGGCTTTTGGTTAGAGGAAGTGAAATTGCAAGGTCATGTAATTAATCGAGAGGGAGTGGTAATGGACCCCAATAAGATTCAGTCAGTATTACTGTAATACCTCAAGAAATTTTGATAATTTAAATACATGAGTAGCTAAAATAATTAGGAAAATTTAATAGAAACTTGAACACCTTGATGGATATAGAACTAGTGAATTATGTTAAGCCTAGGATACTTTAAAAAATACCCAAATTTCTTCCATGTTATCCTATGCTTTAAGATGAATTAGAAAATTCATTTAAATTTTTCCTAAAGTAAAATAGCAAAATGACCAAAATGCTCTTGAATACTTTTAAACCCCAAAACTTCCTCACTTTCAACCCGTTTTCAAGCAGCAAGGCCGCCATCTATACGCACACTGTTAGATGCCAATTTCAGACCTCTCGTTGATGTCGCCTAGTGTCGCCAGTTCTGTCTAGCTTACCGTCATAAGCAAACCCCTCAGTGTCATCTAAATTTTGTCACTTCAAACCAAACCCATAGACGTCGTTCAGCATTGATGGTTCCATCCACTTTTCTGGTGCCATCTAATCTATCCAGCAACACGCCTTTAACCATTCATACCATCTAACTCTTCCGTTGACAGCCGCAAGGGGAGAAAAGGACTAAACTAAAATTTTTCAAAATTTTGGGTATAAGCTAAAATTCCATAAATTTGGTACTTTTCTATAATTCTTAGTTCTAGGGAGGCTCTCATGTAAATTAAGGAGATTTTAAGACCTTTAAGGACTACTTTGAAGGTTAAGAGAGTTTTAGGGATTAAATTGAAAACTTTATAAATTTTGTTGGATTTGTGAAATGTATAATTTTGAATTTTTAAGATAGTACTGGCTTCAATAATATCCTAGGATTAATTCGGTAGAATTTAGGAACTGATAAAGGTTATTTGTGAATTTTAAAAGCTTAGGGACTAAACTAAATATTTAGTTGAGTTATGACATAAGGGGTAAATAGAATGAGTGTAACACCCACCTCTAATACTTTGTATTTTATCATGGCATTATTATTATTACTATTATTATTATTATTATTATTATTATTATTATTATTATTATTATTGTGATGATAAGGGTGGTTTATTAAAGAGGTAGAATGGACATTTTCATCAAAATAGAATCACTTTTGTCATAAAAGAGTGAAATTGGAAATTTGGTAAAGAAGGGCAAAATAGTAATTTTACCATGAAGGAGAAAATATTTTTGTTCTTATTTCATGAAATTACATTTAAGGACTTTTTTTATTATCATTTAAGAGAGTAGAAGAATTGAATGTGTGAAGCGATTATGTCCATTTTGATGGAAAAAATGGTAATTCTCTCTTAAAAAAGGCAAGGTTGTAATTTTACCTCAATGGCATATTAGTAATTTTACATGGGGTAGAAAAATTGAATTTTTACCTAAACTTCATAGAAATAGAATTAGAAAGTCTTTACCCTTTTATTTTAAAAAGGAGAAAGAATAAGGGTAACTGTAATGGTATTGGCATAAAGGGCAAAAAGGTAATTTTACCCTAGCAGCAAAATGTAATTTTTCTAAAGAAGGATAAATTAGTAATTTCATGAAAATAAATCTTATGAAACTTTATTTAAAGAATTTTTGCCCATTAAACTCGAAAAGGGTGAAAAATGGGTTTAAATTGGCCATTTGGACATAAAGGGTAAAATGGTAATTTCTTAGGGACATATTGGTAATTTTCCAAAAAGATGAGGGACAATTCTAGAATTTCAAAAATTATAAGGGCAGAATTGTCCTAGCCTATGGAAGTTCCACCAAATTACAATCTTAAGGAGAGTGGATGCATTCTTAAAAAGGAGAAATAGTAAGGGTAAATTGGTCATTTTACACCAAGGGCATTTTGGTAATTTTACCAAAACCCTAATTTAGGTCTTATTCTTCCTTTAGATGTTGAAATTGTCAAACAAGAGAGGAGGGGAAGGGGCTGGCCGAAACACTTCCAAGCTTGGAGAAAAAGGATTATAAGGCAAACTAACTAGGAAATTTCACAGTTCTTGCATTTTCAAGGTAGCTAAACATGCCAAAACCCTTATTTTCTTGTTTTATGGTTTGATTAAAGTGTTCTTAAACTTGCAATAAGGTTAGGGATTTCTCTCTCTACATTCTTGTGGAAGATTTACTTGAATGGGATTTGCATATGATGAAATCTTTTTGTGTTTATGGCTATGGATATGTTGAAATGCTTGATAACGTAAGAGATAAAAATTTCTCAAGATTGGAACCTAACTCTTGAAAAACCCTAATGTTTGTCATGGCTGAAATGGTGTTTATTAGAGTGAGCAAATGGTGGTTTTTCATGAGATCTATTGAATATAATTGTCTTGCAAGCAAAATGGTGAAAACATTTCATTTCCATGCTTGTCTCCCTTTGGCCGAGAGGTTTTCATGGTGAGGGTGCTGAAATTGGCTTGAAAATGTGTATAAAAAGAGTGAGAGAACTTGCCATAAAATGGTAAGAGAGATAAAATTTAATTAGGTTAATGTTTTGACACTTTTCCCATTTCCTAACTTCACCATTAACCATGAACGTGTGCCTTACCCATCTTGGCCGAGAGGATCCATGAAAAGGGTGCTGAAAATGCATTTGAAAATGACTAGAAAATCTTATAAGTTTAGTTATAAGAAAGGAGGAGAGAGAAAGTTATGGTATTTTTATGCTTTTAACAAATGTACCATTTTAAAGTTTTACCATTTCACCTTAAAAGTGTGCTAAAAAATGTTTTGTAAGCTAATGTACATTGTCACATTTGGCACTAAAAATGAGCTAGAAAAGTGTGTAAAAGAAAGACCTAGTGTGTACTTACCTAATTTTGAGGTGTGAAAAAGTGTTATGCAAAATTATGGAAATTGTTACCATAATGTCTAAATGATAGAAATAATGCTAGGAATGAACCAAATGGGTTCGAAATGCCAATCCTTCATGCTTTTCTTGCCTTGGCCGAATGCTATGTCTATTTTTCCTTGAATGGATAAATTTATGTGCTAATAGAAAGTAGCCTAAGGTGCATTTTAAAATGGCCTAAGCTAAGTGAAATGGGAAAAAATGATGAAATGACTAAATGTGAATAACAAATCGCATGCATTATGCCATTGATAGAAATATCTTCAAAGTTGTGTGAATATGATTGAATGGCCTGGAATGCTTGTTGCATTTGTGAAAGGAAAGACATATAAAGATACCCTAGTAGTGAGACTCCACGGCACTATTGAGTCACTCTAGTGGTGATAGCTTAATGATATATAAAGATACCCTAGCTGTGAAACTCCACGGCATTATTGAGTCACTCCGGTGGTAATAGCTTGATGACATATAAAGACACCCTAGTAGTGAGACTCCACAGCACTATTGAGTCACTCTAGTGGTGATAGCTTGATGATATATAAAGATACCCTAGTAGTGAAACTCTATGGCACTATTAAGTCACTATAGTGGTAATACTTGATAACACATAAAGAAACCCTAGTAGTGAGACACCATGGCAATATTGATTCACTCTGGTGGTGATAGCTTAATGATAAATAAAGATACCCTAGTAGTGAGACTCCACGGCACTATTGAGTCACTCTAGTGGTAATAACTTGATTACATTAAAAGATACCCTAGTGGTGAGACTCCACGGAACTATATTGAGTTACCCTAGTGGTCCAGCAAGAATGATCCTAAAAGGATGGCTTTAAGCCGAGCATGATATCATGATTGTTTATAAAGATGAATGTGTTATAAATGTGAGTTGGTAATGTATGTGAAATGTTGAAATCTTACCATCTATTCCATTAATGATACCACATGTTGCATATTTCATATTCATAGATGCATACACACATGTTTCATATATGGCATACCCATAGAACTTTATGAAAAGAATTTTGAACTGAATAGAATGTAGAAATGTTTTTTGTATTTGTATAGTGGTACATATCAGTTATTTAAAAGAAATGGTTTGTTTAGCTACTAGGAATATATTTCTCATTATTATACTAATATGTGTCAAATGCCTAGATATTGCCTAATCTTGGAGATTGAAGTAGCATTAGTGGAAGTTCCCTTCTTAGGGACTTTCACCATTTTGAAAGATATCTACATTATGACTGTTATAGAAATGCCCTCAGAGTGAACTGGGCACCTTATTTGTGTACTTATAGCCCTTACATTTTGGTCCTGATTCTATATATTCTTTTTGGGTTAGAATTGGGATTACTATTTTTTAGCTATATATAAAAAGGGAGAAGGGAAAATACATGGGAAAGGATATATGGAGGACCTGTTCATTCATAGTATTTTGTAAAAGGATTTTGAGTGACATGCTTGTTGTCTCCTTACTCCTTATGGATGGGTACTTCATCTATCCTAGAATATGTGTACTGAATGATGCAACAGACAGTTGATATATATATGATATGAAAGTTTTTATGACTTCTGCTATGATGCATGAAATTTTATTTTCGTTGTGCATGAAGTATGTTTACCTTAGCAAAAGAACCCAGACCTAATCATACATTAAAATACTGATGGATTAAATGCTCAGGAAAATTAATAAGATAAAAAAAAGGCAAAGAATAATGTAACCACTTATCTTATTACATTTTATGACGTTGTTAAGTTAAGATAAGGGGTGTTACAATGAGAATTTGGGTAGATATGATATTCCCAAATTTGATTATGGTCAAATCACAAGAAATCTAGTTGTTCTTATATTGATTAGGCCTTTTATTATTTTAGGGGAATCAGAGAACACATGAGCAAAGCAATAGGTGCTAGATTGGTAAATTAAGGATTATTGTTAGTAATCCATTTATTTGAGTGTTTGATAAAGAAGACTACTTTCAAATACCCTTAAGTGTGTATATGTGATTGTTGGTATTAGATACAGAAATTTAAGTATTTTTCTAAATATTTAAAATTCATTATTTGAAATTCTGAGCTAGAATGCTTTAATGTGAATATTTATATATTTTGGTTGAATGATGATAAAAATAATATATGCTGTATGATTTGTGTGATATGGAAATGACAAAAGGCACAAATGAATGGTGGCATGGCAGGGTTATCCTCGGGCGGCCGAAGGTATGGTGGATTGGTTTCACTCAATGCAAAGCATAGTGGGGTTATCCCCATACAAAGGGAAAAGATACGAAGGGTGATGATGTGATGAGAGATATTGGATCATATTAAATTATTACATTATGATATTTATGCAAATAAATTTTTATTGATATTATTCTTTCTTAATTATTGTATAAAAATTGATTACAAGAGTTGAACTATAAACCCTTTTAAATTTTATGATGATAAAAACTCTGTGTGAGTTTGTTTCCCATTTAGTGTGTTTCCTTTATCTTACATTTACTGAGTCTATGTAACTCACATTCATTATCTCTAATTTTTTTTAAGATCAAAATCAGGTTGCAGAATATAGTGATATAGAGTTGTACTCTTATTTTGGGTAGGCTTTATACTGATGCCTTGTAGACTTAATGATGTCGCAACCTAATATCAGCTTAGTATAATGTTGTTATAGTTTGTATGTAAGACATAATGAGAATTTTTGTAGGCATGTGATAGCCACTTGTAGTTTCTTTGGGTTAAAATGGATGTTGATGTGTTTTGGGTTATTGTAAAATTGAGAAAATGTCTTATTTTTAGGGAAAACTTTGTCAAAATTTTGGTAAGGCCTTGAATGATAATTAAGAAGTTAAAAGTTACAATTAAAATGTTATAATGTTGTTAATATGTGGTAAAGAAATTCTTAGGCTTGCTAGACCTAGTTGATGTCATGATAAGTCTATGCATCGGTTATAGACTCAGAATTTTGGGTCGTGACAAAGTTAGTATTAGACCATAGGTTTGTTAAGTCCTTAAAGCTGCAACAATAGAGGGTACCAGAATCTTGTATGTAATTATGTGACCGGTCATCGCAAAATTACATATTGGAAGCTACTATCGCCCATTGATATCATTAAGTTATACATTATTAAAGGTGTTTAAATCATGACTCCGTTTGTTAAATCTTCACATTAGATCCTTATCTGTGTTGCTCTTTCTCTTATCATAGGAAAAGATGCCATTGAGAAAGAGAATTCCTAACAGAAGATTCTCTTCTGATGAGACTTCTTCATTACCTGCTAATGCCCCACTTAGAAATTGAGGGCATGGTCATAACATTGGCTGTAAAAGTGGCTATGGCAGGAGTGTAGGTGCTGCTCAATCACCAATAGAGGAAATTCCAGATATTGGGCATAGTTGTGATAGAAGTGTGGGTGCTCCTGAAGCACCGATAGATGAGACCTCAGAAGTTAGGAATAGGGACCCGACATTAACTGAGATTGTTACTGGGCTGCAAAATATGCATCAAGCTATAAGGGAAATTATGGATATAGTGGCTCATCAATAACAACATCAACAACAAAAAATAGAATAGTTTGTAACTCATAAGTCAAAACAAGAGGTTAGATAGGAAGATGCCACACCTAACTTACAGAGGGGGGCAATTGAGGTTTCTTTACCAAAATTATTAAAGCTTAAGCCTTCTAATTTTTCAGGGGCTAATGTTAATGAAGATCCCTAGACTTTTATGGATGGCATTGATCGTGTTTGTCTTGCCTTGGGATGTTCTTCAACCAGATTAGTGGAGTTGGCGGCTTTTAGATTAAAGAACATGACACAATGGTGGTATAACGGTATATAGGGAGGAAAGCCTTAAAGATCACCCCCTTTGATGTGGGAGGAGTTTGTTAGATTATTTATGAAGCATTTTCTTCCACAAATAATTAGAGATGCGAGAGCCAGAGATTTTGAAACTCTGAGGCAAACAGAAGACATGACAGGGATGGAGCACCATATGATATACACCAGATTATCTCGGTATGCTCCACATCTTGTATCCATAGAGGAGATACATGCAAAACACTTTGTGGATGGTCTTCTTGATTATCTTTTTAGATTTGTGGCAAGAACCAAGTATGAATCGTATGAAGAGGTATTTGAAAGTGCTCTATTATTCGAGACACATAGCAGAGAAAGTAGAGGAAGAAGGGAGTTGCAAAAGTGACAGCATACTGAGGGTAATTAGGGAAGCTTTAGAGGTAATCCCTCAGGACAACCAGTAAATTCTCAATAGTTGGGAGGCTGCAGTGGGTATACTTTTAAACCTATTTTAAATAACAAGAATACTTCATTAAATTTAAATAAATTTGGCAACGGTGATGGAAGATTTGTGGGAAATCCTTTTCTTTGTTTTACTTGTGGGCGAGTTCACGCTGGTTCATGTTTTACAACAAATAAAAGATGTTGTTAATGTAACCAACTGAGTTACATGATGAGGGATTACCCTATGGGATCAGCATAACCATCTTTTAGCCATGCATCAGCTCTGACACCTATGTCATTAGCTTCAACACCTACTCATCTATTGGGGCAAAGAGGAAGTTTTGGAGGTAGAGGAGTAGGGGGCACATAATCTAGAGGAAGAAGTTTGAACAATAAAGACTGAGGACAAGCCAATGAAGGTCAGGCTCGTGTCTTCACTATAACTAGACAGGATGCTCAAGCATCCAATGTTGTGGTTACAGGTACACTTTCTATATGTTCATTCAAAGCTAATGTCTTGTTTAATCCTGGAGCTACTCATTCTTTTGTATCTCCATTCTTTACTTCTCAGATTAATAAGAATGCATCAATTCTAGATAAACCTTTGCTAGTATCTACACCAATAGGAGATTCAATTGAGGCCAAAAAGATTTTTAAATCATGTGAAGTAATGATAATGGATAAATCTCTCATGGATGATTTAATTATTTTGGATGTAGTGGGTTTTGATATGATATTGGGTTATAGACTGGTTGTCTTCTTGTCATGTTACACTTGACTATAACAACAAAATTGTCAAGTTTAATCTAGTTGAAGGGGAGACATTTACTTATTAAGGAGATCAAAACTTTACACCATTAAAGATGATTTCTGCCTTATGCATGAGAAAGTTAATAAGGAAGGGACGTAATAGCTTTCTTGCAATGGTTAGAGATACCCGAGTGGTGGAAATGAATATGGATCAAGTGATAATTGTTAGTGAGTTCCATGATGTTTTTCCTGAGGAGTTACCTGGCTTATTGCCATATCAAGATATTGAGTTCTGTATAGATTTAATTCCTGTCACTTAAATTGTTTTAATGCCATTATACAAGATGGTTCATGAAAAATTGCAAGAATTGAAGGAGCAATTACAAGACCTCCTTGATAAGTGATTTATCTGTCCTAACACTTCCCTATGGGGCGCTCCGGTATTGTTTATAAGAAAGAAAGAAGGTTCAATGTGCTTGTGCATGGGTTATAGACAGTTGAACAAGGTGATAGTAAAGAATAAATATCCCTTACTGAGAATAGAGGATTTATTTGATCAACTCCAAGGAGCTAAATGTTTCTCTAAGATTGACTTGAGATCAGGGTACCATCAGTTGAAGATTAAGATAGAAGATACTCCAAAGACAGTTTTTCAAACTCGTTATGGGTATTATAAGTTCTTGGTTATATCTTTTGGGCTTACAATGCCCCTGCAGCGTTCATGGATATGATGAATAGAGTCTATAAGCCTTTCCTAGACCAATTTGTAATTGTCTTCATTGATGATATTTTGGTGTATTCGAAGAGTAAGGAGGACCATAAACAACATTTAAGGCTATCTCTGCAAACCTTGAGGGAACATCAACTTTTTGCTAAGTTTTCTAAGTTTGAGTTCTGGCTTGACAATATGGCTTTCTTAGGACATGTGGTGTCTAAGGATGGAATAAGTGTAGACCCTAAAAAGGTAGAAGCAGTTTGGGATTGGCCTAGACCTACTTTAGTAACTGAAATACATAGTTTCCTAGGGTTAGCTAGATACTATCACCAGTTTGTCAAAGATTTCTCTAAGATTGCCACTTCCCTTACTAAGCTAACAAGAAAGGGAGAAAATTTCAGTGGACTGATAAATGTGAAGAAATTTTTAGAAATTAAAAATATTATCTTACTTCGGCTCTAGTATTAACTCTTTCAATTGGGAGTGGTGGTTATATTGTCTATTGTGATACATCACGAGTAGGATTGGGTTATATACTAATGCAGCATAGTAAGGTAATATCCTATGCATAAAGGCAATTGAAGAAACATGAACAAAACTATCCTACTCACAACTTAGAGATGGCAACTATAGTCTTTGCTTTAAAAATTTAGAGGCATCATTTGTATAGTGAGACTTGTGAGATTTATACTGATCATAAAAGTCTCAAGAACATTTTTCAAAAAAAAAAACCTCAATCTTAAACAGCGAAGGTGGATGGAGTTTCTGAAGGATTATGATTGTCCAATATTATACCATCCTAGGAAGGCTAATGTTGTAGCAGATACTTTGAGTAAAATATCAATGGGAAGTCTTAACCATATTTCAATAGTGAGAAGGCCACTAGTCAGGGATTTTCATAAACTGGAAGAGGGTGGTGTACAAGTTGAAATTAAAGAAGGAAGAATGCTTTAGCTTATATTCATGCTCGCTCTTCATTAATTGAGAAGGTAAAGGAAGCACAAAAGTAAGACTCTCACATATGCAAATTGATTAAAGAGGTAGAAGAGGGAAAGAACAATAATTTCTCTGTATCCTTGCAAGAAGCATTAAAGTATGAACATCGATTATGTGTTCCTATGGTGAATGAGTTAAGGGAAAAGATTCTTGATGAAGCCCATAAATCCACCTACACTATCCATCTAGGTGCAACAAAGATGTACCATAATTTAAAAGAACTATGCTAGTGGGAAGGCATGAAGAAAGATGTGGCAGATTACATTTCTTATTGTTTAACATGTCAGCAGGTAAAAGCTGAACATTAAAACCAGTTTGTTTGTTACAATGAATGGAAATACCAAAATGGAAATGAGAGAGGATTACAATAGATTTTGTAGTTGGTCTACCTTGTACACTATGAGGCTATGATTTTATATGTGTAATAGTTGAGAGATTAACTAAGTCAGCTCACTTCCTTCTGGTGAAGACCACATATGAAGTGGCAAAATATGCCTAATTATATCTTGATGAGATTGTGAAGTTACATGGGATTTCACTATGTATTATCTCAAACTGAGGTTTATAATTTACTTCATGCTTCTATAAGGCTTTCCAAGATGCCTTAGGCACACCTAAATCTTAGTATGGCCTTTCATCCTCAGACTGATGGTTAATCAGAGAGGACTATACAAATCTTGGGGGATATTCTCAGGGCTTGCATACTTGATTACACCAAAAGTTAGGACAAATACTTACCTCTTGCAGAGTTTACCTATAATAATAGCTATCAAGCGAGTATTCAGATGGCCCCGTTTGAAGCCTTGTATGGTAGGCGATGTAAATCCCCAATTGGCTGGTTTGAAACTGGTGAAGTGAAATTGTTAAGGCCATATTTGGTGCAAGACGCACTTGAGGAGGTTAAGTTAATCAGAGAACAATTACTTACAACATAAAATAGATAGAAAGCTTATTCAAATCACAGGAGCTAAGACTTGGAATTTATGGTAGGTGATCATGTATTCTTACAGTATCTCCTATGAAAGGTGTGATGAGATTTAGTAGGAAGGGAAAGCTAAGTCCGTGATATATTAGACCATTTGAAGTTTTAGAGAGGATTGGTGTTGTGGCATATCGATTAACATTGCCACATAACTTTGCAAAAGTTCATCCAGTTTTTCATGTATCCATGCTGAGGAAATATTGACCCGATCCCTCACACATAATCAAACCATAAGAAGTTTACTTGGATAAGGGATTGACATATGAAGAGGAACCAATAATAGTGGTGGATAGAAAAATCAAGAACCAATAATAATGGTGGATAGAAAAATCAAGAAACTTAGGTTAAGAGAAAGAGTAATGGTCAAAGTGCTATGGCGAAATCATACCCCAGCAAAAGCCACATGGGAGGCAAAAAAGGAAATGCTTGCTAAATATCCACGCTAATTTGAGAATCAAGGTCAGTAAAGTTTAAATTCGGGGACCGAATTTCTTAAGGGGGATAGGATGTAATACCTCAAGAAATTTTGAAAATTTAAATACATAAGTATCTAAAATAATTAGGAAAATTTAATAGAAACTTGGACAATTTGTTGGATGTGGAACAAGTGAATTATTTTGAGCATATGGCTTAAATTTAAAAATTTTTAGAAATAAAATTTTATTTGATAAGAAAATTTTTATTTGCTTTAAGGAACTTAGCAAATATTTTTGGGAGCCCGAGGATATTCTATAAAATACCTAAATTTCTTCCATGTTATCCCATGCTTTAAGATGAATTAGAAAATTCATTTAAATTTTTCCTAAAGTAAAATAGCAAAATGCCCTTGAATACCTTAAAACCCTAAAATTTCTTCCCTTTCACGAATCAGACTATCTTCCTCTCTCTCATGCATGGCTGCATCCTCACCTTTGACCCATTTTCACGCAGCAAGGCCGTTGTCTATGCTCACACTATCAAATGCTGATTTCAGACCTCCCGTCGATGTCCCCTAGTGTTGCCAGTTCCGTCTAGCTTGTCGGCTCATGCGAACCCCTTGATGTTTTCAAAATTTTGTCACTTTAAACCAAACCTGTAGTCTTTGTTTAGTGTCACCAGTTCCATCCTTTCGTTGGTTCTGTCTTATTCATCCAGCAATGCGCCTTCGATCGTCCGTGCTGTCTAGCTCTACCGTTGATAGCCATAAGGGGAGAAATAGACTAAACTAAAATTTTTCAAAATTTTGGGGTATGAGCTAAAATTCCATAAATTTGGTACTTTTCTATAATTTTTAGTTCCAAGGAGGCTCTCATGTAAATTAAGGAGATTTTGAGACCTTTAAGGACTATTTTCAAGGTTAAGAGAGTTTTAAAGACTAAACTGAAAACTCTATAAATTTTGTTGGATTTGTGAAATGTATAATTCTGAATTTTTAAGATAGTACTGGCCTCAATAATGTCCTAGGATTAATTCAGTAGAATTTAGGAAGTAATAAAGGTTATTTGTGAATTTTAAAAGCTTAGGGACTAAAATAAATATTTAATGAAGTTATGACATAAGGGGTAAATAGAATGAGAATTTGGGTAGATATGATATTCCCAAATTTGATTAAGGTTCGATCACAAGAAATCTAGTTGTTCTTATATTGATTAGGCCTTTTATTATTTTAGGGCAATCGAAGAACACTTGAGCAAAGGCAATAGATGCTGGATAGGTAAATTAAGGATTATTGTTATTAATCCTTCTAGGTAAGTGTTTGATAAAGGATATACCGCTTTCAAATACCCTTACCTATTTTGAACTAAATATGAACTTAATTTTGTATGTGTTCATACTCATTGTCTAGATAGCTATGGGAAATAATTAGGAAAATATATTGTCTCTGAATTCTTGATAATTTGATGATTATATGTTTGTGTGACTTGTAACACCCCTAATAGCCTATGGTTCCTTTTAAGTTTTTAAAGGTATAATGTATATAATTATCATAATAATGGTGTGTTACTATCACTTCTACTCAAGTAAATTTTAAACTTTTTACCAAGTTAATTATTTGAGTGCCATTTGGGTTAGTCTCTACTCTCAGGTTCTCTCAACATCGCAGCAGAATAAATTTATATAGAATACACCTGGATTAACTATACATAAACATGCATTCTTAATTAAATATAATCAATTAACTATTGGCATGGAGGTAATAATCCTACCACTTATAACCCCATCAATTAGTCTATTCATCAATTCAGCCTAATTCTTATATAGATAAGTTAGAATAGGCTATACAAAATAACCCTACACTAGCCTTTCTCAAAATATCATGAAGGCTAGCTCCATTCTACCATATACTTAAGCTATTCAAATTAAATAGTCTGTATGCTCGGAATGGACACTTCTTCCTACTTTACCTCTTTCTCCAGCCCCAGGGGACCTACATATCTAGTACATGCCAACACTATCCTGAGAAATGAATCTCAGTAGCAATGCAACCTGTTACGAAATCCATTGACTTGTACCATCATGCTCACATGGAAAACTCTACATTCTTTCATAAAACATATCACATACTATTGGGATGTAGTGCATGTATCATTTAATCATGTTATGTACTCATACATATGCATATTCATCAAACATATTATCTTTAAAACATGGGAAGTGCATTCATCATCATTCTCATTATAAAACATTTCTTTAGGGTATTAATGTGCCCTTTGAGCAGGAGAAAATAATCACATCATATGAGCTATTAGGAGTGTCGCCCAACAACAACTCCATGTACCACTACATACATGAATGAGTCATCTTGGTAACTATTGCGTCACTACAGTAAAATACTGCTCTAGTATATCTAAGGCATCCTCAAGTTGGATCCACTTGTACATTCTCAATAACGCATAGGATCACCGTATTCCTTCGAACAGATCCTATCCTCTCCACTTCTATGGATCATAAGGCCCTGGGGTCACCACCATTCCTTCGAGGTGGATCATTCTCCTAATACGCTATCTTCTAACATATGCATTAGGGTGATTCAGCTCATGCCTATGGTTATGCTTTAACCTTAAGTATGTGTTTCTTAATGGCCTTTTGAAGACACACTAACTTAGGGTTCGCAACCATCACGGTGTTTTTAAAATCATCTATGTTCAAGTGGATGTTTAACCAACCTAATACATGGCATAACCGTGGAATGCCAATGGCTGTCCCATACTGACAATTGTTCACTCAACTCATTAGCTTATCTACCACTAATGCATATGCCTAGGATACTTCACTCTTTATTTTTGATGTCTCTCTGCTCCCTTTTGTATCATTATCACAAGGACCATTCTCATCTAAGTGAAAAGTGACTCTATCCTTTGCACATTACCTAAACTCCTTGAGCCCCTACTTAAGTTAGTATGAAGAATTACTAAGCTTAATTTCCATTAAAAACCTCATTTCATAAGCTAGAGGGCTGCCAATTGGCTAATGAAAGGCTAGTAATTGGCTGGTGGCTCTTTGTATTCCTCGAGCGCCATACAGTAAGCTAATAGTTGGCTACCAGTGGGCTAATAACCGACTGGTGGCTTGCTGGAATGTGTCATAGGCAAAAATAAGAGCACGACAATTGACTATAAGGATAGCCAGTCGACTGCTTATTGGAACCCAAGCCTGACAATCGACTGCTAGAAATCTGGCAGTCAGTTGTTAGGCCTCTGTTTACACTTCTGGGTTTCCAGGAACACGACAGTCGACTGCCCCATACTTAGCAATCAACTGCTATACTCCGCTACAGTTCAGAAAACATAATTTTGATAATACCCAGTCTAGAATGCATTGCATTTTCAATTCTAAACACATGAGCTTAGTTTCCATATAAAAAACTTTCTTTCTCATTAAACATTTCTCATCCATTAGTTCAAACATGGTACATTCAAGGAAAACTAGTCTATACCTCTAGATGAACACAACTTAGCCCTTCCAATCCATTACAAGCACATATATGAGCATACATTCAGCAACATAACATCCCATAGAAATAGAAAAGCATACAGAATGTAGGTTTAACCCCAAATTCAGTTCAAACATTCAGAAATTCATACTTTTCCAACAATAGTAAACTTTTTAGAAGAGAGGGATTTATGATGAATTGCTACCTTGATTCCTTGCAAATGTGTGTGTAAGATGTGTTGGGAAGACTATCCCCTTGCTGCAGGACTAATTCTTATCCTTAAATATGTCCTTTTGCCTTTAAAAATCTCCTTTCCTGCCATAACTCGCCCCTTTCTATTTCTACTCAGCCCTTCTACTTCTCTCTCTAGAAATGCTGAAGGTTGGAAGTGTAAGAGGGTTTAAGGAATCAGCTAGGGTTTAAGAGAAAGTTTAGGCATTTGCTCTTTGGGCCCTGAGCTATTTTGCACTCTTGGAACCACTCACCTTTTCCCTTTTCAATTGAGTCCCTAGTTGTAATGACCCCTTTAGCATAGCATATAATTTAGGAAGGGTGAAATACTATGAAAAATTTTTGTTTTCAAAATATGCATCATTCGGGGCTGTTACTAGTTAAGTGCAACCCAAATAGACATCCCTATTTAGATTTCACTCAATCCCATACTTGCGCAGCTTATCTAATACCTCAAATCATCAAACAATATAACCATCAACATACTCTAGAATATACATCTAAACTATCATTCATACATTGCATTTGAGATACTAATTACAGGATATAACTTAATCATTTACCACAATAGTACATAAATATCTCCAAATACAAATTCAGTGAACAATAAACTTTATATTCAGGTCATTTACCCATTTACAATTAATATCATAAGATACAACATAGCTTCTCGGTCTTTCTGCAGTTTTACACAGTAAATACGTTCAATCCCAAGCTAATTCCTGGCACCATCATGCCCTTGATTGCCTGAACACACAACTTAATGAGATTTTGAATCCTAGTAGAGTAATATACAATTTATTTTATTCAAAATAGCTGAGTGTTCAGCTATGCTATACTCCCGTCTTGGTATAGAAAACCTCTCCCTAAACTCATTCATTTAAATAAAACATGTGAATTGAAGCTTCATTTATCATAAATCAATAAACATGGGAAATCTAGTGGCTGTTCAAAAATCATAAGTCAAAAATCATTTTCTCAATCAAGGAGTATAATAAGTAATTATGAAAAACCATCATTTTCAAAATGCCTGCAGCCAAATTTTCATACCTATTGCATAACACTACTACGTTACTACAAGCGAGATTATAATTATCTGTACATATATGCATAAAATCATATAAATCAATTCCAAATTCATTGCCTAAAATTTTCCAATCTCATTTTAAGATCACGGGGACTGTCCTCACGGTAATTGTCATAGGACCGTCCTCCATGTGACTGAGATTATTTCTATTACGGGGACCGTCCTCTCAGTGATTGTCATAGGACCGTCCTCCTTGTGACTAAGAACCTAATATCAAAAAGGGGCGTCCCTCATCATGTGCACATTACAAATAGGTCTCATTTTTCTATGCTGACTATAAGGCAATGTATACATATAGGTGACTAATACTTAGGATCATAGGGCTTTACTCTTAAACCAATCCATTCCCCCGTATAGACTCTCCTCCTTTACTCCTTATAGTCTTTCATAGGGGTGTATTGGTTTAATGGGTAAATCCTAACATATACAAACCATTTTAGTGTTCAAATAATGAAAGTTTAAAAGCAGGTTTGAATATGGAATACTTGAAAATCGTTCCATACTAGTTATCAAGTATCCATCCCAAGTTTCATCTGCACTATAAGCATAACATTCCAATAGTCCAATCAAACTAGTAGTAAAGAATTTTCAAATACATTTCAAATACATGCAAGACTTTTCTTATACTCATCTAATTCAACACACATTTCCTAGTACATGTTCACAAACATAGTCACAGCAATTAATTCACATTAAACATTTATCAAAACAAAGGAGAGTGTAGATTACTCTACCATAATTTGGAATTTCCTTCACTTAACTTAAGATTCTCCTTCTTTTCCTTGGACTAATTCTTCAAGCCACCTCTGTACATTTTGTAACCAATATTTAGAACTAAAACATATTTTCAATGCCTAAAAAAAAAGTTTGCACTTTAGTCCCTTATTTATCCCAAAGTTGGTATTTAGCTATAAAATTATCCAGTTTACTCTATGATGCTTCTAAGAGGTTAAATGAACTTGATTCACTGAAAAGTTCAGAATGTACATGGTTTACACTGCTTAACACAGAATATACCAGTCTTTTTAGTTTAGTCCCTAAACTTGACATTGAAACTTTTCCATCAAGTTTCTTCTATTTTCCAATTACATACATTCATAAGAGTCCTAATTAAGCTAAGGATTACAGGGATGCATCAAATTCTGTAATTCTACTTCATACCAAACTTTTCCAAAATTTACAATTTAGTCCCTATTTTCAAATTTATGATTTTCATCATTCTTCTCCAAACTATCCCTTCAATTCATTCCTAATAACATCATAGAAGCTAGAAATTGCAGAAAAAGCAATTAATTCAGAGTATTTCAATGTATACCAAAAATTTTGAAAGTTTACAATTTAGTCCTGCACCTTTAGTGGTGTTTTCCAGTGACTGGCAGTGAAAAGCTCAACGAAGGTCATTGGCAGATCAGGGGTGTTGCTGGGCAGCTCAAGCACCAATCACTGGAGGTCTAACGGTGCAAAACTAACTGGATCAAAGCTTAAAATGCACAGAGAAAAGGCTCCATTTTTAGCAGCCGCGGTGGACGAAAACTGTGCGAGAGGCGGTGACAAGGTGCGACACACTCCGACGAGCTTCTCTAACACGATGGGACGATGACACGCAGCGATTTGGTGGATGAACAGAGGGCAAGCAGTGTGAAGGAGAGGAAGATGCGAGAGAGAGAGAGAGAGAGTGAAATGGGAAAAAAATGAGTTTTAAAGTTTCTGAGGGAATTTTGGTCTTTTCTCACTTTGCCTAGATAAATTTTAGATGCATTTTTTGATTTAGGCAAGAATTTAGGATCATATGGAAGGGATTTGGAGATTTTTAAGCTATCATCAGCCTTTCAAAATTATTTGCAAAGTTCCTTAAGATAGATAAAAAATTTCTCTATCAGATATAATTTTATTTCAAAAAATTCTCAAATTTAAACCACGGGCTTAGAAAAATTTCCTTAATTATCTCCCATCAATATTTCAAGGTTTCTAAATATTTTATCCCAATTCTTTAATTAATTTTAATTGGGTTATTACACTAGCCATCTCTTGCTAAACCTTTATGTATTTCCTTTCAATTTAGTCCCTAGGCTAATGCAACTATATGAAACTAATGCAACATACACAAGCATTAAACTTAATTTAACAATTAATAAACATCTCTTTAATCATATTTGGAGCGGATGCTACATGACTACTGGTACAGATACAAAAATTTTTATATTTTTTTGAATATTTAAAATTCATTATTTGAAATTCTGAGCTAGAATTCTTTAATGTGAATATTTATATCTTTTGGTTGAATGATGATAAAAAAAAAATATGTTGTATGATCTGTGTGATTTGGAAATGGTGGTGTTGTGGAAGTTACCTTGTACGTAGGCATCCTCGTGTGGCTGAAGGCATGAGGCCTGGTGGCACTATAGGGTTGTCTCTATGCGACCGAAGGCATGGGAGACTGGTTAAGCGAGTGCGATGCACAGTGGGTTGTCATTATGCAGCAAAAGGCATGGATGGCCAAAGGCACAGTGGACTGGTTTTGTGCAGGGGAAAGCATAGTGGGGTTGTCCTCCTACAAAAAAGATACAGAGGGTGATGATGTGATAGGAGATGTTGGATTATATGAAATTATTACATCATGATATTTATGTAAATAAATTTTTATTAATATTATTATTTCTTAATTGTTGTATAAAAAATGATTACAAGAGTTGATGTAACATCCACTCTTGTTTATTGAGAGATGATTGTTAATTTTAAATGAATTGAATACTTGTGTTTGTTGCATTAAAATACATATAGTAACATTAGAATAAAAGTTTTAATTGAAGAAAAGATCAAGGATTGAAATGAAATGAAAAAGGTTTAGTGAGGAAACTTATGTGAATTCTTAATACTTGAGGGGTAGCAAATCATAATTTTATCCAAACGAGTTACTGTAGCTACCAGAATTGTAAAACTTCCTGCCAATGGTTTAAGAGCAAAATGTTAATTTGGTATATCGCTGGAGGAATTATCATTTTAGGCCGAATGGTCAAGAATTGAGATTAGAATTGCAAATTTTGGAACACCTATAAATAAGACTAAATTTCAGAACCTTCATTCCCTACCTAGAACTTTAGAATTCTAGAGAGAGAATGAGAGAAATTTTAGAGAGAGAAAGGGTAAGGAATTGAGGCAAAAGTAGAATTTCAAAGGGATTTAAGTAAGATTTTGTACAGAGAGATTTAAGAAGGCATATATCATCATCAGCATACTATTTTACACGAAACAAGGTAAAAAATACCTCATCCTCACTAATTCAAAATATACTATTCATGTTCTGAAAAAATTTAATTTTTCTATTGCTTAAGCTAGAGAGGGAATAAAACCTACATTTCTAATTTTTTATTTGCTATTGGGTGTTTTAAACTGCATGGACATACTTTTGAATGCATAAATCCAATCCTGAAAAATGGGTTTTTCTTTATGTTTGAGAATAAAGTTTAATCCAAGATTTGAGTAAAATGTTTATAAAATGGTATTGAGTTGTTGATTATTAAAAAGGGCTCATAAATTGATTCTTAGGCAAAAATATAGGTCAACGAATGGTTTAAAAAATAGAGCTCTAGCAGTCGACTTCTAGCCCTCAGCAGTTGACTTTCGTGTTCTTCAGTTGCTTAGAAATGCATACAGAGCTCTAGCAGTTGACTGTTAACCTCTGGAAGTCAACTGTAGTGTTCACATTTTCAAAACATTTGCCAGGAAAGAAGTAGCCAACTGTCGGGCCCATGGTCGTCGACTAGTAGTCCTCGGGTTTAGAAATTTTTCAGGACAGTAAGTTGTAAGTCGACTGCTAAGAGTGTGGAAGTTGACTGGTAGGCCTTTGTTTTGGAAAAAAGAACTCAATGACCTAGTTTGAAGCATAACTAACCCAAAACTCCACTCAAATAAGGGATTTATACCCGAAATGTAGTGGTTAACATGAGCATTGATAATGCTTTGAGAATGAATGAGAAAGAGAAGGGAAATATGAGCTTTTAAAATGAGATAAGCATGAACCATAAATGAGAATAACTACAACTGGTTAGAGACCACGAGAGTCGCTACCTTTGGTTAAACCACGAGAATCTTATAGCTGGTCATGAACCATGAGAATATTGTAGATGGTCTAGGACCATGAGAAAACTCATTTATGAATGAGAATTTTTAAAGATTTCTTTTGTGATGCTTTTGTAAATGGCCATAGCAAAATGCTTTGATTTATTTGTTTATACTCCATTAAGATGCTATGTTGAGATGAGAATATAATCCTGTTACCATTACAATTTAAAGATATTGCTCTGTATTATGAAAATTTTGTAGAAACACATCTGTAATCATAAATGTGTGAGAAAATTGAGTTAATTCATGCATATTATCCCAATAGATGTGATATTTTATTTGATAATGAAAGGAATGTAATGTATTTCTATACGAGTATGGTGGTACAAAGTAGCAGTTTTTAAAATACAAGTGATTATTGTTACTGAGAAATCTTTCTCATTAAATGATGGTTTGTATCAGATGCCTAGGTTTCAGATCTTACTAGAGGTGGAAGTATATTAGGTAGATATACCCATCTTAGGTTACTTTTTGATAATAAAGGAAGTGTGAATGATTTCAGTGATGGATATTCCCTTTACCCCTCCACCCACCAGAGGATTAGACATGCAAGACTAGTGTTTTAGTATGATATTTTGACTTGTGAATAGGGATACCCAGTACCCTAATCCCTTAGTATCTTTTTGGGAAGGGATTAGGAAGATTTTGGTGTACGAATAGAGGGCATATATGTATTAGGATATGTGAGCTAGAATACACTAGTGGCCTTTTATTAAGAGGGGTATAAGTCACATGCTTGTTATCTCCTTACCCTAGTTAACACTCTCACATATCCATAGGTATATGTCTAATGACACTTATGAACATTGTAAATGAATGTGAATGTGTGTGTGTGTGTGTATTATGTTTTATTTCACTTAAGTTAATCATTTTCACTGCGTAACAAGTGAGAACCCAAATGTATAAACCCAAACTAGTAGTACTCAACTACTTAACTTGGTAAAAATTACAAAAATTACTCGAGTAAAGGTAATAGTAACTCACCAATCCTATTCTATATTATATTATATTATTTAAACTATAAAGTGAACTATAAGATTAGGGGTGTTACACTGAGTTGGTATCAGAGCATTGCTACCACTGCTTATGAGTACTAGCTCGGTAGTGAAGGGTAGATTCCTCAGGATAGGAATAAGTTTAAGTTAGTTATCTGAGCCTAGGCAGTTTACTAGCCTGTATTATGTTTTTACTTGAGGAATGAAGTGCTAAGTTTAGGTAGATAGTATTCTTATTAGTGCCATATATTATCTTATAAATATTATGTTATTGATACTGATCACCTCAGTAATGTTTTTTTGTAGAGTGAAATATGGCTCTGCCTAGAAAGAATACAAGAAAGGAGAAGAAAGGTAAAGGTAGTGTGGAGAGGATGATACAGGCTATGACAGGAATGGCAAAGGCTATGAAGGATCAAGCCACTACTACTGCTCAGATTGTTAGACAATTTCAAGAATTGGGGACCAATAATAATAACCCTAACCTTAACCATTAAGAAGGACAAGTAGGAAATCTGGTGTATCATGGCTAGTTTGAATTTAGAAAGCTAAACCTCCTTCATTTAGGGGTGAATTTGACCCTCAAGTGGCTGAAGAGTGGTTAAGAGAGATGGAGAAGCTATTCATGGTTCTTAAGATGCTGATGTCCAGAAGGTTTTGTTTTCCACCTATATGTTGATGGGAGAGGAAAAGTATTGGTGAAAGGGGTCAAAACAACTAATGGAAGCTCAAGGAATTTAGATTTCCTAGGATTCATTTAAGGAAGTGTTCCTTGGGAAATATTTTCCTCAAAACGTAAGGAATGATAAGGAAATCGAATTTATGTAGATTAAACAAGGCAACATGCCATTTGATGACTACTTAGCCAAGTTTGAGGAATTATCTAAGTTTTCTTCTTATTTGAAACTTCAACCAAATAAGGCATGGAAGGCAATGCATCTAGAGGTTGGGATGAGATCTGAGTTGAAGAATGTGGTGGCTCCATTAGAAATCAAAAATTATGACACATTAGCAAACAAGTGTTGTATAATTGCCAAAAATTTGGTAGAGACTGAAAAGGAAAAACAAAACACTAACTTCCTTAAGTGAAAGTAGACAGGATCTTTTGGGGGAAAGATAACAATTTTGGTAGAGGTCAGGAAGGTAAAAAGCCAATGGTGAGACTAGTGATGTCAAATGTTTGCCCTAAGTGTCACAAGAGTTATGAAGGACCCTGTAAGTGGCAACTACCAAATATACAGCAGGTATGTTATAAGTGTGGGAAGGAAGGACACTTTATTAAAGATTAACCCCAGTGGAAGAAACAAGGTGATATCACTAGATCTCTTACTATTGGAAGAGTTTATACCCTCAAGGATAAGGAAGTGGCTCAATCCAATGAATTAATAAAAGGTAAATGTTTAATAAATGATATATCTTTAATTATACTATTTGATTCTACCACTGCTCACAAATTCATTTCATTGGAATGTGTGAAGAGATTAAATTTTCCTATGACTAAATTACCTTACCATTTGTCTATTTCTATTCCAGATGGAAAGCAAGTTTTAACTTCTTTAGCCTGCTTAAATTGTTTTATTGTTGTTAAGAACAGATCTTTTGTTGTTGATCTGATTTTTTTGCCTTTAGTAGACTTGGACATTATTCTTAGGATGAACTGATTGTCTGTAAACAATGTAATCTTGGATTGTTCAGAGAAATTTGTGACATTTGTAGATACCTTACCTGTAAACAAGAGTATTGAGGAAAAGAATGAAAGGATGCATTTTCTAAGTTCTTCTGAGATTAAAACTCAGCATAAGCTTGATACTATCCCTATAGTAAGTGAATATCCAGATGTCTTTCCCAATGAAGTCTTAAGCCTTCCGCTTGAGAAAGAGATAGAATTCTTTATAGAACTAATTCCTAGAATGGGACCAATTTTTATAGCACCCTATAGAATATCTCCTTTAGAGATGATCAAATTGAAGGTGCAGATAGGAGACCTCTTAGAAAAATAGTTTTGTGAGACCTAGTGCTTCACCTTGGGGAGTCCCAATGTTGTTTGTCAAGAAGAAGGATGGAAGCTTAAGATTGTATATAGACTATAGGCAATTGAACAGGGTAACTGTAAAGAATAAATACCCACTTTCGAGAATAGATGATCTATTGGATTAATTGAGAGGATCTACAGTGTTTTCCAAGATTAATTTGAGATCAGGGTATCATCAAATCAGAGTGAGACCAGAAGACATACCTAAGACATCCTTTAGAACCAGATATGGGCATTATGAATTTCTTGTGATGCCATTTAGATTAACAAATGCTCTAACTATTTTCATAAATTACATGAATCATATCTTTAAACCCTACCTTAACCAGTTTGTGGTAGTGTTTATTGATGACATTCTTGTATATTCTAGAAATAGTGAAGAGCATGAACATCATCTTAGAATTTTACTATAGTTTCTTAAGGAGAAGCAATTTTATGCTAAGCTTGAGAAGTATGAGTTCTGTTTGAGAGAGGTAAGATTCTTAGGTCATGTAATCGCAAGAGATAGAGTAGAAATAGATCCTGGTAAGACAAAAGCGGTAGTTAGTTGGGAGAGACCTACCACAGTGATAGAGATTTATAGTTTTATTGAGTTATCCAGTTACTATAGAAGATTTATTCAGGGGTTTTCATAAATCACATTACCTTTGACTAGATTGACTAGGAAAGATGTTCCATTTGTGTGGAATGCCAAATGTGAACATAGTTTCCAAACTCTGAAAGAAAGACTAACCACTACACCTGTCTTAATCATTCCAAATCCATTAGAAATTTTTGAAGTGTATTGTGACACATCTAAAAGGGGCTTAGGGTGTGTCCTGATGCAGAATAGGAAAGTTGTAGCATATACATCTAGGCAATTAAGACCTCATAAGGAAAATTACCCTACTTATGACTTAAAGTTATCAACCATAGTGTTTACCTTAAAAATTTAGAGACACTATCTCTATGGGTCTAGATTCGAGGTATTTAATGACCATAAAAGTCTCAAATACCTCTTCAATCAAAAAGTGCTAAACATGAGACAGAGGAGATGTATGGAATTTATTAAGGATTATGATTTTGAATTGATGTACCATCTAGGGAAGTTAAATGTAGTGGCGGATACTTTAAGTAGAAAGTCCCTTTATGTAGCTCACATGATGGTGAGTGAAATGAACCTAATTGAGAAGTTTAGGAATTTGAGTCTGTCCACTTTGGTGTTGCCAGATCTTGCAACACCTAAGTGAAATGAGAATTGAGAGTAAACTTAGGACTCAAATCCTAGAAGCCCAAGGAAAAGATAAATTCTTGAAGTCTGTGAAGGACCTAAAATATTTCAGGAAAGAAGTTGACGAGGTAGTAACCTTCCAAAATAGGTTGTATATCCTAGTAGTAGAGGGATTGAGAGATCAAATCTTAGAGGAAGCCTATAAGAGTAACTATACTATTCATCCTGGTGCCACTAAGATGTACCAAGAGTTAAAGAAAAATTTCTGGTGGCCAAGTATGAAAAAGGACATAGCTGAGTATGTTGTTAAATGCCTAATGTGCCAACAGGTGAAGATTGAACATTAGAAACCTACCAGAATGTTACAACCTTTAAAGATTCCTGAATGGAAATGGGAGAAAATTTCCATGGAATTTGTGGTAGGTTTGCCTAAAACCCAATCAGGGAATGATGCAATCTGAGTTATTATAGATAGATTAACTAAATCTACTCATTTCTTACCTATCAAAATAAATTTTTCATTAGATAAGTTAGCCCAGTTGTATATATAAGAAATAGTGAGACTTTACAGAGTACCCACTAGTATAGTATCAGACAGAGATCCTAGGTTTACTTCTAGATTCTGGAAAGCCTTGTAAGAGGCATGTGGTATTAAGTTCAACTTCAGTACTACTTATCACCCTCAAACTGATGGGCAGACTGACAAGACTATCCAGATGTTAGAAGATATGCTTAGAGCTTGTATATTAGAACAAAAGAAAAGTTAGGATAAGATTTTACCTTTATTAGAGTTTTCTTATAATAATAGTTTTCACTCCAGCATAGAGATGGCTCCATATGAAGCCTTATATGGGAGAAAATGTAGATCACCCTTATGTTAGTTTGAAGTGGGGGAAAGACAATTACTATGGCTATAGTTAGTCTAAAAAACTACAGATCAGATAAAAATGATCAGGGAGAAAATGGCCAAGGACTAGGATAGACAGAAAAGTTACGCTGATAAGAGGAGAAGACTATTAAAATTTGCAAAAGGATACCATGTTTTCCTTAGAGTGTCTCTAGTTACTGGTATTGGTAGGGCTATTAAGTCCAGGAAATTGAACCCTAGATACATTGGACCATACTAGATTTCGAAAAGAATTGGTTCATTTGCTTCAGATAACTTTACCTCCATTTTTGTCCAATCTCCACAATGTTTTCATGTTTCCCAACTTTGTAAATATATTCCAGATTGTTCTCATATTCTTAACGCCAATACTGTACAATTAAAAGATAATTTAACTTATAATCCTAGACCTTTAAGAATCATTAGTACTGAGGTCAAACAATTGAGAAATAAAACTATTCCACTAGTAAAGGTATTGTGGGATCAATCATCACCACAAGAAGCTACGTGGGAAAAGGAAGAGGACATGAATAAGACTTAACCTGAGTTATTTGATTAGGTACGTTTTAATTTCAAGGATGAAATTCTTTTAAAGGAGGGGAGAAATGTAACATTCACTCCTTCTATTTATTGAGAGATGATTGTTAATTTTAAATGAATTGAATGCTTGTGTTTGTTGCATTAGAATACATATAGTTACATTAGAATAAAAGTTTTAAGTGAAGAAAAGAGCAAGGACTGAAATGAAATGAAAAAGTTTTAGTGAGGAAAGTTATATGAATTCTCAATACTTGAGGGGTAGCAAACCGTAATTTTAGCCAAACGAGTTACTGTAGCTACCAGAATTTTAAAACTTCCCGCCAATAGTTCAGGGGTAAAATGGTAATTTGGCATATAGCTGGAGAAATTATTATTTTAGGCCAAATAGTCGGGAATTAATATCAAAATTGCAAATTTCATAACACTTATAAATAAGACTAAATTTTAGAACCTTCATTCCCTACCCAGAACTTCAAAATTCTAGAGAGAAAGGGTAAGGAATTGAGGTAAAAGTGGAATTTCAAAGGGATTTGAAGTAAGATTTTGTAGCAAAGAGATTTAAGAAGGTATATATCATCATCAACATACTTTTTTAAATGAAATAAGGTAGCAAATCACCACATCCTCTCTAATTCGAAATATAGTGAAAAACTTTAATATTTCTATTACTTAAGCCAGAGAGGGAATAAAACCTACATTTCTAATTTTTTATTTGCTATTGGGTGTTTTAAACTGTATGGATGTACTTATGAATGCATAAATCCAATTCTATAAAATGGATTTTCTTCATGTTTGAGAATAAGGTTTAATCCAAGATTTGAGTGAGAATAAACATTAGTTTGGGCTGTTTTTATGTGCAACATGATGTTTATAAGATGGTATTGAGTTGTTGATTATTAAGAAGGGCTTATAAACTGATTCTTGGGCAAAAATGTAGGTTAATGAATGGTTTGAAAAATAAAGTATAACGTAGTAGTCAACTTCTAGCCCTTAACAGTCAATTTTTGTGTTTTTTAGTTGCCCAGAAATGCATATAGAGCTCTAGCAGTTAACTGCCAACCTTTAGAAGTCTACTGCCATGCTCACATTTTCCAGAAATTTGCCAAGAACGGAGTATCTGACTATCAGGCCAATGGCAATCGACTGGTACCCCTCGGGTTTGAAAATTTTTCAAGACAGTAATCTACAAGTCAACTACCAAGAGGGTGAAAGTTGACTGGTAAGCCTTTATTTTGGAAAAATGAACTCAATGACCTAGTTTGAAATATAACTAACCTAAAACTCTACTCAAATAAATGACTTAGACCTGAAGTGTAATGGTTAACATGAGAATTGAGAATACTTTGAGAATGAATGAGAAAGAGAAGGGAAATATGAGATTTTAAAATGAGATGAGCATGAACCATAGATGAGAATAACTGCAACTGGTTAGAGACCATGAGAATCACTGCCTTTGGTTAAACCGCAAGAATCACTGCAACTGGTCACAAACCACGAGAATGTTGCAATTGGTTAAAAATCACAAGAATATTACAACTGGTCATGAACTACGAGAATATTACATATTGTCTAAGGCCATGAGAAAACTCATTTATGAATGATAATTTTTAAAGATTTCTTTTGTGATGCTTTTGTAAATGGCTATAGCAAAATACTATGATTTATTTGTTTATACTTCATTGAGATGATCTGTTGAGATGAGAATATAATCCTGTTACCATTACAATTTAAAGATATTGTTCCATATTATGAACATTTGTAGAGACGCATCTATATTCATAAGTGTATGAGAAAAATGAGTTAATTCATGCATATTATCCCAATAGATGTGATATTTTATTTGATAATGAAAGGAATGTAGTGTATTTTCGTATGAGTACGGTGGTACAAAGCAGTAGTTTTTAAAATACAGGTGATTATTGCTACTGAGAAATCTTTCTCATTAAATGCTGGTTTGTATCAGATACCTAGGTTTCAGATCTTACTGGAGGTAGAAGTATATTGGGTAGATATACCCATCCTCGGTTACTTTATGATAATAAAGTAAGTGTGGGTGATTTCAGTGATGGATATTCCCCCTACCCTTCCATCCCCTTGAGGAGTAGACATGCAAGACTAGTGTTAGTATGATATTTTGACTTGTAAATAGGGATGCCCAATATCCCAATCCTTTAGTATCTTTTTGGGGAAGGATCAAAAAGATTTTGGTGTAAGAATAGAGGGCATATATGTATTAGGATATGTGAGCTAAGAATACACTAGCGATCTTTTATTAAGAGGGGTATGAGTGATAGGCTTGTTGTCTCCTTACCCTAGTTAACACTCTCACATATCCATAGGTATATGTCCAATGACACTTATGATGACACTTATAAACATTGTAAATGAATGTGAATGTGTGTGTGTGTGTGTGTGTATATTATGTTTTATTTCACTTAAGTTAATCATTTTCGCTGTGTAATGAGCAAGAACTCGAGTATGGAAACCTAAACTAGTAGTACTCAACTAGTTAACTTGGTAAAAATTAAAAAATTTACTCAGGTAAAGGTTGTAGTAACTTACTAATCCTATTGCATATTATATTATATTATTTAAACCAAAAAGTGAACTATAGGATTGAGGATGTTACAGTTGAACTGTAAACCCTTTTAAATTTTATGATGATAAAAAATCTGTGAGTCTGTTTCCCATTCAATGGGTTTCCTTTATCTTACATACACTGAGTCTGTGTGACTCACACTCGTTATCTCTAATTTTTTTTTAGATTAGCATTAGGTTGCAAAATAGACTTAATGATGTCACAGCCTAACATCAGCTTACTATAATGTTGTCATAGTTTGTATGTAAGAAATAATGGGAATTTTTGTAGGCATGTGATAGCCACCTGTTTTCTTTGGGTTAAAATGGATGTTGATTTGTTTTAGGCTATTGTAAAATTGAGGAAAAGTCTTATTTTTAAGGGAAACTCTATCAAAATTTTGGTAAAGGCCTGAATGATAATTAAGAAGTTAAAAGTTACAATTAAAATGTCATAATGTTGTTAATATGTGGTAAAGAAATTCTTAGGTTGGCTAGACCTAGTAGATGTCATGATAGGTCTATGTCCCGATCACGAACTCAGAATTTTAGGTCATGACAATTACAGTGGGAACAATCCAAGACAGTGACTAAAATCAAAAGTTTCTTACGTTTAGCTAGGTATTACAAAAGATTTATCCAAGGATTCTCCCAGATAGCCTTACCTCTAACCTGATCAACTAAGAAGGGAACCCTATTTGTGTGGAATGTTGAATGTGAACATAACTTCCAAACCTAGAAGGAGAAATTAATCACACCCCCAGTATTAACCATTCCTAACCCTTCAAGACCTTTTGAGGTATTACTGATGCCTCTAAGAAAGGTTTAGGATGTGTGCTAATGTAAAAAAAAAAAAATAGGTTGTAGCATATACATCTCAAAAGTTGAGACCACATAAAGAGATTATCCCATCTATGACATGGAATTAACTGTTGTAGTATTTGCATTGAAATTATGGAGACACTATCTGTATGGAGTAAGGTATGGAGTTTATAGTAATCATAAGAGTTTAAAACTTTTTTGTTAAAAAATAACTTAACATGAGATAGCGCAGATGGGTCAAATGTTTAAAAGACTATGATTTTGAGCTAAAGTACCACCCAGGGAAGGCAAATGTAGTGATTGATGCATTAAGTAGGAAATCCCTTCAAATAGCCCAATTAATGATTAGCGAGATGGAAATGATAGAGGATTTTAAGGATTTAAGTTTGAATGTGACAACTACTTTAGATAAACTCACCTTGATTGAATTCTAAATAAACTGTGAGTTGAGAAAACAAATTAGAGAGGCTTAGGAAGGCAATGAGTTTTTGAAGAAAGTAAAGAACCAACCTGACTTTGATAAAACGTTAGATGGTGTGACATTATTTAGGAATCAAATTTTTATTCCAAATGATCGGGGCCTAAAAGATAAAATCCTGGATGAAGCTTATAGAAGTAATCATGTTATTCACCTTGGCACCACTAAGATGTACAAGGAACTACAAAGAAATTTTTGGTGGCAAGGAATAAAGAAGGAAAAAGATTCCTACGTGAGCCAATGCTTGACTTGTCAACAGGTCAAAGATAAAACACCAAAAACCCTCAAGGTACCTGTAACCCTTGGAAATACTAAAGTGGAAATGGAATTGAATCATGATAGATTTCGTGGTAGGATTACCTAGGACCCCATCAGGATATGATTCCATATGGGTAATTATAGATAGGTTAACCAAATCAACACACTGCTTACCCATAAGGATAAATTACTCACTTAAAAGGTTAGTACATACATATCTCAAAGAAATAGTGAGATTGCATGGAGTACCCATAAGCATAGTGTCTAATAGAGACCCAAGATTCACCTTAAGGTTTTGGCAAGCCTTGCAAAAATCCTTAGGAACCCAACTTCACTTTAGTATAGCATACCATCCTCTGACTGATGGGTAGTTAGAGAGGGCTATACAAACCCTAAAAGATATGTTTAGAGCTTATATTCTAGAATAAAAAGAGAGTTAAAAAAATAACTACCATTAGTTGAGTCTGCCTACCATTCTAGTTTGGACATGGCTCCTTATGAAACCTTGTATGGTAGGAAGTGCAAATCTCCTCTATGTTAGGTAGATTTGGAAGAAAGAAAGTTGTTAAGACCTGAATTGGTATAACAAAATTTTGACCAAATTCAAACCATTAAAGAGAAATTAAAAATAGACCAAGAAAGGTAAGCAACTAATGCTAATAGAAGGAGAAAGGCACTAGAGATCCAGGAGGGAGAACATGTATCCTTGAAAATCACCCCTACTACTAGAGCTGGTAGATCATTGAGGCCCAATAAGTTAGGCCCTTGATTCTTAAGCCCCTTTCAAATCCTTAAAAAATTAGGCCTAGTTGCTTACCAATTGGCTCTACCCCTGAACCTCTCTAACATCCACGATGTGTTCCATATATCACAACTTAGGAAATATATATCAAGTCCCACATATGTCCTTATAGATAGCCCATTGCAGTTATAACGAAATCTAACTTATTCTTTAGAACCCACTAAGATCTTGGATTTGAGACTAAACAGCTATGGAATAAGACAATACCCTTAGTTAAAGTATTGTGGTAAGGTTCAACTGTTCAAGAAGCAACATGGGAGAAAGAAGATGAAATAAGACAAATTTATTCTAACTTATTCTCAAGTAAATTCTAAATTTTGAGGGAAAATTTTCTTTTAGGGGGAAAGGGTTGTAACATCCCAAATTTTGACAAAATAGTCTAATATCAAATTTTACATAATTAAATATAATTTTAAATAATTAATTTCATAAACATTTAATTGCATGTATATTTCAGTGAAATGTTAACCTTTAGACTAACAGATTGATAAAATAACAATTAGGATATCTTAAAATGGTAAGCTAGAGATTTTAGGAAAAATGTCATATGCCTATCTAGGAAAATTTTCCTATTTAAACCATAATTTAATTATAATTTCCTAACTAAGTTACTAAAAAATTATATTCCCTCCATATACCACTACTTATCCCAATCCCTTCTCTAAGTCTTATTTTAAGTCTTCTTCCCTTATTCCCTTCAAAGCTCTCACCCTACTTCATTAAGATGCAAGTAAACCCTAGAGAGAGAAAGAAAAAGGAGGGAAAATAGAGAGAGAAAAGCTCTATCTCTCCATCCATTTCTTCTTTTGCCCTTACCAAACTTAAAACATAGCTTTATCAAGTGAAGAGGAAGAAAACTTCACTTTTCTTGTGAACTTCAAGTAAGGAAGAAGGAGTAGCATCAACCCTAGGAAGTTTTTATCTTCCCACAGTTTTCAAGGTAGGAAGCTTTTTCATACCTCCATGTAGGTGTAAGATATCCTTTAGTCTTGTACAAAGAACTTTATGCTACCTGAAAAAAGAATTGTACCTTTTTAAAAAAAAAAGGAAAGAAAGAACATTAGGCTACCTAAAGAGATCATGGGGAAATAAAATAAGCTATTAATTAGAGAGATTAATCAAACCACCATGTAATAATTAATATGTAAATGGGGCGTTATAGATAAGATTACTTTTAATTTCATGTTAGATGTGGGAGGAAAGGTCAAAAGAGATCCTATCCCAATTCCAACTACCATTTTGATTTTAAAACATCTACAACCTTAATGGGGGTTCATTATGCAAAAAGGCCCCTTTAATTGAGCTTCTGAGAGGACCTAGGGAAAGCCACTTCTCTAACCAAAATTTTCTATTTAAACCTACGTTTATAACCCTGATAGAACCTTTTTTTTAAGCAAATTTTTCACCCATTTTAGGCATCTTCCAATAATTTATTTAAGGTGAACCTCAAGTTGTTATGTTTGTAAGAGGTGGATGAGGTAATTGCCAAAATTTTGTTATTTTCATCATACAAGTGCCAAAGTAATTTGGATAAGAAAGGTAAATTTCTTTCATAGGTCTTAGAAATACCTAGAACACCTAAACCTTTTGGTTGTAGACTTTGTCTCATCCTATGAGGTGAAGTTTCCTTTTGTCTCTAAAGGAACCTCACAGAAAATCCCTATGGAGTTTTTCTATTTCTTTGTAGGTGGAGATGGAAAAGGGAGACATTGCATGTAGTAAAATGATATGTCTGAGGTTACGTAGTTGATGAGAGTTACCTTTCCTATAAGAGATAAGTACTTGGCTTTCCAAGATTCAAGCCTAGCACAAGTATTTTCAACAATAAATTTAAAGTCAAATTTTCCCCTTTGTGCCTTGTGCAAATCCCAGTGATTGCTCAATTTTGGAAGGATTTTGAAATTGAGGGTATTTCTAATCTCAGCTTTAGAAGCTTTGGGGGTATTAGGGGAAAATCATATATTGGAAAATTTCTCACTATTAACTATGAGATCATAATAGCCTAAAAAAGATCCAATGCTCTTTTGATAGCTTGTGTGCTATCCTTATTAGCTCTAGCTAATAATAATACATTGTTTGCAAAAAGGTAAGAGAATGATATGAGATTAATGGTAATTGGTTTCCATTTTCGTCAATAAACCTCTTTGTTAATGATTTGGGTGAAGATTTCCATACAAAGAATAAAAAGGAAGAAGGAAAGGAGGTCTCCCTTTTCGAATGCCTCTGTTAGGGAAAAAAATTATCTGAAAGGCCACCATTGCTTAAAATTGTGTGAGTGACCATAGAGATGCAGTTCTAAATAAGATTAATCAAATGTGGGGGAAAATTAAACATAAGGAGGGAAGATCTAATAAAATCCCAATTGAGCATGTCAAAAGCTTTCTCTAGTTCGAGTTTAAGAATCATCCACCCAAATTTTCCTTTCATTTTTCGCTTAATAGAGGAGACAATTTCTTAAGCTAAGACAATTTGGTCAAAAAAAAATTTTTAGCAAGAAAGGCACCTTGGTTGAAGAAGATAAGATCATTCATAAAGGGTTTGATTATTTGAACAAGGATTTTAAAGACTAGCTTATACAAAGTTATGCAAAGGCTTATGGGGCAAAATTTTTTTATCTCTAAGGGGTTAGAGACTTTAGTGATTAGATATATCATGGTGTTGTTCCAATCTAAGGGAATGTTCTAATTACAGAAGACAAGTTGAATGGATAAATTAATAGAATGCTCCAATTAGAGAAGACAAATCAAATGGATGAGATAACAGAATCTTTCACATTGTCTCAACTTATTTTTATAAAAATCGAGCTAGATGCCATCACAAGAAAGTCGTCTTATCCAAGCCTCTCTAAATCAAATAAACTTCTAAAAAGAAGACTTGAATGCTTATGCTAATCTTTCGCTCTTAAGACTAAGTGTCCAAATGGTGAGAAAAATGATTCAAATGTTGATCAATATGTGAAAATGCCTAAGCCAAAGAAAAAACCATCTAAGACAAGATTCTCTATAGGGAGCAATACAACTCCTATAACAAAACTCCCTTAATTCCTTTTAATGGCTAGTTCAGGGGTAGCATTCACCAGATTTCCCAAATCGTAGATCTTCACTAGAATTAATTTACCTTAACAACAGAGCTTTTGAACAATCCTTTGGCTTGTCTAATATTTATTGTGAAGCTATATGAAAATCTCATCTTTGCCTCAAAGTAAAGCTTCTAAAAAATCTACTAATGTTGAAGCTCAGTTTCACTCTATTTGAAGAAATGAAGTTCAAGCTTTGATGAGGACTTTAAAAATCAATGGTTTAATCATGGTGTTTCCCCTTCATGTAGTTATCTTTGACCCTTCTTTCCCACTTTCCTCATATCCTTATGAGATTCCCTTGGTTCTCAATCATCACATTAATTATATAATGATAACAACCTCACTCACTAATTGTCTCCTCAAGGATGTTTGCACAATATTGCATCATGGGAGCATGGTCCTTTAAAGAAACAGACATATGCTTCGCTACCTCAATGTGGCTAGGCTCAAGAACCTTTAACTACCAAATCTAATCCTACCCCTTTATGCTTTGGATGAGGGAAATTCAAAAAACAATATTTGAATCCTTAGGCTCCTCGTTGGAAAATTCCTAGTCAATGAGAACTTCAACCCAAACATCACTTTAATGGACCTACTTAATATCTTGTGGCTTAGAACACTATAGGTGCTTCTAGTAGTGGCTTTTGTAGAGTTTTCATTGACCTCATTGCTAGACATAAACCTAATGTTCCCCTTATTTGAATCCCTAATCACACAATCTTTGCCACATTTCTCTCTTAACTTTAAGTTAGTAGTCAACACTAATTTTTCCATTCCCCTTCCCAAAAAGCATGAACCTATCCACTCTAAACCTCCCACCAACCTTTCGATTTGCATTGAAAAAAATATGTGTCAAAACATTACAGCCCCTCTTTCAAAATCCTCCTCAAAAAGGGAAAACCCCTCCTTAATATAGGAAGGACCCATAGTGGAGTTTCAAGAGATTAGGTTTGGGATGAAGAGTCCAAATCTTAAAAATCCTATGGATGAAAGTTCTTGGGTTAATTAGAATACCCTATAGATGGATGATTAAAGATTTTATCCAAAGAGAGTTTAGGGTGAAGTCTTCTTTGGGAATTTGAACATATGGTGATTGGAAAGTAGGGAAAGAGTAGAGAATTGATGGATTAAATGCGCCAAAAGTAATTGAAAACTGAGTTAAGGTTCTCTAAAAATCAAGAATTTGAGTTAGAGTTTTAGGAAGGTGTTGTTGACGAGGGAAAGTTGAGTGTAGATGTAAAGGGGTGGAGGATCGATATCAGAGTAAGGAGACCCATTAGAGAGGAAGCAAAATTTTTTGCAATTCCCTTTTTTTAATGATTTTTTCTTTTGATTTGGAAATTTTATACCATGTTTATACTTTTTTATTGATAATTATTATTGTAACGCAGTATTTGAAATTTTTATTACTTGTGCCATAGTATTTGCAAGAAAATAAATTTAGAAAATTAATCATTTATAGATCCATCCCGTGAACACCTTCCTTATCCAAGTGTTAATTTTTTTTACAAACCATTAATGATAATTAGAGCTTCCAAAAACATAATATTAGAATCAAATGGTTTCCATGTTTTTGTGTATTCCATGAATTTATTATGAATAAGAAATAAATGAATCTATAAAGGTTTCACAAAAAATTGATTAATTATTATATTTTATCTTCTTTTTTTAACTATGCAAGGGAAGAATATGTATAATATACGATAATAATATCCAATTAAATACATCTTTATTAGGTAGATAATCACTTTTGGGCTAGCTAATAAAGAAAATTTCTTAATTAGAAGAAAAATGAGGCAGAAAGAGGAATATATATATGTATATATATAACCAAAGCTATTTTTGTATGACACTGTAACAAACATATTTTCACTACTAATAGGGTTAAGTCTAGTGGTAAAGGCTAATTTCTCATAACATGGAGAACTAAAGTTTGAATCCCTGTTTGGAGAGGTGCGCACATATATTGCCCGATAATACGTTAAACAAAATTATCTCTAGTAAAAAATATCTGTGAGAAATGAAAAAAAAAATATTTTTTCAATATTGTCAATGATAATACTTAATTGGATGCATTAAATACACAACTATTTTCTTTAATTTCCAATGCATATTTTTTCTTCTCATTTATTGTAGCATTTACTTCTTACTCCTTTATATGTTATGTTGAATCTCTTTTACCCTTTCCATTTATTTTGTTTGTTGAACCTAGCCATGGTCGAGGCTCTGGGATTTGCTTGTTATGAAGTTTCAGAGGAGGCTATTGTGGAGGATTATTTTGGCTCCTCGAACATTGGTTTTCATGTTCTCGCCCCTTCTATAGGTTCTTTTTTGGATTTAGAGGTGAACAATTTCCATTCCTCTTCTACATCTTCTGCAGGTTCAATTTATTGTGTTTGCTTTCAAGCTATCCCTAGGGAAGTTAGCTTCCCATTAATGGATACAGGCGAAGTTGGCTTCAACGCCTTGCTTTGGAACATTCGGGGATTAAGGATTGGCAATTCTTCTGCCCTTCTTCGTGAGTTAGTTTCTAGTTGGGACTTATCTGTTGTGGTTTTAACTGAGACACGTGTTCCTTCTGATGCTAATTCTCGCAGCTTAATTAGATCCTTTGGTCTTCCCTTTTGGAGGGTACAAGCAGGTTCGGGTCGTCGTGGGTCGGTAGGGGGTATATGGGCTTTATGGGCAACAAATATTGTAATGGAATTTGTAACTTGTGAAGGGAGTAACCTTCACTTTAGGGCTTTTATGCGATATTGATTTTGTTGTATTCCTATAAATACCATAATGATTTTATCTTATTGGTTCTTGTTATTTTTATCCTCTTAATCTTCATTATTTGTCACTTTTTGTTAATTTACTCAATTTAAAGGATGTCTTGTTTATTCCATTGCAATGTTACTATAGTTACTTTTGGTTTTCTGATTGGGTACGATGCCCTTGCCCTTTTTTGGCCAAACATTATTAAATATTTTCTTTAGTTGAGCACTTCTAAATAGATAGTTCCTTTCATTTCATTGATCAAAGTTCTAGAATATACTTTTAGACATAATATTTACACAGGCTAACTATATTTGAGGTTCTAGGGATTTCTTTTCCTTCCATTATTTCTAATTTAAAAGTTCCCCCAAGAGTTACTCCCTTACTCAATATGGTCCTTTCCATATGGCTACTAGCTTCCCTTCTATTGAATTAGTTTGATTCACTATCCTTAGGATGAGGTCCCCTTTGTTAAGTATCTTCTTAACTTTCTTGTTGTTATAAAAATCAATCTTTTGCATTTATGTTACTTGTCATACCCAATATAATAAAGAGTCACCACTAAAATTTTATTTTTAAAATGGAACTCTGGAAAAACCTTTTTTAAAGAAGAATAATTTTGAAAATAGTTTGGTCTTCAAAAACAAACATGTTTTTAGGAGTTGGTATACATGGGAAAGGTGTCAGACACATTATAGTTTTTTATATTATATAGGTGCAATTTATTTGTATAAACTTTATTTACCTCTAATATTCACATGCAAGCACAAAACTAAAATGTTTAGACATTTGGACTTGATCTATGAAAGGTATTCTAAGGCCTACATACCTCTTTATGGGAATCAAAGTCTACGTAATTCAAAATAAAAAACAATTGTATATTATTTTAATTTTAAATTAGAAAGAAAGAAACAAACGCATAAAAAAAGGGTGCTAAACAAAATTAGGCTTTAACGTTCATCTTGCATTAAATGAACAAATTTCAAAAGATCCAAACAATTGTATCTTGACAAATTCAATGAACTTTGATAGTTTTAAGAAAAAGAAAGAGAGAAATGTTGATTTGAAGAGGAAATAATGTCCTCTTTTTAGGAGTGAAAAATCTCCTTTTTGAAAATTTTCCTTTGATTAGAGATACAAGCCTTTGGGACAGGAAACATATGCTATTTGTATAAATCATGAGTTAGACTTTTTGATTTTCTATTCATCCTTTTCTTTTTGCATTTTACTTTTGTCCAAGATTTTTTTTGTTAGGCTTAATTTGAAGGACCATTCTTATTGGGCTCATTTGAATTTGGATTTTGTAATTTCGATGACCCATTTCATTTATGGTATTCTTTACATTCTATAATTGGGCTTCAAAGATTTTTTTGAAAAAATATTTTAACTCTAAATAGTTGAAATTTTCAAAATCTTCTTTAATAAAACATCCAGTATAAATCTTGGAAAATATAAAAATTATTTTTACTTCAACAAGGATCATTGAACACCTTTCCTTCTATATTCTAATATTGTTATGTTCAAGAACCAAGGGTTGAGCATGAATAAATAGTATGACCTTCTATCTATAGGTTTGTATCTCTCTATTCTTAAGTTTTAAAGCATGAATAAATATTTTTTTTTACTTCAAGCAATAGTTTATAGAGAAAGAGACTACCAACTAGGCTGTGTGGATTAAGGGAAGTTCATACATATGTAAAGTGAAATATGTGTCCACTACTGTCCTAGTTGTGTAATGACCATACTATAATTTGATGGTTTTTATAGCCATCCACCATTTGCCTTTGTAGTTTGCATTGAGAAAAAGGGAGGAAAAAGTAAGGAGTTCGACTAACACTACCCCATCACTTGCAACGCACCACTGCTGCCACCACACCTCATCTACTCTGTATGTCACCTGAACGTCCATCCAAGTTTTTGAATTTCTCTCAATTTATCTGATATAGAGGTAAGCTTTCTATTCTATTTCTTGTTAGATTTCCTACTTCAAATCTATTTTTTTTCAAATTTGGTTTTGATATGGTGAGACTGAAAATGTATTGTATTGGCTATGAATTTCATAGGTTAAATGCATTTAAACTAGCTAAAATCACGGTTGACACAATGCTATTTTATTTGGTTGCTAATTAGTGAAAAATAGTTTATGTAAATGTTAAAATTCTAATTTATTTAAGGTTGAATGTATTGCTATGTTTGGCTAAAATTTTCATGAGCTAAATTTGTATTTTTCTTGCTAAAATTATGGTGTAATGTGGCCAAATGTGGTGTTGCGTTCTGTGTTAGTTTTTAATGGGTTAAAATCTTGTATGCTTGTTGAAATCATGGTTTGGTGTAAGGCTCACTTTCTAGAATGATGATTTAAAATGTGTTATTATAAGTACTAGTTGCTAATTCATTTCCTTCACTTAAAATCTGTCTTAATGCCCAAAAGATGATGAAAAGTTCTGATTCAAGTACAGGTTACTAGTGTGCTTCTCTATCTTGGAATTTTACTTCCCTTAGAGTTCATATGGTGTTAGTACTAATATGCTGGACAGTATTTTGTTTATTTTTCTCACTTGAAACTTCTTTTTACAATGTTTAAATGGTGTTTCAAAGTGCTATTTAAATGGCTGAGGTTAGGCTTACTTTTTTTTCTCACTTGAAACTACATGTTGAGGTATTTAAATGGTGATATTGAGGTGCCACTTCGAATGCTAGTTTTTAGTCTACTATTTACTTCTTGAAATCCTTTCTTTAAGTTCTTATGTTCTAAAATGTGTAAACATGGTGTTGGTTCCTGGTTTAATTTTCCCAACTGAAATCCCTTCTTTAAGTGATTAAATGAGGTTTTAAAGTGTGTAAATAGAGTTTTTGTTGCTGTTTCAGAGTTCCCACTTGAAATCCCTTCCTTAAGTGCTCAAGTGATTTTTTAAAATATGTAAACATGGTGTTGGTTGCTGTTTTAATTTTCTCACTTGAATTCCCTTCTTCAAGTGCTTAAATGAGGTTTTAAATTGTGTAAAAACTGTGTTGGTTGTTGGTTTAATTTTTCCTCTTGAAATCCCTCCTTAAAGTGCCAAAATGATTATTCAAAGTGTGCAAATTTTGTGTTTTTTGGTGTCTAAATTCTTCACTATGGTTTCAAGATTTTTAGCATGTCACTAAACCAGGCCTTGCACATGAAAGCATATCTAAATGTTGTGCAAGTTTTCGTAAGTTATATTCTGGAACTTTAAAAGTTATTTTTATGATGTTTAGGTGCTGTTATGTTATTCATGGGCTGTCCAAGTTTCTATATATCATGTTTGTGACATTTAGAGACTTCTTTCATGGTATCTTGAGGTTCTTTCTTTGATTCTTAAGTGCTACCATTCCATGCACATGTTGTCTAAGTTTTGTAAATCATATTTACAATGATTTTGGGCTTTCTTTTGTGGTTTTAGTGTTGATATGGTATGCATTTTTGTCTAGATTTTGTATTTTTTTGTTTATAGTGTTTTTAGGCTTCTTTTCATGATATTTAGGTTGTGATTTTTTACCTTCATGTTGTCTAGTTTTTGTAATTTCTATTCATAGCATTTTTAGGCTTTTTCTTGTGATGTTTAGGCACTATCATGTTGCTCACATACCATCTAAGTTCATTCTAGTGAACCATATTTTAGTGTTTCAAAGTTCATTCTAAAATATTTCAAGACTTTATATTGTTGTTTATAAAATTTTATGCTTGGCTGTACTTTTGATGGGCTAAATACATGGTCTATTGGCATATTTCCTTCTTGAAATATCTTTTAAAAAATGCTCCAAATGATGGCTTATGTTTTTTATTTAAGTGTGGATTCCTAGCTTGTTTTGCTCTCTTTAAATCCCTTGTAAGAGTGTCGATATTGGTATTTGAAGTGTCAATATTGTTTTTTTGCTCTCTAATTGTGCTAAATACATGGTTTGTTGCTCTCTTGCAATTAAGCATATGAATTGGATATATATATATTCTTATCTTTTTCTTAACTATAGAAACATAAATATCATATATAGTGTTTTTAATATTTTGAGAAAAAATTTAAATTAAACAGAAATTATAGTGCAATAGTTAGGCCTTTGCCATCTCAACTATTTGTCTTGGAATTACTCATCAAATTAATTAACAAGAATAAAGTTGCTAAGCATATATTATAATTGAAATTTAAACATAATTAAATTTAATTGATATGGAGTGACCTCTGTGAGACATAGGTTCCTAAATAAATAATGAATTACTTGTTAATAAAGTGTATACAATCTATCTATTTCTATAATCTTTCAAGGTTTTGCAATATTAAAATTATGATTAAGATTTATTTAGAAAGCATTAAGCTTCATAGACTATAGAGTATACATTGTTTGTGAGGAGCTATTATTGTTTTATAGGATTAAATAAAGGTTTGCTTGAGGACAAGCAAAATCTTAAGTGTAGGGTAGTTTGATAGGCACATAATTATATAGTTTTAATTGATAATTTTTAATGATTCAAAATTACCCAAGTTTCCACCTTGTTTTCATGTTACCTAAGCTTTAACTAGGTACAAAGTAATTTTGAAGCAAAATGGACTAAAACCAAGTCTCTAAAGGCTCAAAGCACCCCAAAATGCATCTTTTAGCAAGGGCAAGCATTGAAGCTTCTAGAACACACCCTTCCGCATGGCCATGTTACCTTAAAGCTTCTAGAACATGCCTCTCCACACGTCCAAGACACCTTATGCACCCTTCTACATGGCCATAGTGTAATAACCCAATTTTTAAAATAAATTAAATTGGGTAAAATAAATTAAAATTTTGTTGGAATTGAATTAACAATATTTTCTTGAGCTTTTAGTTAAATTTTGAGAATTTTTTGGAATAAAAATCTTATCTGATGGAGAAAATTCAATCTGTCTTCAAGAATTTAGCAGATATTTTTGAAAGGCTTAAAATACTTAAAATACTTAAAATATTTTCAAATTCCTTCCATATAATCCTATATTCTTTCCTAGATCGAAGAAATGCATCCAAAATTTACCCTGGGCAAAGTGAAAAAAGACCAAAATGCCCTTGGAGGCCATAAAACTCCAAAACCCCACTTTTTCCTCTCATTTTTCCTTTCCTCTCTCTCTCCTCCACACATTTTCTCTCTCTTCTCTCTCATTTTCGCGCGCCACCTCCAAGTGCCAGAATCGTAGTCCTGCGTCACTACCAGACCCCGCTATCGGTGTAGCTCGACGCCGTCGACCTACAGCCACCATTCCCGACTGCCGATAGATGTCACAGCGGTTGAAAATAGCCACATTTTCCCTCTGTCGTGAAAATCCAACTCCATTGCAATTTCTGCCATCCAACATTGTCTGGCCATACCGCCACCACTATTGGGTAACCTGAGCTGCCAGCTTCCAACCGATGAAATGCCACCGTCGCACACCCGAAACAGAGGAAAATAGCTCTGTTCGATCACCAAGTTTGTCACCAAAAAAATGTGGTCAAACCATCGTGTTTTTCCAAAATGACACCGGATCCAGCATCCTCGAGTTGCAGGCTACATTTTAGAGTATTTTTTTACCCCAGTCGTTGTCTACCGCTGTGTGTTTCTGTTAACCGTTGTCCGCTACTGTGCATCATCGCCAGAGTTGCTAGAAAGTTTCCGGAATCAAATTTCAAGTTTTTGAAACCTTCGGTATAATTTAAAATACTTCAATTTGATGTTTTCCTATCAAAATTGACTCTAAACATGTTTAAGGATTAGGCCGACCTAGGAATTAGATAAATTAACGTAAGAAAGCATAATCGAAAGGAAAACCCATCTAGGATTTGAATTATTTCCTCAGAAAACTAATATAGATCAATTGTTGAGGAAAAAAGGGCCTGGAAATGTATCAAGAAGAAGAGGGAGAGTTAGTCAAAAAGAAAGGAAGCAAGGTAGGTTAACAAGTTTTGTTTATTGAAATGTTGATGGGTGAGATAACATGAATATGTTGTTAGCAAAATGATTAGGGTTGAATGGTATCAATATCATGGTGACCACAAAGAAAGAACTCCACCTTTTAATTTTATTAAGTAAAGAACCACCAGAAAGGAAATGGAATTGCCAGGTAAACAAAACTCCAGAGGTCGAGCCCATGAAATTTATTCTTGGAATCTAAAAGCTATGCACCAATATATATTTTTAAAAAAAATATGGAAATTTATTATTAGAAGAAAGGAAATTTTCTTTGAATTAGTTGAATTTTATAAGAAAGGATATTATTATTATTTTCAAGGAAGGAAATTATTCTTGAAATTGATAAAATTATATAAGAAAATTTATTTTCAAGAGAGGAGAAATTATCCTTGAAAATATTAAAGTTTTTGTAAGAAATGTACATTGGAATTAATTTCCCAGAAAGGAGAAATTATTCTTGAAAATACTATAATTTTTATAAGAATTGTACATTAGAGTTAAATTCCAAGAAAAGAGAAAGTATTCTAAAAAGTATTAGTATTTTCACAAGAAATGTATATTTATAGTAATTTCCAAAGAAAGGGGAAATCATTCATGAAATTAATACAATTTTTATGAGAAGTGTACATTGATATTAATTTCCAAGAAAGGGACATTTATTCTTAAAATTTTTTAATTTTAAGGAGATGTACACTAGTATTGTTTTTCAATAAATGGAAAAGTTTCCCTGAGAATTGTTAAAGAATTATACAGGTGGCCAAGTGTCCACGTAGTGCCCAAGTGTGCACAATGATCCTAGGAGGTGGCCATGTGTCCACATAGTGCCCAAGTGTGCACGATGACCCTAGGAAGGTGGCCAAGTGTCCACATAGTGCCCAAGTGTGCACAATGACCCTAGGGAGGTGTCCAAGTGTCCACATAGTGCCTTAGTGTGCACAATGACCCTAGAAAGGTGGTCAAGTGTCCACAAGTGCCCAAGTGTGCACAAGAGATTTTTATAAAGGTGGCCAAGTGTCCACATAGTGCCCAAGTGTGCACAAATTTTATACAAAAGTATGTTTTAAGAATGATAATCATAAATGCTTTGTTAATTTGATGATAATGTGTTTTATAAAATGCCAGATGTTTTACTGGAAAGAATATTATTTTTATTTCATTGACATTTAAATTAATCATACATTGCTTGCCAATTTTATTTATGAATTATGTTATGTTTTATTTTATTTTCAAGAATGTAGAATTAAAGGTTTTGGTGCTTGCACCCTGATACATATTAGTTATTTTTAAACATCCAAATTGTTAAGCTACTGGGAAATTTGCATTTCTCATTATATGCTAATATGTATCAGATGCGGACGCATAGTAGGCTGAGAGATCAAGTTCTTTCTTGGGTTTAAGAAATGTTGTAACCCCTATATTTTTGTTTTGGTCCTAGTCTAGACATACTCCTAATAGAGCTAGGATTGTCCTTTTGGCAGTGAACCTGAGATGTAATTAGGAAGGAACCAGGGAAGGGATATATGAAGGATTGGTCCATCTTAAAAATTCTTTTAAAAAGGTCTGAGTGACAGGATTGTTGTCTCATAAATTCCTAGGGATGGGTGCTTCACATATCCTGATATATGTTGATTGTAAGGTAATAGACACTATTGGACTCTTATTATTTGAATTGTATGAAAGTTAATCTTTCACGGTGTAGTATAAAATTTCTGTTATTCCACTGTGCATGTAAGTTTTTAATCTGAGCAAAAGATCTCAAACCTAATCCGCTTAAATTAATTTAATGATATAACTACTTAGACATTAATTAAATAAATGATAAAGATAATGTACTGAACCTATCTGTTTATATCATAATTAAGAGTAATACTAGATTGAGGCGTTACACATAGCAACTAATGTTAATCGAAAAGAAGGCCAAAAACACACCATGGAAGCCTTTCTTCTAGAATATGGTCACCAACACGGCCGTGCACCTTTTCTAGGCTACCACATGGCTGTGCCATTCTTTAATCCGCCACACGGCCATGTCCTAGCCCAAAGAGGTGCCACCCTTGCCTATAAATAAGAGGGGGCAGATGAAGATAGGAGAGCGTCCATTCGGAGGAGAACCATAAGCATTAGGGTGGTTTAGAGCGTGACAATCCCTTCCATTCCTTGGAGCTTCGCACTTCAATTCTCTTGTCTCTTCACAAAGGTACGAGCTATGGAGATTCATTCAAGACATGAAGAAAGAGATTATGAAGCATTAAGAGGCAACTAGGAGTATAATTAAGAATAAGTTCAGAGTCAAGACTACTCACCCAAAACTTGACAGATAAGGTTATTTCTATTTCCATTTTGTTCTTCTTCCTTTTTTATTATAATTCTTGTTGTTTTATTCATGAACATGAGTAGCTAAATTGGTAAACCTAATTGGTGTTCTTAAACTATGTTGATATTTTGATTCCTAATGTGATTGAATTATAAATTAGATTGTGTAATCTTCCTCTAGTTAAAGATTAATTTAGTTTTCATTACAAGACATCGTAGGGAAAAGTATCTAGATTCCTCTTAAAAACTCTAACAAATGATGTTTGGAATTGAAAAAATAACTAGAGAGAATAGTCAATTTTCGCTCGAAACTAGAGGTTGACGATTTTTGGATTAGGAGGAATTCCTAATAGTGGTGCATTATAACATTTTTGCTTATCTAGGCTTTACCATTAGGAAGAACTAGCCAATGAAAGGTTATAGGTTTTAGAAATCCATCGAAACTAACCAAAAATCTTAATATGTTATAGAATTTGCCCACATGTAGCATAAGCAATTTCATAATTCATTATCCTTTGTTTGTATATCATCTAGTTTAAGACCCCAATGGGTTTGCTTTTTTAAAACTTGGTACTTCACTTTCTCAAAACATTTGTCTCACCTTCCCTCTGTAGTTAGTTAGTAGTAGTTAGATTTAGATTAGTGAAATCACCATTTTTCTTAGGCTAAATAACAATAAATATGTAGTAACTCTGGGCTTTCCCATTCCCATGGGATACAACCTTGATACTCACCATTGCACTAAGCTACATTGATTAGTAGCACATCACTTCTTCATCTCAAGAGGTCTCAAATATGGACTCATTGGCCTAAGCTTTAGGTGTCCACAGGCACTCTGGTCGAGTTCGCGAGTTGGGTTTAAGATCATACCCAACACAATAATTTAGTTGTGCTTCTCGTGGGATTCCACAGTTGGCTGGAATCCTAATTCAAGATTACAAGAGGTTAAAGGCTGAGAATGAAAAAGTGAAGTTCAAGGTCAAAGATTTGACATTATAGTGAGCTAACTCCAAACATTCATGTCATTTATGGCTTAGAGGTTTCAGTGTTGAGGCACCATATAGGTTGGTTGCTTACATCAATCAGATGATAATTTTACTTTAATTCATAGAATTGAGTAAATTTTTATGTATATTTATCTATTATAACTAAAAGTAGTTATTTTTCATTTTTAGCCACCTAGTGACAAATAGAGCGCACCTTCAAAGGTTGAAGGTCAAAACAAATATAATAGTACTAACTCGAAGGGAATAAGTTTATTTATGTATTGAATGCATTACTAATGTTTATTTTCTTCAATGAACATTCTGTTTGGCTTATTTTGGTTGTAATTAGTTAGTTATATTTGGTATAACTGATTGGTTGTATAAGTGACAAAAACTATGTAAAAGGGAAGTCAAAATTAATGGGTACATTAGGTACCACAGAAAGTGGCTTTGTGACAGTTAGAGTGGACCATCACAAATCCATTTTTGCAAATGGATTTATGACAGTTATAAGTAACCATCACAAAGCCACTAAAAATGGATTTGAACGGCCTCATGTTAATTGTCGCAAAGCTTAGGAATTGCGATAGTTAAATAACCATCACAATTCCTAAGCTTTACGATGGTTGACATGAGACCATAGCCATTCTAAGATTTTGTGATAGTTTTATAATTGTCACAATTCCCAATAGTTTATAGATAGTGACTTTTATGATGGTTGTTAACTATCACTGAAATTGTTGCAAATCCAGTTGTTACACTTGGATCTGTGACGGTTGTAGGAACTGTTGCAAATCCCATTGGCAACACATAAAATTGTCGTAATTCTTATTTTTGATCATCGTAATTTCACTATTTTTTTATAGTAGATCTCTACTAGAAGAAAAGACATGATTAAACTTTAGAGTTCAATGATGCTTAAAGTATAACAAAAATTGCAAAGGGATATAGTCCATTTAGAGATAGTAGTATTCGAAGATAAGGAGGTTCTTAAATCCTCATCTCTTGTAAACCAAAGAGCTTTAGCAAAATGACAATATAGGAATAGATGGTTGATGTCCTCGTCTAATGAATTACAAAAGCAACAAGTCTTATAGGTTAATGAGTGATGTTTGTGAAGCATATTAGCCTTTGGAACAACAAATATAAGAATTTATGGAGGAAATTTGAGCTTCCAAAACCATTTCCAAGGAATTTAGTCCAATAGAGGACCAATGTATTTGTGAGGTTCTTATGAAAATAAAAAATTATAACCTTTTTTCATCGTCTATGATCCATATTGATTATGTGACTATGCCAGGATATCCAACATCCCAAAAAATATATAAAGAATCATTTGGATCGTGTGCAAGAAAGTGAGATTGTAACATCTGTGAATCCCAGGCACACATACCTAGCTATATGAATTTAGAGAGTAAAGTATCTTGTGCATTAGGAAACTGTGAAGTAAACGACCAGATTTTACTTATTATAGTCTTGGTAGATAAACCATCCCCAATAATCCATTAAAGATTATGGAAAATTAAAGGAAGGTTGTTGAAAATTCCTTTCCATGAAGAAGAATGCTATGTAGTATGTTTAAAAGTAAACAAAATCCCTTGTATTTGATATTTATGTAGAAACCAGGATGAACATAGAGATTTAGGCTTGGTAATAAAATTGCAACCTTGTTTTGCAATCAACGCCTGATTAACCAAATTGGTATCTCTAATTCCCAATTTGCCATGGTGAAGAGGCATTTTAAGTTGTGCTACAAGTGGTAAATGCATTTTATTACTGTCACTCTTGAATTCCCAGAAAAAGTTATTTGTGAGAGAGTCTATTTGAGTAGTGGTTTTCTTTAGGATCCAAAAATTGCTCATAGTATATACCACCAAAGATTAAAGGATAAATTTGATCAAAGTCAACCTACCTGCTTAGGAAAGTAACTTTTCTTTTCATCTAGAAAACTTGGAAGAGATCTAATACAAGACTTCCATGAAATTCCTCTTAATATAAATGTTTCCATCCACATAGCATCCTAAATATTTACCTAGAGTTTGACGTGGATGAATATAGAAGAGATCAATGAAAAAGGCCTTTAATTCCCTTCTAGTATTTAGGCTTTTAAACCATCAAGGATTTTTGTCTGTTAATTAATTATCTTGCCAGCTGATAGTATCTTGTAAGGATATTCATTATATGGCTAGTAGAGTCCTATGAAGCCTTAGAAAAGAGAACAGTGTCATTGAAATAAATCAAATAAGATATTTGAGCTCTAGATTTGTGACACTTTGAACGGTTTCATTTGAAATAGCATTGTCTTAATTTTAATGCTCCGTTAGTGGAATGAACATAGCCTATAATTGTTTAGTATTCAATTATAGGAGTGGAGGAGAAGCTGGGTTAGTAGCAATATCCTCAACTTGTAGTGAAAGGTCAACCTGATATACCTGTTGAAAATAAGAGAGACCTGTAAGTTCAATGGTATGGTAATCATCAGTCCATGTGTCATCCAAAGTTTTAATTCATGTAATGGTATTAATGCTTCTCTGTTTCCTAACTAAGGCTTAAAAATACTTTGTATTTCAATCTCCATTGAGCAACCACATTTACCTTGATTTTTATGCTTAAGGGATTTCTTCCTGATCAAACTAGTATTCTAGCTCTCCTTTTAATGCTTTTTCATGAGTGAAGATATCTGAATCTGTATGTTGGTGTAAATGAAGTTGGATATGATGAATAGCCTCTTGTAATTGAGATATTTTATATTGGACATTACCAAACACTAACTTGGTCAAAAGTTTAAAGGATTTGAGAACATGTCACAACTTGATACAAAGTTTCTATACACCATATGCCTCCCACCTTTTCCTTAACCGAGAAGGCTTCTTGGAAAATTAAAATAGAGACAATTTGGCAAGTGGATGCACGACCATTTTCACCAATAGGAGTGTGAAACTATTTTATTTCTTTTCCCTTTCATTTAATTGCACTTTTTATAAAAACAATATTCATTTATGATTTTAAGCATGCAAGATGAAAATTGAAGATTTAATTAAATATAAATGCACTTTTAACATTTTTCAAAAATTTTTGAAACAAATAAAAGGACATTTTAAAATTTATTTAAGCAAATGTGAGAAGAAAGAAAACAATTTGTCTTATTGAGAGAGATAAATTAAGTATATCATGACACAAAAATTCTATTGGAATGGATTAATAATAATGTATAAAAAGGAAAAATTTTTAATTCATTTATTTAAGTATTTATTTTTTTACGCCATTGAGACTTTAGTATGAAAAAAATATATAAAACTTAGGTCCCAAAAAAAATGAGGTGTCTATGGACAACAAGATATATGAAAATAAATATATTTATGATGATAAACTAAAAAATATCACTAAAATGTGAATGAATGTCAATCTTAACCCATCATATTTGACAAATGTACCTAAACACAAATATCAAACTCGTTGAGGTGGTCAATGTTAATAAAGTTAATTCTAATTATTTTCATTAATTAAATTTATTTCTCTTTTAGGTCAATTTATTCAAGGATCATATCATCTCATATCTAAAAGTAAAATAATGGTTTCATGTGAGGAAAGAAACAGACAGAATGGGAATATAATGGTTTCATGTAAGGATGTACTCCAATGACTTTCACAAGGCTCATGAACAAATTGGCTTAATTGTGTTGTGTGGCATATGCTATATCAAGTCTTGTAAAACCTAGATATAGAAATTCACCAACCAAAGTCTATATTTCCTTGGGTCCTTAAGTTGAATCCCTTCCAAAGTTAAATTTTTATGAGACTTTATCATTATTTTGTATACCCAACAATGTACAATTAGTTTCTTCCCTTATGGCAGTGTTACTAAATCCCATTTCTTATTTTCCTCTAGTGCAAAGATTTCTTTCTACATAGCTTCAATCAAATCTAGATATGACTTAGCTTCATCATATTTAGTAGGTTCTTTGACTTGTGATAAATTTTCAATAAAATTGGCATAAGATTCTAAAAAACAAGTTGGTTTCACAAATGGGCAATTTAGAGGTGTGAATGCTAAAGATTTAGGAATAGAACATGTAACGTAGTATTTTGTCTAACTAGAGGGTTTTCTGACTCGTGCTCTTTCCACAAGATAAATTTTAAAAACATAAGCAGGGTTAGATACTTCAAAGGTTTATAAACTTCAACAAGTTCATGCTCCCCAACTTCAACCTCAAGTTCTACATGTTGTGGCATTTGATGTACCACTATTTTGTTATTTAATGAAGAAATTTCTTTTATATACTTCTTTCAAAATATACATCATCTACTAACACTGGTATAGTGACTTTTGACTCTCTTTTTTGCTTTGAAAGGAAATAATTTTTCATAAAAAATAACATCTCTAGAGATGAAAATTTCTTATGTCTTTATATCAAAAACCTTATACCCTTACATCCTTATACATGCCCTATGGAAATGCATTTCTTGGCTCTGGCATCAATTTTATTTTTTCTTAGGATCATTGTTTGTGGCATAACATAAATTGCCAAACACCTTCAATTGAGAATAATTTGGCTCCTTCTTTATTAAAACTTGAAAAGGAAATTTCTAGTTCAAAATTACAGATGAAGCTAACATAGCTTCACCCCAAAATGTATCACTCAAGCCAGCATGAAATAACAAAGATCTTGCTACTTGAACTAGATGTTTTTGCTTCCTTTCAACTACCCCATTCTATTGGGATGTGCAACAAACCCTAACTCATAATATGCTTTCCTCTATCAGAGTAGCAGAAGCATATAAAGTGTTAAATAAATGTTTTATTTTTCCCATATCAAGGAACATCAGAGGGTTGCTACTGGTTGAGTGTAACCTAAATAAACTCTTATCACAGTCCATTCAGATTCCACTCAATCCTAATTCCTATACAACAATTCTATTATCACAAACAAACCATAACATCCTCTGGAATATAATTAGTAAAAACCATAAAAATGTAATTGAGATATACAAATTCAGAATACTAAATCCATTCAAATTCATTTCAAACAAACTATTCTTCCATACTATTTTTCTACCGAAAATTCGGCAGAGTTTCCCCTAAAAACTGGACGTTTCCCTTTTAAACAACCAACCCAAATCCATAATTACATCCAGTAAAATCCATCAAAAATCAAAACCAATCGTACAGATATATATTTACACAATTTCAAGCCTAAACTATGCCACAACGTCATCCCGCTATGCTGCTTCTGCCCAACTATCTCCTAGGCACTCCCTGTTCCTAATCATCTGAGCAAACAACTTCATGAGATGGTTAAATCCTAGTAGAGAAATTTACAATTTAACAGTACTAAAATAGTTGGATGCTCAGCTATGACAACGCACAGAAAACATCTTCCCAAAATTTAGTTTAAATGCATGTGAATTACTATATACTTTAAAATATAAAACATGAAAAATTGATGCAAAATAATATAACAAGTACATGATCTTTATTATGAAAAATTATACTTAAAATCATGCCTAGGGGTTTTCATATACCTATCAGTCACAAGTCTCATGTGACTATTCATTACTCATTTCAATTACATGCCGTTTTACAGAAAACATCATTTTAGGTTAGGTGTGATCCATAACACCAATCACCCGAAAACACGCCTATATTGTGAGTGTAATCCGTGACACCAATCACTCACTCAAGGACCGGGTGAGAATCAACATCCAGGGCGTCCCCTAGTATGTGCAAAAATGCTAATTCTCATCCTCATATAGTTTATTCAGAAACACATAAGCATGCCAACCAATTCTCAAGGTTATAGGATATTATACTTAAACCAAAACGTTATCCCGTATAGGTTATCCCCCCTTATACGCCTTAAACCTTTCATAGGGTTGTCCTGATTTAACGAATAATCCCTAATGAATGCAGACTACTCTAAGTAAAAACAATTCGTTATGTAAAATTGTTTGCATGAGGGATATTCAACAGTCGTCCCATACCGACTATTGAATACCCACCTTAAGTCAATTCGTTCCTATGGCATATAAATCCGATAGCCAAACTTATCAAACATGCAACAGGCATTCTCAACACATAGGTATATACATATACTCATATATTTCAACATACATTCCCAGGCAATGAAATTATTCTAAACAGGCATTCACAATGTCAATTTGAAGTTCAGGGAACTGTAAATCACTCTACCTTTTACTGTTTGTTCCTAATTGGTTCAGGATTTCCCATTTCCTCGGCAATTGCTCCTAATTAGTTTCTTGGGAAAATAATTAAATTCTTGGGCAGGTTTCTCTTTCAATTAGGCTTTCCTATTTTAATTTATCAAATTCCTAGGCCGGTCTAATCCTTAAACATATTCGGGGTTAATTTCAAAGGAAAATATCAATTGGGTATTTTAAACTGTACCGGGGGTTTCGGAAGATTGAAATCTGATTCTGGAAACTTTCCAGCAACGGTGCACATCAGCTGGGGTCAAAAAATACACCAAAATATAGCCCACAACTAGAGAATGCCGAATATGGTGTTCATTCAGTGAAACACGACAGTTTGACTGCATTTTTTGATGACAAAGGTGGGAAACGATAGAACTATTTTTCCTCTATTTCGAGCGCGTGGTGGCAGCGCTCTACCGATTGGAAGCTAGATGAGGAAGCTGGTAGCTTAGGCTACCCAACAGTGGCGGTAGTGTGGCCAGATGGCGTTAGACAATAGAGATCACAATGGAGGAGGATTTTCGCGATAGAGAGAAAATGTGGCTATTTTTGGTTGGTGTGGTGTCCGTCGGCGGTCGAGAAAAGTGGCCGGAGGTCGGTGGCATCGAGCTGCACTCGTGGCAGTGTCCGATGCCGGCACAGGGCGACGATTCTGGCGACTAGTGGTGGCACGAGAAAATGAGAGAGAAGAGAGAGAAAATGTATAGAGGAGAAAGAGAGGAAAGGAAAAATGAGAGGGAAAAGTGAGGTTTTGGAGTTTTAAGGCCTCTAAGGGTATTTTTGTCTTTTCTCACTTCACCTGAGATAAATTTCGGATGCATTCTCCGATCTGGGCAAGAATACAGGCCTATATGGAAGGAATTCAGAATTCTTTTGAAGAGTTTAAGCCTTCCAAATTACCTACTAAATTCCTGAAGCCAAATCGAGTTTTTTCTGTCAGATAAAATTTTTAATCCAAAAAATTCTCAAATTTTAACCACAAGCTCAGAAAAATATGCTGAATTCAATTTCGAAAAAATCTAAATTTATTTTTCCTAATTAATTTATTTAAAAAAAATTGAGTTATTACATTCTCTCCCCCTTAAAAAAAATTTTATCCCCAAAATTCGTACCTGTAAATAACTCTGGATAACGTTGCCTCATCTCATCCTCTTTCTTCCACATCATCTCATGTGATGCTACATCCTGTCAAAGTACCTTAACTAAAGGGATCACTTTATTCAGGAGTTGCTTAGTCTTAAAGTCAAGGATTTGGACAAGCATAGATTCATAAGTTAAATTTTCCTTTAATATTATGGGTTGATTCCCCAATACATGCGTGGGGTCTAGGATATATTTACGGAGTTGCGAGACGTGGAATACGTCATGCAAGTTTGATAGGTAGGGAGGTAAAGCAATTTGGTAGGTGACTGGATCGACTCTTTGTAGGATTTGGAATGGTCTAAGAATCTGGGACTCAATTTCTTTGTCCTTATTTTTCTACCAACACCTGTAGTGGGTGACACTCTCAGGAACACATGCTCTCCCTTATTGAATTCTAAGGGTCTCCTTCTTCTATTTAAATAGGCTTCATGTCTCTGTTGGATAACCTTCATCTTTTCCTTGATCATTTTGATCTGATCAGTAGTCTCTTATACAATCTCGGGTCCCAACAGTGTACTCTCCCCTATTTCTACCTAACTTAAAGGTGATTTGTAGCTTCTCCCATACAAAGCAGCATATGGCATCATACCTATGGTAGAGTAATAACTATTATTGTAAGCAAACTCTATCAAAGGTAGGTATTTATCCTAACTTCCTTTTTGTTCTAGCACACAAGCCCTTAACATATCTTCTAAGGTTTGAATTGTTCTCTCAGACTGTCCATCAGTCTGAGGATGATAGGTGGTGCTAAACTTAAGTTGGGTTCCTAATGCCTACTGTAGGGATTGCCAAAATCTCGAAGTAAACCTAGGGTCTCGATCTAATACTATACATGAAGGTACCTTGTGTAGTCTCACAATCTCCCTAAGGTATATTTTGGCTAATTTCTCCATGGAATACCTAATCTTGATAGGTAAAAAGTGAGCAGACTTGGTTAATCTATCCACCATTACCCAAATTGAATTATAACCAGCTGGGGTTCTAGGTAGTCCAACTATAAAATCCATGGTTATTTGATCCCATTTCCTCTCCGATATCTCTAGTGGCTTCAGTAATCCTACGGGTCTTTGATGCTCTATCTTAACTTGCTCACAAGTAAAACAAGCATTTACATACTTTGCGATATCCTTCCATATACCCGGCCACCAAAAATTTCTTTTCAAGTCTTGATACATCTTGGAAATATCCGGATGGATGGTATAGTGGCTTCGATGAGCCTTTGCTAACACTTTCTCCCTTAGTTCCTGATGGTCTAGAATTACTATTTTTTTCCTAAACATTAACACTCCATTAGGGGCTAATCCAAAATCAGGTTGATTCAAATAAATTCCCAAAGATTCATCCTCTATTTGGGCTTGTCTAATTTGGTCCCTCAAATCATAGCTTATTAAGAAGTCACTCATTACTAGTCTCTACGGAAATGAAATTACATTGAGGCTGAGATTCCTAAAGTCCTCAAGTAATCTCATCTCATCTACTATTAAACTGGCTAATTGTAATGACTTCCTACTTAATGCATTAGCTACTACATTAGCTTTCCCTACATGGTACTTTAACTCAAAATTAAAGCCCTTCAAATACTCTACCCGCATTCTCTGCCTCATATTTAATTCCTTCTGATCAAATAAATATCTAAGACTCTTATGATCACTAAAAACTTCAAATATAGCCCCGTATAAATAATGTCTCCAAATCTTTAGAGAAAATAAAATGGCAGCTAATTCTAAGTCGTGGGTAGGATAATTTTCCTCTGTAGGTTTCAATTGTCTCAATGCATAAGCAACTACCCTCCCCTCTTGCATTAATACGCATCCTAAACCTTTCATTGATGCATCTATATAAACTAAAAAGGGCTCTAAGGGTTTTGGAATTACTAGCACTGGAGCGGTGGTTAAATTTTTTTTTAAGGTTTGAAAACTATGTTCATAATACTCACTCCACTCAAAATTAACACCCTTCCTAGTCATCCGGGTTAATGGAAAAGCTATTTGAGAAAATCCTTGTATAAATTTCCTATAATAACCTACCAAACCCAGAAAAATCCTAACTTTGGTGACCGTTCTTGGTTGACCCTAATCCAGTATTACTTCAATTTTCTTAGGGTCTACTGAGATTCCTTCCCTATTTACCACGCTACCCAAAAATTTCACTTCCTCCAGCCAAAACTCACATTTCTCTAACTTAGCATACAATTATTTTTCCTCCAATATTTGTAGCACCCTGCTAAGATGTTGTGCATGTTCTTCGTGAGTCTTGGAATAGACGAAAATGTCATCTATGAATACCACTATGAATTGGTCCAAGTAGGGTTTAAAAATTCTATTCATGTAATCTATAAAGACTGTAGGTGCATTGGTTAGTCTAAATGGCATCACTAGAAACTCATAGTGACCGTACCTAGTGCTGAATGTTGTCTTAGGGATACCTTCCTCCCGAACCCTGATCTAGTGGTATCCTAACCTTAAGTTTATTTTGGAGAATACCATTGCACCTTGCAACTGATTAAACAAGTCATCTATTCAAGGTAATAGATACTTATTCCTAATGGTCACCTTATTCAACTATCGATAATCTATGCATAACCTCAAACTCTCATCTTTCTTCTTTACGAATAGGACAGGAGCTTCCCACAGTGACAAACTTGGCCTAATTAATCCCTTTTTCAACAAATCTTCTATTTGGACCTTAAGTTCCCTTAATTCCACTGGGGCCATTCTATATGGGGTCATGGCTATTGGGTCTGCACCTAAAATCAGGTCAATTGTAAATTCTATCTCTCTAGGTAGGGGTAACCTACTTATTTCCAAAGGAAACACCTCCAAAAAATCACTAACAATAGGAATTAGGTTTAACCTTTCTTGCAATTCTACCTGAGAGAGAATAAGGGAAATATCACTTATCACACACACCCTGCCACTCTCACATACTAGTAAGGTATCCAAAAAAGTTATAGTTCTTTTGGAACAATTCAATAGAACCCGATTCCTAGATAACCAGCCCATTCCTAGAATGACGTCAATCCCAGTCAAAGGCAAACACACAATGTCCACAATGAATAGGGTATCATCGATGGAAAGAGGACAATTTAGGCATATTTGAGGAGATATGGTGGTCTCTCCTAATGGTATGAAAATGTGTAAATCACAAGGCATAGTTTGTAGAGGTAAGTTTATTCTTTCCACGCATGCATTAGAAATAAAAGAGTGCGTAGCACCCAAATCAAATAATATTATTAAAGGAAAATTATAAATTTGGCCTCTACCTTGCATTAATCTGGGTGACTTGTCAATGTTCGCTATATCCAGAGTAAAGACTCTCCCTAGAGCTTGTGTCTTCGACCACCTAAACTATGCAGCCTTCCACCTGATGGACAGTACTTTGCATAATGCCCTGTACCTCTGCATTTATAACATTGTATCGGTGTCTGATGCCAGCAAGGTTGGTTGGGATGTCTCGTTCCATACTTCGAGCATTTTGCACTTTCTGGACGTCTATTACTACTGGATGACCCTGGTTGTGGCTTAAACATTCAAATTTCTAGCTGGTTTTTTTTGCTTGCTTCCCGTTCTTTGATTCATATTCTGCTTTTGTTCCATATTTTTGCTAAGAATTCAGCACTTATTTACTAGCATTGCAAAATCCCTTATCTCCAGTGGGGCAATATGTTTTCTCATTGGCAAGTCTAACCCTTTTTCTAGTTAGCTTGCTTTCCAAGCTTTATCATAATGCATCCTCAGATACATGGAATGTCAGGCTAATTCTTCAAATTTAGCCAAGTATTATTCAAATGGTTGGCCTCTTTGTCTGAGTTGCAAGAATTATGTTTCTTTAGCCTATCTTGCACTCTCGGGGAAGTATTTGTCTAGAAATATCCTCTTAAAGTACTCCCAAGTGAGTGGAATGCCACTGCTCTCCATTAGCTGTTGGGCTCTAGTCCAACACTATTCTGCTTCTCCTTTAAGCATATAAGTCGTATAGGTAACCATATGTTCATCTACACTATGCAAAATTCAAAATATTTTCTCCATTTCCTTTAACCATCCTTCAACTGCTAATGGATCAAAAGTTCTTGAGAATGCTGGTAGCCCTATCCTCTGGAATTCTATCCAACCTTAGTACATTTAGTTGGTATTCTGGTTATTCCCATCATTCCTATTCTGACGGTCCTCCTGTTGCTATCACATTATGTTGGCACTCGTAGTAGCCTATTCCCTCATAGCGTCTGCCATCATTTTGATGGAATCCATCATATCCCTCATATCCATATTAGTTTCCCTGCTATTACTTCCTAGTGCCCTTTCACTTCTGTGTCTTGGCCTGCGTGTATTATATCTGCTACCATATGCCATGGCTAACTGACACAAAAAAAGAATTGATTAGCCTTTAATAGCGATAGTTATTAGCATAGCAGTAGATTCATTCCTAATATCTCAATTATAGATCAATTCTTAGATATTCCAAAGTCAAATCAATTTAAAATCCTAAAGCTGCAAGCCGAGAATTCATAACCAATAAATCACTAAACCAGTCAACCAGTAAATCAGGCTCTGATACCACTATTGTAACGACCCCTTAACTCATAATATACTTTCCTCTATTAGAGTAGCAAAAGCATATAAAGTGTTAAATAAATTTTTCATTTTTCCCATATTAGGGAACATCAGAAGGTCACTACTGGTTGAGTGTAGCCCAAATAGACTCTTATCACAGTCCATTCAGATTTCACTCAACCCTCAGTCCTATACAGCAATTCTATTATCACAAACAAACCATAACATCCTCTGGAATATAATTACTAACAACCTTACAAATGTAATTGAGATATACAAATTCAGAATACTAAATCCATTCAAATTCATTTCAAACAAAATATTCTTCCATACTATTTTTCTACCAAAAATTTGGCAGAGTTTCCCCTAAAAACTGGGCGTTTCCCTTTTATACAACCAACCCAAATCCATAATTACATCCAGTAAAATCCATCATAAATCAAAATCAATCGTAAAGATATATATATACACAATTTCAAGCCTAAACTATGCCACAACGTCATCCCGCTATGCTGCTTCTGCCCAGCTATCTCCTAAGCATTCCCTGTTCCTAATCATCTAAGCAAACAACTTCATGAGATGGTTAAATCCTAGTAGAGAAATTTACAATTTAACAGTACTAAAATAGTTGGATGCTCAGCTATGACAACACACAGAAAATATCTTCCCAAAATTTAGTTTAGACGCATGTGAATTACTATATACTTTAAAATATAAAACATGGGAAATTGATGCAAAATAATATAACAAGTATATGATCTTTATTTTGAAAAATTATACTTAAAATCATGCCTAGAGGTTTTCATATACCTATCAGTCACAAGTCTCATGTAACTATTCATTACTCATTTCAATTGCATGCCATTTTACAAAAAACATCATTTTAGGTTGGGTGTGATCCGTAACACCAATCACCTGAAAACACGCCTATATTGTGAGTGTAATCTGTGACACCAATCACTCACTCAAGGACCGGGTGAGAATCAACATCTAAGGTGTCCCCTAGCATGTGCACAAATGCTAATTCTCATCCTCATACAGTCTATTCAGAAACACATAAGCATGCCGACCAATTCTCAAGGTTATAGGATATTATACTTAAACCAAAACGTTACCCCGTATAGGTTATCCCCCCTTATACGCCTTAAACCTTTAATAGGGTTGTCCTGGTTTAACAAATAATCCCTAACGAATTCAAACTACTCTAAGTAAAAACAATTCGTTATGAAAAATCGTCTGCATAAGGGATATTCAACGGCCATCCCATACTGGCTATTGAATACCCACCTTAAGTCAGTCTATTCCTATGGTATATAAATCCGATAGCCAAACTTATCAAACATGCAACATGCATTCTCAACACACAAGTATATGCATATACTCATATATTTCAACACGTATTCCCAGGCAATAAAATTATTATAAACAGGCATTCACAGTGTCAATTTGAAGTCCAGGGAAGTGTAAATCACTCTACCTTTTACCGTTTGCTCCTAATTGGTTCGGGATTTCCCATTTTCTCGACAATTGCTCCTAATTAGTTTCCTGGGAAAATAATTAAATTCTTTGGCGAGTTTTTCTTTCAATTAGGCTTTCCTGCGTTAATTTATCAAATTCCTAGGTCGGTCTAATCCTTAAACATATTCGGGGTTAATTTCAATAGGAAAATATCAAATTGGGGTATTTTAAACTTTATTGAGGGTTTCAAAAGATTGAAATCTGATTTCAACAACTTTCCAGCAACTCTGACAACAGCACACAGCGGAGCACGGGGGCGAACAGCGGCTCACGGTGGTGCATAGTGGCTGGGGTAAAAAAAAACACCAAAATGTAACCCACCAAATTTGGTGTCCGTTCAGCAAAACACGGTAATTTGACAGCATTTTTTAGTGACGAAGTTGGCGGACGATGGAACTATTTTTCCTCCATTTTGGGGGCGTGGCGGCGATGCTCCATTGGCTGGAAGCTGGCTAAAGAACCTAGTAGCTCAGGCTACCTAAAGGTGGCAGCAATGTGGCTGAATGTTGTTGAATGACGAAGATCACGACGGAGGAGGATTTTCACGATTGAGGGAAAATGTGGTTGTTTTCGGCCACTATGGCGTTCGTCAACGATCGGGAATGGTGGCTAGAGGTCTGCAGTGTTGAGCTGCACTGATGGCGGGGTTCGACGATTTTGGTCTCCAGGGGCATTTTGGTCTTTTTTGGAAGGCTGGTGGTGGCGCGTAAAAATGTGAGAGAAGAGAGAGAAAATGTATGGAGGAGAGAGAAAGGAAAGGAAAAATCAGAGGAAAAAGTGGTGTTTTAGAGTTTAAGGTCTCCAGGGGCATTTTGGTCTTTTTTCACTTCGCCTGAGGTAAATTTCAGATACATTCTCCAATTTGGGCAAGAATACAGGCCCATATGGAAGGAATTTGGAATTCTTTTGAAGAGTTTAAGCCTTCCAAATTACCTGCTAAATTCCTGAAGCTAGATCGAGTTTTCTCTGTCAGATAAGATCGAGTTTTCTCCAAAAAATACCTGCTAAATTCCTTAAGCTAGATCAAGTTTTCTCCAAAAAAATTCTTAAATTTTAATCGTGAGCTTAGAAAAATACGCTAAATTAAATTTTGACAAAATATAAATTTATTTTGCCCAATTAATTTATTTAAAAAAATTGGGTTATTACAGGATGTATATATACATGTCCTATAATGTAAAATGTCCATCTCTTCGAATAACTTCTAATAAGTTTTACTTAGAAATTCCATTCCATTTTCATTTCTTATGTTTTTAATAGTTGCACTGAAGTGATTCTCTATGTACCTAAAGAAATTTATCTAATAGGTTAGTTACTTGAATTTTACACAACTTAATATATGTCCATATAGCATAGAATAGTCATCAACCACTGTTAGTATGTAATAAACACTCAATAAAGAAGCTTTTCTATAAGGTGACTAAATATCAACATGAATTAGTTCAGAGAAAGATACAATGTTTATAGAACTCAGCCCAAAACTCTGTCTATTTTGCTTAGAAAGATGACAAGTACTACAAACTTCGCTTTCACCAATTATGTTTATAAAAGGTAAATGGAACAATACACCCTTTAAAGGATACCCTAATCATTCATGCCACAAGGCATGATCTTGTACAGGTTTATTACACATCAAATTGCTAGTCACTACTTCTTCTTTATTAGTTTTCACTACTTCAGTAACATCATCTTTGTTTATCACATATAAGTTCTTAACCATCCTTGCAATGGAAAGTACTTTCTTACTCAAAAGGTCTTGAAAAATGCATTTAGAATCTTGAAAGATGACTTGTATATGTAAATCTGATATTAATATACTTATTGAAATCATATTGTATTTGAATTCAAGTACACACAAAACATTTTTAAGATTATCATCTTACTCAATAACATCTCGCCAATATACTTAAACATCTTCACACTTTCATCTAGTAGTTGCACAATATCTTTTCCCTTAACTTCTCTTATATTTGACAACATACTCACTATTGGGTGTCAAAACCAACAAATATAAAATTTCCTACTTCCACTATGTGAATTTGTGTATAGTGTGAATAGGGTCGATCCCACAAAGATTAGAGATTCACTTTTCTTTTTAACAACCAGCAACACAAAGAAAAGAACTAACAAAACATTAAAAAAAAAAAAGGGTTTGATGAAACTCAACTAAAATTAAAATAAACTAAATAATGCAAATAAATAGTAGTCTAAATATTTGAAAACAAATGAAAATAAGATAAAACAATGTTAATGAAAAATAGTCTAGCCAAGGAGTGTTATCATCCAATAATATCATAAGTCGTTCATTGAAGTAAGTCATCATTCAAATTGCAATATGTTGGGAACAACAACTAATACAATTAATTGGTAAGTTTCTTCCTAAAATAGTGAGTCAAGAAATGTTCATTAACTACCATAATCCCTTAGTAACCTCGAACATGTATCTATATTTAACTAACAAACAACATTATCCTTTTGAACAAACACACCAACACAGATTAACCAACATGAAATATTTGATTCAGTTCAAATCATATTTCTATTTTCCTTTATATAAAGAAAAGTGTAACATACATCTTACATAAATCTCTACTTAGATCAAATATACCAAAAAATTATAGATTTAGAAAAATCAAATAGCAAGAAAATCACCAAGTTCACAAAAAATTGGCCATATTGTTTATCTACTTAAATGAAAAATAGATTTACAGATATGAAAAATAGAAAATACTATAGAGATGAAGATGAGGAAATGAAGAACAATTCCTATCTCACAACTCAAAAATGTTAGAATCAAAACTCCTTGACTAGAAAATAAAACTTAGCCACTTATGGCCAAAGGAACTTCTTCAAGGCTTTTTAGATCTGATCAACCAGGTTCAACCCCTATTTTCATGCCTTGGAGAAGAAGAAGCTTTCTCTCTTTAGAGAAAGGAAGAATAAGGACTAGATCTGAAGATATAAGATGATTTGATGCCCTCTTTAGTTCAAAACATGACTTTTTGGTAAGCTTTCGTGGCTTAAAGGTTTATTCTAGAAATGCACGTGTAACTTAATGTCTAGGAGTGAAAAAGTTATTTAAAGAGTTGAGCTAGACTATTTTAACTACTTATGATAATCGTACCAATGGTTGCCTACTTAATATCTTAGCTTAGAAAGCTTGAGGTTCTACTAAAAGTAGCTTTTGTAGAGTTTCTATTGACCTCATTACCAAACACAAACCAAATGTAGGCCTACCCCCTTTTGGGCCTAAATCCCAAAGATTCCTACCCATTTAAATCCTTAATCACATAATCTTTCCCACATCACTTTCTCAACCCCAAGTTAGTAGTCATTGCTATTCTGTACATCAATTAGGAAAAATCTTCATTAATATGTTATAACCTCTCCTTCAAACTCCTCCTTGAAAAGTCAAGAACCCTCCTTGATGGAGAAAGAAGCCAAGGCCGAGTTTGAGCAAATGGGGTTTAGCTTGAAGGGTCCATTGGGTCAATTGGAAGACCTCAAATATGAGTGATTATAGAGTTTATCCATGGATAGTTGAGGGTGGAGTCTTCTCTAGAGCTTTGGACATACGATGTTTGGAAATCAAGGGAAGAGCGGAGAATCGATGGATTAAAGATGACAAAGGTGATTGGAAACTTAGTGTTATGGTTCTCTAACAATTGAGAAGTTAAGTTAGAGTTTGAGGAAGCTGTTATTGACAAGGGGAAGTTAAGTGTGGATGTAGAGGAGTAGAGGCTCAATATTAGAGTGAAGAGACTCATCGAAGAGGGAGCAGATTTTTCTCTTCTTTTTTTTTTTTTGCAATTCCTTTCTTTTAATTATTTTTTCCTTTGATTAGGAAATTTTATACCATTTTCTAATTTTTTAATTAATGATTATTATTGTAACACAATATTTGAAATATTTATTACATTATGATATTTTTAGGAAAAGAAATTAAAAAATCATTTGTCGATTCATCCCATGAACACCTTGCTCATCTGAGTGTTAATTAAAATTTGATTTTTTAAAACCATTAATGACAATTAGAGCTTTAAGAAACTTAATATTAGAGTTAAATTGTTTCCAGCTTTTTTTGGGTTTCCTTTTAGTCCTTGTGAAAAAAAATTGTATCCATGTTTTTTTGTGTATTACATGCATTTATTATGAATACAAAATAAATGAATCTATAAAGGTTCCATACAAAATTGATTAATTATTATATTTTATTTTTTTAACCTATGTGGGAGAAAAAAAGGTATAATATACGATAATAATATCCAATTAAATACATCTTTATTAGGAAGATCATCACATTTGGGCTAACTCATAAAGAAAATTTCATAATTAAAAAAATAAAGGGAGGAAGAAGTATATATGTATAAGAAATAGAATTTAATCGAAGCTTTTTATATGACATTGTAAAAAATATAATTTTACTACTAATGGGGCTAAGTCTTGTGATAAAGGCTAATTTCTCATAACATGGAGAACCAATATTTGAATCCTTGCTAGGAGAGGTGCGCACATATATTGCCTAACAATACCTTAAACAAAATTGTCTCTAACAAATAATACATGTGAGAAACAAAAAAAAATCACTATCGTCAAGGATAATCTTTAATTGGATGCATTAAATACACAACCGTTTTCTTTAATTCCCAATGCATATTTTTTTAATCTCATTTATTGTAGCATTTACTTCTACTCCTTTATATGTTGTGTTGAATCTCTTTTACCCTTGCTATTTATTTGTGTGTGTCGAACCTAGCCATGGCCGAGGCTCTAGTTTTTTATTGTTTTGAAATTTTAGAGGAGGCTATTATGGAGGACTATTTTGGTTCCTTAAACATCGATTTTTCATGTTCTTACCCCTTTTGTAGGTTCTTTTTTGGATTTAGAGGTCAACAATTTCCATTCCCCTTCTACATCTTCTGCAGGTTCAATTTATCGCGTTCAATTTCAAGCTATTCGTACAGAAGTTGGCTTCCTATCAATAGATGCAAGTGAAGTTGGCTTCAACACCTTGATTTGGAGCATTTGGGGATTAAGGTTTGGCAATTCTTATGCCCTTCTTCATGAGTTGGTTTCTGGTTGGGACTTATCTGTGGTGATTTTAATCGAAACTCGTATTCCTATTGATGTTAATTCTCTTAGCATAATTAGATCATTCAGTCTTCCCTTTTCGAGGGTACAAGTGGGTTTGGTTCATCGTGGGTTGATAAGGGGTATATAGGTGTTGTGGGCAAGAAATATTGTAATGGACTTTGTAATTTTTGAAGGAAGTATCCTTCACTTCAGGGCTTTTATGAGATATTGATTTTGTTGTATTCCTATAAATACCATAATGCTTTTATCTTATTGGTTCTTGTTGTTTTTATCTTTTTAATCTTCATAATTTGTCACTTTTTCTTAATTTACTCAGTTTAAAGGGCGTGTTCTCTATTCCATTGCAACGTTACTATGGTTACTTTTGGTTTGCTAATTGGGCACAATACTTGTAAATAGGTAGTTCCTTTCGTTTCATTGATCAAGGTTCTAGAATATGCTTTTAGACGTAATATTTTCACATGTTAGTGATATTCGAGGCTCTAGGTATTTATTTTTCTTCCACTATTTCTAATCTAAAAGAGCCCCTAGGAGGCACTCCCTTACTAGTTTCTCTTGGATTGAATTATTTTGATTCACTATCTTTAAGAAGAAGTCCCCTTGCTTAAGTGTCTTCTTCTTAACTTTCTTGTTGTTATAGCAATCAATCTTTAGGTTACTTACCATAGTCGAAGTGTGACTCGAATGGCAAATTATAAAGAGTCACCACTAAAATTTTATTTTTTAAAGGAAACTTTAGAAAAATATATTTTAGAGCAAAATAATTTTGAAAATAATTTAGTCTTCGAAAACAAGTACGTGTTCTGGAGTTGGTACATATGGAAAAGGTGTTAAGGCATTTCACAATGTATGATATCATATATGTGTAATTAATTTGTATTCACCTATTTATTCCTAACAATCACGTGTAAGTACAAAAATAAAATGTTTAGATGTTTAGACTTGACCTATAGAAGGCACCTTAGGGCCTATGTACCTTACTAGGATTAAAGTCCACAAAAATCAAAATATAGCACAATTATGTGTTAATAAAAGGATGCCAAAAAAATTAGATTTTAACGTTCATCTAGCATTAAATGCAAAATTTTCAGAAGATCCAAACTTCTTTATCTAGACAACTTCAATTAACTTTGATAGTTTTTAAAAGAGAGAGAGAGAGAGAGAGAGAGAAATGTCGATTTGAAGAGGAAACAATTTCCTCTTTTAAGGAGTGAAAGCTTTCCTCCTTTTTAAAAATTTTCCTCTGATTAGAGATGCAAGCCTTTGTGAGAAGAAACACATGCTATTTGTATCAATCATAAGTCAGACTTACTAATTTTTTATTCATCCTTTTATTTTTACATTTTATTTTTGTCCAAGCTTTTTTTGTTGCGCTCATTCAAATTTGGATTCTATAATTCTAATGACCCATTTCATTTATAGTCTTCTTTACATTTTATAATTAGGCATATTCAAATTAATAGGCTTCAAACATTTTATTGACAAAATATTTTAACTCTAAATGGTTGAAATTTTTAAAATATTCTTTAATAAACTACCCAATAAAAATCTTAGAAAATATAACAATAATTTTTGTTTTTTCTTTGCCGAGTTTTTGTTTTTTCTTCTCTCTTTAAAATATGTGAATTATTTTTTAATAAATAGAGCTTTAAGCAAGTCCTGTATGCTATACTATTGGTAAATTGTTCATGGTAGTTTGAATTTTAAGTGTCAATTTCTACTAAACAATTTAGGTAATTATAGTCTTTTTACTTTGGTTGTCCCTCTAAAATGCTGATGAGTAACATTGAGAGTAAATAGATAAAAGGATCTATTGATGAAAGGAAACGCAACTCGGCGTTAAGAAACTGACAGACGGAGTTCTGGACTTCAGTTCCTCCGACTGAGGCCAAAATTCTTGAATGGGAAGCCGTGTCCATGACCGGATCAGTTACGGCATCCAGAAGTTTCCCCGGGTGAAGTGGCAAAAGTCAGAATCGCCCCCAGAGGCTTTAAATTCCCCAAAACTTGGCAAAACCTCACCATTGGCTAATTTTCCTCTCTCTCTTCACTCCACTTTCTATCTCTTCTCTCTCCTCCTTCCACCACCGCGTGCCACCACTAGCACCACCATAGGCTGCCATCTGACCTACCAATTGGCGCACCTCACCACTCTCGACCTCTAGCAACCACCCACAACCACCAATGGCTGCCACCGTCGTCAAAAAAAGGCCGTTTTTCTCCTTCATCGCGAGATTCTTGCGCCACTGTGATTTCTGCCGTTTGCCACCATTGGACGTCACTGCCACCACCATCATGAAGGCCGAGCTGCCAGCTTCCTCCCCCATCTCGCAGCCACTGAACGAAGCTGCCACACGCCCGAATTGAGGCAAAAGGCATCCACTGTGCTTCACTCTTTGTCGCCAAAAAATGCCATCCAAACAGCCAAGAACCATCGCGCCAACCCTGAATTTGGACTCCTCATCTTGCGGGTTTCATCGTGGTGTAATTTTTTAGCTCAATCACACCCCTCCACTGTGCGTCGTAGTCGAAGAAGCTAGAAAGACGCCAGAAGTAAATTCTCGCTGTTTAGAACCACCGGTATGATCTAAATCACCCTAATTCAACTTTATTTTTGACTGAATTGGATGTCGAATCTATATAGAAAACTATAGGCTTAGAAAAACATGTAATTAGACCTAAGAAAGTGAAATTGATCACGTAATAGACTAAAGTATTAATTAAATTGCCCAGGAAATTGATTAGGCTCAGATTCTGAGGATACGAGAAGTCTCGGACTGATTAGGAGTGAACAGAAACCAAGTAGGATAATTTACGCTTCTCAAACTTTAGATTGATCTTGTGAATACTTGAACGATTTAGATTGATTGCATGGATTTATGTGCTACTTTCGATGGATATAATTGCATGCCTGTGTGCTAGAAATACCTATTACATGTTAGATGACTTGGCTATCAAAGTTAGATGCCATAGGGATGGATTGACTTAGGGTTGGATACTTTACAAATGCAGATGGGACTACTGCTGAGTATTCCGGAAAAGTGTGATATTTTATAAATGATTTGTTTTAACTATAGTTAGCCTGCATTTCATTAGGGATTATACGGTAAACCAGGACGACCCTAAGAAAGGTTTACAGAGTATAAGGGGGGATAGCCTATATGGGGAAACGTTGTGATTTAGGCGTAATACCCTAGAACCCTGAGGAATAGTCGACCGTGTGCATATGATTCTGAATAGACTGTATGAGGATGAGAATTGGTGTTTGTGCACATGGTAGGGGACACTCTAGATGTTGATTCTCACCCGGTCCTTGAGTGAGTGATTGGTGTTACCGATCACACTCACAATATAGGTGAGATTTTGGGTGATTGGTGTTATGGATCACACCTAACGACAAGAGATAGATTTTCTCTAGATGACATGCAATTGGATAGATTCAGATACAGTCACATGAGATTTGTAACTGACATGGATTTAGAAACACCGGGCATAAGATTTGATTTGATTTTTATTATAAATTTTCAGAGAAATAGACTTTTGTATTCATTGAGAAATTACCTCGATTTCCATGCTATTTAAAGATTTTTAAAGATAAGGTATTTCACGATTTTTGAAAGAAACATGGGAAGTTTATTTTCGGTGCTTGCACCGTTGAGCATTAAGCTAGTTTTTGAACATTATTATTGACTGTAAATTATTCTACTGAGATTTAAAATCTCATAAGGTTGTTTGCTCAGATGAACAGGAACAAGGGCCTAGAAGATAGCTGGGTAATGGTTTAATGATAGACGGACGAGCAGTTTAGTTTTAGGCTTGAATTTGTTGTGTATATATTCTTTTGATGATTCTATTACTGGATTATGTATTTATTGGTTTTATCTGTTGATGTACTAGATGTATTTACTCAATTGTTATCTGTTTGTAGTTAGGAGATGTTCAGAAAACATGGAAAACTCTGCCAGATTTCTGGCAGTGGATTTATGTTTGAATTTCCAGGTTTAAGATGAATTGAATGCGAATGGATTATACAGTTTGTTTTATGGTTAATGGTTTTATTATTCCAGAGTTTATTGCGATGAATGCATGTATCATTAGTATAGCTGCACTTGATTTTGGGTTGAACGAAATCTGAATGGACGACGGAATGTCTATTTGGATTACGCTCAACCAGTAAAGATCCCCTGACGTTCCTATATTGGGAATAACTATTTCAAAAACCCATATGCTTCCACTATACAGATAGAGGATAGTGTATCATAGACTAGGGGGTTGTTACACTAGCTGCCATTCCCAGTCGTGGACAGATGCTACAATCATCGAAAACGGTGTCTTTTCCATCCAGTTTCTCTTCTTCGTTCGGCCAAAAAATGTCGCCGTCCGACCTTACCGCCACCGCCATTAGCTATCCCAAGCTCCCTTCTTCCTCTGCCAGTTACCAAGTGGCGAAGAACTGCCGCCATGCGCCGTTAATGGAGGAGAAACAGTTTCAGACCACCATCACACTTTTGCTGAAAAATCGCGGTTAAATCACCATTTTTTGCCAAACTGACCCTGGATCCGGCATCCTCAAGTTATGGCTACATTTTGGAGTAATTTTTTATGCCAGTCGCCGTCCACGGCTGTGTGTCACCGTGAGTCTCCATGCTCCGCCAAGCGCGGTCGCCAGAGTTGCTGAAAAGTAGCAGGAATCAAATTTCAAGCTTCTGAAACCTCCGGTAAATTTAAAATACTCAAATTTGATGTTTTCGTATAGATTTTGATTCTGAATTTTTCATAAGGATTAGACCGACGTAAAAATTAGGCAATTAACTGTAGGATAGTATAAATGAAAGGAAACCCACCTAAGATTTGAATTTTTTCCTCAGGAAACTAATTGGGAAATCAGCCTCAGAGGTAAAAAGGAAAACCCCGACCCGAATAGGAGTAAACGGTAAAGGTAGAGTAATTTACACTCCCTTGACTTTTAATTGACGTTGTAAATTACTGTTTTGAGTATGATTTATGTTGAATGAGAATGAGTGTTGAGAATAATTAATTTACATGAAAACAATATATATTAGTATATAAGGTTGCCTGTTTATTGAGAATACTTATTGCATGTTTGATAGAATTTGGCTATTAGGATTATATGCTATAGGGACGAACTAACTTAAGGTAGATATTCAATAGCTGATATGGGATGGCCGTTGAATATCCCCTATGCAGACAATTTTGTAAACTGATTTATTTTTAATTAGATTGGTCTGCATCTACTAGGAATTATTCGTTAAACCAGGATAACCCTATGAAAGGTTCAAGGAGTAAAAGGGTAGATAACCTATACGGGATAACATTTTGGTTTAAGTATAATATCCTATAACCTTGAGTATTGGTCGGCTATGTGTATGTATTTCTATATATACTGTATGAGGATGAGAATTAGCATTTGTGCACATGCTGGGGGACACCCTAGATGTTGATTCTCACCATATCCTTGAGTGGGTGATTGGTGTTACTAATCACACTCACAATATAGGCGTTGTTTTTGGGTGATTGGTGTTACGAATCACACCCAAACAAAAATCATGTTTTCAGTTAAAACGGCATGCAACTTGAAATGAACAATAAATGATCACATGAGATGTGTGACTGATAAGTATATGAGAATTTTCAGGCATGATTTTAAGTACGCTTTTAAGCATGATTTTTTAGATTAAAGATAATATGCTCATTATATTGTTTTGCATCTATTTCTTATACTCATTTTAAATTTAAAAGTATTTAGTGATTCACATGCATTTAAATCGATTTGGGGAGATATTTTCTGTGAGTTGTCACAGTTGAGCATCTGAATGTTTTACAAATATTAAATTGTAAATTGCTCTACTGGGATCTAATCATCTCATTAAGTTGTTTGCTCAGATGACAAGGAATAGGAAATGCCTAAGAGATAGCTAGGAAGAAGAAGGATGCAAGGATAATGCTGTGTTGTGAATGTAGAAATTAGGCTTAAATATATATAAATCTGTATTACTGATCTTTGGTTTGATTGATGAATTTGTTGGATGTATATGTTGTTTAGGTTGTTGTATAAATGGGAAACGTCCGATTTTTAAGGGAAACTCTGCTGAATTTTCAGTAGAAAATGTTTTAGGAGAATAAATTCTTTTATAATGAATTTAATGGATTGTAGTTTTATTTACTGATGTGGGAATGAATTTAATAGTATGAAATAGTGTATCTTAATTGTATCTAAATGGTTGTTAGAATTTATATTCCAGAGTATTATATAATTTATAATGTTATAATAGAAATGCTGCACAAGATTTAAGGTTGAGTGAAATTTGAATGGACTGTGAGAAGAGTCTATTTGGGTTACACTCTACCACTAACGACTCTCTAACGTTCCCTAACATGGAAAAAGTGAAAAATTTATTCAAACTTTGTATGCTTCCATTTCTCTAATAGATGAATGTATAGAATGATTTAGGGGGTCGTTTCAGCCACAATCACTACTACGTAGAAATCGGCACCTGAAATCATGACAGATTCAAAGGAAATCACAACAAATTTTGTCTCTGGATTTATTAGATTTCGCCTTCACCACCTCTGAATTTTGCCACCGACCTTGCGCGACTCATCCTCAATTGTGAACAACTTGTCCTCGCGCAACAATTTTTGCTAAATGAGCCGCCAATCGGCAACGAAAGGGTTCCTCAAGTCATCTGCTAGGTAACCTATCCATCCGTCCGTGCACGAGGGTGAGGGCGAGGCGAAAGGGTAACCCGTTTGTCTATCCGTGTTTTTCAGGTGACTCATTGACCTTGCCAACAGAAATCTAGAATCGTCACTTGGCTGCTCTAAGGGAGGTGAAAGGTCAGAAATCGTGAACCCTCACACCTCAACCTTGTCGATCAAATCTATAGCAAATGATTACAGATCGTCTATGGATCTGTCGCACCTCACCCTCGTTGCGAATCTGTCACATTTCATGGAGTTTTTCTGATTGCAGATCTGTCAAAAATCATTCGTGGCCATTTGTCTATGGAGTTTTGTCGCCGTTTGTGAAGTCTGGCTATTCATCCAGTGAAGTTCGAAAAACTAGAAGAAAGAGGAAAAAATTAAGAAAAGATGAAATTGCCCTTAGTTTAGCAAAAAATCTAACAAGAGTCAACGCAATCCGACGTGGCTTTTGAACTTTAGCTTTTGGATGACAAGTTTAATGGAAAGTGTTACTTATTTTGAAAGTCTAAGAAAGTTCCATGTTAAGTTTTAAACATTGTGAGAATTTTTTGCAAAAAGTGCAAACTTTTGGAAATTCTTGGCATTTTGGCCTACAAGATATGGTGTACAATTTTTTGTTTTCCTTAGTTGGGTCTGATCAAACTGTTATGTTTATTAATTATGAGATTATGAATAAACATTTGATTTTAAAAATAGCATTGAAGAGCTAATATTTTCCATTGGGCACATTTCACATTCTCCTCTTTACTTTGGCCTCTTTTATATTATCATCAATTCTAAAAACTCGAGTCATGAATCATGCATGGTCAATCGTACTCAAGAATTTATAAAGATAAATATCAGGCTAAATTATTATACTCCATTTCTCCAAAAACAAATGAAAAAAATAGTCATTAAAGAAAAATAAAGGATGAATTTAGTTCATATCAATTATGCATATTTTCAAACTTATAATATGGGTTAAGAAACATAGATATATAAGAAGGTTGCTAGAATTGACATAAAACAAATAGCAATTAAGAACATGGAAAGAAAAAAAAGAATATTTGGTCAGGTAAACGGTCAACCCCTGGTGCCCAAACAAATTATTCATTTCTTTTAAAGTATTGTTTAAAAAATTAAATAGATTATTAAATTAAAAAATCTGTCAAATTACTAACTGGTTTAATAGATAGTCGAATCAGATAATATTATAAATATAAAACTAATTATAATAAAATATTTTAAATATTAGTAATATATCTTATATTATAAAAATTATGTTTTTACTAATAATTTTAAATATAATAAGTAATTTATACAAATTAAATATATGTATAAAAATAATATAAGCTAAAATCATAATAATTTAAATATTTATATTATTTACACACTATATCAGTAACTCTATAATAATATAAAATTTTAAATTTTAAAATTCATAATGTTTATAGTCTAATTTAACCTAAAATTTCATACTGAAACATAAAAATAATATCAAAAAAGAGGTTTAATTGTTTTAATTGAAAATCGTTTGATTTCTATTTCAGAACAAGTTAAATTAGTTATTCTATTCTTAAGAATAAATTAAATCGTGTAATTAATTAATTATCAATTTAATCAGTCGGAGCATGTGCTCTAATCTAATTCTAACAATATTGCTTTAAAGCAATAAGAATTAATACCAATTAACCAAGAATTAATATATAAAACTTTAGATTTTTTACCTTTAATAGATTGAAAAAATGCCCGTCTTTTTATCATTATTTTGATCATCTAATCGCATATATTTCATTCCTAAGATGAATTTACAGAGTTGCAAAGTAATGACACATATTCTATTTATAATTGTTGATTATATACTTCAGCAAAGCTAAGTCAATAAGATGGACAGAAAAGTAAAGCAAAGAATCATATTTCGCCACCTTCACAGTTACATTAGCTTCCACGGTGAAAAGCTTTGATATCATGAAAGAGATCGAGCAAAAATGGAAGTGAAAGGAGAATGAGCAAGAAGAATGAATTGTTATTAATTGAATAATTAGTACAGCTACCAATATGACATTTATACATAGAGAATGACTTCCTAATTAACTTAACTAATTTGATCCACTTCATATGTCAGCTCACATAACAGAATCTGACTAACTTTATCTACCAGATAATTCTAGATTGTTCAGCTACTGAACGCCTCTGAACTTATCACTATAAATATCAAAATGGGTTTGATCTGATGAGTTGGTCCGTAAAAATAATTAGGATTAAGTTAACAAAATTTTGAATTATATAAAAATAGGTTGACTCAGTTCAGCTCTTTAAAAATAAGGATTAAACGGGGTTATGGCTCGGGTTAGTCCTTTTTTTTTTTATATATAAAAAAATTTATTTTTTAAAATATTTTATTAATTTTTAATCAATTCTTTCAAAAAAAATTGAAGAATGAAGTTGAAAGTCTTGATAACAAGTGTTTAATTTTTATTTTTTTTATAATATGTATTATGTAATGATTAATTATCATTTATCTTATGATTTGTAATATTTAAATTTTATGTAATATACTTTAATTATATTTTTTTATTTTTTAAATATTTTAAAAAATTAGTATGATAAATTATAATTATTATTTTATAAATATTATTTATTAATTTAAATTATTATAATTTCTTTAAAAAAAAAGTCAACTCAATCAGTCGTTGGCCTTAATAAGACTGGACTGAACTGATCAAATAGTAACTCATTTTAAAGGTATATTGATCCAACCCAATCTTAAAACTACAGGGCTAAAACAAGGCGGGCCAACTTATTTTAATACTTCTATCTGTAACAATGGAGGCGAAGAATAAAACGGTGAAGAGAACGCACACCCATCGATCTCTACTACATACCCTTGCTTCATCCATGGGACTCAAATTTATAGGGTCGTCAAAGAAATAATTAACACACTATTATTGGTCAATTTATAAGTTGTACATATTTATCAACGTAATCAACACGATGCAGCAAAGAAGAAACAAAAACAGAGACCAAGTCAATTTCATGGACAATATGATGCGTTACGAAATATATATTCAAAATAAAGAAAAATGAGGTTTTAATATTTGACCAGCTCAATATCTTGATTCTTGCGTTTAAACAAAAGAAATATTTATTAATATTTTGTATTATTAAAAAGTTTAGTATTGTTATTATGCATATTTTAAAAAAATAAATAATTTAATTTTTTTCATTTAAATTTTTAGATCTAAGCTTAACTATAATTTTATATTATGTGACTTTTATTTTAAAATAAATTAAAAAAAGTAGCAAAATATTAACAATAAGTAATGAGTTTAGTATTAGTATTATATATATAGACTAAAATTCTATTTTGGTGATAAGGTTTTCTCTATTCGGTTTTTTTATATATGTCTAGTTTCAATTTGATTAATCACACATAAAATCATTATTAATTTAGCCTTCCGTGGTGCCAATGATTTAAAATATTTACTAAAGGTTGGCATATATGTTTTATTAAACTTTATTTCTCCCCTCTTTTCATTAATTTACTTTTTTTTTTCAATTCAAAAACTTTGAACAATAAAATATTAGTGATTAAATAGCAACATGTGCAGAATAAAACTTGGTGGAGGCTACTTGAATCGTCACAGTGGATCAAAATTAAAAAAAAAAACTTGTATGATGCAACAATCATTTTCAACACCCAATGTTGTGTGCAACACAATGTTTAAAAAAATGAATAGTTATTGAATTGAAAATTTTACTGAATTACGATTTAGGTGATAAAATTGAATAATATTATATTTAAAAACAATAATTAAATATTTATAATATCAATAGTATATTTTATATTACAAAATTATAATTTTACTTATAATTTTTAAATATAATAAATAATTTATATGAATAAATTATATATATGTATAAAAATTACATAAGATAAAATTATGATAATTTAATTATTTATATTATTTATCAATTATTTCATAATTAGATAAAATTTTAAAATTTATAATGGATATAATCTAATTTAATATAAAATTTTAGATGCAAACATTAAAAAATATTAAAATTAAAAGTTTGATCGATTTAATTAAAAAATATTTAATTCTTAATTTTGAATGATCAAACCAATGTAAAAAATAATCTAATTTTTAAGAATAAATTAAATCATATAATTAACCAATCATCGAATCCAATCGGTTGTGACAATACGGATGGAATAAAAATTATATTCAATTAATTAATGTTGACTAAATCATGGTGTAAAAGCTTCATATTTAGATATATTCAAGCAAAAAGAACTTATGAATGATAGAGAGAATTTAGTTCATAATATTTTCAAACTTATAATTTCATTAAAGACATAGACATTAAAAGTAGCTAGCATTGACATTGACGTAAATCAAAAGGCATTTAATAAGAACGTAGAAAAAATGTAGTTAATTATTTGACCTGCAGGTAAGCGGTCAACCCCCTAGTCTTTAAACTTTAACGACTGAGAATTGATACCAATTAACAATGACTTTATTTTTTTTTGGTCAAAGTAAATATTTCATTTCATTAAAAATAAAAAGTACTAAGGCCATGTATTAAAAAGATATTGCAAAACAATAAATAGTAAAATAAATTAAGCTCATTTATTTAAATCAAGATACAAGAACACATATGAAACACAACATAAATACCTTTAAATACCACAATAAAAAAAATTAAAAAATTTATAAATTAGATCTCTTATTGTTTAAATTTAGTGTTGTTTCTACAGTTCATTTTTTTTCGAGTTTAAATTTACGGTTTTGATATAAATGAAGAGAAAATAAAATGTTAAAATCTAACTAAATGCATAAGATGACAAGAATAACATCAAACTTAAAACAGGAGACTAAATAAGATAAAAAGCAAAAAGGAATCGAGGATTGTCACCAATATATGGCGACAAACTTATATTATATTTCACAATTAAAAAAAATCTTATGCATTTTTGTGCATATAAACCTCCGGTTATTAGAATGCTCCAATCACAGCTCAGTGGGATGATACTGAAATCCCTATAAACACTAATTATATAATATATAATTTTAAAAACTAATAACTAAAAGATCTCATGTAAATTTTTAACCTAGGCTTTAAAATAATTAATTATTGTACTGAAGGACCTATTATAATATTTCCTTTCGGTGAAGGTGGTGAAAGTGGTGACACTCCACGACCATGTTCCCCCCTCATTTCCATATCTGCAAAATGAATCCATGACAGATATCACCACACACATTTAATTAATTTAACCAATTAGATATATAAATAATAAAATTAGAAATATTTACTATGATTGAAATTTGCAATTAACAAACACAAATGAACCTGTACTAGCTTGAGCCAACTGCATGAAAACAAGATTGGAGACAATCAATACAAGCACTATCACTAAATGGTAAAGAGAACACAAACCCATGAATCCCTCTAAATTTTCTTGGATATGTTAAGACTCATGACTTGTGGCTTCATATTGTGTTCAAATTTATAGAGTCATCAAAGAAAAAGGGTCAATGTATTTAGTCCGTCAATGCCGGTCTAGATTTTGCGTCCGGATTCTCTGCTTGGCATTTTTTGCTTGACATTTTTAGCGGCGGTTTTTTCGTTGCTAAAATTTATTGCAACAAAAACTATTGTTACTATTTAAACAAAAGTTATAGCAGCAGTAATATTTGTTACAGTAATATTAAAACACACTTTAACAGCGAAAAAAACCGCCGATAAAAGTGTCAAAAAAATGCCAAGCAAAGGATCCAAAATCTTAGATTTCCTTACTATTTATTTCTCAAAAATTAAATCAGAAGACAATGATGGCTAACAATTCCTAAAAAAATCATAGTTCAAATTCGTGGTCACATTTTATACTTAATAATATGATTGTCTTTAATTAAAAAAAATTATAAAAAAATTTATAAATGATGAAAATTTTTTAAGAAAAAAATTAAAGTATTTTTTTATATCTTTATCATAAAATTTTTAATCAGAAATTGATAAATGTATAATTTATACAATTAACCTTTTTCATGATTAATTCTTTAGCTAAAAAAATTTACATATTTCATTTTGATTGAAAAATCTCATAATAAAAATATAAGAAAATTCATATAAGTCTATTTTTTTAATATCCAAATTCACATATTTTAAGATTTTTTTTCTGACAATGAGCTAGTGTCTTATTCTACCAAATTTCTGATTAGTTGAAAAATTAAATTAGATGAATTGGCATTCATCAATAATATATATATATATATATATATATATATATATAAAAGATAAACATTATTAAAGGATATTCAAACACATTAATGTTAAGGGAAAATAAGAATGTCTTGTGAAGTTACAAGATATGGTGTACAATTTTCTGTTTTCGTTTTTCGGGTCTGATCAAACTGTTAAGTTTATTAATTATGAGATTATGAATAAACATTCAATTTTAAAAATAGCATTGAAGAGCAAATGTTTTCCATTGGGAACATTTCACATTCTCCTCTTTATTTTGGCCTCTTTTATATCATCATCAATTCTAAAAACTTGAGTCATGAATCATGCATGGTCAATCGCACTCAAGAATTTATAAAGATAAATATTAGGCTAAATTATTATACTCCATTTCTCCAAAAACAAATGAAAAATATAGTCATTAAAGAAAAATAAAGGATGAATTTAGGTCATATCAATTATGCATATATTCAAACTTATAATTTGGGTTAAGAAACATATATATTAGAAGGTTGCTAGAATTGACATAAAACAAATGGCAATTAATTAAGAACATGAAAAAAAAAAAGAATATTTATCAAGTAAAGCGTCAACCCCCAGTGCCCAAACAAATTGTTCTCTTCTTTTAAATTATTATTTTAAAAATTATAGTCATTAAAGAAAAATAAAGGATGAATTTAGTTCATATCAATTATGCATATTTTCAAACTTATAATTTGGGTTAAGAAACATAGATATTAGAAGGTTGCTAGAATTGACATAAAACAAATGGCAATTAAGAACATGAAAAAAATATATATATTTATCAAGTAAACCGTCAACCCCCAGTGCCCAAACAAATTATTCTTTTCTTTTAAATTATTATTTTAAAAATTATAGTCATTAAAGAAAAATAAAGGATGAATTTAGTTCATATCAATTATGCATATTTTCAAACTTATAATTTGGGTTAAGAAACATAGATATTAGAAGGTTGCTAGAATTGGCATAAAACAAATGGCAATTAAGAACATGAAAAAAAAAAAAAAAGAATATTTGATCAAGTAAACCTTCAACCCCCGGTGCCCAGACAAATATTCTTTTCTTTTAAATTATTATTTTAAAAATTAGATCAATTATTAATTAAACAATTTGTCAAGTTACTAACTAATTTAAATGATGGTCGAATTAAATAACATTATAAATATAAAACTAACAATATTAAAATATTAGATGAGTAAAAATATTAACTTTAGATATTTTATATCCATATAATATAAATGAGCAAATATGGTACCAATATCCAATATCTAAATATTATATACTATTAAATAAAATTTTACACTTTTATTAATATTGAAAGTATTTTTATTTTAATTTATAATAATTAATTAGAATTTTTTATTATGAAATAATTTTTTATAGTTACTTATAATATTTAAAATTTTTTTATTGAATATTAGATATTGGGATAGATTAAAGTATCGGTTATCCAATATCTATTATTTTCTTTAAATATTTTAAATATTCAGGTGTTTCAAATATTAAATAGTTTTGAAAATAAATATTAAAAATAATATATATTTTTTAATTTAATTAAAGTTCATATGTGAGATATTTTTGGTGAATACGAATAAGTACAGCATTACCGTTCCGGGCCACCAACCAATGCACTATCACCACTTTAGATTTAAAGCTTTGATCGTGCTTTGTGGTCCTTGTGTTTTTTTTTTTTTAATTGTTTTAACTTGAATTTGCCCCTTTGTGGTCCTAACAAAAACAAACGCGGTAAAACTACATTGACGATATCATTAATTGATTAGTCTTATTCTTTGATTGTGTTGAGTCCCCGAAAGAATAGCAGAATATGCATTATATTTTTGCTTAATTTTATATAGCCTAATTAATGTCAATTTGATGATCATGATCCCTAGTCCCATTTTTTATTTTTTTGTAACTTTTTATAATGATTCCGAGAAGTTCTATAACTTGGTATGGGTTATGGAAAGTAAATTTTATCCCTTCTACTCTCTTTATAACAAATAATTTATGATTGGTATATTTGGATTCTCTATAAGTTATTTTAACAGTAACTTCAAGAAGTTGTTTTACCAAATAAAATTGATGTGAGCCAACTGGGAAAAGGAAAGAGAAAGAGTTAGATCATTTCACTTGTGCTTTTAAATCTTAGAAACAATTTAATTGATATTCTTCATTAATTTGTATATATATGTGATTTTGATGAAGTCGTATCTCGGGTAGCAATTTCCTTGAATTCCTTACTGAAATCTGGATCTGAAAACTATGTCTCATCAACGACTACTTCAGGAGAAGGCTTTCTATTACGTGTAACTGTAGCTGAAGATGACGTTAAAACAAGTCTTCTGATTTAAGAACATTGAGAGTACCCTTTAACGCTGGCTCAAATAGTTTGAACTAAAATAAACAAAGCAAAACAATCTAAACCATATAACAGTTATATGTGTTTGGATTGGAATATTAGGATTCTAATCATCTTCCTAAACATAGCCTTTGGATAATGATATGAACCTGTTGATCATTAGCTTCATTGAAACATGGTGATGCAGTATGAAATAGACCTTCACACCCCTCAATAGCAGAGTCAAAGGAACCTTCTTCTAGGAGATCTGCTCTAATCAATTGCAATCTCTCCTTTGCAGCATCAAGTCTAAACAAATGCTCTACGTTTTTGGAATCATCTGCAGACTTACAAAACAAAATAAATTCTTAAATCAGGTTGATACATACTAAATAGCATTATAAGAAAATATAAATAACATCAAGTGTTGAGATATAAAGGAGCACTGACTTGGGTCACTAACAGTGCCTTTGACAGTCAGAATACAGAATATGATGAACCTTTATAGTCCGACCATCAGGATCAGGATGAGCAAGAATAAGTATCACAAAATGAATTAAAGTAAACATAATAAATATCATAACAACACTTAAATTAACCTTAAAAGAGGCTCCAAAACATGCCTTACGAAAACTGGACAACATATAGTCACCAAAACGACACTTATTAACCTTAATACAGGCTCCAAAGTACCCACACAAGCCTAACAAGAATGGAGACAACATGTAACACTCAAAACAACACTTACTAAATTTGGAGTAGACTACAAAGTACTAAAAACTAAGACAACATACAACACATAAAACAACCCTTAAAACACCATTTTAGGCACTTTAAGAAGGGTTCTCAAGAGAGAGAAACAAGCTAACACCAGATCAAAGATAGCACCCTAAAGCCACCGCATTAAGCACTTTAACAAGGTTTAAAGATGGGAAAAACACATTAAAATCCAGCACTAGTAACAACATTTTTAACCATCATTGAGGCACTAAGATATTGATTTCAAGTGGCAAAACTAAACCAGCAACCAACACCATATTTGCACAATTTTAAAACATCATTTAAGCACTTTGAAGAAAGGATTTCAAGTGGAAAAATTAAACCAGCAGCCATCACCATATTTACACAACTTAAAACATCATTTAAGCACTTTGATGAAAGGATTTCAAAAGAAAAAATTTAACCAACAACCAGCACCATATTTGCACACCTTAAAACATCATTTAACCACTTTGAAGAAGGGATTTCAATAGGAAATACAAGCCAAAAACCAGAACTAAATGACAACACTTTAAGGCCACCATTTAAAGCACTTAAAAAAAGGATTTCAAGTGGTGAAAGGCAAGCTAGACATTAGCCACTTAAACAGCGCACTTTAAACACCTTGTTAACTTGTAAAAACAAGATACCAAAATAGAGAAATACACATAAACATCACTGGAACCTGTTAGAGCAATAGTGGGCTTATTAGTATTTGGATTGGTTTGATAAGTGGAGTGGAGGAAGGTTAGTGGAAAGAGTACGAGACTTAAATAGAGGAGAATTTAGGAGAGAAAGCTTTCTATTATATTTCTTGACTAATGACTATTTGGCTTGATACAACAAACACCCATACTCAATAGGGAGATCTATTCTCTCATTTAATGCAACACTCAACTGTTATCTACTTCTTACAATTAATACATTTTTCCAACTACTTTCTTCTTACAATTTTAGATATTTCTAGATAATGGACTTAAAAGTACAAGTGAGCCTAAGACATGAAAAAATTGGGCCTTAATATAGACCCTTTCAATTACAAATTATTTGGGCCAAAATCATGTTTATTTAATTTCTAATAAAACCAGCATGCTAAATCACCATTGTTATCTAAAAAAAAAAAAGTTTTAAATAGAATGAAAAACACAATAAGAACTAGAACTTGTGACATAACACTTTTTTTTTGTTGAAACTACTAGTATCTAAAAACTCACTGAATTCTGACTAATTTAATTTAAGTTAGCGGATATCCCATAACGAGAATAGAGATCTCCCAACAGAAATTTTTTCATACATAAAGACTCAAATTCAAGACTTTGTTTAAGAGAATGGAGTACCCACTCCAACCAACCACCAGTTGGTTGTGACACTTGTTCATCTTAGCACTAAAAGATTGATTGCAAGTGGGACAAAAATCAAATAAGTAACCTACACTAATTTAGGACACAAAACCATAATTTCCCAAAACCAAAACAAGGGTTTAATCTATAAAAATTATGGTAAAATGTAGTCCCACGTTCTGCTACATTATACCCCATTTTCAACCTCCCAAATGAAGGAGTATTCCACTAAAATTGTAGTAAAATGCAACTACTATCTCAGTAAAACTAAGCTGCAATTTTAACAATAAAAAAAAATGGACTTAACCAATGAAAATACAGTAAATTACAACACCATGTTCAACCACTAAACAAAACCGAGTATAGTGCAAAATGGGAAAACTAAAGCTAAAAAAGAGGAGGGGACACATCACTCAACCAATATCAATGAATCAATGGAGAAGAAAATAGAACAAGATGAAAAAAAGGAGTCTAGCGGACTTACCTATCTTCGCCAAACCGGGAGGAAGACGCAGAAACACCAAGGGGAGAAGTGTCGCACAATTTATGACATCATTCAGTGCTGCTGCAACGGTTACTGCCTCCGGTGAGTAGTGCCTGTGGCGGTAGGCTAGTTAGAAAGACAATGGTGTAGAGGGGTATTGCTCAGACGAGAAGACAATAGCTTTAGACCAACAAGCCAAACAGAAAGTCGACCAGTGCTTGCGATTTCAAGAGAGAAATGAAGCTCAGGAGTGTTTCTTTTTTCTACTGGTTAGTGACGATCAAAGAAGGGGTGAAAGGAGGGAATAGGTAAAATTTTTAAATTTTGGCTCTTATAATTAGGAGGAAATAGATTTTATTTTCAAAATTTTATAAATTATGATTTTGCCATGGATGATAAAAAATATTCTAAAATCATAGTGATAAAATGGTAACGACGGACTTGTCTGTTAGTAAATTAGTTAGTTAATTCTGTAAAATTAATAATAAAATTGTTTTCCGTGACAAATTTGTTATCATTCTAGTAATTTAATGACAAAATTTTAGTCAATAAAAAAAATTTATCATTTAATTTGTATTCATCTAATAGTGTAAAATTGAATATGAGATTCTTAATGTAATAATAAAGACACATTACTTGAAATATTAATTTCATTTATTGCTATAAATTAGGAGATATCAAAAATCAAATTTTAGAAGTAGCGAGTATACTTTTTTAAATCAAAAGAATTACTAAGTGTAATTTTACCAAACTTCAAGAGAAGTTATTTTGTTTTAACAAACAGTATCGTGATTGAGAGAATCAATAGAAAATAATAAAAAAAGGGAGAGTTTTTCAGATTGATCAACTGAAATAAAAGATGATTAATCAATACTGTGTAAGCTAGCGTGGGCATGCTTAAGGAAACAAAAATAAAATAGGATGAAATAAACAACTACACCAAAAATAAAATAGGATGAAATAAACAACTAAACCAAAAATAAAATAGGATGAAATAAACAACTAAACTAAGTGTGGGTACGCCTAATTTCACATAAACAAAACAAAAAAGAGTAAACCTGTAGTAGAACGTTCTAGTCAGAGACCATCGATTTCCAGGACTGTTTTTGAGTTGTTCATTGACTAGATTTTCTATTCTTCCATAGCACATATGGCACAACAATGATTTGATTGATGATTGAGTCTCTTCCTATTGTAACAAATCAAGAAACATTCATTGACTTATCCTAACCAAATGATAACCCAAAACATGTATCTAAGTTCAATCAATCAATGACATTAAGGTTTAGAAGAAACATATTGATGCAATATAATGAATAAGATAGACTCAGTTCATCTTAAACTGTTCTTTGTTCACTCAATATAAGAAAATCATGACCTACAACTTTCTTACACTGATTGCTACCACAACGAAATTCTTAAAAACTACGAGTTCAAAGAAATAACTAGCTATAGAATTTATCAAAAGAATAAATGGTTGGCCATATCATCCATACATCCAACAAATCAATAATTAAAAACTGAAAAAATAGAATACTATGAACTAAATAGTAGGAAAGTGTCAACAATTGCTTAGTCTTTCAACTCTCGTGGTCCTGGAATCGATGTCTCTGACAGAAGGAAGGTGATTAGCCACTCATGGCTTGAAGATATATAGAAAGTTTGTCCTCATTCTCCTCTCAGCCATTTAGCAGTTAAAGCACTTTGGATCTCATACTCCTTCTCTCTAACTCAACGAAGAGGATGATGTTTAGAAGTGAGAGAAATTTTCAAAAGATGCCCTTCCTGTAACTGTCGTCCCCTTTTATATTCACTTGCCTTGTTTTTCTTTGCTCCTCGTCATGTGTTGTCTTAGATCTACTTGAGAAAACGAACTTTGCATCATGCATGAGAGAGAGAGAGAAGGAGTGGTCCTCTTTTAGGGTGACGAGGTGGAATTCTCACTTAAACTGGGATCAAATTTGTATCATTAGACGTGCCTCGCTTAAGTTGGCTGGCAAGAGGAATTTTGCATAAATTCAACAAAAATCAATTGATTATCTTCGCTCATGTAATTAACTAATATGTGGATCAAGAATCCATATAACTCGGATAGAATTGCTGATTGTGAAACAATTTTGGTTGAAAACCTATAGGTAAATTGAACTCAACAGTGTGTAATTAAAAGAACTAAATTAATAATGATTTCAAAAATAGAAAACTAAATTAAAAATGAGTAAATATGAGAGATTAAATTGAAAAAATTGTTAAACTTGAGAGATTAATTAAAATGAGAATTTTTTTATGGTAGTTTACAAGACATGCTGTAATATTTTGTATTGCACAATTGTTAACTGAATTTTATTTTATTTTATTTTTGGCTTGATTAAACTGGTATATATGTTTATTAATTATAATTATTAATAAGCATTCGATTTTAACATTAGCATTGGCACGAATGCTTTCCATGTAGAAGAATAAAAAAAATTAACAAACAAAATCAATCCATATATTGAGAACAAGTAGGAGGAGTCGCTACACACTGAACTCCCAAATTTGACGACATAAGTGCACCCACAAAAAATAAATGTAGGAGAAAGAAAGAACACGCAAATTTTAACGTAGTTTAGTGCTTCAAGACAAGACCTATTACTATGATTCTACTAAGATAATTTCACTATCTATAATTTTTGCACAAAAACACAAAAATTATAAATCCTCTCTCACTAACACACAACTATACCCAAACCCTTTTACACTTGGTAAGACATGTGGTGTGTTTTGAAAACCCATCCCTCACCTATTTATAGGGTCTCCGCTCCCTCTTCCTTTAAGTCTATCCAATGTTGGACTTTTGGAGCTACACTGCGGTATAGACCAAGATAAATTGGGAAAGAGAAGTAGGATATATCATATATGTACAGACAACTTTTTTGAAGCATAATTCCATTAATAATTAAGAAACCCCAGGAATTAACATAAATACATTCATCTTCTTAATTTCTCTTCATTTTGGGAATTGCTATTTCATTTGTGCACAGGAGTCGACGGATCAGAATGCTTCGGTGCAGGTGGTCCACCAGGCAACTCACCTAATTTCCTCATCATGTTTATATCTGTACACAAAACAAAAGACGAATGCCAATTTTACATGTTATGAATTGAATACAAAATTATTAAGGGAAAATTAAAGAAAAAATGTATTTTACATTTATAATGAATCATTGGATCAATTTAAATTTTTTATTTGTTATTGATATATGTTCCACACACTATATTTATAGATGATGTAATGACAAAAACAAATTAACCTGGAGTGGAGTATTGGACTCTATGAGAAGTGTGGAGGCAATAAATAGAAGCACTGTTAAAAAATGGAAAAGAGAAGACACACCCATCTCCAATCTTCCTGAATGCTAATATTATCTATCTTTGTGAGTATTATCTACCATTGCTTCACTGGGTTTAAATTTATAGAGGCATCAGAGAAAAATAGACGATGGTGTTTCTGCCACAATTTAATTCAAAACGAAACCGCGTGATCGATGATGCCACCACCAAAATTAACATCTAAACTAATTTCCCCCTTGGTTTTTAGTATATATCTATCCTATGTATAATGGAGAAACAATAGAAATATAAGATACTACTTAATGCTGAGACACTTTCATATAGAACAACATAAAATATTGAGTAATTTATTAATTTAATTCTTAAAAGATATAAAAAAAATTATTAGAGATAAAGTTATATGCATATGAAATAAATAGATAGAGACCTATTTTTCATGTTTCAAATTGGAACAAGTAAATAGTGTTTTGTGTATATTGAGTTTAACAAAAATGAATAATCCTCGCAGCATAGTAAATCATTGTTTAAATCTTTACTAAAAAATGTGGTTATATTTAGCGCCAGTATTTTAATTAAAATTGCATCTAAAAAAAGATATTTGTGAAGAAAAAAGGTCTAAAAGTTGTAATAATAATAAGAAATAAGAAAGACAAACCAGCAGCAGCTGCATGAGTGGAGTAAATGAATAGAATGGCAATGGAGGCAAAGAATAAAAGTAATATCAGGAAGCGGTGAAGAGAACACACACCCATCAATCTCCACTACATACCCTTGCTTCATCCATCGCACTCAAATTTATAGGGTAATCAAACAAATAATTTACACGCTTTTATTGGCCACTTTATAATTGGTACATATTTTTCAACGTCAAGTAACACGATGCAAAGAAGAAACAAAAACCAAACTACGGGCTTTATTTAGACGCTGTTTTAAATTTTATTATTTAAAGTTATTTTTTAAAATTAGTTTTAAAAATTTATGTTAATATTATTTTCATATATATGTATATATATATATATTATTAATAAAAAGACCTTTTGTATATTTTGTTTTAAAAAATAAAATTTAAAACATCTTTTAATTTTTTTTGTATTTTTTATTTTCAAAATATATATTCTATTCAAACAGGTTTTTTATTTTTAAAAACTAAAAATAAATTTTAAGACCTGCATTCAAACATATATAAGTCAACTTCGTGGACAATATGATCTGTGACGAAATATTCAAAATAAAGAAAAATGAGGTGCGAATATTTGACCAGCTTACTATCTTGCGTTTAAAAAAAGAAATATTTATTAGTATTTTTTTAGTTTTAAAAAATTTAACATAATTATCATTCATATTTAAAAAAATAAATATTTTCATTTTTTTCATTTAAATTTTAATATCTAACTTAACTATAGTTTTAGATTATGCGACTTTTATTAATTTTAGAATAAATTAAAAAAAATTAGCAAAATATTACAAATATAATAATAATTAGCGTTTAGTATTATATATGTGGACTAAAATTCTATTTTGATGATAAGGTATTCTCAATTTGGTTTTTTTTTATATGTCTATTTTTAATTTTTTTAATCACAGATAAAATATATTAATTTAGCCTTTCGTTGAGCCAATCATTTAAAATATTTAACAAAGGTTGGGATATATATATATATATTATTAAAATTTATTTTTCCCCTATTTTAATTTATTTACTTTTTTTTCAATTAAAAAACTGAACAAAAAAATATTAGTGAATTAATAGAAATATATGCAAAATAAAACTTGGCGGAGGCTACTAGAATCGTCACAGTGGTTCAAAATTAAAAACAAGCTTGTATGGTGCCCTAATGATTTTCAGCATCCAACGTTGTGTGCAACACAAGAATTATATTCAATTAATTAATTATTCTCAATCATGGTGTAAAAGCTTCATATTTAGATACACTAATAATATTCAAGAAAAAATGAATTTATGAATGATAGAATTTAGTTTATAATATTTTCAAATTTATAATTTCAGTAAAGAAACAGACATCAAAAGGTAGCAAGCATGACCGTAAAACAAAAGGCAATTAATAAGATAAAAAATGTGTAGTTAATTATTTGACCTGCAGGTAAACGGTCAACCCCTAAGTCTTTTCGGATTTCATATCAAAATACTATTGGGTTAGATAATTCTATTTAACGGGATAATTTTAATCATATTATATTATATTTATTTTTTAATATAAATTAATAATTTTTTTTTATTCTTTTTTATTCCCGTTAAAAATACTTCTTATATCTATACTTGTACAAATCTTTAAAATACCTAATTAATCTCTTCCACACATACCCCGAGCCTCATCTTCAAACACATGCCGAAGGCTCAACATAACCGAAAAGAACATAGCAACATTGTGGAAAAATAAAGGTAATTTATTTAAATTTAAAGGGTAAATTTGAAAAATATAAAAATAAATAATATTAATTAATATAAATAATCAAATATTTACATATTATCTCACTGTCATCCAAGATATTGTCAAATAACATACTAAACATAAATATCATAATATATAATATTAAATTGTAAAATATCATAATATATAATATATAAGATAATATAGTGATGTGACCCAATTGCCAAATGATAATCCGGTGACAATGGACCCAAGCCCAAATACAAAAGGTGACCTAGGCCCAAGGGTAGATAATGAAGTTAGACCAAATACTGATACTAATAAAGTGATAGAGGGAGAAGCTGAAGCTGTGAGGTCTGGAAGGATCACAAATCAAAACACCAAGAGGATCGAATGAACCAAATGCAAACCATATTTTGCACGTGAATGAGTGGAAGATTCACCTTAGCTGGTAGTATGGAGGGCGTTATGCTAGAGGGTCGTGCAAGAAACGACAAGGAGGTTGTTAGATGAGAAGGTTACTAATTCATTTTGGGGAGGTCCTATTTTTTAAAACTGTCATTTTGAAAAATTTTGAAGCTGGAGTTTATTGTACTCGAAGCAAGCTTGTTATTGGTATTTTTTATTATTTTTTTAGATGATTTAATCATGTATAAAAAAGATTATTAGAGACTCTCATATAAAGAATTGATTAAATATAAGCTAGTTTAATAATTAAAAAATTAAAAAAAATAAAAAAATAATAAAAAAATATCATAATAAACTTAACTATTAATAACTTAATTATATAAATAAATAAAAATAAAATACGTTAACATCTCTTGATCTATATAATTCATCTTACTAAAAAAAAAAGGGCTTAATTTATTAATATTGTTGTATTCAAAACAAAACGTACTACCTTAATTAGATTAATCACATTTTAAAAAATAATTATTTTGGGTTAAAACTATTAGTGTTTAGCAATTCAATAGTAATTAGATAATTTAATTCGAGTTAATTAAAATTACATAATAACATAAATTTTTTTAAAATAGTATTTTTATGCACAAAATTAAAAAAAAAATTATATTGGTTCTTCAAGTATTAGCTACTGAAAACCATGGTTCTTAATTGCAAACCGCATCACCTAATATGGCCGCAATGTTGCAGTTGCAGACCCCTTCGCAACCGCGTCAGTCGAAAATTGCGAGGTGAATACACTTTGCGCTGCAATGGAACGGTGATGCGGCCAAAATACCGTTCTATTGCGTTTTTACCATGAAAATAAAAAAAAACTAAACAATAAGAACATAGATTCACAGAATTTATGAGCGACTAATCCTAGATTTGAAGAAAAGAAGTAGAATACTTGGACTTTTCTAGCAAGGCAACAAGTAAGTTTTTTTTCTCTCTCGGTCTCCAATTCCATCTTTGTTACTGTGAATCTTAACCATTGTTGAAACTTGAACTTTGAGATCCAAAACAGGGGATTGGTTTTTACTTTTGTCTCTTCGATTGAATGGAAATGGCAGTATGGGAGGAATTAGGAAAGGGAGTGAAGTGATTTTTTAGAGATTGAGTTTTTGAGTGGGAGTAGGAGAGATTCCCGAGAAGGTTGAAGGCCATGTTTAAAAAAAACAAGAAAAACAAATGAAAAATGAGACTACGGGAAAGAAAGAATGAAGAACAAGAAGATGACGTGTGATGAAAAAATGGGAGGTTGATGTCTAATTCTTGTGATTGTTGAAAGAAGAGGCGTGAGTGTGACTCATGAGGGAAGGGAAATTGAGATTTGGGAATAGTAATTATTAATTATTAATCAGTAATTAATTAGGTATTTAATTAATTATTATTTATAAATATAATAGTAGTAATTAGTATTTAGTAATTAATAATTAATTAGGTTTCAGTAAATATTAAATATTAATTAATAATTAACAATTAATTAGTTATTTTTTATAATAATTGATTGGGTATTAGTAAATGGTAATTTTAATTCTTAATTAATAATTAATTAGTACATAGTAATTAATAATTAGTATATAAAGTTTGCATTTATTAGGTATATCTAATTAATTATAAATTATGTATAATTGTGATATGTTGTATATAATTGTATGTGTGTATATATTATTCAGTTTATTTTAATGATAGATATTGCAATTTGCAAAGTACACATAATGCCACCAAGACAAGAATTTTTTACTGGAAGATTGGAGGGTGTGCTCTTAGTGTTAATCCTAATTGGCATTTTAGAGAACCTATGGCCAGAAATAGGAACAATATAAAATGCAAACTTTGTGGTAAAATAATAAAGGATGGAATTCCTTAGTTGAAATGTCACATCGCACATTTTAGAGGACAAGTAGTTGGTTGTCGTAGAGTTACCAAAAATGCAAGAGAGAGCATGATGAAATTTTTGAAAGATGAAAACAAAAAAAGAATGATAAGAAAAAGAAAAAAAAAAAAAAAGAAGAATTTGAAGCTCGTTTGAGAGGGGATGAACCTGATGAAATGAAAGACTTTAAGGATGAAGATATACAAATGAGGCAAGCTACACAAGAAAGCCTTAGATCACAAAGAGAATGGGAAGACAGACAAAGATTTAGGCAACAAACAAAAGGGGGGAAAATCTATATGAGAGGGTGGAGGCTCTAGTGCAAGGGTTGGTAATAGTGGAGCTAGTAGGCAACAATCAGAAGATCGTGCTTTCAACTTACGATCTATAGATATTAATCTTGTAATTGTAAGGAGTAGAGGTATGAGGTAACCAAAAATTACTGGTGATTTGATGAAAACGTTAAGGAAGAAATTCAGAGAAGTAGTATATAAATTGATAATATATAAGTGTCTTCCTATGATTCTTTTTGACTCACCATGGTTGTATAATTTGATCACTATAATTGTTGAGATAGGTACAAAAGGAGTTAAATTTCTAACTTCTTATGAAATTTCTTATGTGTATTTGGAATATGAATTCCAACCTATGAAGTAATGGATAAATGGGATGAAGAGTGTTTGGGAGGAAAGAGATGTGACAATAATGTGTGATGGTTGGACCAATAGTAGTAATAATATGCACATTATGAATTTTCTTATCTATTGTAGTAGGGGGATAGTTTTCTTAAAATTTGTTTATGCTTCTACTATTGCTAGTAGAAATACTTATTATTACTTTCAGTTACCTGATAAGGCTGAAGAATATGTTGCCCAAGTGGTTACAGATAATGATAGAGCTTTAAAGGGAGCCGATAAAAAATTGGTGGATAAAACAAAATATATTGATTGGACACCTTGTGTTGCTTATTGCATAGATTTGTGCTTAAAAGACATTGGAAAAAAGTCCAATGTACAAAAAATCTTAGATAATGCAAATTTAGTCACATCATTTATTTATAATCACATTTGGACTATGAATCTTATGAAAGAATTTACTGGAGGTAGAGAAATTATTCAACCTGCTATCACTCATTTTGAAACACAGTTCTTACTGTTGTGAGCAAATTGACACAGTGCAAGTGTACACTATCAATAACTAATATAGTGATGAATAAGAGTATCATTCTCAAGAAATTTTAGCCAAAGTTTGACAAAGTATTAATTTAAATTGTGTTTACCTTATCCAAGCAACACTTAATATCCAAGTTAATAAAAAATATAAAACCTCGAAGTAAAGTCACAATGCTTAATAAATGAACTAAATGGAATAAAATTCCTAGCATTATAGTCTAACTTAGCATTTCAATTGTAATATCACTACTCTACTCAACCTAATTCAATATTTAATAGTTAGCCTTAACCTCTATATTCATTATAAGAATCTTCTAATCTCCTATAAATTCTATTTCTCTAATCTAATTTCCTATATTCTTATGGGAACCCAAATCAAAGAAATACATTAAGTTTAGCTAATTATAACTCCACAAGACCCATTGGTATATTCCTATCCTTTGGGTGAATTTACTTAATTACTCAATTAATTAACTAAGAACAAGTAGTATATAATCTTAAGACTAAATTTAATTTTCTTTTCTAAGATGAACTCAAATTCTCCTAATCTCCCTTAATGGTGATCAAGCAAAAAGGGCTACAAAGTAAAATAAGCTGAATAAACCTCATAAACATTGAATAAAAGAAGAAAGAGTAGCAATATTCACAATTCACATGCTAAGAAGCTATAATCCTAAGGAGTGGAGAGTTTAGCCTATCATAATCACAAGAAACTTCATCCCAAAACTAGAAAACATAGCAAACTTAAGAATAAAAGGAAAAAGAAAGAAGAAACTCCATTTCCAAAGCTTAAATTAGCCTTCCTCGCTCTTGAATATGCTAAAATCAACCTTGGACCTCTGTTTTCCTTGATATTCCTTGCTCCCTTTCGTGCCTCTTCTCTCCAAAATATAAGGATGATTAAAATATCCACCCTATGGATACCCATAAAATTTATCTATTGGATTTGAATTTGGGTTTAAGAATTAAATGAGTAGGTATAAGTCTGAGGTAGATAGTACCTTACCCAGATCCAAACTCATTCTATATAAATTATTTAAATATTATTTTTTATATTATAAATATATATATATACATAATTTATTTTATTGAAATATATATATGTAAATTATTTTATTTGCTTAAATTTTATTAATAAGATAGTTCAACGTTAATATAAATCTATAAATTATTATATTTAATAATTTTGTAAGGATAATTATGTTAAGATTTTATATTGATTATATATTTGAAGTTTATATAATATAATTAATATAACTTGTATATTTTTTCATTGAATTTATATGTAGATAATTCATAATTTAAAAAAAAAAATTTAAAATTTTTTCGAATAAATGGGTCCAAGTATGGAGATTAAGGGATACCTACTCAAGTTTGAATCCAGGTATAGGAACAATAGTACCCATGATCATTCGTGCTTTAATAATGTGAAAAAGCCTTAGCAAATCCCTTAAATAGCTACCAAAAATAGCCTAGATGAAGTTTTCCTAAATGCAAATTTTTGACAAGGTGCCTAGGCACCACAATTTGGCGTCGAGGCACGAACTCGCTAGATACACTATGGGACAATAAATTCAATCTAGTACCTTAACACCAAATTTTTGCGTCAAAACTTGGGCTCTTAAACTTTATCAATTTCTTTGCTTTTAAGGTTCTACAAAAGGTTCAAACACCATGAACAACTTACAAAATGAAATAAAAAACTTTTAAACAACATTAAATCACACTTGAAGATCTAAAAGCAACCTAAAACCTATATAAACAAAACTAAATTTCATAAACACAATAAACTAACAAACAAATAAACATTCATTGACTAATTTACTTAATATTTAGGTATAAAAAGGCTTAAATAACTCTATTTCATAGAGTTATCACTTACAATTATAGTCTATTGTGAAGAAAAAACAAGACTTGAAAGAAATGTTCAACTCAGGAAAATTCAAAAGACCAAAATATGGAAAGTTGAAATCTAGCCCAGCAATGAGGCAAAACAAATACTGCTTAGCAGTGATTTTTGGAGCAAGGAAAATAATTTTATTAAAGTATTTGAACCCATTGTTAAAGTTTTGAAATTGGTTGATGGTGATGAAAAACTAACAATGGGTTTCATTTATTAAGCTGTTGATAGAGCTAAACAATCCATCTAACAAAATTGTCATTATTATACATAATATAATGACATTATAGATAAGAAGTAGAAATTCTGCATTCTGATTTACATTTGTGGGTAAGTCTATCAATTTTTTTTTGTTATAAAAGTTTAAATATTTGCATATTGATTGATAAAAATTTTTTCTCAAGTTTTTTTTTCTTAATCCTCAATTTTAATTTGGACTTCAATACGGAGGTAATTTCTATAGAGAAACAATTGATGGCTACTAAGGTTATAAAAAAAAAATAGAGACATAGACAATCAAATAAGAGTCATAAATCAAGTTAGTATATATAATTTATAGTTATTTGTTATATTGATTATTCATAATATAATATTTTTTATTTACATTGCATTCTATACAATATTGGATATAGTCAATGCTTTTTTGAGATAAGCAAGAGATATTTAGTACACCACACAAGCCCCAAGAGCATGCTCTCAAATGAATTGTGGTATATAATTTACTTTTTAATACAAGTATAACTTATTTTTTAAAACTTAAATTTTTTTCATATTGTAAATGATTTATTTGCATTGTTTATTTAAATAGATGAGTGGTGGCTTATATATGGATCATGTGTTCCTGAGCTTCAACACATTGCAATTAAAGTTCTCAATCAAATAACTTCAACTTCAAATTGTGCAAGAAATTGGAGTACATTCAATTATATTCATACAAAGACAAAGAACAGATTGAAATATAAAAGATTACAGAAAATTGTCTTTACATTCTACAATATGAAGCTGAAAATGAGACATACTATGAGAAGAAGTTAGGAAAAAATTGATAGTAGTTTCAATCCTATTAATCTTGATTACATATTCCATGATGATGATCCAACCCTTGGTTGGATGGAGAACCAAATACAGAATGACTTCTAAGATTAGATACTGATGATGAGGAGGATAAAGATGATGGTGATGATTCTGGTTCTAATAAAGGTGATAGTGGATATGGTGATTGAAGTCCACAAAGAAACAATAGTGGTGGCGATGGTGATAATGATGGTGGTGATGAAGAAAGGCAGCATGACCCATACCAAGAGATACCATATTCTATGTGTGATCCAAACTTTATTATTGATATAGCTCCTATGAGTGACAATAGAAGAGGTGGTTTTGAATCCGAGAGAAGCCAAAGATAACAATTTGGTATGCTAGATGATTTTTTCTCTTCTGATTTTTCACATGCTGATAGTGCCTATGGTATTGGTGAATCTTCTCAAAGTAGTCAAGGCTATCCACCATTATATCACCAACCTTCTTATATGTCATATGAAGAGTCTTATCATCAACAACCATCAATTTTTTCCTATCCTCAACAAACGGTACAAAGAGATGGATGATTTTTTTATTATATTTTTGGAAGAAGGCATTCTTACGATTAAAGTGAAAGTGGAGGAAGCTATGATCCTCCACATCATTCCACTATGTGGTGATAAATTTCTTTAATGTATTTATAAATATAGTTGTACATTATTTTTAATTTATTAGCATTTTAAAAAAATGTTTATATTACATATATTGAGAACTGTAATAATTATGTACATTTTTAATAACTTTAAAAAATTCATGGCCGAAGCAACCGCAACGTAACATCCTCAACACCCGCAATCACAGTAACCGCAATGCAAACGCAACTGCAACTGCAATTTAAAACCTTGTTGAGAACAAGTCTTTAATTTAATGAGAGCTTTATAACAATGGCTAAAATTTCAAATTAACTCATGTCGTCAAACCATACGAATTACTCATCTGATCAATCGGCCAAAATAACAAAACGATATATAAGAATAATCTATGTATGTTTAATATACTTTAATTTCTCCCCTTTTCATTATTTATTTGGTTTTTCAATTCAAAAACTTTGAACAGTGTAGAGGAAAGAACTTGCGGTGAATCACATTCCTTCAACAGACACAAAAGAAACAGCTATATTATTATGACTAAGCCCTTGTCTCAGATTTCTGTTATATTTATGGTTGACATTAGTTAGTTTCTATGTAGATTATATATATATATATATATATATATATATATATATATATATCTTTATATTATTTGTCAATGAATTGGTATCATAAGTGATAATTTGAAGTTTGAATCATTCTTAATGCTCTAACGTGAATCCTGTCGTACATCAGTGATGTTGGAATGACTTTGGTCTTTCAAGTGTAATAGCAGAAATTACAAGTAAAATCGATACCACCTATATTATAGTCGTTTTCTGCATTGAATTCAAAAGGGGGAAAACTACTTGACTGCATGCTTAGAAATTAAATTTATGGATGGCATCATTTTATTTTGAATTAAATGGTGTGGAAAAATTTAATAATTAAAAACATTGTTTTCAATTTGTGAAGTTTAAAACTAGAGTCACGCATGTTGCTTAATTTGATCAATTCCCAGGCTTTCAAAAGACAAATAGATATTGATGAACCAAATCCAACCTTTTATTCTTTGAGGACCGTATAAATTTGAGTTACTAAGTATAACTGTTGTGCCAATACTCTTGTATTTGCAAGGGCTACTAGTGATGCGGTGGATAGTATTTTATCTCTTATTCATTCTTATGAACTTGCTTCTGGCTAGTGGATAAATTTAGAGAAAACAGAACTTTCTTCTAGCTGAAATATGCTTACACAAGAAACAAATGATCCAAGATCGGATGGGAGTTAAGGTTGTTTAAAGTCATGACAAATATTTGGGTCTTCCTACCATTGCTCAAGCAATTCCTACATATTTAATGAGCTGTTTCAGAATACCTGATTGCTACTGTCATAAGATGGAATCATTGATAGCAAACTTTTGGTGGGGTCAATCTGCTACTAGTAATAATATACATTGGCTAAAATAGAAAACTCTATGTAGACCGAAGGATAAAAGTGGGCTTGGATTTAGATCCTTTAGTTCTTTTAATGATGCATTGTTGGCTAAACAAGGATGGAGATTAAATCATAATCCTAATGCTTTGGTTACAAGAGTTCTCAAAGGGCCTTATTTTCCTCGTTGTGATTTTACGGAAGCAACAATGGATTATCAAAGTAGCTACACTTGGAGAAGCATTCAAAGAGCAAGATGGGTGATAGAAAAAGGGGCTGTTTGGAGGATTGAGGATGGCCAACATATTCGAATTTGGGAGGACAGATGGATTCCAGGATCAAACAGAAATAAAATTCTCAGTCCTAGACCCTCTGACACCAATTTACTTGCAGTTTCAGATTTAATGCTCCCGGATGTTCATCGATGGAACACTGATCTTATCCATGCTACTTTCTCTACTACTGAAGCTTCTTTGATTCTTTCACTCCCAATTCCTTGGCACTTACAATGTGACAGACTCAATTGGCCTTTTGAGAAGCATTCAAACTACTCTGTGCGGTCTAGATATCATTTTGTTATGTCCCAAATAGAAGCTAGTGATTCATCTTGCTCTTTAAGTAACATAATGTGGGCTGATATATGGAAGTTACCGATTGCACCAAAGGTTAAAATGTTTTTTTGGAGAGTTTGTCACCAGATTCTTCCCACACGGGCTAATCTCCAACATAGAGAAATGGATCTTGTTAAAGACTGTCCATGGTGCTATTTAGAAGCTGAAGGAATTTGCCATGTGTTTGTGTGTTGTGAATGGGCAAGGGCAGTATGGATTCACTTACCTTTGGATTTTGTTCATCCTCTCAAAACTGATTCTGAGTTCCTGGATTGGATACTGCAGTGTTTGAAGAATGAAGATCTAGAGATCTTGGAGTGGATAGAAATGGTGTGTTGGGCTGTCTGGGAGCAGAGAAACTCTCTGGTTTTCAATAACTATGCTTCTACACCGTATGATACTGCTATGAAGGCATGGAGTATGTTCTCTGATTTTAAAGTGTTGAATACAGTATCAAGAAGGCAACAAACTCGGGTATCACAGATTTGGAGACCTCCAGCATTTTCTTTTTTCAAGGTGAACACAGACGCTGCAAAACTCTCTGAATATGAGTGGAGTTTGGGGGTAGCAATAAGGAATCATCAAGGGATACTTTTCATGTTGGAAGCAACAAAAATTGCTGCACCTTCTTATCCATCTATCGTCGAGGGGCTTGCAGTTAGGAGAGGGATACAAGCAGCAATGCGGAGCAGCATAGACAAAGTAGTGATTGAGACAGATAATATCATGGTTCATAAAGCTTTTCACTCTAATAATGTCTTATCCATTTTAGATTCTATTATGGCAGATTGTAGGATCCTATCCCAACAATTTGTTTCATTTTCGCTTACTCATGTGGGAAGAGAGGGGAACAAAGTAGCTCACCAAACAGCTAAGTATTTATGTAGCTACTGCCCCTCCTTATGGTTTGAGTCGTTCCCTGCCGTTGTTGTTAATATTGCAAACCTTGATGTACTGCAGTGTTCTTGAATGAATTTCATGCATATTTCAAAAAAAGAGTAAAAATTGAGTTGCTATTTTGAACTCTCATATATAGTCATATAGGTTGCAAGAATAGCTGACACATGCATGCATAGTCATACATATTTATATATATTAGAATGACTTTAAAGTCTTCTCATTATAATTCTTAAAAATTGACAATAGTCGAAATCTCTAATACGTTTAATAAATTATTGTGTTTCAATTCATTATGGAAAATTTCTACTGTTGAGGCGGAGGCGACTTGTCATTTCCAACTGCTGGAACCGTGGGAGTAGATATTCTGGGAGGAGGTGGTGGACTTGCCATTACACCCTTAGCCACCACCAGTTTCCTCATCCTCATATCTGTACACATAAATTACTATTACATGAAAAATCTCATCACGAAGCTAACATAATTAACTGTATGTTTGACTGTTTTATTTTGCACGAAAAAAAAACTATTTTCATTAATAAAATTAAATTAGAGTTGAGTCGAGTATAAATTTCTAAATATAATTTAACCAAATATTAAAAGAAAGATAAAAATATCATTTTGGTCCTTTAAGTATAATAATTTTTTTTAATTTAGTCTATTAAATTTAAAATTATTATCAATATGGTTTCTCTATTTAGAAACTGTTAAAATATATAATAGATATGCTGAATTTGCAACTTAAATACTGAGTAAGAACTATCAAACTTACATTTTGGTCCTTCAAATTTAGAGATTTTTTCAATTTAGTCTATTAAGCTTAGCAAAAATTCTCAATTTGATATTTCACATTTAAAATTGTTATCATTTTCGTCTCTTTGTATGAAAAATGTCAAAATACTTAACAAAAATACTAAGTTTAAAGGTTAAATTTGAAAGAAAAAATGTTAAAAACCCACCAAACTCAAGAAATTCTTGTGTACGTACAATTGAGAGTAATATCGAAGGGCAGAGATAATCTTTAAAGTGAGACAGATGTTTTCACCAAACATTTTCTTTTTTTCTCATTCCTTTCAAGTGGTCAATGTTGTGTATTTTGATTTTTTTTTTTCAAGTACCCCAAATGTTTTGTTTTGAATATATATATATATATATAATTTAAAATTTTACTTCATGTTAAGATAATATGAAATTGTTTACATAGTTATTTGATTTGTGAGGCAAGAAGTAGTTGGAGTGAACCTACTAGAAATTTTATTTGGAATATTTGAAAAAAAAATAATATATGCAAGTTTGGTGGTCTTTTTTAACATTCTTACTCAACATTTAACTTTCTAACTCAGTATTTTGGATGAGTATTTTGACACTTTGTACATAAAGAGATTAAATTGATAATAGTTTCAAATGTTGGGAACCAAATTAAGAATGAGTAAATATGAGAGACTAAATTAAAAAAAATTACTAAATTTAAGGGATCAAATTTAAAAAATTACTAAATTTGAACAGATCAAATTAAAAAAATTGTTAAACTTAAAAAATTAAATTAAAAAAATTATTAAATCCAAGAGATCAAATTAAAAAAATTATTAAATTTTAAAGACTAAAAATATAAGATTAGTGGTTTCTATTTATCATTTAACTTTTTAATTTAATATTTTTGTTATATATTTTAATAATTTATAAATAAAGAAATAATTTTAAACGTAAAAAATTAAATTAAAAATAAATAAACATAAATAATTAAATTAAAAAATTATTAAACTTAAAAGACTAATATAATATATATATATATATATATATATATATATATATAAGTCAAAAGTTGGGTAGTACAACTGTACAAGTTTAGTTGTGTGTGTTGTAATAATTACTAACACAAACCTGCGATAGCGTAAGTGGACTGCATGACAAGAGTAGAGACAATGAAGAGAAGTATCAGAAAACGGTAAAGAGAAGACGAAGCCATCGAGATCTCTAGTCTTGTTGAATATTAGCTAGCGAACCTTGTTTCCTCGTATTAGAATTTATAGGGTCATCAACGAATAATAGAGGCTGGATATGGATTGGCAATATCGCATATTTTCAAACATACGTATAGTTCACCGGTGAAGTTAAATCTAGAAGGATCTTTTCACGTAACCAAATAATATTAATATTTTTATTAAAAAATTTATATTAATATTCAATAATTTTTTAATATTATCTTAAGTAAATTGTGAAAAAAAAATATATATATATATATATATAGTCCAAACGAGTACTATTCTAGTCTTCTGAAAGCCTGAGAATTGATCAAAGCAACATATATAACTGTAGTTTTAAACTTTAACAAATGAAAATAAACAATGATTTTTTTAAAAAAAAAATTTCACACCATTTAACTCAATATAAAACCGAGTAAGTGATGATGCCATCGATAAATTTAATTTCTAAATAATTTATATTGGAAAGTAATAATCGGCATCATTTATTTAATTAAGCATGCTGTCAAGCTTGAGTTATTATATGTAGTTTTTCCCCTTTTGACTTCAATGCAAAACGAGTAAACGACTTCAGATTTTCTCGACTTTACTTGTAATATGCGTTCTTTGCACTTGGCTTACCAAAGAATTACGTATTTTAAAATTAAAAAATTAACCAACAAATATATATTTCAACACCTCTGATGTCATGCATTCGTCGCAGTAGTCTAAGAAAAGACGAGTTAGAGGATTAAGGATGTTTCAAACTTCAAATTAACAATTGTTACATCAATTTTTAATTAGACACGTAAATTGAGGGGTGATTCAACTGTATGAAGCAAAATTCTAAAATGACAATAATATATAGGTATAATTTGTATTTAATTAACTTGCTTTCCTTCCTTGGCCATTTTTTTTCATATATATATATTTCAGCTGAAAATTAAAAATAAAGGAGACATTGCACAATGCACATACTCACCCTAAACTTTAATTAAACTTTGTCTTTTAATCCTAATCTAAGAAAATTAATAATAATAATTCACTGTTAACACCGTTCAAAACTATTGTTATTTGTAACTTCTAGATATGATCAATATGAGTTGCATATGCGTTTGTCAAATAATCTTTAACAATATAATAATCCTTATAATTATATAATTTAAAATATTTCATATATTTGTAAGATAATATATTCAAATTTAAAATCTAATTAAAAATTGACATTAAAATTTTCCTTCGCCTTGTTTTTTGGTGAGATTCTTTTAAATTACTTAAAAACATTAGTTTTAAAATATGATTTTGTTAAATTTTTAAATATATTTTATTGTAATTAATTAAAAATATAAGGTTTAAATTAATTATTTATATAATTTTTAAATTTTAAATTTTTTAGAAAATAATATAAAACCATTTTTATCTTTTATTATTTCAAATTTGAAATATATATACATATATGAGTTAATTAATTTATTACATTAATTTTAATATTTTATTTTAATTAAATAAATAAGATTCTTAAACATATCAGTTTAATTAATTTAAAAAATTCTCACAGAAAACTAGTTGAAGGTTAATTTTGATTTCAAATTTTAATTAAACTTAAAATTAGTATATTTAATTTTAAAAAATTAGCCAATTACATAGCCCTACTAGACAATTCTACAAGGTCTAAGACATTATTGCTTGCCATGCATTCATGGATAAGCCATCTCATATAACATAGAGCATAATGCCACACTAGGATCATCATTGTTCATTGCTGGTGAAAAACGTAAAAGGGTCATTCTCTAAAGTTATGTCATAGTCAAATTCTAGTAAATATATGTACCATGTAGCCATTTAATTAGAAATTTTTGGATCTTCGTCCTCAACACTTGAGGCTGTTCAACAAGCTAGAGGATCTTCTACCATTACTTGACATCCCTCTTTAACGTTATGAGATGCCACTATATCATGATCATCTTCAATCACTAAGTCATGAGGTTGATCAATCTTACTAATTGTACCATTTTCAAGAAATTTGACATTCCTATACTCCATAAACTTAGTAGCATGTGTAGGATAATAAAATTTATAACCCTTATATTCTTTTACATAATTACCTACAAAATATGCAGCTATATATATAGTCATAAGTTTTAACTTGTTCTCCTATAGCTTGTACATTTTGACTTCCACGAGACAACCCCCATATGCGCATAGATGTTTCAAATTGGGTTTCTATATATCCTTTCAAGATTTCAAAGGTTGTTTTAGAAACAACCTTTGTTGGAACCCTAATAAGAATGTATACAACTATCTTAAGTTCCTTTCTCTAGCTACAAGAAAGTAGAAAGTATAGGGTTTCTCAACATATACTCCTTATCATGTTCAATAGAGTCTTGTTCATTCTTTAAGCTAAATCATTCAAATTAAGGGAGCCAAGCATGTTATATTGCACAACTATATATATGTGTCATATGCTCTTCAAGGAATTTAGCAAATAAACTAGGTGTCAATTCATTGTTTGTGTATCTACCAGATTACTCACCTCTTCTACTTGATCTCACTATTTTAATTTGTGTACCATATTGTTTTTGTAAAGATTTTAAAGACATCTAATAACTCACTTTTATTATAAAGTAAATAGATATATAAATGTAACATGAGTAGTCATTAATAAAGAAGATGAAATATTTGTTATTGTTTTAACAAAAGTGGGGGTAACAAATATTAATGTGCGTAAGCTTAGAAATTAATTTTTTTTGGCCCTATATTGGTCTATTTTGCAATCCACACATGAATTAAATTCAATAAAGTATAAAGATTTAAGAACACCTTCTTATACCATCCTTTTGATTCTCTCAATGATGATATGCCATCGTAATCTCCTGTGACAAACGGTGGAAGATTTCTCATTCGTATGTATTTCCATGCACAGACATTAAGGTATTGGGGACATTCAAGCTAGTGTGAACCCTATATAAACAGGTCCATAAAGATTTAATAAAAATCCAAAGGAAACAAGTTTAGAAACAGAAATTAAATTTTTAAAAGTACGTTAAGGTAAAATGTTTGTTTAAGATCCAATTTAACTTTCTGAAAAGATTGGATGTTCATGACTTGGGCTCGATTTCCTTTGGTTGAGATAACCTTATAATAAAGGAACAATTACCTATAAGTTAATAATTTTAATAATTATTATTGTTTAAAAAATTGAACTACAATGGCCGATTGGATCTAAAAATTGGTAAACCAATTATGATATTGATCTAGTTAAGTAAAAGAATTAGACATGAAGAAAATTAGTAAAAAAAAAAATTAAAGAAAATTGACTGATGATTTGGCCAATCTAAAATAGAGAAGAAAAAAAAAAAAAAGAGACCGTAAGAAAGTTCACAGATGAGAAGGTGAGAAGAAGAAAGTGATGTAAAATAATAATAGAAAAAATTTAAAACCAAAAGAAAGAGAGGGGGAGAGAGTAAAACTTGAGAGTTTAATATTAACTTATCTTTGATTTAATGCATCGAAATTATTCAACTACTAAGGCATGACCTCATGGGCTAGCTAATAGCTAGTAGTGAGAAAGTGAGAGGTGAATTATGACAATTTTTTAGAACATGAGTAGAGTATAGAACAAGTTTTATATTGGAATATGTTTGTTTAATTTTTTATTAAATATTAAATATATTTTTGTTATAAATATTTCAAATTTGAAATATATTTTAAAATAATAATTTATTGTATATATAATAAAAATATTTTTACATAAATCATTTAAATAAAGTAAATTTTATTATTATTTTTATTAATTTAACTCTTATTATAGTAATAATATTATTATTATATAATATATAATTAATATATTTATTAATTGATTATAATTCAATTACAGATAAATTAATGAAGCGTAAATTATTATTATTTTATTTAAAAATTAATCTAATTTTTAAAATATTAATAATTATGATAATCTAATTGAATTATTAGATATGTAACGACTACATCTTAAAATTCAAATATATATATATATATTAAAGATATTTAGAGATAATATTGATAATATAATTTTAAAAATACATCAAATTTCAATTTTAATCCAAAAAATAAATAAATGCATAAAGATTGCATAGCTACGCGTGCAAATAATTAATTATATATTATATTTATTTTCTGCTTAACTATTTTATATCATATCTAATTATATCTGTGTATATATCAATCTTTTAAATATTGGACTGTATAATGATTTGGTCAAACTTCTAGGTTAGTTAGTTCAACTGGATCAATTGATAGTTAACCGAATTACATTATAAATATTTAAAATATATGAAAAAATTATATATAAAAATTAATATATATATATATATATAATTTTACTTATTATTAATTTTTAATAACCATAAAATACTCATATATACAAAATAAATTAGTATATAAATATTTTTATACATATATTTTATTTTTATTATATAAAATAGTATGTTTTAGTAAATTACAAATATTTATAGTTATTTAAATATGAAATGTTTTATATTATATGTAAGGTTAATTTTCATTGCATTTAATTTTTATTCCTGGAAGTACTGTCTATTCATAAATTTATTTTGTTAATTGATCGTTTAAAAACCAGACCAAGTTAGACGATTCATGTAAAGCAACCGGTTTAGACCCGGTCCAAAATGGCTAGTGCAATCTAATTTTCAAAACCTTGAGCCAAGGATTATAAAAGTGTAAAAGAGCAGAACAAAAAAGCAAAATCCAAGAACAATATAAAGAGAGGGAGAGGATAGAATTGTAATATATTCGTGTAGTTTAGAGACTGGAGTATTAAATGATGACAAAATTAGGAAAATAAAGACGTAGAACTTGAACCCTTATACAATTTGCAAAAATAGCTAGTTACTGATCGATGAGCAGCCCCTTAATGAAACGATCTCTCATATGTGTCTTTATTCTCTCGGTTGTGAGAAATAACATCATTTCTGCCACACGAATAGATTTCTTCGGCGGTGGAGGTGGACTTGGCAACTTACCCAGTTTCCTCATCTTCATCATATCTACAAAACGCTAATATGCGTATATATTAATTTTGCATTTTCCAAATTGAATTATGTATGTACGTAGTTTTAATTTTATATATAGAAAGCATATGAAATAAAATATAAGATACATTTTTTTAATCGTTAAATTAATATTAAAATATTTAAAATTTTATGTGATTATTATATAATATATTTAAAATAATATTTTAATTTTCATCATATAATTTAATTTGAGGATCAAAAATAAATTTCACTAATTTTTTAGAAAAATTAAATACTCTTATGTGATATGTTTATTTTATATGTATTGTAATAGCAAATACAAACCTGCACTGGCTGCTTGTGTGGACTGCGTGATCAAAAGAATGGAAGCAATGAATAGAATTAGCATCAGACATCGGCTAAGGGAAGACACACCCATTGATCTCCACTGTCCTTGAATGGTATTGAACGCCGTAGCCACCTGCAAATGAATTACAATTGCTTCATCGCACTCGAATTTATATATCGATCGGAGAAATATATAATTGATGTGGAAGGTTGATTTGATTGATTTAATAAATTCTGCATAATAATGTTTTTCAAAATAATTTTGCAGAAAAAGAAAAATGGGAGATATAGTCAATGTCTTGGGCAGTGAGGTGTAAACATTTGACCACCGCAATGTCCATGTTCCCACGCCGCTGCCGCCACCAGCCATCACATTTGGTTTTGTTCATATTTGTAAAGAACCGTAAAACAGAGTTGCAATATTGATCCTACAATATAAGTGAGTTTCTTGTTCATATTTGTAAATGTAAATATCTAAATGCAAAGGTTTATTAGGATTTGTACTGATTATGCTGATATTTCATATTTATTTATAGTGATTTTGGAGGTTTTAGAGTTTTTAGAGGTAAGATTTATAACTAGAGTGATTTTGAAGTTTTGTAAATGAAAATATATACTGATTCACTAGTGCTTCATGGTGACTTCAGAATCGTAGTCTTTTGGGTCCACATTATATTCTTAAATTTGAAGAGTGAGTAATTGGGATCATAGGATGCTTGGTGATTGAGGAGTGTCCGTGAATGTTGATGATTTACTTTTGTAAATCAGTTTGTGACCGCATAGTTATATTGCCATGCCTTTTATTTTTGTAGTAATTTAAATGATTTCCATTTGTCCTAATTAATTTATATATATATATATATGTATATTGGTTACAGGCTGCTCGTGGAGAAGAAAATTTAATATTGAAAGGTCTATATGCTGATTTGTAAAATAAATCTGATCTGTGCTTGTGTTAAGTAAAATTTGGAGTTATTAACTCATGAATGAAAGATTAAGGGGCTTAAAGTTTAGAGGATTTTTTGAACATATGTCAAAGTTAAAAGGAATTCTTTGTATTTTTCCCATAATTAATTAATTATAAAAAGCCTCCTGAGGCTAGCTTAGGTGGTTGGGAGGGTGGGGAATTGAGTAAAGGATCGCAAGTTTAATCCTTCTCTTGTAAAATTACATATGGCCAAAAAACTACTATTAATTAATTAAAATGCAAAAGAATAAAATAACAAAAAATATTTTAAACATGTTAAAAAATATAAATTTATATGTAAATATAAAATAATCAAATTTATCTCTCAATATAATATATATATATATAATTATCTCCCAAATTAAATATAAGGAGGATAATTAGTAATTAAGGGAATAAGTAAAACAAATTAATTAATGGTATGTATACTAAATAAAAAATTTTGGGCCTGTTGGCGTTACCTTAAAAAATTTAATTTTTAACTTTTGTCTTTACTAAAAGTAAAAATTTTCAATTTTTAATTGTCAGTCAACAACTAACAATTTTTTTTTTTAAAAAAAAAAACTTTTCCATTTCAAAGAACTTAGTCAGATGTGCTTTAATCTTAATTTATTGCTATGTGCCTATGCGTTTTTAGTTGTAAATAGAGATACAGTTCTAGCACCTAAAATTTTAGCTACAATATATATAGTCTTAATTTTGTATTTATAAATTTTTTAATTGAATGTTTAAAAGATTAATGGGGTGGAATAGTCTAAGATTTGAAACTTTTCTAAATCATTAACACCTCAATTTTTAAGTCCTCCCAATTTGAGAGATTTGGAATAGTTTGAATTTTATTAAATTTTTAGTTTCATGTTTACTTACCTTAATTTTTTACTCTAATCATTTTGAAAGTATAATTTTTCATTTCAATTCTTATTAAACTTATACAAATTTTTACTTTGCCCATAGCTCCTTATTTTATTTTCTCATTGTAACAAAATAACATGTATAAATAGAAAGTTTGAATGATCTAATAAACAAGAATGTAACTTTTGGTTGTATTGACCCTATACCATTTTTTGTATGAAATTATTAATGGGCATTTTTTATCCCTTATTTTATATAAATTGTTTGGTTATTTAGATAACTATTTTTGTATTTTTATATTAAATAATTAGATTAATAAAAAATAAATATAAAATAAATAAATAATAAAATATGAGATATGAAGTATAGAAATTGAAAGAAATTAATATATATATATATAATAAGTTTACTCCATTCAAATCACTGTATCTTATTAATAATATAATAACATGCAAATAGTGGAAAGTGATTTACCCTATTCATTTTTTACTCTATCCACTCTATTAATAAACATCTAACCTCACTTTCTTCTAAACTCTCTATCAAACCCTTGAAAAAAATTATGTGCGCCTGTTGTGCCACCTCATGTGTACATTGACCAATAAAATTTAACAACATATATATTCTTATTTTATATATCATGTAAGCCCTCTAAGTTGGAAAAAAGAAAATTTTAATAAATCTTATTAACCAGTGAGATGGTACAATTTATACATTTAAGAATTTCTCCTTAACTTAGTGATTACTACTATTATCATCTCCTTTCAAACATAGAGTAATAGAGCTGGCAAAACTGATCCCTATGAATCACATAACCAAATTACTAATCAATTCAATTATGTTTACAATCATCTCAAATTCAAATATTTAAACTCATGAGCCGTAGATTGATTCAGCATTATATTAAACTTTTAATCCAATCCAATTCAAAATTATACTTTGTACTATAATATATTATTTTCATTCAATATTTTATTTATATTCAACACCAGACACATGTATAAATATAACAATGTGTAATTTTGTTATAAATTAGATTATATTACAATTATGTTATATTTTTAAGAGATTGAGCAAGGGGGCCCAATTAGTAGAGGAGCTCTTTGGTCATAAACACATAAGAAAGCTAATGGATTTATAGTAAATGATGCAGCAAGAAATATAATTGTAATATTTGGTTATGCCTAAATACAATTCAAAATCATGTGATTGTTGTGTAAGTATAATTGTAAGCTTTGATTATGCAGCTCGAAGTGTTGGATTTTCTTGTTATTATTGTTTAAGTTTGAGATGGATTATGCTTATTGGTTGTGTAAGTGTTGGATTTTTTTTGTTGTGTTTTTTAAGCTTATGATGCAACTAGAAGTAGTTTGTTAGTGCTTTTCATGTTTTTAATAGATTATGTATTAGTTGTATAAGAGTTGGATTTGTTTGTTAGTGTTGTTTAAGTTTGTGATGGATTATGTATTAGTTGTATAAGTGCTGGAATTGTTTATTAGTATTGTTTAAAACTGTGATGAAATATGTGTTGGTTATGTAAGTGTTGAATTTATTTGTTTTTTTTTTTGTTTAAATGTGATGGATTATGTGTTAGTTATATAAGTATTGGATTTGTTTGTTAGTGTTGTTTAAATTTGTGATAGATTATGTGCTGGTTATGTAAGTTTTGGATTTGTTTGTCAGTATTGTCTAAACTTGTGTTATGTTGATTTTGTGTAAATCCAACTGAAATTGATTAATTAAATTTGTTATTGTTGTTTAAGTTTGTGAAGTAAATAAAAGCATAATTCTTAATGTTTGAATTGGTATGATTGTTATATATATATGGCACTTAGAAGCCCAGAGCACCCAAGACGGGTGCGAAGGTTAAGATTGGGTCCATGTCCATCTTAACTCTCTGGACATCTCACTCGATCATATGGTGGGATTAGTTCATCTGCTCCATCATATACAAAGCTATAAAATGAAGTGGCAAAACTACGCCATGAAATGGAAGATAGGGATCGAACGAGGGATGCAGTCATGGCGTTCTTGCTTCAATAATTTCAAGGACAATTACCACTTAATTTGCTAGTTTTAATATTCAAACATAAATTTAAGTTTGTTTCTTAATTAAAATAATTTATATATTAACAATAATATTTCAAATTTTATTTCAAGAACTAGATCAAGAAAGTAGACATAGATCAACTAGAGTTGTCCAAGAGTCTCCAACATTTAGTGATCAGAAGACTTGATAACAACCATGAGTTTTAGATGATAAAATATAATTAAAAATATTTAAAGACCAAGTTGCAAATGTTGTTATTTAAGTTTATCTAGGAACATTATTGGAAGTAGACATGTATATTTCAAATGTTATTAATTTATGATACTTTTTAATAGTTAATTATATTATTAATTTTTTTATTTTAGATTATTTATGATATAAAATATTATTTAAGTTAATTTAGAAGTATTAAAAAATTTTGAAATTAAAAAAAAATCTGACCAAATCTAGTGATGGTTATACAATCGTCACTATGATAAAAGTAAATGGGCCACAAATTTAACGACGATGGAATATGTCACTACATATTTTCAATTTTGTCACACTTACAAACCGTTGCTAAATAATGAATTGTGATGGTTATTCTAATAGTTATCTAATGTCATCTCTAAATACCTCACAACAACTAATTTAGTTGCAGCTCAAAAATTCATAGTTAAATTAGCGACGGTTGAAATCATCACTATTAAAAAAGTCACGAAATAACAATTTTTTGTAGTGAATACAAAAACAATAGAATATATGTGTATACATGCATGCATATGTATAGACATATAACCAAGAGGAAAAAACACATGCACATGTCTATAAACATGCCTATGTATGACAACAGTAATTATATATATTCATACATATATATACACACTATTTTTGTAATTTTTTTAAAAATTTTTAAAATTTTTAATTTAATCAAGCGATAAGTTTATAAATTTATTTGATAACTCAACTATCAATTTCCAACAACAATCTCATAATTTTCAAATTACCTCTTCTTTTATTCAACTTAAATTAGTAAGGTTTCCAATTACCTAGAATAAAAAATAGTGAAATTTCAAGCGTCCACACTCTTTCATTTTATAATTTTGGAGCTTATATTTATAAGAGTACATCCAACACTATCACTTTATTCCCTTTAGTCATAAAAGTTCAAATTTATAACTAATTACTATCCTAGCTCCCTCTTAAGTAAAATTTAAAGTTTTTAATAGATAGTTAATTAAAGAGTTAAGCATTTCATTTCCTTTAAACAAATTAAGATCTTAAGTTCGAGTCTTATATATAAAAATATCTCTGTTAAGAGAGTTACATCTCCTTTATAAAATTTCAATTACTTCAAGTCAGATTAATTAAAGTTTAGTACTATACTTTTAAATATTAATAGTTTTGACTAAGAACAAAATTTAAAGTTAAACCACCCTTTAAATATATGTTCAACTGTAAGAGGACTTATGAAAACGTCTCAAAAACTTTAAAGATTGTAGTCTAACCACTAATAGAAACAAAATCTTATATAAAGGTAGATAAAGATGAAAGATGAACCATTTGCTCTTTCTTTAACTTTATTGAAATTTTATATCATTCTCTAAGGAAAGCCAATGATCTGTTAACCATTGAAGGAAAATTGGAATCATTCCTAATTATTCTAGCTTTATTCACATTTCATTTAAAGCATAATTCCAACAATTAAATGAAGGAAATGGGATGGAAGTATGCAACATTACATAGAAGATTTGTGCAATTAATAAAACATAGCCCATTATTGTAACACCCCAGTCTTATAGCCTTTTTTTATAAATAATTTTGTATAATGAACCATTTAGCTATAAGACTGGCATGTTATGCTTACTTTTATCCTTAATTTTAACCCGAGTAAAATTTTTATTTTTTTTATATTATCCATTTATTAATTGAATTAGGTCTAAGATTATTTATTTGGTATTACAGTCATATAATACGCAGCGGCAAAACTAAATAAATAATCAAATTTAGTTACAACGTTCTAAATAAAACTTGCATATATTTGTATTTGCTACATATTTACAATAAGTATAACGTCATTTAATACATATATTTCAGGATATATATATTTCTACTAATACTAGGATAAAGAGGAAATAAGCCTGTCACTCAGACCCTTTAACAAAGTTTCCTCCTAGTGGATATCTTTTACATATCCTGACATATATACTCATTTCTTACATACATCTAAATAACTTTAGTTCACATTCCTCTATTAAGGAAGGAGTTTCTTAACGGTTACTACCTAAACAACTTAGATCTCCATAAAAAAAACTAAAAGGGAATATCTTCATACACCATTTCAACTTCGAGCCACGCCCTAAACCTCAGCATCTGATACATGCCAGATACTAATGTGAGAAATAATTTCTCAGTAGCTTTACAACCTTATCTTTTAAATTAATCTGACATGTACCACCATAGTGATATGAAAACTAGTTCTACATTCTTTATTAAAAATCACATTTTTCATTCTATGGGCTTTAATAAATAATTCTCTTTAACGTGTATGGTATACATATATGAATATATAATGTGGCAGTGTATTATAACAATTCTAACCATTCGAGGCATCTTAGTATCATGATTTTAGAAATATTTTTCGTCATAAGTACTTTTCCTATCATAAATACATTTCCAATCATAAATACATTTCCAATCATAAATACATTTCCATTCATAAATATATTTTCAATCATAAATACATTTCCATTCATAAATACATTTCCAGTCGTAAATACATTTCCAGTCATAAATAGGAAAACATATTTAATCATTTATAAGTATAACATTGTCAGTCATAAGGAAAACTATTATCAGTCATTGGCTAAAAGCCACAGTCAATGAAAGAGGAACTTAAGAGTATCAGGAGCACCACCTAGTGGACTACTCCACATACTACTACATACATAAGTGAGTTAATTTTATTTCCAGTTTCAGTATTGTGACATTTCTATCACTGGTACTATCTGAGGCATCCCTCAGTGGATCCAAGTACCTATTCCAGTCAAATTCCAATCAATGGTCATTGTCAAAAGACAGATCATTCCCCAGTCAATGAGATTTCTCCTTATAGTCAGTCTAAAACTAACTCACAGGATCACCGTTGTTAAACAGATCCTTTCCTCTCGGCTTTGGGCGGATCATGGTGCTATGGAATCACCACCAATTTTTTTTTTCAATGGATCACTTTCCCAATACACTATTTCCCATATATAAACTAGGATGATTTGGCTTGTATTCGTGATTCTACTAAATTCTAAGTAAATGTCTCCTTTTTAATTTGGCCATTTTCGGTTACACTAACTTAAAATTTGCTATCATCACTAATTCTCATATTCTTTGTATAATGCCCAATTGCCGTCCCATACCAACAATTGGTCATTCGGTTACAAGCCTATCTATCCCAAAACATACATTGAAAATACTTCATCTAAGTTCTCTTTTATTCCAGTCTAAGTTTTTCTTTTTATTCTATGTTTTCTAATCCATTATATGTTTCCCTTCATTTATCATGATACTTTCCGTTCATAATTCATGACTCTTAGATATACATAGAAATTTCTTAGTCAAATTGTATAGAAATGGGAAGCATTGTTCTCGACCAAGAGGAGAAATTAAGGGGAAAATAATAATTTCTAGCTTTAACTTCTCAATTTCCCCTCTTGCCATCTTATAATATGATTATATAATTTTTCTTCCCTTTGTATATAATTTTTCATATTATGTTTCATTCCTCATTTAAGGTCTTTAGGAGGAATCTTTATGTTTTCTTCTACCATTTCCATTTAATAAATTTTTACTTAATTATGCATTTATATAAATGTCTTTCCTTTCATAATATCGTGTATAAATGCATAATTATATCTACCCATTTTTGGTTGTCTATTTCAAATGCTAAGATTTTCATGATTTGGAAAGTTATACATTAATTAATTTATGTTCACCTCTTTTCTTTTCTTCCACATCTTGACCAAAATCAAGCTAAATTCTTATAAAATTTCTATGAGTTTTTCTTACATGTTATTGGCCAAGATACCCAAAAGTGTGAGAATGGAATAATTATCACTAAAATTTATTTTTCTTTATCCTTCACCATTGGCCTAAATATTAATCCATACTTTAAATTTATTATTCGCACTATTTTTTTTGTCCATCTACAAGCTATTCTTGACCAAACAAAAAAGAGAATTAGGAAGATAAACAATTTTATTAATTACTAAATTAATTCTTTCCCTTCTTTGTTCTTAGCCAAAAATTGTACAACATTGACACAAAATTCTCCCTTTACGATTACACAATTTTGGCTAAGTGAGGGGAATTGGATAAAATATTATTTTCTTAAATACTAAATCCTTTCTTTCCTCCTTTTTATTCATAGTCAAAATATAGTTTATTGGCATAGGTACAGAATTTTTCCACTTCACTTTCACGGCAAAGCAAGGAAGAATGAAGGAAAATTATCATTTTCAAACAACTTCACATCCTATCCCATTTTCATCATCATTTAGGCATAAAACATCAATTATCCATCCAAAACATGATAACCAAAGCATTATACAACCATCAATCAAGAAAAGGGGATTTTCTCATGGAAATGAAGAAAAATTTGAAACTAGTCATAAACACTTCCACAAATTCAATCAACACTCCAATATGTTTCCATAAAACATTTCAAACAAAGCTCAATAGAATTCTAAGCATTTCATGAATGTAGAAAGATTTCGGATACTGTTTATGACAGCCATGGAAGAGGATTAAAAGCTTGAAACTACCATAAGACATGAAATAAATGGTGAGAGGATATAAAGCTACCTTGGTTTGCCAATAGAAATAATTTTTTCTTGGAGTTTCCTTCCCTCTTTCACCTTCTTCTCCTTCCTTCTTCCTTCTTCCTTCTCGGTTCAAGCTGCGTTTTTTCTCCCTGTTCTCACGTCTTGGATGCTGCTTTGAGGAAGGAGAAGGATATGCATCTTGAAAAGAAAGTGAAAAAGACTATTTTATCCATTTTTTAAAATTTTACTTTATTCTTCACTTTTTTGTCTTTTATTTTTGCTTCACAAATTTGATAAATGATATAATATAAATTCTATAAATATTTTTATGATAAAATGATAATTTTATCCTCAATGTGTAAAATTACAATTTTGTCCTTGGTGTAAAATTACTATTTTGTCCTTTTGGCTAAAATGACTATTTTACCCCTTTATTAGCTCCAATCATTTTGAAATTTAATGGGAATGACCTTAAGAGAATTTGTCATCACTTTTCTATAAAAATGACAATTTTACCCTTATGGTAAAAATTACTAGTTTACCCTCACGTAAAATTACTATTTTGCCCGTAATTATTATCTAATTTTTGAAATTGTAGGAAATATTAGTCTTAAAAAATTATTTCATAATTTAATAAATAAAATTACTAATTTTTCTTAAAATAAATTTATTATTTTATTTCAGAGCAAAAATTACTATTTTGCCCTTGGTCAGAAAATTGACCGTTCTGCCCTTGGGATATTTTCTATAGTATCATGACTTTCAGATATTTTATTGGCATAATCATTATGCTTTTAGATATTTTTTCAGCATCATAATGACATATCATAAATGCATGAGATATTTTGGAGGCGTAATGATTATATTTCGTCTTTTTATGAAACATTTATTTCCTTCACTTTAGTCCCTAACTTTTCCTTTCAATTTAGTCCCTTTTCTTGGCAATTTTACTCAAATCTTCAGTTAGAAAACTATTAAATTGATAAATTTAAAACACACCTGATCTCAAAAAAATGTAGATATTACACACTATCTCTTACTATCAACGTAATCACTGGCAATTAGACCATACATGGTCACATTTAAATGTTAAATATTGTACCAAACAAGAAATACTTATCCGATAATATCATATGCTCTCATCTCATCTTAACAACTAGATTTTTTTTAAAAAAAAAATATTATATATATTATAATAACTTTAGAATCTTTTTTATTATTAGTCTTTAAAATTATATATTATATAATATAAAATAATTTTAAATCTTTTACATTTGAAAAATGATGCATTTAATTGAATTTAGAGATATAAAAATAATAATAAAGAACTCACATTGATAAAAATTTACCTTAAATGAATTACGGACTAAATTTTTTTTCTTATCTCTCACAATATATAAAAAGGCACTAATTTTTAAATATAGAGAATTTAGACTCAAAATATAAAATATAAAATATGTGAGAAGAGAAAGAAAGAAAAAGAGAAAAAAGAAATAGCAAGAAATTAGATATTTAAATAAATTTTTATTATTTTAAAATCTAATAATAATTATTTTACATTATATTCTAAAAATTAAAAAAAGTAACATCCATTTTTGTGAATACATGATGTATCTATGGAGGGCAAGGCTAGCCTCTTCTCTATTTGAGCTTCTTTTGAGTGGGGACCTTCAAGCCAGAGACCTTACGAGAAAATGGATGAGGACCAGGATTTGCATGTGGAGGTGGTGGTGGACTTGGAAAACGCCCAATATTCAAATCTGCAAAACAGGCGAAATATTGTAACTGTTAATTAGTTTTAAGAAAAAAAACAGGCCCAATATTGTTTTTCTTATTTAGATAAGAAAAAAAATCTTTGCAGATGTAATATGACAACTTCAATTTCTAAGAGTCAATCAACTAAAAACAGTGATACTGATATCTATAATTTTTTAATCATAATATACTTAGAGAAAAAAATACTAGTATTGTTTCATATTCTAACTATATTATATTTTTTTATTTTTTAAATTAAATCTGATTAGAGTTGACATGTTATTTAAAAATGTAATAAAACTTATTTATAACTAAAATGTGGTCCAAGCTTGTTCCCGTTATCGAATATCTTCTTAAAAAATAAAAGGAATTTAAAACTTTTGAAAAAGAAATTTATAAGAATGATCTACAACAAATGCACCTTCAATTTGTAAAGTATAGCAAGAAGTGAACCTGCATCAACTTGACTAAATTGCGTAGACAATGAGAAGATGCAGATGATGAATGCAAGCACAGAAAGAGAATTAAAAAGACAAGAGAAACCCATTTTATACTCTTGAATGCTATGTATTCTAAGTATGGTTATGCTGCAAATCTCGCTTGACATCATTCGTATTTATAGAAATGCACCCTCCAACATAGTGTTTTAGCTGCTAAAATTTACTGTAATTTATGGGAAGTTTTAAGCTAAAGAAACAATGAATGCAGCAGGCAGACAAAATAAACGATGGAAAAATGGCAAGCAGTGGAAGTTTCTCGTCTCTATTGCTAATGCTGCTAAGAGTACTGTGAAGTGTGAACATGTAAGAGTGAGGAAAATGAGAATGGTCTAGAATCTATGTATCTGGATTTTTTTACTTCTAATTGTAAGTATTGTTAGGTCTAGTGCACATTAATGAACAAGCACTAACATGCAGTCATGCATTAAAAAAAGTTAAAGAAAGATTAATATAAAATTTTTAATTTTTTTTTAAATTTTAAGAATTAAATAAAAAATATTATTAAATTTTCTTCTCATTCTTTTCTTTTTTATTTTTTTTCTCTCAAAAAATTCAAATGTTTTACTCTTCTAATATAAGATAAATAAATTTAATAAATTAAAAAATTAAAAAAATTAACATAAAATTCTTTAATTTTTTTTTTAAAATTTTAAAAATCAAATAAAAATAATATTATTAAATTTTCTTTCTTTCCTTTTCTTCTCTATTTTCTCCCTCCCATATAGACTCAAATGTCTTACTCTTCTTTAAAATTATTACTACCATCATTATTAATTTTCATCGCTACCGCCCACATCACCACCACTACCATCACATTCATCAGCATCATTGTCGCCAACGTTGTTTCCATCACCATCACCATCACCACTATTACCGCTACCATCATTGCCTTCACTGTTATGTAGAATCATTAATAATTTTTTTAATTAAAAATTAATTAGTTTGGTTTATAATAAAAAGATAATAGGGTATTCTTTAAAAGTTATCTTTATTTTTTAAGAATATTGCAATTGAACCAAACATAAATGAAATATTCTTAGGATTCTTATAAATATTCTTGAAAAATTTAGAGCAAAGCAAACCAATCAATTTCAACAACATTCCTCAAAATCATATTTCTAAAAATAAAAATCGTATCCTTGCACCAAATGCCCCATAAAGAGTACATTGTTTTGTCAAAGGTTACTTCTGTGGCCTTAAACAATTTTTAAGATTCAATAACCTCAGACATGACAAGGTTCAGAAAACATGTTTTCCTCATTCAGAGATCGACATTACCATAAATAAATTTGTCAAATTACCTATATCCTAACATATGCCTTTGGCAATATTCAATGTACAAGAATAGAACAGCACCGTATTTCTTTTGACTGAAGCTAGGAGTCAGCAGTCAATATCTTGTGCCACTTTCCAGTAATTCTATATTAACAGTTAAATCTGGGGAGCCTCTTGCATTTTCAGATTTAAGTTGTAGCATCGTGGGATGATAGTCCTCATCCTTGAAAGTAATGCCTTCCGTTTTTCCCAACATTTCAAAATAAGCATGAGGCGCCCAACCTGCATGTTTTGAAATAACCACAAACCCAGAGAGATCAATAACTTAAAAGTTTTATTATAGGATTAACCTGTTTAAGCAGAACCTTGAGCAGGAAAGTAAAGTGATTATCCAATCTATATTTTGGCACTGGCACCTCAATAATGCATACGACAACAAATAAAACTTTTTTTCATTAAGTAGAGTCAGTTACATAAATCATGCGACGCTAACGTATTTTATCTCACCTCAATAATGTATAATGCCAAAATTTTTATCAGTTGATTAATGTTGATTTTTGAAAGGCAATTGGATCAATAATCCTCTTGAACCATCTTTAACGTTTAGAAGAAAGCATGAATGCAACTCATACACAAGATTATTAGGTACACACACTACATAAGAACCTAAAAGAGAGAAACCCCGATAAAAATCATCACTTAAATTCCAAATTTATTATTCATGGGAACAAAATGATTTGTAGTTTATACTAAACAGACCAAAGGTGTAGAAGATAACCTTGCTGCATTTTCTGGAGACAGGTTTCAAATATGCTTTAGCATACAATGGAAGCTGTTAGATTTGAAAGACCATAAACTAGAAACTAAACAGCATGAAAGGAATTGGAGGACGACAACAACATGGAAGGAAGTATATCCTTAAGGAAAGCACGGAGAATGGTAAGCTTCAATTCTGAAGCATGGAAAAACGGAAGAAAAGCATTCCCGTTGTAATAACAGAATTGGAAAATAAATAGACTGAATTTTTTCAGTAATTTAACCATCAGCTTTCTTATAAGTTTCCTAGCATTGTCCAATAGAGGTGAAAATTTAAAAGCTAGGAAAGCGAGAAAGCAATAAATCCCTCAGAAATAAATGAGACTCTGAAATTCACATCTTGATGCAATTGCTATATAGTTAAATTGTAACTGATGCTCTATGCAACACTTTCTATTTCTTTTTAACACAGTAGCACCCACCCATTTCTATTCTCGGTTTTAGCACAGAAATTAGCAAATTCCAGTGGTACAAGCAGAGTAAATTATTGCGGCTGAAACTGGAGTACAACCTATGTTTTCCCAAGTTGCTAAAGTCAAATTCAAACCTTCAACATAACAAAACTGAACCTTCCCTAGTATCTACAGTCTTGCAGGCAGCAAGTTTTAGAAGAAAGAAATAATTCACAAGTGAGCTTACAAACTATAAAGAGGTTAGAAACAAAAAGTCATACCTGCTCGATGAGGAAAAGGAAAGAGTAGCAAGTATAAAGTTGAAGACACAGTAATCCCTGCAGAAAAAATAAAGGATCAAGAGTCCAAGTCAAAGTCAAAGTCCCCAACTCCTTTGAGCTGCTTAGGTATTTATTTTACAGTAATAATTCTTAAACAGCCACTGGATTTCGATATACTGCATCTACCAACCTAATAGCCCTCCAGCAAACACATCCTGCCAATGATGCCTGTAGTCACCAACCCGGGAAACTCCCACAAAAGCGGCAAGAAGTAAAGGAAGCAAGACAAGACAGAGTTTAGCAATATGACCCCTGCGGTCAAACACTCCAATTTTTCCTGATAAATACCATGCAAGAAAAGCCAAACCTGCAAAGGCCCCTGCAATTTGGATGAACATAATTAAATTAAGCCCTAATGTTCCATCATTTAACCATATAACAAAACATTCGTGCAACCATACACATACACATCATTCAGATTTGCAGCAAGACATTTCATATGAGTACACTACTTCATGACAATGAAACGTTCTATCTCCATCCCTTAAAATCTCATCATAAACCATATGCCAGACTATTTTGAAATAAAGTATGTAAAATAAATAATGATACACCAACTTCTACAAGATAGTAGTGAGTCACAACAGGATGAGCATATGCTAAATGCTTGCTTTTATATGATGCCATGCCTAATTAACCAGTGGGAGTTGTGTTCCATGAATACACAATGTTAGGAAAACAGGAAATAGATAATCTACTTACATGAAGTGTGGCCACTTGGAAAACTTTTGTATCCTTCCTTTATAATCTCCTCATCCCCATGACAAACTACATCATTTGTGATGGCATCAAATACCTGCATCAACCAATTTCAAGCATTCCATTAGGTTGTAGCATGAGGATAACTGAAATTTGCATTAGCAAACATAAGCAGCAATAGCAGAAAAGAAAAGGAAAAAACATGGAAATCCACCTCCAGCAATCCCCCCCCCCAAAAAAAAAAAAACTCTCTCTCCTCCCCCCTTCCATGTATTGTCCCCTTATGAGAAAGAAAGGGGGAATACAGAAAGTGGAGGATGGAGGTAATGATCTTGAAATTGAATATGAGGACACACCGCTTTACCATCAGGGAAACACCGCCAGAAGAAGCTTGGTCGTGGTCGACCAACAGCAACTTTAATTGAATCTGTGATAACTGCAGTTATAAGTCCAGAGTAAAGAATGCCTGAATTTCCAAGGAGTTCATTCTAGTAAGAAACCATGAGCAGAAAAAAGGTGATCCAGTAACAAAGTAAAAGCAGTGGAAAATACCCAATATTGAATGATGCAAATCATAAACATTCCTTCGGCAAATGTAGAAGATAAAAAAGACAGCAATGGGAAACAATATGGCCACTATCTGTTCCAAAAAATATATATAAAAAAAAAAAGTTAAGGTCGTTCATTTACAATATGGCTATAATAGTGAGTTAGGAGGTAACTCTTTATAATAAAGCATGCAAATACATACTTGAACCACCCGAAAGGGTATGGTTTCATCTTTATATGGGTATTTCAGATCTGACATCATGCCTTCCCCAACAAAGCGGTGAAAAGGTTCTAACGAATCCAAGAATAAGTCTATAAACAGAAGAAGCAGAAGTACCAGCCAATCAAGTTTATGTGTCCTAACCAACTTGCCTCCATGTGACTTTATAGTGCAGCATCCTATCTTAAAATCTGGCATTTTGCAATGTATGCTACAAAAGGAAAGGCTCGTCACTTATTTTTCAAATATGATCAGAAGAAAGCACAATTAAAAATTTAGAGGTGCATGACAAGAATAATACCTTAAACAATTAAGCCAATATAACTAGTAGTGCCTTGACCAATTTCCCTAGATATCAAGTTGTAAACAGAGAGGAGAAAAAAAAAAAGGCATTCAGAAGCAAATTTGTGGATGATTGAGATACTTTTTTTCCTCCAAAATCAGACTCAGACAAATATTTTAATCACAATTAATTAAAAAATATACATATTTAGTTAGATGATTTAAAAAAAAAAAAAAAAAGTCCCCTGGTCACCTTGTACTTTAAGATATATGAAGTTGTGCAAAGCAGAACTCACATATATGAAGAAAAAAAGGTTTAAATTAATAAGTGACGAGCATTCCTAATAACAAGCATATGCAACAAGCCAGATAAAATGTTGAACCTAATCAATCATTTTTTTTTCCATAAAGAGACAATTAGCTCAAGCATGCCAGTAATCCAGGTTTTCTTGCTTCCTCCACAAAATTTCTTACTGACTTTCTATTTTCAGCTGCAATAACTTCAACTATTTAGACAACTCTCAACAAAATTAAGTCGTTAAATGACAGTTGATAGCTGTGAGATTTTGCAATACCCTACCTTTCTTTTGACAATAAAATGCAAAATGAAAATCACTTCATCTTGTAAGAAAAGAAGAAAAAAAAAAAATCCAACCAAATCCCTCTGAGATAAAAATAATTTTTGTTAAATCTTCCCGTCTCCAGTACCTTGTAAATGTTCTACAGACCTTTCCATGGAATGGATACACGCATCTATTTCTCAGTATCAGATGAAACTTTTGAAGGATGATTTGACCCTAAAACCAAAGCTGTTAGGACAAAGGTCAGGGATGATCTTTTTAATATCTCTAAAACACCCACTCAAGTGAAAAGACCTTTGGGCTTGAAGCATGAACAAAGGACAAATCTACCAAACCTTGTACTGAAATTAATTAAATTAGAAAAATATGGAATGAACTCCTAACCATTTGGTCACAAAAGCTCTAATACCATTCCATGAAACATTTCATCCCAACACTTGAGCTATTAAGAGAAAGCTTAAGAATGGTTTTATTATTATCTCTAGGAGAACCAAAGTCATCAAAATTTATTTCTAGTCTCTAAGTGACTTATAAGGTAAGCAGTCTCTAAGCATCGTAAAATGCAACATATGCTAAGATACATTGGGAAGTAATAGGGGTTCACAACATATCGGATTCTCTCAAAGACTCTCAAACTTCTAGACAAATAAAACTCTCCGATCTAACAATTTAAAAGAACTCTTTTGACAACCATGAGGATAGAAATCGTAGGATGATCAAATCCATTTTGATTCACTCATCAACAGAGAATTTATGTAATAAATAAAAGTAAGCTAACTAATCCCCAATTTACAATATACAAATCTAAGGTAGATGACGAACAGAGAAACATCAAGCGCTTGATAGCTGATAGTAGACATCAACTGCAAAACTTGGCATCCATTAAGAAGCATAATAAGGTGTGTACAAACACAGAGTAAAGAGAAGACACCAAGTTCATCTATGATTTATACAAAAATTGAAGGCAGGTTTTATCTACCCGTATAAACCTGCTGTCTATAAGTTCCACAGGAGAATCTACAAACTGGCAATACAAATTAATCATGTAAAATAGTACGCATGAGATCACGGAAGATAATCTTGATCAATAAACATGACAATATAAAAATTTTCGCAGTAAAAACTGAAAACAGGAAGACAGGAAAAGCTGATAACGACACTGAAATGACAAAATTAAATTTTGAGGAAATGAACGACAATAGGTACCTTTCCTGTGTTTTTTATTGCAAATTCCGAAGATAACTGCAAGGAAGTTCGAATGCTATAGTGGAAGCGCAAAAGAAATTGAAAGACGAGTTCGTCGATGCGCAACGTGAAAAGGGTCTCGCGCCCAAGACGAATGTGACTGAACCACTGAAGCCAACTGCACCTGAGGTTATGACTGACGAATGATTTGATTTGAGCAAAATAGTGAAAAATGAGTATAACTATTTCCCACAACAAAAAACAAAATAATAATAATAATAATAATAATAATAATAATAATAATAATTTAAACATGATCGGTGAACATTGAGGCTTTATTATTATTTATTTTCAGTTAAAAAATAAAGCTAATTTATTTTAAATTTTAAAATAAAATTTTTATATAGCCAAAACTAGTTTTTTGTTCTTTAATTTTGTATGGAGTCTCAATTTCATCTCTTATACTTTTTTTGTTTCAATTTTATTTCTTATCTTTAATAATGGATATGATTTCTTTCCTTAACTAAATATTATATGTATATTATATATATCACTAATAATATGCCATATATAAAACTCATGTAAAATTACCCTTTCGAAAACATAGTTAAGTTAGCAAAGTCAACGAAAAAATTCAAATGAGACTAAAATTACCTCTTCAATTAGTGTGTACATAACTTTAATTTTTGTAAAGTTCTTAATTTTTTAGTTTCAAATACCCAGATGAATAATTTCAAAATTTTTTGAAGTGTTTTGGCTTTATCTAGGTTTTAATTACACTTGATTTTCAAATATGATTAACAAAATTTAGAATGAGAAAGAAATTACACTAACTGTTAGACATAAGGCTCTATGTTATAAGTTTTGATGATAACAAATGAGTGATAAATATTTTATGAATATAATTTTCATATGTTTTATAAGCTATGCATGATTATAGTCTTTAATAGGTATTACCTTCACTTGAATCATGCTTTATTCTTAGACTATAAGATATACATGTTTGTAATATATCCAATAGATTTTTTAATATGTTATTTATATAATCTAAATTGGATATATAATCATAAGAATATCATTTGCATGATAAGATTGTTTATAATGAACCAAGCGTTATTAATTCATGCATATTGTTAACTATAAATAGGACTAACTATTCAATTTGCATGTTTAATATCTTTTATTTAGGATTGTCCAATAAGAGTGAGCATTGAAGTATGATAATAGAAAGTCAATATCGTGCTTCACTCAAAGAATTGACAAAGAAAGATACTCAAAGAATTGAGAATTTGAATATTCAAAGATTTAGAAGCTTTGTTGCATCAAGATAACCAATAGACTTAACTAAGTATATTTATTATAGGCTAATAGTTCTTATGTGAAACTCAATGATTTAGATTAGCATTTATTGGCTCAAGACATTTTGGTTCTCAAAATATTTGTTTGGACACAAAAGATGGTGAGATATAGATTTTTTCTAAAATCAGATTTTGACCTTTGGTCACACTCTTGATCATATCTCCCAAATGAAACATAATTTTTGTGTGAAACTTGTTTCTTTTAAAACTAGACTCAACTAGCTTTCTAAGGATAGGTTATTTGCTTAAAAAGTATTTAAAATGAAAACTTATGACCATTTAAAGTTGACACTATGGAATAGTGTCAGATTTTGACCTTTGGTCACAATTTTGAACATATCTCCAAAATGTAAATCATTGTGGTGTGAAACTTGTTTCATTAGAAATTAGACTCCACTAGCTTTCCAATGGCGTCCGGATTCCCTGCTGGGCGTGTCTCTGCTGGGCGCTGCTGGGCGTTTTAGCAGCGGTTTTTTCCGTTGCTAAAGTTTTTTGCAACAAATATTATTGTCACTATAACTTTTGTTAAATTAATTATTTAAACAAAAGTTATAGCAGCAATAATATTCGTTGCAATAATATTAAAACACACTTTAACGACGGATAAAACTGCCGCTAAAAAGCACAGCAGGGACTACAGCAGGAACCGCCCAGCAGGGGATCCAATTCCTTTCCAATGATAGGTCACTTGCTTAAATGGATTTAAAATGAAAAATTTATTACCATTTAAAGTTGAGGTTACAAAATAGTTTCAGATTTTAACCTTTGGTCATTCTTGATTATATATCCCAAATGACAATGAGTTTTGGATTGAAACTTGTTTTATTAGAAACTAGACTCAAATATCTTTCCAAAGATAAGTCATTTGCTTAAAACAGATTTAAAATGAATAATTTATGATCATTTAAAGTGGAGGAACAAGAGCAGTCAACTAGTAAGCCACAAAAGTCAACTTTTGCTAAACAAAGAGCTAGCAATCGACTTCCTTAAGGCTATCAGTCGACTGCTAGACTAAAGTTTCAAAATATGCTCTCTAAGAGTCATATTTTTCAAGAGAATAAGCCGATAGTTGACCGGCACACTATAGTAGTCAACTTAAAACATCAGAAAACATGTTTTTCAAGTGTATAACGACTCTTTTGTGCATGTAACGACTATATTCTCGTAAAGGACTATAAATATAACCTTGAAAACATATTTTCAAAGTGATCCAAGTGCTATAATGTGATCTTCAACTTGTTTTATCATCTTTAAGAGAAAAACAAATATCATTGAGCAAAAACTTGTATAATCTCTATCTTTTGAGTTCTTAAAGCTTCATATTGTATATCTACTTTTTGAGATTATATGAGAGATTATTTTTCTTCTTCAAGCCTTTTAAGACAAGGGTGGTGTATCCCTTGTGAGAGAAATCAAGAATAAAGAAGCTCTTGGAGTGATTTTCTCTAGGAAGAGATGAGTGCTTTGATTTTTAGTGAGAAAAAACTCTAGATTGAGTTGAAACTTGTAGTTATTTACAAGTTCCATAAACTCTTTATTTCAAGTTGTTGATTGATATTTTTTTTAACTTGAAATTCTACATACATTCTTGAGCATATTATACTTGATAAATCTTCTTCAATCTATATTAAGTTATACAATTGTTTAAGAGATTGTTAATTGCTCTTATTTACTTGAAATGAACTTTTAGCATTGAGAATACTTGCATTTGCGAATTACTCTATTTTTTGAGAATAAAATTTTGATCTTCATACTCTAAATATTAACCTAATTTTATCTTTTGATAGAAACAATTGTTGCATTGCTTTATACTAATTAAAGAAATCTTAATAGAAAGCATTTTGAAAAAGAATTTTGATAATAACCAAAGTTTTTGTAAACACTTAATTTACCCCCCTATTGGGTGTTGGTTGCCTTGTCTAACAAGTAGTATCAGAGCAAGGGCTCTTGTTTAAAGGACTTAACTGTCTCAAGAGTTTTTATGGTAGCCATTGAGTGTTTTATAATAATGAAAGGTTTGAATTTGACAAAACCCTTTTCCTTGATGCTATTAGTTTTAAATTTTAGAAAGTAAGAATGGACTTATATCTTCAATCTCTTGATATAGATAAGTAGGAGGTAGTGCAATATGGTTTTAAACCTAATCAAAGAAATGAATGGAATGAATATGATAGATTTTAATTTTCTTTGAATAGTAAAGCAATGCATATATTATATGGTGTTGTGAATGATCATGATTATGTTAGAATAAAGGATTGCTCTGTTTCTAATAATATATAGGATACTCTTATTGCTTTATATGATCCTAATAATGTTATTAAAGCTTTTAATGTTGATAGCTCTCAAGAGATGGTGCTAGATATAAAAATATGCTTTGTGCCTCTTAAAGATAGTGAACTTGTATGTGTGGAAGAGAGCAATGTAAGGATATTTGAGAAAGAACTCTTCCATGAGCCCTTTATCAGCAATGAGGAAGAGGAAGTTCCCAAAAGAGAGCCTACCAAGCAAGAATTGGACAATCTTCAATCTATGGCTAAAGAGAAATTAGAAGTAAATGAAAATTCTAAACTTAACACTTGTTCTTCTCATGATAAATTTGAAACATTTCATAAATACAATCTTTAAATTGTGAATTCTCAAGTTGTTGTGACACTAAACTTGAAAGTGATTTTCTTATTGAAAATTCATCTAGTACACTTTTCAAGTCTTTTAAAAATGATTTTGAAAATAATCTTCAAGAACATGATTTAGGATGTCATTCTAACAAAAATAAAAAATTTTCTAAAAAACTTTTCTCAAAAGGAATTTATTATTTGCAATTATTGTTGTCACAAAGGTCATCTCTCTCACTTATGCCCCATTATGAGAAATTCTTATGTGAGAAAGAAATATATTTGGGTTTTAAAAGACTTTAAAAGACTTAGTACTAACATTCAAAGACAAATTTTAAATGGGTACCAAAAAGTCCTCCTAGTAGTTTAATTGTGCAGAAAATTTCTCAAAAGGATGGACAAATTGGTCAAGAAAAGAAGGAACCATCAATGAGTCTTCTCAAGTACTTAAAGGTGGACTTAGAAAGTTCAAAACTTACAAGGAGAGGCCATGGATAAGAAAATGGATTCCTTTAAGTATCATAGTCAAGGTATCAAGTTATAAAACCTCTTATTTAACAAGATTTGATATTCATTGTGGCATATTGCTTATGACCTTGTGTATTGCATTGATTAAGTTCATGAATGGATGCAATTTCATCACAACTCATATCCTCAGGTTGTTACTTTGAATAAATCAATTTTACAAGGGATATGTAATGCATAATAACATTCCTTATGCATGTACTTTGCTTAAAATTTGATAAAAGAGATATTGTAACATGGATATAAATATTATTTTGTTTAAGTTATGACCAAATTATCGTCTCATGACTTGATCAATCACATTAGAGTTTTTATAAACTAACCCTTTATGGACTCAAATTGATTGAGTACCAAAGAAGAAGAGTTTAATTATTTTGTAAAGGGTAAAATGATCTCCACCTAAACAAAAAAATGGGAAATGGTAGACAATAGAGGTATCTTGTGGATGGGATAACTTGAAATTAGAGAAGGCAATGTTTATTTAAAATACAATTCCAAATCATTCTTGATGATTTCTATCCCTTCTCTCATGTTTTTAATATATTATTTCACATATTTATTTGAGTTTTGGTGTTAATGTCTTCTTATGTTATCCATTTGCTCTTTATCATATAACAAAATATTCAGGTTAGTTATAAGCCAAGATCAATTTGAATTTTGAAGTACATTTGATTTCTTAAATCTTATCCAACAAAATGCATTCTCATGGTTTTGGTATGGACATAAATTTTAATATTTTCTATTTTATTATGGATAAATTTTCATACAAAATTGAATAGTTGCATAGCTTTATTTTTTTTTTTTTATCAATCTATGCAAAATTTCAAAAGGAAATTCATTAATTCTTACATTCATAAAAATATGTTTTTGGTTCTAGATAAAGGTCTTGCAAAATCTTGAAGCTCTTTTTTTTTTTTACTAACCCCTTGGACCAATATGTATTGGGTACAAAAGAAAAGAAAGTAATTTTCTTCGTAGATATATCTAAATAAGGGGGAATGTAACGACCCCCTAATACGTCATACACGATGCTTATCTGATTAGCGGAAGCATATGGGGTATTCTAAATGCTTATTCCCCACGTGGGAATGTCAGGGGATCGCTACTGGTTGAGCGTAACCCAAATAGACTCTCCGTTGTCCATTCGGATTTCGTTCAACCCTAATTCACACGCAGCTAACTAACTATACATACATGCATCATAAATTTCTCTGGAATGAAATCTAAAACTTAAATACGTTGCGTTATACATTCATACACATTTCAATTCAAATCTATAAGTTTACAGCGGTAAATTCTACTGAAAATTTGGCAGAGTTTCCTCTGTATTTTGATCATATCCCAAATATGAAATCACTTGTTTAAAAATCAACAGCCAGTCCAACAACAGTAATAAGCATAACCAACATAAATCCATACACAGCAACATCAATTCATCACTAAAATCCATGCATATTGTTTGAAACGTTATAGGTACATTCAGTCTAATCCATACAGAATTTATAAGAAACAGAATCCGATAAATAACAGCTTCATCAAAGTATATATACAAATGATTCAAGCCTAAGCTAATCATCCTTCGTCTATTCTCAAGTCAGCCTATATAAATGCAGGCTCACCGCTTTGTCCTGTTCATCTGAGTAAACAACCTAATGAGATATGAATCCCAGCAGAATAATTTATAATTCAATTATCATTCAAAAACCAGTTGAATACCCAGCGGTGCGAACACCGAAATCGTCTTCCCGAAATCACCAAAACAAGGGAATACCTTATCTTTCAAAATCGTTTAAACACATGGAAATCGCGGCAAGTATTCGAAATCATAAAATCAATTTCTTTAAAAATCAGTCATCAAAAATCAAGTGAAATCCCATGCCCTGTGTCTCTCAATCCTCGTTGGCTACAAATTATTATGCTTAGAATCTAAATCATCTTCTAATTGCACGTAGTCTAGAGAGAATACCTCTCTTATCGTTGGGTGTGATCCGTAACACCAATCACCCGAATCAAGCCTTTATTGTGAGTGTGATCCGTAACACCAATCACTCACTCAAGGACCGGGTGAGAATCAACATCTAGGGCGTCCCCTAGCATGTGCACATACGCCAATTCTCATCCTCATACAGTCTATTCGAACTCACATGCACTCGGTCGGCTATTTCTCAGGGTTCTAGGGTATTATGCCTAAATCACAACGTTTCCCCGTGTAGGTTATCCACGCTTATACTCCCTAAACCTTTCTTAGAGTCGTCCTGGTTTAACGCGTAATCCCTAACTCAGTACAGGCTAAATCTAATAAAAATAATTTCGTTTAAAAGCTTCCTGTACTAGGAATACTTAACGGTCGTCCCATACCGGCTATCAAGTACCCAACCCTAAGTAAATCCGTCCTAAAGGCATCTAAACTCGATAAACAAGGTGTCTAACATGCAATTAGGGTTTTCAGCACACAGGCATGCAATTTATCTCATCGAAAGCAGCACGTAAATCTATGCAAGTCATCTAAATCAGTCAGGTATTCACTAAATCAATTCTAGGGTTCGGGAAGTGTAAATTATCCTACCTGGTCTCTGAATGCTCTAAATCACTTCAGAATTCCACGCAGTCTCGGTTTCTGAGCCTGATTAATTCCCTGGACATGAAATTAAACATTTAGGCTCGTCACGTCATCAAATTTTCAATCCTAAACTCGGTTACACAGTTATCTAGGTTAATTAATTGCCTAATTATGTTCGGCAATCATTTCAATCAAATGCCATCATTTTTTGGAAAATCAGACCTTACCACTGTGCTCGGATGATGGAATTCTACGTCACGGTGGTCTCAGTTTCTCGGGATGCACGTCCAGAAGCTCCGGCACGGCGGCGCACGGCGGAGAGGTGCGGTTTGCCTCAAAAATCACACCACAGTGAAGCCCGCAAGCTCAGCAGTCCGAATACGGTGGTGGCGCGGCGGTTCACGGCCGTTTGGGCGGCGTTTTTCGGCCACGAAACTTCTCGCACGGCGGACGACATTCTTCCTCTATCCGGGCGCATCCAGCCTCCTTTCGATGGCGCTGAGCTATTGGAGGAAGCTGGCAGCTCAGGCTACACGGTGGTGGGGGCCGTGACGGTCAACGACGACAGACGGCGGCGATTCGAGCTGGAGAAGTTTCGCGTGATGGAGGGGAAAAATGGCATTTTTCTGGCGGCTCCGGCGGCCGTTGGTGGCCGTGGTTGGTTGCTGGAGGTTGTGGGCAGTGAGGGCTGTCGGTTGGTACCCTTGGTGGCGGCCCACGGTGGCTGTGGCGGCCGTTCACGGTGGAGGAAGGTGGAGAGAGAAAAGAGAGAGGAGAGAGAGAGTGTGGTGAGGAGAGAGAGTGAAATGAGAGAAATGGAGGGAATTCGCGTAATTTAAAGCCTCCAGGGACGATTTCGACTTTTCCCAGGCCACCCGAGGATGTTTTAGGGTGTCGGCATCCTTCCAGACGTTGGCACGCATTTCCATGCAAAAGTCTTGGCCTCCGTCAATGAAATTGACGCACAAAACTCCTTCCGTCAGTTTCTGATCGCCGGATTGCATTTCTTTCTGTTTGATCGTGCTTCTGGCTTCGTTTAATGGAAATTAGCTTCAAAAATTGAAATTTATCTTTTAAAATCCTTTAAAACTCTTTCAAATCTTTCCCGTTGTTACAGGGAACATTTCCACAAGAATGGAAATCAAATGGAAGTTACAACTATCCTTGAGGAAGCTTCTTTGAAGAGTGCATGGAGCTTGGAAATTGGTGTCACTAATGCAAAGAGAAAATGTCACGCCAAAGCCAAGAAAATTTATCACAAGGATATGAAAGGCTACTATTTTGGTGATATCTAAACTTTACCCTCTTTATGTGCCTTATATGAAATTCAATGATTTGTGGGTAGCATTATGAATTTTAATATGATCAAACTTGTGTTTGTCCATTCATGTCATCAAAGTATTATTTTGGATTGAAGAATATATTCATATATGCTATAAAATGTATCACATATATAATGACCACTTTGTACATTAATCTATATCATTCTAGTTATTGTCTTGATTTAGAGTTATAAAAGATTTGTGTGATTTGTGCAAAATTTTAATTTTATATTTAAAATTTCTTTTCATAATTTTAAAAGTTCTTTTATTGTTTTAAATAATAGTTTGTTTATAAGAAATAACTTGTGAAATATTTTTCAACAAGAAATTTTTGTCTTATGAATATTCATTAGAAGTCAACTTGGTTTTTACCATTTCTTGAATTGTTATAAAGTTGGCACTTAAATATTTTGGAACAATAAGAGGAACTTATATGTCTAGTATGAACATGATTATTAAGAGGAAATTAAATATAAATCATGTCCTTCAAAAATTATTTGATATCTTTTGGGACATGCAACAAGAATAGTGGCAATAAGTTTCATCAAAGTAAAATGAAAGGATTAAGAGAATTTGGAAATTCTATGAAACTCATAAGACAAGTTTTCATATCTTCAATACTTTCATCTTATGATATGTGCTTTCTTAGTTTGTCAGGAACTTCATCTCAATATTTTTAATTATAGATGTCAATGGATAAATTGATATATCTATGGCTTGTTTATTTGAATGATTTTGACCATATAATAAGTGCTATAGAGTTTGAAAATATGACATGTTCTATATTATAATAATCAATTTCAAGCTTCTTCCTAAGAAATAAGTGTGATATCAAATTCAATAGTAAAAGCTCATCTTAAAGCCACTTAGTACCTTGAAAGTCATTTGGACAAGCAATGACAAATTTACAAGAGGATGCAACAAATCAAGAAGTATAATGATATTGTCATAATCTATGAGTATCTCTATCCCTTAATACTTTATGCTTTGTCATATATGGATTGAATGGTACTCCTTAACTTCATTGGTTATATTGGAATAATGAGTGACTATAACTTGAGACGCATGATATTATCATTTTCTATATGAATGATTGATAAATTGCATATATTATGAGCAAAATTGCATAGTATCTTGTGATTAAGCCATGTTCTTCAATAAAATCTTGCTCATTTTTAGAGGGAGTTCAAGAGACTTTGAATGAAAGTATAAAATATCTTTAGAAGGATTTTTCAAATGAATTACCCCCTTCATTAATGAAATCTCATGAAATACAAAATACTTAAAACTATACTCAATAGATTTTGTAAAAAAAATCTAAAAGATTTCATAAAAGTGATATTGTGAAAGGAATCCGTGTTTTCATATGGTGATTTTAATGTGTATAGCTTCTACTAAAAAATACCTTGCTTTGAACTACATTTGGTAATTTCAATAGAACAAAATTATCTTGATTTCTCAATATGATACATTGAAAGGGAAGCTCAATTGCATTCTTTTTATGATCTTTGTGATTCTTATTTTTTAAAAAGAAGAAATAAAATGTTTATTGAAAATCCTTTTAAGTAAAAGGCAAGTATAATATTTTCATATATATGTTTTTGGATTCCATGTTTATAATATGGATTGATTGAGGGGGAGCACAACCTTGCTTGAATATATAAATCTTTTGGCTCACTCTATTTGCTAAAATCTTTTGGGTCACTCTATTTGACATGAAAACATTTTTTTCTCTATATTCTTAATATCTCAGAGAAAGAAAAAGAGAAAGAATACATGTGTTTACACTTATAAGACTACTTTATGAAAGATTATAATGTGGTATATAGTCAATGTGATCTTGCAACATCTAGCATATAATGCTCTTTTTGAATAAAGTATTTCAAAATTTTGATGGAATAACATGGAAAATGAATAACCGTATGAGGAAAATAATAGCATGTGTTATACATTTTCTAAGGTGTTTTTCAAGGATAAAAGATATGGGTCATAATTATGGTGAAAAATAAGATGATAAGTTTTGATGAGACCTATCCCTAAGTTAACACGACATAATGTGAAATTCATGATTAAGAAAGGAGTGCTTTGGCTTTTATATCTAATTTTCCTTCAACCTTTTTGTTTATGTCAAATAGGGGGAGAAAGATATAGAAAATAAAATATGTAATTGTGTTCTTTACAAAGCATATATAGTCATTTGACATATTTTTCTTTAGTGATTTGTCATCATCAAAAAGGGTGAGATTGTTAGACCTAAGGTTCTATGTTATAAGTTTTGATTATGAAAAATGAGTGAAAAATGTTTTATGAATATAATTGTCATATGTTTTATAAACTATGCATGATTATATTCTTTAATATGTATTACCTTCACTTGAATTATGTTTCATTCCTAGACTACGAGATATACATGTTTGTAATATATCCAATAGATTTTTTGGTATGTTATTTATGTAATTTGAATTGGATATATAATCATAAGAATCTCATTTTCAGGATAAGATTGTTTATATTGAACTAAGTGTTATTAAGTCATGCATATTGTTAACTATAAATTGGACTAACAATTCAATTTACATGTTTAATATCTTTTATATAGAATTTTCCAATAAGAGTGAGCATTGAAGTATGATAATAGAAATCCAATATCATTCTTCACTCAAAGAAATGACAAAAAAAGAAAGATGCTCAAAGAATTGGAGAATTTGAAGATTCAAAGATTTAGAAGCTTTGTTGCATCAAAATAGCTAATGGACTCAACTAGGTATATGTATTATAGGCTAATAGTTTTTATGTGAAACTCAATGATTTAGATTAGCATTTATTGGCTCAAGACATTTTGGTTCTCAAAATATTTATTTGGACACAAAAGCTGGTGAGATAGATTTTTTCTAAAATCAGATTTTGACCTTTGGTCACTCTCTTGATAATATCTCCTAAATGAAACATAATTTTTGTGTGAAACTTGTTTCATGTAAAACTAGACTAAACTAGCTTCCTAAGGATAGGTTATTTTCTTAAAAAGTAGTTAAAATGAAAACTTATGACCATTTAAAGTTGAAATTATAGAATAGTGTTAGATTTTGACCTTTGGTCATTATTTTGAACATATCTCCCCAATGATAAATCATTGTGATGTGAAACTTGTTTCATTAAAAACTAGACTCAACTAACTTTCCAATGATAAGTCATTTTTTTAAAATGGATTTAAAATGAAAACTTTATGATCATTTAAATTTAAGGTTACAAAACAATTTTATATTTTGACCTTTGGTCACTCTTTTGATTATATATCCTAATGATAATGAGTTTTGGATTGAAAATTGTTTTATTAGAAACTAAACTCAAATATTTTTCTAAAGATAGGTCATTTGCTTAAAATATATTTAAAATGAAGAATTTATGGTCATTTAAAATAGAGGTAATGGAGCAGTCGACTAGTCAGCCACAAAAGTCAACTTTTGCTAAACAAAGAGCTATCAATTGACTTTCTTAGGGCTAGAAGTCGAGTACCAAACTGGAACTTAAAAAAATGCTCTCTAAGGGTCATATTTTTCAAGAAAATAAGCCAACAGTCGATTAGCACATTGTAGCGGTCAACTTTCAACATTAGAAAACATGTTTTTCAAGTTTATAACGACTCTTTTGTGTATATAACAGCTATATTCTCATAGAGGATTTTAAATATGACCTTGAAAACATATTTTCAAAGTGAACCAAGTGCTATAATGTGATCTTCAACTTTTTTTATCTTATTTGAGAGATAAACAAAAATCATTGAGATAAAACTTGCATAATCTATATATTTTAAGTTCTTAAAGCTTCATATTGTATATCTACTCTTTGAGAGAGTTTATATGAACATTGGATCCTCTTCCGTAAGCTCCACCTTTGCCATACTTTTTAACGGTGATTTTTTTTGTTGCTAAATTTTCTTGCAACATTCTTGCATTGAATATTATTGCTGCTGTAACTTTTGTTCAAAGAATTAATTTTAAAAAAAAGTTATAGCAGCAATAACATTTGTTGCAAGAAACTTTAGCAATGAAAAAAATTGCCGCTAAAAAGTATGGCAGAGGTATAGCAGAGAACTTACGGCATAGAATCCAAACACGTTTATATGAGAGATTATTTTCTTCTTCAAGCCTTGTAAACAAGGGCGGTGTATCCCTTGTGAAAGAAATCAAGAATGGAGAAGTTGTTAAAGTGATTATCTCTAGTAAGAAAGGAGTGTTTTGTTTTTGAGTGAGAAATAACTCTAGATTGAGTTGAAACTTGTAGTGACTCACAAGTTCCCGATTCAAACTTGTGGAATTAGTGGAGAAATCTCAATTTGAAGCTTAGGGACAGGATGTAGGCTTGGATTAGAGTCGAACTAAGATAAATTTTGAAGTTTGCTTCTCTTTTCCCCTAAACTCTATTTATTTCAAGTTGTTGATTGATGTTTTGTTTTTAAATTAAAATTTTACATAAGTTGTTGAGCATATCACACTTGATAAATCTTCTTCAATCTACATTAAGTGATACAATTGTTTAAGAGATTGTTAATTGCTTTTATTTACTTGCAAATGAACTTTTAGCATTGAGAATACTTACATTTGTAGAATACTCTTTTTTTAGAATAAAATTTATTATCTTCACACTCCAAGTATTAACATAATTTTTTATGTTTGATAGAAACAATTGTTTTGTTGATTTATACTCATTAAAGAAATATTAATAGAAAGCATTTTAAAAAGGAATTTTGATAAACAAAACTTTTGTAAACACCCAATTTATCCCTCATATTGGGTGTTAGTTGCTTTGTCTAACACTAATTAGTAAAGATAAGACATAAAATTGAAACCTCATACATAATTAAGGGACAAAATGTTGATTTTAATTTTTTTATATTGATCAAATATATATTTAATTATATAAATAATAAATGTAAAAATATTTTTAATAAAATAGATAAATTTATAAAATTTCTTATTTTTTAAAAAAAATTATAAATTTTTAAAACAAAAAGGAAAAAAAGTAATTTTTCGGAGGAGTGTAATTTTAGTATGTGTGAAAAGAAGGCCGTATAATTTTCTTGAAAAAAAAATTAAAAAAACCTTGCTTTCCTTCCTAGCTGGGTAGATCTAACTATCTAAGAGTAGATTTTGTTCAATAATAAAATCCTCAAATAAAAAAATGGAAAGATTCCTCGGGAATCAAATGATTGACTTTGGATATATTTTAATTTTAATTTGGGTAAAGCATTTCTTAAATAAATGTGCATAGTTCAAAATTTTTTATTTAAGTTATAAAGAACTTATAATTTTTTCTATTTCTAATAATAAATTAATTCTATTAAACTTTTAACATTCATTTTAAAAAGAATATTTTAAAATTTAGAATGACTCAAAATGGTTATTTAGTTTTGAAAAAATTTGTTTTTACAACATTGTCTATTAAAGGCAATTCAAAGTATTATGACATATTAAATGTGGATACTTTAAAGTATTATCTAATAATGAATATAAATATATGTCTTAAAAAGATTCAAATTTTAATTTATTATATTATAAATAATTAGTCGTTTTTGATAAATGTAATCTCAGAGATTTGTCAAAAGTTATTTGTTATAAAAAAATTGACTCTCACACTAGTCTAGGTGAGACAATGAGAATTGAAGATAAATTTACTAAGAAATTTTGAATAATTATAACTATACTAAAAATTAAGGAGTTAAGTATCTATAGAAATTCATTTTAGTATATACAAAATCTCTAGTATATTATATAGAGATATACTATTAGAAAACCATGAATTATAATCGAGAAAGTTATAGAATAATAAGAAATTATTTAATTTCTTGCCTTTTATTATCCTAGATTTGTGTTTTTTTAAGTTTCAAAGCCTACAAGGCTCTCAGATTCCTTAATTTTAGACCTTAGATCTACATCAGTCATGGGACCATTGAGCAATGTTGTCAAAATCGAACTAGAACAGACAATTCGATCGGTTGAACTGATAATCAGTTAGTTCAACGATGTAGTTTACTCTTAAAAATTATATAACTGATTGGATTGCTTTGACCTAGTTAAAACTTATCAAAATTGAAAGAATTAGGGAAAACAAGACCGAACGGTTGTTTATTGAATCGGTCAAGCCGTTATTATTATTTTATTTTTATGTTTTTATGTTTAGGTCTAAATTTTTGAATAATATTAGATTATATACAATATGGATCTTAGAATTTAAAATTTTATATTATTATGAAGCAATTAATATGGTATATAAATAATATAAATACTTATATTATCATAATTTGAGCCTAGATTATTTTCATACATACAATTTACTTGTATAAATTGCTCATTATATTTAAAAGTCATAAGTAAAAACATAATTGTTTTAATATAAGATACATTATGGATATTAAAAATATTTAATGATTATTATTTGTATATTTATGATGCCATTTGGTTCGACTATTGGTTGAATCGATTAACCTATGACTTAAAAGGTTTTTCAGTTCAATGACTAGTTCAATTTTTAATACATTGTCATTGAGCTTTTATATCATGTTAGAGTTTGACAATGTCAATTCAAGTTTGTATAGTGGAGTGTTGATTCATATTGTTGAGCTTTGCGTATAGACTTAATGTAAAAAATTTCTTATGTCCAAAATAATTAAGACAATTTTGATTTGATATCCTCACATGTTATATACCCTTTAGACTTGTCTCAGATTTTTTTTTTTCTTACATTTCCAACCAATGCTCTTAGGGCATTGATTAAAAAAAAATTATATTGGTTGATAAAGAAGTTTAGGGATGTTCAAAATTTATTAAAATCGATGAACCAAATCAAAATTAATTGAGCAAAAATGAAACAAAACCAACCAATACTTGGTTTTGATTAGATTTTGATTTATTATCAAAAAATTGAAGCAAGCTGCATATAAATATATATGGATGAGGATGAGAAGTAAAATTATTTTCAATTTTGAGAATAGGGATTGGGATCCTGCCACGTGTTATATAGATATTTTTTAAATATATATACACACATTTATTTATTTATTTAAATGTCTTTTTTTATAATTTCTCTTTCTATTATTCACTAATTAAAAAATTAAATAGGAAAGTAGGCAACTTTTAAACCCTAAAAAGAAGTAGAATTTTTAAAAGCACCGTTTATTTTTCTTTGGCTCTTTGTCTTATTTAAAAAATTAAAATTTATAATAAATGTTTTATTATCTTAGTAAAATTATGCATTTTTCATTAATATTTTTTTGTAAAATAATTTATAAAAAAACTTATAATATTATTTATATATACTTGTATTGACAATTTAAATCCTTGTAGAAATTCCATTAATCCTTATATCCCCATGAAGAATAGGGGCAAGGATAGGTGTGAGAACTGGTAGCAAGGAGGCACTTTTCAGCCCCTCTTTATCTTGTTCCCATATATATATATATATATATAAAAGAAATTATCTTCCCTTATGAAATGTATCATTGCGAGATATCAAATTTAACTTCCTTGTTTCTTTAGATTCTTTTATTTTTCACAAGTATCTTTTTATTTGATACATCTTGTTCAAAAGACTATCTGTAACATCTATACGTTAATTAGCTTCAATTAATGGAAAGAATTTATAGTGCTTGCTTACTTGCTAATTAATTTAATCAACTCAAGGAAGGAGAATATTTTTCTTGCATAAATTAATGGCCAAATGGTTTTAAAGTAAAAAAGGCAAAGTAATTAGAATTTTATGCTTGATTTAAGCCTTAATTTCTTTTGTCATTTAGTTTAAATGCCAAAGAATGGAGTATTAAATTTCATGCATGGCACATGTGAGGGAGGAAGGCGTGCAAATATTTTTATATGTATATATATATATGCATGACTTCACGTGAGGAAAGGGGAAGTAAGTGGAATGAAATTCTTATATATATATATGTAGGTATAGGTGACATGGCAGCCAAGGGAAAAGCTAGCATAAAACTAATCCCTCCCTTTACTTATGGGATGCCACATTTGAAGGAAGTGGGAGAAATGTACAACAATTAAACAATGCAGAATTTTATTTGGTGAGGTAAGCATATAGACTCATGAGAGGCATAGAGAAAAGCAAGGTAGAAGGAATGTAGGAAGTGTAGAATTTTATTTGTGGCACTTGGGACCACACGCAAGGTAAGAACTTTGGAGATAAAAAGGGGCCATTAGGTGTAGGTGCAGGGAATTCTAGATGCACCTAAGACTTCACGAGAGAGGGAGGAGAAGAAAGAATAGAAAAAGAGAAATGGAAGTACCATGGTTGCTTGTGCAAGTGGGAAAGATAACTTGCAAGAAAAGGAACACCAAGGTAACAAGCAATCTAAATTTTGGTGCAGAATTCTAATGCATTTAAATGCACCACCACATGGCTAATTTTCCTTAGGAAAGGGGGGGCTGTGTCGCGAGAAGAGAAGGGAGGGAGGGGAAAACGCTAGCGTGAGGTTATTCCCTAAACGTGAGCTAAAATGAGTGGAGTGAAAGAGAAGTAAGGTGTACTTGGAAGTACACATGTAAGAGGAAATTCTTGCAAGGGTGGCGTGACAATTGAGCAAAGGCAAAAGACAAAAGCAAAGGGGAAGGTGCAACGTGAATTGGATGAAGGGAAGACGCACAAGGCATGTGTAGGCTAACAAATAAATAAATAAAATGTATGTAACCCCCACACACACGAAAAACATGAACCAAGGGGAGGAATGTATGGTATAACCCACACACCACACATGCATTTGGATGTGCTCTTTAGCAAGGAAGAGAGAAGCACTTGAACCATACCCACACACACCACTTGGATGAAAGGGAAAAGAAGAAGAAGAAGCAAGAAAAGAATCAAGTAAGGGAAGCAAGGTAGGCTAGCAATTAAATTGTTTTGGTTCCATGATGTGGCATACTTGATTAATTTTTTATATTCATGGAGCTAGAGCATTCATCCACATTCTTGATTTAGAAAAAAATTTAATGAGCATGCATGATAAAGATAGAAGGTGGCTAGCAATAGTTTCTAAAGAAATGTTTTCCTAAGGCCATGATAATGCTTAAATGTAAGAATTATTTTATGGGTTAATTAGTTGGTTCATTACTCTCAAAAGATGAGGAGCTTGTTAGATCCATGATCATATTAATGGGATTATAAAATAAGCATAATGCTTGTGGTTATGAATTAAATGATTAGATTAGTATTGATCATTGCTAAAATTTTTAGAAGAAGAACATACATGGAATTTAATTTCCAAACCAAGGAAGGAACCATGGAACTCAATTTTGATTGGAATTTTTGGAAAGAAAGCATATATATATTAGAATTAATTCTCAAGCTAAGGAGATTATTAGGAAACTAATAATATCCTTGAAAGTAAATTTATGGAAGATTTATACCATAATGAGTGGAAAATATTATATCCATAAATTAATATTATGAAATAAAATTTAGGTGAGATCAAGTTCTAAGGTAAATAGAAAATATTATACCTACAAGATTAATATTGCGAAGGAAAATTTATGTAAGGATAAATTCTAAGAAATTAAAAATGAAAAATATCATTCCCATAATTAATGCCTTGAGAGGGAATTTTGTAAAGAGAAATTCTAAGAAAAAAAATAGGAAATATCGTCTCCATAATTAATGTTTTAAGAGAGAATTTGGTGGTAAGAATACATTCAAGGAAAAATAGAATAATATTATGTCTAGAAATAATATTACGAATGGCAATTTATGCAATATTAAATTCTAAGGAAAGTAGAAATATGATTGCCCAGAAATAATGTTATGGATGAAGATTTTAAAGTAAATTTATGGGGGAATAAATATAAAATATTATGCCCAGTTATTTTATTCTTGGAAGAAAATTGATACAAGAATAAGTAGAAAATATTATGCCCACAAATTACTATTAGGAAGGAAAATTTAGGTAATATAAAATTTCAAGGAAAAATAGAAAAGACTAGATTCATAAATAATATTATGAATGGAAATTTATGTAAAAATTAAACCCTAAGGAAAATAGAAAACGCTATGTCCGTAATTAATATTATGGATGGAAATTAGTAAGATTAAGTTCTAGGGAAAGATGCGAAATCTTAGGAAACTTTCGAATTTATTCGAAAGCGTTGCAAAAGCAAAACCTTTCTAGGATAATAAGAAAGGAAAGTAGGGTGACACCGCGCCCTGCGGGACCCCGAGTGTATACCGACGACCTGGGGAGGCGTGGTCGAAGGTGCTCCGTGCCCTTGACCCAACGCTCACGATCATACCCAGACCGTGGCTAAGTGTCCATGAATTACGAGGTGTGGTCGGAGGTGCTCCACACGAGTGGCCTAGGGAGGTAAGGCCGAAGGTGCTCCATACTCGTGATCTATTGTCCCGAGGATTTCATGAACGCGGACCGAGGGTTCATAATTTACGAAGTGTGGCCAAAGGTGCTCCACATGGGCGATTTAACGAGGCGCGGCCAAAGGTGCTCTGTGTTCAAGACCCAGTGCTCACAATCACGCTGTATACATAGCCGAGTGTTCACAAATTTTGAGGTGTGACCGAAGGTGCTCCACACGGGTGACCTAGGGAGGCATGGCCGAACATGCTCTACCCTTGCGACCTAGTGTTCACACAACATGTACGTGCGTTCTGATGACTTCGAGATAATAAATCAGTACGCTTAAGAAAATACTAGTTATGTGAAAAGAACTTTTACTGTTGCTAATTACTAAATTTATCATGCAATAATTACCCGTTTATCGATATGTACTTTTCTCCTAAATCAAGGATGTAGTTTAAACATTTTGGTGCTTGCACAGTTTTCTTTAAAACTAGGAATTGCTAGGCTATTGGAAAACTCATATTTCTCACTCATGTGCTAATATGTATCAAATTTAGACGCATAGCAGGGACGCATGGTAGCAATATCTTTTGATCGAGTAAGATTTTGTAAGCCCCCATTCTTTTGGATCCTAGAAGTACTCGGATTCTGTATATACGAGTGGTTCTGGGAATACTGGAGAAAATGGATATGTGAAAGACCGATCCGTTACTATTTGGTGCAGGAGTCTGAGTGGCAGGCCTGTTGTCTCTAACTTCCGCAGGACGAGTACTTCATATATCTGGGAACTGATACATTAGTTGTAATGAATATTATTATTAAACATGTATTTTTTTTATTTTTTATCCATATGAAATATTTTATTTGCATCGTGTAGCGTATACTTATATTATTCCACTGTGCATGTGAGTTTTAGTTTTATTTGAGCATAAAGATCCCGAACCTATTGCGTATGACATAATTCGATGGTTTAACTGTTTAGAAAATAATTAAAAGGACAATAATAATATACCGTACTTATCTATTGCTATTGAAATGAACAACAAGATTAGATAGGGGCGTTACACTATCAGATACTAAATGTAAATAATCCTTTAAATCAAAATTCAAATTTTAATTTTTTATGTTGTGAGAAATTAGTCAGTTAAAAAATTAGGTTAATTTTATAATTTTTGGAGCTAGATTTAAAAGAATAATATAGTTATTATCTTGTTATATTGCTATTTGTTTATGAATTAGTTGAAAATAATTATGATTTTATCTTTATTGATAAATAAAATATCATATTTTCTTGTTTTTAATTGATTTTTATATATTAAAAAGAATTATTGTTCTTGCTTGATGAGTTTAAATATCTAATTAATTGGAAAAAATAAAATAAGTTAACATTGCCTAAATTATAAATTTCTCAAAATTAATCATTTATAATTTAATTTGACATTATAAACTCAAAATTAAATTTTTTCAAACTGTTGAAACTAAATCGCTTATATTTGATTGAAAGCTTTGTTGATCAATAAAATCTTCCCTATAACAAATGCCCTAAAGTATTGATTAAAAAAAAAAAACTTAGTATATATATAAGAGAAAAAAAAAACGGTTGTATTATTTCAAAAGTAACATAATTATTGTAAAATTAAGAATAGTTATTTGCTCCTGCTGGGTTTCCGAAATATAAGTGCCACATGTGCTGTTATGACATCGTGCTGGCGTTGCATGTGCCCATGTCCAATTGCTGTAAGAGAAGGCAGCATTTGATCCCTGTGATTCTTAACAATAGGGACTCGAAAAATATCGAAGGCAACATTAACTATTTGATACCCAAAATTTAATACAATCCATATTAAAGTAATTTTTTTGAAAAAAAAAATGGCACACATAGCTAGAACAATTATTTTTAAATTCTAACCTCTAAACTTTAAATCCTGTACTTTTACATTTTTTTTACCAAATCAGACCAAATTTCAAAATCATAAATTCTTTCTACCAATTTTGTATGGTAGGACTTCAATTCCACAAATTTATCATAAAATATTATGCTTACAAGTATTCATAGTACTTTTATCATAAAGATTTATTCTCCTAATTTCAAGCTATCCACATGTGCACATGCACATGCATTATATATCCATGTTTTTTTTAACTTTTCTCATTTTTTTCTTGATCTTTTTCTATTTTACATAATTTATTTTAGTTTAATTTTCTTTGTTGAGAACTAAAGACTATTAGTTTCAATGCACTAAATGACAATTGTAAAGTTTTTAAATAAAGCATCCATAGTTTTTTTTAAAATAATTAATAAGTATATCATAAAAAAAAGGTTCTCTCAATCGACTCTCTAACTATTAAAATTTTTCGATACCGTAATAAAAGAATTACTTCTATTCTCTTCATTACATTGCAGATGCTTTTTATTCTTCAATAACATAAGACTAGGTTTCAAAATATTAAGATCAAACCAAAAACTCCACCTAAAAAGAAACTTGAATTTCTAAGTAGAAATATAAAATGTTTCAAATTCACCATTGAGGCAAAATGAAAGTTTGAAAAACTTTCAAATTAATATGTTTTAAAAAAACAAATTGGAAAGACGAGCTAGATAAAATAATTTAAAAAATCCACTAAGAGAACAAGATATATAGATATTGGTGCAAAAATATAGTTTTGAGAATATTCATTTACAAAATACTAGTAAAAAGAAAAAATTCAGGGAAGAAAGAAGATGAGATATAACGCCATAAATAGAGCAAAACACTACACAGAGAAAAAAAATACTTAGTTCATGTAAATAAACATAAACAAATTAAAGGATAACTATGAAGGTAAAATTCATTGAAAACTCTTCGAATAGTATATATATATATAACACTCTTCGTTTATGAATACAAAAAGGCAATTACTTTCAATTTGTTACATAACTAAAGAAAAGTAGAAATGCTTGTACGTGTCTATCAAGCTTTTGGATCTCCTACTGGGCGCTCTGTTAAGGGCGCTCTGCTAGATTTTTTAGTGACGATTTTATTCGTCGCTAAAGTGTGTTTTAATATTATTGCAACGAATATTATTGCTGCTATAACTTTTGTTTAAATTATTAATTTAACAAAAGTTATAGTGACAATAATATTTGTTGTAAAAAATTTTAGCAATGGAAAAACCATTGCTAAAACGCCCAACACCGCCCAACAAGAAAATGCTCAGCAGGGAATCCGAATACTTCTATCAACAAGTCGGTAGAGATTTTTCCTTCCGAAAAAAAATAATGAAGAAAGGTTATTCTAATATTAACACCAATAATATGTTTAAGATTAGAGTACGTCAAAATAGACTATATTTATTAAATTAGCTCGACTCGGCTATGAAAATAAAATAAAAAGAATTGACTCATAAAAATAATAATCTATTTTAATTATAAACTCATAGCTAAATTCATGTCTCATGGTGGTTTTGCAAGAGTGGAGTTAAGTTGACCCTAATGGATCTCCTTTCTTTTTCAAATTTTAAAAATTTTTTGTGTCATTCAATGTCATATAATGTATATTAATATATAATATTTATTTATAATATATTAATATCTAAAATAAATTATATTTTTGTAAGTCAATTTATAATATTTTTTTAATATTATTTTTATAAACTAATTTATAATATTTATTGTTGATATATAAAATAAATTATAAATATATATTTTTGAATCAAGTAAAATAAATTATATTTTAAAAAAAATTCATGAGTTGTCCAAACCCAATTTATTGCCCTTCAAAATTTGGATTGATCTAACATTTTAAACCCATCCATTTTAGATGGATTACACTTAGCCCAACACTCAAAAGTAAAAGTCTGGTAGGTTGAACTGAGATAGATCAAATTAACTCATTTTATTACACTTATTTAAAATATTTGAATTCATTAAATCATATATAAATTTGTCACGTGTACATAACTTAATAAAAATAATTTAATAATTTAATTTTTTTTATCAAATATAAATTTTAACTGGACGCATATTATTTTTTATATATTTTTATTATTAAATTGTTAACTGAATTCATATATAGTTTATATAAACTATTGTTTAATAAAATCATCATTCTATTCTAAAAAATTAGCCTGAAATGATGCCTATAACATGATGCAGTTTTGGGATGCAGAATGTTGGAACTTCTAGAGCATAGAACTCTTCAAAACATATCCAACTATAAAGTTTAAGAGAATGAATTTTGCTTTTTCAACTTATTCATTGAACCAGCCTGTGAGTCTCTAGCACAATTACACAAGCTAGAATTAATACTTATCTCAAGAACACTTTTGGGTAAAAGAATATTAGAAACATGCACATCCACACAAGAAGTTTAGGAGAACAACAATAATTTATTAGTTAAAGAAAGTAGCAAATTAAGGTATTACGCATTGTTTTGACCATGTTAGCCACCTATAGTTGCTCTCTTGGGTTGTGTTCTATTGAAGCAGCCTCCTCGTGGGTGAGTGAGAGGATGCCAACCTAAAACCAAGAAAGGACAACTCCTTGTAAAAAACTGTGTTCCGTTTGAATTTGAATCTTCTCCAATATTGTACATAATTAAGGATAGTAATTAATAGATGAGTACCAGTTATTTTTTTATTATTTTTATTCATATTCACTTAAAATATTTAATATTTGAATTCTAATCAAATTTTAAAAATATATATCATTTTTAATATTTATATTTAAAATTATTAGATGCTTAAAATATTCGAAACACTTAAAATATTTAAAATACCAAAAAATAATATATTGAATATTAGATAACGTTTTACTATTACATACTCATAATATTTATATCTTTTTCCATCCCTACACATAATGCAGCAAGGAAGAGAAAAAAATTAGAAAGAAATAAATGAGGAGTTCTCCCATTATGAATTGGGGTCTTATATTTTTTTTTTCTCATAAATTGATTGACAATATCAATTTCTTAAAAAATTGAGAATTCAAACTCGTTACATATATAAGTAAGGGTTTTCTTAACTAATTTATTTAAAGCACTTGTTGTTAAGATTTTATTTGGTTGGTTAATGAAATTTTTAAACAATAAAAATTATTTTTATAAATTTTAAGTTTTAAAAAGAAAAATCCTACAAGTACAACCAACTAATTCAAAGCTGGAACTTCACAAGCTATGCACAAGTACCAATATGTCACCACGTGCAATTTCAGTTTACCTTTGACTGCGCATCATCATATGCTAAAGCAAACCAAGGAATTAAGGGATCATTTTTATATATCCCTATTTTTTATAAGAAAATAATAATAATTAGTTATTAGAATGAACGGCACAAAATAATGCAATATAGTTCATGAAAAAAGCGAGAGAAACAGTTTTAGGTTGGATCCATTATCTGCATATATGGGTGTGATCACGTGAGATGTCAACCTTGTGAATGTCACGTTTTGAGCAAGACTTAGAGTAAGTTGACCCCACCCTCTCAAAACCAAAATCAAAACTTTTATCTTTTGCAAGTTTCTGTAAAAAATAATTCTATGCCAAATTTTTTCGTTGTCTCTTTCATTAGAGAGGTGAAACTGAAAATAAGCGTGTATCTATAAATATAAACCACTTTACTTGCGTGTGCGTCATCTTTGCTTGTATTTTTTAACTACTATTGCTCTTTGCAACTTGCCATTCAATTCTTGGGAAAATGCCAAGATATTTCTTAAAGTAAATTATATTTAGTTAACAATGAGATTTGATACAATTTTTTACAAACTTTTTTTAATTTATTTTTATTAATAAATTTAATTTTTTTATATAGTATGTATTTATTTTAAAATAATAAAGTTATTAACTGCTTTATTAATATATTACAATATTTTTATAAAAATTTAGAATATCTCTCAGTGAAATTGCTTTTAACTCAATCAAAAATTTGTAGGTTTAGAATCTTATTTTAAACTTTAATATAAATTTAATTGTATTTACATTAGATAAATAATAAAATCATAATTAAATTTTACACACACAAAAATATTAAATATAATTTAGATAAAAACTTAGGAAATGCTAAGGTAATTTATTCTAAAACAAATATACTAATACAACAATGACAAGCTTTGGTGGACTCAGGCTGTCAGTGCTGGTATCCATTTGCGAATTGCAATTGCTTTTCACTTATAAAGTAACTAAACGGAGTGAGTGCTCCTACGACAACGAGTATCACCAATTCACCATCAACAACAGTATCATCAGCTTCCACTAACTCTCCTCTCCTCTGTTTCTTCTCTGTTTTTATTCACACTCTTGTCCAACTGATGGATCCACCACCGCAGGCACCACCGCCTGCCACCGCACCTCCGGCCGCCACCATCCAACTAAACTGCCCTGAGTCATTAGAATCCTCTCCTCGCTCCTCCCACATTGTTGAAAACTGGATTGATGAGCCCCTTCCCCCTGTTCCAGGTGCCAAGCTTCGCTTGATGTGCAGCTATGGCGGCCACATCATGCCTCGTCCACATGACAAGAGCCTTTCCTACGTCGGCGGCGACACCCGCATCGTCGTCGTCGATCGCCAGTCCTCGCTCAAGGACCTATGTGGCCGTCTCTCTCGCACCCTGCTCAATGGCCGACCCTTCACCCTTAAGTACCAGATACCCAATGAAGATCTCGACAATCTCATATCAGTCACCACCGACGAAGATTTAGAGAACATGATCGAAGAACATGACCGTTTGGTGGCGGCTTCTCCTCCTAGACCTTCGAGGTTGAGGCTTTTTCTATTTTTCTCTAAGCCAGAGACTGCTGTTTCAATGGGTTCACTCCTTGATGATGCCAAGTCAGATACGTGGTTCGTGGATGCTCTTAACAACTCAATGATTCTCTCGCGGGGTGTGTCGGATTCCGCCGCCGTGGATTGCTTGGTGAACCTTGATGGGGTTCCTGCTAGTGATTCCAGCAACAATTTGGAGGCTCAGGCTGTGGAGTCTCACCCTCAGGGTGATAACAACAACAACAACAAACAGGTCAAGAATTTACCTGATGTGCACTCCATGCCTGACTCACCTATGGTGGACAACAGTTCATCATATGGGTCTTCCTCTTCATCCCCTTCAATGGCTAGTCTGCCTCCAATTCGGGTTCGTGTTGATGATAATGGTAGCAGCAAGCTGCAGCAAGAGCAGAGGCCAGGTATTGAGGAGCAGTTCGCACAAATGACTATTGGTGCTAGTGGTATGAAGCAAGATGATGGGTATGTTATGCCCATGACTATGTTATCTGCTCCTATGCCTCCAATCCCTCCGCCTGTAACTATGGCATCTCCACCAACAGCTGGTGACAACATGAATCGGGTTATTTCTGATGATGAGAGATCAGATCAAGGAGCACCTACTGGGCTAAGGAAGCCTCCATTACCTTTGCAGCTTGTACAACCAAGGACTAGTTGTGGTTTAAGTTTGCCTTCTCCTGATTCGGTTGCAAGGTACTTTCAATTTGCATCTTTCTTCAATCAAACTTTGGTATGTGTATATGGCTTTGTGTCAAACAAAAATTCCAAGCTAATGCGTAGTAATTATGTTTGTGTTCAGTGATAGCAGTATAGCATCTGCAAACTCTTACTCGAGGACTGTTTACTATCAAGATCCAGTCCAATCTGCATATATTGACCACAAAGCTCCTGTTTTCTCACATACTAAGAGTGACTTATCAGATTCCAGCCCTGGATTCCAGAGAGAACAAGTTCAGGATTCTAGTTACACATTACCCCCACAAATGGATCAAAACCAGCAGATCCAGCAACAGCAGCAGCAGCAATATGTTCATGCTAGCACTCACTACATCCACCATCCTACAGGCACACCTCCAGTTCCAATGACTTCCTACTACCCAGTTTATGCCCCAACATCACAGCAGCAAATTCCTCAGCAGTACCCAGTTTATGTCATGCCTGTAGGACACACTCAGCCCTACAATATGACCATGCAACCCAATATGGCAGACCCTAGTGTGGTAGCCTCAGTGAGGCCACTAATACCCCAAAGTGTTGCAACCCCAGCTTCTTACAAGGATGCCACTCCACCCATGTACCCCACTAAGTCAACCACCCAGACTATCCCTGAGGTGGCCCCAACTGTGTACAAAGCTCCTGTACCATCCAGTACGGCATTTGTTCAAATACCTTCTGGTCAATTTCAGCAACAACAGTATGTGGGTGTACCTCAAATCCATCACCAACCACAGTCCATTGCTGTTGCTTCCTCTGCTGCTGCTGCTGCTGCAGTTACTGCAAATTATGGTTATGATTATGGTGGACCTGCACAAGAACAAGCATACTACACACATCAACAGCAGCAAACTACTCCATTGCCTCCTCAGTACCAATCCATGACTCCAGCAGCAGCAGCAGCAGCACTTTCTGATGCTTCTAAACAATTTCCTGCAGACAGCATTCAGCAACCAAACAGAACTACACAGCCAGTATGATATGGGGAAGGCATATTTGGGGTTGGACTTGGCTTTCATTCTTTTGATGATGGTGATGATATGGGAGATTTACTAGTCAAGTTTTTTTCCTTTTTCCTTTTTCCTTTTGGCCTCTATAACATATCTATATGCAAATGAATGCAAGATCATACATATCACCTGGTTTTTCTTTTCTGGACTTTTTTTATCTTCACATAAATTATTTGAATAAGGCAAGCTACTGCCATTAGATTTCCCTTTTTAAGTTATTATTATTTTGTTGTGAAGTTGAGACTCACTTGTCATCTTCTGATTGATTAACAAAAACAACGTCAGATTTCAGAGAAGTTCAGTAATTTTATTTTCCTTACAGTTTTGTCCTGACTTGAGGACAATCTGAACTAGGTGAGAAAATAATTTATTATGTGTAGTAATTGAGTAAATCAATGAACTGAAATCCAAAGTCTAGATTTAGATTGTATAGAATTATTTTCTTAGATTCGATGACTCACAATATTTTCCAAATAAAAAGAAGATTCATCGACTCGCCAATCCCAGCTGTAGTGCATTAATTCATGTGACATATATAATTAATAATAATTTTTAATCATAAAATGATAAATAAATGTTATTTAAAATTTAATATCTTATGATTAAATTTTAATTTGTAAAATTTCTCATGTATTTTATTTTTATTAAAAAATTTAATAAATTAGTTTAGTCTGATACATTCATATAACTATGGATGGTAACATAAACATGGTAGGCCAATCGGTTTCCAACGAAATTAGTATCACATTAAAGTTTGTAAGATGCAATACCGTACTAGTAAGATTGCGTCTATCGCAAGAAATTAATTTCTCATAATAATATGGCTTGAGTTTTTTTTCTAAAAAAATTATTTATATTTAATGCATAATAATACTTTAACTAAAATTATTTCTAATAAGAAATTACTATTAAAAGAAGCCGCAGAATAAACCTTAGAAAAGGTAAGAAAAAATTTAATTTTTGTCTATTAATCTTTTAAAAATTATAAAATATTTTTTAGTTCTTAAAAAATTATAAAAGTTAACTCATTATTTAAAATATACTAATTAATCCCTAAGAGATTAAAAAATATATATTAATTAATCATTGAAAAATGGAGTTATTATGATACCAACTTTTTGTTCAAACTATAGTGACAGTAGAATGTGTTTAAAACTATTCTTTCATTCCTTTTTTAAAAGTAACTAAAGGAAGCTGGAGTTTCCCATAGAGTTACCCTTTGCTAAAATGTTATACTTTAAAGACCATTTAATATATTTTTTAATATTTTAAGGATGAATTAATATGTTCTTAAGTTGAAGAGATATTCGATCAACATTAAATATATAATGTGTGTCTGTTAGTGGCTAATAACAAGTTAAATTTTATGGTTTTTCATGAACTAACAAATATATCATAATTTTTAAAAAATTAAATTATAGATAAAAATATATTTTAGTAAACAAAAAATTTTTCTGGAAAGGCAATGCTACGTAACATTTATTTATATTGAAATACATGAAATTTACATTTTTATAATAAGATGTATATATATAAAAAAAAAATTTAAGTACATATATTATATCATTTTATTAGTACATTAATTAATAATATTTATTAATTTTTTTATTTTAAATTAATAGACTTATATATTATAAGAAAATAAAAAATTTAATTAAATATAATTAATTAATGTATAAATAAAATTAGAAAATATATATATCTAAAAAATTTTCGACATACAATAGCATATAGGTTTTATCCCCACGTATATGGGTTTGTCCTTACGTGTATTCATTTGTGCAAACTAAGCACCGGTAATCACAGGCAGAAGACTTTTTTTTCTCTTTGGGGTTGAACTTCAATCACCTTTTTTTTTTTTTTACTTTTTTTATATATTTTTTTAGTGTATTTGTTACGGCTTTTATACCAATATATATTTTTTAAAATATTATTTATTAATTTATATTTATTTTAAATTTATTTATCAATATATATTTTTCTTGATCGTAAAAAATTTTTTGGGTCATTTTTGTTTTACTACCTGAGATCGCAAAACATAATATATACGATCTTGTTGCGTTACCCGAACCAACAACACATGTTGCGCTGCTTGGATCCATGCAACACGTAATTTTTTTAAAAATAAGTATAATGGTAAAAAATTGGCGTCCGGATTCTTGCTTGGTGTTTTTTAGATGGTGCCTGCTTTGCGTTTTAGCAGCGGTTTTTTCCGTTGCTAAATTTTCTTGCAACAAATATTATTGCCACTATAACTTTTTAAATAAATTATTTAAACAAAAGTTATAGCAGCGACAGTGTTCGTTGCAATAATATTAAACCACACTTTAGCAACGGATAAAATCGCCGCTAAAAACGCCAGGCGCCAAACGAAAAAATTACGACAAAGGATCCAAAATGAAAATATTGGTAGTAATAAGATACCACGTGACACCTAGTCGTTGGACAAAAACAAATTTTGTCCAATCATGTGGTACCATGTAACACTTCATCTGTAATAAAAATTTAAACCCCCTCCTCCTCCTGCACACTCATTTCTTCTTCCTTCGCCATCTTCATTCTTCTCATTTCCACTTTTCTATCACTTTCACTCTCTCATTTTTACTCTTCTCATTCTCTTACTTTTTATTCAAATCCTTACTTTTAAATCATTCTTCCTCTAGGATTTCTTCTTTTTGTCTTTTTCATCTCATTTATTTCTACTCCATCAACTTCGATTTTCTCTCTCCCTTATTTTATTTTCAACTTCAACTTTCTCCATCTCTTCCTTCAGATTCTTAGTATAATTTATTTTGATTCAAATGTATTCTAATTTAGAAAAGTATATATGTTTTATTTTTTTAATAGAACTTGTATTGTTTTGATGATTTTTTGTTTTATATTTATTATTTTTTTGTAAATATCGTTATGTCTATTGCATTTTTTTGTTGTCAAATTTTTTAATTATATATTTATTCGTTCTAATATTTTTCTTGTCAAATATATTTTGAAATATATATAATGTTTTTTATAATAACAATTAATATTAGTTGATTTATATTTATTTTTTTTTTAGTTAAAAAATTATGTTTAAAATTTTTATCTGTTTTGAAAACAATTGTTTTTTGGAAATGTTGGTAATGTTAAATATATATTTATTTGCTATGATATTTTTCATGTCAAAATTTTTAATATATATTTATTTAATTTTTTTCATAATATAAAGTAATATTAGTTTATTGTTATTTATTTATTTTAGTTAATAAAATATGTTTGAAATTTTGTATATTTTTTTAAAATAAATTTTTTTAATGTTGGTAATGTTTAATATATATTTATTTGGTTTTTTCCCCTATAAAGTAACATTAGTTTATTGATATTATTTTGTTTTTTAAATATAAGTTTTATTTTTGTTAATGCATGGAAATTATATTATTTTGGTGAGTTTTTTTTTATATTTATTAATTCTTTTTATAAATATTGATATGTCTCTTGCATTTTACTTTTTTGTTGTCAAATTTTTGTTAAATATATATTTATTTGTTATAATTTTTTTTTTCAAATAATCTTTTTAATATTTTTTTTGTTTTTTAGTTGATTAATATTTTTATATAATATATTTTTTCTATTGAGAATAGAAATTATATTTTTTATCTAATTTTTTATATTATTAATTTTTTATAAATTTTGGTTTGTCTATTGAATTTTAGTTTTTTTCTATAAATTTTTTGTTAATAAAAATTATAATATTTTTTATATTTATTAATAATATATTTTTTCTGTGAAATGTAGGAAAGTGAAATGAGTGAATCTCTTATCATTTGCATCTATCTAAATGTAACTAATTTTTATGAGCCCAAAGACACTACTTTTTAATGTGAGAATAATCTGCTTGTTGTAAAGATAGTGGGAGATATTTTAGTAGAGAAACCAAAGCAATTGATTCATTGTAAGCTTAAATTGCAAAAGAATAAAGTGGTTTTAAACCTGTTGTACAAGGTTCCTATTTTCTTGAATCCTTTAAAATATGTTGATGAAGATATTCAACTAATGATAAAAAATCACACACAATTCAAATATGTGTATGTGGAATTGTTTGCTACAATTGAATCCACATAAGGAGAATCTAGTCGACATGATCACAGTCTAACAACTATTGAAGTACTAAGTAGGAGCCTATTCTAACCAATGTAAATGACCCGCTCCATGAAATCCCTAAAGATATTGTCTATGGCATTGATGAAGATCACAAAGATAAAGATGACTCTAGTGGCGGGGATGATGATAGTGAAAACAATGGCAGTTGATTCATCACAACCTTCAATTTTGAGAGAATCAAGTGGTTTTTAACCTGTTGTACAGAGTTCCTATTCGCTCAAATCCTTTAAAATATATTTTCATGCAAGTGAATGACGATGAAGATATTCAACTAATGATAGAAAATCACACACAATTTAACAATATATATGTGGAATTATTTGCTACAATTGAATCCACAAAAAGAGAATCCAATCGACACAAGCATAATACTAACAACTGTTAAATTACTAAGTAGGAGCCTATTCCAACAAATATAAATGACTTACTCCATGAAATCCCTTGTGATATTGTCCACGAAATTGATGAAGATTATATTGAGAAAGATGATTCTAGTGACAGGGAGATGATGATAGTGACAACAACGGCAATGATACTCAAAATGTTCCTATAGACTCAACAATGGCAATTGATTCGTCGCAAGCTTAAATTGAAAGAGAATTAAGTGGTTTCTAACCTATTGTATAGGGTTCCTATTCACTCGAATCCTTTAAAATATGTTTCCATGCAAGTGAATGACGATGAAGATATTCAACTAATGATAGAAAACCACACACAATTCAATAAAAAATTTGTTAGTGGAATTGTTTGCTATAATTGAATCCACAGAAGGAGAATCCAATTGATGCGATCATAGTACTAAAAACTATTAAAGTACCAAACTGGAGCCTATTCCAAATAATGTAAATGACCCACTCCATGAAATCCCTAGAGATATTGTCCATGGCATTGATGAAGATCACAACGAGAAAGATGATTCTAGTGATGGGTGTGATGATAGTGAAAACAATGGCAACAATAATCAAAATGTTCCTATGTTCTCAAACATCACATATTATGTACTACCAGATTTCTTTTCCCAATCAAATCCAAAGGCAAGTTATCAAGTTGAGATTTCGAGTTTGATTAAGAGCTTGGTTTAGAAAGATGGTCTGAGAGTAGTGTGGGGTGGAGTAGTTTAATTTTATAAACCCTTGGTTGAATATTTAAAATACTAATGGGATGGGATAGTTTATGATGGTTTGGAAATCATTCCTAACTATATGACATCCCAATTTTCAAACCCCTCAAAATTTGGGGTTTTGAGATAGTTTGAATTTTTTTAAAATTTCTAGTTCCTTGTTTAACCATCTCTTACTTTTCTACTTATATTTATTCTTTTTATTAGCTTATTTCTTACTTAGCTATTTTTTCTACTTTGATCATTTAAAAAACACAATTCCTCATTTCAATTCTTATTAAACTTATGTAAATTTTAATTTTGCTCATGGCTCCTTATTTCTATTTACTCTTCATAGCAAAATAACATGTAAGAGAAAGTATGAATGATGCAATAAACAAAAAAATAACTTTTGATTATATTTTACTTTAAGCCCTAAACCATTTTTTTGTTTGTTATTATCATGAACATTTTTTCATTTTATTCCTTATTTTATATAAAATTTTTTTAGATTATCATTTTTTGTATTTCTATGTTAAAATTTTAAAAGAAATTTTATTATAAATGTAATATTAAAATTTTGACTATTCAAACTACTCTATTCTATTAATAATATAATGACATCTAGATTGTCGAAAGTGATTTATCATTTTTATTTTTTAAAACTTCTAATAAATGAAATTATTTTTTTAACTCATTCTACTCTATATCACTCCTTTAATAATCATCCTACCCCACTCTCTTTAAAACTTTCAACCAAGCCCTAAATCAAGCACTTAGAATGAGAACTAAGACATTAAGGTTATGAGAAAAATTCAAAGGAAGAGATGGAGAAAGTTGAAGTTGATGGAGTAAAAATAAATGTGATGAAAAAGATAAAAAGAATAGATGGTCGAGGAAGAATGATTTAATTAAAGGTAAAGACTTGCGTAAAAAAGGAGAGAATGAGAAGAAATAGGGACGGATGTGAATAGTGAAAATGAGAAGAGTGAAAATGGTAGAGGAAGAAGAAATGACGTGTGTAGAAAGAGTGGGGTTTTATTTTTTATTTTACTTATAAGGTGCCACGTTGCACCATGTGATTTCGTCCAATCATGTGGTGCCATGTGGCACCTTATCCCTGCCAATTTTTTACCATTGCCTTTTTTTTAAAAAAAAAAAAAAAGAATTGCGTGTTACACTGACCTGGACAATGTCTGTGTTGTGCTGGCTCGGGCAATGCAACACACCCGTGATGCGTTGGCTAGACCAGTGCAACATGTTAGATAACACGTTTATGGATATAATGTGTTTGGCAATCTCAAATAGCGGAAACGAAACGATTATAAAAATTTTTGCTGCCAAGAATATAAATTGATAAATAAAGTTAAAATAAATACAAATTGGTGCAAAAGTTGTCTGTTACCGACCTTTTCATAATCTTTTCCTACTCCATATTCATGTCTTTTTTTTGTCAAAACTGACTTTCATTCCAAAACAACAAATCAAAACAAACAGAACACAAATAGAATGAAAGAACACTAAAAAAGAAAAAGTGCACTGCACAAACTCTTCCTTGAGTGATAAAATGTCCTTTAAGATCAACCAAATCAAAGCCATAGGAATCCTTAATAATAGCATTAACAAGCTCAAGGCAATCTGATTCCAATGTAATGTTTTTAAAGGAAATGAAATGGGTTCTAAAGGAAAATAGTCACCACAAATAACGTTACGACCACTGTCTCTAATAACCTACACAATACCGGTTTTCATCATTTGAGAATTCAAGGCACCATCCAAGTTGATTTTCAAACATCCCTTCAAGGGGCACGACTAACACAAATCTTCAGATTCCTCCTTTCCTTCCTTATCAGAAACCTCATCTCCCTCCATAAAGTTGGCCCTCTAGTAGTCTGACACTAAGGAAGTTTTAGATCTCATAGTATGAAAAGGGTCACTTCGAAACTTCTGAAACACCTGTGAACCGACTTGCACACTTGTCATCATAAAGCTCCTGCTATAGCTTTGTCTTTTTTCAACAAAGCAGACTTATCAGAAAACATATAAAGGCACCATTCCTCAAATCTTGCAAACTTTAGCTCACTAAGCTTAAAGGATAAATCTGAAGCAAATCACGAAGCCCTTGCATGGTCACATTCAGAAAGCAAGTGCTCAATCGATTCTGATTCCTTACAGCATACTGGACAATAGGGATCCTTGGCACATTTTTTCTTGAAAAGTGCAGCTTTGGTAGGCAGGGCCCCCATACATGCTCAGCAAATAAAATGTTTCACCTTAGGGACTATCTTTAGACCCCAAATTAACTTCCACAACTCATAGGGGGTTTGATCATAGGAAATAGGGGATAAACAGATTTTTGTCTTCTTTTTACTTTTAGCCACAAAGTAACTAGACTTGACCTCGTAGTTCCCATGGCCATACCATTTTGTCAAAATCACTGACCCTTGTTAATGGAATTTTTCTAATAGTCTTAATTTCCTCATCAGTGATAACCTCCCTGAGCTTACTGACATCCCATATACCATTGTTAATGAACTCACAAACCACCTGGTTTTTATGATCCTCAGTAGGAGGAACATTCTTGATTTTAAAACCATCCAGCTACAGAATCCAAGGATCAAGCTAAAACCTTGCTTGCTGCCGATCTCCAATTCTCGTACATAAACCTTCTCTCAGCAACTCTCTTCCTTCCAGAAAGCTAGATCAAATCCATGATGCAAGAGCTCCTATTCTTGCCTCCAAAAAATTGTAGTTAGGAAAATAAAGCCCCTTAATAATCTTAACCCATAATTGCTATGGGTTCACCATGATCCTCCAACACTGCTTTGCAAGCATGGCCAAGTTAAAACATTCAAAATCCCTCAAACCCATCCCACCATCCTTCTCAGATTTTGTAAGTTTTTCCCAAACCACCCAATGAATTTTACCTTCTTCCTTCCTTTGGCCGCACCAGAACTTTGCAATTTCCCTGTTCAATTCATCACAAAATCGCCTTTGGGAATTTGAAGCACGCCATTAGGTAAATGGGGGCAGTACTGGCCACGAATTTAATCAAGACTTCCCTGCCCGCTTGAGATAACAGACCTTGTTTCCATCCTTGTAGTTTCTTCTGCACTTTGCACTTTATAAAGCCTAAAGCTCCACTTTTAGCTCTCCCCCACATAAGAGCAAGGCCAAGATATTTGCATGGGTTAGGTTTGGGGAGACATTAATCCCTAATACTTTATAGATTTTCAATTTGATCTCTGACAGGGTGTTGGTTGAGAAGAAGATAAATGACTTATCCAAATTGGCTTGTTGACCTGACGTAAAACAGTTGCTACTCAGGATTGACTTCATCACCATACTACTTTTTTTTTGTGGCTTTCAAGAATAACATGGCATCATTTGAAAAAAAAAGTGAGTTAGCCCAGGACAAGATCTTGCAAGCTTGATTCCCTGAAGTTTGCCAATGTCAAACTGATGCTTAACCGTATTGGAAAGAATATCAGCCACTATTATGATGAGGTATGGGTCCCCTTGCCTGATGCCTCTAGAAGGGAAGATCTCAGATACTTTTTCCCCAAACAGCATTATGTTATACTTAACTGTCTTCACACATTTCATAATGCTTCTCGCCCACCCTACTGCTAATCCCATCTTCGGTAAGACTTGATCCAATAAATCCCATTTGACCCTATCATATGCTTTGCTCATGTCCACCTTTAAAGAAAACTCACCCATGTTCCCCTTCTTCTTCAACTTAAGTGCATGAAAAGCTTTATGGATAATAATAATGTTGTCTTGTATTAATCTGCTAGGCACAAAAGCTATCTGGTTCTTAGAGATACACTTAGGGAGAATTGGTATCATTCTACACGTGTTAATCTTTGAAATGATTTTGTACGAGAAGCTGCATAGGCTGATGAACTTGAATGGACCAACTATATCTGGGTTATCTATCTTAGGAATCAAGACCATATTAGTCTCATTCAAAGCAGAAACAGAACAACAAGATTCAAAAAAATTCTTCACCATGTTAAAGAGGCTCTCCCTTATAAATTTCCAAGAATGCTGACAAAATATTCTAGAAAATCCATTTGGGCCCGCGGCCTTCAAATCCCTCAGGTCAAAAACTGCACTTGTCACTTCCTCTAATGAAACAGGTCTCATTAAACACTCATTATCTTCATCTGATATCACCTTATTCACAAAAGACAAAGCTTCCCTCGTATCTCTTTCCCCATCTGTCTTAAGAGGTCTTCATAGAACCTTTGGAAGCAAACTGCTATCTCTTCTTCACTTTCAACCCAAACTCCTGCCTTATTCTTCAGCTTCAGAACTTTATTTTTTTGCCTCCTTCTAATGTTTGAGGAATGAAAAAACCTGGTATTTTGGTCACCTGCCTTAAGCCAATTTACTCTAGGCCCAGTACTACTCTTCCCGACCCCACACAATATCCATCTTTGATGCCAATTCATCAGACCTAATCTTCTTCTCTTGTGTCAAGGAACCCTCAAAACATTCCTGAAATTGCTCATTCAGATTTTGAGAAGACATTGGTTGTTAAGGATCAAAACATTCCTGAAATTGCTCATTCAGATTTTGAGAAGACATTGGTTGTTAAGGAATTACTTTTTACTCCAGCTAATAAGCACTTGTTCACACTGGCATAACTATGTTAAGAATGTAGACTGTGTTTCCCTTAACTCCATTCATACAAAGCCATCCCTTCTTCACATTATTCTTAAAATTAGGATGTCCTATCCACATTTGCCCGAATCTGAATCGCCATGGTGTTCTCTTATCTTGGAAATCAGAATGAATAATCAGAGGGGCAGTGATCTGACCCGATTGGCTCTAGATGAAATACTTAGACCTTCTGAAATTTTTCTCTAAACACCAAATTACATACTGCCCTGTCAATTCTTTCCTTAAAGTGAGCCTCCCCATCTATATATCATTCCAAGTATGTTTCACTCCATTATACTTCATATCTAACAAACTACATTCTGATCAGACACTCTGAAATCTTATTAGACAACTTGCAATTTTAGCTCTCCTACCAAACTTTTCAAAAGGAGAGCCAATCTCATTAAAATCGCCCAGGCAAATTTAAGCTTGATACTCACAGGAGCAAACTTGCAGATCTGCTTCCAAACCTAGCTGCTATCCTGAGTCTTTGGATACTAAAGTCACATAACCAAATTCCTCACCATCAATCATAGTAATAAACAGATGTATGAAATTTTTTGATACCTTCAGCACTTCAACATCCAAATCCTCTGACCACCAAACCCCCAAGCCACCAGCAAACCCAATAGGTTCAACATATAGCTCTAATCCCTGTCTAAAATAATCTCTTTTTCACCTTTTCCATCTTTCTTCTATTACTGTTTGTTTCCATAAGGAAAACCAGTGAGGGCTTTATTCTCCTGATCATATCCTTCAGATTACTAACTTTCAAGAGGGCCCCCAACCCTTGACAGTTCCAAGAAAGTGTAATCATTGGCCCTTGCTGGAGTTTTAGGCATGCCGTCGAAGCCACTTGCATCCATGAAACTTTCCTCACCACTGCTCAAACAGCTAGATTAACAGGTACTTCAAATAGGCCCTCTTCACTTACTGTTTTAATCTTCCTTTCCCTTTTAAGATTTCGAGCTCTTCTTACTAGCTTTCCACCCCTAGACCTTCCCTTTAATTCTTTCTTCTCTCCTGGTTTAAACAGCCCACCTTCTTTAAAAGAGTTAGGTTTTATAGAAGAATATCATCCCCGTCATTTCCCCTCTTTTGTTTCTTGATAAATTCGAGACTCAAATCTACCTCATCATTTCCTTCAAACTGACTTTATTCAAATCGATCGTCCAGTCATCCTCATACTTCAACCTTAATGGAGCTTCCACAATATCCATGTTGTCATATCCGTTTTCTTCATCCGAGTGCATTTCCACTATGTAACTTGGGTCCTAATTGGGTCGCTCCACTCTATCCTTCTGAGGGCTCCTTATTCTACTTTTAAAATCTAGGCTTTTTTTACTAAAGCCCAAATTCTTGATCACCTGCTTATTCTTCATGTCTAGTGGGCCCCTCGCACCTATTGGCCCTTTGCCCAACATTCCTTTCTCTTCAGGGTGGAATACTCGCTGCTTCTGAAAATCCTATCTTTTTGCCCATGACACACTCCCTTGAGAATTTTTAATGCTCATGTTTTCCAATTCCTTCTTAATCTCATTCTCTCTATGGTAGCCATTTGTTCTCAGGTCGTTACCCAAACCTCCCATTCTAACAGAATTTTGACGCACTTTCCTTTCCATATTAACTTCTTTTTTAACACGCGCATTGTCCTACCTTTTGTCTTCACACGCCTTCCTCCTCGGCTATGATATCTCCTCATGTGGAACACCATTCACAAATTCCACTATCCAACCAACTGCCCTAACTGGAGCCTCACAATCCATGGCCCAAAGCCCCTTACTGCTTCCTCTCCCCCATCATCTTTTTCACATGTCTTAACATCATGTCCAATGATCCCACATCCATAGCAGAAGTTTTGCAGCTTCTCGAACTTAGATGCTACCCAGATTCTTGGAAATTTTGGCCTCGGCACCTACAATCTATCAAGCAGTGGCTCTCAAATATCAATAGTAATTCTAGCCCTAACAAAGCTTCTAGCTATTGCACCATTCACCCATGGATCCTCAAATTCCTTCACAACTCCCAATCTTGCCCCAAGTCTCGCAATGTTACCCACACGCATTCCTTCAATTGGCAAATCATGAAATTGAACCCAAAAATCACAATAATGAGCCTCTATCTCTGATACAGATTTCATACGTTTCCATGGTAATAAGTTCATTAAAAAACCCATTACAGTCCAAGGCCCTTCTCTAAGAACCCTCTTGCAATCCTCCTCCTTAGCAAAAGTTAAAAAAAAAAAAAAAAAGGGCATTCCCTCCCACTTCAACAATCGTGAGCCCAGTGTAGATATTCCATACCTTTTGAATAAGATTTTTCAAAGTAGCTTTATTCAAGATTTTCTTAGTAACAATCCTTCCAAAGAGCATCCTCTTGTTCACTTCTTCCTAGTCTGTTCCACCCCAATCAAGCTCTATCATATTTCCATCCCCTGCTTTGGACGGCTCTCCACCGTCCTCTATGATTCCTATCCACCGCACAAAATCCCAAGCAGAACACGTCAGAAGGGATTACGAGCAAAGAACAAAAATAGCTAGGATGAATAGGAAAAGAAAAGAGAAAGAAAGGAGGAAAAAGGGAGACGGCTGAAACAAAGTTCAGAAGGAGCACTCATTTAATTTTTGGCTAACTTTTTATCTCTTAATTTTATATGAAATTTTAATTTTGTCTCTTATATATTTTTAAAAAAATTTGTCTCTCATCTTTATTAATTGATGAAATTTTTTTTTTTAACTAAATGTCATTAGTTATATGTAAAATTTAAGTAAAATTATTTTCGTCAAATCATAATTGAAACTTAGATGAGACCAAAATAATACAAAATTTAGTAACATTATACATTTGAGTATTTTAAAACCCCAAATTAAAAATGTTCAAGAATTTTTAGAGTTACGTAAAAATTAATTTAATTTATTTTAGTCTCGTTGAAACTCTTCTACTAACTCAACTATACTAGATAAAAGACAAGATTAAAAATAATAAAAGATAAAAGATAAAATTAAACTTTCACAAAAACTTAAGGCACTAAAAGTTAGTTTTGAACTTGATTTTTTATATAAATGAAAATTATATAAAAAAAAATTCAAAAATTTTGAGAGTTTCGTAAAGGTTAACTTAAAGTTTGTTTTAGTCTCGTTTAAATTTTTCTATTAGCTCAACTATATTATGACAAGAGTAATTTTTCATGTGTTTTATATATAATTTTATTGTTAATGATATATACAAATAACATTTGATAAGAAAAAATGTGTCAAATATTTTATTTTTTTTTGAATAAAACCATCTTAAATTGGATTAAGTAGTGTCAACCAAGAGTACATCAGATGAATCTGCATTACAAATCAAAGTTATTAAACCAAACAAAAGGAAAAAAGCTACGAACATTTTTGGCTACCCTGTGAGCTACTTCATTACCAGTCCTCCTAATATGCATCATACTGAGAGTTGTGAAGTAATTAGACAGCGCATGGATGGCAATCTTGCATTATGATGTCCACAGAAGAAACCTTCTATTGATAAGAAAAAGCGTTTACCACCAGCAGGCAATCTGTTTCCACTTCCAGATGATTAATATTGAATTAAACAGCTAAATGGATCCCCATATAACTGCTAATGCTTCTGCAATAACAGAATAATCAAGAGATTTTATGCAAATAGCAGCTACCAAAATCAAAAGTGTCTCCTTCATCCCTAATAACAGCACCAATACTCCAATCAGCATCTGTGAGGTGGGTTGCATCAGTATTAAGCTTATAATGACCTACTCTAGGCATCATCCACCTACTGGGACTTGTAACATTTGAACTAGGAGAACCAAAAATATTATTTAGATCTGTAATTAAACTTTTTGCTGCTTCCATTAATTGCTTCAACAACATGTCTATCAATATGTTGAAATAGGAATTCATTCCTATTTTTACAAAGAGTCCAGAAAACCAAAACAATCCATGTAATAACATCCAAGCTATCCTCTAATCTCTCTATTAACCAATCACAAAAAGCCTCAGCCTCATTAAGAGTGGGGTAAAAACCCAAAGGAGATAGGAACCACATCATTTTTGCCCAATTGATCAATCCATTAAACGCATGAGTAACATTTTCAATTTCCAGATTACATCTCGGACAATTATTATACAAAATAACACCTCTGGTGCCAATATTCCATCTTCTTGTTTCATGAATATTAATAGATAATATCTTAACCAAAATGAATTTCTGCACCCTCTGGTTTAGAACTCATAGCTTTCATTCCTCTTCTTACATTGATCCACCTATCCTCTCATATATGAACCTGATTGCCATTACCAATTCTCCAACTTGCCCCTTATTTAATAATCCATGCATCGAGCAATCTAATTTATCAAGACTTCCCTTCCAGCTCTAGACAAGCATTTTCCTTCCAACCTTGATTTTTCACATGAAGGAAGATAAAAAACGTCAAAGAATTTTCAAAGCTGCATAAAGATTAACTTAACATTTTTTTAGTCCGATTTAAACTCTTATATATACTCAATTATATGATGACAAAAGTAATTTTACATAAATTTTATATATAATTTTGTTATCAATGATATATACAAATGAGATTTAATAAGGGAAAAAAAATTGAAACTTCTTACCAAGTTAAAGAATAAGATGTTGGTTTTAGTCATTAAATTAATTGATATTAATTTGACATAAAAGTAAATTAACTAGTTTAAATTTACAGTACAAAATCAAACCAAAAAAAAAAACCATGAACCATCTGATTTGGACAATTTTTATACTTTTTTAAGTAAAATACATTACCCTCTATTAAAATATATCAAAATTACATTCTTAATGCTAATTGAATTTTTTTTAAAATTTATAATTTATCAAAATATTTATTTTAAAAATTATTACTTCACTATAATTTATTTTTAGTTAAAATTAATAAAATTATGTTATATATATATATATATTAGTTAAATATATATTTAATTATATAAAATAGTACATATAAGAGTATTTTGGTCCAAAAAAATGAAATTAGAAAATTTTTTTATCTCATAAAAGAGAAAAAGTAAAAATTTTTAAAATAAAGAGAATAAAAATATAATTTTAATACCTTTAAAAAAGTGTAATTTACTCTTTTGGCCCAATATATTTATTGCATGTAGTGATTGCGTCAAGTAACAGCCTTTGTTTGCTTATCTTTTCATTTCCAATTTTTGTTGGTTAGTCCGGATCTCATGCCTTGCAGGAAGCCAAGAACCACAATTTGAAGAGCCGCTACGTAATTAATCTTTAATTTTTTTGATAAATTAATTTTTTAATAAAAATTGCTTAAATTTTATATTTCTAGATTTTTCTCAACCGTTTGACTAAAATCAAATTTAGTATCTATTCTTATCCATCTAAATTTTATATTTTTTTTTCTTTTATTTTGAAAGTACATGCAAAATTACCTAAAACATAATGAAAATATTTTTAAAATAATATTGGTTTTTTTATAAAAAATATATATAACTTGTAGAAAATGCATTGTTTATGTATAATAAATGATCTTTAAATTGTATACATATAGTGAGTTATAATTGTTTTAGTAATCAAAATAGCAATTCAGATTCGTTCTTCAGTTAAAATGTCAGAACATACTCAATTTATTTTCTTCCCCGCACTCAGTACTCACTTATTAATTTCATAGTACCCATTGTAAATTATAAACTTTGAGAAATTAATTTGAGAAAAATATTATTATTAGTTATTTATATATATATTTGGAGTTTTCTTATCGTTTATCTCAAAATTATTATACATGAGAGATGCACTCTACACAATGAGAAGTTAAACAACATTTTATTATCTATTGTGTAACCAATAATTTAGTCCCTAAAAATTGTCATTTGTGTCAATTTAATTTTTGAATAATAAAATTGTTAAATTTAATTTTTCAAAGATGCGTACCTCTAATCATTTTAATCTCTTTGTCAATTGATTATTATTATTATTATTATTATTATTATGAGAAGTTAAACAATATTTTATTATTTATTGAATAATTAATAATTTAATCTTTTAAAAAATATGATTTGTGCAAATTTAATCTTTGAATAATAAAATTTTTAAATTTAATCCTTTCAATCATTTAATCTCATTATCGATTGAATTGATGAAAAATCATTTTAGTCTCTTTGTCGATTGAGTTGATAAAAAAATCAACTATATAAGTTAATGACGTGGCTCTAACCGCTCCATTAAGTGCATGTAAAGTTGAGCAACGCAAGAAAACATTACGTCTTCGAAAACCTCCATCTCCGCCTGGTTGTTTGCCCTACGCAACGCTGGATATGATAGAGAAATTTCTAGGCATAATGGAAAGCCTCTTCATTATTCATATCTCACTTTTGCAAATATTGCTTCCAATGTCAAGACATCATATTCATAGATATGCTTAATCTAGGGTGAAATAAACGGACTAGTGTTGCTTCCATGTGATTTATTGTGAGGTCATGTTGTGATTGTGAACAAGCCACTAAATTAAAATTATGTGTTTTTTTAAGAGGTTAAATTATTAATTTATTTTTTATAATATCACATTTCATTATCATGATCATTACTCTTTTATGAGTGACTTACTTTGATCAAAATTTTTTTAAATTTTTAAATTGTTCACTTACCGTTACAATTTATAATTAAAATAAGTAATATATAAATACAATCTTATAATTTAGTATCAAGTACGTAAATTATCTTATTCACTAAACTCTCTTATTTATTCTTTTATTCTTTTCATTAATTTTAATATTATAGGTATATTTGAGAAGTCATCTCTTCTTGTGCATTTTGTTTGTTCTCTATATGCACCCTCTTATCATTTTTTATGATATTTATGTTCTATTTTAATGACTTTGTTTAAGACTCATTCATCAATTTTTATTTATTTTAGTTTAGATAGAATACTATTAATTTTTATTTTATATTAAAAATTAAGGAAAAAAGGTATATGCCAAATGTGTTAGTAATTTTTACAAACTAAATTGAATATTTGTTTTTAGATTAATTTTCCTTTTGCCAAAAAAACAGGTAAGTGGTGTAATAAAAGCCTGCAAATAGCAAATTACAATGACATCCCTCCCAGCCTTATCTATGGTTCATCAACAAATATCATTAATGAATAAAATAATTGACAGTTGTTTTTTGACTTATTCATATTCCACGTAATGGAAAGAAAAAAAATCTTCTTATATCGACAAACTACTTTTGATAAAATTGATATATAAATAATTTTTAAAATTAATTATTTTATGATCATATTTCAAGATTACTGAAATTCCATAATACAAATAAACGTTTTTTTATATTTTCATACATAATAATTATATTTAAAATTTTATTTAGAATAAATGAAATATTTAGTATGATTGAATTTTTTTTGAAATCATTTCCAATCATTCTTTACATTTGTTAATTTCTATTAAATTTTGATTAACTAAATTTTAATATTTTATATTAAGAATAAAGTGGTCCCAAAAAAAAATACTTGCTTTTCCCGTTATTTTCTGATAATATAATAAATTTATATTTAAATTTTTATTAAAAAATACTTATAATGCATAATAATATTTTAAATAAAATTATTTTTAATAAAAAAATATTTAAAAAAAACACTGACTTTTTCTTTCGTAGCAGTACCACTGATTGACACGTTTGAAAATAACCTCAACATCCACCACCTGCGCCCTGACACATGGCAGCCAAAAATCCTACAAGAAAGCAAAATCTCGGGTTAGAAATTAAGGCTTGAAAAAATTTGTTAAAAATGTTTTTATTTTTAAAAGCAAAAAAACTAAAAAAAAAAAAGTTGAATTATTATTTTTGACTAAAAAATAAAATATATGTTTGAGAAATAAAAAATAAAAAATAATTAAATGATTATTTTAATTTTAATTTTTTAAATTAAAAAAATTATAAAAAATAATTTTTATTAATAATATGTACATAAGTTTATAAAAATTATGAATCTAATTTAAATTTATAATAATAATTTTATCATTATACAGATAAATTTTAACAATAAGGAAAAAATAGGACGTTAGCCAAACTGTCCGCATCAAAACGGTTACAAGGGCGTGATTGGATCATCTAACTCTGCCCTTCTCTTTTAGTAATTTTTAATATTATTGATCTTTTATACTCTAATGTAAATTATTTTTATTTAAAATTTAAATCACTCATAATTTAAACTAAATCGTCGTCCTTGTTTGGCCATTGCCCAACATATTAGGAAATAGGAATAATCACTAACTAACCGGGTTGAGTCTTAACTAATCCTTCCTCATCTCTTAATAAAACTAGAATAAAGGATTCAGCCACATTGACCCCAAACAGCTCCTAAACCAACGGTGTCGCTTCAACAACTCAAACACCAAAATTATGCTTCTTACCCCGATTGCCGCCGGATTCTGCCATCTCGACCCGTTACCACGCCCCGACCCGGATGTGTACAATGCCCGGTTCGCTCGACGGTGGCCGTCGTCGGTGATGCCTGTGGCATTCCACGGTGTGTTTTTGGAGAGGAAAAAAGATAACCTCCGATCGATATGCACGGCCGATGAGCTTCACTATGTCACCGTTTCCAACTCCGATTGGAAGCTCGCTCTCTGGCGCTACCTGCCTTCTCCCAAGGTTTTCTTCTTAATATCTTAAAACTTTCCCTTCTCATCATCTTAATTGCATTTTATTGAAGATCTTTGAATTCCTTTTTTTAATTGAAAATAGCTTCATTTTGATAATCTGCATTAATATGGAGATTTGGAGATACTAGAGCATGATATATTTATTTAATTTGTAACTGTCTCAAGATCTATTTAATGATATCGTATACAAACACGACTACAGAAAAACAAAATTCGTAGATGGTTTCATTTGGAAGTAATATAAAGAGGAAAACTGAGTTGGCTTTTGCGTAAAAGTTTCACTTTGCATTCATTTACAGGCACCATCCAGGAATCACCCACTTTTACTGTTGTCAGGGGTTGCAACCAATGCTATTGGATATGATCTATCTCCTGAGGTAACTATTTCCATTGAAAATCATTATGCTATCTTTGTTCTCCTATATAACCAATCTAGTTGTTTTCAGTCTTCATTTGCACGGTACATGTCAGAGCAAGGATTTGATACATGGACTCTTGAAGTTCGAGGTGCTGGATTAAGCACACATGGAGTTAACTCAGAGGAAAATGAACAGTATATCGGAAGCAGGGTTTCTCCCGCTGGAGCCTGGCAAGTCAAGAACCTCGGTGCTTCGTTTGAGTCAGAAATTCCTTACATGAAAAGTAAAAGGTCAGAGTCAGAGATTGTGACTAAATATGAGGAACTACGACGAAAAGCGAACCTGATGGATATCTTTACAAGACTAACCGATAAAGTTTCAGATTTTCTTAGTGGGGGTTTGTAATGTTACCTGTAACCTTGGGAACTTGTAGATTTTGATATCTGCTGGCTTTGTGATTAAATTAACAATATGAATAGTATTTTTCAGATTTTCTGAGACGGCGACGAAACTCTGCAAATGCCAATCAAATCAGGGATGTAAACCGTAGGCTTCAAAGTTTTATTGAAGGGGGTCACCCAATATTCCCAGTGCACGTTTTAGAGCGTTTTAAAGCCATTCTAGAAGAGTTTCAGGAACAGCTTGAGCTGGTTTCGAAGTCTGATTGGGACTTCGATCATTATCTGGAAGAGGATGTACCTGCTGCGGTGAGGTGACATTCCTTCATGATATGGTGACAGTTGTGTTTGTTCCTTCTCATTGGTGTAATCTTGTTACATATTCCACCAAGTCATAGTATCATATCTGTTAATAAGTTCCTCAATCATTGATCTCATATTGCATTAGATCGGGTACATAAGGACTAAATGCCAACCAAAGGATGGAAAGTTGCTTGCTATTGGCCACTCAATGGGGGGTATCTTATTATATGCAATGCTCTCACGCTGTTGTAAGTTCTGCTGAACTGTCAATTTATTTCTTTTCCCTCTTTTGTGAGTAGTTTAAAAGAACTCGTTTACATAAAACCGTTTGTGACCTAACATATGATAAACCTTTAGTTGTACTCGTTAGGCTAAAACTATACAGAGCATCTATGATGTCTCTTCCTTTTAGTAATAGCCACATTTCTAATCAAAATTTTCAGAATTCACTTATTTGTCATTGAAAATAAAAGAGAGAAGGTTAAATAGTTTAAATCACAAACTAAATTAAAGGTATTTGATAATTCCATAATTCTTGCCAGCTATGCTACTTTACGCCCTGACATTGGGATGGATAAATCACTCGATTGTGAAAGACCCTCTAGTTCTAGCTATGTATGGCAATAACAGTTTAGCAACATGACTCAAAGTGGCTGAGCTCAAGCTAAAAAGTGTGTTTTTTATTTTGAACTTAAGTTAGTGTGTTTTTGCTGCCCTTTTTGAGGTTTTAGCTACAGACAGAGCTGACGTCACACTTCAGTTATCTATTATCGTGCTCCCTTCATCAGTTAAATAAAGTTCATAGAACATTTAGTATACACAGTTTTTTAGACTTGTTTATGTGTAAATTCAATTGAGAGTACATTAAAAGTGCTTAACTTTTAGGCATATGGCTTCTCTTCAAGATCTGGAAAACTTCCAGTGGTATCATTTGCAGCCCTTTTTCTGTTTATCAAAAAATTGATGGCAGCTTCTAGTTTAACACATTTCACTGTATCATCTGGGAACTCAAGATGACGCAAGAAATCCTTTGTGACACAGTATTGACTGTTGACGTTGTGTAATGCCTTGTAGTTTGATTGGGTTATGATTTGAGAGATGCTGGTTATTATTTATGTTATTTTATCCACAGGAATGTAACTTCTAATTTGTAAGTTGGTGATATTCTAGATATTTCAAGCCGTTGATCAAATTTTCTTCTTGTTTGCTGCATACATTTTATGTCAGGTTTTGATGGAAAGGATTCTTGGTTAGCATCAGTTGTTACTTTGGCATCATCACTTGACTATACACCTTCAAGATCATCTCTGAAGTTGCTTTTACCACTGGCAAGTGATAAACGAAACTGTGATAACAGCATTTTTTTTTCCTCCATTGTCAGTGATACGTCTCTAAGCTGAACATCATAGAAGATTAATTAAACTGCTGTAGTGCTCTTTATTTGCAGACACAGCCTGCTCAGGCGTTAAACATTCCTGTTATTCCAGTGGGGCCATTGCTTGCGACTGCTTATCCTCTTGCAAATTATCCTCCTTATGTTTTATCCTGGCTGAATTCTCAGATTTCAGCTCAAGACATGATGGATCAAAAGCTATTTGAAAAACTTGTTTTGAACAACTTCTGTAAGTACCAACAATGCTGCTACCTTTGGCTCTAGTTTGGATTTTATGCACTATTAAATATTTTAGCCTAGACATTCTTCTGCAAAATCTTTGGTTACCACTTTCAAAGACTAGATCATACAATGGCAGGTACCATACCTTCTAAGCTTCTCTTGCAGTTAGCAACAGCCTTCCGTAAGGGTGGTTTACGGGACAGGAGTGGATCTTTCTTTTACAAAGACCATCTCCCGAAATGTAATGTACCTGTCTTAGCAGTTGCAGGTGACCAGGATCTTATTTGTCCTCCTGAAGCTGTATATGGTATGCTGAGTTAAGAAAGTGATTATATTTTTATTGAAGCTTTTTATCAAAAAAAAAAAAAAAATTATTGAAGAAGTGATTGAAAATGTATAAAATCTACTCCAAATTTTTCTTTTTTAAATAAAATGCAAAATATTCAGAGTTTATGATGAGTATAATCACTTATGTGGACAGAAACGGCCAAGCTTATTCCTGAGGAATTGATTACCTACAAAGTTTTTGGGGAGCCTGGTGGTCCACACTATGCTCACTATGATTTAGTTGGGAGTCGTTTGGTGAGATTATTTTACTGTTCTTTTGATGAGATAGAGATTGTATATAATGGGACCATGTGAGTTTTTCATTTGAAGTGATCTCTAACTGTTCTCACTCTTTCCTATTCAAATGCAGGCAGCAGATCAGTTGTATCCATATATAACTGAATTTCTCACTCGTCATGACATGGACTAGGCCAGTTCTCTCTCCAAATATAGACACCATAAGTTTTGGTACGTCAAGAAGATCACAGGGAAAATATTATTAGAGTGGATACTCCTTCAAGATCCTGCAGGTATATACCTGATCTGAGGCAAAGCACGAGTTTCTGAGTAATGTTATTAGCTAAATACTGTGTATGTAGTTGTAAAGAGAACATAATCAGTGACCATAGAAATGAGAATGAGAATAGCATACTCTTAGAATAGATCAGTAGATGAACTTTAATTTCTGTGATAAATACTAAATAGTAATAATGTAAGAATTATTTTCTAAATTAGTAAATTTTACAGCGGTGGCTCCAATTCAGTGTTTAAATGGGAACATCTTACGACCTGAAGTCATTTTTAAGATTGATTATATTCACGGAGGCCACATTTCAAATTCATTTTTATAGATAGGGGCCCTTTTGGGTTGGATGTCTTCTAATAACAAGAGAATATTATATAAGAAAAAAATATAGACATAATAAAAATATAATATTCATTCATAATTTTTATTATATAAATAAAATTTATTATTCAATTTATTTTTATTTTTATTTAATTTATTTTATATTTATCTCTTATCATATAATATTATCATATTTTTAACGTAAGAGAATCATATTATAATCACAATCTGATTTAGTTTAAGCTTTTCTGTCCAAAATCAATTTAGTTTTGAATCTAATAATCCCAATGTTATTTTTATCATGATATATAAATATCATCTAGATGAATTACTATTTGTAAATATCCCTAACAAATTTGATAGCATATTATCCTCCGAACATGCTCGTGCTTGGTTCGATCTTCTAGTTTGAAGATTTTATTATGGTGACATTTTGTTTTTGGTCTTTTAAGGTTGATGATTTGATCTGTATCAGCATTATAAGGTTTTGTATGTCTTTCAAGTTCTACTGTTTCAGACTCAAACTAGCACAATACTATCATCACAATAAAACCTTGAAGCCATTGATTGATATCAACTCTATATCAGTTTTCACGTATTAGTAAATTATATCATTCAAAATTTGACTAAATACTATTATTACTTTTAGTTTTAAAAAACTAAATTTAGTACAAATAAAACTGTTGGCAGTGACTTAACCAGTTCCAGAATGATTACTCAAGGCAAGGCATATAATTTGCGCAGGTCCCCTTCCAACTACGAATCATTACCCTCTATATATATATATATATATATATATAACATCTCTGACTCAAAAAGCAGGCCAAAAGTTTCAAAAGATGTAATGGAGATTCATAGCAAAGAATGGATTCTTGCTTATATTGGATATGAAAGAACTATACACCAACTTAAGGGTGAGACTAAGCAGGCCGTTTTTAAAAAATAAAATAAAAAACATAAGGATTGTGCCCCTCAGTGACGAACCACAACTTCTTGCTTACAGACAGGGCAGAAGTTCTTCTGCGCAAGCCACTGTCTGATACACTGAACATGATAGCTGTGTTCACAGTTTAGCTTCCCCACTTCATCATCTACTTCATATTCCTCCTGTAGGTTTAGACACAATCAAGATAGATCAGATCACATTATTTCATTTTTATATTTTCTAACATGTGACCAACCCCTTCACGTTGAGTTATACAGACTCACCTGACAGATGCTGCACTTTTTATTAATATGATGCTTCAATGCATCATTTAAGAATGGAAGCTGAATTTTCCGTATGTGGTGTCCTATCTCATCTTCTTTAAGTCCAGTGTTCACATAACCAATTCTCTCACCAAGCTCAAGCAGTTGCTACAAGCCATAGAAACCAGAAATTTTAACAAAATATAAGATGAAGATTAAGAGGAAATATTATTAGAGCTCACCTCGTATGACATGTTATCAACATCAAGTCTCCAGTCTCTGAATTGGTCATGTGAATCTAATATTCCCCCCATTAGCAGACCTCCATGGAGCATCATTATCTTCACAGAGCCAGCAATTTTTTTTTTTTGAAAGAAAAGCATATAACTCTTAATATTACGAGATATATTGATAATTATAATTATCAAAGAAAAAAAGAACAAAAGAATAAACATAGTAAGCAAATCGAACTATAGATTAAAAATAGGTAGCAAGTACATAGCAATCAATCTAATCTGCGACTAAGTTTTAGCAGCGTTAAGCATATAACAAATATTGCCCTTCATACTACATTAATAATTGAAAATTTAGGTTGGCTTTAGTAGACTAGAATCAACACCTCAAATTAGTGAGGTCATGCATTACCTTGTGCGAGTCTGATCAAGCCATCAGATGAAACTTAGCCATTTATAAGTTACCAAAACAAAAGATATAATTATCCAAAAATGATAGAATGGGTAACCACAACACAAAACAAGGGAACCTTTGTGTTTTTTCTTGTCAATCTTTTAGAATATGGTTATCAATAACAAATAATTGTACTGAAATTTGTTTTGCTTTCAACAAATTACGGTTGTTCACCTATGCTACATCCCAACACAAGAGAAGACACCTCATTGGCTCATTCTACATGGTATTCAGCAGTTCGTGTTAGAACTGTAGAGATACTATGCAGGAACAATAGGCATGTAGGAAATTTCAGCCGAAGATATAGATTACTTTAACAGGGGAGCCTAGTCTACATACTACATCACATCTTTTAATCAAACTAACCTTTTTTTTTTTAAAGCCATTCTCTACTTGCCCTACAATACTCCACGAATTCCAAAGTCAGTAAGCTAACCACAAAAAGGATTAAGTCAATCTGCAAGCTTTGTTTGCAGGCTTATTTTGACCTTAGTATTATTGAAAGACATGAAGTAGATTGTACAGTCATTTCATGTAACATCAATAATTTGATTTTTTATAGATGACACTCATGAACTTTAACTAATTCTAATGCAATGTAAATCGGTTTTACTAAAAGTTGAGTTTCAGGATAATGATTGACAACTAAAGTTGTCATTGAAAAGAAAAAGATCACTCACTCACTGAATCACATACTGCTAGAATTAATATATGAATCTGTGGGCACACCCATGTTGGCATGCGAAAATAGTACAACTGTAGAAGTATACAACCCAGTCCAATAGTCCAAGGAAATTATAGCTTTCCCAGTATTACAGACCTCAGTATTACTTTCTTTTCCAATGGGTCATTTACGTTTTAGATACCAAGATTCTTCAGTAAGTGGTAGTCCAGTAGTCCATAAAGTCACTTCTACTACATAAGTACTAGACTTGGTACCATTTACTACCCAATGTAAGCTAATTGGCAATTTTCACCATCTTTTTCGTATTATTTCATTTTATTTAAATAAACTCAGAAAAAGATAAAGTAGCCTGACACATTAATATTCTCCTTTCTAGTAGGGCAACTTAGATAGAGGCAAATCATACACTTGTTCATTCTTAGCAAGAAAAAAAAAATTACACACTTATTCATACTTGAGGAAGCTATAATGGTATTTCCAACAAAGAAATTATGACTAGCCCTAGGCATTTTCCAGTAATGAACTCCAATTTCAGAAATTTTAATTTTCAACTTCTATTTCCATAAAGAAAAAAGCATCCGACAGTAGTCAAATAAAGAAAGGAACGAGATCAGAAATTCAGAATTACTAACCTCAGCAAAACCTTCAGAGGAAGGATGTCGAACATGACGATAGTATCTTGCAGTTCCAAAAGTGTCAGAGGCAGGAAGTGTTGGGAAGATGTCGGGATCACTGTCCATTAAGGAGATGGTTTCTGGGTTCACAGTTCGTCTTCCTAGGTAAGATAGACGCTGGCAACATTTATGAACCACGATCAGGCCATTGAAAACCCATTCAATCCAAAACAACAGAGATAGCACTACAAACGAAAACAAAATAGCAGCTAATCCTTTAATCATCTATCAACAACTCAATATCTCTCTTCCTCATTCGCTAGATGATCCTGTTGAGGTACCCTAAAGGTCCACAATAATATAAAATATCTTCTTGCGTCTTTAGCCGGGAAAAGATATGCGTGTACGCATGTGATCAGATAACATATGCCAAGAATGTTGCAAGCCCTCGTTGACAAAGACCAGGCCTTACTGGCCCATACTAAAAAAAATATATTTTTATTTTACTGGACAAATAATTTGACCAAAATTTTATATTGCATAAATAAGGGATAGTTATGGCAGCTACTGTAAAATTATAAATTAGAGGAAAATAATAGGCATGTAAAAAAGAACAGGGAAAAAATGCTTCAAACGGTGAAGTTCAAAGGAAGAAAAGTAAAAGATCCGTCACTGATTATCCTGCTGGATAGTAAAAATTTATCCAAAATTAAGAATGATAGACCAGAAAAAGGAAAAATTTTGAAGGCACTAAATCCAAAACAAGATCACCGTGTTCTGCGTCTTTGGACCCATGAGATTAGATATAGAAGAGCAAGAGAGAAGGTAAATAGAAATTGATTTTTGTTTTTAATGATTATTTGATGAGGAAAGTGGAAGAAAGAGAGGAAGGATTAATCAGTGTGCAGAAATCAGAATACCTCCCTGTGGGTCATCCTCTCCACATCAATTTTCCCTCTCGCAGACGCATTCTTCCTCGCCACAACGCAATCAACAGACGCAGCAGCATCTGCTGAAAATCCGATTCCAGGGCCACACCAAACGTCTTGAAAATCAACACGATTTGTAGAACCAGAGCCAGGAGCATGAAGAACGCCTGGACAGGTCTTGTTGCCATTGCCATTAGTCTTCTTGGCACTATTCCTCTTGTGCTTCTTCTTTCTGGCTTTCTTCCCTTGCCAATCCGCCGATGTCCGAATCACCGCCGGAACCGACACCTGCTGCGACGCACCGGCGGTGCATCCGAGTCCTCTGAAGCTAGCGGCCGAGAAATTGTTCTTCTTGTGACGGCCACTGCCGTTGATGTTGTTGCCCTGTACAGTCTCACTGGAGGACGCGTTGTTAGAGAAAGTAGAAAGGAGGAGGGAGGAAATGGTGGATTTGCAGCGAGTGGACTGAATTATAGAAGGGATTGAAGGGTTCGGATCTGCTTCTGGAATTGAATGATGCCCAAATTGGTTTCTAGGTCTTCTACATTTTATGTCTGAAACAACAGGCATGATTCAGAAAGAGAGAAGAGAGGTATAAATTTCAAGAGATGAATGACACCAAAATTAGAGAGGGAAGGAATGGAATGGAGAAGGGAATAAGATCTTGATGAGTATTGAAATGAAACAATGAAAGCAATGAAGTTGAATTTTATTGAATTGTGGGGTTGGCTTTGGCTCAGAGGTTGTTAGGTGGGGGCCGTGATTTGTCTTGTTGCAGGAATTGTGGGCTAATGGTGTCAATCAGTAGGCTGAGGCTGAGCTGAGAGAGAGAGAAAGAGAGCCTTCACTGTGGAGGAGTCTGTGATTATCTTTTGCTTTCTTTTTGTGCTTTTCAAGCCAACAACTGACTGACGCTACCTTTCACAGGAAAAGTCGAAAATCCCTTCCTTTACTCTCTCCCTCTCGTTTTCTGACACTCATAGACACAATACAGACACGGAGAAATGAGGGGTTGAAATAGAAAGAGGTGGGGGCAGCATGGGGAATATAAAATTATAGCAATGGTTGGCACGAGAGAAAGTCAGAGTAGAGAGGGGTAGACTGTAGGACTGACGTGTAGCTTGTAGAGTGTAGAGTACAGACTAGGGAGCATTGGAGGGTCCCACTCTCTCTCAGTCTCACAGAGAAATGAGGAAGGTGACGGTGATAAACCACATAAGGGTATTGGGATTACAGTCATCCAATGTGATGAATTGTGAATTCAGCTGAAATAGTTGCCATGTTATGCTACCACATGGGATTGTCCTCAATTTTGACTAAGGAATGGAATGTCTTTCTTCTCAAGCATTCTTTCTCTATATTATATTATGATATCAGTGAGTGTAAGGTCCGTGCAGGTCATTTAGTCATTGCATCTTCTTTCAATGGCATCAACAACGATGCAGTAACCACAAAAAACATTTGTTTATTTCCCTCCATATGCAGATAAATTTTCAGTTTGTATGTTGATTATATGTAATTTTTCTAAAACTTTTTATATACAAAATTTTCTAAAATTTATTTTATGTTAATAAAATTATATTTATAAAATTATATGTTCTTTTTTAAAGAATTACGATATCTTAAAAAAATTCACAATTGTTATATTAGAGTTCAAAATAATTTTAACTATTTTTACGACTACTTTAAAAATAAAATCTCTTATTTTATACAAACATTTAATTATATTTAAATAAAATAAATTTAAAATTTAAAATATGTATAAAATATATTAAGAGCTAAATATAATTTTTTTAAAAACAAAAAATTATTAAATATATTTTAGTTAAATCTTAATAATCTGTTTCATAATAATAGTTAAGTAAATAAAGTTAAAAATAATATATCTTAAAAATAGCTTAATGTAATTTTATTTTTTATAATGGTCAATTTTCACTGTATACATATTTTTTTTTGTCATTAAACTTTAAACAAGGGATAAATTTGTGTATAATTTTTATAAATTCAAAATCATAAAACTAATATTTAAAAAGTAATTCTACTGTAAAGTACTAACCCCCCAAAAAAAGAGCTAATAGCAAAATGAAAGCAAATGACTCAAGTGTGTTGGAAGAAAGGAAAAAAATTGGTACCCTCTGAGTTATGACATATCTTCATTCTTGATGTAAAATAAATGACACATGAGCTTTCTACCTAAGATGATTATGTTATACATAACCTCTCACACCCCACAAAATAAATAATAATTGACCCTTCTTGGTTCTAAAACTGACTCTTGATCCATATGATGGTGTTTTCTTCAACTAAGTGAAGTTGTCACAAAAATAATGGCCATATTTTTAGGATTTATATTCTGTGAAGTGGAATGAAATTGAGAAAGAGAAAAATAAATAAATTAAAGATTTATTTTTTATAAATTAAGATTCACTTATATTTTTATTAAAATTAACATGTACTTTAAATGGCAGGTAAAAAATAGGTAATGATTATTATTTTTTAGGAAAATATTTTTGTCTTCTAAAAAATTAATATTTTACTTTGTTTATTTCTTTAGTTCCCAAAAAAATTGGTACTAATATAAAACAATGTATTCCTTTTGAAAATTAATCAACTTCTCCCATAAAGAAGGTGGAATAATGTGAAAAAGAAATAGGAAGAGTGGGATTGTGAAGGAGGTAAAGCACAAAGGCAAAAGTAGAAACAAGATGGTATAGTATAGTAAATTTTTGTTGTTAATTTTTAAGCTCAACTTGTTATTTCAGCCCCTCAGATAAGATTGTCTCTTATACAAAAATATTTATGAGAAATCAAAAAAATATATTTAATTGGCTTAAGGAAGCAATCAAAGCACCTCTTAGGATTAACCATCAATGGCGTGATTTCCTGCAAATTTAGAATTTGAACGCCAAGTATATTCATATTCACCTTTTTCTCTTCTAGTTCTTTCCACTTTATATATATAATGTGAAAGTCAAGCAGCCCAATAATAATTATAAAAAAAGGTTAAAAGGGTTAATTAGGCATCCTCTTTTGGGTAATGTAATTTCAATTTCATTCACTTCTAACTGCATTGATTCAAACTAATTAGGCATGCTCTTTGGTGGTTTTGATCAAAATAAAAAATGGATTAAAATAAATTATTAAAATTTATATATTATACATTAATTATAAATATCAAATATAATAGAAATAAATTATGGTATGTCTATATATATTTAAGCTTATTTTAAAGTTGTGTTGAGGTTCTTTTTTTTCTGGTTAAAACCACTGTTATACAAAATTCTATTAGATTTTAATTAATTTAGCTTGAGTTGATTAAAGTTACATAATAAAAATAGAACTCTACCAAAAAAAATTTTTTTTTCATATACAAAAATAAAATTTAAAATTTTATTTAAGGGAAAGAGAATACTTACCACTACAACAAACTATCAGTTGATTATCTTAAGCTAATATTAATATTTATTTTAGAGAAATTTTCACTTAATTCTATTTAGAGATGTTAAAATTATACTTCACTCTCTTTTGCTTTAAAAACCTGCACTCTTCTCATTTAAAAGATAAGAAAATATATTATTTCATTTATGTTGATTAAAATACCTTATAATTATTATTTATGTAGTTAAATATTTATTTGACTAATATAAAAATTATTTTTAAAATTTAATTTAATTAAATTTAAAATTATTAAGTTTATAACAAAATAATATTTTTAATACATATTTTCTAATCAATTATAAAATTCTAAAAATTAATATTATCATTAAAGATATTTTGGTCAAAATGAATGAGAGTAAAGATTTTTAAAATAGAATAAAAAGAAATGTAATTTATGCTTAATTTTATTTTTAGAAATATATTTTTCATGGTTTGGATTTAAAAAAACTATTTAATGTTGAAATTTAAAAATTTTGCAAGATTTTATTTTTTGAAGTTAATCATATAATCAAATTTAAGCTGATGAAAATTATTTTGGATTGGTTAAATTAAAATAAAAAAAAATGGATAGATTAGATGCCTTTTTAGCCAAATAATTAAATAATTTGGTTGAATAAATAGACGAAACCTAATTGATCCAAACCGATATTCACATCTAGTTTTTATAAATAATTAGCTATTAATGGAGAAATAATTATTCTATATTTTGACAGAGGAATTCAACATATATAGAATTCACATGATGATTCCAGTTAATGCTAAACTGTGTTGACCCTAATCGCTTCATTAATTTACGAAAACCGTGATTAAATTGTCTTCATCAATATTTGATGTCATCTAAACAATAATTAATTAGGTCATTAGGTGAGTGCTAATTAAAGTTGGTGCTGTTTCTTGTATTTCAAAGATTTCTTAGATAATCACAATTTTTCTGAGCATTAATTAGTTTCCTAATACCAAATTAGTTTGACTTACTGGCTCCAATGTTGCAATCATACTAATTATAGAGAGGGACCAGCCTCTTTCTTTGGTTTAATTGGTTTTGGTTTTAATAAATTAATTAGGTAATACACTGACCTTTTCTAACTTTGCAAAAGCTATGATGTTTAATTAACATTTCGTTTATGATTATTCAGAAGCTCCAACGCAATTATACCTTGTCATTGAGCCGAAAGTTTTATTGCATTAAATCCAAACCCAACCAGAACATAATGTGCTTTATTTCATATCCTTTGTAATATTTGTAAAATATCGTTTAGAGACATTACATCTGCAAATACTTACATAATTATATGCATTTATAATAGGCTCAAAGAACTTTCATTTAAATCTCTTTAAATTACAAAAAAAATTAGGCTTAACGAAAAATATTGTGTATGGGTTCTCTGTAGTTAAAAATTAATATATTTCTCTTTGATAGGAAAAAGATAAAAATAAAAAAATTTAATTTTTAATTTATTCAGGATAGATCTCTATTAGTGTGAATCTTTTGTTTTTATCTCTTTCCTGTTATAGAGAATTACAATAAAGAATAAACGCAAATGATCAAAAATAAAAAATATTAGTTCTCTATAACTTGTTGAATTATGATTCAGATGAGTATGGATCTCTAAAGTATAAATTTTGATGAAATGATAAAGTGTGGAAAGAAAAAGAAAAAAAATACAAGTAGACCATAATCTATACATGATAGATCCATCATTTATCTATCTCTTTTTTTTTTCTTTCTCTCTCTTTCTCTCTATACTTTACCACTTAATCAAAATTTATAGGTTAGAGAATTTACAGTCGATTTAAATCTGTATTAAAAGAAGTACTCATGTTTAAATATCTTCAAATTATCAATAGAAATTTAAGTGTAACAAAAAAGAATTAGTGTCTCACAATATAATAAATCATAATTCAAATCTTTGTTAAAAAAGATAGTCATATTTAATACCTAATAAAAAATATTTATAAAAAACCAAAAAAAATCTCTTCAAATTAGTCTATTGTAATATAGATTTAATTTATATCTAACTTGTCATCTTAGTATGTTTTGTAGTTTATAAAATTATGTATAATGTCATATTAGAAATTTAAATTAATAAACTTAAATAATAACCTACATTTTGATCCTTGAAAGATAAGTAATAGTATAATTTAGTTTTTAAAAGATTATAATAAACATTTTTGTCCCTACTTAAAAATTATAATAATTAATTCATTAGTCTTTAGGTCATTAGTTATTAATGAAAAAGATAACGATGGACGTTAAATGTTAAATGGTCTTTAAAATATTAGAAGTATGTACTTTGTAATATCTAGTGTACTAACAACCAAAACTATAATAACAAGTGGAAGAAATTAACCATAGATTAACACTTAATCATTTTTTCAAAGTACGGCAAATAAACTTGTCTATCAGCATTTAACCATAAATCAATAAATAAATATTTAATATTTTTATCTAATTTTTTTATTAATTTATCCGGCACAAATTTTTAAACTATTAAAGTAAAAAATTATCATAAAAGTCATAGAAAAAGATATTAAGATATATTTGTTATCTTAACAATTCTAATTAAACATATTCAACATTTCAACTATATAATTAGTAAATAAACTAGCATTGATATGTAATGATTTTACCTCATATGCATATATTCTGTTTCTTACATTCAATTCACACAAATTGTGTCCACACATGCATGGGTGATTTCATTTATGATGTTATATTATTTTTTATGTATACACATGAGTGTTAGTAATTATGATGGATTAAATATTTTTATATATAATTTAAAATGTTAAATTAGTGAAGAAAGATATATTTAATCATATAAGTAACAAGAACAGAGAGACAGAAGAAGGTCATACAGACAAATTATTCTTTCTTCAAATTTCATTATTTATTGAAGAAAATAATTTACTTAACCTTATAAAAAAGTCTTATAGAATAAACTCTATAAGTATACAAATATTTAGCAAATGAATATTAACAAATTAGAGTGGGACATTATCAAATATAGGTGAATTTCCAAGTGTTAAAAATATATTTAAATTTGTGTGACTTGTAAGTAAATGAGAAATAGAATATATGCTACATATATGATAAAAATATTACATATTACTATTGGTTTGTTTATTGATTGTGTGCAATTGAAATATTACATATGTTTAGCTAGAATTGTTAGGATAATAAATTTTTTTTAATGTCTCTCTCTCTATCACTTTTATAATAATTTTTTACTTTAATAGTTCAAAAATAAGTAATATATAAATTAATAAAAAATTGTATAAAAATATTAAATATTTCTTTATAGATTTATGGTTAAGTGGTAATATACAAATTTATTTGGTTCAAGTCATTCTTTAAAAAACAGTTAAGTGTTGGTTCTTCTAGCTATTATTATAGTTAGATTGTTGGTATACTAGGGACTAAAAATATATATATATATTTTATCTTTTAAGAATTATTTAGTATTTAATATCCTTTGTTATCTTTTTCGTTAATGACTAATAGTTAAGAGACTAACGAGTTAATTATTATGATATTTTCAAGATTAAAATATGTATTATAATTTTTTATAGACTAAATCGTATTATTACTTATAAATCTAAAATTAATGATGTTATAAAAAGTATTAATATCAACATATTTTAAAATTTTGAAAATGATATTAAATCATAATATATTTTCAAAATTAAAAAAAAACTAAGAAAAATTTTAATTTTTGGGTCAAAATTATAAATATTTAAAAATTTATTAAACTCTGATTAATTTGATTGAAATTAACAAAAAATTTATAATAGGAATAGAACTCTTTTAAAAAAAGCTTTTCCATATACAAAACTCGAATCTAACAAGTGATTGGTTGGAATAGTAAATAGTCAATTTCTTTTAATAAAGTCTTATATTCAAGTTTTGTATATAACATTTTTTTTTAAAAGAACTCTATCTTCATTAAACTTTTAAATTTTATTAGTAAGAGATTAGTTAACTTTTAAATACTAATAGTTATAATAAAAAATATTTGAATTTAATATTTTATTTAAGAAGAATAAAATATTTATTACTTTAACTAACTATTCATTAATTAGGTAAAATATTAAATACTAAAAATAAACCTCCTTTTTGTTAGCTTGATCTAATTATTTCAAAAATGTTTTGTCTATAAAAAATTTCTGCATAACTACATAGTGTACGAAGCAAGAGAGTTGACGTTTGGAAGGCAGTCACATGTTGGTTCGGGTGGATGAGTGTAATGACCGCTATATCGTCGTATTATGACATGAATTCTATAAAATGAAAGCCGACGTTGAAAATGAGAAATTACCAAAAAAAGAGTACTACTTCTAGATTGAAATGCGTGTCATCGACAAAGAAATAAAGGTATTCTCATTGCTGCATGCCTTTCTTTTTGGCACATCTCAATCTTATTATTAAATGGTGCTTTCTTTTTCTCACTTTTCTTTGCTTTTACTCATCCCCACCTTCAATCTCTTTCAATGGTTCTCTGATTATTTTAGTGTTTGTTTGTTATTCTTTGCTTAATCATAATGTAGTCTTATCTATTACCTCATCCTTTGGTGATGCCTTATAAAATATAAAGCTAATTGAATGTCCAATTAATTTTTATTAATAAAGCCTAAGTACTTTTTAAGTTAACATTAAAAAATGAAAGGGAAAAGTCTGGTTGTGAATGCAGAGGACGCATTGCTCAATGCTAATCGGTATGGGCCATTCAATGCGATGCCGTATTTAGAAGTTTGAACAACAATTAACTTCTATTTTTCAGTAATAGTTAGGTGAATTATATTTTTATTTATTTTATTTACAAAATTACATTATTTTTTAGAGATAAAAAAATAAAAGCTCATTAATTTTAATTAAAATATCTTTAATGATAAAATTAATTTTTTAAAAATTACAATTTATTAAAAAATATATTTTAAAATTTTGTATTTCAATATTATTTATTTTGAGTTAAGAATGATAAGGTTAAATTATTTAAAATTTTGTAAAAAATACCTTTTTATATTGGTTAAAAATATATTCAATTATATAACTAATCAATATAAGAATATTTTCGTTAAAATTGGTAAATTATAAGTTTTTTTAATTTTAAGAATATAATTTGTCAAAACACATGAGAGATAGTGTACTTTTAGTGTCTCTTGTAAAAACGATTTATAATTTACTTTAATATTTAATATTAAAACATAGAGAAAAACTTATTTTTTAATTTCTAAAAAGTTATAATATACTTTTTAATTTATAAAAAAATTATAAAAGCCAACTCATTAATTCTTAAATTATCAATCCTAGACAAATATACTGACAAGACACATTAAATGAATACTAACTGGATGCCTTCTTAACTTAAAAGGTATACAAATTTGTTATTGAAATATTAATACTTAGGATTTCCCCTGGGAAACTCGGGGAAAAAGAGAGATCTTAAAGTTATCGTTGAGAAAATTTAAAATAAGATGGAGAATTAGAAGGCAAAATTCCTTTATCCAATGGGTAAATTAACCCTTATAAATGTGGTATGTAATGCCACCTCGGCATATATATTTTACGCAAATTCTCCCTTTCCCCACTAGCATTTGCGAAGATATTAATAGATTAAATTGCAACTTCCTTTAGGGATTTTCTACTGATAAAAAGAAAATCCACTTGGTTAATTGGGATGAAGTATGAAATCTTAAATCCCCAGAAGGCTTACAATTGCAAAAGCCAAAGAAATCCCAATGATAATGTCATCATTGCTCAAGAAGTTGTTGCTTACTTTAAAAGAAAAAAGAAATGTAAAACTAGTTGGATGATCATCAAATTGGACCTAGAAAAGGCATAAGATAAAATCAATTGGAACTTCCTCAAAGAAACTCTTCAGCTCTTTAATTTTCCCCAAAATTGGATTGATATTATTTGGGAATGCATCCGTTTGGTAAATTACTTGGTACTCATAATTAAATGGGTCATGACTGACTATATCAACCCGAAACGGGGATAAGGCAGGGGGATCGCCTATCCCCTTATCTTTTCACTCTCTGTATGAAGGTTTTCACAAAAATAATACAAATGGAAATTAATAACAACTATTGGAAACCAGCAATAATGAAAATTCTCTAACACATTTCTGAAGTTTTTAGGTCTGAAGATTAATGGTGATAAATCCACTATCTGGTTTTCACCTAACACTCCAAATAGGTTGAAGGAGGAAACTACGAATACACTTCAACTTAAATTCTCTAACAACCGTGGAAAAATACCTAGGATTTCCCTTAGGAACCTTGGCGAAAATGAGGGATCTTAAAGTTATTGTTGAGAAAATTTCAAATAATATGGAGAATTGGAAGGCAAAATTCCTTTTTCTAATAGGTAAATTAACCCTCGTAAATGTGGTTAGTAATGCCACCTCGTCCTACTTTATGGAAAGTCTCCCTTTCCCAACTAGCATTTTTAAGGATATTGATATATTAAACAACAACTTCCTTTGGGATCCTTTGTTGATAAAAAGAAAATCAACTTGGTTAATTAGGATAAATTATGCAAGCTTAAATCCTAAGGAGGATTAGAGATTGCAAAAACCAGAGATAGAAATCTTGCTTTCCTGACCAAGCTAGTTTGAATAATGCATGAAACAAAGAATACTATTTGGGAAAAACTTTGTTTGCATAGAGCGTCCCTCAAATCTTCAAATCATTCAATAATAGGCAAGTGCATAAGGCAAAGCTTTCTTTGAAATGGGACGCAAAATGAATCCTATATCTAGAAGAAAAACTAGATTCTGGATTGATAATTGGTGCAAACTTGGCACTCCAAAGAAGCTTCTCTTAAGCCCATTGAATGGTCACGATGAAAATCTCTTTGTGGCTAAGGTTTGTACTAATTTTGGGAGCTGGCAATGGGAAACAATCTCATACCCATTCCCAGTTAATGTTAAACATACTCTTCTAGCCTAGTTTATTAACCCTATGTCTAGTTCAGGTGCCTGATTCTTTGTCTTGGAACCTTTCTTCTGATGGCAGATCACAACTGAATCTGCGTATAAACTAATTTCTGAGAGTTTTCATGCTAAAAAAGAAGTTAATGCCTTGCTCATCCTATGCTAGGTGTGGAAAATTAATTGTCATAATAGGCATAAATTCTTCATTTGGTGCATCATGCATAATGAAATTCTTTGTAGGTCTAACTTAGCTTCCAGAGGTATAAACATCAGTAAAATTTGTTCCCTGTGTTAGATTAATTAATTAATTAATTATTTGTGGATAATATTAATTAAATATTATTATTATATTATTATAATTACAATTTAAATTTTGAATTTAAATTAAAATATTTAGAGGATATTCCACCAGAAAAGCTATTATATTAAGGGTTGTCACATTTGAAACTTTGAACCTTGAAGACTCACACTCTCTGTCGTCAGACGCTCTCTCTCTCTCTCAAAATTCTCTTAGAACATTGGAATATTGTGGTTGTAGAACTCTATCACTAATTCTATGGCTTCAACAGGTATGTACCACAAATCTTATTCTATTAAATTATATTATAAATTATGATCTGAATTTATGTCCCACTAAATTCAGATTCAATTTAATTTAGCAATTGGTATCAGAACCAAAGGTTTTTTTTTTAATATTAGTTAATAATTGATTTGGCTATAAAATCTTAATCACATAAAAATAAATTTATATCTATTTATACACATTATGCATACGTGTTTTCACATTATGAATCTATCTAAATTTTATTTAGCTCTATATTATGTTTAGATTATTTTGTTTGGATGTTTATTTTATTTTGGATAAATTTTTATGGGAATCAAATGTTTATTTTAAATTATGCATCTATTACCATGAAAATTGGATTACCGTGTTTTCCGTATAGAGACTTGAAAAATTCTGAAAAATTTTGTAAATTTTGAAACAAATTTGCACTTATGAAATCATGCAGAAGCTTGTTGTTGAAAAACAACACAACCACCGCTTGAACAATAGCCAAGGACGCAGGAAATCGCTGGTAAACGGCACTTTTTTTGCAAACCTTGGGTCAAGTGGTTCAATCAAACTTTGACAAATTTTTGGCAATTTTGAAACCATGGAACCCTTGCCCTGTAGAACATGGTGAAATCGCCGTTAAAACGGCGATGAATGACGCCAAAAATTGCCAGAAATCGCCGGATCTAGCGGCGGGTCCGATGGGGCCTTCGGGTCGGGTCACGAGACCCGACTGGAGGTTGAAGACGAGCCTCATCCAAAACGCACCGTTTCAAGCCTCAAAACGGCGTCGTTCTACTTAAAAACTAAACGACGTCGTTTCTCGGCTCACTAAAACGATATCGTTCTAGTAAACACCAAATGACATCATTTTTCAGCTTACTGAAACGGCGTCGTTTTGTGACATCCTGGGTAATAGATTGACGCAAAAAATACGTCGTTTTGTTAGGCGAATAATTCGCTGAATTGGTCGTGCTGGGTCTCGAACACGGGACGCTTGGGTTAGGCGTGAAATCCGTGACAGTTGCGGCACTCCTCGAAACTTAGTATTTTATCGTTTTAAAGTATATTCGTAGTATAATTTGCTTTAATTATTAATTGCATTTTAATAATTAAAATTAAATTTGCATAAATTTAATTTTATAACCAATTTTTTTAAAAACATCTAGTAATTGTGAGTTCGCCTATTGTGGACCCAATTATCATGATGTTTTTTGATTAATTAAAAAAAATCCTTTCTTTTTAATCAAATTAATTTTATTAATTGATTATTCCTTAATTGATTGGAATAAATAAAATTTTATATTATATTAATAATGTACATACCCTATCGGTGTGACAAAATTAATATAATTTTGAAAACTTAAGGCCTAAAATTCTGTCTGGCTAAAAGCCCTAATGCTTAAATAATATTATGCATCATATCGATGCAAATATTATCCAAAGCATTTGTTTGCCTGTTGTTTCCTATTGAGCCAAATTAAATGAGTTTTTTTGTTTTATTATAGTTTAGGACCCTTAGGCGAGATTATAATAAACAATCTTGATATTAATAGCTGTATGAAACTGAATTTTGTGAGGGAAATTTTGCATAATAATTATGTTGACTGGACATAATTAATATTTTCTGATTTTGTGGCTTCAACAATTTCTTCGATCCAACAGCTATCTTCAGTGAAAACTTTGAATGAGACTAACTATGATGATTGGAAAGAGTCCCTGGATCTGTACTTAATCATCACTAAGGAAGATTTGGCTCTTAGGGAACAGAAACCTGTTGATTTGACTAATAATTCTAGAGCTGTCGAACGGGCCTATCATAAACAGTGGCATGATTCAAACAGAATCTGTTTGAATGTTATGAAGTACACTATTGATAAGACCATTAGGCAGAGCATCCCGGATAAGGAATTGGCTTCAGAATATTTAAAGGCTATTGGAGAGAAATTCAAGAAGTTTGAAAAGAGTCAAAAGTCTTACGACATCTTTCTCCTTGACAACTGTCGCTATGATGGTACATCTGGAGTCAGTGAACACATTATGAAGCTTATCAATTACTACAACAAGCTGAAATCCTATGGAGTGGATTTGGGTGGGAGTTACTTAGTTTATCGAGTTTTGCAGTCTCTTCCCACTGAGTATGGGGTACTACACACTACTTACAACTCTTAAGAGGCAGAATGGTCTATTGACCAGATGATATCTGTTGTGACTCAAGAAGAAGAGTCAATTAAGAAGTCTGCTTCCTATCCAAAATCCATTAATTACTTCTCTCAGGGTTCAGGCAGCAAGACTGGAAAGGGTTATAAAAAGGGAAAGAAGCTTGAGAATCAGAGTAGTGGTAAAAAATATTTTGGGCCTAAGAAAGGTGGGTATCAAAATAAGGGCCAGAAGAAGAAGTCTTTTAAAGGGAAATGTCACTACTGTAAGAAGCCCGGTCATAGAATATCTGATTGCTTTAAGCTGAAAAATAAGCGTGAGAAAGAAGGTAATTCTCACACATTTGCCCCTCTAGCTCTTGTGTGTTTTGAATCTAATACCTTTGAAATGTCCTGTGATTCTTGGTGGTTGGACTCAGGAGTAACTGTTCATGTAACAAACTCTTTACAGGATCTCAAAAACAGGAGGAAACCAAGTGAAAGAGAGAAGACTATCATTGGAGTTGAAGGAAGCGCAGCCATAGTTGAAAGCATAGGAACCATTACTTTGAAATTACATACTGGACATTGTTTAATTTTGGAAAATGTTGTTTATGTACCCTCCTCTAGGAGAAATTTAGTTTCAAGTTCTTTGTTGGACATGTGTGGTTATTCCTTTAGGCAATCAGATGGTAAAATTAATGTTTATTTCAATTCAATTATTGTTGGGATTGCTTCCATGGTTAATAGATTGTACTTATTGAAGATCAGTAGCGATCTTGATATTGCTTCCTCTACATCTGCTAATGTTGTCATAGGACAAAAACGTCCTAGAATTGACGAAAGTTCATCCATGTTATGGCACCAACGTTTAGGCCATATTTCTAAAGAAAGACTGGAAAGGATGGTCAAACAAAAGGTGTTAGAAAACTTGGATTTCTCTGATTTTGAAGCCTGTATTGATTGTATTAAGGGAAAATTTTCTGCTAAAGCTAGAACAAAAGGGGCAAACAGGTCTAATAACATACTAGATTTAATCCACACAGATATTAGTGGACCCATTACTCCTGCAGCTATGGGTGGATTCAGATACTTCATCACCTTTATTGATGACCACTCTAGATTTGGGTGGATAAATCTGTTGCATGAGAAGTCTGAATCATTGAATGCTTTCAAAGTCTTCAAAGCAGCTGTTGAGTTGAAGACTAGTAAGGCTATTAAATCTATAAGATCAGATAGAGGTGGTGAGTATTATGACAGATATACTGAAACTGGCAGAAATCCTAGTCCCTTTGCTTTATTTTTGCAAGAACATGGTATTGAAGCCCAATATACCATGCCAGGTACCCCTCAACAAAATGGAGTTGCTGAAAGGCGAAATCGCATGTTAATGGATATGGTGAGGAGCATGATGAGTCATTCCTCTCTGCCAGAATTCTTATGGGGTGATGTCTTAAAAACAGATGCATATATTTTGAATCAGGTCCCTAGTAAATCTGTGCCAAAGAATCCATATGAGTTATTCACAGGTAAAAGTCCCAGCTTAAAACATCTTCGTGTATGTGGTTGTAAGGCAGAAGTGAGACCATATAATCTAGAGCTCAAGAAACTGGATTCAAGAACTGTCAGTTGTTTCTTCATTGGGTACTGTGTTGGTTCTAGAGGTTGCAAGTTTTATTACCCTTCTCACACTTCCAAAGTCATTGAATCTGACAGAGCAATCTATTTTGAAGATGATTTGGGTAATGGGAGAAATGCACCAAGAACCATTAAATTACGTGATGAATTCACTAATCTTCCCCTTCTGACCTTACCAACTCCATTTACTGAAATTGGCATTGATGTTGTTGAAAATCCAGAAGCTCCGACTGTTACAGACTTTCAGGAGCAAGATATGGAGTTGAGATGATCTCAGAGAATTCGCAGACCTGCTATTCCAAATGACTTTGTGGTTTATTTGTAGGAATGTGAATCTGATATTAATGATGGCACAGATCCCACTTCCTATAATGAGGCAGTAGTAAGTCTTAACTCCCATGAATGGTTGAAAGCCATGAATGAGGAGATTGCTTCTATGTATTATAACCATGTTTGGGAACTTGCTGAATTACCAGAGGGATATAAGCCAGTTGGTTGTAAATGGGTCTTTAAGACCAAGCGGGGAGCTGATGGTGAAATTGAAAGGTATAAAGCCAGACTCGTAGCTAAGGGCTACAATCAAAAGGAAGGCATTGACTACACAGAGACCTTTTCCCCAGTGTCTACAAAGGATGCCTTTAGAGTTGTCATGGCTCTTGTTGCACATCTTGACCTTGAACTTCACCAAATGGATGTCAAGACCGCCTTTCTGAATGGGAATTTTTCTGAAAATGTGTACATGGCTCAGCTAGATGGATTTATCGAGACAGAGAAGGAACATCTTGTGTGTAAGTTAAATCGATCTATTTATGGGTTGAAACAAGCCTCTAGACAGTGGTACTTGAAATTTCATGAGGTTATCATCTCACTTGGCTTCATTGAGAAAGCTTTTTATCAGTGCATTTATTAGAAATTTGATGGGAAAAATTTTATAATCTTAGTTCTCTATATTGATGATATCCTATTAGCAAGTAACTCGGTAAATTTCTTGAATGAGACTAAACATTTGCTGTCATGCCACTTTGAAATGAAAGATCTGGGTGAAGCCTCATTTGTTTTGGGAATCCAGATCCATCGTGATAGATCTCGTGGTATATTGGGTTTGTCTCAGGTGAGTTATATTGATAAAGTATTGAAGAGATTCAACATGCACTCTTGTACTGCTTGTGCTGCACCTGTACAGAAAGGTGAGAAATTGTGCAAATCTCAGTGTCCTCAGAATGATGATGAGAGGATTATAATGGATAAAATCCCATATGCTTATGCAGTAGGCAGCCTCATGTATGCTCAGGTATGTACACGTCCAGACATTGCTTTTCCGATTAGTGTGCTTGGCAGATACCTGAGTGATCCTAGTCATGACCAATGGAAAACTGCTAAGAAAGTTATGAGGTACCTTCAGGGTACAAAGCATCACATGTTGACTTACAGGAAGTCTGAGCCTTTTGAGATTGCTGGCTATTCGGATTCAGACTATGCATCTTGTGTTGATGATCGTAAGTCCACTTCTGGATACATCTTTATGATGTCTGGAGGAGCTGTTTCATGGAAAAGTGCCAAGCAATCTATTACAGCTACCTCGACTATGGAAGCAGAATATGTCGCTTGTTATGAGGCCACCCGCCAGGTTATATGGTTGAGGAACCTAATATCTGGCATGCATCTTTTTGATTCTGTATCGTGTCCTCTAACCATATATTGCGACAGTTCGTTTGCTATGTGCTTTTCTCAAAACTATAGGAGCTCTAGTCGTACTAAACATTTTGATGTTAAGTTCCTATTTGTTAGAGAAAAGGTTGCTGAATCTCAGACTCGTTTGGTTCACATTTCTGGTGAACATATGTTGGCGGATACGTTGACCAAAGGCTTACCCGTAGGAGTATTTAAAAATCATGTAACTCATATGGGTTTGATTAAATCTTTTGATGTAGCCTTGGTTTAGTGGGAGTCTGGATTGATTTGTTGTGATGTATACATTTTGTATTCCATTCGTTCAGGCATTGAAACTTTATTTTTTATTCACTTGTTTCCCTATTGGATTCAGTGATCTTGTGTTGTTTCATTTCTGGACTTTGTATTATGAATGGATTTTGTTTCGACGTATACATTATGTATTCCATTCGTTTAGATAATGAAAATTTATTCTATTCATTTGTTTCCCTATTGGATTCAGTGATCTTGTGTTATTTCATTTTCTGAACTTTGTATCATAAATGGATTTGTTTTTAAACTATACATTATGGATTCCATTCGTTTAGATATTGAGATTTTTTTTCTATCACTAGTTTCCTTATCGGATTTAGTGATAGGTTTGATCACTTACTGACCCATCTGGGTAGAGGACCCAACCACAAGCCTTATGTTAGTTAGTAATCATCCTATCAGACTACTGACTGAGAATAAATGAGAGAGAGTATTCTTCCATAATTATATTAATATTCGATTAATATTATCCAAGTGGGAGATTGTTAGATCAATTAATTAATTATTTATGGATAATATTAATTAAATATTAATATTATATTATTATAATTACAATTTAAATTTTGAATTTAAATTAGAATATTTAGAGGATATTCCACCAGAAAAGCTATTATATTAAGGGTTGTCACATTTGAAACCTTGAACCTTGAAGACTCACACACTCTCTGCCGTCAGATGCTCTCTCTCTCTCTCTCAAAATTCTCTTAGAACATTGGGATATTGTTTTTGTAGAACTCTATCACTAATTCTATGGCTTCAACAGGTATGTACCACAAATCTTATTCTATTAAATTATATTATGAATTATGATCTGAATTTATATCCCACTAAATTTAGATTCAATTTAATTTAGCACCCTGTGGATCAGGGAGGACGAGAGCTTACAACATCTCTTTAAAGACTACCCTTTATCAACAAGAATTTAAAACTTGGCTACAAATCTAAAGACAATCAATTATTCTGATTTTTTCTTTGGTAAAAGGCAATTCCACTAATCTTACTCGAGCTTTTCTTAATGTTACTTATGGGACTATTTTTATTTATATTCTTTGGGGCATTTAGACTGGCAGGAACAAAAGAATTTTTGATAATGTTGATTTCAAGCCAGAGTGCATCTGGAGTTTGGCTAAAAATAAAGCAATTGAATATATATTCTTTGCTGCAGATATCCCTAAAAAACCTTCTAATCAAACTGTTCAAGTCTGATGGAACCCCCTTCACCTGGGTGGTTTAAATTAAATAATGATGATTCTTTCTTGGGGACTCCTCTTAGTTACTTGTCAGTATATGGTACTATTAGGGACCACAATGGTTCCTGGATCACTGGTTTTTCTAAATTATTGGAGTTAGGAAATAATATCTTGACTGAGCTTTGGGCCATCCTTATTGGCTTCTCTCTAGCAAAAGATATAAGTTGCACCTACCTGATTATGGAATCTGATTCTTCAATAGCTATCCCCTTCTTGAAAAATGATGATATTACCAACACTCATCCTTTATATCCCTTAATTGCCTAGTTTAGGTCAATTTGGAAAGGGTTTAATCAATTCTCACTTAATCATATCCACCGTGAAGCTAATAGCTATGCAAATGGGCTAGCTAAGTGTGCTTCAATAAGACAATATAATTTCCAATGTTTTGAAGTTGTGCATAATATTTTTTCTTGTCTTCTCAATACTGATTTAGGAGCGATTGTGTTTCCCGAAGAGTAGGAATTGGGTGAGACTTGTATCTCCCTATATTTTGAGCTTTTTACCTGTGTACTCTCTTTCTTGTTTTAATTAATTCACTAATTTACAAAAGCAAAAGATTAAAAGATATATTAATTAGTCCTTAAAAGATTTAAAAATATACTAATTGATCTTTGAAAGATTAAAAATATAATAATTGGTCCTTAAATTGCAATATTTTGCCATGTGCACACCCACTTTCTAGTCAGATTATAGTAGAAATAAAATAAATTAAAGCCTTTTTATTTAGTTCTCTACTCACTTCCTATCTTTTCATGTAATGCCTCTCATTTCCAACACACCAACTCACAAAATCACTCCTTACAATATATCATTCTTACAAATGGGCATAATTACCACTATTATCATCTACCACTGATAGCTCAAAGTTATCATCAATAAATCTAGCCCTCAACTCCAGAGTCATAACCTCCAAGTTGCCATGTCACACAAACAAAGTTGATATCTCCTTTGAACATAGTCATTGATATTGGTAAGAAATCTCAAGCCCTACAAGTTCATTGACATGATTTGGATCCACAATCACAAGAAATCCATGTATGTTTTCATTTATATTAACCTTTGTAATAACTTGAGTTATGCGTATCAATCATATTAATTTGATGCTTTTACTGTAGGGTCTCATTCATTAGCTTTTGAATTCACAACCAACTGAAAACAATGAATTTCAAATGACTAGATATTAGATCTTGGCAAAAGTGCTTAGAGAGAAAACAAGACATGTTGGAGAGAAAGGTTGTGGGGGGGAAGCCTACAAGAAAAAGAATCATAAACCAAAATGAAATTGATGTTAGGGTGTCATATGCCATTGAGAGTATATGCCTACAAAAATGAAAGTTAAGATGGAACAAAGGATCCAAAAGGAGCGAGCTCAAATGGAACAAAGGATGCAGTAAGAGCAAGCTCAAATGCAAGATGAGATTGATTTCAGTATTAATGCATAATTAGCTACCTTAATGGGAAGATTGCAACAAGTATTTTTTTTACTTTAATTGGTTACTTTAATATTGATTGCCTATCATATTTTATATATGTTTTAATATATAATATTTTCCATTTTTTTAGGGGCAATTTCAAGTTAATGCTTCAAATATTGTTGACAATTCACCAAGTAGAGAGAATCAAATGGTGTAATTTTGGTTTTATATATACTCAGTACATTAAAAGGGAAAAATATAACATAACTTGTGCTAAGACATTGAATCCTCTGTGCAGGTTGATAAGTCTAGGAGCAATGACTATAAGATATACTATGAGTCTTATAGATACTGAGACTTGTTCCTTTGATGCTATGGAATGTAATCTTGTAGCTTGTTTTGGTGATAGAAGGAGATCTAGTATTGTTGATGATGTGACTGTTAGAACCATGTAACAAACTACAAAAGATTCTATTCTGAGTTTTTTAAAATTAAAATTCATATTGACTGTTAGGATCAATCTTTTAAGTCCTTTTCTTTAGGCATGATCTGATTATTTGTTTCCTATTTTTTAGGCATGATCTATAGTGGTTTATTTATCTGTTTTGCTTCTGTCTTATAAATATGTTGTTTCACATATGAATAAATTATACACCTTCTACAGTTACAATTTCCTTAATGTTTCCTTTATCAAATACACTTTATATCTGTTGTTAGAAATAAAACAACATATTGGTATCAGAGCTATTATCTTTTAGGGATCTGAGTTGAGATAAACACCAATGGAGGGAGATACATCACAACAAGTCCACCACCAATTTTTGATGGTGAGGAATATGAGTTATGGGCTGTAAGAATAATCAGTCATCTTGAAGCATTAGATCTTTGGGAACATGTGGAAGAAAACTATGAAGTTCCTGAGTTGCCTGCAAATCCAACAGTGGCTCAGATGAAGAGTCACAAGGAAAGGAAGACAAAAAAGGCTAAGGCCAGAAATTGTCTTTTTTCTGCTGTGTCAAAAATTATTTTTACAAGAATTATGAACTTTAAATTTGCCAAAGAGATTTGGGATTATCTCAAAAAGGAATATCATGGTTGTGAAAGAACCAAAGGCATGCAAGTGCTCAACTTGGCAAGAGAATTCGAGATGCAGAGCATGAAGGAGACAGAAACAATCAAAAGCTATGCTGACCAGCTATTGAGTATAACAAATAAAGTGCGGCTTCTCGGGAGGGACTTCCCAGATGAACGAATAGTGCAAAAAATTCTGGTTACTATACCTGAAAAGTATGAATCAAAGATATCAGCATTGAAGGAGTCAAAGGATCTATCAACCATCACCTTAGGAGAACTAATAAATGCTTTACAGGCGAATGAGCAAAGAAGAATGATGAGACATGATGAGATTGTACAAGGTGCTTTTCATGCAAAAGCACAAAATTTAAAAGGTGGCAAAAACAAGAAGAACAACAAATGGAAGAACAAAAAGTCAGAAGACTCCAACAAGCATCAAGGTGAGACTTTTCCCCCATGTCTATATTGCAAAAAGATAAACCATCCTCAAAGAAAATGTTGGTGGAGGCCAGACATCAAGTGCAGAAAATGTGGTGATTTGGGACATGTAGAACGAATTTGCAAGTCTAAATCGGAGGAGGTGAAGGTAACTATGGAAGAACTAGAAGATGAACAACTCTTTATTGCAACATGCTTTGCTACAAGCAACAGTTCCAGTGACTCATGGTTGATAGACAGTGGCTGCACAAATCACATGACCTACAACCAGAATCTCTTTATAGAGTTAGACAAAACCATCGTTTCCAAAGTAAAAATTGGAAACGGTGACTTCATCTCAGTCATGGGAAAAGGGACTATTGCTATTGAAAGCTTGGCAGGTCTGAAACATATCTCTGATGTCTTATATGTGCCTGATATTGACCAAAATTTGCTCAGTGTTGCATAGCTTGTAGAAAAGGGATTCAAACTCATATTTGAAGACAATTGGTGCTTGATCAAAGATGCAAGAGGTAAAGACGTATTTAAGGTGAAAATGAGAGCTAAAAGCTATGCTCTAAATCTTATGGAGGATGAGCAATTAGCTTTTTCAAGCACAACCACCAATTCTGAACTATGGCACAAAATACTTGGGCATTTCCATCTTTCAGGACTGTTATACATGCAGAAACATGCCTTAGTGAAAGGTGTCTCAATGCTTGAAGACAAGTTGGTAGATTGTGTAGCCTGCTAATATGGAAAGCTAGTCAGAAAACCATTTCCTCGAACAGCTTGAAGAGCAACTCAAAGGCTACAATTGGTTCACACAGATGTAGGTGGACCTCATAAAGTATCATCTTTAAATGGTAGTTTATACTATATTACTTTTATTGATGATTATACAAGATATTGTTGGATTTATTTCTTTAAATCCAAGATTGAGGTTGCTAGTATTTTCTGGAAATATAAAGCATTGGTGGAAAATCAAAGTGGTTGCAGATTGCAAATACTAAGATCTGACAATGGGAAGGAATACACAAATGAAGTTTTTCATAAGTTTTGTGAAGAAGCTAGCATTGAGCACCAACTCACTGTGCCTTACACCCCACAACAAAATGGTGTAAGTGAGAGAAAAAATAGAAGCATCATGGAGATGACAAGGTGTATGCTGCATGAAAAAGAGTTACCAAAGAAGCTATGGGCAGAGGCTGCAAACACTGCTATATTCTTGTTAAATAGGCTTCCAACCAGAGTTTTGAACAAAAAAAACTCCATTTGAAGGCTGGTTTGGGTACAAACCAGACTTACAGAATTTAAAAATATTTGGTTGTGTTTGTTTTTCTTATGTTCCACAGGTTAAAAGAGACAAACTTGATAAAAAGGCAGAACTTGGAGTTTTCATTGGATACAGCAACACTTCCAAAGCTTACCGAATTTTTCAACCACAAAGTGGAAAAATTCTTGTGAGTAAAGATGTCAAGTTCATGGAAGATCAACAATGGAGTTGGGAGGAGCCAATGTAACGACCCCCTAATACATCATACACAATGCTTATCTGATTAGCGAAAGCATATCGGTTAGTTTACATGGTTATTCCCTATGTGGGGATGTCAGGGGATCGCTACTGGTTGAGCGTAACCCAAATAGACTTTCCATTGTCCATTCAGATTCCGTTCAACCCTGATTCACACGCATCTAAATAAATACACATACATACATCATCAATAACTCTGGAATGAAACTAAAGTTCATACATACGGCGTACTATCATTAAACTCAACATCCAAAACTCATATACATATACTGTCAAGCATTCACATACATTCTAACTGAATTTCTCAAGTTTACAGCGGTAAACCCTACCGAAAATTCGGCAGAGTTTTCTCTGTATTTCGATCATATCCCAAGTACAAAATTACCTGTTTAAAATCAAACAACCAGTCCAACAACAGTAATAAACATACTTAACATAAATCCATATACAGCAACGTCAATTCATCACTACAATCCATATATACTATCTGAAATATTACATGTACATTTAGTCCAATCCATACAGAAAACATAAGAGACAGAACCTGATAAACAACAACGTCATCAAAGTATATGTACAAACGATTCAAGCCTAAGCTAAAGCATCCTCCGGCCTATCCTCAAGTCAGTCTCGGCTATCGTCTGGGTTCCTGTCCCTGTCCCTGTTCATCTGAGTAAACAACCTAATGAGATATGAATCCCAGTAGAATAATTTACAATTCAAATATCATTCAAAAACCAGTTGAATACTCAGCGGTGCGAACACCGAAATCATCTTCCCGAAATCAATTCGAAAACAGTGAAATACCTTATCTTTAAAAATCATTTTGATTACATGGAAATCGCTGCAGTTAATCGAAATCATAAAAATCCATTTCTTTGAAAATCAATTATCGAAGTCAAGTAAAATCCCATACCCAGTGTATCTCAATCCACGTTGGCTACAAATCCGCTGTAACCAAATATAAATCCTCTTCTAATTGCACTTAGTCTAGAGAGAATACCTCTCTTATCGTTGGGTGTGATCCGTAACACCAATCACCCGAATCAAGCCTATATCGTGAGTGTGATCCGTAACACCAATCACTCACTCAAGGACCGGGTGAGAATCAACATCTAGGGCGTCCCCTAGCATGTGCACATACGCCAATTCTCATCCTCATACAGTCTATTCGAACTCACATGCACTCGGTCGGCTATTCCTCAGGGTTCTAGGGTATTACGCCTAAATCAAAACGTTTCCCCGTGTAGGTTATCCACCCTTATACTCCCTAAATATTTCTTAGGGTTGTCCTGGTTTAACGCGTAATCCCTAACTCAGTATAGGCTAAATATGATAAAAATAATCTCGTTTAAAAGCTTCCTTTACTAGGGATACTTAACGGCCATCCCATACCGACTATCAAGTACCCAACCCTAAGTAAAGCCGTCCTAAAGGCATCTAAACTCGATAAACAAGGTGTCTAACATGCAATTAGGGTTGTCAGCACACAGGCATGTAATTTATCCCATCGAAAGCAGCACGCAATTTCATGCAAGTCATCTAAATCATTCAGGTATTCACTAAATCAATTCTAGGGTTCGGGAAGTGTAAATTATCCTACCTGGTCTCCGAATGCTCTAAATCACTTCAAAATTCCATGCAGTCTCGATTTTTGAGCCCGATTAATTTCCTGGACATAAAATTAAACATTTAGGCTCATCACGTCATCCAATTTTCAATCCCAAACTCGGTTACACAGCTACCTAGGTTAGTTAGTTGCCTAATTACGTTCGGCAATCATTTCAATCAACTACCATCATTTTTTGGGAAATTGAACCTTACCAATGTGTCCGGATGATGGAATTCTGTGTCACGGTGGTCTCAGTTCCTCCCGATGCACGTCCAGAAGCTCCGGCACGGCGGCACACGGTGACGCACGGCAGCGTATGGTGGTGCACGGCGGAGGGGTGCAGTTTGCCTCAAAAATCACACCACGGTGAAGCCTGCAAGTCCAGGAGTCTGAATACGGTGGTGGCGCGGCGGTTCACGACTGTTTGGGTGGTGTTTTTCGGCCACGAAGCTTCTCGCACAGCAGACGGAGTTTCCCTTGATTCGGGAGCGTCCGACCTCCTTTCGACGGTGGCGAGCTACTGCAGGAAGCTGGCAGCTCGGGCTACACGGTGGTGGGGGCGGTGACGGTCAATGGCGACGGACGGTGACGATTCAAGCTGGAGAAGTTTCGCGCGATGAAGGGGAAAAATGACGTCTTTCCGGTGGCTCCGGCGACCGTTGGTGGCCGTGGTTGGTTGCTGGAGGTTGTGGGCAGTGAGGGCTATCGGTTGGTGCCCTTGGTGGTGGCCCACGGTGGCTGTAGCGGGCGTTCACGGTGGAGGAAGGAGGAGAGAGAAGAGAGAGAGGAGAGAGAGAGTATGGTGAGGAGAGAGAGAGAAATGAGAGAAATAGAGGGAATTCGTGTAATTTAAAGCCTCCAGAGACGATTCTGACTTTTCCCAGGCCACCCGGGGATGTTTTAAGGTGTCGGCATCCTTCCAGATGTTGGCACACATTTCTATGCAAAGGTTTTGACCTCCGTCAACAAAATTGACGCACGAAACTTCTTCCGTCAGTTTCTGATCGCCTGATTGCATTTCTTTCTGTTTAATCGTGTTTTTGGCTTCGAATAATCTTTCGTTTCAATTTACTATCCTCGAAAGTCATGTCAGGCTTCGTTTAAAAGGAATTAGGGTTAAAAATCAAATTTTATCTTTAAAAATTCTTTCAGTTGTTACAGCCAACAAGCAAGCAGCTGCCAAAAACCTCACAATTTTTAAAGGATGATGTTGATGACATTCTTGTCAAAGGTACAAGGTCTTTACCTGAGATTTATCAAAGGTGCAATGTGGCTGTCTTAGAACTTGCAACATTTGAAGAAGATGAGAAAGATGACAAGTGGATAACTGCCATGAAGGAAGAGCTGAAAATGATTGAAAAAAATGACACATGGGAACTAGTGGACAGACCTCAACACAAGCAGCCTATAGGAGTCAAATGGGTTTATAGAACCAAACTCAATTCAAATGGTTCTATAAATAAATACAAGGCAAGGTTGGTGGTGAAAGGCTATGCTCAGTTGTTTGGAGTAGATTTTTCAGAAACATTTGCCCCAGTTGCACGCCTTGATACAATTAGAATGTTGCTTGCCTTGATTGCACATAAAGGGTGGAAAGTTTATCATTTAGATGTAAAATCTGCTTTTCTAAATGGTTACTTGCAGGAGGAGATTTATGTTGAGCAACCTAAGGGGTTTCTAATCAAAGGAGAGGAAGAAAAAGTTTACAAGTTGAATAAGGCCTTATATGGTCTTAAACAGGCTCCAAGGGCTTGGTACAACAGGATAAATGATCATCTTCTAAATCTTGGATTTGTCAAAAGTCCAAGTGAAGCTGCATTATATGTGAAGTTTTTTTATGCAAATTTAATCATTGTTGTTGTCTATGTTGATGATCTGCTTGTGACAGGAAGTGATGAGAAACTTATAAAGAAGTTTAAAGTTGAAATGCTCAAAGAGTTTGAAATGACAGACCTTGGCTTGATGAGTTTCTTTTTGGGAATGGAGGTGAAACAGGATCATGGTGGACTCTTCATTTGTCAAAAGAAGTATGCAAGGGAAATACTAAAAAAATTTCATATGGAGGACTGTAAAAGTACAACAACTCCAATAAACCAAAAGGAGAAGTTTAGCAAGGATGATGAAGCTGAAAAAGTTAATGAAAAACATTATAGAAGTCTGATTGGTTGCTTATTGTATCTTACTGCAACCAGACCTGACATTTTGTTTGCAGTAAGTATACTTTCAAGGTTCATGCATTGTGCTAGTGAAGTTCATTTTCAAGATGCTAAACGAGTTGTTAGATATATTAAAGGTACTGTAGACTATGGTATGATGTACTCTCATACTCATGAGTTTAACCTTCATGGATACTCTGATAGTGATTGGGCAGGTTGTATTGATGACATGAGAAGCACATCTGGTTACTGTTTTTCTTTTGGTTCTGGAGTTTTTTCCTGGTGCTCTAAAAAGCAAGATGTTATAGCTCAATCAACCACAAAAGCAGAATATGTAGCTGTTGTTGCTGCAGTGAATCAAGTTCTTTGGATCAGGAAAATCATGACAAATTTGCATATAGAGCAAGAAGAAAGTACACAGATTTTTGTGGACAACCAGTCTGCAATTTCAATTTCCAATGATCCGGTGTTTCATGGCAAAACAAAGCATTTCAAGATAAAGTTTTTCCTTCTAAGAGAAGTTCAGAGGGAAGGAGAAGTCAAGTTACTACACTGCAAAACAGAGAATCAAAGTGCTAACATTCTGACCAAGGAACTTCCAAAAGCCAGATTTCAATACTTAAGACAAAAGCTTGGAGTTTACAGTTCCAAAGTCAAGGAGGAGTGTTGATGATGTGACTGCTGGAACCATGTAAAAAATTGCAGAATATTATATTCTGAGTTTTTTAAAATTATAAGTCATATTGACTGTTAGGATCAATCTGTTAAGTCCTTTTCTTTAGGCATGATCTAATTAGTTGTTTCCTATTTTTTAGGCATGATCTGTTTAGTGGTTTCCTATTTTTTAGGCATGATCTGTAGTGGTTTATTTATCTATTTTGCTTCTGTCTTATAAATATGTTGTTTCACATATGAATAAATATATGCCTTCTGTAGTTACAATTTCCTCAGTGTTTCCTTTACCAAATACACTTTATATCTGCTGTTAGAAATAAAACAACAAGTACATGTTAGCATGATACTCACCCACATTTGGCTTTTTCTTAGGTGATGCTCTCGTATCTTACATAACTTTCTATTGAATTTTTTTATTGTGTAATTATTTTATGCTTAGTCATGTAAGTTTCATCTCTTGTGGTCATATATATATATATATGTATGTATGTATGTATATTGGTGTGAGCAAATGTGAGCTGTATATATACTTTATGTTGTCAAATGGTGTGTTATTTTACTGGTTTATTGGCTACTACATTTCTATTAGATAAATGTTGTCAATTGGTGTGCAACGTGTTGTATTAGGTCATTAGTAATATAAGAATATTAGAAAAAAGGACTTTCACCCTAAACCTTCCAACTCAGCATTCCCATTATATATTTTGACAATTTTTAAATGGAGGGATCAACTCAATAATGATTTCCATCATGGGGGACCAACTAAAAATTAGTAATCAAGAGGGACCAAATTGAAAAACTATTAAACTTGAGAGATCAAAATGAAATTTTTGTCTAAATTTTTTCATTTACTTATAATAACTTAATGTGGACATCATAAATGACTATATAATAATAATTTCTCGTAATCTTTTTGCTAGAATTTGAGAAAATAGGAAGAATAAAAGATTAAGTTGGCTCAAAAAACATAAATAAAGAAAGAGAATTATAAAGGAATGCACAAAACAATGACAATTTTTTTAATCTCATGTTGCAAAAAATCCAAAAATAATTAATATCAAGTGGATTGATTTCAATTAGATTAGGTCAAGTAACTTAATAAGTCCCCAATATTTTTTTAAAAAAATTAAACCTTCTTAAAATTTTTTAACCCACAAATGCATATGGTTTTTATCGAATTCTTATAGGTTAATATAGGGGTATTTATTGGGTCGAATCAACTTAGCTAACCCAATTCAACTTGCCAAATTGGGTTAGGTTGGTTCAGATCAATTGTTTTAACCCATCAGTCTATGAGTTTGATTAGCGGGTTTGGAAATCGAACCGCCAATCTACCCGATATATATATATATATATATATATATATCATTTTGTGTTCAAACTATGCGTTTTACCCAAGTCCTCTACCTTTACGTTCTAATTATTTATTTTCTTCAATTCTTCCAAAGTTCAAACCTAGTTTTTCGAGTAACAGAGAGAGGCAGAGAGCAGCGTGCCCTAGAGTAGCAATAACTAACTAGCTTCTAGTGCTAGCGTTCGTACAATGTCTGTCCAACATCTATTCAACATTTGTGGTGAAAATCAGCAATCTTTATAGTAAAGCAAGTTCAAAAATCTTTAGTCTTCAGTTCACTTCATATTCGTCAATCATTACAACAGGTTTGAAAATGTTATGAACTTCAGTTAAATTTGGTTATATGTCTCACTTGTCACTTGTCCGTGGTGAAACAATTAAGCTTTTAATTTTATGATTTCTTTGATTAATTGTCTTAATCTTTGTCCATGGTGAATTAAACTTTTAACCTGCCTAAAAATGGCTAAACATTCAAGACTAATCCAAATCCAAAGCCAATAAAAAAAAAAGAAAAATGAAGAAAAAAATTGACTAGAACCAAACTAAAACCAACCTGCTAGTTTGCAGGTTAGGTTGGCTAGGTAACCTAACTCGCCTCCAAGTGATCTGTTCGATTTCACTTTTTCCCCTAAGTCGAACCAACTTGACCTGTGCACACCCCTAAGTCAATCAAGCTATATTCATCATTCGGACAATACTTTTATTTTTTTTTATTTTTTACAAGTATTCTCTAACTAAAAGCGATGGCGCCGATGAATACTAAATGTGGATACATCTTTTAGCAGAATTTAAATTTTAGTTCGTTACGTTGTGAAAAATTAATTTCTTTTATTATATTCAACCTTTGTTGGAATCCCTAAACAATACTAATTATTCTATATTTATTCCACATTAAATGCCATTAATGAAAAATTAATATTAATCAAAGAATCCACCAACTCTGATTACTTTATTTGTGAGTCAATGATTTTTAACGTGAGAGTTATTAGAATTGATGAGAATTAATATGAAAATCTCCACCAAGTCTGAATTCCTTATTTTAGCATATCCTTATTAATTGATTTATAATTGAGAGTTATTGACAATTAATGAAAAATTAATATGAAATTAAATCCACAAATTCGAGACAATATATATATATATATAGAGCACTGTTACTTGGTGAAATGATAATAAAATTGGTTTCTTCTTTTTCTTCAGTCAAGATTGGAGATCAATTTTGGTCAGACAATGAAGTACCAAATGCTTTTGGAGGCTCTGTATATTTTTCTCAAAATATTTGGTACCTCATTGATCTGATTAAAATTATTGTTTCCACTAAACGACTCCTATACATGAATGCGGCTACTGGCTTCTTGAAATCTTGGAGATAAATTTTGGTCGGCTCCTGAATTATCAAATAAACGTTGAGATATATTTTTCTTAAACTATTTGGTAATTCAGTGAGTCGATTAAAATTCTATTTTCCGGAAGCAGAAAAACATCAAGAATGTAGCTTAGTCAATTGATTGGAGATGGGTTTTGATCGACTAACGAACTTCTAAATACGTGAGTATTCTTTGAGTTCCACCTCTTAGAATAAACAACTATGACTTCTGAAGTTTTGCTCTTGTGCTTCTATCCTTTTAGTTTTATACAGGTTTTCTGTATTAAAGTCAATTTTTTTAAAAAATATTATTACATACAAATATGAACACTTTTTTTTAATAAAAATTTAAATTTTAATTCGTTATATTAATAAAAATTCACACCTTAATTCTATCCTGAGAAACTAATTTTTTTTTTTGTATTTAACTTCCATTTATTCTGGTGCATTTATTTAATTGTCTACATTGAAGAAAAAAATCATAAATATGAAATGTAGAAAAATATTATTATATATGGTGCATTAATATCGCATTAATATAGATAGTTGACTTGTTATTAAACCGTGATTATTTTTTATTCTTACCTCTCATATAATAATTATTTCTTTCACTTAATAAGTTTATCAATTAACACTAATAATAATCAAAATTATTTTTAAATTATCAAATAACTTTATATACGATGAGTATTTTTACAAAGTCTACTTTTGAATTAAAAATTCTTATCATGAATATCATTCGTAGAAAATTTAACGTTAATCCAGAGTTACTTGATAGCTCGTTAATGTACACAGATTAATGCACTCTATAGTTATCCTGTGTTTTCAAAATTAGGTATGAAAGATCATTATAATTATAATTGTACGTAAGAATAATGATTTTATGAACTCCAAATCAAGAAATCTCTAATTATGAAGCAATAATTACAATATTCAGAATAATTTGTTTTGATCAATTGGATTTATTACTATAATTATAATTATTAAATTATAAAAATAAAATTAATTTGATAATAATAATTGATAAGTAATGTTATATTAATAAATTTAATGAAATTTTTAAATATCAATATATTAGTTTAAAATAAGATTGTTAATGTGCATTTAAGGCATATTTAATATAATTAATAATGCTGATGTATTGTCGTTTAAAACTTTCATATCATTTATACATTTAATGTAATAAATAATTTATATTTATAATTAAATTATATTCTAAAATGTATTTATAAATATGAAACTTGTATATTATATTAATATATATCTTAAAAGATGTTGTAAAATTATCCACATGGTTATATAAGAAAATTTTTATTGTTAGTTAATTTATTTTTTATTTGAGATATTAAAATTATTTAATAAATATAAATTTACTTTATAATATATGTTTTTATTATATTGGAATTTCAATTATAAATATACATTTAATGTATTTTTTTAAAAAATTTAGTAATTGGTAATTACATTTCAATAAAATATATCTTAAATATCTAATACATGTAAAATAGTAATGGTAATTTATATATTAAATTTTGTTCTCTTTTGTTAATGTATAATTTTACCAAACAATTTATAAAATTATTGTGTAAAGCATGCATTTAAAGCATTGTTCTCATTCTCCCTACCATGTCTTGTCCAACTTGGAAATTGCGTCCCACATAATCTCTCCCTCATTCATTTGACTCCATTTCCCTTCTCTTCTCACCAACCCAAACCACTTCGTGAAAAACTCTTGCACCATTTCATCAATTTATCAATTTTGTCATTTATTTTTATTATTAAAGTTATCAACTGTAATTTATATATATAATTAACTTGTAATAAAAAATATATGATATTATCTTTATTTATATATATATATTAATATTATCGTATACTGTACGAGACAATACTATAGTTATTATTATATATTTATTCCACATCAAAACACGATTATTTTCTTTTATTGTAAACCTAATTATTTTTACTTTCAAAGTTATGTCATTAATGAGAAATTAATATGTAAAAGTCAACCAAGTTTGAATTCTTTATTTTACCGTCATTGATTTTAATTTTAGAGTTAATGGCATTGATGAGAAATTTGTATACAATTAATTAATTTTTAACTGAGAGTTATTAACAGTATTAATATGAAAGAATCCATCAAGTTGAGAAGGTGTATATATATATATATATATATATAGCATTGTTACTTGATGAAATGATAATACAAGTGGTTTCTTCTTTGGCTTCATTGAAGAATGGAGACAGATTTTGGTCAGACAACGAAGTACCAAATATTTTAGAGGCCCTATATATTTTTCTCAAAATATTTGGTGTTCATCTGATTAAAATTCTTTTGTTTCCTCTAAACGATTCCTATACATGAATGTAGATTCGTCATTTGAGGAGATGGGTTTTGATCGGCTAATGAACTTGTAAATATCTGAGAGTTTCTTTGAGTTCCCACTTACAATAAAATAGTTGATATGCTAGAATTGGTCCAATCGGTGCTTGAATGACTAACAAATATAAATATTAAAAGGTGGTTTCACATCATCACCCTCCGAAGCTATAGAGGCGAGACTCGTGCCTCTCTAAAACTACTCGAACTTTTATTCTCTTGTTTCCTACTAACTTGATCGTCAATGGTGCAATTGGGAAACCTCTTCCCCTTTGCATTTCTGAGCAGGACCTTTCAACCTTTTCAGAGCAGTTGATTCTGACCAAATCGAGAGCATTAACAACTATGATTTTCTAAAGTGTGTCAATGATCTCCAATCTCCATTGAGAATACTTGTAGGAAAAGTTTCGAAAAATTCTTAAAAAACGTTTTACAAATGGAGCATTGACAATACCTAGTATTTTAATAGACTAACCATGTGTTGGGATATTTTTACCAGTATTTTGGACTAAGTAGTTTTGACAATTAAACAATTATTTCATGGAAAATCAATTTGAATCTATTTCTCTCCTACATACATACATTGAGCTCTTTGAACAGACAGTAGAAAATCTTCAGTCAATGTTTTTTGTAAAATTTATTTAGAAATCCATACTGTTTTTAAGAAAAAGACCAAAAATGCTTTCGACCTTAAATGTTTTAAAAGACCCATTTTTACGTCTAAACAAAATATTGGAAATGCCCAGCCCACATCAGATAAATCCCATTTATTTGCCCAAGTGAATTTTGAATTACAAAATAGCAAAAGGCTGGTGTCTAATAAGTCTAACATACCAACTTAAGAAAGAAACACAGAATTCTCTCTCATTTGCAGGTGCATTGCTCAAGAAAGAAAGAATAAGAAGAAAAAGGAATATTGGTGTGGAGTAAAGAAGAAGTTTTACATTATTCAAAGCAAAGTACAGTAAAAGGTGCTATATACAAGTTTTCAAGAGACAAAAACCAATATGCTATCTAACACTACCCATCAAAACATTTTCAGGCGTTTGTTTGTCATCTAAACCACACTTCTCTGAAAAGTGCAAAAGTGTCCCGCTTCTAAAAGAAGAGCGTCGAGCATTTATTGCCAAGCTTCAGAGCTTTAACTTGCAAGCATTCCTAGCATTTATGAAGGTTGCAACGAGCAGAAATTTGAAGTCCTTAAAACGATGGAGTATTTTCTCTTCAAGCCAAAGTGGTTGAGCCTTGGAAAGTTTGCCATTGTTCTAGAGTTTTTTTACTCTTGTACTTTTATTGCAAATATGCTCTTTATTAGGATAGGAGTAGCATGCCGCTCCATGTAGGTGTCCTTAAAGAGCTTTTCCACATCAGCTAAAAGTTGAATAAGGCAATCCAGGCTCAACATTTATTAGGTCCTATTGGTCTTTGTCCATGGGGACTAACTAAAAATGATCGAGTGGTTCATTAACTTTCATTCTCTACATCTCATTGTCCATTGAAATTCTATTTGATTCTTCCATAAATGTGTATTTTACATTTTTATTGAAGTTCTCTAACTCATCATTGTAGAGTGCTTCCTCTATGTTTTTCCTAGCATGATGACAATCTTATAGAAAGTGTTAGACGATTTGTTTTATGTAGTGTTTAAGTCAGTATTTATGTATCTGTTAGTAGTTTCTGGTTTCTATTAGCTTTAGTTATGGATACTAGGATTATTTTACTTTTTGCCCTCCATTAGTTAGGCTTACTAATTTACATTTTTACCCTCTTTAATTGTATATCTTGGAATTTTTTACTTGTGTAAGATAAATATGATAATTTCATGTTTCATAATTGCGTGCTCTTCTTCTCTATTACTTCATGTTTCACCATGAAAGGAGATTGCAATTTCTTCATGGTATTAGAGCAACGATTTTGATTATACCTGTGGATCTAGGATTGTTTTCTAGATTATTTTGTAAGCAACGCTCATGGAAGAGAATCAAACCTCAGGATCTGGTAATCGAGTTACGAGTAGGACAGAGACGATGCTGGACTCCAATAACAGAAAAAATCCCATAATTTTTTCTTACATCCTTTAGATAATCCGTTGAATAACTTTCTTCTTTGGAGTATATCTATAAAGATTGTGTTGAAAGCCAAGAACAAGCTTGGATTCATAGATGGATCCCGCAAATAGCCTGAGGATCCTAACTCTAATGCATTTTGAAAAACAAAAATAAGATTTGCAATTCTTAAAAAAATGCAAAACATACTAGAATGCCATTCCCACTAAGCACTATACATATTACATTTCGCGTTAAGTTACTACATGTTGACATTTGGGATCCCTATAGAATTCCATCAATTTCAGGGGCAAGATACATGCTCATAGTGCTGGATGACTATTCTAAGGCTTTATGGATATATCTTATGCAATACAAAGGGCAGGTTACAGGTTTATTAACTAGTTTTTTTAAGTATGTGGAGAATCATAAGTTTTAGGGAGAAGCAATGCTCACAACTGCATATACAATAAATTAGTTGCCCATAGCAAATTTACAATGGGAAAGTCCCTATGAAGTATTGTCCAAGACAACTAAATTATGGCAATTTAAGGGTCTTTGGCTATTTATGCTATGCAACCAATACTGATCCTGAAATGAAAAAGTTTGATATAAGGGCTAAATAGTGTATGTTTGTGGGGCATGTACTAGGATGCAAAGGTTATAAGTTTTTTGACATAAAAATAGAAGAAATCTTTGCTTTAAGAGAAAATTTTTTATGAAACTTTATTTCCCTTGAAAGTTTGTATAGAACCATAAGTTACTACTATACCCTTTCCTATGAATGAAACATATGATGACATTAGTATACATAAGGAACGTTCAGAAGGTTTATGTGGCAATGAAGCAGTTAATGGTGAAGATACAGTTCCAGTATAAGAGGATTCAAGTGTTGAGCAAATGAATGAAGGGCCCACATCAGAAATAAGGACAGAACCTAATGTTGGAGTTAGACACAGTACTAGAGTAACAAAGAAACCTCGCTGGATGAATGACTATGTAACCTAAAAGAACTTATATAAACCAGAAAAAGGATGATCTAGATTTAATGTCTGAAGCTAGCTTGATAGGTGCAAAATCTATTTCTGCACCTATGGTTAAAACCTACAAGGTTTTAACTAGTGAAGGAGTGAGGATGAAGGATCTTGATAAATATTGAAGACTCATTGGAAGATTGTTGTATTTGACTTATACTAGGCCTGACATTACTTTTGCTACACATCAACTTAGCCAGTTTGTTAGTGAGCTTTATGAAAGTCATTGGGAGGCTTCCTGCATCCTAAAGTACCTAAAGGGTAATCTAGCAAAATGTTATTTTGCTCTACAAACATTGACTTACATTTAGAGGCTTAGTAATGCAGATTGGGCAACATGCCTAGACACAAGGAGATTTGTTACTAGCTAATGTGTTTTCTTTGGAGGAATTTTAGTTTCTTGGAAGACTAAGAAACAATCCACTGTATCAAGAAGTTCTGTAGAAGCTGAATATAGAAGCCTATCCACTATTGTATGTGACTTACAATGCATTTCATACGTGCTGCAGGACTTGGGTATTAAGATGTCTTTTTCTATTCCATTGTGGTGTGACAATCAAGCAGCATTACATATAATAGGTAATATTGTTTTTCATGAACAAACAAAGTATTTGGAGATCGATTGTCACTTAGTGCGTGATTAGTATAAAAGGGGATTTGTGCTTATCTCTTCTAATTCATAGTTAGCTGATATGTTCACAAAGCCATTAATTGCTTCAAGGTTTTCTAATATGATGTCCAAGTTGAGTCTGGTTGACTTTCACCAACCTCAAAATTGAGGGGGGATATAGAAAGTGTCGGAAGATTTGTTTCTTGTGTTAAAGTCAGTATTTATGTATTTGTTAAGTAGTTTTTGGTTTTCTGTTAGTTTTAGTAATGGTTGATAAGAATGTTTTACTTTTTTGCACTCCATTAGTTAACCTTAGTTATTTTACGTTTATGATCTCTTTGATTGTATATATTGGAATTGTTGACTTGAGCAATGTAGATCTGTTAATTTCATTTTCATAATTATGTGATCTTCTTCTCTGCTCTGCTTCGTGTCTCACCATGAAAGGAGATTGCAATTTCTTCAAATCTCACTTTGTTCATATGTGTCTTACATTTGTTGCATTTGTGGGCTTCTAGTTGTCACTATTATCACATATCTGCTAGTTGGATTAACAAATCATCGTCCATTATCATATGGACAACCTTCATGGAGTTTAATTGCATTAAATCATTGCTATTTGATGTCATTTTCTCATGCAAGATGCACCTTGTCCCATTTAGTCCATTGTTAACTTATAACTCAGTAATATATCTGCAAAAAAAAAAAAAATTGTACCAACTAATTTATTTTATTTATATTTTCATAGTTATTTCAGAAAGTATTAGCATTCATATTATGATATAATTATCGCTTTAATTATTTTTATTTATTTCAACTATCATTTAAAGATGATGGGTTGGGAAGTTAAAACAAAAGAGTAGAGTGGTAAATAATTTTTTATTATTTAATTTATTATTTTAAATTATAATAAATAATATTTTATATTATATTTTAAAAATTAAAAAAATATGACATATACTTTGTGTATATTAAACCTCTAGTATATTATAAAGGCTAAAAATCTTTTGGTCATTAGTCTTTAAAATTATTTATTATATAATATAAAATATATGATGTGAAAATATGAGAAAGAAAAATTATGATAATAAAAAGTTATAATAAAAAAATAAGATAACTTTTTATTATTTAATTTATTATTTTAAAATATAATATTATAGTTTAAAAATTAAAAAAATAGCATATACTCTTTGTACATGTGAAGCTTTTATTATATTATAATAACTCTATGATCTTTTAATTATTATTCTCCAAGATTATATATTATAAAATATAAAATATAAAATAAAATGTGTAATATGAACAGATGAAAAGAGAAAAAATAATAAAAATAATAAAAAATTATAATAATAAAAAGTTAAATAACTATTTATTATTTAATTTATTATTTTAAAATTTAATAATTATTTTTATATTATATTTTAAAATTTTAAAAAATTACCATGCACATGTAAAAACATAAGGTTCTTTCTAGAGAAAGATTTGTTGTAATAATTAACTCATGCTTGTTGAAACACAGAATCCGCTACAAGAAGAAATTGCAAGATCCAGTATCGTCTCTCATACAGGATCCTCAAGAAAACCCAGAAGGGCCACCATTGAACAACTAATCCAGGAAGTTAGCAAGAAGGCAAGATGACAGTCAATAGCAATCTTGGTTGAGTTGCGAATCCACATCAATGGAACATTGCACCAAAGAAAAGGCAACCGATGATCATTGAGGAAGAGGAAGTCACACGGAGAATAGCAAGCGGTCTAAAAGTTCAGACTTGGATTGTAACGAGACAGCACAAAGTAGCACCGAGCTCAAAGGGAAAGTTCAGAGCTTGTCACAGATGCTAAAAAACTATCATTTGGGTTTAAAGGAGGTTGTCCCACAACAACCTCCTTTGTCGCCACAATAATCAACAGTTGGAACTACAGGGGAATAGGTAGCGCCTCAACAGTTCAGAGAATTAAAATGCTGTGTAGGGAGTTCTAACCTGATTTTCTTTTTACACAAGAATCCAAGTGTAATGATTCAAAAGTTTTGAAATTAATGAAATTGGGGGGTGTACTTTCGAAGGGGGACTTATACTCCTCTAGAAAGAACCTTAGGATTTCTCTATCATCAATGACTTCAAAAACTGGATGCATGGTATGTGTAAATAAGGAATGGCTGGGAAAATTTGATGCTTGTACGATGGGCGTCAGAGTCATTCTTTCAACATTTCTGGCCAATAATTGGTGATGACCTTATCAATATGGTTGGCTCTTTTTTGAAGGAACACAACCAAACCAACATCGTTCTTATCCCCAAAAGGGATAACCCCACAAATTTTAAAGATTTTTGCCCATCAACCTATTCTCCACCAGTTTGGAACTTGGTCAAGCCTAAAACCCAATGGTGCTAAATCAAAAATCTCCTTCAGCCCAAAAAATTAACTTTTTATAACGTAATTAATTAAGATTTAAATTTTTATTATCAGATACATAATATGACGTATATTTATGTCATCTACAGATTTAATTTAATTTATTGCAATTCTTTTTAATGCTTGGTAGTTATATTACATTGCGTTAATGTAAAAATATTGAACCCTTATCAAACCCGAAGAGACGCTAAAAGTAAAGAAATCAGGTTCCGTGAACGTTCGTAATATTTGTCATTAATGTGAATAATTATCAATTAAAATAGGCATGAAAAAGTATTTCAATAAAAGAAATGCCAGTTATTTGCTAAGGTTAATATAGAAGATAAATATTTTTAATTACATATGAATTTTTTGTGGGTAAAATTAAAATGATAAAAATGTATGTGCATAATAAATTTTGGTGTTATTGTAATCACCTGCCTAACTTTAATTTGTACGTAAAGGAAGACAACTTTTTTGAGATTTTGTACTTTGAATCTGATCCAGCGAAGTATGTAATAATTAAGGAGGTTTTACGATGTTTCCTTTATTGGAAAATTCGACATTGAATGTGAAAATTTTCAAAAGTCTAAATATTAATTAATCTTGTCATGGTGGCCTATATATAAACCAGCCTTGCTGAGTGTTGTGAAATGCAGTGAACACTATTTCTGTTTCCTACATACAATATTGGAGATGAATTTTGGCCAGTCAAAGAAATGCCAAATACTATTAGAGAATCGGATTTCTCAAATTATTTGGTATTTCGTTGATTTGGTTAAAATTAATCTGTCTCCACTCTCAAATACCCTACATATATAAAAAATCTGAAGATAAATTTTGATCAGTCAATGAACTATCAAGTATAGTTTGGAGAACGATTATTTTTTAAAAACAATATTTGGTAGTTCATTGATTTGGTTAAAATTTTATACTTCAAAAAAAAAAATTAAAAAGAAAGTAAATCAGCGTTTGGTGGAAGGTGAGTTTTTTTTATTATTAATTATTAAATTATTAAATTTTAGGAGTTCCCTTTAATCTTTCTTCATTAGTATCATAAAACCTAGTGATCTATTACTTAATTACATACAAAAAATAATATATTTGATAGCAAATTTGAGACTCCATCCATTATTGTTTCTTCGATTTCTTGAGCTTCTGTTTAAATATTACAGATTTGTTTTACTATTTATTTTTCTTGTTTGATTTTTGTTTTTCATGTGAGAGATTTGGATTTGGCAGGTGACTTATAAGAAGATGCCTGTTCGGTTTCACCACTGTAATGCCTGTATGGGAAGATTTCTGTAGTGAGTTTTTCATATATATGATACTCTCTGTCTGTGTCCATGGAGAAGTAGTGAAATTATCTGTGTATATAGAACGAAAAGAAAAAAGAAAATTGTAAAATTTCAAGTTTTAATATTCAAATAAAAATTTTATTTACAGTTTATATATATCTATATTATAATAATTATCAATATTTCTGATCAATAGTTTAATAAAATGATATATATCATAATATAAAATAAAATATGTGATTTAAAAATATGAGAAAGAAAAAAAAGATAATAAAAAATTATAATAGATGAATAAATTAAATAATTTTTTATTATTTAATTTTTTATTTTAAAATTATAATAGCTATTATTTTATATGATATTTTAAAAATAAAAAAAATACACATTTGTCCTTACAAAACCTTTTGTATATATTATGACTCTAAGCCTCTAGTGTGTTGTGATAACAAAAAGAGAAGACAACGCTTCAACTCGATGTAGAGGCTAAAAATACAATGGAAAGGAGAAAGATACAGAATATTAGAGGCTCACGTCTTTATCTTTTGAAGGAACTTAAAAAGTTCAACGAGAGAAAAATAATGGTAATGAATTTTAACAAAATAATGGCAGGGGACCACAGATACAGAGGTGGATCCTGGCCCCCTCAAGCTCTTGTAATTACATATATATATATATATATATATATATATGTATATATATGTATATATACATATATAAAATTTTGTATATGGCCTCTACTAAAAAAAAATTATAAAATTATTATAAGGTTGTTTAAAAGATTAAAATTTAAGTATGTAAATAACATGATAATATAACTAATTGATAAAATATATTATGTCAAATTATAGATTAATTTAACATATATTATAGTTTAAATTAAAAAAATATTATTGATTTTTACTTATTTTTCATAAATATGTTAATCTAACAATTCTTTGTTTGTAAGAACAATAAATTTAAAGAAGACAATAATTTTAAGATCTTAATATTATTCAAGCATAATAAATTTAATAATAAGAATAAATTTTAATAAAATAAACTTTATTTTTTATTTTTATGTTAGATTAAAATTATAAAGAAGTGAAGATCGTCATTTACTATCATATCTTATTTTTTATGATATTTTTGTTTTTACTGTTCCATATCATGTAAAATTTATTTTTTTCTAAATTTTTAAGGATATTTTTTTTCTTTTGTTATTTAATATTTCTAACAAGCTTTAGTTTTTTTTTTCTAAAAAACTCAATTTTTTTCATTTATAAGTATGATAAATTATTTTTCATTATCATTGTTATCAAATTATATATAGATTTAATTTTTTTAATTTTTCATTTATACATAATTCATAAAAAGTTAATCATTGAGAAGAATATATTTCATAATAAAATTATTAATCTAAAAAAGAATAATAAAGTGAACCATATGGAATAATACTTATGATAATTATATGTTTATTTTTTTTATATGATATTGATGTAACATTACAGAAATAAAAATAGTAGTACAAGTCATAACACGCTATTATTTTATTTAATTTTAATATAATATATTATTTTTTATATGATGTATTTTAATAAAATTAATTAATAATTTTTTTAAAAAATATTATGTATCTAATTTACCATCTTGGCCCCTAATCAAAATTTTCTGCCTCCATCCCTGCACTTATACGACCTGTACACAAACCAATCCAAATGCTAACATTAATGTTCTAAAATATAAATTTACCACATTTACATAGTTTCTTACATAAAATTCCAAAAAAATTTTGACATAAAACATAAATAGGTTTACACAATATCAAAATTATAATTATAATAATTATAATTTTTAAAAATTTTTGAAATATATTATAAAATAATAATTATAATAATTATATTTTAAAATAATAAAATTAATTATTTTTTTTATTCTGTTCTAACTTTTCACTATCTTTACTTTTTTTCTTTCATTTCTTTTTCTTACATTACATATTTTATTTTATTTTATATAATATTTAACTTTAAATATCTTCTCACTTCTCCTCAAATCATAACTCTATTATGCAAAACATAAATAAATAAAACTCCATTTTTTCCTTAAAAATAGTTCTACTATCAACTGAAACTAAAAAAGAATTATCACTTTACTATTAAAAATTTAATTTTTTCTAAAATCCCTAAGAATATTTAATTCTCAGAGAATTTTATAGCTTGGATCATTAGTTTCATTACAAGATGAAATTGAAATAAAATCAACTTTTTGAATACTAAAATAATTAAAAAAAATCTAAGGCCCATTAAGTACAAGGTCATTTTAACATGAGTTCCATAATTAAGAATGTGATATCAGACTTTGATTCTTGAATCTGTTAGAAAAAACTTACAAAAGTAAATTAGCAAACTAATAATAGGGATCGAGTATAGTAAAAATGACTAATATTGAACAAGTTATTTTAGTAAGAAGATACATTTGGAAAACTAAAAAAATTAGAAATCTCTTTCTAGGTTAAGGAAGTGAGATTCAGAATAAAATAATGGCGCAAGCCTCTTTTGTTGTGTGTATTTGAAAAATAAACGTAATTAAATAAAATAATACCTATTTTTAATCAAAATTCATAGACACCCCCCCCCCCCCCGCTCCTTTGAAGCAACCATTTCTCTATTCTGTCTCTCTGGTTCTTCCTCCCTTTCCCTCTTCTCTCCTTCATTACTATTTTATACACAGACACACACACCTAACCTCTTCTCTCAAAACCTTCCTTTCCTTTTCTCTCAATTATTCTTTCTTATCTTTTTAGTAAGTTCACGTCTTCTTTGATTCTCAAAATCGGAGTCATACTATGTTTGACATTATATATCTTTAAGTGTCACAAAATCTGTTTCATATTCTGTCTAGTATTGTGCTTCTTGGCTCTTTTCCTGGAAGCATTTTGTTTGTTTTTTTTCTACCATCCATGGATTATTTCTCTTTTAACATAATTTTTATCTTCAAAAAATTGGGCTTTTGAGAGAATCAACAGGATTGAATAATGAAAAAAAATTAATTTTTCATAATATAATAAATTAAAGTTTAAATTTTTGTTGAGAGTTTTTTATATTTAACGTTTTATATTACAAGTTTTTAATTATTTATAATATTGGACAAAATATCGTTTATAGGCCTAGTTTAACAAATAATTGATAATTTGATATCTTATCATTTGCTTTGCATTAGAAAGCTAGTTAAAGGCAGAGGATATATTTTTTTAAAAAATAAGATCTCAATAAAAAGAAATGTTATAAAAGTATTTAATTATTTTAACGAGATATTTATTTATCCTTTTGGTAAAATTATTTAGGCTCATATTATTCTATCTTCCATATCCCATTTACATTAATTCTTCCTTCTATTATAAAAGAATACATAAGCCTCTCTTAATTTTTTTTAAAAATTAAAATACTTTTAAAGATAATATTAATTTTTTTAAAATTATAAATTTTTAGAAAATATATTATTGTAACTTTTATTTTAAAAATTATAGATTTAAATTATTCAAAAACTTTGTTAAATTTATGACAATACTTATGTTTATTAATATATTTTTATTTAGCACACATATTATTAAAGATTAAAAATCAAATTGAACCGATCAGTTTGTCTGAGAAACTAAAATTGAGTAATGATCATTTTGCACATCTTGCAAACTGAGTAATGCTTTTTTTTTTTTAAATGGTTTGATGGCCTAACCTGTACACATGGCTGTGAGGTTGCTCACATGGTTCAAGACAAAATCAACAAGCCGAAAGAAGAAATTAAAGAGTTGAAACAAAAATAAAAGACAACACATAACTTGATTTAGAGGCTAAAAATACAATGCAAAAGGAGAAAGATACAGAAAATTAGAGGCTCACATCTTCATCTTTCGAAGGAACTTAAAAAAGTTCAACTAGAGAGAAGTGATACTAATGCGTATACTAATAATGTCTTGCATTTTCTTTGTGATGGTTGTTACTTGGTTTATTTGTAGTATGAAGTTTGTGCACTATGTGCATATGCTAACTATTGTGGTAAAGTAATATAATATGAGTTTATAATGAAAAATGTATTGGTCCTTCAAATTTTGAGATTTTTTTAATTTAATTTCTCATATTTGATTATTCTCAATTTGATCTCTTACATTTAGAACATTTAGAACTATTATCAATTCAGTCCCTCTGTGTACACATTATCAAAATAGTAATAAAGCTCTGAGTTAAAAAGTTAAATGTTGAGTATAAAAGGTAAAAGGCCAACACATTTAAACAAAATCTTCATTTTAATCCCTCAAGTTGAGGAAATGTTTGTATTTAGTTTGTCATATTTGCTCATTTTCAATTTGGTCTTCTCATGTTTGAGATTGTTATCAATTTAATCTGTTATGTACAAACTATCAAAATACTTAATGGAATATCTGTTTGAAGGACACCACATAATCAATTTGAAGGCCAAAATTAGTGTGAACAAAGACAAAATTTATGAAAGAACGTTGGACTTGCTAAAAAATGCCAGAATTTCTGCAAAAATTCACGGTTTAATGGAGACAATGAACACCACAACGTCCATTGCATCAAAACTCTAAAACTCCACAGTTGACAAACTCTATGGTTTAAGGCTTGACTTATTCATGTTTGGGGGAGGAGAAGAAGTTATAGTCAAAACACACAGTACTGTGATATTTGAATATATATATATATATATATATATGTATGTATGTACAAAATGTACCTTTAAGATACTTGAAACCAAAAAAATCCAAAACACCCAATGTTGGCCACCTTGAAGGAATGAGGAAAAAATATTCAAGTTTACTAGTCTTTTAATGTTCATACTCAACATTTAACCTTTCAACTTATCATTTTCATGAAGTATTTTGATAGTTTATTCATAGAGGGACTAAATAGAGGACGATTTCAAATGAGGAGACCAAATTGAGAATAAGCAAATATGAGGGACTCAATTGAAAAATTGATAAACTTGAGAGATCAAATTAAAAAAATTGCTAAACTTAAGGGACCAAAATGAGATTTTTGTCTAAGTTTGCTATCCTTTTAATGTTCCTACACAATATGCATTAATTTAAACTTCTAACTTGGCGTTTTCATTAATTATTTTAACTATTTGTAAACAAATATACTAAATTGATAACGGTTTCAAACGTGACAGATTAATTGAGAACGAGCAAATATAAAGTATTAAATTGAAAAAATAGTTAAATTTGAGAGACTAACATGATATTTTTATCCTACTAGGTTGTATCTTTATTATATATATTTTATTTTTTATATAAAAATTAAATATACTCCATAAAAACAATTTGTTTCGATTTAAGTTTAAAAAAATTCTTGATTTAACTTTAACGGGATTATAAAAATAATATAAAATAGATTCATAATTAAATGAAAAACACAAGTTCAAAAATAGAAAAAGAAGTGAATGTAAGAAAAAGATATTAGAGAAATGGATCCGAATGGTATGTATCAAATCTCTTGTGTACATTTTGTAGAAACTTTTTTAAGCATCGTCTTGCTTAACAATTATAATGACTCAAAACGAAAAGATAATGAGAATAATAACATCAATGGTTTCATAGATTTTATATTGAAATTCTTATTGTTCATTTAGCTTGTTCCACTCTTATCCTATGTTCAAAAGATAAAAGTTTTCTTCATTGATGCTATTTTTCTGTTTGATCTCTGTAAAATTTGTATTTATTTCTTAATAAATTTATTGTATAATTTTATTAATTGTTAATCTTTCTGGTACTTATTCTTGTGATGATTAAGTTCTACAATTTTCAAGTTCCGAAAGTTTAAAGTTCAACAAAACTGTCTCCTTAGGTTTAAGTTCTTTTTGTTGTTATTATTATCATGAATATTTTCAAATTTTATTTAAGTTAATTTTTTTCATATAATTTTCAGGAAGTGCAAGTTATAAACTTCTCGTGCAAAATAATGAGGAGAAAAAAAATTATATAAGTATATTTTCATATTAGGTAATCTAATGGAATTGAGTAATTTCTCAGTGTATAATAAATTTATATTGAAATTTTTGTTTTGAGAGATGTAATATGACATATATGGTGTCATCTATAGATTTAATTTATTGAAATTCTATTTGATACTTGTTTGGTAGTTAATTATATTGTCTTCCTGGCTCAAAACTATGTGTACCAGTTTTTGCCCCCCATCCACCTCAACCTCGTCCAAGTGCTAACATTTCTTGTAATGTTGTATTTAAAAAATAAATAATTATTCATATTTGAGGTAAATAAAATAAATTAAAATTATAAATAATAAAATATATATGGTTAGATTAAACATAAAAATGTAAAACATAACAAGTCTTAACTATATTACCATAATTGCTATAACAACCTTTAATTAGTCTTCAGAATCATCTATGTCTTATGTGTTATTGTCATAGATTAGATCTTCTACCTCACTTTCTTCATTTACACTCATATTTATAAAAACTATCATCAATGAAATTCACTTCACTAGAGTTATGTATATTTTTTCGTGCTTCATCACTTGCTTAATTGATAGTTTGTAGTTCAACATCTACATTTTGGAAAGTAACTACAATCTCATTTTTCATTTCATTGTCACTTGAAGCGTTTAATTGATCAACCTCAATTTGTTGATATGGTTCTTCATCGAGTGACACATGATTACCATCATTACCATCATCTTCTTGAGACATGTTAAATAGGTCATGAGGATTTGTCTTCACAAAAACTAACCAACCTTGATCAATTATATCATCTAAGTAGAACACTTGTTCTGCTTGAGATGCCAAGACAAATGGCTTAGTTGTAGTATTAACACTTATAAATTCATATTTATCTACTTTATATCTACTTCCTAAATGAGCAATGCCCTACCAAAGGCACTTGAAGAGGTATACCTTCATATTTTTGACATAAGAAAATTCATAAACATCATTTAATACATCATAGTACTCTTTTTCAGGTTTTGAATCTCACCCTTTACAAGAACTCCACTATTTTGTATTTTTCTTCTTGAGGCACAATCTTTTATGTAAAATCTATATCAATTCACCATAAATGTGATATATCTGTGCATCTGTTGAAGAGGACCTACAATTAAGCTTATGATCTCTTCACTTACACATTGTTGTGCAAATAGCTTAAAAACCTACATTAATAAGGAGCATTGGGTCATCACTGAAAAACTAAATTATAAATTAAAATAAAATGCATTAAGCCCTAAATTTATATAAACCAATACATGTGTACGAAACCAATTATGAAATTCCATGCTACTCCTCTCATCTATTGCTAATGTTTGCATCTCAAGCTCCTTTTAGTGCTCCATACATATTACAAGAGAAATATTTTGAACTCTTTATATTAGAGAGTACAAATAATTATTTTCTTCAAAATGTTTTATATTAAAGAAGTAGTTTGAACTTACTCCATAAATGACCAAACCTCTTCACAATTTTGAAGCACATACATACAAGCTTGGTCAAACTCTAAACGAGATAAAATAATTATTTTGTAAATCCCTTTTGGTTGACCACTTTCTTTGAAGATAGACATCTCACAATCCTTCTCAGGTTCATCATCATTTTTAGCTGGTTTATTAAACTTAGTTGAGATGTTCTTCAAGTATTGTGAGCAAAAAGTTAGACATTCTTCTGCCAAGTAACCTTCTGCAATTGATCCTTATGGACGAGCCTTATTATAAACATATGATTTGAGAGTTCGCAAATACCTACATTCATAAATTGAAACTAATATAATATTTGTCATTAAAGGAATACATTATTAATTATCTAGTACCTACAATGCATTACCTCTCATTAGGATACATCCACCGATATTGCATGAGACCACTAAGCTTTGCCTCTTTAGCCAAGTAAATGGGCAAGTGGACCATGACATCAAAAAAATATGGTGAAAATATGGTTTCCATTTTGCATAAAGTGATCGCAATTTGGGTGTCAAGTTTATCAAGATCTTCAATTTTCAAGCACTTAAAACAAAGATTCTTGAAAAAATTTCCCAATTCTACTATTGGTTCATAAACTTCCTTAGGTAAAATGCCATGTATTGCATTTGGAAATATATATTTTAACAAGACATAATAATCATGACACTTCAATCCAAATATTTTCTTTTCATAGACATTGACGCAACGTGAAATGTTAGTAACAAAGTTGCAAACTTTTAACTCCTCATCCGAATACAATGCATAGCATGTTGCAGTAACAAAATATTTCTTTCATCTTGAATTGTATGCAACCCTTGCCTCATACTTAAATCCACTAAATCATATCGACTCTTTAAGGTATCCTTTGTCTTTCCATACAGATTCATCACTTTTGACGCAATATTGTTGGATATATTTCTCTCTATGTGCATGACATCAAGATTATGCCGTATCATAAGAATTTTCTAATAAGGCAATTGAAAAAAATATACTCTTCTTCTTCCAATTATAAGAATTGGTTGGTTGGTCACTTTTTTTTTTTTTTTACATTTCTGTAAAGTCATGTTTTTTAATTGTTCTAGTTGGTTAAGTGTTTCATCACCAGTCAATGGAGTAGGCACCATGGCATTTTTTCACTTTTTCATCAAATACCCTTCGATTTTAATGTCATGGATGATTGGTATGTAAGAAACAATGACAAATGACAGAGGAAGAAGAGGATTGTGTAATCGCGAAAGTTGGCTGGTGATAAATAACGAAGATCCAGCTGATGAAGTGTTGGATGCAGCTCACTTGTGCGGAGGCAAGGGACTCGTGGTGGAGGATGATGAAGGGCGATGGAGGACAATGAAGCAATGGAAGACGGTGAAGGCAATTTCTTGACTAGACAAGTTTTGGCGCAATGACTAAATAATGAAAGTGATTTGGAGCTTTTTTTACTTGTAAAATTATATTATATATTATATGTTGAATCACATAATGTTAAAGCTATCGTGACGTACTGATTGGTTGATTACTTATTATTGCTAATGTCTCATGTTTGAATCGCTTATTGCAACTTTAGAATTTTATCAATTTTACAAAATTAAAGCCGTTTGCTAGTGCATTAATGACAACATTTTAAAAGCTACCACTGGAGGTCTTCAATGGTGACATTATTTATCGCCAGCAAAGATCTCTAGTGGCGACTGTGTAATTGTTGCCACAGAAAGATCATTAATGGCCACAATATTGTCGCCAAAAATCTTTTTTCTTGTAATGACATGAGATAGATGTGATGATCTTGGCTCATCAACTATTCTTTCTAATGACTTCAAATGCATCATGCAATAAATTTTTCATAAAATTGTTCAACTTGCATTATTGGTTCTTTAATTGTAAGACTAACAATGGTTGTTTATTGTGTGATCCTTCCATGTTAATCCAATTAGAATATCCTAATAGAAACGTATTCCAAATTAAGTAATTAAAAATATCACCTCTTGTAAGCCTTTCTTTTTTTAAAGGCACAAGAATTACATGGGCATATAATAATCTCCCTCACTCCAATTCCAGAGAAATCAAAGTCAATAAAACTTCTAACACCAACAACATACTCAAATGATGTTCTTGGTTTGTGAATCCAACGTTTATCTGGAATTGTATACCAATCTCAAAAGCCCTATCCAAAAATTATAAATAACATTTTAATTAAAAAAGATAAAACACTTTTAAACTTTAGATAGTATGCAAAAAATCTTTCTTAAACTTCAGATCATATACAAAAACTCCATGAACTTATATCTTGTGCAAAAAAAACTGTTTTTTAGTATTTTGGATGAAAAACTAGTGAAATGAGTTATTTGTATAAATTGTAAAATTTGAGAAAGTTCTATATTAATTTTCATAATTTTGAGAACTATAGGCACATGAATTATATTTGATTTTTTTTTGTATTTTAGCCCGTATTTTATAACTTTCTATATTTAATTTGTACTAAATTTATATATAATTGCTTACATATTTGTTATCATATTTTTTAATTAAAATAAAACATGTGAAAATTTAAAAAAAATCATGAGATAAATGAATTGTAAAAATCATACATGAGTTAGTCTCTAATTAAAAAATTTGATAACAAAGATATAAATCTTATTTGAATGCAATTTTTAAAAACTATTTTTTGTTTTTAAAAATAAAAAAACATTTGTTTGGATAACTGTTTTTGACAAAAAATAAAATATGTATTTCGAGAATAAAAAATATAAAATAATTAAAAATTATTCTAAATTTTAATTTTTTAAAACAAAAAATAAAAAAAATTAATTTTTTTTATTAATAACATATATATTAATATAATTTTTTAAAATTAATTTTATAAAATAATTAAAAAAAAAAAAAACAGAACAATTGACAACTTCCAAACAAACCCATAAAAACTGACCAATGCCCTACTGGGTCATTGAACGTGTCAGAAGCTCTGGAACGTACAGCCACGATGAAGAGAAGCCTCCTCAAAAAACTATCTTTCTGCGCGCGCGATCTTCTTCTCCATCGCCTCAACCCTAACCCTAACCCTACTCCTCCACTTTTCTCACTCTCTGCTTCTTCTCGCTCCATCCCTAAACTCTTCTCTTCCACCAGCAATACCGCAGATGAAGCTAAATTCACGCAAATTCAGAAGGAAGATGCCCCCTCTAATGCCGAGGATGTTATTAGCAATGAAGGTACGCACAAAAATTGAGTTTCCTATTTGAAGTTGAATCTCTCATTTATTTTGGGAATTACTCAGTGTTAGTTCTTCTCCTAGGATGTTTCCTTTTCTGAGTGAGAGTGTGCTTCAGCTGTTCGATGAAATGTGTCTGTAGATATTTACTACAATTTACCTCAGTGTGTTATGAGTTTTTGATCTATATGCAATTCCCTTTGTTTTTCTGTTGTGGTTGAAGAACTGAAGAAGCGCGTAGCGAAGCTGGAGGAGGGTGATAGAGAGGCTATACCTGAAATCTTTGAGGGAATATTGGAGAGATTGTTATCGGGGAAGCCTGAAGAAGCTCACGATGAGTTGAGGAAAGAAATCTTAGGTAAGGAAGCAGAGTCAACTGAAGATGATACTGAAGATGAAGAGTTTGATTTTGATGAAGAGGACATGAATGAGACAGATGAAGAAGAGACTACCAGGAATTATGACAAGTCCAATGGATGGTAATTCTAATAGGAACGTCATCATGATCAGGACATACCAATTTAGTCTCTGCTCAAATTTCGTTATGGGTCAGCATTAGAATTTAGATGCTGTTTAATCATGAAATTTGATTTATTTGGTCGATCAACTTGCGTTTTTTTTGCTCATTTTTAGTCTTTGCTCATTTGATTTTTGAACAACCCTAAAGAAGTGCATTCTTTTTTTATAGAAATATTTTGGTAGTATGGTTTTTCTTGTTCTCACTGAGACGGGAAGAGACAAAAACAGAGTAGAGAAGTGGAGGATATATTCTTTTATTCTGACTCTTTTCATTGCATTATAAACACATTAGGAAGCTTATAATTTATAGAAATTTTGCTATCGCCTGATTCAGTAAAATATAATGAAGTACTGCAAAACTTTGAAGTTGATGAAGTATGGTAGGCGAGAAGAAATCCGGTCTGATCTTCTATGATGCTACTCTGCTCCTCCGTTGATTTGTTTAATTACTATCATTTTTGCTATTCATTGTGCTTTGTGGATGAGGTTTTGAAAAATACAGTATACATGCCCGATTACAGCTCAAAATCCCATGAAATTTAGAATGTTACAAGTTTGTGATCCAAATAGTAGAATAAGGTTTTGTTTTATCAAAAACAATTTGAACACATACGAAATTGGAAAGACAAGTGACAGACACCAAAATATTGTCAAATATTATACCACTATTATAAGCAAATAAAAACTGCGAAGACAAGCAAGACAGTTTAATAAATTGAGGCTGCTTGCAAGATAATGTCTGGAAAGGAAGGATGGATTGAGTATTAAACTTTTTCAAAATTTTGCAACTGAGCTGGTGGTAGTATCCTAATTTTGTAATAACTGGTGTGTAGGTTAAAGGAAAATAGTTTTTAGTCTTTTCTCTTGTAAATAGACCCAATAACATTTTAGATAACCAAAAGTAAGAGCTTGAGATAAAAGATACAACTGCAGACGGAGTTTGAAAAATTCACCCAACTTGTTAATCTAAAATTGGAAGGAAAAGAATAAACAATAAAATTTATAGAGGTATAGACTAAGTTAATCTCATGTCATTTTTTTCTAAAAAAAAAAGTACAAAGTACGAGAATTTATCATCAATGGAAAATACCAAACAATGCAAAATTAGGGATTTAACACACTTTGATTTTATTGCCTTCAATACCGAGTTTTTCACATATTAAGAACCTAGAAAACCTCACCAAACAGAGACAGGAAGACCGTGAGTCTTTGTAAGACCAAAGGCTTTTATAACCTAATACATTTAAGCCTCGAAGCCCAAGTAGTGGACAACAAAAATGGGAGAATAAAAAATCTGATTCAACGTATTCCTTTATATCTCACTCACTTTGAGAAATAATTCGCTTATAATGTACAATGAATAAAGTATATGATTTTTTCGAGAAGACTTCATTCTCATGAAATGCATGGATTCTGCAAATGCACCATGCCTCGCGCTCCATCTCTTGCTTCTTTTCTACGTTGTCCTTCTATACCAAGTTATGTAGGAGAGACAGAGAAAAGAGAAGACGGTGAGGTCCACTCAAGTGGGACCCACATGGACTCCACCTATTCTCTCTATCCTACGCCTACAATTACTACAAAGGATTCTACTTTTTTTAAAAAAAAATAAATAAATTTCATTCACGAAGGTAATGAAATCATACAATAATAGAGTTATTGTATGACTCATACTTCTTTTTAAAAGAAGTTTAATGATCTTTACAAAAAATATAATTTTCAATAATGATTTTTCAGTGGTAACATTTTTGTTGCCATTGAAAGATCACATTTAGTGGCGACAATTATTTGTTGCTTTGTTGCCATTGAAACTCTTCAGGAGAAAATTGTCGCCACCAAACATATCCAATGGCAACAAATTTTGTGTTGCCACTATAGGTTGTTCAGTGGCGACATATATTATCGCCACTGAAGACTTTTAGTGAAGTTTTATTTGGTGGTTTGAATCGAGGCACTCCAATTTGATTATAAGGAATTAACCAATACGCCATAGTAGCCTTTAGTGTATATGTTGAATGATTCAGTATATACTACAAAAATTAAAACATCACCAACGTTACATAAGCTAGGCATTATATGCGACCATATTTCCTCCAAATTTTTGCAACTCAGCGCACGTTCTCTCTGATCGAATCATCATCGTTCACCGACCTCCATGCAATAGCAACGTTCTTCACTGTGCTTCTGCGGCGTTCACCGTCTTTCATCACTCCATTGTGTTTTGTCGTGCTCTACGGTCGTTCATCATGTTCTATCCCGTGCGTTCGTCTTCACCAAGAGCTTCATCGACTACTTCTTTGTGTTTTGTCGCTAGTCAACCACTGCCAGTACTGGTAAGTGATTTTCGTCAATTGATTCAAGCTATAATGGTGATGGAATGGTCTGATTTTCATCCCTGTTGCAATCTCTATAGTTAACATTTAACCTTGGTTCAATTTGAAATGTTGAATCCTCAAATCTGTAAACCATCGTAGTAATGTTGCTGATTTTGTAATTTTTTGCTGCATCTGTTTTTTCATCTATTTTATCAGTTTTTCTTTTGCTAGGTGGTTGCTACGTGCTGGTGTTGCAATGTATATGCTATTGTTATATGTATGTATTTTTTCTACATTTTGTTGCTGTCTTGACCGAGAATGAGTGCAAGGGTAGAGTCTATTTTGTAGGAAAAATAGAAAGGAAATGTCATCATGTAAATACTAATTTTGGTTGCTATAAAACTAGTAATTCTTGTCTGAAACTAGTTGTATTAATGCAAGGAAGATAACAATATGCAAAAATGTATTTTTTGTCACCACTGATATGAGCTTCAGTGGCGGCATCGGTGTCACCACTAAATTCGATTTCAATGGCAAAGGAAATTTCGTCATTGAATCCAAGATTTTGTGACGACTTTTGACTTGTAAATTTCATTTTTTGTGGTGATAATTTTTCTTCTTCAATGGCAACAAATGTCGCCACTATACGTGTTTTCAGTAGCAATTTTTTTTTGTCGCCACCAAAGACCTTCAATGGTGACATGTGATGACTGTTTTGTAGCCAGAATAATTTTTTAGTGGTATTTTTTTACTTTCAGCGGCAACTTTTGTCAAAAGTAAAAATTTTTATAGTGAGAACACATTTCTTGATCCTTTATGAGAATTTAACCATTATAATTTTTTTTAAAAAGCTTTCATTATTGTAGATCATAAAACTTCTTGTCAATTTTTAGTAGGCTTTTTCAAAAACAAATAAAAATCTCATTAATAGTGAGATAAAAGCTTTCTTAATAGAAGAATGAACCTCTTCTAATAAAAGAAGAAAATTTTTCTAAGTTCTATTTCGTTTCAATAGTCCAATTAGTGAAATATTGCAAGCCTATTTTTAAATGTTAGATTATTTGAAACCCAATTACAATTTAAAAATAATTGATATTTTTAAAATATTCTTATTTAGAAAGAATCCAATAAAACTTTTGGTAAAAATATCCTAACAAAGGCTTTCTTATTTTATTAAAAAAATAATAATTATAACCAAAAATTATCTTATTAAAATCATTTTTGTGAATTTCTTTTTGTTTGTATTACTAATCACATTTATAAATATATTTTCTAAAAAATAAAAATTCATAAAATCCATATTAAAAACACAATTAATGCACAATAATTTGTGATGGTGTGGCGAACAATGGTAGCAAACTATGATGGCAATGAAAGGTAGTAGCAATGGTGGTGGTTCTAAGCAGTACGAGGCCATAATACGTAGCAATGGCCGATAGTAAACAACTATGGTAGTGACTTAATGGACGATAATAAAGGAAGCGACGTGATCATGTTAGTATATTATTATAAATTAATTAAAATCAATAAAATTAAAATCAAAACGTATGACCTGCAAAACGTTGGGTGCACCTTTCAAGACGCGGGCTTTTTTAATCAAAGTCAATTTATAGAAACGTTGAGCTTGCTATGGTTTCATGTGTGCAAGATGACCATTTGAATGTCTAATACAACGCATTTTATTATTTAATTACTTACTTTTACATTATTTTTTCGGTATTTATTCTTTTTTTCAAGTTGTTGCACTAATAATTTTAAGATAATTCATGTCTAATCCTAAAAATTCAAAAAATGAAAAAGAAAAATAGTAAAGAAAAATATTTGAGTTTTTGTTGGTACAATAATTCAAATAGATATATTTAATAATTTATATATTTTTTATATATCTTAATTTAATTTTTGTGAGCTTATGAATATATGAATATATTTATATTTAGTGATTGCTTGCAAAGTTAAAATTTATTTATGGAAATTTGCTATTATATATAATGAAATATCCAAAGATATGTTCTTATCATTTGTTGAATTTTATCCAAACATAAGAATGTGATATTTTCATTGTAATTAAGATGTTATAAGCAAAGAGAAAAGCAAGTATGGTTTCTTTGGTAGTAGCTTATTTCATGACATTGGTTTATAGTTTTACATATATTACTAAGCCATGAAATTGCTTAATTATTTTATGAGAATATTTCATATTTTAATTTTATATATGAATATTACTCATGAATTTTTTGAGTGACCTTGAATCAATTATTGCTAACTCTCTATTCATTTAAGAATTTCCCTTATATAAAAATCTTATTGATAGTGGGGCCAGAAGAAAAAATGAAGCTTATTTAATTTGTATATTCTTGTAAAATGCTTCATTGAGATATTGAACACACATATTTTTCTTCACATGTCATGTGAAAAACATAAATCACACTGACACATTTTTTTTTCATATTAGTATGAGTCTTTTTATTTGTGCCAAGTGAATTATTGTGTGATGCTAAAAAGTAAAAAATGGTTTATAGTGTTTTTCTAAATTTTCCGCATTGAGACATTGTTAAAATATATAATTTTTGGGTTAAATATTAGATATTGATGTTTAGTATCCAAAATTTATATTCCTTTAACTTGGATCTTAAAATCCATAAATAATGATCATAAAATGTTATTAACATAGTTTTATGACAAGGTTATATAATGGCATGAAAGACAATATTATTTTTGGTGGTTATGTAATTTGACTTTATTTAAATATGTGAAAAGTGAAGTGTATTATTTTTATGACAATAAGGGAGAGAATTATTGGTATAATGTTATAAAAATATAAGTTAAATTTTTATGACCAATGGAATAAAAATATTGTTGGCTTTAACTTGGTTTCATTGAAATGGTTTTAAGGCCATTTATATTGAGTTTATAAGCCATATGTTATAATCACCATAATTATGGTTTAATGGAGTTTTAATTTTATGGGTTTAATATTTAAACTTTTAAATTCCATAAAACTTTCTTTAAGATTTGAGATGGTAATAGCTTGTTAGAAGCTTTTACAAGTTTATATATGATCAAACATGAAAAATGCTATAGTAATATTTATGAAATCTATAATTCTACATGAAAATTTTTTATGTAGTCATATTTCTTGTAGGCTTTTAAGCCATTTGAAAAAAAAAATTGTGATTAAATTTTGAATATGTACCAATATTTATTTTGTGAAATATTTGAGGACATGTATGATATATGCATACAAAGTTGTGAATTTTGAGTTCACGTGATATTTTAATGGTGCCACAAGAATATTATATTTTGAAAAGAAAACATTGTGAAATTCTTGTGAAAGACACAATACCCATCAATAGTGGGATTATAATTTTGTGAATATCCAAAATGTGTTCACCTAAATTTTGACGGTATTATTATTATTGTCAGAAATTGCTATACAATTCATAATATGTAATATTGAATTACACAATTCATTTTATGAAATTAATTAATTTTATTGTGAATATGCGATCAAAATGCTATTCTAGACATAGAAATATATTTATATGATCAATTTATAAATTAATAATACCATCTCAAAGAAGATGATGATATGCCTAATCTAAAATTTTGATTAAATGCATGCTAATGATTGAAAATATTTTTATAGTACAAAGAGGTACAATGATATTAAGTTTTTGGTCATATAAATGAGTTTAAAAGTTTCTTAAATTAATATTTATTTTTTATTTTATTGACTAATATTATTATGTGGTGGAAGAATATATAAAAATATATTTTGTAAATTTTGAGATACCCACCAATAATAATAATGAGAATTTATAAAATTAGTTTTGAGCAAATAATATTTGATCACTTATTGTGATACATACTATCATAATTAGTTTCTTTGAATTATGTAAGTTTTTAAAAATATAGCTATAATCAAAGAATCTAACTAATGTACATCGAGGGGATGAATCTTTAACTCCGTAAGAATTAAAAGCAATTTGTGAGGATACTGAATCTCGTGATTAGAGATCCTAAAAACTTGGTTCAAAGGGAAAAAGAATTGTAGAGTGGCTATAAATAAATGCATATCTATAAGAGTTCTAACTCTTAAAATTATCTCTATAGTGTAAGTGCATTTTCCTACCATAAATATGTGAGGTTAGGTTTTCAAAAACTCTTAATGAAATCTATAGCTTTATAAGAGTGAGGTGTATTAATTGCAAGAACATCATTGATAGAATCTACCTATTTGAATGTGGGAGTAGGGCTACTCTTATGAGAATATATAAGGAATATTCTCAAAACATATTCAAGAAATAGGATGCGCACAAGGTCGTGTTATGAGAATATGTATGTCTCGTCTCCCCTAAGTAAGGGTGTTCAAGACCCAGTTCGAGCCAGCCAATTTGGACCGAGTCGAGCAGGGTCAAAAACAAAAAACGGGTTGAGCCACAAAAAAATAATTAAAAAACATGTCGATCGGGCTAGGTTCCAAACCAAGGTCATTTTTCCCATGGCCTGCCTCGAGTATATATCTTTATTTATTTTTTATTATTATTATTTTAAATATTTCTTAATTCCTAATCTAATTGCCTTCAAATTTTAGAGCTTTTTCAGCCCTAGTACTAGCAGTCCCTAACTCTATGCCTCCAGGTCTAGTCAGGCTTCATCATCCCTAGCACTAGTAGTCCGCCTCATTATTTATAGCGGCATTTATTTTATTTTCATTATATCCCATTTCAAGCAATTTTTGGGTCGCCATATTGCTTTGCTTAATGCTTACAATAAATGTTTAAATGAGAAGGGGGGAAAAGGAAAATAAATTGACTTATTTTTTTCAAAGTCTAATTGCTTATAGTTAAAATTGTATGCTTTTTAATGTATAGATTTGTGAAAAGTCCATTGCATACAAAAAAAGTGGAATACAAATTTGTGAAAATTGAATTTTTTTTTTAAATTGACCCGAATCAACTATGATGCTTGGCTCGGCTCAATTTGAACCCAAAGGCCAAGCTCGAGGTAAAAGCAATGACCCAGTTGAAAGTCCGGCTGGGCCTCAGTTTAGGGGTCAAACCTAACCCGATTCGGCCTGTGTACACCCCTATTCTTAAGTAGTCATATTTCAAGGCGAATACTACTATAGTTTTGGATCAATATTTGTATTTTTCTAAAAATATAAATTCAAAGCAAATTTAACTATCTATATTATGCATAATAATTTATCTTTACCCAAATGTATATGTGTTAATTTATAATAATAAGTGGGGGATTGTTAGTATATTATTATAAATTAATTAAAGTCAATAAAATTAAAATCAAAACGTATGACATGCAAAACGTTGGTTGCACCTTTCAAGACGTGGGCGTTTTTTATTCAAATTCAATATATAGAAACGTTGAGCTTGCTATGGTTTCATGTGTGCAGCATAACTTATTGAATGTTTATTACATTTAATCTATGCTACGTTGCAAACTTAACCTATAAATATGGATTTGATGAAGCTACTCAAAAGACACATAAAAAATGAGAAAAAAGAAAGAGCTTCATAGTTAATCAAAGAAATACATGTGTTATTTGGATAAAGAAATGTCTCAGGTGAAAGAATCATGTCTTACTTTGTAAACAAAAAGACAAATATTGAGCTGTTATATCTTGAAAGTAACATGTTTGTGTGAGACATGAATTATTTTAAAGAAAGTGAAATTCTCGTGCTTCATTCTGATATTATACATTTTATTTTAATTGATAACTTTTATATTAATATTTTTTAGTATTTATTCTTATTTTCAAGTTGTTGCACCAAAAGATAATACCACATCAATCATCATGGTTGATTGCCCTCCTACAATTGACTTGCTTTGATCAGGGCTTGCCAAGCCTTAAATCTCCCATATAGATCACTCACTTATCGTCATGTGTTTATAATTGACATAAGTGACATATAAATACAGTAATATACCTTAATACTAGATACACGAATTATTTTGTTTATTAAGCTCTCTTATTCACTCTCTTGTTATTTTTATTAACTTTAACATTGGAGGTACATATGGAGAACTATCTCGCCTTATGTATTCTTTATTTGTTTTTTTTTATACAAGATCTTGCCATCACTGGTTATCTTCCTGTCCCACTCTGATTTGTCCAAAATTGATTTATTAGAAGGCATAAGGTGATGGTGACCCATAATTGCCAGTAAAAATTAAATTTTCTTCTTTAGTTATATATAATTTTAAAAATTTTAAGTTATAATTAAAATTATTAAATAATATTTTTTTGGTAATAAAAGTGGGCTACAAAGTCCAAATAAAAAAGACAAACAAATTACAACTTTAAAATTTTGAGATACTAGTTTCCATAATATGACTGAGTAAGTCGAGACTAAAGTAAATTTTTTTTTAAAAAAAGTTGAGACTAAAGTACGAGGTAACGATTTCCAAATATAAAGGCCTAATTGTTGAGTAATTTTTTACAAACAAAACAAATGTGCTGTTACAGAAATGCGCTACTACAATATTTGAAAATTTCAAGCATGATGAATGTATGACAGTAAAAGTAGTTTTTTTTTTAATTTTGTTTTTCCCCTGGTATCTGTCTTCCTTCTATGTTTTTTTTTTTTTATCTTTTTTTGCATATTTGGGCAATTAGAAGCGGCTTACTAAACCTCGAAACGCCATGCGAACAAGGTATGCACACTGAATTCTGAAAACCCAGATTGCGCTTAAACCCTAGAGAGCCATGAAACGGACGCTTCTGAAACATGTCTCTCTCTACACTCGCAATCTTCTTCTTCACTCTCCTTCCACACATCGCTCAATCCCCAATTCCTCAATCGCCCCACTCGCCGCTTCCACTCCTTCTCCACTCAGGTTCTTCTCCTCCGACAACGACTCCTCCAATGAAAATCCGAGCCCTAATCCTGAGATGAGCTTGTCGAATCCCGTGAAAAAGGATGTCCTCGCTGACGTTCAGGATGTCAGTAACAAAGGTAATAACAAGGACGATTGTTGATTGTTTGGTGATAAAATTCACGGAATATTCATCACAAATAGGAAATGTGATGGGTTTTGTTTGAGAATGTAGTTTTTCTCATCTCGATTATACAGAGTTTTCTATGAACTAATGTGAAGCCGGCGTAATTGGATCCTTGTACTACAGTTGAATTTGCCGTTGGAATCCTAAACTGAAATGCTTAAGATTTTGATTTTTTCCCTCTTCATTTCGCAACTGAAGGAAATTTTAGTATGAGCCATTTAAGATGTTTAATATTGTATATCATCGTCTGGTAACGGAATGTAGCAACTTGATTTGATTTCTATTACTAGCTTATTGGACCTAAATTACTTTAGTCTGACGGATAATTGATTAATTACAAATTCATCTGATCACTGAATTGGTCAAAGAACTTAGTGCTTGTGGAATCATGTAATGTATATACTTGCCAATGTTTTATATTGGACTTCATTTATTTGAAAGTTTTGTGATTTAATTAGAATGTTCTTGCAAAATATTAACGGATCTTTTGGTATTTAGATCTTAAAGAGCAGGTTGAGAAGTATTTTGGGGGTGATGAGGAAGCGCTTCCATCAATCCTTGAATCAATTTTGCAAAGAAGGTTAGTAGGGAAGCATGAGGAAACTGATGACGAGTTGCTAGACGAACTCCAGATGCAGCCAATTGATGATGTTAATGACAAGGAGTTTGAATCAGATTTTGAGGAAATGCATGAGACTGATGAGGAGATTGATGATTTATATAATGCGAGGGACATAGTCATGGGGAGAATGGCGAAAGACAAGTACTTCAACATGGATGATAAGAAGTGGGATGAGCTTGTTGAGGATGGAATTAAACACGGGGCCCTTATGGACACAAAAGAGTGTGAGGAGATTCTACAAGATATGCTTAGCTGGGACAAACTCCTTCCAGGTAAAACATTGTTCTATAACTAGGCCTGGTCCTCTACTTGGTCTTATCATACTGAATGCATCATCAACTCATAATTGCTTTCCTTTTGAAATGCTTGGTTCTTTTTTCATACCATCACTAAAATTGGAGGGCATCAAACATGAGATATTGGGTGGATATTCTGAAATTTTATTTAGAAACTTCTGTATCTTTATTACTGACTTGAAGTACTCTGATAAATTGCAATTGATGACACTGTATTGATTTTTTAGTGATGCAGTCAACACTGCAGATGGTTGTTCTAGTTATCGCTGATTGATTGCTTCATAGTTCAGTCATTAAACTCACTTTTTGCTGGTCTAGCCTTGAGTAAAACTTAGAATCTCTTGCTTTGATGTTTAATATCAAGTAAGAGGTAGGCAACCATAACTTCGTTTCAGCGTTGTTTATGTAATTTTTCATGTCTGTGCATGAGAAATCTCTAATTTATTTGTGTATTATATTACTGGGCTTCAGGCATAAACCTCATTACAGGCCTAGACACTCCTTGATTCTAGTGTATGAGTATATATAATTAACATTTGATATGTAATGCATTTATTGTTATACATCAGATGATGCATGCAATTTTTCTTAATCTAGAAGTTCTTTGGAAAATCTTTTATCCCCTGTTAAATTAGTCTGTTTCTATGTGATTCTTTTGGTTAAACATCATTTGGAAGATTTGTGGAAATTAAGGATAATGACAAACATGATATTTATATGTTAACTGAGAAAACATAATTAACGGTGAGTTACCCAAATACATGAGAGCTATGCAATAATGGAGATGATCTATTAGGAAGAAAATCTGAATTAGCAAATTTAGTCAAAGAATCTAGATTTGGTTGAAAAAGGTTCTGTTTAACTGCCAAAATGATTAGCTGTCTACACTTCTTTGTTTTTCTTTAAAGTTATCTTTTGCAATTTGCATTATTGGTTTTGGATTGGTTTGTGACTCTTTAACTTTTATTAAGTACTGTCAACTAAGAAACTGTAATTCTCATGCACAATTGATATTGTGCTATAAGTGAAATTACTATGTAGAGTAACTTTCGAATTTGATAACTTGAACTTGTTAATGCTCTGTTTTTGTGGGGAGGAATTCCAAAGTTTTAGGATGTCAATATGCTTTTATTCAGCTGTATTTGTTGTTTGTGATTATGAAAACTGAAAAATTTGGAAAAGTAACCACCTTGATTTGGCTTCCAGTTTTAATTGTCAGGTGAAGTATGTAACCTAAAATTTTAGCATGTCTCCATTGCATTTGATACCCTTTGGTATTGTCTGTGTTGATAATGGTAAAGGTTATTTGAGAATCTGAGGAATCCTGGGTACCGCAAGCATCTTTGTTAACTGGAGCTATTTTCACTCTATATAATGACTAGTTCTCAGTATTTTTTGGTAAACCGACCAGGTTACATTGGAGCAGGCTATCATTAAGGGTTTGATCTTTATTAAATTTTAATCTGCTTGCAGACACTAAATCTTATTATGACATGTCTTTGACATTTTCTGCATGTTTGGATAGTGAGCAATTTCTACTTTAATTATTTGAGTTACCTTTGATAAAACTGCTGATTTTTGTTTTCGGTGAAATATCTTGTTCAGATGAAATAAAAAAGAAGGTGGAAGAAAAATTCGATGCACTAGGGGATATGTGTGAAAGAGGAGAGCTTGAACCTGAAGAAGCTTATGAACAGTTTAAGAAGTTTGAGGATGAAATGGTCATGGAATACATGAAGATGATGGAAGCAGAGGAGCTTCCACAGTTTGACCAAACTACTGTACCAGACAAGAAAAAGGACTTAGATGATCCACCTGGTGAAGGTCCAATTCTCCGGTGGCAAACACGGGTGGTCTTTGCTCCTGGTGGTGATGCTTGGCATCCAAAAAACAGAAAAGTGAAGTTGTCTGTTACTGTAAAGGAGCTTGGGCTTTCAAAATACCAATTTCGTCGGCTCCGGGAATTAGTTGGAAAACGTTACCATCCAGGGAAAGATGAGCTCACAATAACTAGTGAGAGGTGAAGTGCTATCTGTATATTAATATATTGATTTACTATTCACTTTTGTAACTCAATGATTCTTGGCCTTTGCTGAAAACGTGAAAGCAGTTACAATTATGTCTGAAGTCTTGTTTTCCCCTGTTTTGAAGGTTTGAACATCGAGAAGAAAACAGAAAAGACTGCTTAAGGACACTTCTTTCCCTGATTGAGGAGGCTGGGAAAGCCAACAAATTGGTGGATGATGCTCGGGCTTCATATGTGAAGGGGAGACTCAGGGCCAATCCAGCTTTCATGAAGAGGCTGCATGCCAAGACCGTGAGATTGCGAGAATCCAACCAAATTCCTGCTTGAACATTTCAGTTTTGGGATTTGAATTGTGGACGTTCACCTGCCTCGATCTGATATTGGTCCCAGAGTTAATTTGTATTTTTTGGTGGCTGGATTTCCTCTTCCTTTTTTGTTTTTATTATTTTAAATGTCAGGCAAGGTGGCCTGGATCAACATAACTTTTTACATACTTTATTGGGGATTGACTCTTACCGATATCCTTCAAAGAGTGATTTTGGTATTTCACTAATCGTTTCATGTACATAAATGATAATTGACAGGATGTAGGTTGGTTATTGAAAGCTGAGTTGAGTGTCCCCTCGCCCAGTTATCTAAAATGATAAACACCATTGTTGAAGGAAGGATTTTATGATGATTTTGAATTATGCTGTTTTTTGTGTGCATACTAAATTGGTTTAATAACTCCAAGTTTTGCTATAAATCCGTGGACAATGACCAACAACACTGCAGAAAGAGAATATGATGTTGCCCTCCTTATAATTGAGGTGCTTATTTTTTAGGAAAAAATTTATATACAGTATTTATATTTTTATCATTAAATTTTTTAATTAAAAATTGATACTTATATATTTTATATAATTTATCTTCTTGTGATTATTTTTTTTTAAAAAAAAATTTTACATGTTTTATTTTGATTAAAGAATTTTATAATAAAAAGTAACTATAAGTTTAGTCTTATTTTTTAGTCCTCAGCGGCAGCAACTAAAGGAAAAGGAAAGAAAGAAAAATGTCTTATTAAATTGGTAAAAGTAATAATAGTTTATGATTTATTAGTCTAATTGTGATTCAACTGTAATTAAATCAATGATAAAATAATTATAAATTTTATATATTATAAAACATTATAAATTTCAATATATAATGTAATAAGTTATATCAAACTTACAGGAAATCAGAAAATTTGGAAAAAAAAAAAAACCTTTGAATCAATACAACCACAAAACTTTTTGGTTATTATCGATATTTCTAATGTGAAAATTATCCTTCGAGAACTTAAAGTAACGGAAGAAACATAAATATACTTATTGAAAAATTAGACACTTACACAAACCATAAATTCTGTCCAAGGAAACCTTAAAAATCTTGTCAAGAATGGGATTCGAACCCATGCCCTTTCGGACCAGTACCTGAAACTGGCGCCTTAGACCAACTCGGCCATCTTGACTTCGCATGTGTGTAACTGTTCATTTATTTATTATATTCTTTATATTCGTCAGGAAAGTAAGTAAATGGTTCGGAAACACCTAGGAAGCTGGTAGTTCTGGTTCACATGGTCGAAAGTCCACCGAAGCAGAGATGGGATGTCTAAAGCCTTAAACGTCTTGGCTTGTGTGTCAGACTGGAACGCTGTAAGTACTGTTATGGTGTTTGAATTGTGGCACTAAAGAGAGAAACAAAGACATGCATGGGCAGCTATGGCCAAGGATTTTCGATTGGCCTGACTTACACTTTGTCTATCAAACTTTAGTTTATGCTGAACAACTAGGAATCCCAAAAAATCTATTTGAATTAAAATTATTGTACAGCACCATTGCACTTTCCATAATAGCATTACTGACCAGAAATAGCATGCAGCTTTAAAATTTGATGCAGCACAACAAATTGCTTTCTTTCCTGGAATATTATCTGTTCCTCGCAAAAGCTTGTGTGGATAAATTAAAGCTGCATCCTTCATTGAAAGTTATACAATAGTATTACTCCGAGAACATCTTTGTGTGCTCAAGCAGAAATCCACTAGAATAGGCCAAAATAATTAGATCAGAACAATTTAGGGTGATTTCATCAAACAGCTTCTGCAAAATTTGCGTGCTTACAGTAGCAAAAAGTAAAGTACTTAGTTAGCATTTAATCCTACACTTTCTGAGCTGCTCACAAAGGCATGAAATGAAACTAGAACAGCATTGTGACTAAGCTCTAAAGTTCCACTTCTCTGTGAATTGTATGGGAGAATTACTTGGTAGGAGTGAGGAGAGGCTCATGCACCACAAGCAGCACCACATGCAGCAGCACAGGCAGCTCCATGGTCATAAGGCTCTGAATCTGCTGCAGCAGAAGTTTTCTCTTTGGACACACCTTCTGCACAAGAAAAGATTATGGCTGACATTATGCAAAAGGTAACCAAAGCTACCCACAATATCATATAGCCATTTCCAAACATTCCAATGTTTGCTTCCATATTTGTTTCCTCTCTCCATTCTCTTACCATCTGTCCTTCCCTCCCCTTTTGCCTCTGATAATTGCAGCTGTGTGAGCTGATCAATAGCTCTTTCAGAAGTGAACTTACCATATGTGCATAGGCTTTTTATATGAATTTTAAAGTCAATGTTGTGGTATAAAACTTGAGGAAAAATTCTATTTGGTTTCTAAAAGATGGGTGGGCATTGAATTTGGTCCTCTATTGATTATTTCTTTTGATTTAGTACCTCAATCATTAAAATAAAGTAGCCATTCCATACCATTTTTCCAAAAACAAAAACCTAATGATTGAGGGACTAAATTGAAGAAAAAAACAACAAAGTGAAAACTTTGTACGAAAATGGCCTGCAAGAATTGTCCCACTGTTACTTGTAATGGAATTCAACTGTGGGAGCGAAAGTGACTCGAAGTTTGTCAATTTTTGTAGACAGCCGAATCTTAGAATTGTGATGGACATGTTTTGTGAGTATAGTGGCCACTTTTGAGTGTGGAATTGGCCTTCATGTTTCATCTGCAACAAATAAGATAGATGGGGAGGCTGCAACTAGTTCAGTATCAATAATATAAAAAATGCAATTATTTGCCTTAGTGGCTACTTCTTTTATCAATATCAGCCTTCTACACAGCAAAAAGACTTGAAGCAGAATAAAATAATATGGTTATTAGGACTTGAGAGCTCCACTTTTCATAGAAATTATGTTCATAAATTTGTTGGTTTGCTGCATCTATGTCATTACTTTACTCTGTTTCAAACTCAGCATCCACTTGTTGGTTCTAAATCCCATTATGGGGTTAGAAAGGTAAAAACAACAAAGCCTTTCTTCTGGGCCGTTTCTGATCTGAAAGGTCACCAAAACAAGGGTCAAAGGAATACTTAGAGAAGATAGAAACTTAACTCCTCATAAGGACCATATCAATTCAAACGCAGCAAGTCAAGTGAATACTCATGAATAGTTTTATTGATTTTTTCCTATTCGAGTCATTGCAGATACTAAATGTGGAAATCGAGCTTGATTCATCACGTCAAGAAAATAATTATATTCACTAGACTCAACTCTCAGTTGGTGAATGGTTTTATTGATTTAACTTTAGAAATGGTAGTAGAATTCCTATTAATTCAGAACCATATCAGGTGTGATCTACGACATGTGGGAAGCATAATCGCCTTTGATACATGTATTTTATATGTAATGTACACTTTTACAAGTTAATCTGCTCAATGGGAAACAGAAAACTCAAATTTGAATCTTTGTTCCTTTGTTTATTGTAGACATTTAACGAGGTTGGAAACATGTGCTGGGCCCAGAAATTGGGAAGAGTATATGTATTTTCAATATGCGCAATAGGTAATTTCGTTTAGGTGTTTCTTGGATTGAGATTGGAGAAGAAGTGAAGAGAAGTTAAGTGAAATTTTGAATTTGTCATTTTTTTTAAATTTAGATCTAAATCTAATATTTATTTCCTTTAAAGTGTGTTTAACTTTTAGATTAATGAGAATAAATGAGATAAGGAGTAAAAAAAATGTTAAATTTAAAACAAAAATTATATATATCAAACATTTTCTTTTCAATCTAAACATAAATTTAGTGACCATTGTTATTAATTTTTTTAAACACTAGATAAGAATATTTTTTTAAATAAAAATTTAAATTATAATTTATCGTATGTTGAAAATTAATTTATTCTGTTAGATCTAATTTTATTGATATTATTGAATTATTGTTTTTGACAAAATCATTAATCATGTTTTGTTTTTATTTTTTATTTTTAATGGGTATTAGTATAAATTTGACCAAGGAGAATAGATGTGAGATTCTTATCATTTTTTTGGTTTTACAAGTATTTTTTATTAAAAATAATTTTATTTAAAGTACTCTCAAATATTATATGTAGATATTTTTTTTTAATAGAGTATACAATCAATGTGAAAACTAATTAATGCATTATAAAAAAATCAAGACACAGTGTCATGAAATACTTAGTTTAATATAAGAATAAGATCCCATGTGATTGTTAATATAAAACAAATACTTAGTCTTTGATGAATTCCTAAAGAGTCATTATATAATTATGTAATATGTTATAAAAGTTTCCTGTTTTTACCATCAAATTATATCAAAATCTGTGTGTGTGTGTGTGTGTATGATAATAAAAATGGATTTTATACAAATTTTTTAAAACAATTAATCGTAATTAAACTCTCCAAAATAAGGACAGTGTCCTTTCAGCATTCTAAAGAGACGTTGTGGATATACAATCATTAATTCGGTCACTTCCACATTGTCCCTTAACTTATTGACGAACGTGTAATAAGAAAGAACAGAATCCCAAGTCAATTTCACAAAAATATATCATAATAGGGAAAGTGGGTTTTGGTAGGCTTAAATAAATATATATTGATTCATCAGTGACCAAAAGACTTAAACTCATATATAGGTTAAATTATAATTTTTTTAAAAAATATTTTTAATTTTTTAATTTTGACTTAAATTTTATTTTATCTCTTAAGTTTAATTAATTTCATTTTAATCTTTCAAATTTAAAAAATTAATCAATTTTTTTTTAGTTTCTAAGTCCGTTAATTTATTTAATGAAAAATATTGAGTTAGAATTAATTATAATATATTTATTAAATATTATTAATTTATTAATCTTATATGTAAACAAATAGGACTCTAAATTCTAAATTAAGTGCTCATCAAATCTAAATAATATGACATTCCTATAAATTTATTTATTTATACATGTAAAATTAATAGAGTGATAATTTTAATAGAAATATGAGAAAAAATATTAAAATTGGTTTAAACTCAATGTTTTTTGTTAGATTAAATTAAAAATGTTATAAATTAGATTAATTTTTTAAAATTAAAATATTAAAGTGAAATCAATGAAATTTAAAAGACAAAAATAAAATTTAAGTCAAAATTAAGGGATTAAAAGTGATTATATTTTTATAATTTTAGGAATTATGTAATTCAATATCTTAGTTAATAAAATTGATAAAAGATTTACTCAAAATTTTAATTTGTATTATAGAAGTCATTTATTAATTTTTTATTTAAAAACTTATTCACATTAGAAATTTTGATGAATATTTTGCATAATATTAAAAATTTGAGAGAATATTTTGAACAAAATTAAAATTTTAACATATTTTTTTTGGTCAAGTTTTTAAATTTGCGATAAATTGTATAATCTTAACAATAATTTTTAATAAAAAAAATTAAAAAAAATATGTTTATAAAATTAAAATTTAAAAGATTTTTTATCGATTATTAAAATCAAGAAAATAAATTACACGATTTTATAATTTAATCTTTTTCTTATTAGTTATTACTCAGTCATTCCCAAGTATGAATTTTTTAAAAATTTTATACCGACATAAAAATTTAAATTTTAAAAAAAGATAAATAATATTTTTGTATATACTATTAGTACTATATTTCAAATAAACATGTTTAAGTTGATGGTAAAATAAAAATAAAAATACTAATAGCGTTGATTCTAGTAAAAATAATATATTTTTCATGATATTGATAAACAAAAATTTGAATTTTTATTAAAAAAATATTTATGTTTAATATTTAATAATATCTTAAATAAAATTATTTTAAATAAAAAATATTTGTAAAAAAATAGCACGTGCTCTTAAATCTCTAATCGTTGAGTTAAAAGGAGTTTATTTTAAATTTTCAATGCAAACAATAAAAAAAAATATAGATTTAGTTCTTGTGAGAGAGAAAAGAAATTTCTCAAGAAACAAATAAAAAAAAGTTAAAACCTTTTTTTTATCTTATTTCTCTCTCACCTCGATATTAAAAAAAAAATGTAATAACAATCTGCACCTAATACATAAGTTGGCATTATTGCGCATGGTCAATAAAAATAGATAGTTTCTGACCAAAAAATAAAAAAATAAAATAGATAGTTAATTCAACTTAAACGGCTGTTTATAGGCTTATAGATAGGTACAACCTAAATCAACCAGAGGAGAGGAGGTTGATAAACATTCGAGGGTGAGCTATGGTTGGTATGTAAGTTCGTTCGCTTAAAAAAAAGCGACCTCAAATATGACTCTAAATTTTAGAATAAATAAAAAATTATAATTAAGTTTAATTCATTTAATTGAATTGAATTGAATTTATTTATTTAAAATAAAGTAACTTTAAATATAATTTTAAATTTTAAAATAAATAAAAAATTATGATCAAGTTTAATTTATTCATTGAATGAACTCAAATAATTCAAAAATAATATTATAAATATAATATATATTTTGTATATATATAAAATATAAACTAAATAAAAATTATCAAATTATATATATATGAGCAAATTTTTTAATATTTTTTAATTATGTATAAATTTTTGTATTCTTTTAACATTTTTTATATAAAATATATATATAATTATAATATATATTATTTAAAATTTAAAAATATATTATATATTATATAAAATAATATTTTATTATTAATCGAGTTATTCATAAACTTAACGAATTAAATATTATTCAAATTTGATTTATTTAATTAAATAAACTTAAAATATTGATCAATCTTATTTATTTATTAAATAAATTAAACTTAATTTAAAATTCTAATGAGCTGAATCAGAATATTTTATGAATGGTTTGATTCATTTTTATTATTATTCGTACGTGTATTTTTTAACTCTCTTTTACTGTTTTATATTTTATGCAAAAAAAAACTTAAAAGATTAAACAAATTTATTAGTGGGTAATCGGATTTTGGGTTAGCATTGTCATTTTTTTTTTTAATTGTAACTTGTCTCGATGAACTTATTATATGGCTAGTTTATATTCCAAAGAAAAAGAAAAAAATATTGAGTTTTTATGCATTAATTATTTGATCTTTAACTTTTAAAATTATACTATTTAATCTTTGAAAAATATATTAGTTTAATTATTTAAAAACATACAATTCAATCATTAAGATTTTTAAACTCATGAATTATCGTAAGTACTTATTCTAGGGACCAACAAGTAACAAGTCTAAGACTTCTAGATAATAAAGTACATATGCTAAATTAGGCTTTTCTCTTTTTTACTTTAAGAGATAAAATAAGATATAATTTCACTTATTTTAATCAAAAAAATTTTAAATATAATTTTATTTTTTATTAAAAATAATTTATTAAAAAGTATATTTTTAAAATTTTTTAATATTAATTATTTTGAGTTAAATATCATAAATTTAATTTATTTTAAAATTTTAAAAATAATTATTTTATATTAGTTAAATATATATTTAATACTAAACTATATAAATAATAAGCATAAAGATATTTTGAAGCACACGAAAAATATAATTTATTTTTATTTTGTTGAGAGAAAAATATAATTTTTGTTTTTTAAAAAAAGATATAATTATATAGTACATTATTAAATGAACTAAGTGGTGGGGATGGAATTAAATATTTTTAATTGCACGTTCTATAAAATTTTATAAAATGTATTAAAATATATTAATTTATTATTGAGTTAATGTTTATTTCAATACATTTTATAAGACTCGTATTTTAGAGAATTCGATTCATTCTAATTTATAGTAATTTGTATGATATATTTAATTTAAAGAAATAAAAAATTGTTAATGGTAAATTAAAGAATTTAAACTCAGAAATTTAAAAATCCAATAATAAAAAAAGAAGCTTGACATTATTGTATGCACACTTTTTTTGGCTTGACATTGCTGTAAGCAATAAGCGATGGGATATAATGGACGACTTATTTGACAGGTAGGGACTAGGGACGGATCATTCTAATCTGTGGTTAATTGACATGTTAATAATTAAGTAAATAAAATAAAAAATATTATGTGTAGTTAAAACATATCATTCTTTAGTTTCTTAAATTAATTATAATTTACCTTCATAATTTAGTTAATGAGCTTAAATCTAAAAATAGTTTTAAGAAAAAGCACCATAAATTAGTTAATTTTAAGATTTTTTGGCGAAGAATTTTAAAAAATTTCTGAGCAAATGAATTTAAAATCAGAAATTTAAAATTTTAATAAAAAAAAAGTCTGTTTGAGAACGAATAGAGTACTCTACGACGGTACTACCAAACCATGGCCATTCTGGTTTGTATATTTCTCAGGAAGGATGAGACAAATATAAAAGTACGGTGTGAAGCAGATGCTCTTATGAATTAAAAATTTCTCACCAAACTGTTCCTCTGTCTATTACATTACATAGTCACAAGAAGAGAGAATTGACAATGACAATCAGCAGAAACTTGCTTACAACCCAATCACCTTTCGAATTCCCTTCCAATTCCATCACTCGGATCCCCAGCTTCACGACACTATGCAGTCACTATCCCACACTCTCCTTTGTTCTCCTCCTCTGTTCACTCACACCCACAAAAACCCCCAATCCATCTCGACCCTCTTCGCCAAAAAGTTTGGTTCTTTTGGGATAAAAATGGCTGCTTTGACACCTGCAGCAACACCCACAAGCTTCGGCTTCAAGAATTTGATGGAAACGTTCACTGTGGATGTGCATAGAGCAGAGAACAGGCCACTGAACGTGCCCTTGATTGCCCCTTTCACGATCGCTTCGTCGAGATTAGAGAAGGTAGAGAACGTGGCGATTAGAGTGGAGTTGAGAAATGGGTCTGTTGGTTGGGGGGAGGCACCAATCTTGCCTTTCGTGACTGCAGAGGATCAACCTACGGCCATGGCCAAGGCTGCTGAGGCATGTGAGTTCTTGCGGCGAACCCCTGCACTCACATTGGGTTCGATGTTGAAAGAGATTGGTGGTATTCTTCCAGGGCATGAGTTCGCTTCGGTGAGTGAGATTGAGATTTGTTTGAGTTATAGCTTGCTATGATAACTTGTTGCAAATTAGTTATTCCGTCAAGTGTTCCATAGTTTTTCTTCAAAATTTTCTGACTGTGCCTTTTTCCAAGGGAATGAGTTTCCCTTGGACAACTTTTTACTTCAAAAAAAAAAAAATTAGGAGCAGTTTTTACATCTTTGCCACCAGGTCTCTCCCATGATTGGTTCTAAAGTTCAATACCCTTTGTAAAACCTTAGGTTTCACTTAAATTTTAACTAGCCATGTAGTCTTTAACGTGCCAATTGGTGGAATTAGTGACAACCAAAATTTGGATAGTAGCAATGGGATGCTTGAAAAAAGGACTAACTAACTTGTGCACGAGAACTAAAGCTAAGTGGCTCGACAAATTTGGGGGACTAAATTGCTGGTTTATTGTTGCTTTCCTTTTGCTTGGTTGTTTTTCGAAGAAATAACCCTTTACATCCTGCTTGTTTGAAGGTTGATTGCTTGTTTTGGTCTTGGAATCAATATTAGAGTGGGCTGCCAAATTTATAAAACCAGTTATTTGGTTAGAAAATCGATTTCTAAAACAGAAGTTGTTTCATCTCTTTTTAATTTTGGTTATGATGTTCTCTTAGGCTCCCTCACTAGTCGGTAATTTAGCATAGTTTTGCTTGTAGTATGTCATGTCAATAAAGAAAAAGAAAATTGTTTGCTTTAAATGTGCAGTCAAAAGTGTTTCAGAGTATTTTCCTTTTATAATTAACATTAATGGCTTGGTTTATCTAGACCTGGTTTCTCTAAGCTTTCAAGCTTTTCATATGCCCTGTTACTGTCTGGCTGGTAGGGAATAAACTGAACCATCACACATGACTGTGATGGCTCAAACATTGAGGGCTAATGGCATTGAATAGATTATCTCAGTTCTAGCTTTTCCAATTTGCCCAAAACAATGCTTTCAATGCTTAAAGCGTTTTCTCAGTAGAAGAAGGAGCTTTCACAATTCTAGAAGCTGAAATGCATTTAGAAATGCTTTAATAAAACACTGGTTGAACAGAAGGAAGGGGAGAAGTTATATAATATCTGAAGCAAATGGAGACTGATGGATAAGAAGAACTTGAATAGTCTATCGATACATTTTGAATTTGGGATTTTCAGTGCATTTGACAGGATTATACTTGATCGTATCTTTCTGCATATTTCATTACTTTTGAAGGAGCAAATGACTAATGCATGATTGTGGATCTAAAATTATAACAGGAAACTACTATGTATCCATTGTCTCTGAAATGTCCTACTATTAGTCTCTGAAGAAATGCCTCTTTAACTGTAATATTAAATCATTGTTATTCTCTTTGAATATGTGATATTTAAGGTTAGGGCAGGGGTGGAGATGGCATTAATTGATGCTGTTGCTAATAGTATTCGCGTGCCACTGTGGAGGCTTTTTGGTGGAGCTTCAAATACCATAACTACTGATATAACAGTAATGTTTTTATCTACTCTCAAACTGAAATTCTTATTTATTTGCAACTTAGTCTTTTTTCTGGTAAAACTGTTCTACGCTTTTGTATTTGCTCTGATCTACAAAAACTGATTAAAAAAAAAAAAAGAAGTAGAAGTATTGTGCTTGCTTGAAAGAAATCTAAGCCAGCTTATATATGTAGATCCCAATTGTTGGCCCCACTGAAGCAGCTGAATTGGCTTCAAAGTATCGGAAAGAAGGATTTAAGACATTGAAGCTCAAAGTGGGCAAAAATTTAAATTCAGACGTAGAAGTTCTTCAAGCTATTCGTGTTGCTCACCCAGAGTGTCAGTTTATTCTGGATGCTAATGAGGGATACAAACCTAAAGAAGCTGTGGAGGTTCTTAAAAAATTACATGGTGAGAAAGCTTGTATATGTAGAGCTGTCTCACGAGCATATATGCACCAAATGATTGTCAACATTGTCACACTAATTATGCACACATCCATCGATGTATTTTTGTTACCATATTACAAGATTTAGGTAATGTAGACGATAAACTTAAAAGTGATTTTCTATTGCAGAAATGGGCGTAACTCCGGTTCTATTTGAACAACCAGTTCATAGAGATGATTGGGAAGGTCTTGGACATGTTAGCTATATAGCTAGAGGCAAGTATGGTGTATCTGTGGCAGCTGATGAGAGCTGTAGGAGTCTAAATGATGTTTCCAGAATTGCAGAGGGAAATCTTGCAGATGTTATTAATATTAAACTGGCCAAAGTTGGAGTTATGGGAGCCCTTGAAATCATTGATGTGGCAAAAGATGCTGGATTAAGTTTGATGATTGGTGGCATGGTTGAGACAAGATTGGCTATGGGTTTTGCTGGCCACCTTGCTGCCGGCCTTGGATGTTTCAAGTAAGTATCCCTTATTTATAGATGAGAAATTTGCCTTTTATACATTGATTTTCTTCTTTACTTTTTTGACTTTCTTCCTTTGATATTTTTCGCTTATACAATATTACAAACCTTTTGTAGGTTCATTGATCTGGATACACCACTTCTCCTGTCAAAAGATCCAGTTCTTGAGGGCTATGAAGGTATTCTCAACTGAATTTTTGGTACTTTTAATTCTTAGGTTCTCATAGTATGAAGTGATATTTTTTGCAAGCCACTGATATATGAGTTGATAATTCTTCGAACAGTTTCTGGCGCCACTTATAAGTTCACAAATGCCAGAGGCCATGGTGGATTCCTTCATTGGGACAATATTGCTTGGTAAGTTATTAGTTTCTTTCTGCATATCTTATGCAGTAACATTGATGCTTTAATTTTATTGATATGCAGAATAGCTGCAAAAATATCCCAGAAGGTAAAGGTTCTTCTCTTGAAAGATCCAGGTCATTCTGTAAATATCATGCATAGAATAAAAATCATTTAACACCTCTAAACGGCATCAGTTAAGCTGTTAAAGCCCATTGATTTATTGAAAATTATTATAGCACAACCTGTGCACATTATTGTGAATTCAAAGTCTCCTAATTTGTTCCTTTTTGGCCCTCTATTGGTAAATAGTTAATTCTGGGGCCACTAAGCCTTGTTTAGCTCATTGTTGACAAAGTGATTTCTTTGGCTGGATTGCCATAAAATGACATTTATAAATTGCGGACATTGACATTTATTTGAAATGGTAGATTACCATTACCTCCCCTAAGGTTTGAGAAAACACCACCAGATACCCGGCTAATTTGAAATTTGACTCTACCCTCTATTTCTTGCACTTGCAGTTCTCATCTACCTCAATAGGCCGTTAGTATTCCAAGAGGAAAGTGGTAGTTTCAACTTTCAAGAAATATTGGGAGAGTTGGGTTAAAGCTATATATGTTATTGGACATTACTCTTAACATTGTTTACAAATAGTTGTGACAGGGGAAGGGAGAGATATATTTAGAACTAGAGGGGTATCCAATGATAAAACTTCACAACTTCAAGGGAGGTAACAATAATTTACCCTATATAAAACCGCATTAGGTGTTATAAAAGTGACCCTCATTCAATGAAATCAAAATCAAATGTTCGTCAGTCTATCACACAGTCTTGAATTTCTTTTGATTCTTCTGGGGTGGAGTCATTCCCTTGATATGTTTGTTGTTGAATTCTAATATGGTATACTGCCTTCATTATTGACAATTTGATCAAATTATCTGCAGAAATGAGATACGAGAGCTTTGAATGTTATCACAAACACCTGAATCTCGAAAAGCCTTTTTGTACCTCTTGCTCAGCAATCTTCAAACAGCTATCTAGTAGATGGACAACAATTGCAAGAGAATCGATGCTTGGATAATAAAGTTGTGCAGTTATGGCATTGGGTCATGGTAATTGCAATAACAAACCTAAGTGAAGATTTCTTCTGCAGTTCAAGTAGCTATCATTAGGCAATTGCTATGAATTGTACTCATCTATGGAAAAGAAAGTGCCCTAGAGGCCTTGAACCCAATAACAGATAATTGCTACAATGTAGTTGATGATTTGATAAAAATAGTTTGTATTTCGATGCCATTTATAACCATGGTTTATTCTGTATTTACCATTGTATGCTTAAAATAATACTGATTACAAACCACTTTATATATGCATCTTCCATACGTTTCCCAACTTGGCTTCCTTCAATTATTCAAACAGATGCTGGAATATACTAATACAACCCATTGATATATACAAGAAAGAAACATAAGTTAACATTTTCACTTATGGAGTTTCTGTGATATTTCTTGAACCAATGGTAAAATTGAGTTCAGGAATTTGGTTTACATAAATTCTTCTATCTGTCTGGCCATGGAACTGACTTTCTTCCTTGTTTTTCTGGGATAAATGGAACTGACTATACACTTGGGATTCCATTATTTTTTGGAAACCTCTTGTATTTTTTTTTGGGTCACATTGAAAAGTTGCTGCTAAACATGCCTGATTAATTTCCCATGTATGAACAAGAATTGAGTTTAACAAAAAGATTAGTCTTTTACATGATGAACTAAGTTTTGAAAAATGTATTTACATTTAGTGTTTAATAACATTTTAAACAGAATTTTTTAAGGATACTTGTAGGAAACTAAAAAAATCTCCCATATATCATACATTGCTGCATGCCTATATTGCAATCATTAAATTGCATGCTTCTGAGACCCACAAAAACACCTATTTTTTTATGATTGTGCAAGATTACTTTAGCTGTTCATTAAAAGTAATATTCTATTATAATTTTTAAAACTTGTAATAAACAATATTCTATTTTATACACATATGTCTCGAAGTAATTAACTCTGATTTTCCAGGGGGATGAATGACAAGACGAAAGAAATAAAGAAAAGAAAAGAAAAGGAAGATGAATCTTGAGAAAAAGTAAAGTTGGATGCTTGGTCTGAGAGTATTATTGTGCAGCACTCTCTAGACACAAAATTGACTCATGTAACAATGATAAATCATCAATGATTAAGTGAGCATGAAGTTTAAAAGTTAAAGTTGCCATAATACTGAAGTTCTCTCTACTGAACTTTTTCTGGACAGAATAGACCAAAATCATCCAGTAAGAAACTATTGATTGAATCCGTGAAAGCATGCTTTATCAATCTCTCTTTTACTTTTGACAAATGAATTATTGTAGTAGCGATGATGATTGCTGCATAGCCATGGGTACGCCCAAGTTAAATGTTGACTAAAACGTGTCCATCATATATTTGTGTAGAACTTCAATTTTAATTAATGTTTTGTTTGGATCATAAAATTTTAAATTCCATAGAATTTAAAATGAAAAAAAATTTGAATATGTAAAAGCTTTTTTTTAAAAGAATCAATTATAAAAAGAATGAATTATATAAATTATATACGTGTCACTTTTTAATTGAAGAATTTGATAAAAAAAATATAAAAATTATACTTAAATTTTTTTCTTATTAGAATTGGAGTGAATCAAACAATAAGTTAAACAAGTAATTAGATAATTACTCAGTCTGATTTATCCATAAGAATCAGATGACTAGTTTGATCAATTTAACCTAATCAAAATTAAAAAATCAAGATCCAGACAATTTTTTACTAAACCAATTTAATTTTTTTTTAAATTATTATGGAGCAATTGATATGATCAGTAAAGAATATAAATACTTAAATTATTATAATTTGAGTCTATGTTATTTTTATATATATAATTGACTTATATAAATTACTCATTATATTAAAAAATTATAAGTGAAAACATAATTTTTGTAATATAAGATATATGATTGATATTAAAAATATTTAATTATTATTTTTATATTTATGACATTATCTAATTTGATTATCTATTAAACTAATTAAATAGATCTGTTCATAACCTGACAAATTTGTTGGTTTGACAGATTATTCTCTTTTATTTTAAAAATATACACGAATTATTTGTAGGTTAATAAAATGACCAAGATATCTCTAAAAATAACATTAATTGCTTTTATTAAAAATATAAATTTTTAAAATAATAAATTTATTTTATTTTAAATTTTAAAAAAATAATTTTTTTCATTAGTTATATACATATTTAATGCTTGTTATATTATATAATAATAAGTATAAAAGTATTTTGACAAAAATAGGTGTAAGCATAATTGTAGCTTATCTTTTGATTTCAAGAAAAATAAATGTTATATTTTTAAAATAATGAAAAGAATATAATTTTTGTGATCTTAACAAGAGAGGAATATAATTTATCCTATTGAAGAAGAGTAATCCAACCTTTAGTTACAAACCTTAAACAGTGAATATGGCTATGGGTATCAAAATGGTTTGGGAGAGCAAGAATTTAGCTCCCAGATCATCAGTACTCTTCAATTATAACGAGGTTCTATGATTTTACGATGGTTTTGGTTGACAATAATTCCTAAACTCAATATATTAGGTAACTTTAAAGGTGTCGAAAACGCCTAATTATAGTGATAATATGAAAGTTGACGACACCTTCTTTGACAATGAATGTGAGCATGAACAAAGCTTTTATTCCAATTTGGTATAGAACTAAATATGAACACAAGAAAATACTCAAGAACTATCCGAATAATTGATTGAGTTAAAATCAACTTCTTTTTCTTCAATTTTGTATGAGATTTTAAATGTCCCTTATTTTTATTAATTGATGTCAATTTTTTTTTTACTAAATAATGTCCATATATATCACTAAAAGGTGACAACACAATCATATAGGGAATCTGTGTAAAATTATTTTGTTAGAACAAAACATTTTGGATAATTTCACTTGAGCCTTCTATGTAATTGTGATATTAGGCCAAGAGAAGAAGTTGTATTCCTTAGTAAAAATAAAAGATAAAATTGAAAAAAATAAAAGATAAGAGAAAAAAATAAAATCTCATACAAAGTTAAAAGATAAAAAATTAATTTTAAACCTCATTAAATATTATTATCCATGAAAGAAAGGTATAAAAAACAAAATTAATTAGCTAGGTAATAAAGGGATAGGTTAATATGAATCTAAGCAATTAATACACTAAAGAAATCCTAAACTTACAAAATTTTATTCAAATCCTTAAATTTAACCTTAATTATCATTTAGTGTAAATTATTGTTTTAGTCTTATATCAATTTAGTCTTTAAATCATAAAAATACTTAATTTAATTTTTTAAAAATATATTATATCTTAATTTAGTTCTTAAAATTCTAAACTAAATTAAAACATAAAAGACTTTTTATATTTATGCGTAAGAACTAAATTAAAACGTAATATATTTTTTAAAGATTAACTTAAGTATTTTTATAATTAAAAAATTAAATTGAGATAAATTATATCTTTTAAAAATTAAAATAATAATTTACTCTTAACATTTATACAAACCTTTCTTTTAATTATTTTCCGTGAATGATATTAATATTTTATAAAATAAGTATTAATTTTAAAATAATAAAATTACTCAATTATCACTACTGTGAGACTTAATATAAATTTAACAGCATTTAATGTTATATTAAAAATAAAATTACAATCTTATTTCATACAAAATTAAATATCAAATTCATTGAAGAAATAATTAAAGAAAACGTAAATATAATTTAGGTGTACTTTAAACAAATTTTGGGTATGGTTTACAGAATAAATAAGATACTATCAAGAAAAGCGTTTGAGTCATTTGACTCATTTGAACAATCAAACGCAAGAGTAAAAGCAGAGTCTAACGTTATCCAATCTCGTTAATTACAAAATGATGACAGTAAAATCTATTAAACTTGGATTCCCAATATTGTTTACCTGTTCTCAACTGTTTATATAATTTTCTTGACTAAAAATTTTTTAAAATATAAATTTTGATAAAATGATGAAGTATGAGAAAAAAATATAAGAGAGAGATAAATTATTTTTTTTTTTATTCTTCATAATTTCACTAAAATTTACATTTTAAAAGAGGCATACTTGATTTTCTTTCTGTTTCCATCGGCGAGGGAAAAGATAAAAGAAAAGAAAAGAAAAGACAGAAAAGAAGCCATGTCTTTGGAATTCGGAGTGGGATTTATTATGCCATGTCTCCCACTCACATCAGAGATTCATCATTGTTTGTTTGATGCACCAAACCTTCACTAAACGCAAAGGTTCAAACATCCTTGCCTACAAACCCAAAACTGCGCATTCTTTTCATTATCTACAAGTCCCCACTTTGTATTCTTTTTATTGACAACATGTTACGTTTAAATTAAAATTGCAAATCAACCCTTCCAGTGACATGAATGAGCAATATAAACTTGCTTATTGGTTGGTTAGTAATCTCAAGTTTTGATCACTGCATTTTAAATTTGCTAATATATTAGCAACAGTATTGAATCTAACAAAAATTAATAATTTCTTACAACTTAACGAATTATAATTTGAATATTTACATAGAGACATTCATACTTATATTTAGTATAAATAGTACTTTAAACAAAATTTTTGTCAATTATACTTAAAAAAGATGTTAATTAAAGCATGATTTTGATTAGCTTAATTTCAATTTTTTACAGGTAACTTTACATTGCTAATCGTATATGTAATGGCTACCCCTTTATTCATGATATAATAATGTGTTGAACTACTTACTATTTAGTGCGTGATTTCTCATGATGCATGCCTAGTGATTATAATCTCCATCTCATCAATTCCCAAGTGCGTGCTATATTAATCATAAGAACATGTTGTGGCTTTATAATAATATATATATACATAATATATATATATATATATATGTGTGTGTGTGTGTGTGTGAAGCGTTGATGTATGTAAACTTTAACATCACCGAAAGGTGCCCTAGGAGTTGATATGGTGGGTCACCACTAAATCAAAGCTACTACTCACTTCGCAGTATCATGAGAGTATATTGTGATTTTTAACAATTAATTCTAGTATAATTGCCCTAATAATATGAATGTTTGTAATACTAGTATATGCTCTTAAACTACTAAGTGCGTATTAACACTTCCATAATATGATTTTTGTAGTTCGATAGGAAAATATCATGACCCAATTGCAAAATATGAGACTTAAGTCTGATATTAACATAAATTCTATTGCAGGATTCATATGAACTTTGAAGTATCCAACATTAAGAACTAACTTGTAGGGTATGAATTACAATTGTCTTAGAGATGCATATTAGATAAATTTGAGGAACAATAAAATAGAAGTAGAATTTAACAGATCAATTCTAAATCTTTAAGCAGTAATTTGTGAAAAATCTCGAGGGCCAAGCAATTTCCCTCTTTAAGTAGTGGGCCACATAACCCCCTTCTCCTACACATTTCTTCTCATGCTCTCACCTTATTTTGAAATACCCACTACCACACCAAACTAATGACATCACAATTCTTTAAACTATCATTTGTTCCTTGTTCATAAAATCATTTACTTTCCTCACAACGTGAGGAATCAAAGTGAGAATTCCTATTGGGAGAGATGCTCACATTTAATACTGACAATAAAAGAATATGAGAAACCCAAAAAAAAATTCTTTTCTCCATGCTTACCCTATAAATAGAGGAGTGGAAGCACAACCCAAAATGCACCAGTACAACAACAGCACCTCACAGGTCACAATCCCTTCACTTTCACTTTCACTTTTACTTTCCTTTGTTTATGCACAATACACAATCTTAGGCTTCCCTTAGTGAAAATGAAAGCATCACACATTGCTTTGTTTACACTGATGGTGCTGCTTCTGGCTGAAGTACAAGTTTCGATGGCATTAACATGCAGCCCAGTACAGCTAAGCTCATGTGTGAGTGCAATAACATCTTCATCTCCTCCTTCTAAGCTATGCTGCTCCAAGATCAAGGAACAGAAGCCATGCCTCTGCCAATACCTTAAGAATCCCAATCTCAAGAAGTTTGTGGACTCTCCCAATGCCAGGCAGGTTGCTAGCACTTGTGGAACTCCTTACCCAAGGTGCTAAGTGTTATAGCTTGAAACAGAGTTTCTTTGGCTATGTACACATTATGCATTTAGATGCCTAGTGTTTTCTGGTCAGAGATCAGAATAAGAATAATCTCATGGTTGGCGTGATCTCTCATCTGTATGTTTCACTAGTATTAAAGAAAAAAAAAACAAAAAACTAGTCTTAATGCATGTCAAGTTGTGGTTTTAAGTTTTCACTTATGTTCCTTGGTGTGGTCTTATCTTACATTAGCTGTTGCAAAAGGTTGTATTTATAATTAAGGGCAGTATCAGATCATTTTTACTTCTTAGAAGCCTCTCTCTCTCTCTCTCTCTCTCTCTCTCTGTGGAGCTGTCTGTGCAATGTAAATGAAGAAGATAGGGTCCACAGGTTGGTTGTCCACAGGTTGGTTGTCTTAGAACTTGTTTTATGCAAGTGAAGCTGTTTGAACATAATTCTTAAATATTTGTAAGAAGAATGCTCAACAATAATAGGGTCTAATTTTAATTTTGAAAATTAAACCGAAAATAATAACATCAATGAAGTGGATTTCCAGCCAAAATAGAGGCAGACGTATAATTCGTCGTCTATCAACATGGTTAATTTTACCAAATCATTTGAAGTTTGTTAGTACGTGATGGTTATGTGAAACGTTTTACTGTTTCCAGTGCTTTACCGAATCATTTGAAGTTTATTAGTACTTGATTGGTATTTTATCGAGTTCTTTCTCCAAAATAATCAATATGCTTTGGTTATGTGAAACGTTCTACTGTTTCCAGTGCTGTTGTCTCATCCATCACGTACTGTTTGGAGCACTTTAATTAGGTCAATTGAAGAATACAAAAAACATAAAACATGACCTTCAATGGTTGCCGAATAGAGATAAACATAAAGTCAGAGACTGTCATTAAATGAAAAAGAAATCATAATGAATTTGTGTATATAGAAAAAAGATAAAAAAGAAAAATATTATGACTTTCCTTTTAGATTAATCCAAGTGAATTGGATTAGTTTTATTAAACAAAAAATTGTTCAATCATTTTGAATTGAGATGAATAAACCACATCTCAGAGGAAAATGCCATAATTCATTTTCATGTACAATAATTTAATATAACTTACAAACATAATTTCTTACAAATTAAGAAGGTTTGTTATATGATTCCATCCCATTAGCCATGGCCTCTTATCAGATGGCAGAACAAAATTCAGCTCAAACATCTCCTTTGACATGTTACCTCCTTCACAGAAGCCTACAAGCTTTGCAACTATTTGAGCACTCTCGTGTATATGCTTTGGATCATGAGGATCAGTCCAAAGCTTGTTCACAAATTGCATCTTCCTCTGCTTCCCATCAAGGGGGACATCCCATTTAATATACAACGAATCCCTCTCCTCTGGAGTCAAGCGTGATGTCAATCTCTTGGCTAGGAATTCTCTTTCTCGTTTCAAGGCTCTGATACTGTAAGATTATATAAACTTTAGTAAATAAAAAATTATCATTCACAAAATTTGTTATTGTTAAGCAGCAAGGAAGAGAGAGAGGAAGGGAGATAAAGAACCTTGATGACAAGGAGATGGAAGGCTCATCCCCAACTTGAGCTGGGCTTGCATTACCAAGTTCTGCTAGGTGCTGTTGCAACCATGTCAAACGCCTTAGTTCCACTTCCATGTATATTTGATCGGCTTGGTCTCCCCTGAATAACAAGTAAAACTGGGTCCTATGTATTATGGACACATGACATAGATCCCATAATTCGATGATCTGCTGCCGCTGCTCTTTAAATAGTACTTGCCATGAAACCTGCGGTTCTTCTGGTTCACAAGAGTTCTCTTCATTTTCCATATTGTGGCCACCTGCTTCATTTGCTTCAAGCTCAAGCACCTAGATATGTAAAGGATACAAATAAGAGCACAGGAATGAACCACTAATACATAAATGAAAGGGAATTCATAACAGCCGTGTGCAGGAAGTTTTTTTTCAAGTACATGAATATATAAAGAATTGATGTACCTGGCAAACAAGTAATTGCTTTTGATATTGCAGTTTGGCTACGCGTTCTTTTAATTCTGTGACATATGCTCTTATACTTCTTACGTTCTCTTCTGCCGCATTCTGAAACATTTTCTGCATTTTCTTCATGTTAACTGAACTGGATCGTCGATAACCTGGATTATTTTCCTTTGATGAAACATCTCCACCTTCTTCGCTCTTCGTTGGAGTCTCCTTCTCAGACTCAGGTAGAGTCTCACTTGAAACGATATCATCATTCTCAGGAGCCTTGTTTTCAATATCAGATTCCAAAACTTGCTGAGTAGTTGACAATGGTGAGCAGGGAGATCGTAAGAAATTTTGTCGATTGGCAGCATTACTTGAAGCCAAAGGAAGCAACTTTTTCCTTTTGTGTTCCTTTTTATTCTTTAAGGATGAATCGCTGTTTAATTGTTGATAATTGCTGGGAAGAGACATCACCAATTTGTCTATAGACCTTTGAACATTTTCAAGCTGCTGCTCAAGATTTGCAATGGTGCTTCCCTGTGAATGAAGTCTCGTGATCTCTTCCTTAAGGTTTGCACTGACACTCTTGTCAATAGCAACCATGCTTCCAACTTCAACGTCCTTGGATACTGGCCTGACAGACTGCATTTCCCTTATTTCTGCTTGCAACTTTGCAATTGTCTCAGCTGCATCTTGGTTACCTAGTCTATGGCATGCAACTTCCTTTTGTAATACTTCCAAAGCTCGGTTAGCTTCTTCACCCAGTTGCTCCTGGAGGTGCTCAAGTTTGCGAATTTCATGCATGAGGGTAAAGGGAGCAGTAGACGATTGCCTCATAGACAGCCTTAATATTGAGCTCCTTACTCTCTCGCCACCACCTAGCACAGGTTTTGGGGATAGTGCTCCAGTGTATGAGAGACACTTCTTGACAGAAAGATGAGGTGACTCAAGTGGGCCTGAGACCTGAAATGCATAAGGGCAATAACTAAATGTAGTTAAAATGAATCATGAAAGAAGAGAGTGAAGTGATATAAAAAGAGATAGAGACCTGTTGGTCTTCCTGAAGCTTTTTGCGTAACTCATCCACCTGAGATTGTGCAAGGTCTCTTTGGCGTTTCAGCTCTTCAATTTCCATTTCCATCTGAACATAATTAGGTAAAAATATTTAGTACTATGGTAACATACTTATTCTTAGCGATCAGCATCATTTTCTAATTGACCTGTTGAATTTTCCAATCCTTTTCCCTGGATGGATCTGGAGTGCGCAGCTCTGCCTCCAGCCTGGCTACTTCCTTCTGCAAATGTTTAACAAGCTGCTTGTCTGAAACAACCTACGCAAATTATTTGATAGAAAACATGTCAATCATTTTTAGTCATTTGAATGTTAAACAGAAGCAAATCATCAAATTGGCTATGTATAATTAGTTACCATGTTCACTTGAGCATTATTTGTTACTTCCTTTGCTCGGGTGGCAAAGAAGAGAGTATTCCGTGATTGCTCTACATGACTTAGTGCTGGACTCAAAGTACATATGATGGCAGTGCGTGCATTGCCACCAAGGGAGTGTTGCAATATACGTGTGAGCTTTGAATCTCTGTAAGGTATATGACCACTTCTTTTTCCAACACTGCATAAGATTTGAAAACAAGCTGTAAGACGATGTCCCTCATATTGCCCTAACCCCCGCCAGAGTGGTTAAACCAAAACTCAATGCACAAACACAATGGACCCGAAGACTGACTTTTATCTGTGCTAATCTTATGCAGGTTGTTTAATGAAATTAGCATCAACAACTGATACTATTCTTGGACAGCTTCCAAGACCTTTCAATAAATTAGTACACCATGTAAAAAAGTCGTAGAAAGATGATAATGTCTACATGAGCAGATATTTAACATGTCTGACATTTTGTTCAATTTGAAGTTTTCAAAATCACTTTATGTAGTAGAAAGATGTATCTTGCTAAATCCATGACAAAATGCTTCCTGAAACTGGAAGATTTGCGAAAATTTTTTAGAAAATAAATAAATAAACTAAAAGACTCCTAAAGGCTGCAAAACAGAAAGACCATTCTAGAATCACGAGAACAATCTCGCAAGATTCAACATCAAGATATTCTGACCTGAGCTTCCTGATTACAGTTGTAAGAGTCATCAAACTAAGGTTAATATGGCAGCCTTCTCTGAGCCTAGTGCCATCTGCATGTGTCTGTGCGGCCCTTTCACTTCCAGCTAGATCAACAAAGTTCTACAGTAAATTCAAAGCAGCAAGTTATTATCAATTAGGATGTAATCTAAGCAATTAAAAAGTCATTAAGGATTAGACTCCTAATTACCAGGGTTGCAACAAAAGATCTCACACAATCTGAATTTTCACGAAGAGTACTTTGAATTGTCTACAATTAAACGAAGAAAATTTAGTGAAGAGGGAGAAGAAAAGGGAGGAGGATCCTCTTCCAGGAGTAATAACAGATATTAATTGTGCTAAAACTGACCAGCCTTATTATCTGGTGAGACCTTGAGCTGGTATCATTTAGAGCAGTTTCACCGACCTGCCTTTGAGCTAGACGAAAGAAAGTCGTTGAATATAATTACTACACTGTTGTAAATAAGGACATCAGTCTAACTAAAGTGCAATCCAAGAATTTCTTACCTTCACAAATTGAGATTAGATTTCTCAAATGCTTGTCATCATTTGCCGTTTCTTCCACCAACTTCTCAACCACAGTACCTTTCTACATAAACGTAATTACAAGATCAAATTTCAATTCCATGAAAGGCAGTTACCACTGTAAGCTTCTCAACTTTTATCGAAAGTGCTCAGGGATTACCTCAGGATCATCTAGAAGCTTCAAATTGCGACCAGATTCTGAATTTAACAGGTCCCTAACATTCTCATTGTATATTTCTAGGCCTGATATTTTTATGGTAAAATCTCTCTCTGGAGTCTGCAATTATGCCATTGATGAAATTAACTTGATTGCATAACCTCCCAAAACTGTATCTAATTAGAAGAACAGAACAAAGCATAGTTTTCCCACAAATGAAAAAATCCAAGTCTAATACCAATATAGAGTACCTGCCACATGGCAACATGGACAAAACTTACATTCATTATGTGATTATATATATCATGGACAGCCTTCTCTGTTATTCCTCTCATTGTGTATGTCTTCCCACTGCTAGTTTGTCCATAAGCAAAAATAGTTGCTGCAACACAAAGACATGCAAAAATTGTGTAATGCAGAAAGACGATAGGTCAGAACATATGATTCAAAATATAAACTGTACCATTAATGCCCATCAAGGCGGATAAGGCGACATTCTTTACTCCTTCCTCATACACTGTCTCAGTCAAACAAGCAGGACCAAAAACCTTATCTGCAGGAAGATAACCACATCAACAATATTTTAAAAATGCTGCATGAGATTAAATAAGAAGAGATCGAAGGAACTACAAACTGGTAATAAGTATGAAATATTATTCAAGAAAAGTAACATGTGATACCAAAAGTAAAAGAGGCTGGTTGAGCTGCACGTTCATGTGTTGGTGGTTTATACATGATCGTATGATCATCAACGCAATCCCATGCTACCTGATCTTTAGCCAATTGCTCCCTTTTGTTTAAAGGCCTGACCCTTACTGTTACCACAATCTTCTCCTCCCTAGCTCTTGGCCCTCCTGGGGTCGATACAGGTGTCCTATCTATCTTTGAAGCTGGTGTTCCAGGTGTTCTGATAGTCATTTTCTATAGCAGAATGCCATAGTTAGAAAAATTTTAAGCGAACTCAAAATTTAGTAATGGAATGGGAGTTTCAGACAATTTTTTCATGGAAAAGAATGAAGCCAAATAAAGAGGAGGGGGAGTTCTTCATATATATTGTATGCTGTTAAAATTTATATGTTGTTTCGTATCATTCTCTTCTGAATATGCCTTCTCGAAATGAACATCTACCAGAATTCTAAGTATTGTTCAAGTTCAACACTTCGATTCTTTTAGGATCAACCAAAAATGATTTTCAATTTAACATAAATTGCTTGACAATAAAATAATGAACAGTAATACCAATTTTTGTTTAAAAGATTCAACTGGAAGATTTTATAAACAAATGAAATTGACGGCTTCAAATGAATTAGATCTATCAAACCGTTCTACAGATTGATGATCCTATCCCATGTTTTTCCTTTTAATTCTCGTAACCTTCTCAAAAATAACTTAGAATTCTTCCAAATCATTATTACATCATTGATCAATAATCAATAGTAAATAATATACCAAACGACGAAGAGTCACGGGTTATTGATTCCAATCCCAAATCATGTAAAATTTTAAACATAAAATCAAGAGGAGAAAATTTTCATCATAATACACTAATCCTAAAATGGAAAGATTTTACTATAATGTTCCTTCCACCTTGTCCCAATTTTAAGCATCAAACTCAGCCAGAAAACTCAAGTACATGAAAAAGGAAAGTCAATAATATTACAGCAAGATTTAAAAAAATTACCAAACTCAACCCAAAACCTCATTAAGATAACCAAAATGAAATCCAGCAAAATAAGGAGAAGCTACTCACTTATACTTGAGTTCGATGAAAATTTGAATAATTTCTTCAAGCGGAGCACAATGAGATCCAAGCCGAGTAGTATAAATGAACCGTAGCTGCCAATTAGGGCTTGGATCTAGAGAAAGAAAATGTGAGGAGTAAGAGCGTCAGGGAAAATTTTCGGAGCGATTTGGGTTCTGTTGAGGGTTCGAAGAGTAACCAGTGTTTGTCTTTCTCTTTATGAGATCAACGAAAAAGCCATTGAGTCTGTCTGCGACCACCACATTTGAATTTGGGGACCCCTAACGGCTAGATTTTCTTTTTCTAGCTATATTTTAATATTTAATTTAATTAAAACCTCGATTGATGGATTTATTATTATTATTATTATTAACGTTTCTCTGAGTTTTTATATATATATATATATATATATATATATATATATATATATATACACACACGTTTCTGTGAGTTAATTGCCATTGCCAACCCAGAAGAAATCATGTGGGCCCCGTTTCAAAATCTAACGGCTTTTGGTTTTCTCTTTTTTATAAAATAATTTTTTTAAATAATTCTCCGACAAAAAGGACAAAAAGCGAAAAAAGATTTTTGCCAACGTATAATTGGTTGCAATATAGATAGGTTTCATATGTCAACCTTTCATATTGTATAATTACATTTGAGTTCATTTCTCTTTTTCTCAAAAATAATTATTTTCATATGGACAATCACAGATAATTCTTTTCTTTTTTTTTTTACCTGTAGGTAGTAACTCTGATTTGTTGAGCTAGAAAATTTTAAATAATTCTCTTAAAAGCTGATATTATAGAAAATTTAATTTTTTTACAGAAGTTATTTTAGTATTCATATTATATATATATATTGAAAATCTAATTCTACATTAATTAATATTTTATCAAAATAGAATAACAATAGCACTGAATTTTTCACTACTATTAAAAATATTTTCCACAACTTTTTGGGCATAACCAGACAATTACTAGTTTTCTTCTTTAATCTCTCTGAGGACAATAAATAGATTTGAACGTTGTCTTTTATAACTGTCAAAATCTGTTGCAAACTGTAATCTCTATTAGAGTTTAATCTTTTGAAAATCCTCTATCATATTCATTGTTATATTTAATATTTTATTGTAAACAACTATTAACCTCTGAAATTTTGTTAATCTTAACACATCCTTTAATTATGTGTGAGTTTACAACCTGAGATCAGTTGTGTTTCAAAAATAAAATATATGGTCCATAAAAAATTTAGTGTATTTGGCATATATTAAAATGTAGGTTAGTTTTTCGAAAAATTTATTTAAATTTAAGAAAAAAAGTTAAGTAATTAATTTCCTACTTTTATATAACATCTCTTCCTATAACTCTCCACCTTTTTTATATATTTATACCATATATGATATATATATATATATATATATATATATATATATATATATAGTTTGGAAGAGCAAAGAAATCAAACACCTCAAAACCATATAAAATGTATATTTATAGATAAATAAATTTGTTTTTTTTTCATGCATCTCTTTTTTTTTCTTTCAAGGTATAAATTATTTGCCCAAAAAGTAATAACCTATTATTTTGTGAATGTATTGCCTGCTATGCCCAATATGATTGCAACATCATAAATAAATTTCATAATATTTTTAGCCATATAAATAATTAAGTGTCTACTCTTTTTTATGATAAATCTTTCTCTTTATACTTTCATTCTCAAAAATTAAAAGTATATTATATTAGCTTTTCTTATAAAAAATTATAAATTTATTTATTTTGACTAAAATATTTTTATATTTATTATTTATATAATATAATCATTATTAAATCTGTATTTATCTGATAAAATATTTTTTTAAAAAAATTTAGAATAGTCAAAGATATTAAAAATTTTAAAATATATACTTTAAAATTATTATTTCATTATTATTTATTTTAAGCTAAAATTAATAATTTAATTTATTTTAAAGAGTTAATTTACTTTCATTTTTTAAAATTGAAGCTCCACTTGTCTTTTTAAACTTTCAAGTTTCCAATGTGCTATTGACGTGTGACCGGTAACATATTTTGTAAATAATAATGATATTTAATTTCTGATAATACTTCAAAAAAATTATTTATAATAAAATCCGGATCCACTTTGAAGTTAGAAGGAACAAGTATTGTGATCATATCATTGGCTTTCAAAACCCCAAGCTGAGTGATGGTAAAAGAATCTAGTAATAGAAATGTGATATTTTGCCTATCTTTACGAAGCTGTAAACCCATGCTAATAAAAAGAATCTGATATAAAACACCAAGCACAAGTCCTGAAGTTCAGGACACTTGCGATCTAATCGTAAAAGTAGGTGACTTTGCAGACGTATTATGAAGCTGTAATGAGAAAGAAGCTCTTCATGCAGACCATATCTAGCTAATTAAGAATAAAAACAATTTGAAAATGATGATGATGATACAAACAGAAATGGTAGTGCCACAACAAACTGAAAAATTAGAGCGTAGGAATCTACTGATACCAACACCCATCTGTAGCATCACCAACTAAAGTTTTGTCTATCAAGTTTTACAATTCTCTACAAATATCTGTAAATTCAGAAATATGAGACGCTTGGTACGCATAGATAAGCTGAGCATCCCATAGGAACATATATATCCATTCACCCATTTTCCACAGAATAAGTTCAGTTCAGCTAATGTGGATACTATCACTAAGCCTTCTGCAGCCACTGACTCTACCAGCAGATCTAGACATGCTCTCTCACAAACTGTTCCACCTCAGGCGAGGCAATCATTAAACATATAGAGTACAACACTGATTTTGACGTGGTATAAGATTGCACAGTACTATTTTTCCTTCCTCTTTCTCTCATAGCAACAAAATGCTCATCGGTTATGAAGCCAAAATTGAACCTTGTAGTACAGCAAATCCTTACTATTCCGCCTAGTTTCTTTTATGATGAAAAGACAACTATCTGTATATATTTAGGTCTAAAATATTAAAAGGGATCTGAACCACTACTTAACTGAAAAAGCTTGGACTGTCTTTGCTTAATCCCACATATCATCCCCATGATCACCTGCAGCCATAGCTAATTTTCCCATATATTTAGCTTTTTCTCCTTCTCCATTAGAGCCTCCCTCTTCATGTGATGGTTTTTTTTCCATATAAAACAACTATTTTTTTCTTTTTCCATTTTCATTTTAGTAATATCTATATCCTTCACTGGAAATTAGCTTCTCCATCTTTTGCGCTACTCGTGCATGCAACATGAAACCACATTTATGTAGTACACCATCACAATCTTCTATAGATGAACGGACCTTTAACAACTTTGCACCAAGAATTAACTTAGAAATTCATGGCTAATAGTTTTAGCCAAGAGGCTGGATCAAAATGTCACCTCATTAATCACTTGTGATAGGTGCCATGTGATATAAAGAACTGATAATCCGGGTGGTTCACCCGCAGCATTCTCAACCAGTTATCAGCAGCCTGCAGGAGGGAATTTGCTAATTGACTCTCACCAAGTCCATTTTGCATCCAAATAGACCCCTTTAATTTGTAGGAGGCCATAGCAAATGTGGGCAAGGAAATCTTTGGTAAGCCATCCATCTCATTGGGGAAAACCAATGTTGGAGCCTGCGCCTGAGTACTCCCACTTCCTGCAAAATTTAATCAATAATTTGTCACTGAAGATAAATCACAGGATATTACATGCCAAATGAAATTACCTGTCACAATTTAAAATCAAATGCAATTTTTGCAAAACAGTTGAAAGATAACATCAATCAGCATTTTGAGGTGTGTATTATTTAACATCAATCACCAATGTTGTATTATTTTCTTTGTATTTTCAAATTACAGTGTGCCTTTCCTACTGCACCATGCATCCATCACATTATCCTCTGCTAAAAAAATTATAAAAGATCATATCCAAGAGGAACGGACACCAGATAATGACATGAAGCTGAAATGAAAATCAGAGAAAGGAAGAGTAAAAACTAAGAATACATTGAGACATCATCCTTAGTGACTCGTCCACTAAGGTCAGAGAACACATTTTTAGTTCAAACATCAGCTACACTTGAGTTTTAAGAAAAGAGTCCACTCTGCCTAGCTTGAAAGCCTCCAGAAATCCTAGGTCTTCTCTAACTGATCTTGGTAAATAAGGATATAATAAAGAAAAATTTTCACCCCTTTCCCAGACAAAATTATGATTTAACGAATGTCTCTCTCTCTCTCCTCCTTACCCCTCTCTCCTTCCCACCTCTTATTGTGTCTCCAGAAGTAATCAACCAGATATTATTCACATTAACCAAGACCTGCAGTACTTATTTCAATGTATAAAAATACATAAAGCAGAAAATGATATTTTAAATATTAAAAGTATGTTGAGGTAGCATCTCTTATTCTTAAGAAAGTCAAATAAAAGATCAAACATGTGGTTCAATGAATGCACACCATTACAAGATAAGCCTCTATTTCACATTTGGGGACAGAATGGAAATATGACAGGTATGAACTGAAAAGAAAGGAAAAACAAGAAAAATATTTCAAATTATGGGGTTATATCTGACAATAGTGATCCCAGATAGCACTAAATCTATATAAGCAAGACCCAGTATACCATCTCATGTTAAACATAGGCTTTAAAATCAATAATTACCAGTCAAAGGCATATGGAGTGTATGGTATGTTAGAAAGCAAGCGTCCAAATCTTTTAATGTTGGACCTGTGGGTATTCGATAGATAGGATACCTAGAAAATACCATTAAAGAAGGTTAATCAACACAAATAATCATCATTAAAACATAACATCAAGTTGATCTTACCATGCCACAGACATCCAACTAGCTGCCAATAAATCACAACTTCTCAATGACTTGAGGCCATGATACTGCTGTGAAAGATCTAGTATCTGTCCAAATATTACAAGGGTAAGATGCACCACTTAGGTCAAGTGCAAATAAATTACACATTAGTTAAGCTTAGTACTAGCCTTGTCAGCCAATGGTTCACGGCTATAAGGAGGATCTTGCTCAAAATACTCGAAAAGGAGATCTTGAGGATTCCCAGTTTCACTGTCGTCACTAGAAAATCCTTCTTGCACTGCATTGTTTTTATCATGTACAGACAACCTGCTCATGCAAAAAGAGACATCACTCTTAAGGTATTGACTACTTCTCTGTGCTGCAGATAGTTCAGTCCTTTTTCCTATTTCAAAGTCACTGCTTCCATCACTACTTGAATCCCGGTAGTAATCACCATCACTATCTTCTCCAATGCATCTAATGACATAAGAAAATCAGATCTGCCTAAAAGACATACTATACATTTTACACTGAAATCTGTATCGTTAAGAATTTCACAAATGTGGATTCTAGGAGTCAACTACTAAGAAAATAGTAAAAATAAAGTGATGTCACTCCTATTGATTTTGGTAAATAAAGAGTCAACTCAATACCCTCAAATGCTGCCTTTCAGCACCTCTCACCCAGCATTTCCATATTCCATTTCATTCACTCACTCTTCAAGCCAATAACAAATTTCTCCCCATCAATCAAGCCAGAATGGCTAAAAAACAAACCAAACTGGGGCAGCTGCCAAACTCCTTTAGGCCAATTGAGGGATCCAGTTTGAGTGATATTCTGTGCTTAATTAATTCCCAAACAAACTGCAACAAAAGTATTCCCCAGCTTTTATAAATCATCAAAGAGAACAGCGGAACTTTTCCCAGTAGATGATACAATCAATTAGGAAACAAATCATTCTATAGGGGAAGAAATATATATATCAGAATAGGAGCATCATTAACTGTTTTACTCATCCTTGTATACCATTATACCGAATTTACAATTTCTACAATTATAAAAAGACAAGGATCTGCTCCATTGAAGTCAAAAAGGAGGAAATGGAAATAAAGACTAAAAAAATGTTCATTTTTACTAGAGAGCAAAGAGGGAGGAAAAAGAAAAATGAGAGCTTGAGTTTTGTCCAAGAATTTTAAAAATAAAATAGATGAAAAGAAAAGTAAAAATGCACAAAAGTTTACAAGTCCAAAAAGAATGGTTATATATTTGAATATGTATATATTTGTTTTACAAAAGCCAGGGAATTATCTGTTTAAAAGGAGATGACTGTAAAATGAAATAGTTTGATTAATTAATTGTTTTTGTACTCTAAAAATGCAATGCTAGCCAAATTTCCAACAAAAACTCACAAGTCAAACCCATCTCACTTTCTATTATAAGCAGGCTCAATCTCATTTTTCCCGGTGTTGACCTAGAAGTGAAAACAATTTTGAAAAGTCTTGCACTTCATATATCTATGGCAAGCACAAATTTTATTTTTCCTTTCACTTTTCAATCAGCAATATCAATTACCAAGCATAACCTAGTTTCGTATTAACAGTTCTATCATCTCATACAAGAAACAAACCATAGAGATTAGAGAGACAGAAAAAGAAAGTACCATCTGTTAGAAAAAAAAAAAGACTCTACATAGGATAAGCCAATACCTTGACCTAGCATTAGACTTCTCGGCAGATTGACTGTATAGTTGAATAGCCGACAAGTAAGGAACATAATATTGAACAACAGATTCACTTTGATCGAGTAGTAAAGGGACTCCTGCCCCATAAGCACTCCACTCCTTAAACGATTCCCAGAGATCACTCAGGGTGAAGTAACACTGATGCTCAACACAAGTCTTACAGCCTCTCATTGGTTTCTACACCCACAAACAGAAGAAAAAGGAGTCATAATTCGTATAGTGATTTTATGAATTATGAATATCAAACTTTGCAACAGTCCATCTATTATTGAGTAGTCGAATGTAAAAGGATGACAGTAGTGATAATTCTGTTGTCCTAAGCTAGTCCACTGCTTCTGATAGTTATATTTCATCTGCAGTGTAAATATTGATTACCAGGCAAAATCCCGTGAATGGTGTTTGCTGTGCCCTCAAGTGAAAAAGCTAGGATCAAAATTCAAACATAAAAAACAGAACTCATTTTCATAATTATTTATCAATCTTAACATCAACCTACAAAGACTCTGAATCATTGGAAATAAAAAGGAAAGATTAGATCAACCTTAGAGAAGTACTGAGCGGGGACCAATGGTGCTGTAGACTCAAGAAACCTATCAATATTACACGCAGGCGTTACAGATGGACAAGAAGAAAGTTTGGTCGACGAATATGAAGGCTCATTGGAATTCCTATTCTCAGAACCAACATCTTTGCTCTTCGGAGTTGAATTAGGAGACTCACTTTCACCATTTTTAGCTCTCTGAGCTTGTTTACGCTGATTCTGGTTCTTCCTTGCCTTCACCGGAATGTAAAACCGATCCTCACCACGGACACACCCAAACTGTATGGCAGTCCCGAGCATTTTTCGAGCTCTAATTACAGACGAAATGGAAGGAAGTATCAGATTATAAATGTAAGAACTAAATTCTTCCTTTTCTTTTACACACCTTAATTTCCCAAACAAAGGCTTCCAATGGCCCCCAAAAAATAAAGAAAGAAAGAAAAACCCAGATAAAATATTGCGAATTCAGTTATCTGGGCTTCTCAACTATATCAATTTTCTCAGTCTATACAGGATCAATCAGAATATACGGAATACTCTGAGTTTCTCAGTCACCAAACGAAGCAGAAAACGCCCAATCCCACTCTAACAAATCCCAACCCTCATTCAAGGATCACTGAAGTGATCAGATTGGGCAAAGAGAGCCCAGAAATTTCAGAAACTTAAAATGAAGAAAAAGGGATCAATCTCAAACGCACGATCGGAATGGTTGAACGCGAAGACAAGGGAGGATTGAATGAAAGTGATAAGTTTAGGGGCGAATGAAGGAATAATATATGCGTGAAGGAAACAGAAGCGAAGCAAGCGAGCGAGAGGCAGAAAAGGAAAAAGCTTCAACAACACTGTGTTCCAAGCAGAGACGAATGCACAACAATTTCGTGCCTCCAAGGGGGTTCCTAACTTTCTAGTATTATTTGCATTTCAGGGATTTAATTGGGAGACAAATAAGATTTTTGTGGGTCATTAATTAATTATATAGAAATTAAGGGGCAGTTATTGAATTGGTAACAGGTAATTGGGATTTGGCGACAAGGAATTGCATTTGACACATGTGGTGTCAGAGTAGGTGAGACACGTGCATTATGCAAGTGAAGTTAGAGTTACAAACGTGCCAACTAGTTTAGTGCCCCACTTGTTGCACTCGTATCAAATTGGAATTTAATTAGGAAAGAATTTGACTTAGAGATAGTTATTTATATTTTTTATATTTAATTTTTTAATTAAAATAAAATATATAAAAAATTTTAAAAAAATTAATTATGAGATAAACGAATTATATAAATTATATATATTAATTTTTATTATAAAATTTAATAATAAAAATATAAAAAATAATTTAAATTTTATTTTTTAATAAAAAAACTAATTATTCATAACTTATAGCCTAATAAATTAAGTTTTGAAGTTCTACTAAAAAAAGTATAAACATTTAATTTTTAATAACATCTTAAATATAATTATTTTTAATAAAATATATTAGTGAAAAATTAAAAAATTGATAATAATATATTATGAAAAAATTAAACTTATATACAAATTATTATATATTTATTATTAATATTTTAATTAAATGAAAATATAAAAAAAAATTAAAAAATTAATCATGAGATGAGTAAATTATATAAATTATATTTTTAATTAAAAAAATTAATATAAAAAATTTAAAAATTACACTTAAATTTTTTTCTTTTAAAAAGTATTTCTTTCCAATGAAAATATCTCATAACGTAACGTTGGAGAATTTTGAATTTAATTTTAAGGATTTCATGAAATTGGATATACGGTTAATGGCAGTATCATTATTTGATACTTCCGTTTAAAGGAAATAAAAAATAATTACACGTAATTTGAGAGTTTAATTTTTATTTCCAACAAACTCAAAGTTAGAAGTTAGAACTATATGCTCGTAAGATATTGCTTTAAAAATAACAATTACGCTAATATTTGGCAATTAACAAAAATTTTAATGTAAATTGAAAGAAATTTTTGTGTATAATTAATTATTGTACAATTTTATTTATATATCGTCCAGTAATATCATATAATTTGAGCTCATAAATGCAGCATTTATCAAAGAATGTTAGCAAAAATTCTAATGCTAATTATCATCCCTCTCTTTTGTCTAACAAAAGTTATACTATTAATTAGTTTAGATTAGAGCAAATTAGAATTATAATAGGATAAGTACTTGAAAGAAAAAAGACAAACACAAAATACATGAAGATCTCGTAGATATCAATATCTAATATTTAATAATAAATGTTTATCATACATAGAAGTGTATCTTATTTTTTTAATTTTTAAAATATATTATAAAATAATAATTATTAAATTTCAAAATAATAAAAAATTATTTAACTCTCTACTATTTAATTTTAACCTCATTATTTTATTTTATTTTTTCTCCCTCTTCTTATGACATATTTCATTTTAAATTTTATAATATATATTTTTTTAAGAGAAATGACCATCCAAAAGACGTCACATTTATTATAATATAGACATTTATCATTCAAGTAATTGTGTATCTATACTTAAATAAATTTATCCATCCTTAATCTGTATTAGGAAAAGAAAAAAATTATTCATCCCAAACATAAATAAAATTTTATAATTATTTCAAGAAAGACGATGATTAAAAAAATACTCAATTATATATAAATAATAAAATATTAATTAAATTAATATAGTTCAAGAATAAGGTAGAGAATGAGAAAAGAAGGACGAGGGTTTTAATAAAGTAGTTTGTATGTTTTTATTTTTTTTTTCTTAACTAACATGGATAATGAAAAGTAAAATTCATAGAAAATAATATTTAAATTAATATAAGTATAAAATTAAAAAGACTCATATGTAAATTTAAAAGACTGCAAGATTGTGTTTAGATTGTAAAATTTTAAATTTTATAAAATTTAAAATGTAAAAAATTTAAATTACTATAATTTAAATTTCTTATATTTTAAATTCTTTATTTACATAACTATAATATTTATAAATTTTTTTATTGTAACTAATAACTATATGTATAATATATTAATGTATATGTCTATATACATATTATTTCTATGTGTGTGAAAGTATTTTTATGTAAATATATATATAAATGTATGTATGTATATATATATATATATATGTATTTATTTAAATATTAGATATGTGTGTGTCTGTACACACAAAAGTGTATGTACATGTATATGTAAATATACACATATAAATTTATAATGTGTATATAAATATGTATATAAGCATATAATATATATATATATAATGTTAATGTGTGTATATACATGTATTTTTATATTTATATATGTATTAAAAATAATATTTTAAAAATAAGTAAGAAATGAATTTTGAAATTTTACTTATTTAAGCAAAATTTTAAAATTGTATTTTTTAAATCCAAATAAAAAATTTTATAATAAGGTAATTAAAATATTTTTAAAAATTACTTTCCCTCTTTAAATTACCTCATCTAAATAAAACCTAAAATAAATTTAAGTATATATAAATCTTGGTGGCATTTTGAAATATAATCAGTACATAGTAATTAATGGAACTATATTTAACTATATATGTTTTATGTCATATTTTAATAAAGATAAAACATGTAAAAAAAATTGAAAAATAAATCAGTCATTAGATAAGAAGTTGTAAAAAGTATACCTATATTATTTTTCAATTATATATCCTTATAGTAAAAATATAGAACTTACACTCAATAAATTACTCTCACCGCTCTTATAGTTTTATTCAATTTTTAATTAAATTTTTGTAATTTATAAATTTTTATTGAGTTCATATAATTAAAAAAAATTAATTTAGTTCCTAAATTTAAATTATTTTTAATATTTTATTAAATTTTGATGATATATATGCTAATTATATATAATTTTAACATTATAAATTTATTTAATTCAATTCAATTTATTGATATTATATAACATAAATTATATTTAATTTTATTTATGTAAATTTATTTACATCATTATTTTTTATTAATATAAAGTATACATATTTTAAGTGTTAAGATATTATATATTAACAACATTAATATAATTTAATATAATTTTAATAAAAATTTATCAATAGGAATTAATTTAAAAACTTTTTGAATTATAAGTATTTAATTACAATTCTTAAAATTGTAAAGATCTAATTAAGTTTGAGTGAAATTATAAGAAGTTAAGAACAAAAAAATAATTTAACTTTAATATTATAACACATTTAAAATATTTAAGGCATGCTTTGGTAACGGACTAGTCTGCCACTAGTACGATGTACGAATGGCTTACAACAACTTAATATATTAGGAAGTATTATATTTGTAAACAAATAAATAATATTTTTAAAATTAATTAATTACTAAAGATTGAGTTTATATAGGTCTCTAAATTTAATAATTTCTAACACACAAAAAATAAGTTGTACATTTCACAATTTAATGATGATTAAAAAGTTGAACTATTAATATTTATAAAATCATTTTATGTAGTTACTTCATATCAAGTCATATCTTTAAAAAAAATTTAATTTATATTTTTTCTCTTGTTATCAAGATACCTTCTAATTATTATATAAATTGTGAATGATATAATAGGAAAAATATTTCTTCAACTATTAATTCAAATAATTTACTTTTAAAGTTGAACTTAACTTATTTTTTTAGCCATGTAAATTTCACTTATAATAAGATGTCAGCTCTTTTTTTTTTTTTGGTAAAATTCAAAGTATCTTTAAATTATAGTAAATTTGAAATTAATTCATGTCATACTAAATATGTTAAGATAAAGTCTTTTTAATAAATGTATTTTAAAAAATCCAAAGTATCTTTAAATTATATTAAATTTGAGATTAATTCATATCATACTAAATATGTTAAGATAAAGTCTTTCTAACAAATATATTTTAAAAAATCAAATTTTTGTCCTCCTATGTGAAATCGCTTTCACCTCAATGAATAACTTTGTTAGTGGAGTCAGCTCTTTCTAAATCCATGTAAATTGAATTCGGTCATTGAATTTTGAAATCCTTCTTTTTCCCATAATTTATTAAAATTTCTTTACATAATTAACATTAATTCAATTTAGCATATATTAAAAAAATAAAAATATATATAAGGGTGCATTTGGTTTTGTTGTTTCTTTTTTTTATTTTTATTGAAAATAAAAAATATGACTTAAAATATTTTGGTATAGTTTTGTAGAAATTATATTTTGAAAGTATTTTTAAAAACAATGTTGAAAATAAGATACATTTAAAAGAGGTTTTCAGTATTTTCATATAATAACTAATATTATTTTTATAGTAATTTTTTTAAGAAAGTAAACCTTTTGACCACATAAATATTATCATTTAATAATAGTTAAAAAAATCAATAAAATATTATAGTAATTTAAGTCATTTGACTTAAAAATAAATATAGACAAAATTTTAACTTTACATAACAAATATTTTTAAAATATTGAAAACTTCAAAATAAAAACTAAGCGTAAGAAATGGAAATAGAGTATGAAAATTGGAAATATTTTCGTAAACCAAAAAGACCAACTGTGTTTCATTTATCATATATCAAGTTATCCTTGAAATTCTTCATGTTGTTTGACTTCTTTCCTTAATCATCAACATACATGCCCATCTTATGTATATTCCAAATTTTACACTGATTTTTCATTGTATCTCAAATTTTTTTTATTGTCAATTTTGTCTTAAACTTTTAAATTATAATTTATTTTATTTTAATTTTTAATATTATCCAAATTATTGACAACAAAAGAGGACATAACATCTTATGTGTAATATTATAGCTATTGGCCAAAAAATGAAATAATGACTCATGATAGAACATATGTCGGTGGAACAATGTGTTTCATTTTTTAAAACTTAAAAATCTTTTGGGAGAAGAAAAATTGAGGGAAAGAAAAGAAAATTTAGTAATATTTTTTTATTTATTTCTTAAAATTTTTTAAAAAATAATTAAAAAATTTTTATGTTAATTATTTTTAAATTTTTTTTATTAATTTTAATTATTTTAAATTAAAATATTTTAAATAATTTAAATAATAAAAAAATTATTACTTAATATTTTTTTATTTCTTTAATTGCTTTCCTTTTCTTTTCCTTCCCATTCCTAAAGAGACGCTAATATAAATGTTATTTAGCCATTGAGGTGCTTCAAGTTTAAGTAGTGAAAGAAAGAGACTAGTATGCGATTGCGATAAATGTGCAATTTTGGAAACCTCTCGCACACTTAAACCTTTTTATCACTGTCTTTTTTGAATCCTTCCTTAGCTAGTGATAAGCTTGACTGGTGGTCTAAGACGAAGGCAATGCAATATGGCAAAGTCGGTTCAACGTTTGTTTTAGCTCAAAGATGAAAGTTTGAGAGGGGGTGAATGGAAGGGAGGGAAAGGCAAAGGAATAAAATTTACAAACCTTTCACTTGTTTAATTTTTAAAATTTTAAAAAAAATAAATTAAAAAATTTTATGTTAACTTTTTTGATTAATTTTAATTATTTTAAATTAAAAAATTTTAAAAAATTTAAACAAAGAAAAAAAAATTACTCAACATTTTTTTTTATTTCTTTTCCTTTCCTTCTCTATTCTTGTACATATGCTAAGAGTCTATTTGAGAGGAAGAGAATGGAAGGGAGGAGAAAGAAAGGAAAGAGAAGGAATTAAAAGAAAAAAAAAAAAGAGAAAGAAAGGTAAAGTTAAGTAAATATTTTTTTTATTTGAATCTTTTAAATTTTTTTAATTTAAAGTAATTAAAATTAATAAAAGATAAAAATTAAAAAAAATTATTACATAATCATTTATTTTTTTAAATTTTAAAAATTAAACAAAAAAATATTATTAAATTATCATCCTTTTCATTTCCTTTCTTTCTATTTTCTTCTTCCCAAACACACCTCAAGAGTTTAGCTTTCTGTCAAACGATATCAAACACAAATAATTTCTTTTGGAGGACTTCAATGAAGACTTTGTTTTGAACTTTGAAATCTCATTGAAACTACTTCAACCATGGATGGAGAATTTCTTCAAGCAACATGAAAATTTTTGAAAGGTATAGGATGGCAATGATAATGGATATTATTGGTACTCAATTGCATTTGTTTGAAAAAATATTTAATATCTAATGAATATTAGATATTGAATAAAGTACAAATAATAAAATATAACTATTTATTAAATATTAGACAAATGTAAAATATAAATATTAGTTTTAAATACTTTATATTTATCTAAAATAAATTGATAGATAAGATACTTAATTTTTGATTCTTAAATAATATATATTATAAAATATAATATATATTTTTAAATAAAATTTTATATTTTTTAGTGTTATTTGAATTACTTTTTTATTTTAATTTATAATAATTATGTAAAAAAATTTTATTTATAATATTTTAAAAAAATTAAGTAGATATTAGATATTAGATATAAGTTAAATTATTTAATTATATGATATTAGTATCTGATATTTATTACCTTTTTTCAGATATTTTAAATATTTTAAGTGTTTTAAATACGGATATTAAAAAGTGTATTTTTTTAAAATTTGATTAAAATTTAGATATTAAATATTTTGAATAAATATAAATATAAATATAAATAATAAATAAATAAATAAGTACTGATCCATTGTCATGCCTGCAAAAAGTTATGCTATGGAGTAAAAGAAAATTAAAACTGACATTGTTTGGTTACGTGGTTTTGGTCCTTCCAACCTTGAGCTAGTGAGTAATGAGTCGGCGTTAAAATCACACCAAATGCTACATTCTCTTTTGCCATTAATAATTTTGATAGTGAAAGAGGTTAGAATAAAATTGATTGTAATTAAAAATTTTAAAGATAAAATTAAAAAGTTAATATAAAATTTTAAAACATAAAATGTAATTTTGGCTTTTAAATTTTGGATTAGTTATGGACAATTTAATGTAATGAGTGTTTTTATCAAATTGGTTCAAATAATTTATTTATGAGCTTAATCTTAACCCATTTTTTCAATCATGCAACTCTAACAAGAGACAAATATTCTTTTTGTGGTGCGACACGTTTTTCAGAATATTTATGCTCAAAATTGAATGAATCAATCAATAACAACAATAATATATTAATAATTAATAAAGATTAACAATAATAGAAATTTATAATGATTTAGTTGTTTAAATAACATTAATAAAAAACTAAATATAAATTTTTTTTAATAATTTGACAATTAAAATCATTTTTAAATAAATTATTTAGACACAGTCTGTTCATTAGATGCTAATAAAAGTTTTTTTTTTTAACTAAACACTTAAACACAAACGGTTTCTTTTTCACAAAACTTTTCTTAAAACTTAATTTGGAAAGAATCATTTAAAATTAAAAAAAAAATTTATGAGCAATCTCAAACGGACACATTTATCACCAAAATCTCTTTATTAAAAATTATGTTTGCCATGTTTTAGTACAAGGCTCCAAATAAATATAGATCAACAAAATACTCGTGTACTTCAAGCATTAGTTGATTTAAAAAGAAATATAATATGTACCACAAAGTAGATATTGAAAGATTAGATTCTCTCATATGAAAAAATAATATGATAATATTATGTAAAAAAAATATACAAAGAGTGAGAACATATAATTTATCTATAATTTTTAGTATGTAAATAGAGTCTATCACTTAATTTTTTTATCTATGTCTCTTTTCACATAATATTATATAGTTATTTTACCATATACCAAATATATGAAGCTTTTGATTTAAATATTATACATTTTAAAATACTAACCTTTATATTAAAGGAAAACAATTTTCAATGCCTAATAATAGAACTAACAAATAATTTATTTTAGGATGCATTTCGGATTGTTTCTAATTTTTTTTATTTTTAAATGACTTTTTCTTAAATTGAGTTTTTTTTTTAAAAAAAAAAACTCTATAAAAGAAGCAATTTGTGTAAAAAAAAAATATTTTTGTTTGTTAAATGACCAAAAATGACATATTTGCATTTATTTTGTTATTAATGTTATTTAAATAGATAAATAATTAAAAATATTTATTATTATTATTATTAATTTTTATTAAATTTTTATAATTAATTAATTAAAATATAAGAAAAAATAAAAATAAATATTGTAAGAAAATTATAAAAACATAATATTATATGTCTCAAAATAATATTATAATTGCTCCAAAAAAGATGAAGTATAATTCATAGATAAGAAATTTGTGTTTATGAAGGTTTTGAGAAACAACAGTTTAAAATATTATGGTCAATAAGAAATTTTAAATTGAGGTATTTTTGTTCTAAAATATTTAATTTTTAGCTTTTAATTTTGGCTAGAAGTAAAAGCTTTAAATTTTAACTTTTACTTTAAAAATAAAAAATACTTTTACTATCACCTAAAAATATTTCTGATAGTTTTTGAAACATCTTAAAATTCTTAAATAATTGTTTTTGAAAAAAAAGAGGAAAAGTTTATTTTGATCCTTGCAAAGATATGGTAACTTTGAATTTAATTATTTATAATTTATTTTTATTAATTTGATCTCTTAAAGATAAAAATATTTTTAATATTATCTTTTTATCAAAATTATATTTATATTTTAACGTATCACTTAACAAAATATTGACCAAAATTTTTTTTATCAACTTAAAATTTATAGATGATAGATAATCCAAGTTATATTTAAAAAAATTTATGCATACAATTGTCCAAATCAACTCTAATTCTCAAAATTTTGTCAAATATGCAATTAATAAAAGAATTTATGTATATATTAAATTAAAAAATTTTAATTTATATCTTGATATTTTAGTTTAGGTAAATTATTGAGTGACATGTCACACAGTCATATCATTAACTAAATTATATTTTAACATTGAGTTAAATAAAAAATTATAGATAAAGTTTGAATAAAATGACAATATTAAAAATATTTTTATCTTTAAAGTATTAAATTGACAAAAAAATTATAGAGAATTAAATTGAAAATAACTATATGGAGTAAAATAGAGTTTTTTTAAAACAAAAATATTTTTTCCATGTAAAAAACATTCTCAATTCCCAAGCATTTTACAGAGTCTTTGTTAGATACAAAGCCTCTGGATCTTGTAAAATAAGAGCATGAAGTGAAATTTATGAAATAAGAGATAGCTGTATTTTAAAAACTATGTTCTGTAAGATGATTTTTCCAAAACCTCCCGTTTACTATATTGTAAATTTGTAATGAAATTGTGAGATAAGAGTTCATGATTACAAACATGTTTTACAAAAAAGTATATTACACATTCCTCATATATGAGAAGTGAATTTTTTTATAAAAATAAAAATAAAAATAAATTATAATTTTACTCATTTTAATCCAATATTATTATATTTATGATTTATATAATATAACAAATATTAAATATATATTCAACTAATTTAATAGAATAATTTTAAAATTTAATTAAAATAGATTAGAAGTATATTTTTTAATTGAGATTAATTATATTAAAATATTTTTTTAAAAATATTTTATAATAAAGTATATTTCTAATAAAAATTAGCATGATCTTTGACTATATATTTTTATAAAAATATATAAAATTTTAGCTCATTTTTATTACTCATGGAAATAAAGTATAATTTTTCAAAAAATAATAGAAAGAAGGAAAGAACAATTTTAATATCTTTCAAAAAATGAGAGTGTAATTTATCTTAAAAGATAAACTATAATTTTATTTATTTTAAAAAAAATTAAAAATTAATTTTAATTTATTTTATTAAAAATATAACTTATTAAAAATTATATTTATAAAATTTTTATTTAAATATTATTTTTTTTACGTTAAACGTTCTAAATTTAATTTATTTTTAATTTTAAAAAGTGATTCTATTATATTTAGTCAAATACATACTTAATAATTTATATTATATAAATCCAATATATAAGGGTATTTTAGGTAAAATAGTTGAAATTGTAGTTTATAAATTAAATGCTATATAAAAATACTAAAAATGTAATATGAGATTATTTAATTTTTGAGACAATTTATCTTTTGGTAGGCATTGGTATGATTTAGTCCTTGAAAGTCATAATACACATTTTGATTCTTAAAAGATTATAATAATTAATTCGTTAGTGTTATTTATTAATAAAAAAGATAATAGATGATGTTAAATACTAAATGTTTCCTATAAGATAAAAAATACATAATTTTAAGTCTTTAGTATACCAACTCAAACTATAGTAATAGATAGAAGAACTTAACCATAGATCAGTATTTAATAATATTTTCAAAGTATGATTTTCAATAAATAAACTTGTATATCATTAATTAACCATAAATCAACAAATAAACATTTCATGTTTTTATACAATTTTTTCTTAATTTATTTTAACTTATTTTTAAATGATTAAAGTGAAAGAACATTATAAAAGTGATAAAGAGAGACATTAAGATATTTTAACTATTTTAACAATTCTAGCTAAATATATATAATATTTTAACTACATAATTAGTAAACAAACTAAAATTTGTATATAATTTTTACCATATATGAAATATATATTTTATTTTTCACTTATAAATCATACAAATTTAAATATTTATCTAGTGCCTAACAATTCTAATCCAACATTTATGTTTATCGAATACCTAATAACTTAAGATTCATCTTAATTTGATTCTAAATTCTAAATTAAATATTATATAATATATTTTGCCAGCAAGTTTGTGTTCACAAGCCAGCATGGGTGATTTTGTTTATGATTTGTTATTATATTTTCATGTACACATGATTGTTAATAATTATGATTTATTAAATATTTTTATATATAATTTAAAATGTTAAATCAATTAATAAAGACATATTTTAATCAAATAAGTAACAAAAACAAAGAAAGAGGGAAAGAACACATAGAAAAATATTTTCTTTTAATCAAATTTCATATTTATTAAAAAAAATAACTTAATTAGCTTTATAAAAAAAGTCTTACATAATTTAACTATATAAGTATAACATCATTTAACAAATGAATAATATTAGCAAATTAGAGTAGAACATTATATGAAAAATACTTGAATTTCTCAATAGTAAAAATATATTTAAATTTGTGTGGCATCTAAGTGAGAAATAGAATATATACTATATATGTGGTGCTGATTATGTAGTTGAAATATTACATATATTTAACTAAAATTTTTAGAATAATAGAGATATCTTAATATATTTCTTTATCACTTTTATGATATTTATTCACTTTAGTAATTTAAAAATAGATGCTAGATAAATTAAAAAAATTAAATATTTATTTATTGACTTATGGTTAAGTGTTAATATACAATTTTACTTATTACAAATCCTACTTTGATAACATGATTAACCATTTATATTTTTTAATAATGACTAATGATTCTATGATTAACAAGATAACTATTATGATATTTTAAATTCGAAAAGTAAATTATCTCATAATTTTTCTCAATCTTGACATATTTTAACTCTTCACTCTCACTACTCTCATATATTTTTTAAATTTATATTTTATATGTATTAATATATAATTCTAAAAATTAATAATTTAAATACTTCAACATTATTATAATATTATACAAATAATTAAGTTGGATAAATGTTGCTTGTGTAATTAACAATATTTATATTATTATAATTTTGAGGTCTTTTAATCATTAATTTTTAAAATTATATATTATATAATATAAAGTATAAAATAAAATATATGATATAAAAAAATAATAAAAAATTAAATAATTTCTCTTTACTAAATTTTATTATTTTAAAATATAATAATAATTTTTTATATTTTAAAAATTAAAAAAAAAATTAACATATGAATCCTCCTCTAGTTGAACGATACACAAGACATTCGAACTTTTAGGGTCCAAAACCATTAGCTTTGCTTGTTTCTGATTGTTATCATTACAAGAGAAGTTTGGTGCTAAGACTTTTGGCCTTTTTTTAAAAAGCCAAAATCCTAATAGGATTTCATTGAATCTAATATCCGATAATATCTATTAAAATATTAAATTTATATATAATTTTTTATATCTTTATTATTAAATTTTTTAATTAAAATAAAATATATAAAAAAAATTTTATAAAAAAATTAATCATAAAAAAATAAGTTATATAAATTATAATCATATCAATTTTTTACATAAAAAATTTAATTAAAAATAATACCTAATTAAGTTTTTTACTTAATTAAAATAATGAGTGAAGTGACTGACTGTAAGTAGTTGGTCCATGTTGCTTTTTGTAACCAAACGTGAGAGAGATGTCTGCCTTGCTGTTTGCTTGACTATCAACAGTTATTGTTGCGTAATTCATTTTCAGTAAATTTATTCATCAATATTTTTTCATGCATAATTTAAAGGACTTGTGTTATATATTACTATAAGATTTTTTTTCTCAGCTATTATTATTTATTAGAAATAATCTTGCGTGAAATATTATCACTTCTAAGAGTTAATCTATTTTGTTAAATATTATGAAAAATTCATAGACAGAACTTGATCGTTTAATCTCAAAAAATTAAACTGATTAAGACTGAAACTTTCTATAATACATTTAATCATGTATCACGTATTTTCCATCACTACTAAATAAAAATTTTGAAGCTAATTAATTTATTTCATAGGTTCATCATAAAAACAAAACAAAAAAATTATAAATATAAATTATTGTAACTTAATGTTTGAAAATTAACAAATTTATGACAAATTAAGCTGAAAATTAAATATAACATTACTTGCTAACTACCCCAAGTCTTTCTTTAATTAGTCTTCAAATTCAAATTTACTATAAAATATCTCAATTTTATTATGTATATGGCTGTCTCAGTCTCAGTCTCATATGCTTTTGTAGAAAATTATCTCTCCTCCCTTAAAACATTATAATAATGGGTGGCTTGTCAGTAGAGTTGTATCTAGCAATTAATCAGTATGAAACAAGATTATTTTTACTAAAAGATATTTATGAAAAAATAAAATTAATGGTTTGACAAGCACAATTATTGTACATTTAAAAATAAAAAGTATATTCTAAATCACCATAATATTAATAAATAATTTTAAAGACTAAATATGGATTAAAACATTTTAAAATTATTATAATATAAATAATAATTAATAATAAGTAACCCATAAATTTTATTTAATTTTTGGTTGGCCATTTCAAATATTAATATAAATAAGTAAATGAGCATGACTTCTACCACAATGATTTCTACCAAAAAAATTAGATAAGGGGATGGTGTCTAGTTCAAAGTGGAATAAGTCTTTTTTTTTTAACATGTATCTTTCTATTGTATATAATCTTGTTTAAAATATTATAAGACATTAAATATAAATACATCTCTTAAAAAAAATTTAAATCTTAATTCAAATTCCAAATTTTCTTTGAATACTGATATAAAATATTTTTTTATTTCTTTATTAGGATAACAAACTTTGGTTGAGAAAAGTTGGTGTCCACATGACTATCTAGTTTTGATATTTGTTGGAAAGCATCGGCTTCAACTCAGCCTACGAGTTGTTGCAACGAAGACTTTGTTTGCTGATAGCACCTTGATGAGCATATTTTTGTTAATTCAATGGAAACATCACACACCTCACGTCTACTAAACAACACTAATCAAAAGAAATTTTAATTTCAAGTATAATAAAAATTTGATAATTAAATAATTTCTCATTCTATTATAATAATTTTCCTATAACTTTTCCCTCCTTTATATATCTATATATCATATGATTTAGGAGACTAAAATATTTTAAAATTTAAATTCTCAATACATCATATTTAAATTAACCAAAAAAAAAATAATCTGGAAAAAGTTTGAAAATATGCCCCAAAATAATAGAAAATAATACAAAAAGGCAAAAGTGTACTTCTAATTATTTAATTGACTCAAGTTTTAACTTTATCTTTTAAATTTGATTAATTTTATTTTAATCTTTTAATTTTAAAAATAAATTAATTTTTTTATAATTCTTAATATCATTAATTTACTTAATGAAAATTTTTGAGTTAAATCTAATTTTAATATATCTATACCATATTATTATCAATATTATTGATTTATTAATTTTAAATATAAAGAAAAAAACAAATCTTTAATTTAAACTCTAAAATTTAAATAAAGTATTCATTAAATCTAAACCTAAATGTAGCATTACTTTTAAATTTATTATTTTTTATATATAAGATTAATAAATTGATAATATTGATAATAATATATCATAGAAATATAAAATTGGCTCAAGCTCAGAATTTTCTGTTAAATAAATTAATGGGATTAAGAATTAAAAAAAAATTGATTAATTTTTTAAAATTAAATAATTAAAGTGATACTAATCAAACATGAAGGACAATACTAAAATTTGAGTTAAACTTAAAGGAATAAAAAGTTTTTTTTATAAAAAATATTAATGGTCAAATAATGATTAATTGAATTGAAAAAACATAACTTTATTCATTAAAAAAAATGGTTGAATTCAATTCTTGTTGATATTTTTGTGTATTAATAATTTTTATAATTTAAAATGAATTATATGAATTAATGTTGAAGTTTGACTCACTATAAAAATAAAAAAAATTCAATGTGATTTTTTTTTTCAATGATGATAAAAAAAATTGTCATTGAAAATATATTTTTAAGAGTAAATTTTTAAAGTAGTTTTAAATTTTTTTATATGTTTTGTGATCTTAAAAACACTTTAGTAATTTTATTATTTTTATAAAATATTTATTATATAAAAAATAAATTTTATTAACATAAAATAAATAAAAGTGATGTTTTTATATATAGCATTACATTACATCAAATGTCAGGAGAGTTAACTGTGATTTTTAAAATAAAAAATATATAGTTGCCCAAATGCTAAAAAAGCATAATAAATATAATTTAATCTAGAAGTTATTATTAGTTTTATATTAAAATTAGACCAATTTACTTGTGTCTTAATTTATATTGAAAATAATCATCAACAATCTTGTTTTGACCAGAGAATCTGCCAAAATCAGAATATTATTTTTTGGTTTCCCAATTTCAATGGTTTCAACTCCAAATTTTACAATTAGCTTCTCAGATTTGGTTAAAAAAAATAAAACCTTCACTTTTTAGTAATTTGAACTTCAACAAAACCACAGCAAATAATTTCCTTTTTCTTATTTTTTCATGGATCGATTACGATAATTTAAATTTCATTTAACAAAAAAGAAAAGTGAACTAACAATTTAATCCTCGAAATTAAATACTAACTTTCAACCTTAAATTATTAGTAATTCATTAGTGAATCTCTAAGAAATTTAACTAATTAGTCCTGCTATCCATGTTTTGTCAATTATGTTGTTTCCAAAGGTAATAGATTTCTGGACAACCTCAAATTGACAAAACATGGATAGCAGGACTAATTAGTTAATTGTTTTAGAGATTAACCTCAAATTAGATACGAATAATTATAAAATATCATATTTTATTTAATTTTTATTTTTTAAAATATTGAAAAGGGGTTAGAGTGTTATTTTAAAATAGAGAAGTTCTTTTACAAAGAAAAGTTTATTTTGATGTTTGAAAAGTATCATAATTTTTAATTTAATCATATTGTTCTCATTAGTTTGATTCTTTAAAGATAAAAATATTTTTAATGTTATACTTTTATCTAAATTACATTCATATCTTAACGTTTTACTTTATAAAATATTAACTACAATTTTTTTTGTTAACGTAAAAATTATAAGTAATAGTTAATCTATATTATATTAAAAAAATTTATGTATGCAATTAGTCAAAAATATTTTTAATATCCAAATCAAATCTAATTCTCAAATTACCTTTTGATATACAATTAGTCAACAAAATTTATGTATATATGCAACTAGAGGCTTTTGATATATATTTCGATATTTTATCTTATATAGATTAATGTATGACATGTGAAACAACCATGTTATCAATTAAATTACACTTCAACATTGTGTTAAATAAAAAAATGTAAATAAAGTTTAAGTAGAAGAACAACATTAAAGATACTTTTATTTTAAGATACTAAATTAATAAAAATAATCTATAAAAAATTAAATTAAAAATTATCGTATTTGTCAAAAACTAAATTAAAATTTTTCTCATCTTTTATTTAAACATTGATAGACGAGGTGTATAAATAATTAAAACTTGAAACAATTTAGATATTTATAGGGACGAGTGCACTCAGAAATTTAGAGACTAATGTTAAATAGATCTACAAATTTGAAAATTGAATGAATTTATGTTTTTTTCTAAATCAAGGAGAAGAAAGATTTATGTACAAATTGAAAAACTAATTCATTATTTCACTAATTTTTTTTTTATTTTGGTATTGACAACCTTATGTAAATATTTGATACATTAAGTGCATAGTAATAATAAGAAAAGATACTATATATATAAAATGTATGTACGTAGAATAATCCAAATGAAGTTTCCACAATTTGACATATAAATCTTACATATTGAATTATACAAATTGAGCCATATGCATTCTGTGTACTATCTATGATAGAAAAAGAAAATATTGAAAATCAGAAGGAATATTCTGGGTTTAGAGATACAATAAATCTTTTTTTTTTTAAAAAAAATTACATGTATTATAAGAGAATGAAGAGACAAAACTCTTCAAATATAACGAAACTCTTAAAAATTTTTTTTGAACATGGTTGAAATTATACTTTTTTGTTGATGCGTTATCTATTACTTTTCTTAGAGATTAGTCTTTTCTTTTTCGTGTAATTTCTTCTCCACCAAAATACATACATTATATATAATTGTTGAAACTATTTGTTCAAAAAAAAAAAAAAAGACTGTTGAAAACATCTGTTCAGACAAAAAAGTATAACCGGTTGAAATTATACTTTTTAGTTGATGCATTATCTATTATTTTTCTTAGAGATTAATCTTTTTATTTTGTTTGACGATGCTAAAAAGACTTTTTTATTCAGTGTAAAACTTTTTTACATTTATATATCCTTCTTTTAAATTAATGAAATTGTACATATAGTTTCTAGAGACCTAATTCCTTCACATAATGTTACAAGTGAGAATTGAGACCTATGTCTCTGAACTGAGAACACTTGGCAGATTTCATTTGAGCACCATTAATTTGTTAAAGATGGTTTAAGCTTTTTGGCAAAGAATGAAAAGGGGAATAAGTCTCATCACAATGAAGGAGAAAGCGAGAGATTGGGTGGCTGAGAGCAATTTGTGATGTGGATAACCCACTTGGATAGAATTTAAGGGCCCATCGTCCTTCGTGTCCATTAAGGTTTCCTCAAGAAGATAGGACAATGACTTACATTTACATTATCAAATAATATTGGGCCCCTTGGGGGATTTGGGGTTGTTAAACTTTATCACATCTTCCACATCATCACGACCCTATAATTACAACTTTATCAAGGCATATCTTTTGGTTCCTCATGGCATATTCTAGTATTTTTTTTTATTTTTTAAATTAATTGTATAATTTAATTTTTTTCAAACTATATGCTTTTATAGAAAATTTAATCTTTTCAAAATTTAAGTAGAAATATTTATTTATTATTTTACAATATCTTAAATAAAATTAACTTTAATAAAAAAATATTTGTGTTAATATCTAATTCATTTAAATTAAAGTTGTAATATTAGTTTGTGTGAAGTAATAAATTCAATAGTAAAAGTATTAAAAATATATAAATTTTAGAAATCAAATTTATATTTTATTATTTTTTAAAGCTCCATATTTACATTTCATCACTTAACTCATTATCATTTTTTCAAAAGTATAAGAGTTTTGGTTCAAATAAGTAACACCAGTGTCAAAATCAATGGTAGGTTGGTCTAATGAAATACAATAAATTTTTATAATATTATAAATTTAAATTTAAATTTTTTTCAACGAGAAATATATTTAAAAAAAAAAGAAAACAAGTGTTAGAGAATTTTAATATTCTAGATTTGACATTACAAAAATTTTTCAATAATTTATTTTTATTAATAAAATTATATTTTTATATAACGTGTATTTTTAAAAAAATAATAAAATAAATTAAAAGAGTTAATTTTTGAAGGTAAAAGAATATGTGACATTACATAACTGAATCTCACAAAAGATTAATGTAAATTATTCTTAAAAACATGATATTATTAAAGATAAATAATAACTTTCCATTCTTTTGGTTTTTTTTTTTTTTTGGATCCATCAACCTCAACTATGGAGATTGATTGCGAAAATATGAAGGAAAAAGAAAGACAGTGCATGACAAAGCTAGTTTCAGCTTTCTTTTGTCGGTGGAAATAAAGCTATTTTAAGCTAAAGAAGACAATTCTAACATAGGTTTTGCTCAAGTTTTATTTGATTTAATAAAGTTTTTTAATATTAAAAAATTATTAATTTTTTATAAATTTTAAATTATTAAATATTTTATCAATCAATTAAAAAAATAAAAAAAAATCCTTATAAAATAATCCACTTCAAATGTTAAGTGATTGCAAAAGATGTACAATTGATTAATTGTAATTGGTCATCACCTATATCATTATACTTCAAGGGACCACATCGCTCATTTATTTTTTTTTATTTGTTTTTTTTAAAGGATTAGTAGGAATTAGATTTATGGTTAAATTTGGCAAAAATATTACTTTGGTTCCTTAATTTTAACTCTCATTTTATTTAAGTCCTTTAGTTTTCATTTAGTTTATATTGATCCTTTAATTTTAAAAAGTTTCTAATAAATCATTTCTTGCTAACGGCATTAGTTTAGTAAAAAAAATTATATATATCACTGCTAACTAATCAGTTAACTTTCAAATATCTCTACTATTAGGAATAAATTTATTGTTGAAAAGAAAATTTTTGAAATAAATTGGAGATTTGAAATAAAAAATTTAAAATAAATTAACAATTTGTTAGAGATGGCAATGGTGGGTACTTGTACATTTTTTCAATAATTATCTATTAAAAATACTCAATAAACAAACGCGAAATATTTAAAACACCTAAAATATTTAGAATGCTCAAAAAATTTAAAAAGAAGTATTAAATACTGAATACTTCGGACTCAGCCAACAAATCAATAACCTTCCAGAGTCATGAATTTAATATATATATTTCTTGTCAAGTATGTTATCAAGCAAGTTAAAAGCTTTCCCAGAGTTCTTGTCTTCATAATAAGCCTCAACCATAATCCCATAAGTGACTACACCCATGGCAGGAATCTCATCAAGAACTTTAATTGCACCCTCAATGTCATTTTTCTTGCAATCAAAATGTTGCATCAAGTGCACCAAATTGATTTGTTTATTTTGAACTTATGAATCTGTTTAAGAGAGGGAAAATGGAGAGAAAGAGAAACAAAGAAAAAAAAAATTAATAACTTTTTCTTTTGTTTAATTTTTAAAACTTTAAAAAAGAAAAAATTAAAAAATTTTATATTAATCTTAACTTTTTTTTATTAATTATTATTATAAATTGAAAGAGTTTGAAAATTTTTTTTAAAAATAATAAATAATTAGTTGACATTTCTTTTACTCACTTCCCTTTTTTCTTTACTTCCTTTCCTTCCCTTTTTATTTTCAAACACACAAGTGTTAAGAAAGTGTTCAGAAACTTCACTGATCGATCAACCCCAAACGAGTTTATCTTCAAGAAGGTTTTGACGATGAATTTGGGCTTACTTACAAGATCGAAAGCAGTGGTGGAGAAGGAAGTGACGGTGCTGATTTTGTGGAAAAGAGAGATTAGTCTAAAATGAGGGTGGTGAAGGGAGTATCTCTGATGGCGTAGGAAGAAGATTATCAAAGAAAAACAAAAGGCCGAGGTTGAAGACATTGGCAATGTAGAATGTTCGAGTTGGACTCCAGAGTTTTTGGGCGTCAAGGAATGCGAAATGATGTGTTTTTATGTTCCTTTTTATATAATTCCAATTGTATCATTTTACTAAGCTAGGATAATCTAATGTAATAAAAAACCTTCATTTTAACTTTTTTTTTAATGAAAATAATGTTTTATATTGTACATATTTACTTTTAAAATAATAAATTTGTTTAATTATTTTTATTATCATATTAATTTTTCATGTTAAAATTTAATATAAATTTAATTGTAGTGATTGTTATATTAAAAACAAAATCAAAGTCTTATTAGAAAAGTAGAAAAAAAATAAATATAATTTAAATCAAACTTCAAGAAAGATTAGTGTAATTTATTCTTTTAGTTCTTTTCCTGTTATGAATGAGTTTAGATTCCAAATTTGAAATATTACAGAGCTTCTATATTTAATCACAAACCACATATGTTGATTAGCAGTGACTCGTACTTCATTGGATACTAAAAGCAATGGACACTAGAAGACAGACAGAAAAAGAAATCAAACATTCAGACTCGTAATTTGACAAAGATATCTCACCTAAATGAACGGTTCAAATCAGAAAATGCTACTAGAGTTTAAACCAGTCATTCTATTTAACTAATTTGGGATAGTTAGAAGAGACCTTGAAATGGCCAAGTCAATCAAAATCAAAATTGCTTTTCTGTCTACTGACAGCAAAAGTTGTTATTTTTGCTTTTCTGGTGAATTAAGTTACCATATAAACCTTTGGATTCCAGGCTCATAATCACAAGTGAATGTCCTAAACAAAACCATCATCATTGTGAATACATTTACACCTATATATATCATCCCTGTGAGAAACCAACTTCTACTATCTTCATTATTACTGTGAAGTGCCAAGAAGTAGAAGGGTATGGTGTAGTATCTGAACTCTATCAGTGGAGCCCAGAACGACAGCGGTGGCCACAAAGTATCCCAACACCCAGATTTTATTTCGAAATTTCCCTGTTTGACAAATGATAATAACTTTTGAGTTATAGCTTCACAACTATTAAGGAAAAAGAAGAATGCTTGCTGAGGATTTGTGCTAACCCAATGTATACATAATGGAAAGCCATGACCAAATATAAAGTGGGACCAGAAGGTATTTAATTGACCAGTGAGCCATGATGACCTTCCTCCAGAGATAGAAAGGGTAATGCCGATTGTCAGCAAGCAGGTATGGACGAGCGACACTGCATTTATCAATTGATATGAAAAGAAATTTGAGAGTGAAATAGTCTCAGAATTCAACAGGAATAATAAAAGCTAAGTTCATTTTCATGTGAGCCCAGCTCAGGCTTCACATGAATGAGTGCTGCAACATTTACACAGAGGAATGAGGGAAAATTTAGCAAGTGAAAAATCTCAAATGAGGAATAGACTGAAGAGAGAAAACTGTTACTTGATGTGGATTTAAGTAGATCATATTGACCAACGCTCACTAGTATGTGACAATAAAGTAAGATAGCAATAAAAAGTAGGGTGAATTTTACTCTAAGCCCTAATTACTACTTTAGTAGATCGACTTTAAAATTAACAAAATACCCTCTTTAAAGAAAAAACAAAAAAAACTGAACATCAACTTTCAGTCACATTTAACATGGAAGTGCTTTATGTTTCTTTTCCGAAGAGGAGGGTAACTTTTTACATTTTAAAGTTCATGCACTAAGATTGTAATTAGGCCTTAAAGTTCATGCACTAACATGTATTTAACTCTAAAAAGTAACTAGAAAGGTTAGAATTGGTTTTAACAGCACATCCACCATATTTATGGTGAGGAACAAAACTAGTCTATCAGTTCATCAGAACATGCTATTCTAATTCTAAATTTATAATCAAAACTGTTGTTAATACTTAATAATCAAAACTTTTATTTAACTTGCTATTTGAATTCTAAATTTATAATTAATCATCTGAACTAACCTGAAAAAGTGTACTGAGACAAAGCCAGCAATAAGGGCCACGAATCCCAGAAATAAACCAAGTCTCCTATGGTTCCAGAAGTACTGGAACAGGTCCAAAGTCCGGGTGACAGTGAAGTGCATAGGAACAATAGCCACTACGGAAACCAAACTGAAATAAAGTATCTGAGCAAATGTGGGTTAACTGTATGAGCTTCTTTTGCACCTACAGTATCAATAGGATAAGTGAAAAACATGGTTTTAGTGTCCCAAAAAATCACATGGGCTAATAATAAGAACACAAATCTTACCCAGAACAATACTCGCATTCCAGAAGACAAACAACACAAAGGCTACCAACACCATTAGAAAGGGGCTAAATGAGATCAAAAGCTCCCTTCATGTGCCATGGTGTAAAAAAGATAGCCCAAATATCGTCAAACCAACCTGCCACATGATGTTACATACATGCATATACATATATATATATGATTGACTGATTGTATTCTAAATATTGCATAATATATGGGAACAATTAGCTACAAAGTAATGAAGTTACTTCCTCATGCGCATAAAATAGGCAAGGTGGTTTTAATAAACGTGTAAAAAGTCAACCTGAAGAAGAGGAAGGAGAAGATGCATGTGCACTGAGCAAAGAACTTTTGACAGTATCCACAGCTTTAACAACCTTTCGCTTTCTCAGATTTAAACCCACTGTACATTTACTGTTAGCATGCGCCAAACCAGGTTTATTGATGGACACATCTGACACAGGTGTTCTTGCACTATCCTTTCCATGGGTCAAAGCAATATCTATGATGGCGGTACATGCAACGAAGAGAACCCATATAATATTTGTTTGTAGAATAACAACTGAAAAGGCTCCAATCTGTGTAAACAAAATTGGATCAGTTACTATCAGTCTAAATATTGACATTTACATAAAAACCACGTGTGCTCCTATTAAAATTGTCCATTCACATTACATATGAATAAATCTACTCGTCGATACATAGATAAGAGGAAGAAGAAAAGAACTCTCCAAACCCTCTATAGATTGTCAAGAATTATCACTTTAAGCTTTCCAAGTAGGATCTGTTAGAATTTACAGGTGTGTATCAATAGTTGTAATAATCAATAGAGTCAAGTAACCAACTAAAACAGTCAAGACTTAAGAGTTTATGATCAACAAGCAAGCATTGAGAAACACCTCAGGTACTATTATTATTATTATCAATTTTTTTTTAATAAAAGAAGAAACATAACTAAAGAGAAATATGAATGAATACAATTTGGAGGAGAATAAGATAAGCAATAAGAGAAAAAGTCTAAGAAATTCAAATTTGCAACAGAGCTGACTAATTTCTCTGCAAAAAAAAATTGAAATTCCCTTTAAAAAATCATTTACAGAGGACCAAAGAGAAGCCATAAACACAACTCTATCCTATAATGGATGAAAGGGCATAGTGATGGCCAAGAATGTGCAGGCAATCTTCTCCAACTAAAAAGGCCAAAGAGTCACATAAAGCACACATTGACACAAAGTTTTGCATTCATTCCTCTTACCAAAACTTTTGAAATAAATCATAAGAAAATGCTCCAAAGTTTTAGGCCAAACCTAGTGTTCACCAAGAATTGCAAAGATAAGTTGTTGCTTGACAATGTAGAAAGAAATAGGACAATGTTCCCAAATCAGATCCGTACATTTCGAAGAATTCTACGTGAAGGGCAACTGTGTTGAAAATCACTAAGTTAAAAGATGCATGTTCAAGGAATGATGCAGGATACTGGAAAAGAGGAACTCCAGGGTCCAAATTATTATCCACCAAAACATATATCACTTATCAAACAAATTTCATTATGGACAGAGAGTTTACAACATAAACTCCTATAAAATACCTTACCAATGCACTAAGCCAGTAATTCTTCTTGAAAAACATGCCAGATACATAGCCAGCACTGTAGTAACAGATGCAATATCTGTATAATAGAGAAAAATGAAGAACCAGTGGAGAGGGTACAGGGATAGGACCACAGCATGGAGCATTGCCTTTCTATCATCAAGTTTTGGCTTCAAGTGATTAATTATGTTATATAAAGTTATGCTGCATGTGACTGCTAAGACACTGTTGAGTGATCGAAGAATAGCAGTGGCTCACAAATCGAAAACAGATTAAGCAGCTTGCAAGCATAAAAGCCTGGAAACAAAGAACCAACATCGGCAAGTGAAAGATAGTACCTGCATAGTTTTAATATTGCAAAGATCAACCTTGGTATTTGATACTACCCTCTTTTGATAATTTATATCAAGCTATTCAAGATATTTGTCTAGTTAGGACTGTTTAAATCCCTCAAGCACTTACAAGCTTTTCTTACAGAATCAGAATAATGCAGAGATCAGCAAGACACTAAGACATAAATTTGGTCGAAGTTATAGCTCCATTTTTTTAATATGTTTTGTAGTACATTTAAATTTAAAAGCAACCTCATTTTGCACAACAGAAATTTCATTCATTACTATGTTGCTCATATCTTAAGCATACTATATTCTATACATAGATTAAAAAAAGGTCTCTAGATTTCTCACCGATGCAATCTAGTCCCTTTAGTTTCAATCAGAGTAATGTTATCCCTCTAATTATCATATTACATCAATAGAATGTAATACAGAGGGACAATAGCTAACTTCTGTTAAGATATAAAGAGTTTGAAATTTTCTTTCAATATGTTTCTTGGGGCTCAATTGTAGATTCAATCCCTAGAATTTGAAAAAATTCACATTTTGGCCTACCTAGTTACAATTGAACAATGTTGCCCTGCAAACTAATTTTCAATCAGAATGTAGCATCTGGCCAATTCATCTCCATGTCAGCAATAAGAAAATTGCATCATTAAAGGTCACATCAGAAAAAAATGATTTTTCATGTCGACAAACACATAGCCAGGACAAAAGCACAATGAAAAAGGGTCTTGCCAACTAAGAGAAAAATACTTTCAAATTAAAACTAGCGGTACTGTATGGAAAGGCATTTAAGCCCCTTTCGTTTCAAATAATAAAAGATAGCTCTCAACTAGGGATGACTAAATTTTTTTGACAAGAAAACTAGAGAAATAAGATTGCTCTAATAATCACTACAGGGATTACAAGACTACTAGTCTACTGAGCAAACTAGAAGAACCAAATGTGCAATTAAACCAAAATTTAAAAGAAAAATTATTCTCTGGAAAATATTATAACTCCTGATCACATATTAGACCTGGTTATTAATATTATACAGTCTTACATTTGGTAAGTCCAGTGCACATGTACTGAAATTTTTGCTTGAACCATAAAGTGGTGACAAGCAATTATCTATAAATGATTTTGGACTTTCTCCCTGGGAAATGGCTTAGTTTGTTGTTGATTTTGGACTTTCTCCCCGTTGAAAGTCAATAGTTAGATATTACATTCTAACTTATTGTCTTTAACATTCACTTATCATTTCATTCAGTCAATCGGATAAGTATCAGCTACAGGTTTACATATTTAATCAAATGCAAAGAGCTTTAAGCATCAAGTTATGAGAACATACAGGCCAGGAGGAATAGTAATCATAGGATCCCAACTTCCAAAATTTCAGCCTGTGGTATATGAAATATCTCATCCTGCAAAGCAAGCGTATCAATTATATTAAAACACAGGCATATTTCTTCAAATCATTCATAGATATCCGCAACTATCCATTCCCCTAAGTTTGAAAAACTTTTGCTTACCATATATGTTCTTGAACAATGCGATTAAGGAATATAGTAATAGGAATAACCCACAAGCTCACGACCACTGCAAGAGCTACTTTTCCCATTTCTTCCTCTATGTTCTACAACAGCAATTTGAAATTGTGGTCCTACAGTCTCAAAGACCAAAACGGTTATACTGATGTCATGTGCAGCTACTAAGATAACTTCTTTTCTTTTTTGGGGTAGCGGTTTTCCTTCTGGGTAACATCAAAATTTCTAACTTAAATCCAGAATGCTGTAAACCCACTTCTCTAAATTTCTAACTGAAATCAAACACTATGTATCAATGTCTGGAAATCAAAAACATGCACAAAGACAGAGAACGAACCATAGGTATGACAGATATGTAGAATCTACGACACCGTCGTGATCTAAGGGAGAGAGGGACTTGCTGGTGGTGGGTGAGATGCAAAACTCGGAAGCTTATAGTTTTTTTTTTTCTGTTTTGAGATCAGACAAATAAAATAATTGGCAAAGAAAAGACAGGCCCCAGACCAAGTTAAATGGGCTAGCCATCGACTATTTCTTATTTTTATTATATTCAATAAGATAAAAAGTTATTATTTAATTTTTATTTTTTTATATTTTATCAAAAAACTCATTTTTTTAATTTATTTAGATCAAAAAAAGATGTCTAAATTAAACTAGTGCATTTATTTTTAAAATTTGTATTATCTTCACATCAAACTAAGTATTTTCCTCGGTTTTCTTTGGTTATGATCTTTAGTTATTTTGAAATAGTTGTTATTTTTTTATTTAAACAATGATTCATATATTTTAAAAAATTATTTGATAAATTTTCTTATTAATATTATTAATTTGATTCTTTTTTTTAAATATATTTTACTCTCAAATTACCACTTTTTTCAACACTTAAAAAGTAAGTTGATTTTTATATAAAAAAACTAGATTAATTTTTTAAAAATATTTGGTCAAACACTTTTTTTAGGAAGATTTTTAGACTACAATTACAATTATTTATATATTTGATATTCATTTTTCTAATAAAAATAAAACAGTTTCAAAAAATAGAAAAGAATAATATGAATAATGAATTATATAAATCATGCATATGCCATTTTTTTTATTAAAGAATATAATTAAAGATATAAAAATTTTATTTTATTTTTAATTACTATTTTAAAATAAAAATTAGTTGTAAATATTTTATGACTTTGAAAAAAAAACAAAATGAATATATCAGAAATTAAAAATTAATGAGCCAAATTTAAAAAAATAAATGGGTTAAATATTAAAATAATAATTTAGTATAATATTTATTAAAAACAAATATTAATACTTATCAATCAAAATAAATACTCTTAGTTTATATATAAAAAAAAAATTCCATGAGAGAGCAGCCTACACAGCTCAAATTGATATTTTATAACAACATGATGGCAGTACCTGCTCTGTACTAAATAACGACACAGGCAACAACAAAATGAAATATCACAGTAATGCAATACAAGGTCCAAGAAAATGCCTTCAAATAACTGAGAGACAAAAAGAATAGGAAAATATTACATAAGCTTGAGTTTTCTTTTTAGACTTTTTAAAATTTTGTTTGTGTGTATGTCATGATTAATTTGGAGTTTAGCGTTTAAGATTATAGAGAAGTAAGAATTTCTTATAATATTTTTAGAGATAAATTATTTTTTAGTTTTCAAAAAATAAGTAATTATACGATTTAATCTTTAAAATATTATAATACATATTTTAATTTTTAAAATATCAAAACATTTAACTCTTTTAGTTCTTGAATGATTAATTATTAACGAAAAAAATCATTGAGGACATTAGATTCTAAATAGAAGCAATCTATCAAAAGTTAAATTACTTATTTGATGCTAATTTTGTTATAAATATTAAATTGTTTGAATTGTTGTGAAATTGTATATGTATATGTATGTGAAATTTCTTCGAAATTTTGTTTAGGATCAGGGGAAATATAGTAAATCACTAAATTAATAATATTTTAGGCCAAAAATGAAGGATAAATTAAATAGAAAGAAAATAAGAAATTACAAAGAAAACAAGATAATTAAATTAAAATAGATAAATACTTAATTGTTAATAGGGAAATGAGGATTTTATCTAAAATGTAGTAAAATTAAGATATAACCCCACATGTCTAAAGAAATAAAATAAAAAAGAATAAAATATATAAGAATAAAATAAAATTTCATAAATAAAGAAGATAGGAAAAAGAATATAAGAGGATAAAACAAAGTAAAAATCTTACCTAAATCAAAGCCATAAGAAATTGTCTCTAACAACTCACTTATGAAATTAATTCCCTAAATATATTATCTTCTACTGAGCCCCTAAGTTTAATTTCTTACCCTTACTTTTAGCAAAATAATAATAATAATAATAATAATAATAATAATAATAATAATAATAATAATAATAATAATGATAATAATAGTAATAATAATAATAATATAAAATATTGAGGGAGAGAGAGATCATATGAAATGCTTTACCCAATACAAATAAAATAATTAAATTAATAAAAACACCTCTCACACCCCTTATAACTATAGGACACTAAGAGAGAGAAATCTTCTTAATTAAGTTGCAAACCACATTTAGTTATTCACCCTCTTAAATTATTTAAATATTATTTTTATATTATAAATATATATTTATTTTATTTTATTAAAAAATATATGTAAATTATGTTATTTTCTTCAATTTTATTAATACAATAGTTTAATTTTAATATAAATTTATAAATTATTATATTTAATAATTTTTTAAAGATTAATTAGTTAAGATTTTATATTAATTATATATTTAAAGTTTACATAATATAATTGATATAATTTATATACCTCTTTATGAATTTATATGTAAATAAGTTATAATTTTTTTTAAAATAATTTTTTTAATTTTGTTTTGATAAACAGATTCGGATTCGAGCATATCAAATATTTTAGAGATCTGAGTATGGAGATACCTATTTTAGTCTGGTCCAAGTACGTAGACTATAGTACCTTGCCCATACTCTACTCATGATTATCCCTAAGTATGGTTCAAAATAACAATTAATAAAAAAACTGAATTGTCAAACTAGTTTTTGTATCAATTTTATACTCAATTTTATCCATTAAATTGCTAACACATAACATGTTCATGAATAATTTGATAGACTAGAGTCCATGAGACATTTTTTTTAAAATTTAATTTTGAATATAAGTGAAAAATTATGTAGCTTCCTACTCTCTCATAACTTTCTCTCCTATAATTCCTTATCTTTTATATATTTATATTATATATTGTATGGTTTGGTAGACCAAAAAGTGACACGACCAATATCATATAATATAATATAGATATAAACTAAAACAATTCAAATAATAAATTTTTCATTCTAAAATTACGTGCAATATTACACAAGTAATCAAATAAGCAAAATAATTTTATGTTTCTATATGTCACAAATGAACACTTCAAGGTGTCATACTCATAAGTCATAAGTAATTAAAGAACTAGACCTCAGATATAATTTCTTAATTATATCTTAATTTTCTATTAAGTTTTTCAAAAAATATAAAAATATATGGTGAAAATTTTTAAAATACCCAATCAAGATTAAGGTTAAGCGCATTGTTGGATAAATTTAGTTTGATCTTTTTGAAGATCCAAATCGATTTAATTCGATGGTTAAAAAGTCATATAGTCCACCAAATCATTAATCTAAATTAATTTTAGTTAGTTTGAATGAGATCACTCGGTCATATTTCGGAAAAAAAAAATCTTGCAAAATTTCAAAATTTCAACATTAAATATTTTTTCAATTGCAAGTGCAACCATAAAAAGCATACATTTCTAATAATAAAATTAATGTAGAGATTAGCTGAAAAAAAATTAAAATAAGTTTGCAACAATATAGAAATCATAATTTATGCTTAGTATATTGAATATTTATAATTAACTTATAATATATAAAAAATTAAAAAACTTATTTTTTTAATTGGTTTAATTTGATTTGCTCGATTTATATGTTATCTAGAGTTACAATCAATAACTCAATTGATTAAATTGAATTATTATTAAATTTTAATTTAATAAATCTAATCAATCAATCAATCAACTTTAATTATATTGGTTTCGTTGGAATTGGGTGGAATTAGTTTTTCTAATCATAATCAATATGTAATACAAAATAAAGTTATCCTAATAAGTAAATTCCCTTTCATCTATATTTATTTTTTTCTCTATGCAATTTAAAAATTAAGAAAAAAAAATGGGTAAATGGGTAGTTAATAGGTTAGTGAATTGACTAAAATTTTGACAAGTCAGGTAAAAATTAAGTTAATTATAATCCAGTCTAATTCATTAACTTGAACCCTCAACTGATCACCAGACTATAAGTTTGATCGATCTGAGTTCGTACCAATACAATTCATCACTATTTGTAACATTTATATTTAAATTTTTATATTTGATAATTTTGTAAATTTAAAAATAAAATTTTTTAAGGTTCTATATTAATTGACTATTATTTGGAATAATTTATATAATAAAATGAAGGTAACTTGTAGAATTTATTGTAAATTTATATGTAAATGAGCAATATTTTTTTTAAAAAAATTAAGCATTTTGGATTGTTTTAGATAAATGAGCAAGTCTAACAATATTCTCTAAATCTATATATATAAACTATATTATACTTTATTTATATGTACGTTACCTATGATGAGCAATATACAGTGATACACAATCACATACGCATTTAAAATGTTTAAAAATATTCATAACAGCTGGCGTACTAAGTTGTTATAACTAGAGACAGAAAGAAGTAGACTTCAATTCAAATTGCTTCATGAGTATGCCTCCCACCCACAGAATGACAAATACCATTGACATCCGATCATAATTAGTTCAAGCTCTCACTCACAACAACTATGGTCCTTATCTCGTCTCTAATCTTCATTGCTCAACCAACATTTCCTTGTTTATAATACATTTACTTCCATTCCTCTCGTCTAAATGCAGAGAACATGTGCAAATAGCTTTATAATATCACAAAAGGAGGATTATAATAATTTAAAGGAATGTGGCAGCCACGCGTTTTCTGATATTAAATTGGTTGGAAATTGAATTTTATAATTATATCCCAAGATTCTTCTGTAAAGTGTCAGAGTTCACACTGGAAATTATTATTAAAAAAATATCATCGTAGTGGACACGGGTCTAGTCATACACGAATTTTGAGCTTTTTAAGATTAACTATTTTTAATTTGACCTAAAGCTAACTTGTCTGTTGACTCCATCAATTCAAGTTCAAAATCCCTCCGACTCATGCACACAGAAACTCCGTAAAAGATTTTCAATTAATTATGGGTAATGCTAACTTTACAATATAACCAAAACGTTGAAATTGCTTCAGGCCGGAGAGGCGTTTTAGTATATTTTCCAAGTTTAAATAAATTTTTTTCTCTTAATTAGTTAGTACACTTTTTTCTCTCCCAAATGTTGTGTATATATATTACTGATAACATAGTTATATATAGAATTATTGTTGTCCAAACATAACTAAATTGATAGAAGAGTTGAAATAAGACCAAAATAGTGTGTAAAATATGTAGTCTCCGGTTTTGAAAAGTTTTATATGCTTTTAATTTGAGGTTTTAAAAACCCAAGAGGTTAAAGCTAAGAAATAAAATAAAAATAAGAGATAAAATTGAAATATCATATAAAGTTAAAGAAAAAAATAAATTTATTTTATCCTATTTTAAAATTAAAAATGTAATAATTTTATAATTGAACGAATGATCTACAATTTCTTTAATATCAAATATTATCTTATTACTATGATCCTTTAAAAAGAAAGATAGTAGTATTCATCATCATGAAATCATACTTATTTTAAAAAAAATTATATGTAATTTTTATATTTTACTTCTTCAATTAAATATAATTTATACAACTTATTTTTTTGAATTATTTTTTTAAAAAGTTTTTGTATACTTTATTTTAATATGAAAATTTATTTTCCCCCAATCTTAAAGCATACAGATTCTTTTCACATTCTCCCATGGTCTTGTCTCTCTATATAAGCATCGAGAAAACCAATATGGCTACACGCCTACACCTAAACTAAAACACTCAAGCTCTACATTTTCAAACACTCCGTCTCTATCATGTCAAAACCCTTCTACTTCTTAGCTTCCCTCTCCTTCCTCCTCTTCTTGAATGCCTACGCCAACGACACATCTTCGACAATATGTTACTCTTCTACTTGTGGCAACGGTATCCCCATTCGCTACCCTTTCTGGGTGGCTAACACCACCACCACCACCCACCAATACTGTGGCTACCCTGATTTTGGCCTCACATGTTCCCACGATGGCCAACTCATCATGTCCCTTCCAAGCGACACATACTATGTCACTGATATAGACTACGATGCTTATACACTTACCCTTGTTGACATTGACGTGGTGAACCAATCTTGCCCTAGAGCACGTCACAATGTTACCCTAGGAACCCTCCCTTTGTATTATAATAACACGTTGGATCTCAACCTTAGTTTCTATTTCAATTGCAGTATCGTTAACGATTTTGTGCCTCCCAACCCCATAGGGTGCTTGAAAAGTAGCGAAATCTCGAAGCAGTCTTATGTGTATGTGAGGGGGAATGAGAGCCATGGTTATAATTGGAGTATGAATTGCGAGGAGAAGGTTGAGGTGGTAGTGAAGGAGAATGAGATCGATAATGGAGAATTGGTGAGTGGGTTTGGTGAGGCCATGAATAAAGGGTTTGTGCTTAACTGGGGGAAAGCTAGGTATTGTGTGGAGTGTGAGGATTCAGATGGGTATTGCGGATACAGTCAAATCGATAAGAAGATGCTGTGCTTTTGCAAAGATGGCGGTTTTGGTGAAAACCGCTGCAACAAAGGTACCTACCCGCTGCTTTCTCATAATATGCATATCTTATATATGAATCGACATCTATATATAGTAAATTTAAGATTTGGTAAATTTTTTATATTTCATTTCAACCATTAATTATTTGTTATACTTGCATGGATGAAGTCAGAGATTTGCATATGAATTAATTAATTACACTTTATTCTTGGGTAAGTTGATACGAAGTTAATTTTTTTACTTATAAGTCTGAAATGTTTTTCTTAATTCTTGTTTTTTTATGGTGATTTAATTAATATGTGATATTTTTTATTTTTGGAAGCTGCTTGACTAATACTTTAAGTAGTTTTATATTCTTTCAACTTTTAAGCCCACTTTTCAAAGTAAGCTGAGAATTTAAAGTTAAAAATGTTTACTTGAGTTCAGTAATATATTTAAAATAAAAGTAAAGTAGACGATGAACAAAAAATTGTTTATTATTTTAATATTTATGTAATTATATTTATTAAAAAATAAATACAAAATGTCACAAAAAGATTCAGTTATAGTCATAAAAATATTGAAGTTAAGCTAATTAAGCCACGAAAAAAGAGAAACAGTAATTTAGAAAAAAGGCTGCTTGTGCAATTCTCGTCGTCCGTTAGAGATTAGCGTATCCGAGGTTTCTTTTTTTGTTTTTTTTAATTTTTTTGATAGGATATTTCTTTTAGATTAGATTTATACATATGAGTTGAATAAATTATACATATATTAATATTTGATTAAAAAATTTTATGATAAAAATATAAAAATTATATTTAAAATTTTTTCATCTCTTATTTTTAAGTTACTTTATGTAATTAGATAATTAACCTCAATTTGTAATTCAATGACCCACAGATTCATAATTTCGTGAATACATATAGCTAAGGCCCATATTCAATTGTATAACAGTTTTTATGGACCAAATTATAAAAAAATATCTAATAAAACTAGTGGACTTTTTCTACTAAAAGATATAAAATATCATAAGCTAATTAATTAATTAGTGAATAAACAAGTTTGTTGCTCAAAGCATGACAAAATTGGCTCAAATCTCAAGCCCAAAATGATGAGAGTGGGGCTGCTTGCATGATTGAGGATAAAGACAAAAATCAATCCAGAACCTTTTTTTTTAAAAAATCAGATGATAATTAACATAACATTAGTGAATAATAAAATTATATTTCAAATATTATGTATGAAAAATACTATTGTTGAAAGAATTCTATTATTCTTATTATGAAATATTAGTTAACTTAAGTTAGATTATTCAAAATCTAATTTCCTTTTTTATATTTGTGATTTTGATAAAAAAATAAAAACTAGATAATTTATAAAGTAATAATTTATTAGCCCTTGAAAGATTATATTTTTAATCAAAATAATTTTTGAGTTAGCTAAATTTATTTCAATGAATGAATCTGAGATTATATACCCATTAAATTATAATTGAAACTTGTCTATATAACACTTTTTTTCAAACTAATGTCATTTAAGTAAAATTATAGTAAAATAATTAAGTTATTTTGACAATCATAATTTAACATTACAAAATTTTGTTTAAATATTTTTTTTAAAAAAATGCCATCTATGTTTTACATTATAAGTTAATAGTCAAGTAAACTTGTATTTATTAATTAAAAAAATGTTGGCAAAAAAGTCCATTGTAAATGAAAATTTGTAAGAAATTAATCCATTAATTTACTCTATTTGAAGTAGTGTCCCATTTATGTTTGTCTGAATAAAATAATTATTACATGTTTAGAATTTTTTTTCCTGGATAACCTGATTTGACTATAGAACCAATACAAAAGGATGACATACATAAGAATTCTATATATTGCGTTTACTTGGTCAAAATTATTAATGACGTTAGATGAGATAGTTCGCATATAAAAATCACTTTCTTTAATGTGGATATACCAACGAGATGACACAGCATTCCATGGAAAATAGTAAATTCATAATTTAGTTTTTAAAAGATTAATTTTTTAAATTTAATTATTTAAAGATATTTTTTTAATTTAATGACTTGAATTTTTTTTAGTAAATAAAATTTTATATAGTCGTCATTTATGATTGAAAATCATTAGGTGACTTTTTAAAAAAAACAAAGTTTGAGCAAACTTTGACTATATCATTTTGACAATCATTTAACATTGCAAAATTTGTCTAAATGGTTTTATTTTATTTTTTTAAAAAATATCACTTAAACAACTTTAGATTATGAGACAATGATAATCTGAACTTTTATTTATTAATAAGAAAAAAATTATCTATATAAAAGACTATTTTGATTAACATAAAATTTTTGAAGAATAAATTAAGATATTTGTCTTTGAATAATCAAATTTAACAATACTAATTATAATATTCCAATATTGCAAGTGGAATAGTCTCAAGCTGATGAACATTTTTTAGTCTAAAATATTGATTATTTATATATTTAATCAAAACCAGTAGGTGTGAAGCTATATCAAAGATGTTTCCAAAACCAAAATTTTATTATTCAAATTGCTCTTCAGATTAGAGTTCAATTTTTTTTCTATTTCTCTATGGGAATTTTACTTTTCTCTCTTAATATTCAAGTGCTTCAACTAGTCAAATCCAACTAAATTGAGCCCTACTACCATAATTACCTGAAAGATTACTCCTTTCATCATAAACACATTAATTCTTTGCAACAACGTCCTCCAATTCATCTCCCACATAAAATGGGTCCTCCTTTTCTTCTTCCACCTCACTCTCTCTTCTTCAAGACCTTCTTCCTCTTCCTCACAATCTTCTTCCCATCATATTCCGCCATTGAAGATGACCAATTCTCAGCCTGCAAACCTGTTGCCTGCGGGAACATCACCGACATATCTTACCCTTTCTGGACCAATTCACAACCTGAGTATTGTGGCCATCCAAAATTCAAGCTCGATTGCCAAGGAGACAACCTCACGATTAACATAAACTCCCAGAATTTTCGTGTCATCGATGTCAATTTAACCACTCGAATTCTGAGGATAGCAAGAGTGGATCTATGGGGAACCAAGTGTCCCAAAGACTACACCAACATGACCTTGGACTATGCTTTCTTTAACTACACTCTCAACAATGAAGATACCACTCTGTTATATGATTGCGACCCAGACCCTTTAACATATCTGGAACCTAATCTTTCAACATCCGTGAGATTTAGTTGCTCCATCAATGGTGCTCCTCGTAACGCATATTTCATGCTAAGCACAAAGTGGATTAATGTGAGTGTTTTGGGATGCAATATTGGTATTACGGTTTCAATTCTTGGGATGGCTTATAAGAGTTTCATAAAGGAGGCTTTGGATCCGAGTTATGTTATAGATCAAGGTTTTGAGGTTACATGGGATGTGGATGAAGGCAAGTGCGAGGATTGCAGAAATTCTGGTGGGAGATGTGGGTACAATGAAAGTAAGGGCGAATTTAGATGCTTATGTCTTAATCAAACTTATGATGATGGTACTTGTGGGATTAAACCGTTGTGGGCACCAACACCAGCTCCATTGCAGTCAAGTCCTTATCTGCCAAATTCGTCATATCCAAAACAGAGTATGTACTGATCTTCCCCATCTTCTAATTTAGGTTGGATTAAGATTCTTTTGACCCTAATTTGTTTGTTTGGACGGTAGCATTAGAACTTGTTATGATAGGTTAGCTATAATTGGTTGCATCTAAGTTAAATATGTATTAGGAGTTAAAAAGATGACAGTGTGAAATTTGAATAGAGAGAGAGAGGAGTAAAGTAGTTGCATCTCTCTTAAACAAGATGTGAGGTTTGAGTCGGCCCAATGGATTAAACTTATTTTGATAGTCCTAATCAGAGTGTTGATATGTTGAATTGGTTATTGTAACGAGGAAGTAATGAAACTAAAGGAAAATCTAGTTTAATGATAAGCAGAAGTCTACTCGTTGGGTGCCTATTCCTCAAGGGAGTGATAAATTAGTGTACTAGAAGAAGTTAATGTATCATTGTGTACTAAAAAATGAAAATTTTCTGTTTGGAAAGAAAGTAATTAATTCATAATATATAGCATATGAAAGTATCTTTTAAATTAGAAAAAAATAATAATTAGAAGCATTCCTTGTTGCATTTACAATTTGTTCTGTAATATGCTTTTGGGCATGGAATTAGGAAACTCTGTTACATCTTCCTCTTCCTCTGATTTCATATGCATCAAGCTCTTTTCCTCCATCCTTATCTACACGTACCAAATGGATGTCCATAGCAACTTCTTCTTGTTACTCCTCTTGTTAACAACTCTGCCATTGTCCCCCAGTTCTCAAAATTTCAGCGTGATACATTTTGATCCAACTCTGCCATTTCATGCTGATTTAGAGATGGGTTGAAGGAGAAAAGGAAATTAGATAAACCTCCTTGATTATTTTCTGAGTGTTCAAAATCAATCTAAACTAATTAAATTAAACCAAATTGACTAGAAAATGAATAAAAGTGAAAAGAATTAGTTTGATTTGATTTTTAAAATGATAAAATCAAATGGTCTGATTTAATTGTCTGTTTATTATTATTTTTTATCAGTTTTAAGTCAACTTTGCTCCCATTATGTTTCTTGAAGTGGCCGAGTTAAATGTCATTTAGTTTGATTTATATGTATGAACTGTTCAAGTCCGAAAACATAATCAACTTTCTAAACTTTTGAACGGGTAAAAAGTGCTAGCCTGGAGCAAGAAAAAGAAAAATAGTTTTTTTGAATCATATGGTTGGAATGTTATATTTCAAAATCTCAAGTCAGAGGTAGAAAATAGAAATGTACAAAACAAAGAAACTGGTTTTAATTGCATGACTACTGTTTGTTATTTACATTTAATTAAGTTCATGAAAGTAGTAACATTTTGAGACTTAGCTAGAAAAACAAAGTAGTGACTCCGTATGTTAAATTCAATCAGCTCTAATGTTCTGCATAATTTTGAATACAATAAGATCATATGTATAATGGAAATTAATAACTTATTAAATAATGATAATTATTAAAAAAAATTCTGTCTTTCATTTTTTTAAAATTTTGACAAATAATAAAAATTTTTGATGAAACTCTCACTTTATTCATGTACATTTGAATCTCTTTAAAATCATTTAAAATTTTACTTGAGAGGCATTTTTTTCAAAGATTTCCATACACCTAAACACCAATTTAATAGTTGTGATTAAAGAAAATTATTTATAATTTAAATTTATACAATAATTTTTTGTATTAAATTTGTATTAATTTTTTTAATATATCACTAATAGCTTACTTGGATGAATTGTCATAACTGTACAATAATTATTTGAATAAAACATCTATTAATTTTTTTAATATATCATTGACTCTTTATTTAATAGTCTTTGAGATGTGGGCCCTTACTGCTATTTTTTAACCTAAAAAACACATTTTATTAATACATTTTGCATAAAATAATATGAATGCAAAATGTGATGCTAGTTACTTTTAAATAGTGAACTAGTTTAAATAAAAGTATGACATAAATTTCACATTTCTATTGTTTTTATATTTTAAAACATAAAATTAGGAAATCGCAGGGTAGGCTCCTTATTGACCGTTCAAAGTACGGCCATCTCTGGTCGCCTCCAACACGCTATTAATAGTCAACACCAACATGTTTTCTTATGTCTGTTCATGAGTGGAAGAATTACAATATTGCGATTCCGTCTTTTATGCGTCAAAAAAATCAAAATGAATGGTAGAGGGAATCCTTTCCCTATCCATCATTTTTTCTCTCTGGCACTATTTCATCATCTATGATATATGTGAAGCCACCTACCAAAATACCTTGCAGTTGCAGTTAACTATGGAAGCCCACATGTTGTTGTGTACATCCACCATCCTCACCATCTCCTCCCTTCTCACCTCTCTCCCTAAATCCTACTCTCATCAACATAACGAGTACCGCGACTGCGGGAACCCATACAATTGTGGAACATTAGAAATGCCGTACGGCACATATCCTTTCTGGTCAGACGATCGACTCCGTTATTGTGGCAGCCCCGACGGCTTGAAGCTCGATTGTCGACAAAATAATGCTCTTTTCATTGAGGTGGGCTCCCAGACTTTAAGTGTTAAACAGATTAACCCAGAGCATCACACTATGACTGTGGTGCGAACAGACCTTGCTTATGATAATTGTTCTGCCCATTTAACCAATATTTCCTTGAGTAGCAGTACCCAATTCAATCTCTTCAGTTTTGGGGATGTCAAGTATGTCACCCTATTTTACGATTGCCCCCAAAACCTTTCAATTAATGGCTTTAACAAGTTCAACTGTCAGGCTCCGTCGAATAATACCTTAGTTTATTATGGCTTCGAAAATCAGCAATTTCCTGTTCTTCAAAGCCAATGCAGGCGTCGTATTCAAGTGCCGATTTCAGTTGATATTGATTATCCGGTTGGTGAAGATGGTATCCATGTGCTGAATGAATATTTGAATAATGGGTTTAAGGTCAAGTATGAGACTGAAGACGAGACTGACTGCTGGAACTGCTATAATACTAAAGGAATTTGTGGGAGTGTGACGAATAATGCGTCTCAATTCACCTGTTATTGCAAGGACGGAGCTCATAATTCAGACTGTGATGATTCCCATGGTAGTATGGGCTTCTTCCCCCTTTTATATCTTCAATTTCTTTCATTACTTCTGCAATTTAAACATTGCTATATTTTGATACCTTAATTATGCCAAATCGACCAGCATATCACTTAACCCATTGTTAAGTGCCTCTTGTGAGTTTTCTTTGTGCAGGATTGAATGTGATAACTCATAACTCCTGCATTATTAAGTATTTCAACACTCTAGCTAGTTATTTCTTGTTGAGGCTCCTAGTATACCTTCATCTTTTCTCGAACTCCTATAATTTAGTGTCACCTGTGATTGGCTGTGCTTTTGGATTTTTGGTGTTAGGTTTTGGGACATTAATTGTAGGTGGGTGGGCAGAAAATTTACTCTGCTTCAATTCTACCTCTATCAATCCTAAAAGTGGACTTAAAAATTGCATGTTAATTGTGCATAATTCATTAAATTGCTTAGGTGTCTATGTTAGACTTCCAATCCAAATAGACTAACCAATTAAAATATTATATTTTATAATTAATTATGATAAAAGTATAATAGTCTGGATTGATGAATTTGGTCTTTAGTGTAAACATTGACTTATTTATGGTTTAATTAAATAAATTTAAATTTCTGATATGAAGTTTATTGTTGAATATATTTATTTTCATATATTAAATGGAAGAAATGTTTAATATTAACTGGATAGAAATTTTATTTAGAGGCTTATTGCATAGAAAACGTTGTGGCAATGGGAGTTATTGATGTGAGAAGTGGGTAAATAGAAGAAAATTTAGTCATTGACTGGCCATTTTCTTAGTCTTCTATTACTCTTCCAGGATATTCCCTCAAAGTTTTGGCTTGTGCCTTTATTTGAAAAGAGCACATTATCTACCTTTGAATGGGTCATTGGTCTACCTATAAAAGTTGGCCACTTCCCATGGAGTGATTTGACTTTTCCTTCTTTAAACATCCTTTGTCATTTTTTTTTACCTTAGTAATACATTTCTGATATGTTTGTGTTGAGAAATTTACATAATTTTCCACTTCTGATACGGCGCCTAATTGCTAGGAAAAAAAAATAAAAAACGTAGTCACAGGGCATCAACATGCAAAAGGCTTGTTAGATAAGATTATAAGAACTAGGATGGAACATTATTTTCTTCTTCTTATTTTTATTTTAGTATAATTAAATTAAAATAAAATACATTGACATATTTAATTAATATAATCAATTTCATCTGGTGTAAAAGATTTTATTTATTGTTATTATTTTTATTTTAGTATGTTTATAAAGGATATTAGTTCAGAATGCTGTGCACAGTAAATATCCTTTGTTCTTATCTTCTTTTTACCTTCTTTTAGGGTTTACAACTAAGAGTAGGGTCACAGCTGAAGTTCTAATCTTTCTTTTCCGTGTTAGAGGGGGTAAAGCAATTGCTTGATTGAACCATTTTTAAGAAGATTAGTTTCATAATTAATAAAATAGCTTAAGTGTGTTTACTAGAAGTCAAGAAAATCACTAACCCTGTCTAGATTAAAGAAAGAAAAAACTTTTATGTAATTTTAAAATTTTTGTCATCAAGTTTTTTATTTAAAAATTGACATATGTATGGTTTAACAATTTGTTTCTTTTGATTCTTTCAAAAATTTTGTTTCACGTATTTTATTTTGATTAGAGTGTTTGATAATAAATATATGAGTCTGGTTCTTTTTAAAATTTTATTTTATAAATATAATTTATATAATTTATTTTTTTATGATAAATTTTTTTTTAAATTATTTTTAGATATTTTATTTTAATTAAAGAATCTAATAACAAAAAATATAAGAAACTCTTATAAGCCTAATTCATTAAAGAATGAGCACAATTATTGATTTGGCAACTATTTCACCTTAAGGGTACTTCGGAGATTTTGCATGTCAATGCAGACCAAGTCTTCTATTTCCTTCTTAGTGGTCCAACGCGTCTTCATTATCTTATACGTCCTTTCTTTTACTTCTTAAATCCTTTGGAAAAACACGTTTCTGCTTTTTCCACTTTCCATATAACCAAACAACTTAATCCTCCCTCATGCTTTATGTAATTTATCATTATTTTTCTTCATGAATTCTTTAGATCATGTGCCTATCATAGTCATATATATAGTGAACTTATTTGGTAGGTAAGCTGGCATGGGGCCAAACAAAAACACAATAATTCATCGCTGCTGCTAGTTTGTACTAAAGTATTAATTAAACCCTCTCTGTAGAAAATTTCTCGCTATTTTGATTTCTGAAGAAGGCAGTTTATGTATTATCCTACTGCATCATAGATTCATGGTGATGTCCCCATTACTAAGGGTCATTTAGCACTCCTAATTTTAGTATACTGGTGTATTTATATAATTTAATTAGAGTTAGAAGTATAACAGAAAGAGTCTCCATACTTCTACTACAAGGTAATGAACCTACTTTATTATGTGAAGATCTAACTTTTGACTTTCCATTATGTCCCTCCAAAAGTATTAGAAAAACAAATATGTAAGGTTGAGCCAATCAGACCCTTTATTGTAAGGGTAAAAAATTTTGTGGAAAATTTACAATGAAATTTCCTGAAATGCTTCTGACCAATACCGTCCTAGCTCTCTTCTTCCTCTTCTCTTTGCTTCTCTAATTCATTTTCAAAGCCAAAGCATCCTCCATATCTCCTTCCTTTACAATAAACCTACTCAAATGTTCATCTCTATCATCATTTTACTCTACTTGGATAACCTTATTCTAAGTATCAAAGTTGTGGGTATGGCCCAATCATAAAGTACCCTTTCTGGATTCCTCATAAACAAGGTACACTTTGTGGCCGTCCTCACTTTGAGATCTTCTGCAATCACAAGAAGCCAATCCTCTAAGTGTCTGATCATGAATTTGTGGTTCGAAGTATCTCTAATTTTTCTGTTGTTGTGGCTGACAAAGCTGTCTATGAGGGAAAATGCCCTGCTCCCATGTATGACATTTCCATTAAAACTCCATTTTTCTACAGTTCTGAGAATTCCAGCATGTCTTTCTTCTACAACTGTACCACAGAGCCTAAAGATTATCCCACTTACGTAGTAGGCTGTGTTAGAGATACTACCCATCTTTCTTTTGCGATTTTTCTTAAGGAGGCACTTGTGGACCACAAAAACTACTTGCATAAGTGCCAATTGGTGATTGATGTGCCTGTGTACGTGCATGGTATTTCTAATTTCACTAGCTTATTGCGAATGAATTACACTGAGATTTTGAAGATGGGGTTTATTTTGAAATGGACTGCACCACAACATGATCATTGCCAGTTATGTGAAAAAAGTGGTGGACGATGTGGATTTGATAATTATAAATTCCTTTGCTTCTGTCACGAAAAAACTCATCTCAAAAGCTGTGGTGATGGTAATGCATTAGATATATATCAGAATTGATGTCTTATTTTCCCTATGGGTAAAATGGGAAAAATAAAATATCTTCATTTCCTGTTTCTAGTAAGTCTCTATTCTAACCCTTCTTTGCTTTCTCTGGTTACGGTTGCAGGTAATATTTCAGTGAAAAACAAAGTCATCGTAGGTAATAGATCTGCTTTTAGTTTTCTTACACTAGAAATAGTTATTTTCACATGTTACTCCATTTGAAACTTATTACCATTATGTTTGGAGACCCAGGTGTGAGCGTTTTTGCATTCACTGTGATTGTGATGGGGATTGGGTTTGCTTTGTATAAGAGGAGAAAGACAACGAAGAGTTATGCAAAATCATACGTGATGCAATCATATACCACTTCTGATTCGTCGGTGGTGGAAGTTGAGCACGGAAGTAAATATTTTGGGACCCACATCTTCACATATAGTGAATTGGAAGAGGCCACCAACCATTTTGATGAAGCCAGAGAACTCGGAGATGGAGGTTTCGGAACAGTTTACTTTGGTAAAATCACACATCCTCTGATCTGTTATAAACCATTGCTAGCTTTCGACTTGAACTTATATGTCTCACTTTGAGTTTGTTTGGGTTTAGAAGGACAACTTGCTTCATTTTTTTTTTTTAATATAATCACCTATTTAGAAAGAAAATAAAGGTGTTTGGAGAAATTACTTTAAAAAATAAGTTGTTTTTTAATAATAGTGAAAGTAATTTAACTGTAAAAAGGAACTTTAAAATTGGAGAGAAGTGAAGTTTATGAAAGATTTGAGATAAAAAAAATTGGTTCTAGGGGGATCCTTTATTATTTCTCTTTTAAATTTTGTTCTATTTTTCATATTTTAAAAATTTTATCTTGTAAAATAATTTAAATGATTTTTTTTAATATTTATATGTATTTATGTTTAAGTAAATTATTCTCTCATCTCTTGAAACATGTTAAAATTATATTTTTTTTTGAGACATGAAAAAAATTTACAATATCACAATCATTTTAATCATAATACTTTTAAATTTATTATTTATATAATTAAATATATATTTAACAAATATAAAAAAATTATTTTTAAAAAAATTTAAAATAAAATAATTTTTTTTATTTTTAACTCAAAATAAATAATAATTAAATAGTAATTTTAAAATATATTTTTCTAATCAATTATAAATTTTAAAAGATTTAATAATGTCATTAACTTTAAAGGTATTTTTGTTAAAATAGATGAAATGATAATTTTTTTAATCTTTTAGAAAGAGAAAGTGTAAATTTTTTAAATGGAGAAGAAGATAGTGTAATTTTAATATATTAAAAAGTATAAATTACTCTTTATGTTTTTAACGATAATTGAAAATATTTATAATGTTTTTATTTTTATATTTTAATTAATCAAGAATAAAACTTAATTAAAGTGAATTATAATAAATTTTTAAAATTTTTTATTTATTTAAATAATATTAATTATAAAATAAAGACGTACATATTTTTTTAATAATTTGATATTTAAAACTAAAAATATTTTTTAATATAAATCGACAAAATATAATCGGTTTATCAAATACAAATTAAATTGCATTTTAAATAATTTGGGCAAATTTTGGCCGCGTCTACCACACCCCCACTGATATGCATACATAATCTTGCGTAGGAAAACTTCGAGATGGTCGTTGCGTTGCAGTGAAGCGTTTGTACGAGAACAATTACAAGAGAGTAGAGCAATTCCAAAACGAAGTTGCGATCTTGGCACGTTTGCACCACCGAAACCTCGTCGACCTCTACGGCTGCACCTCTCGCCACGGCCGCGAGCTCCTCCTCGTTTACGAATACATTCCCAACGGCACCGTCGCCGATCACCTCCACGGCGAACGAGCTAAACCCGGCACACTCCCCTGGAGTATCAGAATGAACATAGCCATAGAAACTGCAAGTGCATTGACATACCTTCACGCCTCCGACATCATCCACAGAGACGTCAAAACTAACAACATCCTTCTTGACAGCCACTTCTGTGTCAAAGTTGCAGATTTTGGACTCTCTCGTCTCTTCCCAAATGACGTCACTCACATCTCAACGGCTCCACAAGGCACACCTGGGTATGTCGACCCTGAGTACCACGAGTGCTACCAGCTCACCGATAAGAGTGACGTGTACAGCTTTGGGGTGGTTCTGATTGAGCTGATTTCGTCCATGCCGGCGGTGGATATCACGCGGCACCGGCACGAGATCAATTTAGCCACCATGGCTATTAATAAGATACATAGCAGGAAGCTGCATGAGCTGGTAGACCCCACGCTTGGGTTTGAGACGGATTACAAGGTGAGGAAGATGATCAATGCGGTGGCGGAGTTGGCGTTTCAGTGTTTGCAGAGTATGAAGGATATGAGACCGTCTATGATGGAAGTTCTAGATGTTCTGAGTGATATAGAGAGTGATGGGAAGAATAAGAGCAATGCGGAGGTGATGGATATTTGTAAGGATGATGTTGTGTTGCTCAAGAATGACTTGCCTCCTCCTTCACCTTCACCTGATTCTAATTTGGCAAGCATGTCGACCACCCCAAATTCTAGCAAATGAGTGGTGAAGGGTGATTGTGTTATTCGTCTTAGCATGTTGGCCTGGTTTATAGCAGAGATAGCATCAAAAGGTGTGTGTGTGTGTGTGTGTGTATACACATATCATGATGATCGAGCAGCTTCAGTTTGTTTCTTCTGCTGGTGTTGATAACTGAAAATGGAGATGTATATAGAATGTGAAACTTGCTTATTATTTCATATATAAATGAGTTAGATTTTAAAATTTTCTCTTTTTCCTACTAACCTCCTGTTCTGGTCAGTGAGTATTCATTTTAGAAAGACCAATCTGCATATTCATGTTAAAGGACAGATATACCTCTGCCTGAAACAGGACAGATCTGCAAATTAATAATCAAAATTTTGAAGTGTTAAAATATAACTAAGTGGAAAAGAAAGTTTTTCTTTTTGTCATTCCTAAAGTAACATAAAACTTGTCATTGAATACATAACTTTTATGAAAGATTATAATAAAATCTAAGTCAACAATCCATTTTTCATGCCAGCAGGGGGTTTAAGGTAAATTGTCACTTATGTAGATTTTGTTAGAGAATTAAAAAATTAATTGCAATTCAAAAATTTTGAGATACAAATGATATTAAAAAAATGTTTAGAAATAAAATTGATATAAACCCCAAACTTTAAGGATTGAAAAAGTACTTTTGTCTAAATATTATTTAAAAATGTGGAACACCGAGCATGTGGTTATAATATGTTATTGTTTATGTTACTACTAGTGAGTAGTATATAGAAGGTTTTGAGGTTTAGGATCTTTTTTTTGATTGGTAATAACAGATTACATAAACAAGGAAAAGGAACTTTTTGTGTTGTAAAACCATTGTGGAATATACATAGTTGGACTTGATGCGGGAGATTTGTTCCTAAGCTCCCTATTGTATATATGGATGAGTACATTTTACTGTTGTATTTTATAATGGATATCTTGACGCGACATCTGGAGCTTTGATTCCGTACACCGACCTTTGATAAGGTTAGCATAGCCTTGTTTCTCAAGAACTATGATCAAGATGCTCTGAATTTCCTGCATATTATTGTACAAATATTTCCTTATATAAAATAGGAGAGAGTTATGGTACCTGTTTGTACAATGAGTGACCTCGGTCATCCTCCATTGAACATGATTAATGAGGAGGGAAATTAAGAATGTTGCACTGTACCATTTTCTCTTGAAGAGAAGGAGGCAGGTCTTGGAATTGAGGTCGTGCATTGAGAGCCTGGTATCTTTTTGTCTTTGCGCAAGTTGCCTTTTCAAGAGATTGTTTTGAGTTGTCTGATGGTAGCTGACAACAAAACCCCTCCGAAGAAAGGAAACTCGTTGCAAGATCATTTCAAGGAAAATTTGAATCCCTTCCGTGTGATATTTACACCTTGCATGCCAGATGTTGTGCAGAATTATTATGATCATGATAAACTGCACCATCGTTGTTATTCTGACTGATGTTTTGAATCCACTGATCTAGCCAAGTGATGACTTTCGGAACATAATCTATTTTGATTGAGTAGTTTGATCCAAACCATACTGCTTTCAAAAATGGGCAGTGTAGGAAAAGGTGATCTATAGTCTCTTCAGCATGGGAACAGTATGTGCATGTAGTGGGAATATATAGGTGATGGCGCTTGAGATTACCAAGTGTCGGTAATGCCTCATTTCTTAATTTCCAAATAAAGTTAATGTAGCGTGGCGAGATTTTGAGCTTCTAGAGATTTTTCCAAAGAAGATCACTATTAGGATGGTTACTCCCTCTGAGTCTGACAAAAATTTGTATCCATCTTTAACTCTATGTGATCTATCAGGAGAGAGTTTCCACATTATTTTATCATGGAGACCCCAAGTTGAGATTGAGGTACTAGAGATGACTGTTGCTACTTGTTCTCCATAAATCCTTTGGAATTTGGTGTAATCCCACTGATTTTGATGAGGCATGAATAGATCCTTAACCTTAATGACTTGTCCTGAGTTCGAACTTAACAGTTGCCCCCAAAATTTTGTTCTGACATGAATTTGTTCACCAGAACCAATATGCCACCATAAGTTGTCAAGAATAAGATTACTAGCATAATTAAGACACTTCCAAGTTCATTGACTAAACAGTGATGAAGGCTCCACTATTGCACGCCAGACTTGTTTGGCTAGTAGGGCTTTGTTAAAATGCAATGTTTTACTTAGCCCTAATCCTTCGCTTTTTTTTTTTTTTTCGAGAAAATACTGTTCTTGTTGAGGAGATGCGTTGCTGGTTTACCCTAATAGAAGTTTGTCATGATTGCGTCAATTTGGGACACATGTTTCTTTGAGAGGGTAACTAAAGACATATAATAAATTGGAGTTGATTGCAAAACCGAGTTGATTAAAGTGAGACTCCAAGCTTGAGAAAGTAGCTTGGATTTCCGTCCACTTATCTTTTGTTGAATCTTGTCTACAATATCATTGGATGATTCTCTTCTATTCTGTTGATTATCAATGTTGACCCCTAGATACTTACCCAACTGAATTGAAATTGTAGCCCCAAAATTTTTAGCCATCAGTTTCTTAAAATGCTGAGGTGTATTTAGGCTGAATATGAAGAAAGATTTTGTTTTATTAAGACTTTGCACTGCAAGCTTCCCATATAGCTGTAATTTATTGTGGATTGCTTGACAACTTTCCATAGTTGCTTTGAAAAATATAATAGTATCATTCGTATACATTAAATGAGAAATTGTTTAGCCTCTGTGGGTAAATCTAATACTTTGAACTTTTTTGTCTGCTTCTAACTTGTGGAGCATGCATGACAGGGTATTAGCACAAAGAAGAAAGATATAAGGTGAAAGTGGATCACCCTGATGGAGGCCTCGATGAGGTGGAAATTCCTAGATGATTTATCTGGCATGAGATATGCCTAATTAATTGTATTATGTAAGCTTGTGCAAATTGTTGAACTACACTTCATTAGCATTATTCAAAATTTTTGCAAAGATTTCCACTAGCCAAGAGAGACTCGGCCTCTGACTATCAAGCTTATTCTCTGGTGGGATAACACCTAATAGCATGCCACAGACCTATGGTCAATTATATGTAATAACTCCTGATGCAGGCTTCCCAATGCATGGCAAACCTAGCTGTATTGCCACATCCTCTAATGTGATAGTACATTTGCCCTGCGTGGTGTGAAAAATGTGAGTCTCTGCTTGCCACCTCTCAACAAGAGCAAATATTAGTGAAGGTTGTAATGAGAAGTAACGGAGTCAAGACACCTTGAAGAAGTTAGCCTAGATGAAGTATTGAAAAATGGCAAGAGGTGGCTCACCGGCCTGATCATGAACACACAGACATGTGTGAACATGTGATTTGTTTGTATCAAATACAAAACATAACATCATGTTAAAAATGATATAAATGACTTTCAATTAGGGTAGGTCATGTTCTTTAATTATATGAACAACTTACATGTCCTGCCCATATGAACTCAGAGTAATGTTTAGTCTTCAAATACAAAAATGATGGGTCATCTCGCTTATGGGTCTTCTAGCCATAATGTCTCCTAGCTTAAAACACAGTAGTAAGGTAAAACAACAAATACTACATAAAGATAAATTTTTTTTGCCAAACTACACAATACCTATTTTAAAACATATAATCTACATGATTATGTCCTAGTTGCCTACAAAGTTCACACAAAGGACGTTCTCCTGGTTCTGTCCAATCCATCTCACTTTGTATACTTCTAGAATGAGGTCGCCCATTCTCTCATAACATGTCAGGATTTGAGAACAGGGCAAGTTTGGGTGCCAGTGGCTAATGATCTTCATCACCCATCGACTAAAACCTAGTTATGTATACATTTAGTATATGGTCCAACCGATAAACAGTGTCAATAAAGTAGTTCAAAGAACATTTTGAGCAAGCAGTAATGACGTTGACGAACTATAAGCTTGAAATTCACTACAATCATAATGGCGATGTGCTTGGTTATAAGGTTTCTCAACCTTAAACAAATAACTTGCATAGTAAAAAATGCTGACTGCTAGTCTACCTGACACCCGTTGACTCTTTTGTATAACATTAGTTAAGGTTTTGTAGTATTCATGTCCAATAGTTAGTTGAGCCTCTGCTGTTGTGGCACTCTAAAAAAAATGCATTTAATTAATACATCAACGCCTTCACAAGTCCTGTTATTGGCAAAAACCTAGCACCTTTTAGAACACCATTTATACACTTAGCGAATTTGTTGTTATGTGGCCATATTGACGACTATCATCATGCGATTAACACCATTGATGCTTTGGGATATTTGATATTCAATTTGTAGCTTGAGAGTTATAGCTATGCATCTTAGCCAAATTCTCCTCAATAATGTTGCGCATATGTTCATACACTATACAACATGGTATTTAAACAAAGTCAACTCAAATGGTAGTACAATTAAAACAATTTCAAAAATTAAAAATTAAAAATAATTTTATACCCATATTGAAAAATGTTTTCTTCAACCAAAAACCTTTCTATTCCTTATTCAAATTGCTTTCCAAATGACATATGAAAAATACATGATATGCATACGATGACTGCCATTGTAGATGCTTATAAGCAATAACATCCAATGTGGTAGGGTGTCTATCTAATATTAAACACAAATTCAGTTAATCTTTACCACATATCATTAGATGTTTTAAAAGAAACCATGATTAACCTTCTTTTATCTCTCCCTCAACATATGTATCGCCATCTTGTGATCTAGCTATCAGTAAGGTTTCTCTATACTTTCCATACAAAAATGTTCTATCAATTTGAATGATTAATTTCAAGTAGTCATATGTGTCAATGTATGGCTTAAATGCCTAGAATACATGACAAAACATTGCTACCTGCTCGTCTAAGGAATGTTGTTTATACATGAACCTTACAATTGTACCTAGTAAAAATTCTTGGATTACAGCCATCCACTTAGGAAGCAATCTTTAAGAGTCATCCCAATTTCCAAAGACAAGGGCTATGGTTTTTTGCTTTGCCATCCATGTTTTTTTATAAGACCTTTTTTATTCAAACATTGCTTTCACCTTATTTATTATCTATGTTATGGACACATCTGGACTCTTAAATACCCTGGTCACAATAGTAGATGATATCAAATCAGAGTCTAGTTTAGGATGATCTTGAGGCAACGATGTAGACACACATTTATGGGGCCCTCCATATCTTGCAATTACCCAAATGGAGTTATTTTTCTATCGGCAAGCTCGGACCCTCCAAGGATAGTGTGGTCAATTATTAGGACATCTATATTCTTCATATTTTGATGATGATAGATAAATCTAAAATGTATAGTGTGCCTTAATTACATAGATTTTTATGGCATGTTAAAAGGAAATTTTTTTTAAAAATATCATCCCAATTGCCAACTCACTATTTTCATCCCAAATCCTAAACCTACCACTTCCCAAAAAAATCGTGAACAGGTGTAGTTTCATATTAATTTGCGAGAAAAAAGACACTGGAGGATTCTGCTATACATTAATAGGATCAACTAGAACTGGCTCACTAGGCCCTTCTGCATCCTCACCATAGACATCCTCATTATGGACATCCTCATTATCCTCTATTTGTGCTTCCTCATCTTCTTCATCTTCTTCATCATCTTCATCACCTCCTCCCAGCCCTGGTTCTTCATCACCAAAGTCATCTAAGTTGTCCTTTGGTGAATGAGAATAACTACCAGCTACTGGTTTCACTAGAACTCGAGTTATATGTCAGACACTCTATAGGAATTAATTGTTTCTCTGGAATATGCACTTGAGCTAATGGAAGTGATGTCTGAGAGTCATATGGTAAAGACATTTGTGTGTGTCCCATAAAACTTATGGATGGAATTACAGGTGATGATTGACATCCCACATTTAGATCTAAATGAAAACTTGACATTTCTGAATATAACTCTATGAAATTGAGCTATGTTTGATTTTGTGAGTGAGTGGTGATCATTAATTCCACATCACTATCATCTTCTAAATAATAACTTCACACTGATGATATTGGAATCCTATAAATTAATTTTGAAACTTTCTGATGCAGAAAAAATCTTAATTTCTTCTTTACCAACTCTTTTAGTGCTTTCCAAATTAATGTGCTGAATAATTTTCAACCCATCAGGTCTATCAAACTAAAATGTAATCCCCAATTTACCATTATAAATTCTTCCATTTGCACATATATAACTATAAAGAGGCCTGTTCATTTTGATTCCTACAACAAAACTTACAAACAAACATATGCCAAATAAAATGTAAAAAGTTATATTTATATATTTTCAAATTTTATAAGTTTTAACATGAATTTTTTTAAAAAATTATATTCTTGATTTATTTAAAACTACATGAAAGCAAAAATTAAAATATAAATACATTCTAATCACATCAACCCACAAAAAAATTTTAAATGTAAAAATTAACAGCTACAATGTGACTTAAATAATATCCCAATGACTACAATATGACTTAAACAATTTTTAAATTAACAACTATCCTAATGAATTAAATAACTTATTACTAAAATAATTAATAACTACAATTAAAAATTAAAAATCACTTGCATATATTACAATATATTTTAAACTAAAAAAAAAATTACTTGTCATATACTACAATCAATTTTAAATTCAACAAAAATTTATCACAAATCACAAATTTTTCATCAAGATAACATATATCATACATCGATTTAAATTTATGCATGTAAATAAATTACAAAGAAAACTTACTTGATTTGGGATCACCTCCAAACAAAGATTACAATTGAATCGCAGGTTCACCACTAAACAAAACTTAGATTTGTAGGACCACCAAATAAGAGTTCAGCTTCCAACCACAAGATTTTTGTTGGATCACACCACATTGCAAAAGGTGCTTGTTAGAATGAAAATAAAAAGAGAGTAAACAAAAATATGAAAAAAGTATATAAAAAATTAAAGAAGTACTCACAAGAAAAAATGGAGGCAAGAAAGAAAGGAAGAAGAGCAAAAACGTGAAGTGAAGAAGAGAAGAAGGAGATATGAGGTGAAGATGTATGAGAAAGAGAAAATAGGCGAACGGTAAAACAATCAAATTTGTTGCTGCTGCGTTCGTTGTCTGACACGACAAAAGGCCGTAGACTTTGTAGACTTTTGCCATGTTAGATGGCGAAAGTCTACAGCGGTTGGCCTTCGTCATCAAACACAAAAAAAGCAAAAAAAATAATAATAAATAAATAGAGATGTGCCAGATTTAGAAAAATAATTTTTTTATATTATTGAGGTAAAAATGCCTTAAATAATTAGCAAAATGATATAGTCAAAATTTGCTTAAACAATGACCTTTTTTTTTTAAAAGAAAAGTGTCACCTAACGATTTTCAATCATAAATTAATGACTATATAAAATTTTATTTACTAAAAAATCTTCCAGTCATTAAATTAAAAAAATATATCTTTAAATAGCTAATTTTAAAAAAATATTTTAAAAACTAAAATTTGAATTTACTATTGACCATTCATTTTGAATTTTTGACGCAAAAAGGACTGAATCGCAATATCGAATATTCTACTTCTTCCATACACGAACGGAGCATTATAAGAAAAGAGGTCGCCGTTGATTATTAATAGCGCGTTGGAGGCAACCACAGGTGTCAGTACTCTGAAGAGTCAACGAGGGAGCATATCACACATAATTTTTTTATAATTTTCTTTCAATTTTTTATTATTTTAATTTTAATTTTATTTATTTTATATTTAGGAACCATTCCCTTGTTCTTGCTTTTTTTTTTCTTTAGTTTATTCGATAATGATGTGGATTTCATTAGTCCACGTTAGATGCTTAGGAGCTAAATTATTAGCATTTAACCACACGCGTCATAATTTAACATATTAAGGGTTTACTGAGTTGATTTTTTTATCTACACTAAGTCTAAACCATAGATGAAAATATATTTTAGAGCCTAACAATTTTTCTCTGTGCCTCATTTTAGCCTTATGGCCACCTTCATCATCAGAACGGATTCGATGCTGTGTAGTTCGATACTGTTTAGGCAGGTACTGTTTGGTACTGTCTAAGAATGTGCTGTCAGCAAAATCTCAGCCATCCAAACGATCTAATATTCCATGTGCTGTAAAAAACAAGGAATGATTTGCTTTTTGAGCAACAATGAGGGTCAGTCCGATCATGTTAAAGTTGACATGTTCGAGTCAGTCATAGTCCATTTGACCCAATAATTAAAAAAAAAAAAAAAACAACCTGCTTATAAAAGCACGTATCCTTTACATCCTTGATCTTGGGGTTTTACTATTATCTCCATTAAGCATTATTTTCATCAACAACACAACTTCGTCTTATTCAAATCTTTGGAACTTCAAATTCAAATATTCAGTGGTCCTACATCGATATTATTGCGACAAAGAGGTATGTAATTTAGTTTTTTCCTATCTAATGATACTTTATTTTATATTTTGTAGGACTTATATGCATAAATTTAATAGTTATAGATGATTTTACATGTAAAAAATGCTTGTCTTTAACTGAGTTTTTTGAGTAATTATATAATTTTTAGTTTATTATTTATTTGTTATTAAAATTTGTAATATGTCCTTTTTAATAATAATAAAGAAGCACAAAAAAATTAAATTATAAAATCTTAAGAATAATTAGATTTTGCATGAGTATTATTTAAATAATATTAAACAAAAAAACTTATAATGGTCTTGAGTGTATACTTTTTATAACAATAATTTTTTAAAAAATAATATTCCTAAATATTAATAATATAATAAAATGTTGGATGAAAAAAAATTCTTCAAAGTTTGTCAATTACTATGTGAGCATACCACTGCTGGTACCGTTTCCGTTGTCCTTCGTAGGAAACTTCATAGGAATTTCTGTGTGCAAGATTTGGAAGTTTTGGACAGAGTCAACTGAAGTTGGCTTAAGTCAAGTTTAAAAATGTTAATCTTTGTTACCTTACCATTAAGTAAGATGGCATTTTTTTAAATGCAATTCAAATGCTAGTCCTTAACAAATGAATATATGAAACTAAAAATCCACCAAAATTTCAATTCCACACTGTTGGAGCTACATTGGTGGCATCTGGAGCAGAGCTTACAATGCCCAAAATGTAGGATGATAATACACGCATTGAACTAATATGTAGTGGTAGTAGAAGATTCTAGACTTGCTTCTATTCTGGTAGGGGAAGACATGACAGGCTTTGGTGGAATTTGCAGTGAATCTAGACTTCCTTCTAACATTTCGATCACTCTACTTATTGTAGGTCTATGCATTGGAAAAGCTTGAATGCACCATAGACCCACCACTGTCATTCTCTTTGCAATGTCATGTTCCTCTATGGTGGTCATCCCATTGGGCACCAAACTACTACCCTCTTCAAGTTTACTATAAATCCAATCTGGAAAATACATCTCACTTGTACAACTAACTTCAGCATTCATGTTCTGTCTCCCCCCAACTATGTCCAGTAACATCATTCCATAGCTATAAACATCAGACTTGTGTGAAACTCCTCCAAAATTTCTATTCCAAATTTCTGGCGCCACATATCCTATAGTTCCTCTTGCTTCTGAAATTGATATAATGCTGTCTTTACCAGGGCAAAGCTTAGAAAGTCCAAAATCTGAGATCTTTGGGCAAAAGTCTTCATCCAAGAGAATATTATGTGGTTTTATGTCAAAATGTAGAATCCGAGTGTTGCATCCCCTATGCAAGTATTCAAGCCCTCGAGCTATCCCAATCACAATTTCGTACAATTCTTCCGAAGTTAAGGATGGAGTAGATTCATCTGACTTGTTGTCAATAAATCTGTCAAGGGATCCATTAACCATAAATTCATAGATAAGAGCCTTCTTTCGGCCTTCCAAACAGAACCCAAGAAGTCTAACAACATTGACATGGGAGGTTCTACTGATGCTAGCAACCTCACTGATAAAGTCTTGACCATTCCCTTTGGATGCAGTCAATATCTTAACTGCCACATGACAGCCATTGGGTAACTCTCCTTTATATACAGCACCATAACCACCTTCTCCCAGTTTAATTTTGAAGGATTTGGTCATTTCCTTCACATCTGAGAATTTGTATCTTGTGAGAGCCAAAGGTCCATGATTTCTTATGAAGGCCTCGATTTCTTGGTCAGCCTTAGTTGTCTTCCGAAATTTTTTCGGTGTTAGAGATTTGATTTTGCAACAGCAAATCATAAGTGCAGCTACAACTACTCCTACCGTCACACCTGCCACAAATAGCACGAGAATGATTGGTTATGGAATATCACGGATCCTTTCAATTTTTCTAATATATAATGTGCTCATGATGAGAGACGAGGATCAAAATAAATAACAGAAGAACTATTATGAATTTTTAATAAAAAAATTTGATGTTTGACTCTCTTTAAGCTAATTTAGAAAACCTATTCTCTTATTTATTTATGTATGCCTACGGTCCTCACTTCAATACTTTCTTTTTGGTGTGGATAAATAAAAAAACAAGAATCTAATAAAACACACAGCTGAAGCAGCACCAACAAAAAGGTTGTATGAAAAATGGTAGGATATGCCAAATAATATAGAATAAGGTAAATTAATTATTTAATCTTTAAAAATTACATATTTTTTAATTTAGTATTTGAAAGATAAAATATTTCAATTTAGTTCTTGAAAGACTAATTCTTTTGATCATCTGATTAATATAATGTATAAAAAAATTAGTTAATAGTAGTATTAATAGACACTAATTGACTGTTAAATAAAGAATTAAATACCATTCAACAAAAAATACAAGCAATGTACTTTTGCAATATATAATTGTAAAATAAAACCATTCAAATTTATAAATTGCACATATAAAATACAAATTGTACTTTTTGACAATGTTTAATTTATAAATTTGATGTGTTTTATATTTTTTTTATTAAATATAATCAAATTTATTATTTAACACTCAGGTTAGTATTTATAAATGTTATTATCAATGAGTATTTCATCTACCCCAACCCAATAACCCAAAAACCAAATTAATTGGAGATTTATCTTTAAGAAATCAAATTGCGACGTTGATTTTTTAAAGATTAAATTGATAACTTACATTTTTAGTGAATAAATCATTTACTCTATAGAATATTGAGTTGAGATGTAGTAAATATAGTACAAAATTAATTATGTAAAAGGAAATTCCATCAATTACCTACTATGACTTTGTTCTTCACAGCGAGACTACCTGGACCAGCAACAATGAGCAAAAACGAGTTATAAAACTTTGATTACACAATATAATTGGAAGTTTACTTTCTGCATTACTACCAAATTCAAAGATATAACATTGTGCTTGGTTTGTTTGCTGATATTAATTTTCAACTACAAGTGTTTGAAATGCTATATGGTAATGGTTATGGAAGACTGTGATGCTTGCGTTATATGAGACGACATCACGGGGTTTGATGGCATTGCTAATGAATCTAAACTTCCTTCTAACATTTCAATCACTCTACTCATTGTTGGCCTATGAGTTTTGAATGCACCACAAACCCACTATAATCATTCTCTTGCAATATTATGTTCTTCTCCATTGAGCAATTAGCTTCATCGATCATTCATGCTCTTTCTGCCTCTAGCCATATCTAACACCATCATTCCATAACTATAAACATTTGACTTATGTGAACAAAGGATATTTACTGTGCACAACATTCTGGACTAATATCCTTTCTAAACATACTAAATAATGAATAAGATAAAGAAAATTATGTTCCACCCTTGTTCTTAATCTTATCTAACAAGCTTTTTGCATGCATGTTGATGCCCTGTGACTGTTTTTTTTTTTTTTTTATTTCGTAGCAATTATGTAAATTTCTCAACACAAACATATCAGAAATGTATTACTAAGGTAAAACAAAACGACAAAGGATGTTTAAAGAAGGAAAAAGTCAAATCACTCCATGGGAAGTGGGCAACTATCATAGGAAGACCAATGACCCATTCAAAGGTAGATAATGTGCTCTTTTCAAATAAAGGCACAAGCCAATACTTTGAGGAAATATCCTGGAAGAGCAATGGAAGACTAGGAAAATGACCAGTCAATGACTTTCTAGTTACCCACTTCTCAGATAAAGAACTCCCATTGCCACAGAGTTTTCTATGCAATAAGCCTTTAAATAAAATTTCCATCCAGTTAATATTAAACATTTCTTCCATTTAATATATGAAAATAAATATATTCAACAACAAACTTCATATCAATAATATTTTAACAGAAATTTAAATTTATTTAATTAATAATACTAAAGATCAAATTCATCAAATCAGACTATTATACTTTTATCATAATAATTTATAAAATATAATATTTTAATTGGTTAGTCTATTTGGATTAGAATAATACTTTTATCACAGGTGACACTAAATTATAGGAGTTCGAGAAAAGATGAAGGTATACTAGGAGCCTCAACAAGAAATAACTAGCTAGAGTGTTGAAATACTTAATAATGCAGGAGTTATGAGTTATCACATTCAATCCTGCACAAAGAAAACTCACAAGAGGCACTTAACAATGGGTTAAGTGATATGCTGGTCGATTTGGCATAATTAAGGTATCAAAATATAGCAATGTTTAAATTGCAGAAGTAATGAAAGAAATTGAAGATATAAAAGGGGGAAGAAGCCCATACTACCATGGGAATCATCACAGTCTGAATTATGAGCTCCGTCCTTGCAATAACAGGTGAATTGAGACGCATTATTCGTCACACTCCCACAAATTCCTTTAGTATTATAGCAGTTCCAGCAGTCAGTCTCGTCTTCAGTCTCATACTTGACCTTAAACCCATTATTCAAATATTCATTCAGCACATGGATACCATCTTCACCAACCGGATAATCAATATCAACTGAAATCGGCACTTGAATACGACGCCTGCATTGGCTTTGAAGAACAGGAAATTGCTGATTTTCGAAGCCATAATAAACTAAGGTATTATTCGACGGAGCCTGACAGTTGAACTTGTTAAAGCCATTAATTGAAAGGTTTTGGGGGCAATCGTAAAATAGGGTGACATACTTGACATCCCCAAAACTGAAGAGATTGAATTGGGTACTGCTACTCAAGGAAATATTGGTTAAATGGGCAGAACAATTATCATAAGCAAGGTCTGTTCGCACCACAGTCATAGTGTGATGCTCTGGGTTAATCTGTTTAACACTTAAAGTCTGGGAGCCCACCTCAATGAAAAGAGCATTATTTTGTCGACAATCGAGCTTCAAGCCGTCGGGGCTGCCACAATAACGGAGTCGATCGTCTGACCAGAAAGGATATGTGCCGTACGGCATTTCTAATGTTCCACAATTGTATGGGTTCCCGCAGTCGCGGTACTCGTTATGTTGATGAGAGTAGGATTTAGGGAGAGAGGTGAGAAGGGAGGAGATGGTGAGGATGGTGGATGTACACAACAACATATGGGCTTCCATAGTTAACTGCAACTGCAAGGTATTTTGGTAGGTGGCTTCACATATATCATAGATGATGAAATAGTGCCAGAGAGAAAAAATGATGGATAGGGAAAGGATTCCCTCTACCATTCATTTTGATTTTTTTGACGCATAAAAGACGGAATCGCAATATTGTAATTCTTCCACTCATGAACAGACATAAGAAATGATGTTGTCGTTGACTATTAATTGCGTGTTGGAGGCGACCATAGATGGGCGTACTTAGGGACCAACCCTATTGTTCTTCTTAATTGATCCACCTTAGATGCTTAGGAGCTAACTTATTAGCATTTAACCACACGCATCATAATTTAACTTACTCTTTTTCTCTGTTGCTCATTTTAGCTTTATGGCCACCTCCCATGGTCATCACTCGTAACCACCACCACCACATCCCATAGACACCAACTCCTTGCTGCACCAGCCAACAAGCATGGGAACAGAGGACAGCACGTTGCTACTACTGTCTTATTCTTTCCCTCTGTTTTGCTGTAGCTTGTTTGGGGCATGGATTTTTCATCTTCTTCGTGACCTTACGTGATCTTATGGTTTTGTGATTTTAAATTGAATAAATTTCATCAATCTAATATTTTTCTTTTAAAAATTATACTTGGGTAACATATAGAAAAATAGAGCAATATAAATAGGAACTATATGAAAATCACCATTTACCAAAAAATTATGAATAAAGTATAAAATAATGTTTAAATAACAGAAATCACATTATTATTAATTTATTTTAAATGACGAAACCATGGAATTGAGTTACTAGATCGTCATAACATCATGACTACACAAGCTGAAATCGTCAAAACGGCCTTTATGAGTCTTTTTCAGTGGTTTGGGAGGTTCATTTCAATCAACACACTTGTTTAAGAGCTTCTCATCACCACATTTTATCATAGATTTTCTCATCGACCCAATATATGTGTACACACAAGCATGCAACTAACGGGGATTGAATCTATTTGAAAGAAACTAAGATACAAATTCTTGTTAAAGCCCATGAAATCTAAAACTATACAATCTAAATACAACCTTAAACACTTTGCAATGAACTTAACGTACAGAAAGATTCTGGTGTTGATCTTGAAGGAGAAGACAGAATAGGCTTTGGTGGCATTTCTAAAAACTCCATACTACCTTCCAACATTTCAATAACCCTACTTATCGTGGGTCTATGAACAGGAATTGTCTGAATGCACCACAATCCCACCATAGTCATCTTCTTTGCAATCTCATTTTCCTCAATGCTCATTACCCCATCAACTCCCAAATCACTTCCCTCCTCAAGCTTCTTGTAAATCACCAAATGAGGGAAACATTTCTCACTATCTGACTCACCGCTGCTTACTTCAACATTAACAAATTTTTGCCCTCCTACCACTTCTAGCAGCATCATTCCATAACTATATACATCAGACTTATGTGAAACTCCTCCGAAACTTTTATTCCACACTTCTGGAGCCACATACCCAACTGTTCCTCTTGCATTTGACATTGAAATAATGCTCTCTTCCTTGTTGTTGAGCTTAGCAAGTCCAAAATCTGAGATCTTTGGATGATACTTTTCATCCAAAAGAATGTTATGTGGTTTTATATCAAAATGCAAAATCCGAGTATTGCATCCCTTATGCAAGTACTCTAGTCCACGAGCTATCCCTAAAGCAATTTGAAACAAATTCTCCCAACTCAAGGATGATGATGGAGCAGTTTCAGCTGACTTATGCTTGTTGTAAATGAACTTTTCAAGAGAACCATTAGACATGAATTCATAAACGAGAGCTTTTCTTCGTCCTTCTAAACAAAACCCAAGAAGAGAGACAACATTAACATGGGAGGTTTTACTGATGCTAGCAACTTCATTGATGAATTCTTCACCGTTCCCTTTGGATTCATTCAATAGCTTTACAGCTACGTATCGACCAGTGAGTAACTTTCCTTTGTAAACAGCACCGTAGCCACCTTCTCCCAGTTTAAGTTTGAAGGAGTCAGTCATTTTCTTCACATCTGAGAAGCTGTATCTTTGAAGAGCAAGAGGACCCTGACTTTGAAGGAAGGATTCTATGTCTTTATCATTCTTTTTCATGTTGCCAAATTGGGTTGTTATCATCCTCCATATTTTTTCTTTGTTACGGCATATGGTGACAGCTATGAGAGGTAATCCAATTCCAGTAGCTACGAAACCTGTGAAAAGTAAACAATTTTCATGATGCTAGTGCTAATTTAGAATCTAAATTCCTAAGGATAAAAAGGGATGTCATACATAAAACTAGCTTCAATACTTTGTTCCTTGGACCTGCCATGAAAACAATACACACTTAGGTACTATGAATATTGAAAAATGATTACATACATACATAAATAGAATGAAAGAATTACACACTTAGGTGCTAATTTTGTTTAAATAGTTAGTGATTAGAAAGTTTCATATCCAATGAATGAAAAATAAAAGTAATATATATATATAATTAATAGATCATTTAATTATAAAAATAAGTTCAAGAAATTTAAAAAAAAAATTCAAAATTCACATATGATCTTTAATTTGACTAATGGTTAAAGATATAACACTTGGTCCTTGGACTTGAAATGAATTAGTTCAAATAATTAATATATATTAATTATTAATAACTATCAAAGTTAAAAATGAAATATGCCTATTCCGATATTATATAATATTGTGTCTTCTACAAAATAATTCTGGATATGAAAATTCATATTCATCTTTTTCTCTCTTTTAAAAAAAATTATGTTCTTAAAATATTATAGTATTTGTTTACTATAATATTGATTTGACTTTATAAAATTATAGGAAGACATTTCAACAGAGCATAATTTTGTTAAATATAATGATTGCACTATCAAAGTCTTGATCTATTTCTGAGTAACATAACACAGATAAATAGAATGAATTAGAATAGGAAGAGAGCATACTGCTGCGAGTAGAACAGGCTGAAGCATGAGTTCCATCATGGCAATAACAAGAAAAGACAGAGCTATCATTCTCAGATGTCCCACATATTCCTCCAGAATCCCTGCATGCTGTACACTCAGACGCATTATATTGCACATCAAACCCTTCATCCAGAGCTTTCCTGAGCGAATCCAGAGGAGTATCCTCCAAAACCGGCACTTGAATAGCAAACCCACAGTTCTCAAATCCTGGGAATTGCTGCAACTGATTCGAGTGATTTCCCTTCACATAGAAAGCATGTTTACTAGAATTATTCTGGCAAGTAAAGTTGTTTACTCCAGAAATCTGGGAGGGACAATCGTAGAATATACTGATGTTCCCAACAGATGGGAGAAACCGAAAAGGGGTGCCACTCAAAGAAGTGTTAGTTTCATTGGGAGGACAAGAATCATAGGCAAAGTTTGATAGCAAAAGTCGCATGACAAAAGCAGTTTGATTAATCTGCAGTACATTAAAAGTTTGTGAGGCAGATTGGATTATAGTGTTTTGATTATTGTCGCACCTGAGCTGGAACCCAGTGGCACCACAATAATGGGGTCGGTTCTGTCCCCAGAACGGGTAGGAGATATTTGTGAGAGATCCACAACTGTATGGTTGGCTGCACACAGAGTAAGTGTCATTTTGTTGGGAGTAAGATTGTGGTAAGGTTATTAGGAAGAAGAAGAAGGCAGCAATTCTGGGGACTATGGATGTAAGCAAGAGGGTAGGACGAGTGTCCATTATCGTGAGATAGGTGGAAAATCAGTTTGGGGAGGAAGGTGATATTAATAGTGAAGTTGAACACGTTGGAGGAATGTTCAAATGTATGATTTAGTTTAATTTTACTTTAAAATTAAATCAAATTAATATAATTTATTTTTAAAATGAGTAAACTTTATCATTTTTATTTTTTTTCAATTGATTTGGTTCAATTGTAGACTCAGTTTAATTTATAATAACTGAACATTTTTATTTTAGAATATATTAAATAAAATTCTAACTTATTTATATATTTTATGCATTTATAAAGTACAAAAAATAATTTTAAAAGGTTAAAAACTATAATATTATACTAAATAATCAATCCTAAATTTTTAAATTAAGATTATAACAATATTAATAATTAATAAAAATTTTAAAATTAATTGATTATATTATCTAGTAAAATCATATTAAATATTCTCATAAATAAAAAAATTATAAATCTACAATTAAGTCAAATTATTTGATTTTGCTATTTTAAAAATCAAATCAAATTAATTTATTTAGTTTTTTTTTCAATTTCTAACTTTAGTGTGTTCAAAATAAGTGAGTTTTGGTTATGGGGCTTATCAAAGTCATTTCTCAGCGTTTTAATTTTAAAATTTGATGGAATAAAAAATTTCAGGCCTAAACAAAAAGCTAGTAACTGACTTCAAGAATGGAAGGCGATGACTAATGAAAATGATTCTGTTCATTGGAGGGAAATGGCGGCTTTTGAGTTTGCTTTGGATCTTTTACAATTAATTAAGAAAAAGATAAAAAAAATATAGACTAACAAAAAATCAAAATCAATTTTTATAAATTAAAATTAATTTTTCTCTTGTGAAAAATTACTTCAAATAATTATTACAGAAGATTTAATCTGATGATGTACCTGATAATTGACTTAGTCATGACAGTTATTTTAGGATCATGACAGGTCCGTGTTACCTTCCGTATTCATTAGGCAATAGCACTGATGTAAATAACATGAAGTGAAGAAAAACAGAAGTAAGAAAAAAGAAAAAAGGGGAGAAAAAGGGGGGAGAGAGAAGAAGACGTCTAGGAAAGAAGATAAGAACAAAAAATTAAAAATAATGAAAAAATATGAAAAATAGACTAAAAAAGGGTGAGAGCGGATGTATAATTAAAAATAGAGGCGAGAATTTGAGAAAAAAAATAAATATTATCTCATCTGACTCTTTCTAAATTAATTCTCCTTTTTTTTTCTCATCTTTGACTATTCTGTCCAATCTTTGTCAAGCATCACGTAATTTTCGTCTTATTTCATCACTTTCTCTCTCTCCCTCTTTTTCTTTTCTTTTCCCTTCTTTCCCAATCCCCACGTCAGTTTCTCACTCCCCCGTCTCTTCTTTTACTTCTTTTTCATCTTTTAATATTTTATATAAACAATATATATTGATACATTAATTATTAAAATATAAAAATAACACAATACTTAATTACATAAATATTTTTGAAAGAGATTTAAATTATGTATATATTTTTAATAAAAAATAATAAGAGAAAGCATTTTTTTAGAAACTCTAATTTTAATTTTAAATTGATATATCACTTATTGATTTATATTTCAAAATTAAAATGTGATAAAAGTATAAATTAATAAGTGATATATTAATTTAAAATTAAAATTAAAATTTCAAAACGTTGTTCCCATTTCTAAATGGACATGCCTAAAATACAATAAGAGCTTTATTTTAAAAGAAAAATAGGGATGGTAAGGTATACTATAATATTCATCCATGAACTCGGAAAAAAATATTTTTCTTGTGTCTAGACCTGCGCGTATGTATATCAAAATCAATTTCTTTCCTCTCATCTATTGAATTCTTGAATATCCAAACTTAAATTCAAAATTTTTAAAATGGTCAAATTTTTTTAACCATCTAAGAGTTATATACCTAAAATTCATGTATATATAAAACCACAAAATAAGATAAATAAATCACAACCATAACATTCAACTTTTAAAATGCAATCATGTCTCACCAATATTTAATAAAACAAATTTTAAATATATAACTAATATAAAAGTTCAACAAGTTTATTCTCAAATATGTTAGCTTATATATTATAAGTGCAACAACTACACAATTTTATTCAAATGATTCAATAAAATTATAGAGAATACTAAAATAAAGTTAAATAAAGGGTAAAACTTAAAAGGTAAAATAAAATAGAATATTAAATATATAATAAATTAATATATTAACATATATAATATATATGTATATTTATGATATTTTAATATATATGAAATAGAGAGTCTAAGGATAAGATTGTAAATATTCTCTTATCTATTCAAAACTTATCAGACGCTTAAATGTATTTGTAGTTATATTTTTGAACCTAAATTTAGACTTAAAAAGTAAAATTTAGAGGTAGCCATCACATATATATGGATAATTTTACCATAAACTAACTCTCTCGCTTATCTCTAAAAGTGGGAAAAGAATATCACAACCGCCTAAAAAGAAAGAACATGAGAAAATGACAACAGTTGTTGAAGAAATTTAAAATATGGAAGTCTTCGCGCTTTTTTGTGTGTTTCTTAAAGGACAAATTAGGGGTGGTTGAGTCCAGCCACAAACAAGAAACAACACGGCAATGCGCAACAAAATGGACTATATTATATTAGACGCTTAAAATTTATAAATAGGCATGATTTTTTTTTATTTTTAAAATATTATATAAAATAATATTTATTTAATTTTAAAATAATAAAATAAATAATAACTAGTTAATTAATTTTTTATCATTCTTTTTTAATTTTTTATTATTTTTATTTTCTTTTTATTTTCTCATTTTCTTAAATTAAAGATTATATTTTTTATTTTATATTATGTAATATATAATTTTTGACACTACTAATTATAAGATTCTAGAATCATTATAATATAGACATTCAATCAAATTTACAATGAGATACACCAACAAAAAAAAAAACACTAACCAAAACAAGAGGTGGACTATATATGATCTAAATTCAAGTTCAATTCATACTAATTAGATGGTTAAGTAAAAGTACTGTTATATTCAAAAAAAGTAACCTTTCTTTTATGTTGTTTAAATTGGAGTTGTGAAGCGAGATCATCATGCTATGAGCCAAATTAGATCCCCTGTTGTTTGCTTTGCATGCTGTCCCCTATTGCCTAAAAGATCTGGGCCGCTTTCGTGATTGTGAATCCAGTGTCCTGCCACGAGTCTGTGTAGAAATCGAAACGCATCATTTTGCTTTAGTAAAACAGTTTTTTAGTTCATTTTTTATCTGATGTCCAGAAGATCTAGGCCGTCCTCATGATTGTGCATCCAAAGTCCTACCACACGTCTGTGTAGAAATCAAAACTCACCATTTTTTAAGTAAAATAGTGCATTTAGATTTTTTTGGTTAATTTGTTATCCAAACAGTGTGTTTCGATGTGTAAGAGGGAAAAAAAATGTTTGATGTCCGCTTGTTTCCCGCGCTGATATTGTAAATGGAATGGAATAGTGTCCTTTCTTCAAACATTCAGATAGAGAACTTTTGATTTCTTCAGAGCAACCACATTCTTAATCTCCATCACATTTTATGCTTCATTGCTTTAGTCCAACCATTTTTTCAATCAATCATTCAACAGTTTTTTGTGCAAGCTCCCACCTATTTATTCAAGGAAGTTGAATATGTATGTTATTTTTGTTTGGGTCCTAACTTTTTCATTTTTAACTTGTTCTCTTTTTTTCCTTTTACTTGTACAATGAAGTTAGACTCGATCTCTTTTTTCCTTTTGCTTCTTATTTTTATTTTTTACTTGTTTCATTTTTGCCTTTTACTTGTACAATATAATATGTATCAAAATCAAAAGTTTTACCATAAACTTGTAAACTCAACCTATATTTAGTGAATGATAATATATTAGAAAAACATATATGTTTAAATTTTTTAAATGTGCTATTAGATTCTTGAGGTAATTTTTAGAAGTTATATATACAAAAAATTTTAATAATGTTTAAGTTATGTGTTATCTCAACGAAAATTCACTTTCACTTTAATTAGAAATTCATCATCACTCAATTAGTCATTTCATTCACAATTAAGCAATAAAGTACTATGTGTGTGCATATGTCACTTTTATAGGTTATCAATTAATGCTTTAATTAATTAATTAAGAAAAGTAATACATGCATTAATTTATTAATTAGATGATTATAATGAAAATGTAGCTTTCTCAAACATATCACTTTTATGGGCTATCAGTTGTATTTTGCTTAATGCAAATGATCATATTATGTTTGTTGTACAAGTGGAAGGGAAGTCTAGTTAAGATATCACATGAAAGTTAATAAACATGAAATTGTATATATCTTGCAAGGAAAATAGTGCTATGGAGCTTGATTAGAAGCCTAAAGTATCATGAAATTTGATAATATGGATAATGCATGAAAATTTTGGTATGATTGTGACAGTAACATGAGATTTGGATTTAAGAAGTCATATTTCAACAAGAATAAAAAAGACAATACAACAATAACTTCATGTAGATTTTTTTGTTATAAAAAAAGATTAAGGGAAAAAGATAAAAGAGAGTACTTAGTGGTTAATCTTTAAGCTAAGATAAAAATTGATTGTAAAGCAAGAATATCTTTGGTTTTTGTAAATGAAAAGTTTAAAGTAAATGATTTAATAGAAGAACATAATCATGTACTTTATCTCACAGAAACTACACATATGTTATTCTATCAATGTAATATATATGATGTCCAAGCTCATGAAATTCAATAGGCAACTGATTATAGAATTAAAAAAAATCTATTTTTACACTTATGGATAAGCATGATGAGAGACAAAGTAATCTTAAATATACCTATTTAAATCAGAAGAACTATCTTCGTACTCAATGACAAAAGAGTTTGATGTACAAAGAAGCTGATTGTTTATTGCGTTGTTTTCAAAAACAGATCTTAAAAAATCCATCCTTTTTTCACACCTATCAGATGGATTCAGATGAATAAATAATAAATATATTTTTGGTTAATGCAAGAATGTTACTAGATTTTGGCTACTTTGGTGTGAGATTGTCACTTTTGATAAGACATATTGCACTAACAATGCACATAGACCTTTCTCTCTATTTTCAGGATTTAATCATCATAGGAGAATAGTTCTCTTTGGGGTTTCATTGTTATATGACGAGACAACATCATCATTCAAATGGTTATCTGAGACATTCTTTGAGGCGCACAATTGACAAAAAAACTCAGACCATGTTTACTAATCAAGATCAAGAAATGGTTAAGGCCATACATGAGGTGTTGCTTGACACATAAAACAAGTTATGCACATGGCATCTGATGCAAAATGATATCAAAAATTTGGGCAACTTGATGAACCACGGGTGTCATTTCTTACAGGACTTCAATGCTTGAATGTATGATTATGTTGATAAGACAGAGTTTGAATCAATTTAGAGTTAATTACTCTCAGATTATAATGTCCATGAAAACACATGGATAAAATCAGTCTATAAGTTGAAGGAAAAAATGGCTGCTTGTTTTATAAAGAGAGTATTCACAATAGGCGTACAGAGCACTTAACTTAGTGAGAGCTTGAACGCTAACATAAAGAGGTGCTTGAATCCAAATGTCAATATTCTTCAATTCTTTAAACACTTTGAACGAGTGGTAGAGTATAAAAGATACAATAAATTGAAGTGTGAATTTGAGGCAAGACAAAAGTTGTCAAGATTAAAATATGCAAGCTCGCCTATACTAAAACAACTTGCAACAGTCTACACTTCTATAATTTTTGACATGTTCCATGATCTGTTTGACTTGATGCTGGATTGTTGAGTTATTGTTTGAATATGTCAGTTATATGGTTGATCACGAAGGGGAATGGACAGTTTTACTTTATCCTCAAGAGAAGTAAAGTTCTTGTAGTTGTAGGAGATTTGAGACTTTTGGCATATTGTATTGTCATGTTTTGAAATATTTTGAAGCCGACGATATAAAGAAGCTTCCCGACTAGTACATTTTGAAAAGGTGGACAAAGGAGGCAAGAACTGGTATTTTATATGATGTTAAAGGGAAGGAAGTTGAGGAAGACCCAAAATTAGGTTAGACACTTCAATAATGAGACCTTTGTCAAGGTTTTTTTAAGCTAACTACTAAAGTTTTGGGTTGTGAAGAATAAGTCTCCTTAGTCCATAAAGTTATGGATAAAGTGACCTAAAAAGTTATAACACTTCAATTAAAGAAAACACAAGTGAAAAATGATATGGCTCAACCAACTAACATGACACAACCAACTGACATGTCAAAACTAACTAAAATTAAGAAGTGGCTTGGACGTAAAAGAAAAAGGCATCTCAAGAATTGGGTTGAGCTTCAATGTCCAAAGAGGAAGGTTTCAAAATTCATGTCACAACCAGTCGCCACATATTTACGAAGTAAACAATCCACAATAAGTATATCAAATTTGTTTATCTCAAAGCTTTGGAAACAAAATTAATGTGCACCTATATTCCTTGTAGAACATTGGAGCTTTTAATCAAGTGTAATGTGAGAGTTTATGCAAAGATGAAAATCAATTTAGTTTTACAAGATTGTTAATGATAAAATTTTTAATGGCCATCAATTTAATTTTATATGAGAATTTATGCGGTGATGACCTTTTTTTTTGTTTTATTTATATAAGAACCTCTTGAAGGACCAATTTAACATTTAGTTAATTGGGAAAACAATATATATAGGCTGTATATAGTTTTTTTAGTCTAAAAACATAAGGAGCCGAATGAGGTTTCAGTTTAAGAATAGTGTAACCCATTGTTATTCCCACAACAACAAACATGACTGATTATCGAGCTACACTTGGTTGGCCACCTTAGAATAGGTACTAATGCCAAACTACATGACAATTTTGGAATCATTGGAGAAGAGGAAAAGATATGAAGAAAATAAAAAATAGCCAACTTTATAGATATCATTTTGCAATGTATTTCAATCTAAATAGCATCATATGAGCTATAATATGGTCCTAACTCTTAACATATATATAGTAGGATTAAATAGCAGCAAATAGCTCATATAAAGAAATTACATCAAAAGGAAGAAGCAAGAGTATATTTCTAATCAAAATACAGGAGTGTGAGAAAAAAAAAATTGAACCTAGCAAACGCCTTAGAAGAGCACCAATCCTAAATCTAGTTATTGCTGAGTTCCATAGATCATCAGGTCTAGTTTTTCTAGTTGCATTCACGAATTCACGTCCCCCTGACCAGTTAGAAATTTATTCCAATTAGTTCAAAGTACCAAATTAATTTATTTATGCACCATGAAAGATTCAAAATTTTCCATCATAAACAATACAGAAAAAGTCATCTAATACAAAGATAAAAAATCTTGCTCTGGACATGTTATTTTCCTTTCAAATATGAACTCTACATGCAACAAATTTACAACCTTGGAAATGCCAATTGGAATCAGCCGATAAAATGGAATATGATTTTTCCTCTGAAATATTAAATCCAACAAAAAGAGGGAGGGATGGTAAATAGTAAATACCTTGTCAGCATAAAAATTAGAGAAAAAGTGGTGTTTTGAAAGAACTTAATGGAAGCTAAATATTATACTATTATACAAATCAAACAGCCTTGATCTACACTTGACATTTGTTGTCCTTTCCAACACAAATAAATGCAAGATAATCAAGGAAAGGTTACATCATGAGAAATAATTTGACATGGATGTGGAAGACAAAGCAGGCAAAGAGCATCAAAATAAATACATAGTTGTAGCAAGCACAACCTCAATATTTTTTCTACACTAATTGCAATGTCACCACTGATCAGCTCTGTGTTTCATTGATAAATTTATGAAATTTTCAGGGTATATTAGCATAATTGATAGAAACATTTAGAAAATAGGAATTGTCTTTTCGAGTATATAAACAACAAATTCTGCACCATTAATAGACAAAATCAATATTGATTTCCCAACAGCACCAATAAGAAGTAAAGTACAAATAAGAGTTATGGCATTCAATCTCATATTGCAAGAAATCCAAGAATTTCTGAATTAGAGTAAAAATAGTAGAGGAAGAGAACACAACAATGGAGAAGAAAAACTACAGACGATCCGTTCATGACAAAAAGAGGGGAAGAATTTCCTTACCAATCAGTGTTACATGATGAGTACCAAATCCAAGAGCACAGTCAAAGCAAAGCCATGTTTAGAGAAGAAAGGAAGAAGCAAACTGTAGATACACTGGAGAGGAAGAGGTACCACACTTAGAACGGTGCGACACTGTAACTAGAGGCATCAACACAACGGACGACATCCTCTAGGGACTGAGTCACTCAAAGAGGAAGAGAGGAAGAGAAGGAATTCAAAAAGCAGCGATTCAATTTTTTTATTTTTTTTTATTTTTTCCCTCAAACAGATCAAAATGGTGCGTTTTGATCTGTGAAAAACCAAAACAAATGGTAATGTAGCAGGACACTGGACTCATGATCATGTGAATGGCACAAATCTTCCGAAAAGTAAGGGATAACATGCAAAACGGACAATAAGGGATCCGATTTTGCTATGAGCCTGTGAGATTCAATAGAGTTTCTCTATTGAATTTGTTCAAAGAATATTGTATTTAAAAAAATGTAAAGTCATTATTGAAATCATTTAAATCATATACAAAGTATTCTATTAAAACTTTTATTAAAAAATTTCGTCAATGTCTAATAGTGGTGAGAGTGAAAATGTTATATTATGAGAATATATATTTTTGTTACTATTTAAAGATTATCAAAATATTTTTCATACTCTTAAAATTTATTGTCAAATGTGTTCTCAAAGTTTGAGAATACTATCAAATATATATTTAAAGTTAGTGAGTTAACATTTTATTTTTATCTAATATTTTAACATTGCGTCAAATGTCACGTTACTATTTTTTTTTAATAATTTGAACGTCTTTAGATTGTAGGACAAAATTGATTGCAATTTAAAATTTTAAAAATAAAATTGATTACAAAAAAATTTTAGAGACAAAATTAAAAATTGATGTAAAATTTAAAAATATAAAAAATATTTTTGTTTAAAATGAAAGAATAGAATGAGTGGTGAATAGAGATGTCAAATTAGGTTGGCTCAACCCGATCTGTCCAAGCCCGTTTTGGTCCAGTTTATAATGAGCTGGGCTAGGCTAATCCATTTTCAAAATGGGTCACTGTTTACCTAGCTCAACCTAGCCTTATTAGGACCATAGGTGTTCTTGATGGAGAAAGAAAGAAAATATCTTGTCATGAATGTTATTGTTACAAGTTTTAAATTAAAGAATCACATCAATCAATATTTTTGTTAAGAATGACTGGCACTTAAAAGAAAGTAAATTGGGTGTTTAAAATTTTTTTGACTTTTTGGAAGCTAAAAAATTTTAAACTAATTAAACTCTGTTGTAAATTCCTTGAATGAAGTTTACAAAACTTTAAATCATAGAGAACCAGTCTAAAATGATAAAAAGATCAAATTAAACGCTAAAACAACACAACACAGTAAAACAAGTTATAGCTATATAACATAATATTTTGTATTTTAAAATAAAATAAAATTAATTATCAAGGCTCATTAAAAAATAATCCTTTTGACCCACCATACATTCTTCGAGGAATGTTGAAATGAAGTAGCATTTATATTTTTCATCTATTCAAGAGTGAAAGAGGATCAACGGAGGAAGAAGATAAAGGTGCTTAATCCTTGAAGTTAGGGGTGTTCAAATGTTTGGTTTATTTCGGTCTTGCCTTAAAATTGAACTGAATTAATACAATCAATTTTTAAAATGTGTAGACCTTGTCAGTTTTGCTTTTAGCCAGTTTGGTTTGATTTTAAAGTTAGTTTAGTTTGATTTTAAAGTTGGTTTGGTTAATTTTAAAGTCAATTTGGTTCGTTTTAAAGTCAGTTTGGTTTATACGAATTTGATGTTTCTATTTTAGAATATATTAAACAAAACTTTAACTTGTTTACATGTTTTATATATTTATAAAGTCTAAAATAATGATTTTAAAAAATAATTTTAAGAGGTTCAAAACTAAAATTATAATATTATACTGAATAATCAATCTTAAATTTTTAATCAAGATTCTAATAGTATTAATAAGTAATAAAGTGATTAAAACTAATTAATTATATTATCTAATAAAACTATATTAAATATTCTTATCTCTCAAAGTATCAATATATTCAAAATTACTTAAAAAATAACAAATAAGAAGTAATAATTACATAATATAATTATATAAATGCTCTAATTTTTACTATTAAAAGGTAAAATATAAAGTTATATATATATATATATATATATATATATATATAAATGGTTCAGTTGAAGCCAAACAAACAAATTGTAAACTGACAATTGAACCAAACAATTCAATTTTGCCATTTTAAAAACCAAACTAAACAAATTCTTTTCAATTTTGTTTGATTTTTAATCAGTTTTGTTTGATTTGGTTTGATTTAGTTTCATAGGTTTGGATCCTTTTTGAACATCCTTACTTGCACTTACATGCCTTTCAATGGGAACTTTGTGAAATGGAGTCTTTTTGAAATTGGAAAATGAAAGGATCTTCTTCTTCTAATTTTAATTACTTTATTATTAATTAATTAAAATATAAATAATATAGTCAAAATAAATATTATAAATATTTTTTAAAATATATAATACAAAAATACATATAAATATTGTACTCTTTGATTTATTTGTCTCGTATAATATATATTAATTATTTTACATGATAAAAATATATCATGAACTACATATTAATAAATTATGAAAAAAATGAATGATAATAATTCGTAAAAAAAATATAATGGTCATTATAAATTGTAATTTTTAATAAAATAATTTTTTTTTGAAAAATTAATTTTTAGTTTATACTCACTGCTTAGAAATACAAAATTTCAATTGTGAGCGAATTTCTTCTTGGCTAGTGGCTACCATAACACTGAGCTTAAATATATCCTATCTAAATATAAATATAGTTGTTAAAATGAACCAGGTCTTGTAAGTCAGCCCATGTGACATTTAAAAATAATTAGGGTTGGAATTGAATAAATGAGCCCATATTTGATTTTGGGTCTTTTTGCCCAACCTTATTCGGCCCTTGCGTCAAACTAGTCTAGGTCAGGCTAAATACAAGCTAACTTGCTTTTTCAATTTACTAGCAAAGATAACGTGCATTGATATTATATTTAAGATTATTTTAGAATTAAGTAATGAACAATTTTTAATATGGGTACGATATTCTATAAAGATGAATAATTGTCATTTCGGTTAACTAACACGTAAATCATATATTTTTGTGCTATTCTAATCTTCAAAATGTTAATAAGTTAAGAGGAATATATTTGATATATTGTGATTTTAGTCTTATCACATATTATGATATCTTAAATATTAAAATTATATGTCAATATTTAATATAACATTAATTAACTTAAGGTATATTTAAAGTTTCAAGAATTAGATAACATTAATTAACTTACATTAAACATTTATATTTTACATTATTAAAATATAAAGTACTACCAATCTATTATAACAAAAATGAATATCATAGATATCATATGATATATTAAAATATTTCATATCATATTATGCAAGATACTATAATATATAAAATTACAATATATTAAATGCTCCTTTGTATTAAGTTCTTAACAATACTTTCTATTTTTATAATATAAAATATCGTTAAACCTTATTCACTAAATATATAAAAATGTTAAAAAATTAAAATTCTAGGTCAATCCTCCTCTTTGAAGAAAATTAAAGACATAGATATATGTACTCAATAAAATTAAAGACAACTATATATATATATATATATATATATATAATATTAACAATGAAAGCTAATTTTGTAGTAAAGGAAAAAATGATAATCTAATTATCGATCAAAACATCTCTAACTCTTACATAAACTAAATTAGAAAGTATTGCTTAAGGTAAAATTGGATCCTGTTGGGAACAAATTTATCCCTGTGTAAGGTCTATATGCACCAACATGACCATTACAATAAATTCTTAGTTCTTTCAAAAAATAAAACTCATTAATGCATGTATAAACTCAATGATCTACTATTTCAAAACAAATAGATGCATGTAAAACATGTGCATAAAATGACAAGATGACATGAATATGGTTATAAAGAGAATTCATACAAATATGATACCACAAAAAAAAAGGAAAGAAAGAAATGAAATTTACTTGTGAGTGATTCAAAGAGAGAGCAAGAACTACTGCATGTAAAGACTTTAAAGCATCTATATCAGTGTATGTTTCACATATAAAATTTGTTTTCTTTCTCTCAAAACGATAAATAATTATGAAAGGATATAAATTGTAATATGAGAATTTATATTTTGAAAAGACACAAAATATATATGAAGAGATATTGTAACAACGCCATTACTATAGCATGTAATTTACGAAGCATGAAATGCTTTCAAAAATTTTTCCTTTCAAAATATGTAGCGATCGGGGCCGTTATTGGTTGAGTGTAACCCAAATAGTCATCCCTATATAGATTTCACTTAACCCCATACCTATGCAGCTTATCTAATATATCAAATCATCATAACAATACAGCCATCAACATACTCTAGGATATACACCTAAATTACCATTCATAAATTTCTTTTGAGATACTAACTACAAGATATAAAATTTAATCATTTACTACAATGGTACATAAATATCTCCAAATATAAATTCAGTAATCAATAAACACCATGGTAAGGCCATTAAGCCATTTATATACCCTAAGCTACATCATCGCTTCTTGGTCTCCTAAAATTCTACACAATAAATATATCCAGTCCCAAGCTAATCTTTGGCGCCATCACATCTTTGATTACTTGAACACAAAACTTAATGAGATTTTAAATCCTAATAAAATAATATACAGATCATTTTATTCAAAACAGCTGAGTGTTCAGCTATACCCCCTTCCAGGTATAGAAAACCTCTCCCCAAATTCATTCATTTAATAAAACATATGAATTGAAGCTTCATTTATCATAAATCAATAAACATGGGAAATCTAGTGGTTATCCAGAAATCAGAAGTCAAAATAATTTTCTCAATAAAAAAGGATAAGTGTTTATGAAAATCATCATTTTTAAAATTCCTACAGCTAATTTTTCATATCCATTGCATAACACTCCTACGTTGCTAAAAGGATCTCAAACATCTGTATATTACATTAGTATATATGCAAAAAATCATATAAATCAATCACAATTCATTACTTGCTTTTTTCCAATCTCATTTTAAGATCATGGGGACTGTCTTCCTGGTGATCGTCATAGGACCATCCTCTATGTGAATGAGAACCTAACATAAAAGAAAAGACGTCCCTCATCATGTACACATTACAAGTAGGTCTTATCTCTCTATCTCGACTATAAGGAAATGTATACATATAGGTGAATAATACCTAAGATCATAGGGCTTTACTCTTAAACCAATCCATTCTCCCGTATAAACTTTCCTCCCTTTACTCTTTATAGTCTTTCATAGAGGTGTATTGGTTTAACAGGTAAACCCTAACATATACAGACCATTTCAGTGTTCAAATAATGAAAGTTTAAAAAGTAGGTCTGAATATAGAGTACTTGACAACCGTCTCATACCAGTCATCAAGTATCCATCCTAGGTTTTATCTGCACTATAAGCATAAAATTTCAATAGTCCAATCAAAACTAGTAGCAAAGAATTTAAAAGACATTTCAAACACATGCAAGTATTTTCTTATACTCATATAATCTAGCACACATTTCCCAGTACATGTTCAAAAACATATTTATAGCAATCAATTCACATTAAACATTTATTAAAATAAATGGGAGTGTAGATTACTCTACCTAAATTGGGATTTCCTTCACTTAACTTAAGATTCTCCTCCTTCTCCTTTGATTAACTCTTCAAGCCACTTCTGTACATTTTTGTAAACAACATTTAGAAATAAAACTTATTTTCAATGCCTAAGAAATAAGTTTTCACTTTAGTCCCTAAACTTACAATTGAAACTTTTCCAACAATTTTCATCCATTTCCAATTTCATACATTCATAAGAGTCCTAATTAAGCTAAGGATTATAGAGATACATCAAATTCTAAAATTCTAATTCATACCAAACTTTTTCAAAATTTATAACTTGGTCCCTATTTTCTAATTTATGATTTTCATCATTTTTCCTCAATCTATCACTTCAATTCATTCCTAATAGCATTATAGAGGCTAGAAATCACAAAAAAAAAAAATTTAATTCAGAGTATTTCAATGTACACCAAAAGTTTTGTAAAATTACAGTTTAGTCCTTGAACTTTTCTTGGCGTTTTTTGTAACGACCCCCTTACCATAGCATATAAATTAGGAAGCGTGAAATGCTATGGAAAATTTTTGCTTTCAAAATGCATCGTTCAGGGCCGTTACTGGTTGAGTGCAACCCAAATAGCCGTCTCTATTCAGATTTTACTTAACCCCATGCCTGCGCAGCTAATCTAAAACCTCAAATCATCAAAAATATAGCCATCAATATACTCTGGAATATATATCTAGGTTACCCTTCATACATTACATTTGAGATACTAATTATAGGATATAAAACATAAATGTTTACCATACTAATACATCAATAACTCCAAATAAAAATTTAGTGATTAATACACACCATATGAAAACTATTAAACCATTTACAACTAATATCATAAGTTACAACATAGTTTCTCAGTCCTTTGCTATTCTATGCAACAAATATGTCCGTCTTAGGCTTATTTCTAGCGCCATCATGCCCTTGAGTGCCTAAACACACAACTTAATGAGATTTGAATCCCAGAAGAGTAATATACAGATAATTTTATTTAAAACAGTTGAGTGTTCAGCTATACCCCCGTCCGGGTATAGAAAACCTCTCCCTAAACTCATTCATTAAAAAAAACATGTGAATTGAAGCTTTATTTATCAAAAGTCAATAAACATGGGAAATATAGTGTAACATCCATATATTAATTATCTTCAATTAATAGAAAGAACTTATAGTGCTTGCTTGCTTACTAATTAATTTAATTAACTCAAGGAAGGAGAGAGGAAAGATTAAATTATATAAAATGCATGTCTATATGAATCCCACGTGAATTGGAAGGGAAATTGCATGTGTGTGTTTGTGTTTTGCTTGCATTTCGTGAAAAGGGAGTAGGTGCAAAATTCTTTTGTGCCACATAAAAAAAAAGGGGAATTGGTTGCTTGTGAAGGTGGATAAACTAGACTTACAAAGAAGAGGAAAACCAAGTGTGCAAGCAAAGGAAAAATACACTTCATGCAACATGAATATATATATATATAAATAGATAAGAAGGTGCATAAATTATGGCAAGCAAACACACATCATCATTCACACGTAAAGGAGACAAGAATGAATAAAAAAAAAATGAATGATGTTCCCTCCTCCTTTCTCTTGACCGAAGGGTTAACCAACCCACTAGATGCTTCATCATGCAAATTATGCTTGAAGCTCATGTAGGACTTGTAGGCAAAAATAGATAGCACGGAAAGAGTGGTAGTTCCATGCCATGTGAATAATAGAAGTAGGAAATGGAAATAAAATGGAGTTGGCAACCTTCCCCACCCACTAACACGTGACAAGAGAGGAAGAGAAAATAATTAACCTAAACACACACACACCTATTCGGGAGGGAAAAGAAAAGGAAGAAGGAAGAGAGAAAAGACGAAGGGAAGAGAGGAAGGAGAGGCTTCACAAGAAGGGTAACAAGAGGGAATTCAAATTTCCTTTCATGCATGCCCCACATAACCTCACTTGAAAGAGAGATCAAGGAAGAAAAGAGCAAGGAAATAAGAAGTAGAAGGAAATCAAGGAGGAGCCAAGACCAATTATTTTTAGCTCACCATCAAGGTAGGTTAGCAATTCCCTTGTCTTATTTCCATGGGTTAGCATATGTTCCATAATGTTGCTTCCATGAAACTAGAATCATTTTCTCCATTCTTGATTAAAGAGGAAATTTGATATAGTATACATGATAAATTTAGGGGTTAGCTAAGTTAAATGGAATTAATAATGTAATTAGACATGGTTGTTTAATAAATAATTGCATGTGATGATGAAAGGAGATGGACTAGTTGGTAAGGGAAACTTATTGCCATAGAAAATATAGTGTATACATTATTTAGGAGTTGTGGAAATTTTTATGCCAAGATAAATCCTAAGAAAAGTAGAAAAGATTGTAGTCATCATTAATATTTTAAGGAAATTATATGTAATGATGAATCTTAAGGAAAAGTAGAAACTATGATGTTCATTAATAATCTTTTTGGAAGGAAAGTTAGGAAAGAAATAATAAGATATAATATTTCCATTAATAATAGAAATTTAGGTGAGAATGAATAAGAGATATTACGGCCATTAATATTAGAAACTAGGTAAGAATGCTTAGAAAATATTATGCTCATTAATGTCATCCTTAGAAGAAAATTTATACGAAAATAAGTAGTAAAGATTACATCCATAATTAATATTATGGAGGAAAATGTATGAAAGATTAAATTTTAGGGAAAATAGAAAGTATTATATTTATAAATTAATATTATGAAGAGAGAATTTTGTAAGAATAAATTCCAAGAAAATAGAATGAGAAATTTCATTTCCATAATTAACGTCTTGGGAGAAAATTTTGTAAAGATAAATTCTAAGGAAAAAGGGAAATATTATTTCCGTAATTAATGTTTTGAGAGAAAATTTGGTAAGAATAAGTTCAAGAAAAATAGAATAATATTATGCCCATAAATAATATTATGAACGACAATTTATGCTATATTAAATTCTAAGGGAGGTAGAAATATGATTGTCCAAAAATAATATTATAGGTGGAGATTTTTAAGTAGATTTATGGGAGAATAAATATAAGTTATTATGCCCATTAATAATACTCTTGGAAGAAAATGGATACAAGAATAAGCCAAAAAAAAAAAATTATGTCCACAAATTAATATTGTGACTGGAAATGTATGTACATCCTAAAGAAACTAGAAAATGCTATGTCTGTAAATAATATTATGAAAGGAAATTTACGTATGATTAAGTTCTATGGAGGTTTCGAATTTATTTGCAAGTGTTACGGAAGCGAAACCTTTCCTGGTTAATAAAAGGGAAGGGTAGGGTGACACCACGCCCTGTAGGGCTCCGAGTGTACACTGGCAACTTAGGTAGGTGTGGCCAAAGGTGCTCTGTCCCCATGACCTAGCGCTCGCGATTGTATCAAGACCGTGGCCGAGTGCTCATGTATTACGAGGTATAGCCAGAGGTACTCCGCACAAGTGGCCTAGGGAGGTATGGCCGAAGGTGCTCCATACTTGTGATCTACTGTCCTGAGGATTTCATGTACGTGGATTGAGGGTTCACAACTTACGAGGTGTGACCAAAAGTTCTCCACACGGATAGCCTGATGAGGCATGGCCGAAGGTGCTCCGTGCTCGGGACCCAGTGCTCGCAATCACGTTGTATACATGGTCGAGTGTCCACGAACTTCGAGGTGTGGCCGAAGGTGCTCCACACGGGTGACCTAGGGAGGCGTGGCTGAAGGTGCTCCACCCCTGTGACCTACTGTTCACACAACATGTACGTACGTGCTGATGATTTCGCGATAATAAATCAGTACGCTTAAGAAAATACTGGTCATGTGAAAAGAGCTTTTACTATTGCTAACTACTAAATTTATCATGCAATAATTACCTATTTATTGATATGTACTTTTTTGCTAAATCAAGGATGCGGTCTGAACATTTTTGGTGCTTGCACCCTGATACATGTTAGTTTCTTTTAAAACTATGAATTGCTAGGCTACTGGGAAACGCGTGTTTCTCACTTATGTGCTAATATGTATTAGATTCGGATGCGTAGCAGGGACACGCGGTAGCAGTATCTTTGGATCGAGTAAGTTTTTATAAGCCCCCATTATTGGATCCTAAAAGTACTTGGATTAGAATAGGATAGCTAGATTGACTGTATATACGAGTAGTTCTGGGAATACCGGGGAAAGCGGATATGTGAAGGACCGATCTGGTACTATTTGGTATGAGAGTCTGAGTGACAGGCCTGTTGTCTCCTGACTTTCGTAGGACGGGTACTTCACATATCCGGGGACTGATTCATTAGTTGTAATGAATATTTTTATTAAACATGTATTATTTGATCCATATAAAAGATTGTATTTGCATCATGTAGCGTAGACTTTTATTATTTCGTTGTGCATGTGAGTTTTTATTTTTATCTGAGCATAAGGATCCCAAACCTATTGCGTATGACATAATTCGATAGTTTAACTGCTCAGACAATAATTAAAAGAATAAGAATAATGTACCGAACCTATCTATTGCTATTGAAATGAACAACAAGACTAGATAGGGGCGTTACATATAGTGGCTATTTAGAAATTATAAATAAAAAATCATTCACTCAATCAAAGAGTATAAGTATTTATGAAATATTGTCATTTTTCAAATACCTGCAGTCAAATTTTCATATCCATTGCATAACGCTACTACGTTACTACAAAGATTTTAGTCATCTGTACATGTATGCATAAAATCATATAAATAAATTTACAATTCATTGCCTGCTATTTTCCAATCTCACTTTAAGATCATGAGGACTGTCATCTCGGTGATTGTCACAAGACTGTCCTCCATGTGATTGAGATTGTTGCTATCACGGGGACCGTCCTCCCAGTGATTGTCACATGACCGTCCTCCCAGTGATTGTCACATGACCGTCCTCCTTGTAACTGAGAACCTAATATCGAAAGGGGCGTCCCCCACCATGTGCACATTACAAATAGGTCTCATTTCTCTATGCCGACTATAAGGCAATGTATACATACAGGTGACTAATACTTAGGATTATAGGGCTTTACTCTTAAACCAATCCTTTCCTATGTATAGACTCTCCTCTTTTACTGCTTATAGTCTTTCATAGGGGTGTATTGGTTTAACAGATAAACCCTAACATATACAGACGATTTCAGCGTTCAAAGAATGGAAGTTTAAAAGTAGGTCTGAATATAGAATACTTGACAACCGTCCCATACCAGTTATCATCTATTCATTTTAGGTTTCGTCTGTACTATAAATATACAATTCTAATAGTCCAATCAAAACAAGCAGTAAAGAATTTTCAAACATATTTCAAAAACAAGCAGGTATTTTCTTATACTTATCTAATCAGCATACATTTCCCAGTACATGTTCGCAAACACAATTACAGCAATCAATTCATAGTAAACATTTTTCAAAATAAAAAGGAGAGTGTAAATTACTCTACCTCAAATCGGGATTTCCTTCATTTAATTTAAAGTTCTCCTTCTTTTCCTTGTACTAATTCTTCAAGTCACTTTTGTACATTTTTATAACCAACATTCAGAATTGAAAATTATTCCAAAGCCTAAAAATAATAAGTTTGCACTTTAGTCTCTTATTTATCCCAAAGTTGGTTTTTAGCTATAAAATTATCCAATTCACTCTATGATGCTTCTAGGAGGCTAAATAAACTTAATTCACTCAAAAGTTCAGAATGTACGTGATTTACGAGAATGGATCCTCGGCAGTTCGAGGATCACGCAGTCCTCGGCTGTCCATCCAAAACGACGCCGTTTCCTGCCTTTTTTTTTTTTTTCAAAATTTTAGGAATCCAAACGCATCATTTTGGGTTATTAAAACGGTGCATTTCGCTTTTTTTTTTTGCCGCGTTTATAGCTCGAAACGACGCCGTTTTGCCATCACTGAATCTTCCTTCATTAGCTTTACATCCTCGGCTGTCGCGTTTCGTCTCTTCTCTGTTAATGATGTTCTTCTTGCTCTTCAATTCCTGCTTCCTTCATTAGCTTCACATCACTGTCTTTCATCTTCCGTCTTTCATCTTCCGTCTTATATTTCCAGCAGCCCATTTTTATCTCCCCTGCGTCGTGCGCCAATGGACCTTCGCACTGTTGCTTTCTGAATTCTCAAAATGCACCATTTTGGTGCCTTCCGAAACGGCGTCGTTTCCTTCGAATCTGACCGAAAAGTCTATCCTCGAAACGCACCGTTTCACTAATGCGAAAACGGTGCATTTCAAAATTACTAGAATGGCGTCGTTTCGAGCTATTAACGCGGTAAAAAAAAAAAGCGAAATGCACCGTTTCAATAACCCAAAACGGTGCATTTGGAGTCCTAAAATTTTGAAAAAAAAAGGGCAGGAAACGGCGTCATTTTGGATGGACAGGGATTCGTTCTCGTGGTTTACGCTGCTTAAACAGACCATATCAATCTTTTCAGTTTAGTCCTTACACTTAAATCAAAACTTTTCCAACAATTTCCTTCCATTTCACAATTCCATACATTCATATGAGTCCTAATTAAGTTAAGGATTACAGGGATGCATCAAATTTTGCAATTCTACTTCATACCAAACTTTTTCAAACTTTGCAATTTAGTCCTCATTTACAAATTTATGATTTTCATCATTCTTCTTCAATCTAATCCTTCAATTCATCCCTAATGGCATTATAGAAGCTAGAAATTGCAGAAAAATTGATTAATTCTGAGTCTTTCATTATATACCAAAGATTTTGGAAATTTGCAATTTAGTCCCTGCACTTTCCAAGGCTTTTTCAGACAACTGGCACGCGGCGGCGGTGGAAGCTGAGGTCACCAAAAACTCAGGGATGTTGCTGGGAAGCTCAAGCACCGATCACCGGTGGTTGAACGACGCCAGAACAGCCAGATCGAAGCTCTTTTGAAATCATGACAGGAAGGAAGAAAAACTATTTTTCGACGGCGATGGCGGTCAGGCGAGGCTCTTGGTGGCGTCAATGGTGGCTGGCTGAGCTGTTGCACCTTCTGGCAGTGACAAGCGGCAGTGCGGTGGCCGATTGTTGGGTGGTTGGTGGTGGCAGTGAAGAAGAAAGGAAAACGTGAGAGAAAAAAATGAGACGCAGGGAGGAAGAAGAATGGAATATGAAATAAGGAAATATATATTTTAATATTTCTAAGGGCATTTTGGTCTTTTCTCACTTCACCCTAGATAAATTTTGGATGTGTTTTCTGGTTTAGGCAAGAATTTAGGATAATATGGAAGAAATTTAGAAAATTTTAAATTATCACAAGCCTCCCAAAATTATCTGCAAAGTTTCTCAAAGCAGATAAAATTCTCGCTATCAATATAATTTAACTCCAAAAAATTCTTAAATTTTAGCTACAAGCTCAGAAAAATTTTCTTAATCGTCTCCTACTAATATTTCAAGGTTTCCAAATATTTTATCCCAATTCTTTAAATAAAATAAATTGGTTTATTACATTTTTCGGTGGCTCACGGTGGTGGGAGGCTTGGCGGTGGTCACAGACAGCTTTGACGTCAATTGGAGCACCAAACCTGAGGGCTAAACGATGCGAACAGCTGAGATCGAAGCCTTGATTTTTGTTCGCGATCAAGGGAAAAATTGACGTTCCACCGTGCTTTGGTGGCTAGCGATCTCTATGGTGGCATGTTGTAGTGTCGAGCAGAGTTGTTGCGCCTTTTAGTGGTGATGGGCGATGGTGGTTTGGTCGAAAATAGCATCGTGGGATGGTGAAGGTGACAGAGGAAGAGCAGCGCGAAGCGAGATAGGGAGCTGCGTGAGAGAAAGAAAATTAGGAAAATAATGAAGGAATTATGAGTTTTAAGTGTCTAAGGGCATTTTAGTCTTTTTTTACTTTACTCTAGATAAATTTTGGATGTATTTTCTAATTTAGGAAAAATTATGAAATATCATAGGAGAGATTTGAGATTTTTTTTTTTAAATATCCTAAGCCTGCTAAAAATATCTACTAAATTCTTCAAGACAGATTAAAATTTCTTCATCAAATATAATTTTATTCTAATTATTTAATTTTTAACTGGGTTATTACATATATGACTTTAAAAAAATTATATATGATATGAAAATATATGACTTAAAAAAAATTACATATGAAAGGGCATGACTTTAAACATAAAAAGTACATAAGAAAGGATATGAATTTAAATATAAAAAGTTATATTTTTTAATGTAAATATATGACTTTAAAAAAGATTACATATAAAATGATATGACTCTTTGAACAAGAAAAGTTATATTTTGAAAGAGCAAAAAATATATATGAAAATATATAAATATATAAACTTATAATTATATTTCTAAAGGTATTTTAGATATAAAAATTTGTTAACAACTCACTCTTTTATAATATAGTAGATTATAACTTAATTTGAAAGAAATGAGATGAATTATTTAAGAGAAATAGCTAATACTATAAGTCAATCCTTAATTGCACAACACTAGAAGACTACAAAAGATAAATAGTTAAAAAAATAGTATAATATTTTAAAATAAAAATATTGTGTAATTTAGAAATACGTAAATAGCAATTTACAAGAATGGATTATCTAAACATTATAGCATAAGATCTCACATTAATAAAAAATCTTTATTGACATTTAATAGGGTTTGGAACTGATATGACATTAGGTTGATTAATGATTAATATATATATATATATTGATGAAAAATAATAATCATGTTCTATTTATTTATTTATTACAAATAAAAAGAGCAGAGAAATTACTCTTATATAAATTTAGTTGATTAGTTTTTTTTAAAGACTAAACTAGTAAAAAGAAATTTATATGCGCATAGATTTGATAATTTTTTAATATTTTATTTTTATATGCACTTTTATTTCATAGCATTATGTAATGGCAACAGGAGATAACAGACTTTTATTTCATAAGATTATATAATGACATGATCATGAATCATATATGTTAATTATGTTAATTTTTTATAATTTTTATTTAATAATATTAATTTTTGAATACTATACTTAAATTGAATTTTTACTTATTAGTAAGTTTATTATGTAAAAAACATATTATGATAAACTATAATGTCTATTTAAATTATAAATATTTTTTAAGGAAAAAAAAAAACAAAAGGCCAACATGTTGGGTTAAACCAACCTATTTTAATAGCTCTACGCATAAACTATTACCCTCTAATATTTGGTCTCATCGTTTTTGTTTCCAATATGCCTACTACCAATCAAATATTGAAAAATTTTAAAAAATAATAGATAAAATACAAAAAATTTTCTTAAACTTTAGTCTATGTGTAAAAAACCCCCTAAACTATATATTTTGATAAATAATCCCTTAAACTTTCATATAAGTGCAAAAAACATTACATACTTCTATTTTTATCCATTTCATTTACACATCAGAAAAAAAATCACACATAAGTAAGCGTAATTTTGTCATTTTAATTATCATCTAAATTATTAAAATACCCACATTCTTTAAGGGATATGGTTGAACTTGAAAGAAACCATTAGCTCAGACATAATAGTAGTAGGACATTAACAAGAAAATCTAGTAAATGCTAACTAAAATAGAACAAACAAACCAAAATAAGGAGACAGTAAATAAATCACCCAATCTTACTTACATTATCTTTTGAAATTTGAAAACACTCGTAATATCTCTTTACAATCTATCCCACGCCATTTTAAAATATAGACTAGCAAAAAGCATTTTTTAAAAAAATATATCACTCATGAGATACTATAGAAAAAACAAGATGGCCAAAAAAAAAAGAAGAAGGAAATTGCAAACAAAGAAAGAAGAGCATATAAACTGGAAGCTAACACTTGAATGACCTTCATTGGCATTATCCAACTCCTATAGAACTCAACATAAGCCTAGCCAAGAAGAAGCATAAATAGTATACCCCTAAAATTATAATAGTAATTTATCTCAACACGAAGTCTATGGAATCAATTTTAGCATCATTGGACTCATCCCTCCATTATTCAACCAAGAACATCAATCTTCATATCAAAACAAAATGGTCATACTCTTATTTTGTATGAACGACTTTGCAACACAACCGGTTGCGTGACTCAACAATGGACTGACAGATCTTGTTTGTTGATGGCGATGAGGGATCGACCTGAAGCTTCCTTTTTGATTTGCTTTCTCTCTCACCTCTGTGATCCTCTCCCTATCATGCTTAGTTCCCTCTTTTGCTTTGTATGTGTATTCAGTCTCTATGCTTCAGAATTCCTCCCTCGTTGCTGCTGTGAAGGTTCTCTTTAAATAGGAGAGGAAGGGGGATTAAAGGGGAGAGAATGGGGATTTGGAATTGATGAGGGAGATTAGAGAATTGAGAAGATTAAGGGATTGAGGGATTTCAGTGATATGGAGTTTAATGGGATTGAAGAAGAGAAGATGAAGGAGGTGAGAATGGAGATCTGATTGTGTAGTTTTTTTATTTTTCATTATTATTATTTTTTTATTTTTATTTTTAGTCTCTCTGGACTTTTATCTTTCAAATTTTAGGCCTTTTGTTTTCAGCTTCTTATTTTTAATACTTTACTTGGGCCTTTTTATTTTACTAATATTTTTTTTTGAATTAGGTTCAGATAGAATATAGTGTTCAGAGTTATAAGCCCACTTTGAGTAGGTAGAATTACCAAAGTCCCTATGTAAAATGAAAGTTAGACTAAGTATAGGTGAGCATTGGAAAAGGTCCCACAAATAAGATCTAGGTGTTGCATTAGATATGAGAAGGCCTAATTGAACCACAGATAGAAGAAGTTGGGCTACCCAATTATAAATCAGGTTACCATTACATGTGATTTTTTGTGTGAAGGCTTAGTTAGAAAAATAATTCATTAATTGGGTTGTCAAACTAGGCCACAAGTTGAGTATTGTTTGGGTAAGATGGTCCCAAAATTTATCCAACTCTTCATGAGGATAACAACTAAGAAAAAAAGAGGTAATTTCTAAAGGGTTGAAATTGACATTTCATACTTCCACATCATGAAATGAAAACTCAGTAAGTGGTGGGTCCACATGTTGTGAATATGCTAGGTACCCTTGAAGATGCCAACTATTGAGTTCATGTGACAGCTTCACATTATTTGTCCCCCTTGGGCAGGCAATGTCTGCTTGAAAAAAATTAGGCTCATTAAGGGCAAAGTTATCACGAGCACCATTATAGAGTGTGTAGTGATTTAAGTGCTTTGTGCCACTTGGCGAAAGGAACATTTGTTGCCATTTTGGTAGAAAATTTGGTGTTGATCCATGCTTTAGAGTGGGTTGTTCATCATTCAATTGTTCATTCATGACTAGCTCCTAATTAATGTGGGAGTCATTAATATCCTGGGAAAAATGTTCCATTTGTTGCACTTGGAATTCACTATTGATATTAACCAATGGTGGATGATAATATGGTGGTGTCATAGGTTCTTCTTCCATCGGTTTAGCTCAGTATTCATTGGATCATTGTACATGAAAAGTTAAAACAATGAGCTTAGTTTATAACTAGATGAAGATGAGTCTTCATCATCTGAAACCTAAAGCACATTTGGAGGCTGAGGAAAAGAATCTAAACTAGAACTAGTTCTCCTCTAAAATTGAATTGGATGAAATTTATGAGTATAATAAATGATCCCATTAAAATTAACTTTAATGGTTATCTTTGTCATTTTGCGACTAAGATGCTCTCTGAAGACTATAGGCTCATTAATAAATAAAGAATGATCAAAATCCATGAAACATAAAACATTGAACCAATCTCTGAGGGCTAATTTCTGCACATCAATGTCCAATTACACTTGTTGTCACTGCTTAACACAATCTCTGGCAATTTTTCCTATCCAAGCACATTGTTTACAAATGCAAAGGACCCTTTCATATTGGCACTGAATCCATATAGTCATGCCATTATCCAAATTTACATAGAAACCCATAAGTAATGGTTTGTTTAGGATCAATATGGACACGAACGCAGAGGTAACAGAGGTTTCTTAAGCCCTGTTCTAAGAAGTAAATTAATACTGTGTCTCCAACAATACTACTAATAGGATCTGCCCTTACCTTTATATAATACTCCAGAGGAAACACCTTAAATTTGTCCTACATTGGGAAGGACTTGGCCTTGTGATTTTCTTAAGACAATTTGATAAAATCTTAAAGATATTTCACTTAGTGAGTAATTATCACATTTTGATCATAGGGAAGCAACATCGTTGCTGCATACAAGAAACTCATAAGGAAGGACATTCTCCCCTTACATCATCTTCAGCCATCAATACTAACCAATATATTTCTTAGTCAAAGAAAGGTTATTTCAAATCATTAGTATTTACAAACATAAGCATGTGAGTACTACATGATGATAATCAAAGTCAATGACAGATATCACAATCAAGATAAGACACACCACAATTCACCAAAAATGATAAGATCAAGGAGATTTCATTCACATGTTAAATGCCCCTCATCAATCTATTTGAACATATAATTTATTTTTCCTTTAAGGTATTACCGGATTCCAAATCCCTGGTCACTAACTAGTATATGTCCTAAAATAGCGATTGGGTTCTTTCTTAGTTATTGTGATTACTCCTCTTTACCAATGTAAGTTTATTTCCATGAGGGTTGCCTTATTTTGGTAAGGGATAATTATTGTATTTTCTCTATTTTAACTATAAGAATTTTATATCCCTAGTTCTTCCTATCACGCTTCATGAGGTATCTTTCTAAAAGCACTATTTAAAAGGGTTTTCTGAGTTAATGATGTTCCTTAACTCCTTAAGGATTGGTTGGTATCGCTCTGCTGGTGCTCTGCCTTTTCAATTAACCTATACATAGCCTAGGTTACCTTCTGTGGGTTAGTATAATTTAGGATTGCAATATTTTTCTTTAATTCTCTAGGCCATTCTTTGGCCACGATCAGATAAGTTCCCTACATGGTTTCCATTATCCAATACTAAGGTTGACTTTTTTGATTATTAGTTATCCTTTGAGTTTATCTCAGTACCAAGTGGTAAACTAATCCTACTTCCTTTGTGGTTTTAGTCACAAGCCAAGAGATATACATCCCTCTTTATAGATGCCCCTCAAGGTTTTTCCTAAGTTCTAACCATAATGTCTCTCCTTAATGGTGTTATATTTTACTTTTAAAAACAATTCATCCTTGAGGTTATTAGTCTCAAAAATGAAAGTTAATAGAGAAAAATATAACAACATTAAGAGATTCACATTTCTCACCATTAGGACACCTATAAGTTCCCCAAATTAGACGATGTTCTAGTTGATCTAACTGCCCTGGGCATAGTCAATAGCCAAATCATGTCTAGCTATACTACTTATTTCTAACCTATTTTATACACTTCTTATTCTACTTCAGGCTAGGATCTTTATGCTCTGATACCATAATGAAACATCTCAACTTAGTTTAGAGTTCTATTTAAAAATGTTGCACGATGGCATTAAAAAAAATTATTTTTATTTTACTAAGTTAGCATGCTACTTCCAAATAAGGAAAATAACCCTATTATTGAATGAAAATTATACAATAATGTATTTCCTCATTTGGACTTTGCAGCAGAGTAAGTCATATAGATCATAATGACCTAGACCCTCTTTATTATATAATTAAAATTATACATACAACTAACAAGTTTACTAAACACTTTAATATACAATTTATTACAAGAAAAAGTGTCCAATCTACTATACAAGTACTTTCATCACAGGTACCGCTATGATGTCCTATATCCCAATGCATGTGCCAAGAAGCATATAGTTACCTTGACCACTTTTAATTCCAACACCTGATGGTATTAAGGCATCTGTGTATTTATTTAGTAGGAGTGAGAATTATACATTCGCAGTTGGAAAATAGTTTATACAAATAACCATCTCAATGTATATAGGTTAGAATCCACATAGTCTTCTTTATCATAAAATATGACATATATAATGAAAATAGAATATAAATTTTTTTAAAAATTGTAATACCTGTCATGATACCTTGATTTCATATGAATATATAAGCCTGTCATCCTTAACCTTTGAGCATCATAACTTGGTCTTGGGACCCAGCCATTAACTTCAGGGCATCCCTTAGTGTGTATAAGCGTCTAGTGCCATCGAGATTTAGATCCCCACTCATAACATATATTTTTTTCATGTACCTCAAGTATATATATGGCAGGTCATGTTCTTTAATTATATGAACAACTTACACGTCCTACCCATATGAACTTAGAGCAATGTCTGGTCTACAAATACAACAGTGATGGGTCATCTAGCCCAGGGTTCACTACATGCCCACTTCTGGCCATAATGTCACCTAGCCTAAAACATAGTAGTAAGGTAAAACACCAAATACTACATAAAGATAAAAAATTTTGCCAAACTACACAATACCTATTTAAAAATATATAATTTGCATTACAATAGTGATAAGAAAAAACTTGAAACACATATTCAGTCAACTACATAAAGTGCTTCGCACAATACTGTCAATTACAGTTCAAGTGGTTTAGTTACCATTACAATATTGAGAAAAAAATATTGATGACATGAAAATCACAAAAGTTAATCAGTGAGGGGTCAACGATGTTAGGGGCAAGTTGCACTGTTATTTCCTAGCTCCCTACAAAGTTCACACAAAGGACATTTTCCTGGTTCTCTCCAATCTATCTCATTTTGTATATATCTAAAACGAGGTTGCCCATTCTCTCATAGCATGTCAGGATTTTAGAATAGGGCAAGTCTGGGTGCAAGTGGCCAATGATCTTCATCACTCATCAGCTGAAACCCAATCCTGTATACATTTAGTATATGGTCCAACCAATTAACAGTGTCAATAAATTGAAATTAGTCCAAAGAATATTTTGAGCAAGCAACAATGACATGTTGACAAGGGAACTATAAGCTTTAAATTCACTACAATCACAATAGCGATCTTTCAAATTAACTTTACAACACCTCTCATATTGGCAATGTGCTTGGTTATAAGGCTTCTCAATCTTAAACAAATAACTTGCATAGTAAAAAATGCTTACTGCTAGATATGTGTATCACCATCTTGTAATGTAGCTATCAGCAAGGTTTCTCTATACTTTCCATAAAAAAATGTTCCATCAATTTGAATGATCAGTTTCAAGTAATCTTATGTGTCAATGCATGGATTAAATTCCTAGAATACAAGATGAAACATAGCTACCTTCTCATCTAGGGAATGTTGTTTATACATTAACCTTACAATTATACTTGGTAAAAATTGTTGGATTGCAACCATCCACTTAGGAAGAAAACTTTAAGAGTCATCCTAATTTCCAAAGACACAAGCTATGGCTTTTTGCTTTGCCATCCATATTTTCTTATAGGACCCTTTGTATTCAAACATTGCTTTCACCTGTCTATTATCTATGTTATGGACACATTTGGACTCTTAAAAACCCTAGTCATAATAGTAGATGATATCAAATCAAAGTCTAGTTTAGGATGATCTTAAGGCAACGATGTCGACACACATTTATGGGGCCCTCTATATCTTGTGATTTCCTAAATGGAGTTATTTTTCTATCGACAAGCTTGAACCCTCCAAGGACATTGTGGTCAATAATTAGGAAATCTATATTCTTCATATTTTGATGATGATAGATAAATCTAAAATGTAGAGTGTGCCTTAATTGCATAGATTTTTATGACATGTTAAAATGAAAACTTGTTTAAAAATATCATCCCAATGGCCATCTTACTATTTTCATCCCAAATCCTAAACCCACCACTTCCTAAAAAATCATGAACAAGTGTAGCATCATATTAATTTGTGAGAAAAAAGACACTATAGGATCCCGCTATACATTAAAAGGATCAACTAGAACTGGCTCACTAGGTCCTGTCGATTCCTTACCATATACATCCTCATTATGGACGCCCTTATTATCCTCCATTTGTGCTTCCTCATATTCCTCATCATCTTCATCACCTCCTCTTAACCCTGGTTCTTCATCACTAAAGTCATCTAAGTTGCCCTTTGGTAAATGAGAATGACTACCAACTGCTAGTTTCACTAAAACTCAGGTTATATGTCGAGTACTCTATAGGAATTAAATGTTTCTTTGTAACATGCACTTGAGCTAGTGGAAGTGATGTCTGAGAGTCATATGGTAAAGAAATTTATGTGTGTCCCATAAAACTTACGGATGGAATTACAGGTGATGATTGACATCCCACATTTAGATCTAAATGAAAACTTGATATTTCTACATATAACTCTATGAAATTGAGCTATGTTTGATTGTGTGAGTGAGTGGTGATCATTAATTCCACATCACTATCATCTTCTAAATAATAACATCACAGTGATGATATTGGAACCTTATAAATCAATTTTGAAACTTTCTAATGTGGGAAAAATCTTAATTTCTTCTTTACCAACTCTTTTAGTGCTTTCTAAATTAATGTTCTGAATAATTTTCAACCCATTAGGTCTATCACATTGAAATGTAATCCCCATTTTACCATTATAAATTCGCCGATTATTCATTTTGATTCCTACAACAAAACTTACAAACAAACATATGCCAAATAAAATGTAAAAAATTATATTTATATATTTTCAAATTTTATAATTTTTAACATGAATTTATTTTTTAAAATTATATTTTTTATTTATTTAAATTTACATGAAAGCAAAAATTAAAATATAAATACATTCTAATCACTTCAACCCAAAAAAAAATTTTAAATGTAAAAATTAACAACTACAATGTGACTCAAATAACAATCCTAATGCCTACAATATGACTCAAACAATTTTTAAATTAACAACTATGCTAATGACTTAAATAACTTATTACTAAAATAATTAACAACTACAATTAAAAAAATTAAAAATCACTTGCATTTATTACAATATATTTTAAACTAAAAAAATAAAAAATCACTTGTCATATACTGCAATCAATTTTAAACTCAACAAAGATTTATCACAAATAATTTTTTTATTAACAGACATTTTTCATCAAAATAACATATATTACACATCAATTTAAATTTATGCATGTAAGTAAATTACAACAAAAAACTTACTTGATTTGGGACCACCTCCAAACAAAGATTACAATTAAATTGTAGGTTCACCACTAAACAAAATTTAGATTTGTAGGACCACCAAATAAGAGTTCAGCTTCCAACCACAATGTTTGTTGGATCACACCACATTGCAAAAGGTGCTTGTTGGAATGAGAATAAAAAGAGAGTAAACAAAAATATGAAAAAAATATATATAAAAAATTAAAGAAGTACTCACAAGAAAAAATGGAGGCAAGAAACAGAGGAAGAAGAGCAAAAACGTGAAGTGAAGAAGAGAAGAAGGAGATATGAGGTGAAGATGTATGAGAAAGAGAAAATAGGCTAACTGTAAAACAATCAAATTTGTTGCTGCTGCGTTCGTTGTCTGACACGACAAAAGGCAGTAGATTTTGTAGACTTTTGCCATGTTAGATGGCGAAAGTCTACAGCAGTTGTCCTTCGTCATCTAACACAAAAAAAGTAAAAAAGAAATAAATAAATAAAGACGTGCCAGATTTAGAAAAATAATTTTTTTATATTATTGAGGTAAAAATGCCTTAAATAATTAGCAAAATGATAAAGTCAAAATTTGCTTAAACAATGACGTGTTTTTTTTTTTAAAAAGGTGTCACCTAACGATTTTCAATCATAAATTAATGACTATATAAAATTTTATTTACTAAAAAAATCTTCCAGTCATTAAATTAAAAAAATATATCTTTAAATAACTAAATTTAAAAAAATCTTTTAAAAACTAAAATTTGAATTTACTATTGACCATTCATTTTGAATTTTTGACACGAAAAGGAAGGAATCGCAATATTGAATATTCTACTTCTTGCATACTCGAACAAAGCATTGCAAGAAAAGATGTCGCCGTTGATTATTAATTGCGCGTTGGAGGCGACCACAGATGGCCGTACTCTGAAGAGTCAACGAGGGAGCATATCACACACAATTTTTTACAATTTTCTTTTAATTTTTTTATTATTTTAATTTTAATTTTATTTATATTATATATTTTATTTTATATTTTATATTATATAATATATATTATGTGAAACTATCAATTAAAACTTTTTTAAGATGTTATAATACATATATATTAGGAGCAGAGCTTACAATGCCCAAAATGAAGGATGATAATACACGCATTGAACTAATACGTAGTGGTGGTAGAAGATTCTAGACTTCCTTCTATTCTGGTAGGGGAAGACATGACAGGCTTTGGTGGAATTTCCAGTGAATCTAGACTTCCTTCTAACATTTCGATCACTCTACTTATTGTAGGTCTATGCATTGGAAAAGCTTGAATGCACCATAGACCCACCACTGTCATTCTCTTTGCAATGTCATGTTCCTCTATGGTGGTCATCCCATTAGGCACCAAACTACTACCCTCTTCAAGTTTACTATAAATCCAATCAGGAAAATACATCTCACTTGTACAACTAACTTCACCATTCATGTTCTTTCGCCCCCCAACTATGTCCAGTAGCATCATTCCATAGCTATAAACATCAGACTTGTGTGAAACCCCTCCAAAATTTCTATTCCAAATTTCTGGCGCCACATATCCTATAGTTCCTCTTGCTTCTGAAATTGAAATAATGCTGTCTTTCCCAGGGCAAAGCTTAGAAAGTCCAAAATCTGAGATCTTTGGGCAAAAGTCTTCATCCAAGAGAATATTATGTGGTTTTATGTCAAAATGTAGAATCCGAGTGTTGCATCCCCTATGCAAGTATTCAAGCCCTCGAGCTATCCCAATCACAATTTCGTACAATTTTTCTAAAGTTAAGGATGGAGTAGATTCATCTGACTTGTTGTCAAGAAATCTGTCAAGGGATCCATTAACCATAAATTCATAGATAAGAGCCTTCTTTCGGCCTTCCAAACAGAACCCAAGAAGGCTAACAACATTGACATGGGAAGTTCTACTGATGCTAGCAACCTCACTGATAAAGTCTCCACCATTCCCTTTGGATGCAATCAATATCTTAACTGCCACATGACAGCCATTGAGTAACTCTCCTTTATACACAGCACCATAACCACCTTCTCCTAGTTTAATTTTGAAGGATTTGGTCATTTTCTTCACATCTGAGAATTTGTATCTTGTGAGAGCCAAAGGTCCATTATTTCTTATGAAGGCCTTGATTTCTTGGTCAGCCTTAGTTGTCTTCCGAAATTCTATTTTCGGTGTTAGAGATTTGATTTTGCAACAGCAAATCATAAGTGCAGCTACAACTACTCCTACCGTCACACCTGGCACAAATACCACGCGAATAATTAGTTATGGAATATCACGGATCCTTTCTATTTTTCTAATATATAATGTGATCATGATGAGAGACAAAGATCAAAATAAATCACAGAAGGACTATTGTAATTTTTTAATAAAAAATTTTGATGTTTGGTTCTATTTAAGCTAATTTATACAGCCTTCTATAATTAGTTATTTATGTATGCCTACGGTCCTCACTTCCATACTTTCTTTTGGTGTGGATAGATAAAAAAAAAAAACAAGAATCTAATAAATCACGCAGCTGAAGCAGCACCAACAAAAAGGTAGTATGAAAAATGGTAGGATATGCCAAATAATATAGAATAGAGTAAATTAATAATTTATTCTTTAAAAAGTACATGTTTTCTCAATTTAGTCTTTGAAAGATAAAATACCTCAATTTGATTATTAAAAGATCAATTCTTTTGATCCTTTAATTAATATATTTGATAAAAAGTTAGTTGGTAGTAATATTAATAGACGTTAATTAACTGTTAAATAAAAAATAAAATTATATTCAGCAAAAAATATAAGCAATGTATTGTAGTAATATATAATTTGTAAAATAAAACTCATTAGATTTACAAATTACACATATAAAATACAAATTATGTATTTTGACAATGTTTAATTTATAAATTTGATATATTTTATATTTTATATTATTGAATATGATTCAATTTATTATTTATTAGTTAAGTTAGTATCTATAAATGTTATTATCAATAAACTTTTCATTTATTCTATCCTAATAACCCAAGAACCAAATTAATTAGAGATTGATCTTTTAAGAATTAAATTAAGACATTTATCTCTTAATGATCAAATTGATATAACTTACATCTTTTAGTGAATAAATCATTTACTTTATAGAATATCGAGTTGAGATGTAGTAAATATAGTATAAAATTAATTATGTAAAAGGAAATTCCATCAATTACCTACTATGACTTTGCTCTTCACAGCGATAAGGCCTGTACCTGCAACAATGAGCAAAAAAGAGTTATAAAACATTGATTACACAATATAATTGGAAGTTTACCTTCTACGTTGCTACCAAACTAAAAGATATAACATTGTGCTTGGTTTGTTTGCTGATACTAATTTTCAACTACAAGCGTTTGAAATGCTATATGGTAATGGTTATGGAAGATTGTGATGCTTGCGTTATATGAGACGACATCACAGGGTTTGATGGCATTGCTAATGAATCTAAGCTTCCTTCTAACATTTCAATCACTCTACTCATTGTTGGCTTATGAGTTGGAAGTGTCTGAATGCACCACAAACCCACTATAATCATTCTCTTTGCAATATTATGTTCTTCTCCATTGAGCAATTAGCTTCATCATTCATGCTCTTTCTCCCTCTAGCCATATCTAACACCATCATTCCATAACTATAAACATTTGACTTATGTGAACAAAGGATATTTACTGTGCACAGCATTCTGAAGTAATATGCTTTTTAAACATACTAAAATATGAATAAGCCAAAGAAAATTATGTTCCACCATTGTTCTTAATCTTATCTAACAAGCTTTTTGGATGCATGTTGATGCCCTGTGACTGTTTTTTAATTTTTATTTCATAGCAATTATGTGCTGTATCAGATGTCACAACATATCAGAAATGTATTACTAAGGTAAAACAAAACGACAAAGGATGTTTAAAGAAGGAAAAGTCAAATCACTCCATGGGAAGTGGGCAACTATCATAGGAAGACCAATGACCCATTCAAAGGTAGATAATGGTATCTTTTCAAATAAAGGCACAAGCCAGTACTTTGAGGAAATATCCTGGAAGAGCAATAGAAGACTAGGAAAATGACCAGTCAATGACTTTCTATTTACCCACTTCTCAGATAAAGAACTCCCATTGCCACAAAGTTTTCTATGCAATAAGCCTTTAAATAAAATTTCTATCCAGTTAATATTAAACATTTCTTCCATTTAATATATGAAAATAAATATATTCAACAATAAACTTCATATCAATAATATTTTAACAGAAATTTAAATTTATTTAATTAAACCATAAATAAGTCAATGTTTATACTAAAGACCAAATTCATCAAACTAGACTATTATACTTTTTATCATAATTAATTATAAAACATAATATTTTAATTGGTTAGTCTATTTGGATTGGAAGTCTAACGTAGACACCTAAGAAATTTAATGAATTTTTAGGATTGATAGAGGAAGAACTGAACAAAGTAAATTTTGCCTTTGGATCCGCTGCCATTTCCCTTGCTTTACGCTGCCATTACTTTTAGCAGCGGTTTTTTGCGTTGCTAAAGTATTTTTAAATATTATTGCAACGAAAAGTATTGTTACTATAACTTTTGTTTAAATAATTAATTATAACAGCAATAATTTTCATCGCAATAATATTTAGCAACGCTAAAAGTAATGACAGGCTAACAGCAAGAAAAGTAATGACAGCGAATCCGAACGCGTAAATTTTCTGCCCATCCACTTACAATTAATGTCCCAAAACCTAACACCAAAAATCCAAAAGCACAGCCAATCACAGGCGACACTAAATTATAGGAGTTTGAGAAAAGATGAAGGTATACTAGGACCCTCAACAAGAAATAACTAGCTAGAGTGTTGAAATACTTAATAATGCAGGAGTTATGAGTTATCACATTCAATCCTGCACAAAGAAAAATCACAAGAGGCACTTAAGAATGGGTTAAGTGATATGCTGGTCGGCTTGGCATAATTAAGGTATCAAAATATAGCAATGTTTAAATTGCAGAAGTAATGAAAGAAATTGAAGATATAAAAGGGGGAAGAAGCCCATACTACGATGGAAATCACCACAGTCTGAATTATGAGCTCCGTTCTTGCAATAACAGGTGAATTGAGACGCATCATTCGTCACACTCCCACAAATTCCTTCAGTATCTACGCAGTTTAAGCAGTCAGTCTCGTCTTCAGTCTTATACGTGACATTAAACCCACGATTCAAATATTCATTCAGCACATGGATACCATCTTCAGCAACCGGATCACCAATATCAACTGAAATCGGCACTTGAATACGACGCCCGCATCGGCTTTCAAGAAAAGGAAATTGCTGATTTTCTAAGCCATAATAAACTGATTTATTATTCGACGGAGCCTGACAGTTGAACTTGTTAAAGCCAGTAATTGAAAGGTTTGGTGGGCAATCGTAAAATAGGGTGACATACTTGACATCCCCAAATCTGAAGAGATTGAATTGGATACTGTTATTCAAGGAAATATTGGTTAAATGGGAAGAACAATTATCATAAGCAAGGTCTGTTCGCACCACAGTCAAAGTGTAAGGCTCTGAGTTAATCTTTATAACCCTTAAAGTCTGGGAGCCCACCTCAATGAAAAGAGCATTATTTTCTCGACAATCGAGCTTCAAGCCGTCGGTGCTGCCACAATAACGGGGTCGATCGTCTGACCAGAAAGGATATGTGCCGTACGGCATTTCTAATATTCCACATTTGTATGGGTTCACGCAGTCGCTGTACACGTTATGTTGTTGAGAGTAAGATTTAGGGAGAGAGGTGAGAAAGAAGGAGATGGTGAGGATGGTGGACGTACACAACAACATACGGGCTTCCATAGTTAACTGCAACTGCAAGGTATTTAGTAGGTGGCTTCACATATATCACAGATGATGAAATAGTGCCAGAGAGAAAAAATGATGGATAAGAAAAGGATACCCTTTACCATTCATTTTGATTTTTTTGACGCGTAAAAGAGAACAAATATAAGAAAAAGATGTTGCTATTGACTATTAATTCCGTGTTGGAGGCGACCATAGATGGCCGTACTTAGAACGGTAAGCATGACACGTATAGTAGGGACCAACCCTTTGTTCTTCTTCATTAATCCACGTTAGATGCTTAATTTATAGCAACAATAATATCCGTTGCAAAAAACTTTAGCAACGAAAAAAACCGCCGCTAAAAAGCATGGCAGAGAAACTCCAGAGAACTTAAGGCAGAGGATCCGTACGCGTCTTTTTCTCTGTTTCTCATTTTAGCTTTATGGCCACCTCCCATGGTCATCACTCGTAACCACCACCACCACATCCCATAGCCACCAACTCCTTGCTGCACCAGCCAACAAGCATGGGAACAGAGGAGAGGACAGCACGTTGCTACTACTGTCTTATTCTTTCCCTCTGTTTTGCTGTAGCTTGTTTCGGGGATGGATTTTTCGTCTTCTTCGTGGCCTTACGTGGTCTTATGGTTTTGTGATTTTAAATTGAATAAATTTCATCAATCTAATATTTTTTCTTTTAAAAATTATACTTGGGTAACATATAGAAAAATAGAACAATATAAATAGGAACTATATGAAAATCACCATTTACCAAAAAAATATGAAAAAAATTATAAAATAATGTTTAAATAACACAAATCACATTATTAATTTATTTTAAATGACAAAACCATGTAAATGAGTTACTAGATAGTCATAACATCATGACTACACAAGCTGAAATCGTCAAAACGACCTTTATGAGTCTTTTTCAGTGGTGTATGGTAGGTTGATTTCATTTCAATCTACAATATATGTGTATACGCATGTATATAATCAACATGGATTGAGTTTAGTCGAAAGAAATTAAAATATAAGTTTTTGTTAAAAAAATATTTATATTTAGTATTTAATTATGTCTTAAATAAAATTATCTTTAATTAAAAAATACTTATAAAAAATCATAAAATATACACATCACTACAAGAAAAATAGGTTTTAGCGGCGGTTTTTTTTACGGTTACTAAAAATCGTCATGAAATGTTGTAAGCGCTTGTTTAAAAAAACCACCACTAATTGATCCTTTTTCAGCGGTTAAATAAATGTCACAAAATAATTTCATTTTATGGTGCTTATTTAGCATTTTTGGAAGCCTTTTGATCGCCAAGAAAATTTGTCATTTTAGCGCTCGTTATTTCCCTCTTGAAGCATATCCAAGATTCACTTTCCTTGTTCTGAAACATTTCCCTCCTTAAGCATTTTCCAGACCTTGGCGTCTGCTTAGTTCGTTCTGATCATTCAACACAGTCGTGTTCGCTCACTCATTCAAGACCTCTGTGCTCGCATTCAATGATTATGCACTCATTCAAGCTTCTCTTTCGGTGAGTTGTGGTTTTGATTTCTCCATTTATTCGATTTCATTTTCGATTTGGGTGTGGTTTCGATTTCTTACTTGTTTTGATCGTTCAAGACATTCGCGTTCGGTCACTCGTCCAAGACCTTGGCGTTCGCATTCGGTGATTGTTCACTTGTTCAAGTTTCTGGTTCGGTGAGTTTTCGCATCTCAATTTCTTCAATTTTGTTTTCAATTGAGTTGTGAGTTCAATTTGGTGTTAGATTTGATGGTGGGATTTGTAAGTATCTTTACTGGTTGCATTTGTTTGTGGGTTAATCTTGATGGTGGGGTTTGTGGGTGTCTTTTGCTATTTGTGGGTTTGTGGCTAATTTTAAAATCTGATTAATCTTGTTTTGTTTGTGGGTTGCATTTGTCTGTGGGTGTCTTCACTAGTTTCCCAAAAATTTGGATTGTTTATATCTTGATTCAGTTTCCTGAAATTTTTTTGTGGGTGTCTTTACTGAGTGTCTTCATTGGTTTACTGAAATTTATATTGCGAATACGTTCTATTGAATCGTTAACTACTATTGCAGTTTGGCTTCTGATGTCTCCAATTAGGTGTTCAACTTTATCTTGATTCCACCTCGTTTTGTCCTTAGTATTCTTTCCTCAATGTAGTTGGAAGGTTCCCTTGTCAGTGTGTTGTTATTTTGGTGAATAGAAAAAGATGTTACAAATATTGAATCGATTACACCAGCTTCTCTTCCATGTGAATCAATAATTTTTCCAGTCTTGATGGCGGTTGACCTTTTCTTTTGTTTTGGCTTAGTATACTTTTATTGTTGCCTTGGATTTTTGATGGGTTGTGAGTTGTTTTGAGCTTTACTTATTCTCTTTTGTGTTTCATTTTTCCTTGTTTGCTTGTTATTGGATAATTAATTATCCTCTTTTGTACTTCCTTTTGTTTTCTTAATTATAGAAAAAGAAATTTTTGAAGGTACATAAAAGTTAAGAAATAGAAGAATAATTAAAGATATTCTCAAAAATAGGTTTTAATTTTTAAAAACAGAAAAAGAAAAAATGTGTTTTAATGTGATATTTCTAAGGAAAAAAATAATAATAAAGGATATATGTTTAAGAAGTTTCCTTCTAAACAAAGCCGCATAAGAAAATTTACTTGACTAGTTGACTCAATTCTCAAAACATTGGCATGAAAGGTGAATGAGGAAATTATTAAAGAAATGAATGCAAAATATTGGAAGGAAAATGTAATTGGAAATTGGTCAATAACTAGGAGACATAAAAGGGCAAGATGTAGAGTATCACTTAGATAATAAATTCTGAATCAATAAATAATGAAATTTCTGATGTACCTCCAACACGTCACATACTGCCACTGGTTTCATTGTTTCCTCTTTTCATTTTGGTTGAAACTAGAAAATGTGACTGAACATTGTTTGGTATACTGTAACAGAAAAAATTTTCTGAAAACATTTTCACAAAATAAGCTGAAACAGAAAACCTCTAAAAGTTGTTTTCAGCATTTTTAAATAATATCTAGTGCTATTTTTGTAATTCTTTTGGCTTTTACCTAAGAGATCAAGCTTTTAGGATGAAATGGTCCTTTTCATGGTATTAGAGGATTTTCATCACAGGGACCATTTCATCACAAGGTGTAGTGGACTTATGCTTTATCCTCACTTGAACCCCAAAGTGTCTTTGCGCAAAGGGGTGTGTTAGAAATATTAATAAAAGCAATCTTGGGCTTTAAATCAGTTATTTCAAATTTTAGTTTACCAATGGGAAGAGTATTCTCCTGAAGGTTTTCTTTTCTTCTACCTTGCTTATGTTGGCTTTTGAGTGAAGGAAAAATTGGGCTGGTCAAAGATAAAAAGTGGTTTGCTCTATTTCTGAAAGGTTCTTTTAGTTAAAACAAAAGAAGCTTAGTTTCTTAGGCTTAGATTGGCTGACGGCATAGAAAAGTTCCCTTAATTGGCTTTTGGCTATTGTATCTTCTAATGAACTGTTTCTAGGATCAAATTCTGTTGGTTTGTTCTTGGTTCTCTCTTTCTTCTTCATCTTCTTGTTTAATGGTTTGTCCTTTGAAGAATCTATTATGTTTACACCTTATTTTTTTATAAATCTTGACTGCATGCTTTATGTGTGTTATATATGGTTATTTCCCATGTTATCTTTTCATAGGAAGAAAGACTCATAAGTCTACAGCAACGGCTTGAAGTACCCTTTGATGGTTCTAAAACAGAGCATCAAATATGTTTTGACCTGATTTGATATTTATAAAACTATTTTGCTGATACTCACCACTATTTTTTGTGCATGGCTACATTTTGTTTTGTTCAATTGTTTGCTTATTGTGCTGATTCGACTGTATACTACTTTGTACTTTCTTATGTTGATTTTCTATTTTGCAGTGCTTTTAGGCTAGATAAATAATTTGTTTTTATTTATTTATTTATTTATTTGGATTGGTTTTGGTGGGTATTAATTATTGTTCAAGTTTGGTGTCCCATCTCAAAATTCTTGTTTTAATTTTATACTTTAATTTCAATCCTGTTTTTGTTCACCTTATTACCAAATTGTAAACTTATATACACCATGGAAAATGATTCAATTTACTAGCAAAGATAACGTGCATTGATATTATATTTAAGATTGTTTTAGGATTAAGTAGTGAACAATTTTTAATATGGGTAAGATATTCTACAAAGATGAATAATTGTCATTTCGGTTAACTAACACGTAAATAATATATTTTTGTGCTATTCTAATCTTCAAAATGTTAATAAGTTAAGAGCTATATATTTGATATATTGTAATCTTAGTCTTATCTCATATTATGATATCTTAGATGTTAAAATTATATATCAATATTTAATATAATATATGATAATAAAGTGACATAAAAAATATAACACTTTCATATCATATATCAAGTAAAAAGGCATTATCTTATGACAATTAAATTATTTTGACATCTCACATTACAGGATTGAATGAGATAATTACAGTTACTAATTCTATTCTTAAATTTTTTCAATATTTAACTTAAAAATTTTATTTATAAAAATTTAAGCATATAAAATATAAAAATAAATTATTAAATAAATTTTATTTTATTAAATAAAGAAGGAAAAATATATTATATATTAAATTTCAATTTTTTTCAAAACTTCTTTTAATTTTATTTTCATTTAAAAATAGTAAAAAATATATAAATTTTCAAAAATTAAATTTTTTAAACTTAAGATATATTTAAAGTTTCAAGAATTGGAAAACATTAATTAACTTACATTAAGCATTTATATTTTACGTCATAGAAATATAGAGTACCACCAATATATTATAACAAAAATAAATATCATAAATATCATATGATATCTTATATTAAAGTATTTCATATCATATTATGCAAGATACTATAATATATAAAATTACAATATATTAAATGCTCCTTTGTATTAAGTTCTTAACAATGCTTTCTATTTTTATAATTTAAAATCTCGTTAAACCTTATTCACTAAATATATAAAAATGTTAAAAAATTAAAATTCTAGATGACTCCTCCTCTCTAAAGAAAATTAAAGACGTAGATATATGTACTCAATAAAATTAAAGACAATTATATATATATATATATAAAATATTAACAATTAGTGCTAATTTTGTGTTAAAAAAATGATAATCTGATTATTAATCAGAACATCTCTAACTTTTACATAAACTACAATTAGAAAGTATTGCTTAAGGTAAAATTGGATTTTATTGGGAACAAATTTATCCCCGTGTAAAGTCTAGATGCACCGACATGACTATTACAATAAATTCTTAGTTCTTTCAAAAAATAAAACTCATTGATGCATGTAAAAACTCAATGATCTCTTATTTCAAAAAAAATAGATATATGTAAAATATGTGCATAAAATGACAGGATGACATGAACATGATTATAAGAAGAATTCACACAAACATGATACCACAAAAAAAGGAAAGAAACAAATGAAATTTACTTGTGAGTGATTAAAAGAGAGAACAAGAACTATCGCATGTTAAAGACTTGAAAGCATCTATATTAGTGTATGTTTTTCACATATAGCATTTGTTTTCTTTCTCTCAAAACAATAAATAAATAGAAAGGATATGCCTTTCAATATGAGAATTTATATTTTGAAAAGATATAAAATACATATAAAAAGATACGACTTTAAAAAATTACATATGATATGAAAATATATACTTTAAAAAAAGTACAATGAAAGGACATAATTTTAAATATGAAAAGTTATATTTTTTGAATGAAAATATATGACTTTAAAAAAAATTACATATGAAAGGGCGTAACTTTAAACATAAAAAGTACATAAGAAAGGATATGAATTTAAATATAAAAAGTTATATTTTTTTAATGAAAATATGACTTTAAAAAAGATTACATACAAAATGATATGACTCTTTGAATATGAAAAGTTATGTTTTGAAAGAGCAAAAAATATATATGAAAAGATATAAATTTAGAAACATATAATTATATTTCTAAAGGTATTTTAGATATAAAAATTTGTAAACTCACAACTTAATTTGAAAGAAATGAGATGAATTATTTAAGAGAAACAGCTAATACTATAAGTCAATCCTTAATTGCACAACACTAGAAGACTACAAAAGATAAATAGTTAAAAAAATAGTATAATATTTTAAGATAAAAAAATATTGTCTAATTTAGAAATACGTAAATAGAAATTTACAAGAATGGATTATCTAAACATTATACCATAAGATCTCACATTAATAAAAAATCTTTATTGACATTTAATAGAGTTTGGAACTGATATGACATTAGGTTGATTAATGATATATACGTGTGTGTATATATATATATATATGTATGTATGTATATATTGATGTAAAATAATAATAATGTTTTATTTATTTATTTATTTATTACAAAGAAAAAGAGCAGAGAAATTACTCTTATATAAATTTAGTTGATTAGTTTTTTTAAAGACTAAACTAGTAAAAAGAAATTTATATGCGCATAGATTTGATAATTTTTTAATATTTTATTTTTATATGCACTTTTATTTCATAGTATTATGTAAGAACAACAGGAAATAACAGACTTTTATTTCATAAGATTATATAACGACATGATCATGAATCATATATGTTAATTATGATAATTGTTTATAATTTTTATTTAATAATATTAATTTTTGAATACTATACTTAAGTTTATTATGTACAAAACATATTATGATAAACTATAATGTCTATTTAAATCATAAATATTTTTTAAGGAAAAAAAAAAAACAAAAGGCTAACATGTTGGGCTAAACCAACCTATTTTAATAGCTCAAAGCAGAAACTATTATCCTCTAATATTTGGCCTCATCGTTTTTGTTTCCAATATGCCTACTACCAATCAAATATTGAAAAGTAAAAAAATAATAGATAAAATACAAAAAATTTTCTTAAACTTTAGTCTATGTGTAAAGAAACTTCTAAACTATATATTTATCCCCTAATATTTGGCCTCATCGGTTTTGTTTCCAATATCCCTACTACCAATGAAATATTGAAAAGTAAAAAAATAATAGATAAAATACAAAAAAATTTCTTAAACTTTAGCATATGCGTAAACAAACTTCTAAACTACATATTTTGATAAATAATCCCTTAAACTTTCATATAAGTGCAAAAAACATTACATACTTCTATTTTTATCCATTTCATTTACACATCAGAAAAAAAATCACACATAAGCAAGCGTAATTTTGTCATTTTAATTATCATCTAAATTATTAAAATACCCACATTCTTTACACCCTTTTGCTCTCTCAGCTTCATAACCGAACCCAAAATCCCTCTAATCTACTCAACCTCGACGCTATCTCTGTTTATGACAAGTTATCATACATGACATAACTTTTAATACCATTTCTATTTGTCCAAGTTAGTTTTCATGTATATCATGTTATTATGGATTTACTGTTTAGGTCCAAGTCAAATAAAACCAATTCCACTTTATGACTCATTCCTTATTCTAAGCAATATAAGAACAACGCCAAATAAAGCATTTAAGTTGTTATGATAGAATGAGGTTTGCCATATAAAATACCCTAATCTCTCCTCTCTCTATTTCTTATCTCTCACCTTCAAAGGTTTTCTATCTCTCAACGTCAAGGAATCAAAACAGTGATCTCCAATTGCTACTTGTGTTTGTTTTCTCCGTTTGACGTGCTACTGCGTCCAAGGAAATTTGGAATTTACATCGTGCTTATGAGAGAGAAAAGAGGTGCAAGAAATTTTTGAATATTTTGATAATTTATATGATAATGAAAATGACAAAATTATCCTTTCTGTTGTGTCATATTTTTTCTGATGTGTAAATGGAATGGATGAAAATGGTAACATGTTGGGTTTTTCACACTCAAATTAAAGTTTAAGGGATTATTTGTCAAAGTATATAGTTTAGGGATTTTTTTGCACACTAGCTAAAGTTTAGAGAAAGTGTTAAGACACTCTATAAAACTCATCAAAGGATGTTTACCCTAAATTAAGTTTGTAAAATATAGTAACCTAATAAATTTTTTTAATCATCCTAATACTTATTTACTTTTGTTTTATCCCTTTTTGTTTTTTGAAAGATATTCTTGAACTATTTATTTTTATTTTTATCTTTTACATTTTTTATTTTTGTAAAAAAATTCTTAGAATAGAAGTATTTATTTTTTATCTTTTATATATTTTTCATTTTTAGTTTCTCTTTTTTTCAAAGATCTAAAATGATTTTACACATTTTCTTTTCCTTTTTCCTTACTGTGACATGAAAAAAATTCCAAAAATATAAAAGTGCCAAAAAAAATTAAATCAATTTTATAGTCTTTTAACTTTATTGGGAATTTTAAATTAATCTATAAAATTTAAGATACGACAAAATAGTCTTTTACTTACAATTCGATGACTTAATTTCCTATTCATATTCTCTTACTTGTGGAGGATATGGTTGAACTTGAAAGAAACCATTAGTTCAGACAGAATAGTAGTAGGACATTAAAAGGAAAATCTAGTAAATGGTAACTTAAATAGAACAAACAAACCAAAATAAGGAGACAGTAAATAAATCACCCAATCTTACTTACATTATCTTTTGAAATTTGAAAACACCCATAATATGTCTTTACAATCTATCCCATGCCATTTTAAAATATAGACTAGTAAAAAGCATTTTTAAAAAAAATATATCACTCATGAGATACTATAGAAAAAACAAGATGGCAAAAAAAAAAAAAAAAACAGAAGGAAATTGCAAACAAAGAAAGAAGAGCATATAAACTGGAAGCTAACACTTGAATGACCTTCATTGGCATTATCCAACTCCTATGGAACTCAACATAAGCCTAGCCAAGAAGAAGCATAAATAGTGGACCCCCAAAATTATAATAGTAATTTATCTCAACACGAAGTCTATGGAATCAATTTTAGCATCATTGGACTCATCCCTCCATTATTCAACCAAGACCATCAAGCTTCATATCAAAACAAAATGGTCGTACTCTTATTTTGTATGAACGACTTTGCAACACAACCGGTTGCAGCAGCTCAACAATGGACGACAGATGCGCTGTTGATGGCGATGAGGGATCGACCTGAAGCTTCCTTTTTGATTTGCTTTCTCTCTCAGCTATTTGATCCTCTCCCTGTCATGCTTTGTTCCCTCTTTTGCTTTGTATGTGTATTCAGTCTCTATGCTTCAGAATTCCTCCCTCGTTGCTGCTGTGGAGGTTCTCTTTAAATAGGAGAGGAAAGGGGATTAAAGGGGAAAGAATCGGGATTTGGAATTGATGAGGGAGATTAGAGAATTGAGAAGACTAAGAGAATGAGGGATTTCAGTGATATGGAGTTTAATGGGATTGAAGAAGAGAAGATGAAGGAGGTGAGAATGAAGATCCGATTGTGTATTTTTTTTATTTTTCATTATTATTATTATTATTATTATTATTATTATTATTTACTTATTTTTTTGGGACATTTTTCTTCTTTTTGGGCTATAACTCTCTTTGGACTTTTATCTTTAGAATTTTAGACCTTTTGTTTTCGGCGTCTTATTTTTAATACTTTACTTGGGCCTTTTTATTTTAATAATTTTTGTTTGAATTAAGTTTGGATAGAATATAGTGTTCACAATTATAAGCCCACTTTGAGTAGGTAGGAAGACCAAAGTCCCTCTGTGAAATGAAAGTTAGACAAAGTGTAGGGGAGCATTGGAAAAGGTCCCATGAATTAGATCTAGGTGTTGCATTAGATATGAGAAGGCCTAATTGAACCATAGATAGAATAAGTTGGGCTACCCAACTATAAATCAGGTTACCATTACATGTGATTATTTTTGTGAAGGCTTAGTTAGAAAAATAATTCATTAATTGGGCTGTCAAACTAGGCCACAAGTTGAGTATTGTTTGGGTAAGATGGTCTCAAAATTTATCCAACTCTTCATGAGGATAACAACTAAGAAAAAAGGAGGTAATTTCTAAAGGGTTGAAATTGACATTTCATACTTCCACATCATGAAATGAAAACTTAGTAAGTGGTGGGTCTACATGTTATGAATATGCCAGGTACCCTTGAAGATGCCAACTATTGAGTTCATGTGACAGTTCCATATTATTTGTCCCCCTTGGGCAGGCAATGTCTGCTTGAAAAAAATTAGGCTCAGTAAGGGTAAAGTTGTCACGAGCACCATTATGGAGTGTGTAGTGATTTGAGTGCTTTGTGCCACTTGGCGAAAGGAACATTTATTGCCATTTTGGTAGAAAATTTGGTGTTGATCCATGCATTAGAGTGGGTTGTTCATTATTCAATTGTTCATTCATGAACAGCTACTAATTAATGTAGGAGTCATTAATGTCCTAGGAAAAATGTTCCATTTGTTGCACTTGGAATTCACTATTGATATTAACCAATGGTGAATGATAATATAGTGGTGTCATAGTGTCTTCTTCCATCGATTTAGCTCGGTATTCATTGGATCATTATACATGAAAAGTTGCAACAATAAGCTCAGTTTATAACTAGATGAAGATGAGTCTTCATCATCTGAAACCTAAAACACATTTGGAAGTTGAGGAAAAGAATCAGAACTAGAACTAGTTCTCCAAAATTGAATTGGATGAAATTTATGAGTATAATAAATGACCCCATTAAAATTAACTTTAATGGTTATCTTTGTCATTCTGCGACTAAAATGCTCTTAAAGACTATAGCCTCATTAATAAATAAAGAATGATCAAAATCCATGAAACATAAAACATTGAACCAATCTCTGAGGGCTAATTTCTGCACATCAATGTCCAATTACACTTGTTGTCACTGCTTAACACAATCTCTGGAAATTTTTCCTATCCAACCACATTGTTTACAAATGCAAAGAACCCTTTCATATTGGCACTGAATCCATATAGTCATGCCATTATCAAAATTTGCATAGAAACCCATAAGCAATGGTTTGTTTAAGATCAATATGAACACGAATGCAAAGGTAACAGAGGTTTCTTAGGTCCTATTCTAAGAAGTAAATTTGTACTATGTCTCTAACCATACTATTGACAAGATCTGCCATTACCTCTATATAATACTCCAGAGGAAACACCCTAAATTTGCCCTATATCGAGAAGGACTTGACCTTGTGATTTTCTTAAGACAATTTGATAAAATCTTAAAGATATTTCACTTAGTGAGTGATTATCACATTTTGATCATAGGGAAACAACATTGTTGCTACATACAAGAAGAGTAGGGAAGGACATTCTCCCCTTACATCATCTTCAGCCATCAATACTAACCAATGTATTTCTTAGTCATAAAAAGGTTATTTTAAATCATTAGTATTTACAAACATAAGCATGTGAGTACTACATGATGATAATCAAAGTCAACGACAGATATCACAATCAAGACAAGACACACCACAATTCACAACAAATGATAAGATCAAGGAGATTTCAGTCATATGTTGAATACCCCTCATCAATCTATTTGAACATATAATTTATTTTTCCTTTAAGGTATTACTGGATTCCAAATCCTTGGTCACTAACTAGTATATCTCCTAAAATAACAGTTGGCTTCTTTCTTAGTTATTGTGATTACTCCTTTCTACTAATGTAAGTTTATTTCCATGAGGGTTGCCCTATTTTGGTAAGGGATAATTATTGTATTTTCTCTATTTTAACTATAAGAATTTCATATCCCTAGTTCTTCCTATCACTCTTCATGAGGTATCTTTCTAAAAGCATTATTTAAGAGGGACTTTTGAGTTAATGGTGTTCTTTAACTCCTTAAGGATTGGTTGGCATTGCTCTACTGGTGCTCTGCCTTTTCAATTAACCTATACATAGCCTAGGTTACCTTCTGTGGGTCAGTATAATTTAGGATTGCAATATTTTTCTTTAAGTCTCTAGGCCACTTTTTGGCCATGATTGGATAAGTTCCCTACATGGTTTGCATTATCCAATACTAGGGTTGACTTTTTTTTATTATTAGTTATCCTTTGAGTTTATCTCAGTACCAAGTGATAAACTAATCCTACTTCCTTTGTGGTTTTAGTCACAAGCTAAAAGATATACATCCCTCTTTATAGATGCCCCTCAAGGTTTTTCCTAAGTTCTAACCATAGTGTCTCTCCTTAATGGGGTTATATTTTGCTTTTAAAAACAATTCATCCTTAAGGTTATCAGTCTCAAAAATGAAAGTTAATAGAGAAAAATATAACAACATTAAGAGATTCACATTTCTCACCATTAGGACACCTATAAGTTCTCCAAATTAAACGATGTTCTAGTCGATCTAACTATCCTGGGCACATTCAATAGCCAAATCATGTCTACGTTAAGGCCATACTACTTATTTATAACCTATTATATGCACTTCTTATTTTGCTTCAGGCTAGGATCTTTATGCTTTGATACCATAATGAAACATCTCAACTTAGTTTAGAGTTCTATTTTAAAATGTTGCACAGTGGCATTAAAAAAAATTATTTTTCTTTTACTAAGTTAGCATGCTACTTCCAAATGAGGAAAACAACCCTATTATTGAATGAAAATTATATAATGATGTATTTCCTCATTTGGACTTTGCAGTAGAGTAAGTCATACAGATCATAATGACCTCGACCCTTTTTATTATATAATTAAAATTATACGTACAACTAACAAGTTTACTAAACACTTTAACATACAATTTATTATAAGAAAAAGTGTCTAATCTACTATACAAGTACTTTCATCACAGGTACCGCTATGATGTCTTATATCCCAATGCATGTGTCAATAAGCATATAGTTACCTTGACCACTTTTAATTCCAACACCTGATGGTATTGAGGCATCTGCGTATTTATTTAGTAGGAGTGAGAATTATACATTCTCAATAGAAAAATAGTTTATACAAATAGCCATCTCAACGTATGTAGGTTAGAATCCACATAGTCTTCTTTATCATAAAATATGACACATATAATGAAAATAGAATATAACTTATTTGAAAAATTGTAATACTTATCATGATACCTTGATTTCATATGAACATATAAGCATGTCATCCTTTACCTTTGAGCATCATGACTTGATCTTGGGACCTAGCCATTAACTTTAGGGCGTCCCTTAGTGTGTACAAGCGTCTAGTGCCATCGAGATTTGAATCCCCACTCATAACATATTTTTTTTTCATGTACCTCGAGTATATATATGGCAAGTCATGTTCTTTAATTATATGAACAACTTACATGTCCTGCCCATATGAACTTAGAGCAATGTTTGGTCTACAAATACAACAATGATGGGTCATCTAGCCCAGGGTTCACTACATGCCCACTTCTGGCCATAATGTCACCTAGCCTAAAACATAATAGTAAGGTAAAACACTAAATACTATATAAAGATAAAAAATTTTGCCAAATTACACAATACCTATTTTAAAATATATAATATGCATTACAATAGTGATAAGAAAACACTTGAAACACATATTTGTTCAACTACATGAAGTGCTTCGTATAATATTGTTAATTACAGTTCAACTGGTTTAGTTACAACATTACAATATTGAGAAAAAAATATTGATGACATGACAATCATAGAAGTTAATCAGCGAGGGGTCAACGACGTTGGGGGTAAGTTGCACTGTTATTTCCTAGCTCTGTACAAAGTTCACACAAAGGACATTTTCCTGGTTCTCTCTAATCCATCTCATTTCATATATGTCTAGAACGAGGTTGCCTATTCTCTCATAGCATGTAAGGATTTTAGCATAGGGCAAGTCTGGGTGCAAGTGGCCAATGGTCTTCATCACTCATCGGCTGAAACCCAATCCTGTATACATTTAGTATATGGTCCAACCAATAAAAAATGTCAATAAACTGAAAGTAGTCCAAAGAATATTTTGAGCAAGCAACAATGACATGTTGACAAGGGAACTATAAGCTTGAAATTCACTGCAATCACAATGGTGATCTTCCAAATTAACTTACAACACCTTTCATATTGAAAATGTGCTTGGTTATAAGGCTTCTCAATCTTAAACAAATAACTTGCATAGTAAAAAATGCTTACTGCTATATATGTGTATCACCATCTTGTGATGTAGCTATCAATAAGGTTTCTCTATACTTTCCATAAAAAAATGTTCCATCAATTTGAATGATCAGTTTCAAGTAATCATATGTGTTAATGCATGGCTTAAATGCCTAGAATACATGATGAAACATAGCTACCTGCTCATCTAGGGAATGTTGTTTATACATGAACCTTACAATTCTACTTGGTAAAAATTGTTGGATTGCAACCATCCACTTAAGAAGCAAACTTTAAGAGTCATCCCAATTTCCAAAGACCTTGACTTTTTGCTTTGCCATCCATGTTTTCTTATAGGACCCTTTGTATTCAAACATTACTTTCACCTATCTATTATCTATGTTATGGACACATCTGGACTCTTAAACACCCTGATCACAATAGTAGATGATATCAAATCAGAGTCTAGTTTAGGATGATCTTAAGGTAATGATGTAGACACATTTATGGGGCCCTCTATATCTTGCAATTTCCTAAATGGAGTTATTTTTCTATCGGCAAGCTCGAACCCTCCAAGGACATTGTGATCAATAATTAGGACATCTATATTGTTCATATTTTGATGATGATAGATAAATCTAAAATGTATAGTGTGCCTTAATTGCATAGATTTTTATGACATGTTAAAAGGAAAACTTGTTTAAAAATATCATCCTAATGGCCATCTTACTATTTTCATACCAAATCCTAAACCCACCACTTCCCAAAAAATCTTGAACAGGTGTAGTGTCACATTAATTTGTGAGAAAAAAGACACTACAAGATCTTGCTATACATTAAAAGGATCAACTAGAACTGGCTCACTAGGTCCTTCTGCTTCCTTACCATGGACATCCTTATTATGGACACCTTTATTATCCTCTATTTGTGCTTCCTCATCTTCCTCATCTTCCTCATCATCTTCACCACCTCCTCTCAACCCTGGTTCTTCATCACTAAAGTCATCTAAGTTGCCCTTTGGTAAATGAGAATAACTACCAACTGCTAGTTTCACTAGAACTCAGGTTATATGTCGAGTACTCTATAGGAATTAACTATTTCTCTGTAACATGCACTTGAACTAGTGGAAGTGATGTTTGAGAGTCATATGGTAAAGACATTTATGTGTGTCCCATAAAACTTGTGGATGGAATAACAAATGATGATTGACATCCCACATTTAGATCTAAATGAAAACTTGATATTTCTACATATAACTTTATGAAATTGAGCTATGTTTGATTTTGTGAGTGAGTGGTGATCATTAATTCCACATCACTATCATCTTCTAAATAATAACTTCATAGTGGTGATATTGGAATCCTATAAATCAATTTTGAAACTTTCTGATGCGGGGAAAATCTTAATTTCTTCTTTACCAACTCTTTTAGTGCTTTCTAAATTAATGTTTTAAATAATTTTCAACCCATTAGGTCTATCACACTGAAATGTAATCCCCATTTTACCATTATAAGTTCTCCCAATTTGCATATATATAACTATACAGAGGCCTGTTCATTTTGATTCCTACAACAAAACTTACAAACAAACATATGGCAAATAAAATGTAAAAAATTATATTTGTATATTTTCAAATTTTATAATTTTTAACATGAATTTATTTTTTAAAATTATATTTTTGATTTTTTAAAAATTTACATGAAAGAAAAAATTAAAATATAAATACATTCTAATCACTTGAACCCACAAAATAATTTTAAATGTAAAAATTAACAACTACAATGTGACTCAAATAACTATCCTAATGACTACAATATGACTTAAACAATTTTTAAATTAACAACTATGCTAATGACTTAAATAACTTATTACTAAAATAATTAACAACTACAATTAAAAAAATTAAAAATCACTTGCATATATTACAATATATTTTAAACTAAAAAAAAAAAAAATCACTTGTCATATACTGCAATCAATTTTAAACTCAACAAAAATTTATCACAAATAATTTTTTTTATTAACACACATTTTTCATCAAAATAACATATATTACACATCAATTTAAATTTATGCATGTAAATAATTTACAAAAAAAAAAAACTTACTTGATTTGGGACCACCTCCAAACAAAGATTACAATTAAATTGTAGGTTCACCACTAAACAAAACTTAGATTTGTAGGACCACCAAATAAGAGTTCAGCTTCCAACCACAAGATGTTTGTTGGATCACACCACATTGCAAAAGGTTCTTGTTGGAATGAGAATAAAAAGAGAGTAAACAAAAATATGAAAAAATATATATAAAAAAGATTAAAGAAGTACTCACAAGAAAAAATGGAGGCAAGAAAGAGAGGAAGAAGAGCAAAAACGTGAAGTGAAGAAGAGAAGAAGGAGATATGAGGTGAAGATGTATGAGAAAGAGAAAATAGGCTAACGGTAAAACAATCAAATTTGTTGCTGCTGCGTTCGTTGTCTGTGTCGACAAAAGGCAGTAGATTTTGTAAACTTTTGCCATGTTAGATGGCGAAAGTCTATAGCTGTTGGCCTTCGTCATCTAACACAAAAAAAAGTAAATAAATAAATAAATAAATAAAGATGTGCCAGATTTAGAAAAATAACTTTTTTTATATTATTGAGGTAAAAATGCCTTAAATAATTAGCAAAATGATAAAGTCAAAATTTGCTTAAACAGTGACGTTTTTTTTTAAAAAAGGTGTCACCTAACCATTTTCAATCGTAAATTAATGACTATATAAAATTTTATTTACTAAAAAAATCTTCCAGTCATTAAATTAAAAAAAAATATCTTTAAATAACTAAATTTAAAAAAATATTTTAAAAACTAAAATTTGAATTTACTATTGACCATTCATTTTGAATTTTTGACGCGAAAAGGAAGGAATCGCAATATTGAATATTCTACTTCTTCCATACACGAACAAAGCATTGCAAGAAAAGATGTCGCCGTTGATTATTAATTGCGCGTTGGAGGCGACCACAGATGGCCGTACTCTGAAGAGTCAACGAGGGAGCATATAACACACAATTTTTTACAATTTTATTTTAATTTTTTATTATTTTAATTTTAATTTTATTTATATTATATATTATATATTATATATTATGTGAAACTAATAATTAAAAAAATTTTAAGATGTTATAACACAGATATATTTGGAACCAATCCCCTTGTTCTTCTGTGTTTTTTTTCTTTAGTTTATTCGAGAATGATGTGGATTTCATTCATCCGCATTAGATGCTTAGGAGCCAAATCATAATTTAACATGTTAAGGCTTTACTGAGTTGATTTTTTTTATCTACACTAAGTCCAAACCACAAATGAAAATATATTTTAGAGCCTAACAATTTTTCTCCGTGCCTCATTTTAGCTTTATGGCCACCTCCATCATCAGAACGGATTCGATGCTGTGTAGGGAGGTGCTGTCTGATACTGTTTAGGAAGGTACTGTTTGGTTCAGGAAAACATCCAAACGATCTAACATCCCATGTGTTGTCAAAAACAAGGAATGATTTGTTTTTTGAACGACAATGAGGGTCAACCCGATGATGTTAAAATTGACGTGACGGGTCAGTCATGGACCATTTGACCCAATAATTAAAAAGTAAAAAAAAAAAAAAACACAACAACCTGCTTATAAAAGCACGTATCCGTTACATCCTTGATCTTGGCGTTTTACTACTATCTCCATTAAGCATTATTTTCATCAACAACACAACTTCGTCTTATTCAAATCTTTAGAACTTCAAATTCAAATATTCAGTGGTCCTACATCGATATTATTGCGACAAAGAGATATGTAATTTAGTTTTTTCCTATTTAATGATTCTTTATATTTTGTAGGACTTATATGCATAAATTTAATAGTTATAGATGATTTCACTTGTAAAAAATGCTTGTATTTAACTGAGTTTTTTGAGTAATTATATAATTTTTAGTTTATTATTTATTTGTTATTAAAATTTGTAATACGCCCTTTTTAATAATAATAAAGAAGCACAGAAAGATTAAATTATAAAATCTTAAGAATAATTAGATTTTGCATGAGTATTATTTAAATAATATTAAACAAAAAAAAAACTTATAATGGTCTTGAGTGTATACTTTTTATAACAATAATTTTAAAAAAATAATATTCCGAAATATTAATAATATAATAAAATGTTGGATGAAAAAAAAATTCTTCAAAGTTTGCCAATTACCATGTGGGCATACCACTGCAGGTACCGTTTCCGTTGTCCTTCGTAGGAAACTTCATAGGAATTTCTGTATGCAAGATTTGGATGTTTTGGACAGAGTCAACTGAAGTTGGCTTAAGTTTAAAAATGTTAATCTTTGTTATCCTACCATTAAGTTAAATGGCATTTTTTAAATGCAATTCAAATGCTAGTCCTTCACAAATGAATATATGAAACTAAAAATCCACCAAAATTTCAATTCCACACTATTGGAGCTACATTGGTGGCATTTGGAGCAGAGCTTACAATGCCCAAAATGTAGGATGATAATACACGCATTGAACTAATATGTAGTGGTAGTAGAAGATTCTAGACTTCCTTCTATTCTGGTAGGGGAAGACATGACAGGCTTTGGTGGAATTTCCAGTGAATCTAGACTTCCTTCTAACATTTCGATCACTCTACTTATTGTAGGTCTATGCATTGGAAAAGCTTGAATGCACCATAGACCCACCACTGTCATTCTCTTTGCAATGTCATGTTCCTCTATGGTGGTCATCCCATTAGGCACCAAACTACTGCCCTCTTCAAGTTTACTATAAATCCAATCTGGAAAATACATCTCACTTGTACAACTAACTTCAGCATTCATGTTCTTTCGCCCCCCAACTACTTCTAGTAGCATCATTCCATAGCTATAAACATCAGACTTGTGTGAAACCCCTCCAAAATTTCTATTCCAAATTTCTGTCGCCACATATCCTATGGTTCCTCTTGCTTCTGAAATTGAAATAATGCTGTCTTTCCCAGGGCAAAGCTTAGAAAGTCCAAAATCTGAGATTTTTGGGCAAAAGTCTTCATCCAGGAGAATATTATGTGGTTTTATGTCAAAATGAAGAATCCGAGTGTTGCATCCCCTATGCAAGTACTCAAGCCCTCGAGCTATCCCAATCACAATTTTGTACAATTTTTCCAAAGTTAAGGATGGAGTAGATTCATCTGACTTGTTGTCAATAAATCTGTCAAGGGATCCATTAACCATAAATTCATAGATAAGAGCCTTCTTTCGGCCTTCCAAACAGAACCCAAGAAGGCTAACAACATTGACATGGGAAGTTCTACTGATGCTAGCAACCTCACTGATAAAGTCTTGACCATTCCCTTTGGATGCAGTCAATATCTTAACTGCCACATGACAGCCATTGAGTAACTCTCCTTTATACACAGAGCCATAACCACCTTCTCCTAGTTTAATTTTGAAGGATTTGGTCATTTTCTTCACATCTGAGAATTTGTATCTTCTGAGAGCCAAAGGTCCATGATTTCTTATGAAGGCCTCGATTTCTTGGTCAGCCTTAGTTGTCTTCCGAAATTTTCCCGGTGTTAGAGATTTGATTTTGCAACAGCAAATCATAAGTGCAGCTACACCTACTCCTACCGTCACACCTGCCACAAATAGCACGCGAATAATTGGTTATGGATTATCACGAATCCTTTCAATTTTTCTAATATATAATGTGCTCATGATGAGAGACAAAGATCAAAATAAATAACAGAAGGACTATTCTGATTTCTTAATAAAAAATTTTGATATTTGGCTCTATTTAAGCTAATTTATACAGCCTTCTATAATTAGTTATGTATGCCTACGGTCATCACTTCAATACTTTCCTTTGGTGTGGATAGATAAAAAAACAAGAATCTAATAAAACACACAGCTGAAGCACCAGCAAAAAGGTAGTATGAAAAATGGTAGGATATGCCAAATAATATAGAATAGAGTAAACTAATAATTTAATTCTTAAAAATTATATATTTTTTAATTTAGTCTTTAAAAGATAAAATATTTTAATTTAGTTCTTGAAAGATCAATTTTTTTGATCCTTTGATTAATATAATGCATAAAAAATTAATTGATAATAGTATTAATAGACGTTAATTGACTGTTAAATAAAGAATTGAATCATATTCAACAAAAAATATAAATAATGTACTTTTATAATATATAATTTGTAAAATAAAACTCTTCAAATTTACAAATTGCACATATAAAATACAAATTGTATTTTTCCACGATTTTAATTTATAAATTTGATATATTTTATATTTTTTATTATTAAATATGATTCAATTCACTATTTAACAATCAATTTAGTATTTATAAATACTATTGTCAATGAGCATTTCATCTACCCCAACCCAATAACCCAAAAACCAAATTAATTGAAGATTTATCTTTCAGAAATCAAATTAAGACATTTATTTTTTAAGGATCAGATTGATAACTTACATGTTTTAGTGAATAAATCATTTACTCTATAGAATATTGAATTGAGATGTAGTAAATATAGTACAAAATTAATTATGTAAAAGGAAATTCCATCAATTACCTACTATGACTTTGTTCTTCACAGCGAGATGACCTGGACCAGCAACAATGAGCAAAAACGAGTTATAAAACTTTGATTACACAATATAATTGGAAGTTTACTTTCTGCATTACTACCAAACTCAAAGATATAACATTGTGCTTGATTTGTTTGCTGGTACTAATTTTCAACTACAAGTGTTTGAAATGCTATATGGTAATGGTTATGGAAGACTGTGATGCTTGCGTTATATGAGACGACATCACAGGGTTTGATGGCATTGCTAATGAATCTAAACTTCCTACTAACATTTCAATCACTCTACTCGTTGTTGGCCCATGAGTTGGAAGTGTTTGAATGCACCACAAACCCACTATAATCATTCTCTTTGCAATATTATGTTCTTCTCCATTGAGCAATTAGCTTCATCGATCATTCATGCTCTTTCTCCCTCTAGCCATATCTAACACCATCATTCCATAACTATAAACATTTGACTTATGTGAACAAAGGATATTTACTGTGCACAACATTCTGAACTAATATCCTTTTTAAACATACTAAAATATGGATAAGATAAAGAAAATTATGTTCCACCCTTGTTCTTAATCTTATCTAACAAGCTTTTTGCATCCATGTTGATGCCCTGTGACTGTTTTTAATTTTTTGTTTCATAGCAATTATGTGCTGTATCAGACGTGGAAAATTATGTAAATTTCTCAACACAAACATATCAGAAATGTATTAATAAGGTAAAACAAAACGACAAAGGATGTTTAAAGAAGGAAAAAGTCAAATCACTCCATGGGAAGTGGGCAACTATCATAGGAAGACCAATGACCCATTCAAAGGTAGATAATGGGATCTTTTCAAATAATGGCACAAGCCAGTACTTTGAGGAAATATCCTGGAAGAGCAATAGAAGACTAGGAAAATGACCAGTCAATGACTTTCTAGTTACCCACTTCTCAGATAAAGAACTCCCATTGCCACAGAGTTTTCTATGCAATAAGCCTTTAAATAAAATTTCCATCCAGTTAATATTAAACATTTCTTCCATTTAATATATGAAAATAAATATATTCAACAACAAACTTCATATCACTAATATTTTAACAGAAATTTAAATTTATTTAATTAATAATACTAAAGACCAGATTCATCAAACCAGACTATTATACTTTTATCATAATAATTTATAAAATATAATATTTTAGTTGGTTGGTCTATTTGGATTAGAATAATACTTTTATCACAAGTGACACTAAATTATAGGAGTTCGAGAAAAGATGAAGGTATACTAGGAGCCTCAACAAGAAATAACTAGCTAGAGTGTTGAAATACTTAATAATGCAGGAGTTATGAGTTATCACATTCAATCCTGCACAAAGAAAACTCACAAGAGGCACTTGACAATGGGTTAAGTGATATAGCAATGTTTAAATTGCAGAAGTAATGAAAGAAATTGAAGATATAAAAAGGGGAAGAAGCCCATACTACCATGGGAATCATCACAGTGTGAATTATGAGCTCCGTCCTCGCAATAACAGGTGAATTGAGACGCATTATTCGTCACACTCCCACAATTCCTTTAGCATTATAGCAGTTTAAGCAGTCAGTCTCGTCTTCAGTCTTATACTTGACATTAAACCCAATATTCAAATATTTATTCAGCAAATCGATACCATCTTCAGCAACCAGTTCATCAGTATCAACTGAAATCGGCACTTGAATACGACGCCCGCATCGGCTTTGAAGAACAGGAAATTGCTCATTTTCGAAGCCATAATAAACGAATTTATTAGTCGACGGAGGCTGACAGTTGAACTTGTTAAAGCCATTACCTGAAAGGTTTTGGGGGCAATCGTAAAATAGGGTGACATACTTGACATCCCCAAAACTGAAGAGATTGAATTGGGTACTGTTACTCAAGGAAATATTGGTTAAATGGGAAGAACAATTATCATAAGCATGGTCTGTTCGCACCACAGTCAAAGTGTAATGCTCTGAGTTAATCTTTATAACCCTTAAAGTCTGGGAGCCCACCTCAATGAAAAGAGTATTATTTGGTCGACAATCGAGCTTCAAGCCGTCGGTGCTGCCACAATAACGGAGTCGATCGTCTGACCAGAAAGGATATGTGCCGTACGGCATTTCTAATGTTCCACATTGGTATGGGTTCACGCAGTCGCGGTACTCGTTATGTTGATGAGAGTAAGATTTAGGGAGAGAGGTGAGAAGGGAGGAGATGGTGAGGATGGTGGATGTACAGAACAACATATGGGCTTCCATAGTTAACTGCAACTGCAATGTATTTTTTAGGTGGCTTCACATATATCATAGATGATGAAATAGTGCCAGAGAGAAAAAATGATGGATAAGAAAAGGATTCCCTTCACCGTTCATTTTGACTTTTTTTTTAACGCATAAAAGACGGAATTGCAATATTGTAATTCTTCCACTCATGAACAGACATAAGAAAAGATGTTGCTGTTGACTATTAATTGCGTGTTGGAGGCGACCATAGATGGGCGTACTTAGAACAGTCAATAAGGAAGCATGACACACGTATCTTAGGGACCAACCCTATTGTTCTTCTTCATTGATCCACGTTAGATGCTTAGGAGCTAACTTATTAGCATTTAACCACACGCGTCATAATTTAACTTACTCTTTTTCTCTGCTGTTCATTTTAGCCTTATGGCCACCTCCCATGGTCATCACTGTAACCACCACCACCACATCCCATAGCCACCAACTCCTTGCTGCACCAGCCAACAAGCATGGGAACAGAGGACAGCACGTTGCTACTACTGTCTTATTCTTTCCCTCTGTTTTGCTGTAGCTTGTTTGGGGGATGGATTTTTCATCTTCTTCGTGACCTTACGTGATCTTATGGTTTTGTGATTTTAAATTGAATAAATTTCATCAATCTAATATTTTTTCTTTTAAAAATTATACTAGGGTAACATATAGAAAAATAGAACAATATAAATAGGAACTGTATGAAAATCACCATTTACCAAAAAATTATGAAAAAATTATAAAATAATGTTTAAATAACACAAATCACATTATTAATTTATTTTAAATGACAAAACCATGTAAATGAGTTACTAGATCGTCATAACATCATGACTACACAAGCTGAAATCGTCAAGACGGCCTTTATGAGTCTTTTTCAGTGGTTTGTGAGGTTCATTTCAATCAACACACTTCTTTAAGAGCTTCTCATCGCCATATTTTATCATAGATTTTCTCATCGACCCAATATATGTGTATACACAAGTATGCAACTAATGGGGATTGAATTTAGTTGAAAGAAACTAAGATATAATTTTTTGTCATAGAGATGCTTACATTTAATATCTAACAATGCTTTGAACAAAATTATCTTCAATAAAAAAATATTTATAAAAAATCATAAAATATACACATATATACAAATTAATCCATAAATTCATGAAAATAAATAACTATATATACACATAATCATATATATATAAACATGTGTTGATATATTATATATACATTTATATAGTTACACCAGGGATTTTATAAATATTACAGTAATCTAAACAATTTTTACATTTGAAATCCCATGAAATCTAAAACTATACAATCTAAATACAACCTGAAACACTTTGCAATGAAATTAACGTAGAGAAAGATTCTTGTGTTGATCTTGGAGGAGAAGACAGAATAGGCTTTGGTGGCATTTCTAAAAACTCCATACTACCTTCCAACATTTCAATAACCCTACTTATCGTAGGTCTATGAACAGGAATTGTCTGAATGCACCACAATCCCACCATAGTCATCTTCTTTGCAATCTCATTTTCCTCAATGCTCATTACCCCATCAACTCCCAAATCACTTCCCTCCTCAAGCTTCTTGTAAATCACCAAATGAGGGAAACATTTCTCACTATCTGACTCACTACTGCTTGCTTCAACATTAACAAATTTTTGCCCTCCTACCACTTCTAGCAGCATCATTCCATAACTATATACATCAGACTTATGTGAAACTCCTCCGAAACTTTTATTCCACACTTCTGGAGCCCAATACCCAACTGTCCCTCTTGCATTTGACATTGAAATAATGCTCTCTTCCTTGTTGTTGAGCTTAGCAAGTCCAAAATCTGAGATCTTTGGATGATACTTTTCATCCAAAAGAATGTTATGTGGTTTTATATCAAAATGCAAAATTCGAGTATTGCATCCCTTATGCAAGTACTCTAGTCCACGAGCTATCCCTAAAGCAATTTGATACAAATTCTCCCAACTCAAGGATGATGATGGAGCAGTTTCAGCTGACTTATGCTTGTTGTAAATGAACTTTTCAAGAGAACCATTAGACATGAATTCATAAACGAGAGCTTTTCTTCGTCCTTCTAGACAAAACCCAAGAAGGGTGACAACATTAACATGGGAGGTTTTACTGATGCTAGCAACTTCATTGATGAATTCTTCACTGTTTCGTTTGGATTCATTCAATAGCTTTACAGCTACGTATCGACCAGTGAGTAACTTTCCTTTGTAAACAGTACCGTAGCCACCTTCTCCCAGTTTAAGTTTGAAGGAGTCAGTCATTTTCTTCACATCTGAGAAGCTGTATCTTTGAAGAGCAAGAGGACCCTGACTTTGAAGGAAGGATTCTATGTCTTTATCATTCTTTTTCATGTTGCCAAATTGGGTTGTTATCATCCTCCATATTTTTTCTTTGCTACGGCATAAGAGGACAGCTATGAGAGGTAATCCAAGTCCAGTAGCTACGAAACCTGTGAAAAGTAAACAATTTTCATGATGTTAGTGCTAATTTAGAATCTAAATTCCTAAGGATAAAGAGGGATGTCATACCTAAAACTAGCTTCAATACTTTGTTCCTCCGACCTGCCATGAAAACAATACACACTTTGGTACTGAATATTGAAAAAGGATTACATACATACGTAAATAGAATGAATGAATTACACACACTTAGGTGCTAATTTTGTTTAAATAGTTAGTGATTAAAAAGTTTCACATGGGATAAATGAAAAATCAAAATAATATATATAAATAATTAATAGATCATTTAACTATAAAAATAAGTTAAAGAAATTTAAAAAAAAAAATCAAAATTCACTTATAATGTTTAATTTGACTGATGGTTAAAGATATGGCACTTGACCCTTGGACTTAAAATGAGTCAGTTCAAATAATTAACATTTTATATTAATTATTAGTAACTATCAATGTTAAATATGAAACATGCTTACTCAGATCTTATATTATATTGTGTCTTCTACCAAATAATTCAGTCTTTTAAAATAAACTATGTTCTTAAAATATTATAGTATTTGTTGAATATAATATTGATTTGACTTTATAAAATTTTGGGAGGACATTTCAACAGAGCATAATTTTGTTAAAGATGATGATTGCACTATCAAAGTCTTGATCTATTTCTGACTAAAATAACAACACATAGAAAAATAGAATGAATTAGAATAGGAAGAGAGCATACTGCTGCGAGTAGAACAGGCTGAACCATGAGTTCCATCATGGCAATAACAAGAAAACACAGAGCTATCATTCTCAGACGTCCCACATATTCCTCCAGAATCCCTGCATGCTGTACACTCAGACGCATTATACTGCACATCAAAACCTTCATCCAGAGCTTTCTTGAGCGAATCCAGAGGAGTATCCTCTAAAACTGGCACTTGAATACCAAACCCACAGTTCTCAAATCCTGGGAATTGCTGCATCTGATTCGAGTGATTTCCCTTCACATAGAAAGCATGTTTACTAGAATTATTCTGGCAAGTAAAGTTGTTTACTCCAGAAATCTGGGAGGGACAATCGTAGAATATACTGATGTTCCCAACAGATGGGAGAAACCGAAATGGGGTGCCACTCAAAGAAGTGTTAGTTTCATTGGGAGGACAAGAATCATAGGCAAAGTTTGGTAGCAAAAGTCGCATGACAAAAGCAGTTTGATTAATCTGCAGTACATTAAAAGTTTGTGAGGCAGATTGGATTATAGTGTTTTGATTATTGTCGCACTTGAGCTGGAACCCAGAGGCACCACAATAATGGGGTAGGTTGTGTCCCCAGAAAGGGTAGGAGATATTTGTGAGAGATCCACAACTGTATGGTTGGCTGCAGACAGAGTAAGTGTCATTTTGTTGGGAGTAAGATTGTGGTAAGGTTATTAGGAAGAAGAAGAAGGCAGCAATTTTGGGGACTATGGATGTAAGCAAGAGGATAGGACGAGTGTCCATTATTGTGAGATAGCTAGGCGCAAAATCTGTTTGGGGAGGAAGGTGATATTAATATTGAAGTTGAATATGATTTAGTCTAGTTTTACTTGAAAATTAAACCAAATCAATAATAAAATGAGTAGACTTTATCATTTTTATTTTAGTCAGTCTTAGACTCGATTTAATTCGTACTAATTTAATATCTTTATTTTAAAATATATTAAGTAAAACTCTAACTTATTTATATATTTATTCCATTTATAAAGTATACAAAAATAATTTTAAAAGGTTAAAAATTATAATATTATACTAAATAATCAATTCTAAATTTTTAAATCAAGATTATAAAAATAGTAATAATTAATAAAAAGTTTCAAATTAATTAATTATGTTATCTAGTAAAATTATATTAAATATTCTTATAAATAAAAAAATTATAAATCGATCATTAGGTCAAATTATTTAATTTTGCTATTTTAAAAATTAAATCAAATTAATTTTTTTTAGTTTTTTTCAATTTCTAACTTTAGTGTGTACAAAATAAGTGAGTTTTGGTTTTGGGGCTTATCCAAGTCATTCTCAGCGTTTTAATTTTAAAATTGGATGGAATAAAAAATTTTGGGGCCTAACCAAAAGCTAGTAATTGACTTCGAGAATGGGAGGTGATGGCTAATGAAAATGATTCTGTTCATTGGAGGGAATAGGCGGTTCTCGAGTTTGCTATGGATCTTTTACAATTAACTCAGAGAAAGATGAAAAATATATATATAGATTTATAAAAAAATAAAAATAAAGATTTATTTTTTATAAAAAAATTACTTCAAATAATTATTACAAAAAATTTAATCTCATAATATTTTTTTAAAATAGAGATTAATCTATATAAATTATGATATATTTAATAATTGACTTAGTCATTACAATTATTTTAGAATCATGACAGGTCCGTGATGCCTTCCTTATACATTAGGCACTGGCACTTAAGTAAATAATATGAAAGGAAGAAAAACATAAGTAAGAAAAAAGAAAAAAAAAAAAAGGAGAGAGAGAAGAAGACGTCTAGAAAAGAAGATAAGAACAAAAAATTAAAAATAACGAAAAATAGACTAAAAAAAGGGTGAGAGAGGATGTATAATAAAAAATAGAGGCGAGAATTTGAGAAAAAAAATAAAATATTATCTCATCAAACTTTCTAAATTAATTCTCCTCTTTTTCTTATGTTTGTCAACCATCACGTAAGTTTTATCTTGTTTCATCGCTTTCTCTCTCTCCCTCTCTTTCTTTTCTTTTCCCTTCTTTCCCATCCCCACGTCAGTTCCTCACTCCCCAATCTCTTACTTCTTTTCATCTTTTAATATTTTATATAAATAATATATATTGATACATTAATATATAAAAATATAAAAATAACACAATATTTAATTACATAAATTTTTTTGAAAGAGATTTAAATTATGCATATATTTTTAATAAAAAATAATAGGAGAAAGCACTTTTTAGAAACTTTAATTTTAATTTTAAAGTAATATATCACTTATTGATTTATATTTCAAAATAAAAATGTGATAAAAATATAAATTAATAAGTGATATATTAATTTAAAATTAAAATTAAAATTTCAAAACGTTGTTACCATTTCTAAATGGACATGCCTAAAATACAATAAGGGCTTTATTTTAAAAGAAAAATTAGTTATACCGACATCATGTAGTACCAGTTTCACGAATGACAGAAATAGGAATAGAGATGGTAAGGTATACTATAATATTCATCCATGAACTTGGACAAAAATATTTTTCTTGTGTCTACACCTGCGCGGATGTATATCAAAATCAATTTCTTTCCTCTCATCTATTGAATTCTTGAATATCCAAACTTAAACTTGAATTCAAAATTTTTAAAATGGTCAAATTTTTTTAACAATCTAAGAGTTATATACCTAAAATTTATTTATATAAAATCACAAAATAAGATAAATAAATCACAACCATAACATTCAAATTAATTTTAAAATACAATCACGTCTGACAATTATTTAACAAAACAAATTTTCAATATATAACTAATATAAAAGTTCAACAAGTTTATTCTAAAAAATGTTGGCTTATATATTATAAGTACAATAACTACACATTTTTATTCAAATGATTCAATAAAATAATAGAGAATACTAAAATAAATTTAAATAAATGGTAAAACTTAAAAGGTAAAATAAAATAAAATATTAAATATATAATAAATTAATGTATCAGCATATATAATATATAATATATATTTATATTTATAATATTTTAATATATATGAAATAGAGAGAATCTAAGTACAAGATTGTAAATATTTCTTACCATTTCCAAACCGATCAGACCCTTAAATATATTTGTATTTATATTTTTCAACCTAAATTTAGACTTAAAAAGTAAAATTTACAAGTAGCCATCATATATATAGATAATTTGATCCTAAACTAACTATGACGCTTATCTAAAAAAGTGGGAAAAGGATAATACAACCTCCTAAAAAGAAGGAACACTAGAAAATGACAACACTTATTGAAGAAATTGTAAATATGGAAGTCTTTGCGCTTTGTTGTGTGTTTCTTAAAGGACAAATTGGGGGTGGTTGACTCTAGCTACAAACAAGAAACAAGAAGGCAACGCGCAACAAAATGGAATATATTATATTAGATGCTTAACATTTATAAATATGCATGATTTTTTTTACTTTTAAAATATTATATAAAATAAATGATAACTAGTTAATTAATTTTTAATCATTCTGTTTTAATTTTTTATTATTTTAATTTCCTTTTTTATTATTTTTTTAAATTAAATATTATATTTTTTATTTTATATTATATAATATATAATTTTTGAGACTATTGATTATAAGACTCTAGAATCATTACAATATAGATATTCAACCAAATTTGCAATGAGATGCACCGACAAAAAGCAAACACTAAACAAAACAAGAGGTGGACTATATATGATCCAAATTCAAGTTTAATTCATACTAATTAGATGGTTAAGTAAAAGTATTGTTATATTCGAACAAATTAACCTTTCTTTTATGTTGTTTAAACTAGATTTGTCGAGCGAGATCATCATGCTGTGAGCCAAATCAAATCCCCTGTTGTTTTCTTTGCATGTTATCCCCTACTGTTTAGAAGATCTAGGCCATTTGCGTGATTGTGGATCCAGTGTCCTACCATGCATTTGAGTAGAACTTGAAAGGCATCATTTTACTTTAGTAAAGTGGTGCATTTCAATTATTATTTTTAGTTAATTTGGTATCTGATGTCCAGAAGTCTGGGCTGTTCTCGTGATCGTGTGTCCAGAGTCCTACCACAAGTCCGTGTAAAAATTGAAACTCACCTCTTTTTAAGTAAAATGGTGCATTTTGATTATTTTTTTTTGTTGGTTAATTTGTTATCCAAACAGTGTGTTTCGATGTGTAAAAGGGAAAAAAATTTTGATGTTCGCTTGTTTCCCACTCTGACACTATAAATGGAATGGAATAGTGCCCTTTCTTCAAACATTCAGACAAAGAACTTTCAATTTCTTCTTCAAACAAAGCAACCACATTCTCAATCTCCATCACGTTTTATGCTTCATTGCTTTAGTCCAATCGTGTCTTCAAGCAATCGTCAGCAATTTTTTGTTCAAGCTCCCACCTATTTATTCAAGGAAGTTGAATATATATGTTATTTTTGTTTGGGCCCTAACTTTTTTATTTTTAAGTAGTTCTCTTTTTTTTTTTTCTTTTAATTGTACAATGAAGTTAGACTTGATCTATTTTTTCCTTTTACTTGTTATTTTTATTTTTTTACTTGTTCTATTTTTTTTTTTTTTTTACTTGTAAAATATAGTATGTATCAAAATCAAAAGTTTTATCATAAACTTGTAAACTCAACCTATATTTAGTGAATGATAATATAGTAGAAAAGCAAATATGTTTAAATTTTTTAAATGTGCTATTAGATTCTTGAGGTAATTTTTAGCAGATAAATATACAAAAAATTTTAATGATATTTAAGTTATCTATTATCTCAACTAAATTTCCCTTATACTTTAATTAGAAATTCATGATTAGCATTCGCAATTAAACAATAAAATACTATGTCTGTGCATATATCACTTTTATGGGCTATCAGTTAATGCTTTAACTAATTAATTAATTAAGAAAAATAGTACATAGATTAATTTATTAATTGAATGATTATGATAAAAATGTAGCTTTCTCAAACATATCACTTTTATGGGCTATCACTTGTATTTTGCTTAATGCAAATGATCATATTACTTTTTGTTGTTCAAGTGGAAGGGAACTTTAGTAAAGATATCACATGAAAGTTAATAAACATGAAATTTTATATATCTTGCAGGGAAAATAATATGACGGAGCTTGATTGAAAGAAAGTATTATAAAATTTGATAGTATGGAGAGTGCATGAAAATTTTGATATGATTATAATAGTAACATGGGATTTAGAGTTAGGAAGTCATATTTCAATAAGAATAAAAAGGACATGACAACAATAATTTTGTATAGATTTTTTTTGCTATAAAGAAGGATTAAGAAGAAAAGATAAGAGAGAATACGTAGTAATCAATTCTCGAGCTGAGATAAGAACTGATTGTAAAGCAAGAATATCTTTAACCCTTATAAATAAAAAGTTTAGAGTACATAATTTAGTAAAAGAACATAATCATGTACTTCATCTCGCAAGGACTTACACACATGTTAGTCTATTAATTTAATATATATGATATTCAAGCTCATGAAATTGAATTGGCAACTGATTCTGAAATTAAACAAAGATCTATTTTTTACATTTATGAGTAAACATGCTAGAAGACAAAGTAATCTTGGATATATCCATTTAGATTAGAAGAACTATCTTCGTACTCAATGGAAAAAGAGTTTGATATATGGAGAAACTAATTATTTATTGCGTTATTTTCAAAAATAGATCTCAAAAAATCCATCCTTTTTTCATGCCTATCAGATTGATTCTAATGAACAAATAACGAACATATTTTGGGCTGATGTAAGAATATTACTAGATTATGACTACTTTGGTGTGAGATTGTCACTCTTGATAAGATACATTATACTAACAATGCACATAGGTTTCTTTTCCTGTTTTCAGAATTTAATCATCGTAGAGGAGTAGTTCTCTTTGAGGCTGCATTGTTATATGACTAGACAACATTATCATTCAAATGGTTATTCGAGACATTCATGGAGGCACATAATAAAAAAAACTCAGACCACGTTTATTGATCAAGATCAAGAAATGGTTAAGACCTTATATGAGGTGTTGCCTGACACATAAAACAGTTTATGCACATGACATTTGATGTAGAACGACATCAAGAATTTAGACAACTTGATGAACCATGGGTGTCATTTCTTGCAAGACTTCAAGGCTTGTATGTATGAGTATGTTGATGAAATAGAGTTTGAATCAATTTAGAGTCAATTACTCTCAGATTATAATGTCCATGAAAACACATGGACAAAATCAGTTTATAAGCTGAAAGAAAAAATGGGCTACTTTTTTTATAAAGAGAGTATTCACAGTAGGCATACGGAGCACTTAACTTAATGAGAGCTTGAATGCTAACGTAGAGACGTGCTTGAATCTAGGTGTTAATATTCTTTAATTCTTTAAACATTTTGAATGAGTGGTGGAGAATAAAAGATACAATGAATTGAAGTGTAAATTTGAGGCAAGATAAAAGTTTTCAAAATTAAAATGTACAAGTTCGCCTATGCTGAAACAACGTGCAGAAATCTATACTCTTACAATTTTTGATATGTTCCATGATCCATTTAACTTGAAGTTGACTTGTTTTGTAAAGGAAAAAAAAAGAAAAGAAAAATAAGTCATTATTTGAATATGTCATTGATATAGTTGATCACGAGAGAGAATAGATAATTTTACTTTATCCTCAAGAGAAGTAAAATTCTTATAGTTGTAGGAGATTGAGGTCAGTGATGTAAAGAAACTTCTTGACTAGTACATTTTGAAAAGATGGAAAAAGGAGGCTAGAATTGGTGTTTTATGTGATGTTAAAGGGAAGAAAGTTGAGGAAGACCCAAAATTAGGTCAAAAACTTCAATAATGAGACCTTTGTCAAGGGTTTTTCAAGTTAGTTGCTGAAGTTTCAAGTTGTGAAGAAGAAGCCTTCTTAGTCTATTAAGTTATGGATGAAGTGACCAAAAAAGTCATGACATTTCGATTAGAGAAAACATAAGTAAAAAATGATGTGTATCAATCAATCAACATGACACATCCAACTATTATGTTACAACTAACTGGAATTTAAGAAGCGGCTTAGACTTAAAAGAAAGAGATGTCTCAAGAATTGGGTTGAGTTTCAACAACCAAAGAAAAAGGTTTCAAAATTCATGTCATAACCAATCATCACATATTCACAAAATGAACAATCCACAGTAAGTATATCAAATTTGTTTATCTCAAAGCTTTGGAAACAAATTTACTACGCACTCACTTTCTTTGTAGAACATTGGAGCTTCTAGTCAAATGCAATGTGAGAGTTTATGCAAAGATGAAAATCAATTTAATTTTACGAGATTATTAATGGTAAAATTTTTAATGGCCATCAATTTAATTTTATGTGAGAATTTATATGATGATGATTTTTTTTTTATTTATTTATTTATATAGAAACCTCTTAAAGAACCAATTTCTCTTTAAGGACTAAATTTTGGTGGCAAAAATCTATGATTAATTTGACTTATTTTTCATGCTTGTAAGTTTGTGAATGATTCATGAATTTGAGGTATATTTTCATACTTATATATTTTAAAATCAATTTATAAATGATTATTAATACTTTTGAGCAATTCAATGGGCAAATCTCTTTTTTTATTTAAAATTAATATTCTAATGCAATGTCATCCCAATTACAACATCTTAATTGCCAATTACAAAATCCCAAATCTAATTCTAATTACAAAATCTCAATTTTAATCATAATTGCAAAACCCCAATTCACATCTCAATACTTAAAAACAGGAAAACAGCTTTAAAATTTCAGCAAAATGGCAACTCCAAAACACCAGCAAAATAGGTCCAAAACATTAGTAAAATAGCTCAAAGAATTCAGTAAAACAGTTACAAAAAAGTAACAATACAAATACAAACATTAGAAAAACAACTCTAAAACAATAGGAAAATAGCACCAATACTGCCAAAAAATAACAAGATAACAACACAAATATAGTAGAAAATTAGCTCCAAAACAATAGGAAAAAAACACCTATACTGCAGGAAAACAGCAAGATAACAGCAAAAATACAACAGAAAATTAGCTCCAAAACAAAAGGGAAACAATCCATGCAAGGACAGATTCAACATTTAGTTAATTGGGAAAACAGTATATATATATATATATATATATATATATATTAGTCCAAAAACATAAGTAGCTGAATGAGGTTTCAGTTTAAGAATAGTGTAATCCACTGTGATCCCCACAACAACAAATATGACTGAGTATCGAGCTACAGTTAGTCGCCCACCTTAGAATAGGTACTAATGCTAAACTACGTGACATTTTTGGAATCATTGAAGAAGAGAAAAAGACATGAAAAAAATAAGAAGTAGCCAACTTTATAGATACCATTTTGCAATGTATTTCAATCTAAATAACATCATATGAGCTATAATATGGTATTAAGTCCTAACATATATATGGTAGGATTAAATAGCAGCAAATAGCTCATATAAAGAAATTACATCAAAAGAAAAGGAAGAAGCAAGAGTATATTTCTCATCAAAATACAAGAGTGAGAATAGCAGAATTGAACCTTGTAAATGCCGTAGAAGAGCACCAATCCTAAATCCAGCTGTTGCTGAGTTCCATAGATCATCAGGTCTAGTTTTTCTAGTTGCATTCACGAATTCAAGTGCCCTGACCAATTAGAAATTTATTCCAATTAGTTCAAAGTACCAAATTAATTTATTTATGCACCATGAAAGATTCAATTTTTTCCATCATAAACACAATACAGAAAAGGTCATCTAATACAGAGATAAAATCTTGCTCTGGTAATGTTATTTTCCTTTCAAATATGAACTCTACATGCAACGAATTTACAACCTTGGAAATGCCAATTGGAATCAGCCAATAAAATGGAATATGATTTTCCTTTGAAATATTAAATCCAACAAAAAGAGGGAGGGATGGTAAATAGTAAACATCCTTGTCAGCATAAAAATTAGAAAAAAAGTGGTGTTTTGAAAGAACTTAATGGAAGGTGAATATTATACTATTATACAAATCAAACAGCCTTGATCTGCACTTGACATTTGTTGTCCTTTCTCTAGCAAGTGTATAGAGATTAACAAATTCCACAGAAAAAGCCAATAGTGATTAAGCTAAAAATGGGGGGGGATAAGGTAGGTAATTGCACAAATAAAAAGAATTCTATTGTAAAAATGATATACATTGACACACACAAATTCAAAAAACAAACGCCTGAATATCATGCATGTTGCTTGTGTGACATACAACATCTAGTGTATGGCAGATAGCTTCAATTGCATATACTGAATCAAAACAATTGTCTGAGAATGGAATTTTCATAAATTCAACCTACAATATATAATAAAAAATTATAAACATGATAGCCGCAAGGCTAAATTATATAATTTAATCATTAAAATATATGATGTAACTTAATTAAAGCAGTAAAAGTACATCATCTAAATATAAAATCATATTCACTTAACATGATTGATCAGAGTAGAACACTAGTATAGACACAAAAATGAACCCATATGTGCTCAAAAATAGATGGACTATCACTTAAAAAGTAGAGTTAAAAAAGATTGATTCAACAGATAAACCTTCACAAAGTTGCAGATCTTGTCTAAACCCGCTTACTTCAGAGTTCAAGCTACATTACAAATATATCCATAATGATTATACTAATAGATCAATGATAGGTGAGAACAAGAAAAAAAATGACCTACTGTTCAAGAAAATTAACTAGATTCAATGATTAAACAAAATGATCAAAGGACCTGTCATCTTATCAATGCATTATGTATTCATATCACACAGTAATAATTAAACATACCTTTTCTCTAGTTATTTGGTACTAATTGTTGTTTAACCCTGTAATTGATGTCATGCTGTATAAGTACCATGAAACTTAGTCATTTGCTCAAGAGAAATGTTTCCAACACAAATAAATGCAAGATAATCAAGGAAAGGTTACATCATGAGAAATAATTTGACATGGATGTGGAAGACAAAGCAGGCAAAGAGCATCAAAATAATACATAGTTGTAACAAGCACAACCTCAATATATTTTCTCCACTAATTGCAATGTCACCACTGATCACCTCTATGTGTTTCATTGATCAATTTATGAAATTTTCAGGGTATATTAGCACAATTGATAGAAACAGCTAAAAGATAGGAATTGTCTTGTCAAGTATATAAACAACAAATTTTGCACCATTAATAGACAAACTCAATATTGATTTCCCAACGGCACCAATAAGAAGTAAAATACAAATAAGAGCTATGGCATTCAATCTCATATTGCAAGAAATCCAAGAATTTCTAAAATAGAGTAAAAATAGTAGAGGAAGAGTACGCAACAATGGAGAAGAAAAACTACAGACGATCCGTTCGTGATGAAAAGAGGGGAAGAATTTCCTTACCAATTAGTGTTACATGGTGAGTACCAAATCCAAGAGCACGGTCAGAGCAAAGCCATGTTCAAAGAAGAAAGGAAGAGGTAAACTGCAAAGATACACCAGAGAGGAAGAGGTACCACGCTCAGGCATGTGGATCCTCGGCTGTCTAAAAAAGGGGCAGTTCTTGGTAGTTCTTGAGACGATGCCATTTTTGTCCTTTTTCGAAACGCACCGTTTCGTTTTAAGCGTCTAGCATCGCTTCTCGTAGGGAATCCGTCGCCAAATGCTATTGGTAATGCGGATTGCTGTCTTGACAATCACAGAGTGCCGCCATTTTTGTTGTCCTTCTCTTCCCCGAAAACCCATCTTCTCGAGAACCAGATTCCATGGCTCGAAGCTTTATTCTGTGGCTTCATGGTCTAGGTTACTCTGGTCCTGCTAACGAATCCATTAAGACCCTTTTCACTTCTCCTGAGTTCAGAAACACCAAATGGCTTTTCCCTTTTGTGCCTTCCAATCCGGTCACTTGCAACTGCAAGTAGTCTATTGACAGCTTTCTTTTGCACTTCCAACCAGTTTTTGCTTCTTATAATGAACTTTCATTTATGTGCACTTGTTGGTTTTGACATGTTTTTTGTGATAAAGTATATAAAGCAATGTTTATTGATTACTTTATAATTCAAATTTCAAGTCACGTTATTTGTTTCAGATAATTGTTTAAGGAATGTGAAACAATTATCTCTTTTAACAATCTAAATGGTCAAAGTGCGGCTTGATCTGCTTTTGTCGACTTTAATCTTTGCGAATTCTCCCAAATTTGCATAATAGTAGTCTAAATTAGTTACTCTTATCTCGCACTTGCTTAAACAGTTGTTTAGTTATATTTCTTAGTTAGTTAGTATTACCTGACTAAGGTAAGAAACTTACCAGATAAATCCAAAGTGAAATATAATGAATATATTGCTTTGCTTCTTGTAGATGGTTCTGTAATGCCTTCATGGTTTGACATTCATGAGATTCCTGTGATTGCTGTAAGTTTAGCTTTCCTTCCTATATAATCTTGAAGGGAAATACAATAAATAGTTCAAAAATTTTGGCAACGCTTATCTTTAAAATACTCAATGCTTTTATTTATCCTGTTTCTTACATTTTTTATGTTGCAGACTACTGCTTTTAGAATGTTAATTTATAGTATATTTATCAAAATAAATTATATATTGAGTTCTACTTCTATTGTAACTTTTGTTGCAAGTTGAAAATGATGATATTGTAATGAAAATTACTGTCTGACTACTATCCTTTTAAGCATTAGCACTTATTTTATCATGACACTATTAACTAACCAAGAATCATGAAATATGCAGAGACATCTTTTCTTTGATAATGCCACATTTTATGAACTATGAACTGATATTCTCTTGAATTTTGTCTTCATTCTCTGGTGAAAATTACTAAATCATGTGATTCTGAGAGATCAACACCTGGACATGAACTTGATCATTTTTGTTATCAAAATTACTAAAAGCAAGATAGGTTGCCATTTTTGTATGCCTGGAGCCTATTATACCATTGCATGGAAAATGGGAACTACACTGTGAATCTCTACTCTGAAGTTGGAAACAAAATATGTTCAAGTGAGGAAGCTCTTGCAGATTCGACTTATGCAATGAACATCTAAACCTTCCAACTTGAGAGTGAAGCAACATCAGATTTGTCAAAGAAAGCAGCATAAGATTTGTCAAGGAAAGAAGCATTTAATGAAGCCTAATAAAGCCTCTAAAATTTTGCTGTCTAAATGTACTGAAAACTATTGTACAAGGTCCTATTAGAACAATTCAAAGATGTATTCAATATTAAATAATATATTCACAATGAAATATGGACATAAAACTTAATAAAATCATATTTTATTGATATAAAATGTCAATTACAACAGATATTACAATAGCTTCTATTACATATTATTTTAACATTCCCTATTCTTGTCATAAATATCCAGCATTCCCTACTCTGCAATTTCCTTGTTTCAGCTTCCAAAACTTTAAGGATTCTGCAATTTCATAGAATACCCAGCAATCCCTATTCTTGTTGGTATCTCCTTGAAGGATTTTGACTTTTGAATCAGAACTGGTAACCAAAACTTTGCCAGAATCTTGTGGAAGAAACTAAAATGAATAACACAATCAGTTAATCTTGATGAATGCAGAATTGAGTTGAAAACATCAGCTACCAAGCTCTGAAAGTGTCTTTAATTTACTTCAAACTTTTGTGACTTGAGATAATTTCAAGAATCATGTCAAAACTCAAAACACCATCTAGTAAAAGAAAAATTGTTGTGGGACTCCAACCATATCTGTAAATTTTAATAACAATAGACGTACTAATATGATATGCAGATAAATTCATAGCTCTCCATCCAAATAACATATGGATTTTGTGTAATTTGTACCAATGTATTCTTGTGACTTCCCAATTAGTAATGGAAATGCACAAGAATGTTCAAATTTTTTAACACCCAGTCACAGTTTATTCAGTGGGCATATAAGGGAGTATTAACACAGTTCAAAGTGAATCGTACTTATATCAGTCAATACCTACCATTTAAATCAGATTCAGAGTAAAAAAAAGAGAGCATATATTTACTGATTCACAAATTCAATGCTAGAACTAAAAACAAGAACAAGATTCAAATTTTGTTTTTAGTCATCCATCTTTTTCTTCTCCAAACTTCATTTGTCTAGTTGAGGAAGTTTAAAAGATTACTATTTTGCATACTTTCTGATGACCGCATTTTATAGGTCACTAAATTGATACAAGTATCCCTATTACACAACTCTTTCTTTTTCTTCTTCCTTTTTAAAAGAATGCTTCTTTGTTATTTGCAGTAATATGAAAGAAGGCAATATCTTAGAGATATGGACACCTTAGAAAACATACACACATCAATGGAGCATAATCAATTGCAGAAGTCTAATGAATAATATTACTTGTGACAAGAAACAAAAATTTATGAGACATACTTGTGGAAAGCCTTCTAAATTTCCCATTGACTTGCATTTTTGTCAACTCCAATGACCTAATGAAAATGAAGTATGTGCGATTAGTATATACTCCTAAACAACAATAACTAGATAAAAATGGCAGATTTTTTTTCCTGCCATCTTACTTGGTGATAGCTGGAAATACAAAATTAGCATCATTTTCACATTCGGGTATTAATCCAACTCATGTTCACTGTATCTTACCAATTATCCTTTTGCAATCAAACGAAAAACTCCAAATTCAATATCGTTCCACCCCCTATATCCTTCAAATTCTCAATCCACAATTCAAAATGAGCCTTATTAATAAATCAGAACCATTGCATCATGTCTAGAAGAATGTGACAACTTGAATCATTTTATCGACTGTATTAAAATCCATTACACCAAGATAAGATGCAGAGTAAATCATACCTTGTAGGGGTCCATAGTTTTCGCTTCCAAGCTTGCAAGGAAAGACACAAAGGTCATGAAGATTATCCATAAACTTAAATGGGTCCTCATACTCGCATCCAAGCTTCACTACGATTTTTGTTGTTCCTGTTGATATGTTTCACTGGAGAGTGAAATTTGAGGCGAAGTGTTGGATTCGGGACACAGACGAAGAAGGGAGACGGACTGTCAATGAAAGAAAGTGACAATATCCAAACAGTGTGTTTCGACTTAAGATTTAAAAAAAAAAAAAAAAAACTAGAACAACGTTGTTTCGGCTGGACAGCCGAGGACCGAGTGAAAATTGAACTGCTGAGGATCCAGTCGTCATGCTCAGAACGGTGCAACACTATAACTGGAGGCATCAACACGACGAACGACATTCTCTAGGGATTGGGTCACACGAAGAGGAAGTGAGGAGGAGGAGCAATTCAAAACGTGACAATTCGGGTTTTTTTATTTTTTATTTTTTATTTTTTGCTCTCAGGCAGATCAAAACGATGCGTTTCGATCTGAGATAAACCAAAAAAAAAAAAAAAAGGAAACGTGGTAGAACTATGGACTCACAATCATGCGAATGGTCTATATCTTCCGAAAAGTGAGGGATAGCACGCAAGGTGGACAATAAGGGATTCGATTTTGTTGTGAGCTTGTGATATTGAATTGATATTTTTTTAATAAATATAATATTTTAAATTATTAAATAATATTTATAAAAAATATAATATATCATAATATTTTAAAAAAAAAATTTTAACATAAAAAAACAAACACATAATTAATAGAGTATATTACATAAACTCCAAATATTAAATTTACAAACAATTAACACCATAAAATTATTTTATTTAAGTCATAAACATCAAGTATACATGGAGTTTTTTCATTAAATCTGTTCAAAAAATATTGTTTTTTGAAAAAAAATGTAAAGCCATTATTAGAATCATTCAATAGAATTATTCAAGTTATATACAAAGTATTCTATTAAAACTTTCATTAAAGAATTTCATCAAGTCTAATAGTGGCGAGAGTGAAAATATTATAATATAAGAATATATATATATTTGTTAGTATTTAAATATTGTCAAAATTTTTTTTATACTTTTAAAATTTATTGTCAAATGTGTTTTCAAATTTTAAGTATACTACCAAATATATATATCTAAAGTTAGTGTGGATTAAGATTTTATTTTTATCTAATATTTTAATATCACATCAAATGTCATGTCATTATTTTTTTTTTAATAATTTAAACTTTTTTAGATTAAGAGACAAAATTGATTGTAATTTAAAATTTTAAAAATAAAATTGACCACAAAAAACTTTTAGGGACAAACTTAAAAATTGATGTAAAGTTTAAGAATATAAAAAATATTTTTGTCTTAAATGAAAGAGTAGAATAAATGATGGATAAAACTGTTAAAATAGGTTGGCCTAGCTCAACTCGCTCCAAGTCCATTTTGGCCCAGCTTATAATGAACTGGGTCGGGCTAGCTCATTTTTAAAATGAGGCACTATTTATTTAGCCTAACTCAGTCCAACCTTATTGTTTATTTTTTTACTATTATTTATTTTTCATTATTATTGTACTAATTTTTATTAAAACTTTTTTACTATGATATTTATGTTCATTTACAATTCAAAATAATAATATATATTAATAAAATATAAATTAAAGTAATTAGATAAATTAAATAAAAAAATATATCATTTGAATTAAATATAAAGTTATGTCACTAATTTGCTATATAAATATTTAAAATAATATAAAAATTAAAAAAAAAATTAGCTAGCTTGATTTGGCCCAACCCAATTCATTTTAGTTCACTTTATTTTAGAGCTGAGTCCAGCGAGTCTATTTTTATATTGGCTAAAAATTATTTACCATGAACTTGAACTCTATGAAACATAACTCTTTGCTAAATTATTCTTTGTGTGATATTTATTTTTATTTATAATTTAAAATAATAAGTTATATTAATAAAATATATGTAAAAGTAATTAAATTTAAAAAAAAAATAATACCATTTGAATTATGCAATTAATTTTTTTGTACAAAAAAGCATCTAAACTTTTTTAAAATATTAGAAAAAACTAAATATTAATTTTCTTTTAAAAAAATGGGCTAACACTGAATTGACCTCACCCTACTTCTATTTGGCTTTATTAACTTTTACGTGCAACGATCGGCCTGTGCTATCTAAATTTCGAAATTAACGTAATCTCGTAACTGATGTCTCAATTGTTGTTGAAGCTTTTAACACGAACGATTCATCATCAAATGAATCATGTGTGTCCTTTATAGGAAAAATTCTTTATAACCGTAGCTATTGTGCCATTTCATTAAGCAATAATATCAATATTTTAAAAATAAATCAATTAGTAAATTAATATTTTTTAATTTTTTTTAACAATAAATATATTAACTAATAAAATTTAATTAAAAAATTTTTAATGTATAATTTGAACCTTCTAGTTGAAAATAAAAAATTAAATAAATATCATTCATAAATATATCACACTTGCAGTGAGGTATAAACGTGCGGATATACTTCATATATTGAAACTATAAATTCATGCATAAATTTTGGGTAAAGCTCTCCCATTTGAAATATTTCTATATAAAAGATTTAAAGTTAAATTGTTGCATGACAAAAAATACAATACCTATTATATCAATCAACTATCCATTAATTATTTTATAATAGATAAAATTATGTTGATCAAAATTATCTTTTTATCTCTTAATTTTTTTATCAAAATAATATTTATTAATTGATGAAATTTATTTCTCTAATTAAAATGAGATATATATATATATCACCAATGATAGAGACATATATAAAACTTACCTAAAATTACTCTTATAAGAAGCATAATATTTCTATATAAGATTCAGAGCTAAACCCTTGCCTAAAAGGAGTATGTTCCAATTTTATGAGATGTCCTCGAAGGGACTTTGCCTAACAAGAATTAAGTACCTACAAAGTCAATCAAACATCCATTGGTTATTTTATGCTAAGAAAAATAAAATTGTGTTAGCCAAAAACAAGTTTTTGTCTCTTAATTTTGTATGTCATTTTAATTTTATTCTTTATTTTTACTAATTGATATAATTTCTTTCTTTCACTAAAAATTATCCATATATCATTAATGATAGAGTCATATATAAAATCCATAGAAAATTATTCTTGTCAAAATTTAGTTAAGCTAGCAAAAGATTTTAGATGAGACAAAAATGATCATTAAATCAATCTTCATATAACTTTGAAAATTTTCAAAGATTTTAATGTTTGGGTTTTAAATAACTAAAGAAGAATTTCAAAACATTTTTTAAAACTTGACTTTATCTAAAATTCAATTATGTTTGGGTTAGTGTAATTTGTCTAACATTTGTAATAAGTATATTTTTATATATAATATGATTATTAGAATAGTTTATTTTATTTTATTAATTAAATAAATAACATATTTTAAGTTAATTTTTATTCAATATTATTATGATATATAATTACAAATTTTTTATTAAATATATTATTTTATTTAAGACAAACAGAATATATAAGTTAACAAACACTACCTCTTTTTTACGATTTTCTCAAATCAAATAATGTGACCGATATAACAAGTTTTATATATACATATCAACAACAAATTGTTGTAACAAATGACCAGCTAATAAAAATTGTTGACTTTATTAAGCATACACTCTCTAAAATTTTGATAATCACAAATACATTAAAGGATTTTTCAAGTAAACGTCAAAGTCCAATTGCTCACCAACAAGTACGAAGAAGCACACAACTTTGGTTAGGTGCTTAGGACTAAATTATAAAGGTAAAATAGAAACTTGAGCTAAAAAACTTTTAAAAAGCTCTTAAAATTTCTCTTCTACTCAAATCTCAAAAGAGTTGGTAGCTTTCAAATCAATTTTTCTCTTAAAAGTCATTTTCCTAAGCTACCAGTTGACTACTAGGCATCTAGCAATTAATCAATAGCCTACAGTGAGCTAACGGTCAACTATTAGAATATTAGAAGCTGATTTCTTGCCCTGGGCAAAATCGAATAGAAGGCTAAGAAAAATCAATTGATTGTTAGTTGTCCAACAATCGACTACTAAAAGTCAGTACTTGAAAAAATTTGAATTAAGAATACGATAGTCAATTGCCAAGGTATGGAATAGTACAATAAAAGTACATATGACTCTTTTTCAGAAGATATGCAAAAAATTAATGCCAAACAGATATCTCTGGAAAGAATCTATAAATATAGGCTTTGGGAAGTCTGAAAATATCAAGATAAAAGCTGAATTTGAATTTTTAATTTTTTTTAGCTTTATTTTTCTAACTTGCGTGTAGTGCTAATTTATTTGTATCATTTATTCTAAAAGAGACATTTTGTTCTAAAATATCTTCTTCTTCTTCTACAAAGGAAGGATGTGAAAATCTGAAGAAAATATTTTCCTTGAGTTTATTGAGAAAGAGAAGTGCTGAGAGTTGTTTGTAGTAGTTCACAAATGTCCATTCATAACGTGTGTTGATTAGTGAAAATCACAAACTTTTTTGGGAGACTAGATGTAAGCTTTCTTGGATAAGTTGAACCAACATAAACATTTGTATCCTTTACATTACTGCACTTTTATTTTATCACTTTAAATTTCAGCAACTTTAAATTCCAACACTTTATATAGCTATAACTTGTTTTACTGTGTTGTGCTATGTTTTAGTGTTTAATCTGATCTTTTTTCATTCTAGATTGGTTCTCTGTGATTTAAAGTTTTGTAAACTTCATTCAAGGAATTTAAAACAAAGTTTTATTGGTTTAAAATTTATTAACTTCCAAAATGTCAAAAAAAATTTAAACATCTAATTCACCTCCTCTTGAGTGCTAGTCATTTCTAACAAAAATATTGATTGATGTGATTCTTTAATATTCATGACAAGATATTTTCTTTTTTTATCCATCAAGAACACCTATTTCAAAATTTACATCACAATATCTTAATTAGTATGATAATAACTATTAAAAATTAATTTTATAACATAATATTTTGTATTTTAAAATAAAATAAATTAATTATCAAGGTTCATAAAAAAATAATCCTTTTGATTCTTTGAGGAATGTCTAAATCGAAGCGGCATTTACATTTCTCATCTATTCAAGAGTGAAAGAGGAGCAATGGAAGAAGAAGATGGAGCTGCTTAATTCTTAAAGTTAGGGGTGTGCAAATACAATCGATTTTCAAAATGTGTAGACCTTGTTAGTTTTGTTTTTAGCCAATTTGGTTCAATTTTAAGGTCGATTTGGTTTGGTTTTGAAGTTGGTTTGGTTTTATGTGAACTTGATGTTTCCATTTTAGAATATATTAAACAAAACTCTGACTTTTTTTACATGTTTTATAAATTTATAAAGTCTAAAATAATAATTTTAAAAAATAGTTTTAAGAGGTTCAAAACTAAAACTATAATATTATACTAAATAATCAATCCTAAATTTTTAATCAAGATTCTAATAGTATTAATAACCAATAAAACGATTAGAACTAATTAATTATGTGGTTGCAGACTCTATCATCGTTTCTGGCTTTTGTATTATGGCTTTAACAAGGATGTATCACAATTTATTCTTATGGTTAATTATACTCTGAATATAGATCTAAATTTATATCCTACTAAATTTAAATTAACTTTTTTTTTAATTTCTAAAAATGGTATTAGAGCCTGGTTAGATGTTTTTGCATGACTTTACAAACTGAATCTAAATCTATATGTTTATACTGTAGCATGCTTGACCATTCGTATGCTTCCGTATTCTAAATCTAAATCTAAATTATGGTTGAGTCCCTAGCAGTGCAATTTTTTTGTATAAAAGCATACTTAGTAATTTTTTTTATGAATGTATATTTTGGCAAGAAGACGCATTATAAATTGAGAAAACGTGAACCTTTTTTTTGTGAATTTAGTATCTATTTACTTGTATTTTTTTGTGAACGTTGTGATTCGTTTCTCTTTCCTCTTTTTTCTTCAAATTTTGGTGATTCGTGTTAATCCTCTTCTGAATCATTTTTGCAAATTTGAAATCATAGGAAAGCTTACCATCGAGAATGTGGTAGAATCGCTATTGAAATGGCAGCAAAAGATGCCAAAAATCACTTGTAATTGGTGGGTTTCACACAAGATTTGGTGAACCTTGGTTTAATCATTTTTTGAACCAATCTTGCAATTATGAAATCATGGGAATGCTTCCCGTTGAGAATATGGAAAAATCACGGTTGAAATAGTGGTGATAGATGCCAGAAAACAGCACAACCTACAGGGTCATATGGTGAGTTCGTAACCAGGTCAGTTTGACCTGTCGAAAGGTTAACTTAAGCCCACGACAGATATGAAACGATGTTGTTTCAGGGCACATGGTAAAAATTTTGAAATGGGAAAATGACGTCATTTTGTTAGGTGAAAAATCCACAAAAGTGGGCACGCCAGGTCTCAAACGTGAAACATTTAGTTTTGCCGCGTCATCCTCGAGTATTGAGGCAATGCCCCATACTGAGATTTATTTGTGTTGAAAATAATTTATAGTATTAGTTTATTTATTTTAATTTGATTATTGACTAATTAAATTATTTATAGTAGTAGTTTATTTATTTTAATTTGATTATTGACTAATTAAATTTTTTAATATTTAATGATTAAATTAAATTTCTTTCAGGGAGAATGTTGGTCATTTTTCATAAATTTAATTTTAGGACCAAAATTAAATATTCTACATCTAGTGATTGTGAGTTCACCTATCGTGGATCCAATTACTATGATGTTTGTGATTAAAATTTTTATAGTAATTAATATAAATTTATTAATTAATTCTCCTTGAATTAATTAGAATAAATAAAATTTTATATTATATTAATAATATACATACCCTATCATGTGAAAAAATTATTGTAATTTTGAAAACTTAAGGCTTAAAATTTTAACTGGTTAGAAGCCTTGATGCTTAGAAAATATTATGTATCCTATCGATGCAAATATTATCAAAAGCATTTGTTTGTTATTTCCTATTCGAGCTAAATTAATATGAGTTTTCTTAGTTTATTATAATATGCGACCCTTAAATGGGATTATAATAAAAAATCTTGATATTAATAGTTGTATGAAGTTGAGTTTTGTGAGAAAACCTTGTTTGAATAATTATGTTGACTGGACATAATTAATGTTTCCTGATTTTGTTTTCTTAGTTTCTCTGATCCAGCAGCTGTCTTCAGTGAAAACTCTGAATGGGACTAACTATAATGATAAAAAAGAGTCCCTAGATTTGTACCTAATCATCACTAAGGAAGATTTGACTTTTAAGAAATAGAAGCTTGCTAATTTAACTGACAATTCTCTAACTATCGAAAGGGCCCATCATAAACAGTGGCATGATTCAAAAAAGATCTGTTTGAATGTTATGAAGTATACTATTGATAAGACCATTAGCCAGAGCATCCCAAATAAAGAATTAGCTTCAGAATATTTAAAGGCTATTTCAGAAAAATTTAAGAAGTTTGAAAAGATCCAGAAAGCCTACTATATTTTTCTCCTTGACACTTATTACTATGATGGAGTATTTAGAGTCAAGGAACATATTATGAAGCTTATCAATTATTACAACAAGCTAAAATCCTATGGAGTGGATTTGGGGGAGAGTTACCTTGTTTATTGAGTTTTATAGTCCCTTCCTACTGAGTATAGGGTACTTTGTACTACATAAAACTCTCAAGAAGCAGAATGGTCTATTGACCAGATGATATTTAGTGTGAATCAAGAAGAAGAGTTAATTAAGAAATCTGCTTCCCATCCACAATCTATTAATTATTTCTCTCAAGGTTCAAGCTAGCTGCAAGGTTGGAAAGGGTAATCATAAGGGAAAGAAGATTGAGTATCAGAGTAGTGGTAAGAAATATTTTGGGTCTAACAAAAGTGGGCACTAAAATAAGGGCCAAAAGAAGAAATTCTTTAAAAGGGAATGTCACTACTATAAGAAGTGTGGTCACAGAATATCTAACTACTTTAAGTTAAGGAATATGCGTGAGAAAGAAGGTAATTCTGATAAATTTGCCCATCTAGCTCTACTTTTTTTTAATCTAATACCTTTGAAATATCATGTGATTCTTGATGGTTAGACTCTAGAGCAACTATTCATGTAACAAACTCTTTACAGGGTCTCAGAAACAAGAGGGAACCAAGTGAAAGAGATAAGACTATTATTAGAGTTGAAGGAAGCTTAATTGTAGTTGAAAGCATAGGGACTATTAGTTTGAATTTGCATTCTGGACATTGTTTAATTTTGGACAATGTTGTTTATGTACCTTGTCTAGGAGGAATTTAGTTTTAAGTTATGTGTTGGACATGTATGGTTATTTCTTTTGGCAAAAAAATGGAAAAATTGACATTTATTTTAATTCAATTGTTGTTGGGATTGCTTCCATGGTTAATAGATTATATTTATTGAAGGTGAATTTTTATATAGATATCCCTTCCTTTGCATTTTCTAATGTTGCTGTGGGACACAAGCATCCCAGAATTGATGAAAATTTATCCATGTTATGGCACTAATGCTTGGGCCACATTTCCAAAGAAAGACCGAAAAGAATGGTCAAGAAAAAGGTGTTAGAAAACTTGGATTTCTTTGATTTTGAAGCCTGTATTGATTGTATTAAGGAAAAACTTACTGTTAGAGGTAGGACAAAATGGGCAAATAAGTCTAGTAACATACTGAATTTGATTCACATGGGCATTAGTGGACCCATCACTCCTGCAACTATTGGTGGATTCAAATATTTCATCACCTTCATTGATGATCACTCTAAATTTGGGTGGATAAATCTATTACATGAGAAGTCTAAATCATTAAATTCTTTCAAATTCTTCAAAGAAATTATTGAGTTGAAGACTGGTAAAGCTATTAAATTCATGATATTAGATAGAGGTGGTGAGTATTATGGCAGATATACTGAGACTGGTATAAATGCTGGTCCTTTTGCTTCATTCTTACAGGAACATGGTATTGAAGCTTAATATAACATGCCAGACACCCCTCAACAAAATGGAGTTACTGAAAGGCGAAATCACACATTAATAGATATGGTAAAGAGCATAATGAATTATTCCTCTCTGACAGAATGCTTTTGGGGTAATGCCTTGATAACAATTGTATATATCTTGAATTAGGTCCTTAGTAAATCTATGCCAAAGACTCCATATGAACTATTTATTGGCAAAAGACCCAACATGAAACATTTGTGTATGGGGTTGTAAGGTAGAAGTGAGACTATATAATCCAGAACTCAAGAAACTAAATTCAAGAACTATTAGTGGTTTCTTCATTGGGTACTATGTTGGTTCTAGAGGTTGCAGTTTTTATTACCCTTCTCACACTTCCAGAGTCATTGAATCTGACAAAGTAGTTTTTTTTAAGATGACTTGGATATGGGGAGAAATGCACCAAGAACCATTGACTTGCATGATGAATTTACTAATCTTCCTCTTTCGACCTTACCAATTCCATCCACTAAAAGGATTGATGGTGTTGCTGAAAATTCAAATGCCACGCCTATCATAGACTTTCAGGAACATGATGTGGAGTTGAGACGATCTCAGAGAATTCGTAAACTTGCTATTCCAGATAATTTTGTGGTTAATCTGCAAGAATGTGAATCCAATGTTACAGATGGCACAGATCCTATTTCCTATAGTGAGGTAATAGCAAGTTTTAATTCCTATGAATGGTTAAAAGCCATGAATGAAGAGATTGCCTCTATGTATCATAACCATATTTGGGAATTTATTGAATTACCAGAGGGACATAAGCCAATTGGTTGTAAATGGGTCCTTAAGACCAAGCGAACAACTGATGGTGAGATAGAAAGGTATAAATCCAAACTTGTAGGTAAAGGCTACTATCAGAAGGAGGGCATTGATTACACAGATACTCTTTTTGCAGTGTCTACGAAGGATGCCTTCAGAGTTATCATGGCTCTTGTTGCACAGCTTGACCTTGAACTTCACCATATGGATGTCAAGACCATTTTCTTGAATGGAAACTTGTCTAAAAATGTATACATGACTCAGCCAGATGGATTTATCAAGGTAAAGAAGGAACATCTTGTGTGCAAGTTAAATCAATCTATTTATGGGCTGAAACAAGCTTTTAGATAGTGGTACTTGAAATTCTATTGGTTATCATCTTACTTGGCTTTGTTGAGAATGTTTTCGATTAGTGCATCTATCAGAAATTCAATGGAAACAATTTTATAATTTTGGTTCTCTATGTTGATGATATCCTATTAGCCAGTAACTCAGTAAATTTTTTGAATGAGACTAAACACATGCTATTATGCCACTTTGAAATGAAAGATCTGGGTGAAGCTTCATTTGTTTTAGGTATCCAGATCCATCGTGAAAGATCTTGTGGTATATTGAGTTTGTATCAGGCAAGTTACATTGACAAAATACTGAAGAAATTTAACATGTACTCTTACAATGCTTGTGCTACACTTGTCCAAAAAGGTGAGAAATTATGTAAATCTCCTCAGAATGATGATGAGGGGACTACAATGGATAAAATTCCATATGCTTTTTCAGTTGGTAGCTTTATGTATGCTCAAGTATGTACACGTCCAGACATTGCTTTTACGATTAGTGTGCTTGGTAGATACCTAAGCGACCCTAGTTATGACCATTGGAAAGCTGCTAAGAAAGTTATGAGATACCTTCAGGGTAAGAAATATCATATATTGACTTATAGAAAGTTTGATCCTTTTGAGATTGTTGGCTATTTAGATTCAGATTATGCATTTTACATTGATGATTGTAAGTCTACTTTTGGATATATCTTTATAATGTCTAGAGGAGTTGTTTCATGAAAAAGTGTCAAGCAATTTGTTACAGTTACGTCAACTATGGAAGTAGAATATGTCACTTGTTATGAGGCCACTCGCCAGGTATATGGTTGAGAAACCTGATATCTGACATGTATCTTGTTGATTTTATATCACATCCTCTAACCATATATTGCGACAGTTCTTCTGCTGTGTGATTTCCTGAAAATTATAAGAGCTCCAGTCGTATTAAATATTTTGATGTTAAGTTCTTATTTGTTAGAGAAAAGATTGTTGAATCTCAGAGTCGTTTAGTTCACATTTTTTGTGAACATATACTGGCGGATTCATTGACTAAAAGCTTGCACGTAGTAGTATTTAAAAATCATATAATTCATATGGGTTTGATTAAATCTTTGATGTAGTCTTAGTTTAATAGGAGTTTGGATTGATGAGTTTTGATGTATATATTACGTATTCCATTCATTTAGATATTAACACTTTTATATCACTAATTTCTCTATCAGATTTAGTGATTTTGTGTTATTTCATTTTTCTAAACTTGGTATTATGAATAGATTTGTTTTATGTATATCATCTTAGCTATACATTGATTATTGATCAGTTTAATCACTTGCTAGCTCATTTGGGTAGAGAATTCAACCAAAGCCTTATATTGGTTAATAATCATCCTATCAGACTGTTGACGAAAATAAAAGAGAGAGTATTTTCTATGATTATATTAATATTTAAATAATATTATTCAAGTGAGAGATTGTAAGATTAATTAATTAATTATTAGATTAATTTAATTAATTTATAGATAATGTTAATTAAATATTAATATTATATTATTATAATTATAATTTAAATTTTAAATTTTAAGATAGAATATTTTTTGAATATTTTTACTAGAGATTATTAGTAATTAAAATTATTACATCTAAAATTTTAATTTAAAAATTAATCTATCTATATTGTCAAAAATTTTCTTATTCTCTCTGTCGTCTATCATTTTTTTTGAAATATAAAGTAATTATAGTTACAAACCTTATCACCGTTTCTAGCTTTAATTTAGATTAAGTTTTTTTTAATTTATGCATCAAAGTCAACTGATGGTGCTAGTAAGGGCGACCCCGACGTTGCTGGTTATGACGCACTGTTGAGAGATCAAGATGGCATGTGGATTAAAGGGTGTAGTAGGAACATAGGCTGGTGCTCGGCCTTCTCAGTTAAAATTTGGGGCTCAATTCTTGGGTTAAAAATGGCCTGGGACTCAAGAGTTTCGAAAGATTATACTTGAGATGGACTCACTTGTCTTGGTCACAAAGCTCTCAAAACGAGAAAGCATTCCAGGTATTGAACCCAACTTGATGAAGAATTTTGGAGAATTAATCAGCAGAGATTGGAGAGCAACGGTGATGCATACGCTTCACGAAGGGAATAAGTGTGCCAATATTCTTGCAAACTATGGCATATCCTTAGATTTTGGCAGCCACGACTGGTTCGAGCCCCCATCCATCCTTAAGCTCGCTCTAACGTACGACGCCATGGGTGTCTTCGTTCCCGAGGCTCCTCCCTGAGTTTTTCTCTTTTTGTGTTTTTCTATTTTTGTGCTTCTCTATTTTGGAATTACGAAGTAATTGTTTTATTAATTTTTAAAATGTTTAAATTCAAAACTCTATTTAATGTAAAATAAAATTTGAAGATAATCAAGTTTAATACGAACCCTATTTAACATTGTCAAACAAGTTTGTCTGATCCGTTACTACCTCATAGCTACTTAAACAATATTCTAAGTTATTTTGCGGATTCATAAGCAAGGTTAAGTACTCATAATAGAAATAGTTAATATTTAATAATCTAACATACATTTTTCATTTATACAGTACGTAAATAGGATGGCATTTAAATACACACACACACACTCAAAAGAGTTGATTGATAAAAAGAGATAGTATCTTTTCTTAGCAATATAGGTTTGATGTTTTTAAAACAATTAATACTCTGAAACTAAATTTTAAATACGCCACCAAAGTGAGGAGTGAGCTGTTACATATAGTATTTTTCAATAATAGAAAACCTAAAAGACATAACAAGAACCAATGAAGACAAAAAGATTGAACAAATATAAGACGATGGTGGCCATATGACCCAAACTTAATTTCACATCCTCTTGGCAGAATAGCTGGGTCTTACATATACCAAAAATATGCCATATAATATATTCTTTACTTAATAAATGCACATAATAATTCTTAAAATTCCATCTGCAAGTTTCTTGTTTATAATACCTATAAATAAACTTGATTACCTTGGCCTAAACAAAGAATTCTATCTACCATATTGATACTCAGAGGAAAATGAAACAAGATTAGTAGTATCACGATACTCCTCTCCAGTTATTGTAGGACAAAATATGAAAGGCTTTGGTGGTATGTGGAGCTGTTCTAAGCTCCCTTCTAACATCTCAATCACCCTATTCATGGGAGGCCTATCTGATGGGTTTGTCTGAATGCACCACAATCCCACTATAATCATTTTCTTTGCAATTTCTTTCTCCTCTGCAGTCATGGAGCCATACAGTGCTACATTGTTGTCCAACTCAATCTGCTTGTATACCCAATGAGGAAAATATGTATCACTTGAATCACTCAGTTCTCTGTTGAAATTCTGTCTTCCCCCAACCATTTCCAAAACCAACATTCCATAACTATACACATCAGACTTATGTGAGACTCCTCCGAAGTTTCTGTTCAATACTTCTGGAGCTATATACCCATATGTCCCTCTGGCATCCAACATTGAGACAATACTGTGTGTTTTTGAGCAGAGCTTAGCCATCCCAAAATCAGAGATTTTTGGGCAAAAGTTTTTATCCAAAAGGATATTGTTTGGTTTTATGTCGAAATGTAGAATCCTAGTGGTGCAACCCCTATGCAAGTATTCCAGCCCTTTAGCTATCCCTTCTGCAATTTGGTGCAATCTTTCCCAACTCAATGGTGGATTTGTGTCAAGTTCTGTCTGGTATATGAACTTTTCAAGTGATCCATTGGGCATAAGTTCATAGACAAGTGCTTTTTTGTGGGTTTCAAAACAAAAACCAAGGAGAGTGACAATATTTACATGGGAAGTCCTACTGATACTCAAAACCTCATTGATAAATTCTTCACCATTTCCCTTGGATGCATGCAATACCTTCACAGCCACAGGACAATTATTGGCTGTATTTCCTTTGAATACACTACCATAACCTCCTTCTCCCAATTTGACTTGGAAAGAATTGGTCATTTTCTTGATTTCTGAGAATGTATATCTTTCTATGGTGAGAGGTCCATGGTTTCTGATGAAGGCCTCAATGTCTTGATCATTCTTTGTCATCTTCCAAATTTTTTCTGACAGAATTAATGACAATTTACGTCTTAAACAAAAGATAATGATGCATATCAGCAAAGCTCCAATTCCTCCAGCTATTAAACCTGTCAACGAAAATAGAACACAATTCAGGTGATGTAGTTTTTATCACGACCTCCCCCCACAAAAATGTGAGAGGGCAATATTTGGTTTATTTTCTGCATAACTAATACTACTTTGAATGTCTAGTCATATATAATCATTTTCTGATTGTCCCCCTAGTATGCTTCTTTAAAGTTCTTTTTTAAATCATTACATGATCATTCCGTGTTTATATATATATATATATATATATATATATATATATGAAAGAAGAAAATGACGTGAGATATAGTTTGAGAGATATCGTACCAGTTGTTAGCTTTGACAAACGGGTCCGCATGCTTCTGCCTGCAGTATTCCGGTCATTGACAATATTGCAGACATATTTCAGTTTGAGATCAAGAAAGAAGAAGTAACATGTTTGTAACAACAATTCACAATCAATCAATAAATAAGCCCAAAAAAAAAAAAAAAGGAAAAAGGAGCTATAGTAACGGCTAGAATCAATATGCTTTACTTACAACTATTGCAAGCATATTGTAAAGAAGAGTAAGTTATGAAAATATTGCAGCTATATTTCAGTTTCAAGAAAGAAAGAGCAAAGCATGTTCTATAACAATAAAAAACAATAACTATTCAATCAAGAAACAACCCAGACTAGCATACCAGCGCAACTATTGCTTCGTACACTGCCATCCTTGCAGAAGCACAGTGTCTCCTTTGTGTTACTGCTGTAGCCACAAAACCCATCAGAAGCCTCACACTCATGACAGCTCTTAGGCGTTTGCCAATCAAGCACAAACCCTTTATTCAAGGCTCCTACAAACTCCTTCATCAACCCTTCACTCGTAATCTGATCCTTCATCACCGCCACTGAAACTCTCTGGCCACAATTCTTGGACCAATCAAAACCGCTAGTCTCATCGCCCGCCACAAACACAAATGACTCATTCACACCAGAAGTCAAACACCTTATGGGCGACGCATCGGAGGGGTGAGAACTGCAATTATAGTAAAAGTTAAGGTCCAAATTCAAAGGGGAGTGAGAGAGGGGTAAATTACCCAGGGGGAAATTGTGGAGTGCCCTTGGACATGTCTGGTTTGCAGTGTCAAAATCAACGAGGTGAATGGTATGATTATCATAGTCTATGTTTGTCACAAAGTAGTATAAGCCAGGAGGTGGAGCAAAGGTGAGGTAGCCGTCGTTGCAGATGAGCCCAAATTCTTGGTAACCACAGTATTGATGAGGAGGGGATCCTTCGGAGAGCCAAAAGGGGGATCTGATTTGAGGCCCATGGGGGCATTTGTACGTGGGACAGATTGTTGAGGAGGGAGTAGAGTTGGTGTCAGAGGAATTGACGAAGAAGGGAAACAGAGGAACAAGAAAGCATACGAGTTTGAGTTTGAGCATTAGGAAATGTTTGTTGTTGTTGGAGGGAAGGAAGAAGGGATGGATGGACGATTCAGAGTACGGAAGAAGAAGTGAGTTTGATTGCTTATGAAGAAGCAAAGATTTTGTACACCGGAGATGTTGGGACACCTCGTAATTTCCTTGATTGTTTTGCAAGTCTCACAGTTTTTTTAATCTTTCTTTAAAAAAATCAGTCCACTTTGCGAGGGGATTATAGAAGTGAGAATTGTCAATGGCATGGGTCAGCCCCTTGGAAGTGGGACGCGCAAAATAATAATACTTAGAAATTTCTTCCATCTTTCGTTAATTTTTAGTCTTCACATCACATTCACACTAATGTTATAGTGATGTTGAAATATTTGGTTATGGTTGAATTTTTTCCAAAATTAAATCAAATTTATATAATTAAATATTGAAATAATTGTACTTTAACGAATTTGATTCCATTGTAAAATTAGTTCGATTCTATTTTAAAATTAATTAATTTTTTATTTTGATATATATTAAATAAAATTTATTTATTTATTTATTTATTTTATACATTTAAAAATAAAAAAATTCAAAAAAATAATTTTAATAAATTCAAAATTATAATATTATCTAATAAAATCCTATAAAATATTCCTATTTTTTAAAGTATATCTGTCTTTTTAACTACAAAATCAATTTTAAAATTAATTAAATTAAAAAACTCTTCCCAAATTATTTATTTCCCATATTTGTGATGTGATGAAGCAAATCCGTCTGGACGAGAGATAGATTACACAGTAGGGTATATATATTTTTTAATACATGATATCTAATTTATCTTCGCAAGAGATGAATTAGATAATGTAACTTTTATTTTTAATATATTTGACTGGAATTTGTCCCATATTGAGACGGACTCCACAGTGTGTACTGACACATGCAATTGGTCGAGATCGCAATTGCAAGTAAATTTTAAGGATTTGCCTCAGGCAATTATAATGAAATATGTATTTTTTAAAATTATATTATATATTTTAATAATTAGAAAATAATATATATTATTAATATGTAATAATAAATAATGAACTAAAAATTAAAGTATAAAATTATTATTACAAAATAATAAATATAGGTAAAATTATAAAGTGATATTTATGAGTTGTACATGATTGTTAAATAATTTTTAAAAAATTAAAAATATTTACTCTAAGTTTTGCCTCCTAATGTAATGTCTTCTAATTAAAAAAAATACTTCTAATCTATTAATTTCATTTAATTTGAGTTTGAGTTTGATATTAAAGAAATGAATTTGAATATAAGATCTTTTGTTTTTGGTCAATTTTTATATTTTTAGGTTTGGGAAGGTTAATATCATACTCAAACATAGATTTATTTTATATATATATTATTTAAATATTATTTTTTATTATAAAAAAATATATTTAATTTATTATGTTAGAACAAATATATATACATATATATAAATTATATAAATTATTTTATTTAATTTTTTCAATAAAAATGACTGTTAATATATTCTTATAATTATTTATAAATAATAAATAATAAGTAATAACTATATAAAATAATTAAAAAATATTTTATAATTTTTACTATTGATATATATATCAATTTTAACTGAATTAATTTTTCTATTTTAAAAACCAAACTAACCTCTTTTAGTTTTATTCAATTTATAATTAATTTGATAGTACTTTAAATATAATTTTCTTTAGTAAAAAAATACATGTAAAAAATAAAAAATAATTTTTTTACTCAACAACATTTGTGTTTTTACTTTGTATGAGCTTTGAATTTTAACTTTTATTTTTTAATAATTGATATAATGTTTTTCTCTCTAAAGTTGTTAGTCACTTAAGTGAAATTATTCTAATTAAAACATGTCTACACAAGAATTTAAATTCTTTGTAATATTGCATATAATGCAATACAAGAAAAAAAAAAACAGAGATAAATTAATAACATATGTGTTTTTTAATCTCTCACTTATAATTGACATTGAGAGAATCCAAATTCCAAACCCCTAAACAAGTAAAATATGACTATACTACTAATAAAATATATAATAGTCTTAAGAGAAGAAATTACATCATCGTTTAATAAAAATAAGAGAATTTTTCTTTAAAAAGAAAAAAGAGATGACACGTTTTGCTTGACTTTTTAACATGAAAAAGTGATGTAGAGATGCCTTTTGAAATTAAACTAAGATAATTTTGGTCGAGAATTTTTTTTTATAAAGCACATATTTCAATACAAAAAACGTTGATTGTATCCACTATGTTTTTTAGTACTTGAAATATGATATTTAAAATTTTTACTAATTGTTATTTATACTAAATATAGGGCTTTGGACTTCTTTGATCTCTAATTAAGAAAGAGCAGTTAAAATCAACACATGAACAAAAGTATAAAGTTATTTAATGTTATTTACATTTTTTATTTTTTATTTCTTAAAAAGTTTATTTATCATTTTTATATCTTAATTATTAGCTTCTCCAATTACAAAATGATAAATGACTTTTTCTTTTATAACTTATCACTTTATAATTAGAGTTTTTTAAAAAATTATTTATTTATTTATTTTTATCAAAGAACATTACAAAAAATTAATTTGATGAAAAGTGTTGTAAACAGATGGTTTCTTGTATTTATTATTTATTTTCTTCGTGTTTTAAATGAGATAATTGACATTTATATTAATAGTTATATGTTTCAAATTAATATATAGTTATATTGATAGGTTTTTTTGAATTATCATTTAAACATAATAATTTTTTTTATTCGTTATAATATTATTTAGATATCTATATAATTAATATGGAGATAAAATTATTTTAAAAATATAAAATACAAAATTTTAATTTTTCAAAAACCAAAAGTTTTACTTGTAGGTGGGAACAAGGCCACAAGGGTTGGAATAGTTTGTTCGTGTTTCCCAAGTCCAATATTCAATACTTGCCACATGTATGAATCCATTTTTTAGTAATCAAATCATGAAAACTTACCATGAAAGTTGAGAATATAAATTCATTCACGTTTAATATTAAATAATATTTTAAATAAAATTATTTTAATAAAAAATATTTATAAAAAAATTAAAAACATAATCATCCAAACTTAATATAAATATTACTAATTTAAAAAATATTTTTATTAATAATATATGTAAATAAATAAAATAATATTAACATAATACTTTTTAAATTAATTTTAAACAAATATTTTAAATCATAAAAAATAAGAGCAGAATTAAATAAATATTTATATAGATTCTTTTTCTCAAAAACGATTATGGCTTTTTTTTTTTGTAAAGTCAAATATAACAACAATAAATATTAAAGTTCTGTTTAATAGGTAGATATATATTTTTTCATCATGAAATTAATTATTAATTAGTAGTGGCATCAGTTTGAGATTTTAACTATTTGACTAATCGAATGATATTGAATAGTTAAAAAAAATCTAATCAATTAAAAACTTGTAATATTAATTAATTCAATCCAAATTGACAACAGTTAATTTAAATTATAATAGATTGATTTTTAATAGAAAAAACTATAAATTATGAAAAGAAATTTTAACTTTAATATTTTTTTTTCAATTTCATATATCTCAATTTCATGCATATATAAAAAATAAAGGTGCATATTTCTTTATTTTTATGCATATATCTTCATAAGAAAAAAGATAAAGAAGAAGAATACCCCACCTAAAATCGAAGATGGTATATAAGCACGATGAAATGACGAAGGGAGCATGACAGAACGCTGAGCAATGAACACGATGGAACGTCACTAGTTTGGTGTTTGTGTCTTTGTTGTAAAGAAAAGGATTAGGGTTTATTTGTTTAATGTTTTAATTTTTTTAATATATTTAAGTTTTCATTAATATATAAAATATAATAAAAAAATAAAAATTATATTCATTTAATCAATTATATTGGTTCAATTCAAATGAAAATTAATATAATTTAATAATGACTTAATTAATTTTAAAATTTTTTTAACTAATTAATTCAATCAAATAATCTATTTAATATTAAAAAGAATTGAGTAAAATAAAAAAATTAGTCTGTGACAAATTTTAATTTAAATTTTTATTAAAAAATTTTTATATTTAATATTTGATTGTATTTTAAATAAAGAGAGATAAGAAACCAAAAAAATAATTTATTTTAATCAAACTGAATTACATGGATTCAGTTGATTTAAATTTAATTTGAATCTCCTCATCCATCTTTTTAATTTATTTAAAAATAAATTAATGATGTAAATAACTGAAATCCAAGCTATTTTATTTTCTTATGTTGCGTGCACGAGACACCTTACGCTTACGAAAAAGGGTCGATTCTTGACCGTTGAGCCTATGTACATGCAAGGATCCTCTGCCTTAAGTTCTCTGCAGTTTCACTGCCATGCTTTTTAGCGGCGGTTTTTTTCGTTGCTAAAGTGTGTTTGAATATTATTGCAACGGATATTACTGCTTCTATAACTTTTGTTTAAATCATTTATTTCAAAAAATTTATAGCAACAATAATATCCGTTGCAAAAAAATTTAGCAACGAAAAAACCGCAGCTAAAAAGAATGGCAGAGAAACTGCAGAAAACTTAGGGCAGAGGATCCGGACGCGAAATTTTCATATGCCTTAATGAGCCATTGTACGGCTTGTAGTACTTTCCGTCAAATCTCTAAAACAAATTAAATTAATCAATTTTAATTTTGTAAAAAATATTTTTAAATTACGTTTATATAGATATTTTATTAGACCCGCTAGTTATTTTATTTTTTAAATTATCATTATTTAATATATATATTTAAAAAAAGTTTGGGGTACTAGCAAAGAAGTCAAGAAATTTAGTAAAGAATTGAAGCATAAATGGTCACATTAGTCATCACCTCAAAATTTGAATTTATTTTCTTTTAAAAACCAATCAAATGTAAATTTTTTTTCCAAAAAAAAATATAGAATTTTAAAATTTTTTTCCAAACATTTTTGTTTTGATCCATACTAAAGTTTAGGATTATGCAATGTGAAGGCTATTTTCATGATGCATCCAAATTTTCATGTTCAATTTTTACACACATGCAAAAGTCATAAATATTAACAAAAATATATCTTTTTTCGTTGAATATTATAATAATGACACCCTTCGTGATAGAAAAATTTAGTTAAAGCAGTTGATATTCAAATAAATCAAAATATTTGAGTACAAGGTCTAGAACATATATTTTTTAAATAAAAAATAATTTTTGGTTTGTTAAAGAAATAGAAGTTTGTTTAAAACTGAAAATATAAATAAAAAAAATAAAGTATATATTTAGAAGAATACTTTAATAATTTTACTAATATAAAAATATTCTCCTATCATGATAATACAAAATTTTTATTTTTTTAAGTAGGAATAAAAATTTACAAAAAATATGGACATACTTTATTCTCAAAAAAAAATTTTTAATTTATGTACCTAACGCGAGAATGCGATATTCTAGATTTCCTATCATCAAACAAATTTTTTAAACAGTGTACTAAACTCTTTCTTAGTTCTTAATTTCTTATCCCATAAGGTCTAGAGCAGTAGAGCCTCAGTCAAAGAGATCTAAGATATGTTGCTTCTTTTCTTCATCTTAATTAATTAGTCTAACTTTAACAACATAGATAAACATCATAGAGTGTGCTCACAATCGGTAATTGCGATTACTGGAGAGTTTAGGTGCATTTACTAGAAACAACGTTTTTCTCCTTCACTTTCGTTTAAACTGCCCCAAAAACTTGGGAAGTTGAAGGATAGCTAATTTTAAACTTCGGCTTTCATTTGAAATCATTCCCCACGACATTGGTGTGCACGTGAAAACATAGTAAGCCTATATATTAATCATTACCAATTTAGATCATCACAAATGGAGGAGGATAGAGCCAGGAGGATTCCAATAGAGCTCCAATGCAATATAAAACCATGCAATAGCAACATATGCTATCCGAAAGTCATACTACGCAGTACTCTAACATTCCTTAGAAAATGGCAAACAACCAAAAAGCGTTTGGTTGGACTAAATCTAGTGAGTCTGACCACAGGGAGGACACAGAGGAGTTACATGATGCATAACTCATAGCTAACCCAAGGCCCCCTTCACCTCAAAGAGCTGCAAGGAGCCTTGTAGTTCATTCTAACCTTCACCTGATAGAGGAAAATAAAGCGTATTGGTCACAATGTCTAATTGGTCTACTTGTGGACAGAAGGAGATTCTCTATATCCAAGCTACAGAACATCATTAATCACTCTTGGCAAATTCTGGGAGTTATAACAATGGCGGTTATAGATGAGAGCAGGTATGTTATCCATTTTGAGAAAATGGAGGATTTGTATTTTATAAACACAGTTAGTCCTTGGTCATTACATGGTGCATCGATGAGAGCAGGTATGTTATCCAGTTTGTTGATATAGGTATGATCTTGTCCAGAGCTCATTTTGTTTATGAAGCATGAAGATATCTAAATAGAAATGGTAGACAGTATACCAGAATATACACACAAGAAACCAACACGGGTGGATTATAGACCGTGGAGTGCTCCTTCTATGGAATTTGAGTTCGATCATTAGGGTGTTTTGGATACTGATGGAAACATACAACCATGGCAAGTACACCAAGAACAAAACAACTTCATGAATGAGGAAAATTTGAAAGATGACGTTGACATCCTAACCAGAATGGGTCTTCTCCAGAATCTAATCCAGATAAAGAGGAACATGAAGAAATTATGCCAATAAATGATGAGTGGATCCGTGAAATTTCACCTAAAGTCCCACCTGAAATAGAGTTGGCATTACCAGATTCTCACACCCAACAGGAGAATGAAGACCCTAAGTTAAACATACTCTTAGAAAGGCAAGGAAGATACCAGCCTGGAGCAAATATTTTCCATTTACCAGGAATTCGAATGGGGGGGGGGGGGGGGCGAAGAAACCTGTTGGATTGGTCAACACAGTGTAACCCGCAAGGACCAAATTATCATTTCTTGGATTTGGCAAAACTCTACTTATGAAATTGGAGAATCCAACAACAGTGGAGCGGACATACTCAAAATGAGTAACACTAATAGACCAAAACCCGAAACAACCAGAGAGTTCTAGACTACCCGCCAGGGGCAGGGACTTGAATTATTTTTTGCACTAGAAAGCAGTGGAGATCGAGCTATTATGAGTCATTGGATGGAAACCAATACTGCGCTGATGCCAATTGAAAGAATTAAGCACCATGAGTTTCCCATGAATACAAGCAGCCATGAAATTGGTTTTGCCGATATGATAGTAATTTAAGAATTTCTTATAATTATAATTTTGAATTACTGTAGGAAAGTGATGAGAGAATGGATTTATAGAAAGCAATATTCAGTGGATGGGGGAAGATATATATATATATATATATACTGGCTATTTAGCGTGAATAAGATCAACTAAGAAGAGGAAAACATACCCATGGCAACCAAAGAGGTACAAATGGATAGGAGGAAAGAAAAGAAATATCAAAATGAACAAGTTGTATGGGAGGAAATACTCAAGAAGGTGAAAAGAAAACCAATGCTTATTAATGGATGGGTGAGATAAAAAGGAAAAAGGAATTTATTCACATGTTGAAATGAAGATGTCAGAGAATTTATGGGTAAGACAAAGAAGCTAAAATTATCTAACCCTCTGTTTACTAAAGAACCATGGGAACAAATCATTAAGCACTTAGCAAACTCAGCCAGCGAAATATTTTCTGAGGTTTAAGGAGATTGTCCTACAACAGCCTCCTAGGTTGCCATGATCATCTTGAGTTGAAAGTGACGGGGATTGGGTTTTGCCTCAACAGTTTCTAGATTAAAACTACTCATTACGAAGTACAAACCAAATCTTTTGTTCCTACAAGAAACAAAGTGTAATGATGAAAAATTAATGAAACGTATGGATTGGAGTTCTTTTGAGTACATGATATTGATTGATCCAGTGGGTAAAAGTGGGGTCTCTGTTTTTGCTGAAGAAAGAATTATGAAGTCACTATTTTGGATGCCTCCAAAAATTGGATTCATAGCTATGTTTTTCTTCTTAATAAGGAAAAGGTAATTATGACTGCATTCTATGGTCTTCCTAAAGTTCATGATGTAACACCCCACTCATATAGTCAATTTGTATAAACAACTTCTTTAATAAAACATTTGGCTAGAGGATTGGTATACTATCTTTACTTTCTTCCTTAATTTTAACCCGAGTAAATTTTTTTTTTTCAATTTTATCCATTTATTAATTGAATTAGTTCTAAGATTATTTACTCGGTATTACATTCATACAATACGCAATGGAAAAATCAAATTTAGTTACCACATCCTAAATAAAACTTTCATATATTTGCATTTGCTATATATTTACAATAAATACAACATCATTGAATACATATATTTCAAGATATGCATGCTTCTACTACTACTACTAGGGTAAAGAAGCAACAAGCCTGCCACTCAGACCCTTTAACAAAAATTTCTACTAGTAGATATTTTACATATCCCGACATATATGCTCATTTCTTATATACATCCAAACAACTTTTATTCACATCCTCTACTAAGGAGGGAGTTTCTTAATGGTTACTACATATATAGCTTAGATCCCCATAAAAGAACCTAAAAGGAAAATCTACGTACGCCATCCCAACTATGAGCCACACCATAAATCTCGGCATCTAATACATGCTAGATAAAATTTGAGAAGTAATTTATTAGTAGTTTTATAATCTTATCTTTTAAATTAATCTGACATGTACCACTGTACTGATACAAAAAATAGTTCTACATTCTTTATTAAAATTTCTTCTCTTATTCTATGGGATTAAATAAATAATTTTCTTTAATATAAATGACATAAATATATGAATATATAATGTGACAATGTATTATGACAATTCTAACCATTCATCTTATACAATTTTTCAGTATCATGATCACAAGAAACAATTTCTAAATATCAATAAATATAGGGAAACAATTCATCATTAATAGGAAAAAAGATATAAGTAATAAGGAAAACTATAAATAATCTGTGGTTAAAAGTCAAATCTTTGAGAAAAAAAGACTTAAGAGTATCGAGAGAGTCACCCAGTGAACTACTCCACGTACCACTACTTACATGAATGAGATAATTTTATTCTCTATGTGACGATTCTGTCACTGGTACTATTTGAGGCGTCCCTCAGTGGATTCGAGTACCGTGTGGTCACTGGCTTTATCGTAGGTTATCCCATACACAGTGGGAGTTTTCTTCCCTTTTTACCCCATAGGGGACTGCTTAATTATTTTAGAAAAATTAAACTCATGGGATCACTGCTAATTGCGTAGACTATTTTTTCTCTGCTTTTAGGGCGGATCATGCTGTTATAGAATCAACACCCCTTATCGGTGAACCCTATTCATAGTACGCTATCTTCTATATATAATCTAGGATGACTTAGCCTGTACCCATGATTATGCAAAATTCTAAGTAAATAGGCTACACTAACTTAGAATTTGCAACAATCACGATGTTTTTCTAAAATATTTATTCTGAGTGGATGTTTCACCATCCATACTTATGATACAACCATGGAATGCCCAAAGGTCGTTCCATACCGACAATTGGTCACTCAGTTACAAGCTTGTCTATCCTAGAATATATATTTGAAATACTTCCTCTAAGTCTTCTTTCTTATATTTCTATGTTTTCCTTTCTTTCTATGTTTTTGTCTCTTTGCCTATGTTTCCCTCTTTCTTTCTTAACTTGTCATGATACTTTACCTTCATAAACTATGTCCCTTATCTATACATAACAATTTCATAACTAAATTGCATAGAAATGGGAGTAACTCTCTCGACCTAGAGAAGAAATCAAGGGAAAATAATAATTTCTTGCTTTAAATTCCCAATTTCCACTCTTACCCTTTTATGGACATAATTTCATAATTTCCCTTCCATTTCTATACAATTTTCCATGTTATGTTTCATCTTACTTCAAGGTCCTAAGGTGAATTTTCATACTTTCCTATACCATTTCCATTCCATAAATTTTCATCTTAACTATGCATACATATAAGTGTCTTTTCTTTCATAACAACTTTTATGAATGCATAGACACATTTCCCATAAATCCATCCCCTTTTTTTTTTGGTTTTAAATCTCAATTATTAGGATTTTCATGATTGTGGGTATTCATACACTAATTGATTTATTATCACATATTTTTCCTTCTTTTCCATGCCTTGACCAAAACTATACTAAATATTTATAAGAATTTTCCAATGAGGAATTTCTACATACTTTCAGCCAAGGTATCAAAATGGGAAAATGGGATGATTTCAAATACACAAAAATGTTCCCTTTATCCTTTACTCATAACCGAAATGCCAATGGACATCATAAATCAAATTTAGCAAAATTTCCTTCGTCAATCCACATGATACTTACGGCCAAGCAAGGAAAATTGGGAAAAATATACACTTTCATTAAATACTAAATTTATTTTCTTCTTTTTTTGTTCATAACCAAGAGAATAGATGTGGAATAGAAAAATTTAAGCAAAAATTTCCTTCCTATACAACCACCATTCATGGCCAAGCAAGGGAACCAAGGGAGATAAATTAGTTTTCGTACAAACTTTGCACCAATCCCATTTTCATCATCAATTTGTCATAAAACATCATTTTCCCAACACAATCATGTCCATCCATGCATCATACAACCATCATTCAAAAATTGGGAATTCTTCATGGAAATGGAAACAAAATTGCAATTTGTCATAAACACTTTAATAATTCCAATCAACACTCAAATATGCATCTATACATCATTCTAAACAAATCTCAATAGAATTTTTGACATTTCAAGAATGTAGAGAGAGAAAATTTATTACAACCATGGAAGGTATCTAGGAGCTTGAAAATAGCCATGAAACAAGAAATAAATGGTGGGATGATGTAAAGCTACCTTGAATTGTCAATAAAAATGTTTTTACCTTGATGTTTCTTGGCTTCTTTCACAATTTCCCCCTCCTTCTCCCTTCACAGTGCAGGTTCCACTTCCTTTCCTGGTGTTTTCACGTCCTGCATTTGGTTTGAAGAAGAAGAAGGATTGTGGTTTTTGAATAATAAGGTAAAAGACCATTTTGCCCTTTAAGAAAAATCCTTACTTTATTTCTCCAAATTTTTATCCTTTTCTCTTCATTTTTGCTTCATAGTTTTGATAATTGCCACAATATAAATCCCATAAATATTTTTATGATAAAATGGCAATTTTATTCCCAAGGTTTAAAATTACAATTTTACCCTTAGTGTAAAATTATTATTTTGCCCTTTTTGCCAAAATGACTATTTCACCCCTTTATTGGCTTCCAAAATTTTAAAAAATTTGGGAGATTATTCTTAAGGGAATTTATCATCATTTTCTAAGTAAAATGACAATTTTACCCTTTTGATAAAATTACTATTTTACCCTTAGGTGAAATTACTATTTTACCCTTGGGTAAAATTATCCATTTTGCCCCCAATTTTTTCTATAATCATGATGAATTTTGGATATTTTACCGACATAATTATTATGCTTTTAGATATTTTTTTAGCACCATGATTATATTTTGTCATTTTATGAAATCTTTATTTCCTTCACTTTAGTCTTTAACTTTTCCTTTCAATTTAGTCCCTTTTCTCATTTTCGAAATTCCTAAGGCAATTTCACTCAAATATTCAGTCAGAGAACTATTAAATTCATAAATTTAAAATATATTTGAACTAAAAAAAATACAGTTATTACAATTCTCCCCTCCTTTAAAAAGAGTCCTTGACATTCGTTGAGTTTTCATACGAACAACTTAGGGAAGTTCTGCTGCATATCCTCCTCTTTCTCCTATGTAGCTTCTTGTGGTGATGTGGCATCCTATAACATTTTTACCAAAGGAATGGTCTTATTCCTTAATTGTTTGATGTCAATTCTAATGATTTGTATAGGTTTTAGTTGATGCATTAGATTTTCTTTTAACTGTATCATACTGGCTCAAGTATGTGAGAAGGGTCTGGGATGTATTTTCGAAGTTGGGATACATGGAAGATATTATGGAGATTTGACAAGGATGGTGGTAAGGCTATTTGATAGGCTGATGAGCCAATTCTCCTTAAAATTTGAAATGGCCTAATGTATCGAGGACTTAATTTCTTAGACTTTATAGCCCTACTATTGCCAGTCATCAGGGAGATCTTTAGACAGACACGGTCTCTCTCTTCAAATTTTAATGGCCTTCTTCTTTTATTAGCATAACTCTTCTGTCTATCTTAAACTTTGGCCATTTCCTCTCTAATCATTTTGATTTGGTCAGTAATTTGTTATACCAAATTAGGTCCTAACAGTTATCTTTCTCCTACTTCATACCAGCATAACGGTGATCTACACTTTCTTTCGTATAAGGTCTCATAAGGCGTCATCCCTATGATGGAATGATAACTGTTATTATAAGAAAATTCTATTAGAGGTAGTTTTCTATCCCATTTTTCTTTTTCTTCCAATGCACACGCCCTAAGCATGTCCTTTAGGGTTTGAATAGTTCATAAGTTTACCTATCAGTCTAAGGGTGATAAATAATACTGAGATTCAATTTAGTTTCAAAAGCTTCTTGTAATGTTTTCCAAAACCTAGAGGTAAACCTAGGGTCTTGATCCCATATGATATTTGTGAGAACTTAATGAGGTCTTATCATCTTCTGAGTCAACTTATCCAATGAAAAATTTATTTTAATTTGTAGAAAATGTGAGGTTTAGCCAGTTTATTCACTATTCCCATCTTGCATCATTTCCTAACTAGTTTTTAGGTAATCTTACCATGAAATCCCTCGAGATCTTATCCCATTTCTATTCGAAGACATCTAGAAGTTGTAATAATTCTGACAGTTTTTTATGCTCCATTTTTATTTGTTGGCATATTAAACATTCGACCATATAGTTGACTTTATGCCTTTCCATACTTGGTCACCCAAATTTCTTGTTCATAGCTGGGTACACCTTAGTGTTATCAAGATGAATAGTATGGTTGCTTTTATAAGCTTCCTTTATTATCGTGTCCTTCTATCTTTCTGATTTAGGAACATAAATTTTATTGGGGAAGATAAACATCCCATCAACTTCCTTTTTGAATCTTCCTAAATCCCTCAGGAATTTTAGGAGTTCATCATCTTCTTAAGCCTCTAAAATCTGAGTACTAAGGGTATTTTCAGTCCTTAGTCTACTAAGACATATTTTATTTGGTAATAAAAGAATGGATAGACTTAAGTTTCCAAATTTCCCTAGATTAATCTCATTCCATGGATCATCAAGTGAGCCATATGGAGAGGTTTCTTACTTAAGACATTGGCCTATCCTATAGTGGTATTTTAATTCAAAATCATAGTTTTCAAAAAATCCCATTTATTTCCTTTTCTCATGTCCAAGTCCTTCTAATCATAAAGATGTTTAAAACCTTTATGGTTACTAAATATCTCAAACTTAGATCCATAGAGATAGTGTCACTAAATTTTTAAAGGAAACACTATAGCTACTAATCTTGCATTAGGGGTAGGGTAATTTTCTTCATAAGGTCATAATTGTTTAAAGCCATACGTTACTCCACTATTTTCCTTTCTTATATTAAGACACATCCTAGGCCCTTCTTGGGTGCGTCACAATACCAAGCAAGGTGTCCTAAAGGATCAGGAATTTTTTTTAAGACAGGTGTCATAGCTAACCTTCCCTTTAAGGTCTAAAGGTTATGTTCACATTCTGAATCTCATTTCAATGGAAACTCCTTTCTAGTCAATTCAATCAAAGGTAACGCAATTTGTGAAAACCCTTGAATGACTCGCCTGTAACAACCTATCAACCTAAGGAAGCTACGTACTTCAGTCATGGTAGTGGGTTTTTTTTTCTAGTTTACTATTACTTTAGCTTTACTGGGATCTCTAGAGACTCTATTCTTGGTAATTACATGTTTTAAGAACTTTACCTCATTTAATTAGAATTTAAGTTTCTCCAGTTTGGCATACAACTACTTTTTCCTAAGAAATTGTAGCAAAGTCTTTAAATGTTGGCATGCTCTTTCCTATCTTTAGAATATACAAGAATATCATCAGTAAACACTACCACTGATTGATCAAGTTAGGGTCTAAAGATGTGATTCATGTAATCTATAAAGATAATATGAGCACTAGTAAATCCAAATGGCATTACCAGAAATTCATAATGCCTATGTCTGGTTTTGGAAACGGCTTCAGGTACATCTTTCACTTTAATCTTGACTTGATGGTACCATAACCTCAAATTAATCTTGGAGAATACAATAACTTTTCCTAATTGATTCAATCAGTCATATGTTCTAAGGAAGAGATACTTATTCTTTATTGTTACCCTATTCAGTTGTCTGTAGTCTATACATAATCTTAAACTTTCATCTTTCTTTTCACAAACAATGCTGGTGTTTCCTATGGCAAAGAACTAAGTCTGATGGATTATTTGTCTAAGAGATATTTTATTTGTATTTTTAGTTCTTCCAATTCTAGGGAGATATCCTATAAACTTAAAATTGCCTTGGGACATACTTCAAGAATTTCACAAATTATAGGAATATTTGAGCACCAAAAACTTATCTTATTTTAATAATAGAATACAAATGTAACCCCCCAGTCCTATAGTTCCTTTTTAAGTGATTTACATAATATAAACAATATACTATAAGATTGGTGAATTACTACTTCCTTTACGAGTCAAATTTTTTATATTTACCAATTGACATGATTAATATTATTGGTTTGGGCTACTACACTCGGAATCTCACACATTACGCAGCAAAAATTAAAACATATTAGTTAAAATAACATACATGTGCATAAATATACTCATATACATCAACATTCATTTACAGTGTATACATATCTTTCATTAGGCATATATCTATGGATATGTGAGAGTGTTAGCTAGGGTAAGGAGACAACAAGCTTGTCACTCATACCCATTTAACAAAAATAGCTAGTGGATTCCTAGCTCACATATCCTAATACATATATGCCCTTATCCTATACATCCAAAACTATTCTCCTGATCCTTTTACCAAAATATCATAAGAATTCAGGGTATGAGGTATACCAAAAACTTTCCTAAAACTTTACATCCTCAAGGTGTGGGAGGAACTTCCCATATATACACAACCCACACTTCATGAATCACAGGAAAATACCCTAGGAAGGGTATCTCTACCACTTCCACCTTCACTTCTAGTACTATTTGGAACCTAGGCATTTGATACAAACTAGAATTTTTATGAGAATAAATCTCAGTAGCATTAATAACCATTTTTCAAAATAGCTAGTTTGTACCACCGTAAACTCATACGAAAATTCTAAATTCTTTTTCATAAAATAATACATCTATTGGGTGATCCTGTATAACATTTCATTTAACATTCATACTTGCATTCATAAACTTAACTCATAGTGTATATCTCATCAATTTATCAAAACATATAGGTAACATAGCATCATTCATATAACTTTTATCATAACATAAAGAGCAATAAGGAAATAAGAGCACTTCTCATTAGCCTCTGTAAATCATCATACATTGGCCTCTACTAATCATCATCATAATTATCATCATATAATTGCATAATAAGAGAAATCTGGAGGGGCAACATATGCACTACTCCATGTTTTCGCATATGTACTATGGTAACTCTACCTAGCAGTCCTCGACTGCATATAACATTTGTGTACATTTTAGAGTGTCCTCCAGTGGATCCAAGTACTATAAGGTCCCTAACTCTGGGTTTCACACATTAAGTACATATTGGGGTCCTCAAAATTCTATTCATAAACATATATATATGGGTGAATCAGTGCATAACATAGTTTTGTAAATTCTAAGTATGTAACTTTTCATTTACATTTTCCATTAAGTCACTAACTTATAATTTACAACTATCACGATAATCGCAGAATGTCCAATCACCGTCCCATACCAATAATTAGTCATTTAGATATGAACCTTGCTTCTAATTTCTCTTATGAATTCTTGCTCTTTCCTTTTAACTTTCATTACTTTCATACTCTTTCTCATTTACATTCAAAGTATATGTTACCTTGCTTCTAATTTGAGTTTAATCTCTAGTTTGGATTTAGTTTTTGGACTAGATATCATTCAAATATGTCATTAAGTTCATCTTTTCATCACAAAAGGTGGCAGTCGACTGGTATCACGCTGTAATTTGACTGATTGTATTCTATCCAAATCTTCAAAATTCCAAACAGAGAGCTATTAGTCAACTGCTAGGTGCCGGCAGTCGATTGCTAGCTTACTGTTGGGGCCGACAATCGACTACTAGGTCAGGGCAATCAGCTGCTCTGTTCTTAGGTATTTTTGAAAAAATGAAGAACACGACAGTCAACTTCCAGGTGCCCGACAGTCGACTACTAGCATTCTGTATAAGTTTCTGGGTATATCAAGAGCATGACAGTCGACTGTTGCACTATGGCAGTCGGCTACTATGTCTTGCTCTATTTTATAAATTGTCGTTGACCCAAATTTTCAATCTAAAAACTTATTTTTAAATCCATTCTAAAATTGATGAATTCAAGATAAACTTCTTAGCACATTTAACACAAGAAAACAACCTAAAACATTATATAATCTTGTCCAAATCTAAGATTAAAACTCATTTTCATTCAAGCTGAAAAATCCATTTTTCAGAAACAATTTTTAGCATGCACAAGTATTTTCAATCAGTTAAAAATACCCAATAGTGATTAAAATTATTAAGAATGTAGTTTTAAATCCCTTTTTCTTTCAAACAAGTTTAATTTCATAAATTTCAGTAGTATAAACAGTAAACTCTGAAATAAATGGATTGGGTTATTATGCTACCTTAATCCGTGTTTAACTAATATATGGATGGTGGTTAATGTTGTAGATGCCTTCCTAATCACTTTTCTGACCTCAAAATTTACTAGAAGTGAGATTCTTTGCCTTTTTCCTTTAGTTTCTCTCTCTAAATCGTCCACACACTCTCTCTCTAGAAACTTAGGATTCAGATGAAATGGAAGGGTTCTGAGGTGTTCACTATTTATAGGTGATCCGGTCCTTTGCAATTATGCTCCTAATTCATGACTATTCGGCCCAAAATGATAATTCTTTCAATTATATATAAAATTACCATTTTGTCTCTAGCCCACTGGCGGGAAATTTTCAAGATTCTGTTGCTACAGTATATCTTTTGGCTAAAATTACAATTGTCACACCTAAACTCTTACACTTTTCAATTTAGTCCTTTTCTTCATTCTAGTCAATTTTCTCACTCATTTCTAGTCCAATTCTTGCACTCATGCAACTATATGCAAGCTAACATAACATAAATGCAACATACACAAGCAATTAACTAAAATTAACAAACATCTCTTAAAATTTAGGAGTGGATGTTACAACAAATCCACCAAAGGTAAATAAAGTTACCAACAAAGGATTTAAGTGCCCTAGCTTAATCATAATTAGTCAATAGGTTGAAAATAAAAATAAAAATAAACCATTCGCAAGGCAAGCTAGATACACTCACTTATCTAATAATTACTTTCATTAATTCCTCTGATTGCACCACTTCCTTACCCTTAGTTGAAGGGCTAAGGATCTTCATTGACTCCTTCAACATCAAGCAATCTCTAGCATAATGTCCTAGCTTGCCACACTTGAAACAAGCATTCAGTCCCAACCAACATGGCCTACCTCCATGGTTTTTCCCACATTTGCAGCATACTTCTTGTTGAACTCTTAATTTCTTATCTTTTGGATAATTTTTGATAAATGGCCTAGTTTCTTTAATACTAAGCAATCCCTGGAATAATGACCAAGCTTACCACACTTAAAACAAATGTTCAAACCCTTCCAACATGGTTTATTTCCATGGTTCTTTTCGCTTGTTAAATAATGTTTAAGTATCACTTGCTTCACCAGTGACCCTTTGACTCTTAGACCTTTATTTCCTCTACTGTTAAGGTAACTATTATTTTTACTTTTATGAAATTGTTTCAAAACCTGGGTAATAGCAGTTGCTTATTCTTTCATAGCTTCGGCCATCCCCATCACCGCTTCCATTGCCTTTATTATACTAGCTTCAATTCCCTTCTCCTGTTCGTTATTCATCTTAGGTGAAGTCATATCTCACTCTACAAAACAAATGTTACCAAGGTGATTAGTCTCAATAAAAAAATATTTAATAGAGAACATATGACATTCATAGGAAATACCGTCTACCCAAACCTAACTCCTTTCCTCAAGTGAAAACAAACACAGATAACTAACTGCCTAGGTTCAGCCAACTAACCTAGATCAGCCCCTTTGCTGAGGAATCTACCCCTTCCTAACCTAGGCCACTGTGCTCTAATACCAAAATATAACACCCTAATCATATAGCCAATTTGTATAAACAATTTCTTTAATAAAACATTTGGCTACAGGATTGGCATGCTATCCTTACTTTCGTCCTTAATTTTAACCCGAGTAAAATTTCCTTTTTCTAATTTTATTCATTTATTAATTGAATTAGGTCTAACATTATTTACTTGGTATTACATTCATACAATAAGCAGTCGTAAAACTAAATAAATAATCAAATTTAGTTACAACATCCTAAATAAAACTTGCACATATTTGCATTTGCTACATATTTACAATAAATACAATGGAATTAATACATATATTTTAGGATATGCATGCTTCTACTATTACTAGTAGGGTAAGGAGGTAGCAAGCCTGCCATTTAGACCCTTTAACAAAAATTCCTACTAGTGGATATCTTTTACATATCTCGACATATATTCTCATTTCTTATATACATCTAAACAATTTTGATTCACATTCCTCTACTAAGGAGGGAGTTTCTTAACAATTACTACATATATAGCTTAGATCCCTATAAAAGAACCTAAAAGGAAATATCTACGTATGTCATCCCAACTCCGAGCGACACCATAAATCTCGGCATCTGATACATGTTAGATACAAATATGAGAAATAATTTCTCAATAGCTTTACAACCTTATCTTTTAAATTAATCTGACATGTACCACCATATTGATACAGAAAATAGTTCTACATTCTTTATTTAAATTTTCTCTCTTATTCTATGGGATTAAATAAATAATTTCCTTTAATATGAATGGCATACATATATGAATATATAATGTGACAGTGTATTATGACAATTCTAACCATTCACCTTATACAATTCACCAGTATTATGATCATAAGAAACAATTTCTAAATATCAATAAATATAGGAAAATGATTCATTATTAATAGGAAAATAGATATCAATCATAAGGAAAACTATAAATAATTTATGGTTAAAAGCCAAATCTCTGAGAAAGAAAGACTTAAGAGTATCAAGAGAGTCACCTAGTAAACTACTCCAGGTACCACTACTTACATGAATGAGATAATTTTATTCTCTATGTGACGATTCTATCACTGGTACTATCTAAGGCATCCCTCAGTGGATCTAAGTACCGTGTGGTCACTGCCCTTACCACAGATTATCCCATATACAGCGGAAGTTTTCTCCTCTTTCTACCCCATAAGGGACTACTTAATTATTTTAGAAAAATTAAACTTATAGAATCACTGCTAACTGGGCAGATCATTTCCTCTCCGCTTTTAGGGCGAATCATGCTGCTATGGAATCACCATCCCTTACCAGTGGATCCTATTCTTAGTATGCTATCTCTTATATATAATTTAGGATGACTTAGCATGTACCCATGATCATGCCAAATTCTAAGTAAATGTCTCCTTTTATTTGGCCATATAGGCTACACTAACTTAGAATTTGCAACTATCACAGTGTTTTTCTAAAATGTTTATTCTGAGTGGCTGTTTCACCATCCATATTTATGATAAACTGTGTAATGCCCAATGGCCGTTTTATACTGACAATTGGTCACTCAGTTACAAGCTTGTCTATCCTAGAATATATATTTGAAATACTTCCTCTAAGTCTTCTTTCTTATATTTCTATGTTTTCCTCTCTTTGCTTATGTTTCCCTTTTTCTTTCTTAACTTTTTATGATACTTTACCTTCATAAACTATGACACTTATCTATACATAACAATTTCATAACTAAATTGCATAGAAATGGGAGTAATTCTCTCATCCTAGAGAATAAATCAAGGGAAAATAATAAGTTCTTGCTTTAAATTCCCAATTTCCACTCTTGCCCTTTTATGGACATAATTTCATAATTTTCCTTCTATTTCTATACAATTTTCCATGTTATGTTTCATCTTACTTTAAGGGTTCGAAGGTGAATTTTCATACTTTCCTATTCCATTTCCATTCCATAAATTTTCATCTTAACTATGCATACATATAAGTGTCTTTTCTTTCATAACAACTTGTATGAATGCATAGACACATTTCCCATAAATCCATCCCCCATTTTTTTTTGCTTTAAATCTTAATTATTAGGATTTTCATGATTGTAGGGATTCATACACTAATTGATATATTATCACATATTTTTCCTTCTCTTCCATACCTTGACCAAAACTATGTTAAATATTTATAAGAATTTTCCCATGAGGAATTTCTACATACTTTCAGCCAAGGTATCAAAATGAGGAAATGGTATGATTTCAAATACACAAAAATCTTCCCTTTATCCTTTACTCTAACCGAAATTCCAATGGACATCATAAACCAAATTTAGCAAAATTTCCTTTGTCAATCCTTATGATACTCATAACCAAGCAAGGAAAATTGGAAAAAATATACACTTTCGTTAAATACTAAATTTCTCTTTCTTTTTTTCTATTCATAACCAAGAGAATAGCATGTGGAATAGACAAATTTAAGCAAAAATTTCCTTCCTATATAACCACCATTCATGGCTAAGCAAGGGAACCAAGGGAGATAAATTAATTTTCATACAAACTTTGCACCAATCCCATTTTCATCATCAATTTGTCATAAAACATCATTTTTCCTAACACAATCGTGTCCATCCATGCATCATACAACCATCATTCAAAAATTGGGAATTCTTCATGGAAATGGAAACAACATTGCAATTTTTCATAAACACTTTAATAATTCCAATCAATACTCAAATATGCATCCATACATCATTCTAAGCAAATCCCAATAGAATTTTTGACATTTCAAGAATGTAGAGAAAGAAAATTTACTGTTCATGGAAGCCATGGAAGGTATCTAGGAGCTTGAAAACAACCATGAAACAAAAAATAAATTGTGGGAGGATGTAAAGCTACCTTGAATTGTCAATAAAAATGCTTTTACTTTGAAGTTTCTTGGCTTCTTTCACATTCTTCTCCTCCTTATCCCTTCACGGTGCAGCTTCCTCTTCCTTTCCTGGTGTTTTCACGTCCTACATCTGGTTTGAAGAAGAAGAAGGACGGTGATTTTTGAATAATAAAGTAAAGGACCATTTTGCCCTTTAAGAAAAATCCTTACTTTATTTCTCCAAATTTTTATCCTTTTCTCTTCATTTTTGCTTCATAATGTTGACAATTTCCACAATATAAATCCCATAAATATTTTTATGATAAAATGGAAATTTTATTCCCAAGGTGTAAAATTACAATTTTACCCTTAGTGTAAAATCATCATTTTGCCCTTTTTGCTAAAATGGCTGTTTCACCCCTTTATTAGCTTCCAAAAATTTAAAAAATTTGGGAAATTATTCTTAAGGGAATTTATCATCATTTCCTAAGTAAAATGATAATTTTACCCTTTTGATAAAATTACTATTTTACCCTTGGTGAAATTACTATTTTACCCTTAGGTAAAAATTATCCATTTTACCCCCATATATTTTTCTATAGTCATGATGACTTTCAGATATTTTACCGGCATAATCATTATGCTTTCAGATATTTTTTTGACATCATGATGGCGTATCATAAATGCGCAAAATATTTTGGAGGCGTAATAATTATATTTCATCCTTTTATGAAATCTTTATTTCCTTCACTTTAGTCCATAACTTTTCCTTTCAATTTAGTCCCTTTCCTCATTTTTGAATTTCCTAGGGCAATTTCACTGAACTCTTTAGTTAAAGAACTATTAAATTCATAAATTTAAAACATATATAAACTCAAGAAAATGCGATTATTACACATGAATGAAGAATCCTTTGAGATTTTCTATAAAATGTTACTCTTAAGAATAACCCTTGGTTAGTGTTTGGCGATTTCAATCAGAAGTTAAAGCATAATGAGAAACTTAGTGGCTGCAACTCATTCAGAGGTTAAGAACAATTCCAAGATTTTCTAAATTGTGTAGGTTTATTGGATTTCCCTTCTAAAGACAACTTCTATACGTGGACTAATAATCACAAATGGGACAAAGTGGTGTGGTAAAATCTGGATAGATTCCTTTGTAACCTTGAGTGAATTAACAAATATCCTCACTGCATGACAGAAGCTTTGCCGATAATTTTTTCTGATCATTGTCCCATTTTTCTTAATATTAAAGGGGACAAGCTAAAAAAGAGAGAGGTAATTTTAGGTTTGAAATTATATGGCTTAAGGATAATAGGTGCCTTGAATTGGTCACCAATGCGTGTCAAAACAACATCAAAATGGCTCCGCATCATTCAAGTAGTTCAAAAATTAAGGTTAGTATAGAGAAGTTTGAGTAGTTGGAATAAGCAATGTTTTGGAAATCTTAGAAAAAACATACATGACCTAGATTGAATTAATCAAAATCTTCAATCTTAGATACAAAATAAAAATTTTTGGGAGGAGGAATCCTGGATTAGAAGGAAGCTTGACAATCTGCTTGAGTGTGAACAAGTAATGTGGGAACAACAAGCTAGGCAACTTTGGCTAATCCATGGGGATAGAAATATAAAGTATTTTCACACTATTATTAACCACATATAAGAAAAGAATAAAATCCAAGGGATTAGGTTAGCTAGTAAGGAATGGACAGATAATCTAGGGACCATAAAGAATGAAGGAAGATACCTTTTCATAAAGCTTTTTGACAATAATGATGTGCATGACTCAGAGAGTAGGAAAAAATACATCAAGAAATCAAATATTCCCAAGCTTAATGACACACATTTAAATGCTCTCAATGCACGATTCCCTAAGATGGAGATTGAAACAAAAGTGTTTCAAATGGAAGGGTCTAAAGCTCCTGGCCTTGATGGATTATCTGCTATGTTCTACCAACAATTCTGGCTAACTATAGCTAATGATGTCACTAATATGGTTGGTTCCTTTCTTAATAGAGGGCACTTACTCCAATAAGTAAATAGGACAAACATAGTCCTAAACCCGAAGATTCCTAACCCTAAAAGCTTCAAAGATTTAGACCAATAGGTCTTCGCAATGTCATATATAAGATTATCTCAAAAGTTTTACCAAACAGATTACAAAAAGTCATCTTAGATGTGATAGCGCCTTTCCAAATTTTTTTCAAGGGGTAAAAATTTTCAAATAATATAATTATTGCAAGAGAAATTCTTCATTACCTGAGGACGGTTAAAAGACAAAAAGAAAAAAGGAAAAAATTGGGCAGTGCTAAAGATGGATTTGCTTAAAGCTTATGAAAAAGTGTCTTGGAATTTCTTATGAGATGTTCTAATTGAAATGAACTCCCTGCTCAATTGGAGAAATTTGATAGCATAATGTGTGGAAACTACCACACTACAGGTGCTAATAAATGGGGAGTAGACAAAATGTTTCAAGCTAAAAGTAGGTGTTCGTCAAGGTCCCTTATCTCCGTACCTATTCATTAGTTGCTTGAATGTTCTTTCTCATATTCTTATATAAGCTCAGGAAGAGAAAAATATTGATGGTGTAACGACCCCCTAATACGTCATACGCGATGCTTATCTGATTAGCAGAAGCATATGGGTTATTCTACGTAGTTATTCCCTATGTGGGAACGTCAGGGGATCGCTACTGGTTGAGCGTAACCCAAATAGACTTTTCGTTGTCCATTCGGATTCCGTTCAACCCCAATTCACACGCAGCTAACTAACTATACATACATGCATCATAAATTTCTCTGGAATGAAATCTAAAACTCATATACACGTCGCGTCATACATTCATACACATTTCAATTCAAATCCATAAGTTTACAGCGGTAAATTATACCAAAAATTCGGCAGAGTTTCCTCTGTAATTCGATCATATCCCAAATACAGAATCACCTGTTTAAACATCAACAGCCAGTCCAACAACAGTTATAAACATACTTAACATAAATCCATGTACAACAGAGTTAATTCATCACTACAATCCATGTACACTATCTGAAACATTACATATACATTCAGTCCAATCCATACAGAAATCATAAGATACATAACCCGATAAATAACAGCATCATCAAAGTATATGTACAAACAATTCAAGCCTAAGCTAAATAATCCTCTGGTCTATCCTCAAGACAGCCTCGGCTATCGTCTAGGCTCCTGTCCCTGTCCCTGTTCATCTGAGTAAACAACCTAATGAGATATGAATCCCAGTAGAATAATTTACAAATCAATTATCATTCGAAAACCAGTTGAATACCCAGCGGTGCGAACACCGAAATCATCTTCCCGAAATCAATTCGAAAACAGTGGAATACCTCATTTTTAAAAATCATTTAATTACATGGAAATCGCGGCAATATATCATAATCAGAAAATCCATTTCTTTTAAAATCAATCATCAAAATCAAGTAAAATCCCATGCCCTGTGTCTCTCAATCCTCGTTGGCTACAAATTATTTAGAATCAATCTAAATCATCTTCTAATTGCACGTAGTCTAGAGAGAATACCTCTCTTATCGTTGGGTGTGATCCGTAACACCAATCACCCGAATCAAGCCTATATTGTAAGTGTGATCCGTAACACCAATCACTCACTCAAGGACCGGGTGAGAATCAACATCTAGGGCGTCCCCTAGCATGTGCACGTACGCCAATTCTCATCCTCATACAGTCTATTCGAACTCACATGCACTCGGTCGGCTATTCCTCAGGGTTCTAGGGTATCACGCCTAAATCACAACGTTTCCCCATGTAGGTTATCCACCCTTATACTCCCTAAACCTTTCTTAGGGTCGTCCTGGTTTAACGCGTAATCCCTAACTCAGTACAGGCTAGATATGATAAAAATAATCTCGTTTAAAAGCTTCCTGTACGAGGGATATTTAACGGCCATCCCATACCGACTATCAAGTACCCAACCCTAAGTAAATCCGTCCTAAAGGCATCCAAACTCTATAAACAAGGTGTCTAACATGCAATTAGGGTTTTCAGCACACAGGCATGCAATTTATCCCATCGAAAGCAGCACGTAATTTCATGCAAGTCATCTAAATCAGTCAGGTATTCACTAAATCCATTCTAAGGTTCGGGAAGTGTAAATTATCCTACCTGGTCTCCGAATGCTCTAAATCACTTCAGAATTCCACGCAGTCTCAGTTTCTGAGCCTGATTAATTTCTTGGACATAAAATTAAACATTTAGGCTCGTCACGTCATCCAATTTTCGATCCTAAATCCAGTTACGCTAATACCTAGATCAATTTATTGTCCATTTACATTCGGCAGCCATTTCAGTCATATACCATTAGTTTTTGGGAAATCGGACCTTACCAATGTGTCCTGATGATGGAATTCTATGTCACGGTGGTCTCGGTTTCTCGGGATGCACGTCCAGAAGCTCCGGCACGGTGGCACACGACGGCGCACGGTGGTGCACGACGGAGAGATGCAGTTTGCCTCGAAAATCACACCACGGTGAAGCTCGCAAGCCCAGGAGTCTGAATACGGTGGTGGCACGGTGGTTCACGGCCGTTTGGGTAGTGTTTTCTGGCCACAAACTTTCTCGCACGGAGGACGGCGTTCTGCCTCGATCCGGGCACGTCCGGCCTCCTTTCAACGGCGCCGAGCTACTGGAGGAAGTTGGCAGCTCGGGCTACACGGTGGTGGGGGCGGTGAGGGTCAACGGCGATGGACGGCGGCGATTCGAGCTGGAGAAGTTTCGCGCGATGGAGGAGAAAAAAGGCATTTTTTCGGTGGCTCCGACGGCCGTTGGTGGCCGTGGTTGGTTGCTGGAGGTTGTGGGCAGTGAGGGCTATCGGTTGGTACCCTTGGTGGCGGCCCACGGTGGCTGTGGCGGCCGTTCACGGTGGAGGAAGGTGGAGAGAGAAAAGAGAGAGGAGAGAGAGAGTGTGGTGAGGAGAGAGAGTGAAATGAGAGAAATGGAGAGAATTCGCGTAATTTAAAGCCTCCAGGGACGATTCCGACTTTTCCCAGGCCACCCGGGGATGTTTTAGGGTGTCGGCATCCTTCCAGACATTGGCACGCATTTTTATGCAAAAACTTTAGCCTCCGTCAATGAAATTGACGTACGAAACTCCTTCCGTCAGTTTCTGATCGCCGGATTGCATTTCTTTCTGTTTGATTGTGTTTTTGACGTCGAACGACCTTCTGTGTCAAGTCATTATCCTCGAAATTTGTGCCAGGCTTCGTTTGATGGAAATTAGCTTCAAAAATCAAAATTTATCTTTTTAGAAATCCTTTAAAATTCTTTCAATTCTTTCCTGTTGTTACAGATGGTATTAAAATTAGTAGGAAATCTCCAAAGATAAATCATTTGCTTTATGTTGATAATTATTTATTCTTCTTTAAAGAAAATATAAATTCGTGCCATGAGGTGATGGGGATTCTTAATGAATTTGGAATCAGATTGGCTTTAAAAGTTAATCTAGACAAAACGAAAGTTAAGTTCAACCCAAATACTCCAAAAGGATTTGCAAAAATCATGAGTAAGGTGCTTAAATATAAAATGATAGATAAATTTAAGAGCTATCTAGGGGTTTCACAGATGGAAATGGTATAGATCAAACTCAGTTTATGCGAATATTTGAAGCCCTAGAGAGCATGTAAGGATGAAAAAGTAAGCTTCTATCGCAAGCTAGTAAACTAATGCTAATAAACTATGTCCTAACCCATTTACCACCTATCTTATTTCAAACTCTAAAAATAGAACGTACGAAATGTGATATGTTTTTATCTTGGTTCCTTTAATTAAGTGAAAGGAAAAAATATAAACCTCATTTGATTGCCTGGCATAAAATATGCCAACCTATTGACAATGGTGGTCTAGGGATTAAGAACTTAGAAGACCTTAACGAAAGCCTCTTAGCTAAACAAATTTGGATAATTTTCAATAGAACGGATTCACTTTTCAGTAGGGCTATGGGTTAAAATATTTTGATCAAAATGGTGAAGACAAAATCTTATGTCCCAACTGTGCCTCTCCTATTTGGAAAGGGATATACTAGACTAAAGATATCATTTTTCCTCAATTAAGATGGCAGTTAGGGAATGTGAGAGAATAAATATCAATAGTCAATTCTGGTACTGCTCAAATAACAACGAGCCTGATCCAAAGAAAGTAAGTGACCTCATTAAACTTAACAAAACTTAGGATAAAACTATTCTCCAATTTATTTACAACTCGCCACAGTAAGAGCTATCCAAAAATTCTCATATTTGGACATAAATGTGGGGACCAAATTTCTTGGGGAGGTAATCAATCAAGAAAGTATACGGTTAAAGATAGTTATAAGATAGCAAAAGGATTACTTAACATGAAGATTATAAATGGAATTAGTGATGACCATCTCAATAGTCAATTGTTCTAGGATAGAATTTGGAAGTTACACATCCCTAGGAAAATTATGCTATTCTTTGGAATCTTTGCCATAATGCCTTAACTCTAGGAGATGTCCTTCGTAGAAGAGGTTTCAAAATTTAAGGTAAATGTGCATTTAACTGTGATGTTATAGAAACTATGGAGCACTTATTTATTAATTGCCCTATGTCACGTGCATCATGGTTTGGTACCCAAATATCTGTTAGAATTGACACAATGGTCCAAGGTTTCTTTGTGCATTGGTGCTTCCGTGTTCTGAAAAATAACAAAGACTGCTGTTGGTAAGAGGGGTCTAAGGAGGGTTATAGTCTTAAAGAAAAAATTGTGACTCTCTGTTGGTGTATCTACTCTTTTCGTAATAAATGCATCTTCGAAGGTGTTCATGTGTCTCCAACCAACATCATAAACAAGGAATGAAGGGTAGAAGATACAATTTCCAACAGCTATACTAGCGAGTCCAATTTGGACACCACTATTTCAGAAAAGAAAAAATTATAATCTTGAAGCTGGGAGGATGGATCAGAGACGCCTCGAAATCATCATAGTTTGGAAGAAATGGCAAAATAAGAAGATTCTTGAGGTGCTTTTGAAAGCAATCAAGATGGAAAGATTCCAATAATTGGAGTAGTCGCTGATTCAAAGAAAGACATTAATAATGTTTGTCTAAAAGGTCTCTAAATTACATTAGAGATCTCAAAGCAGAGGTTAGGTTCTGATATCAAAGTTGGCATACCAAATAGATATATCATAAACTTGGTTTATAAGAACCAACACCTTCCTAGTTCGTTAGGTGCTATGGTTTCGACATTGTAAAATCATCATGTCTTATGATGATACCATATATTTTGATATCAAAATATATGCTCATTATGCTCAAATACTTGTATGAGGCCTAGGTAGGTTGTTACTTTCTCTTGTAATGTTCTATTTCTCTTGAATAAAAAAATTATAGGCTTTTTTGAATTAAATAATATTTGTAAAATAGTTATTTTTTAATATACAATAATCATAAAGTTATTTCTCTTAATACTATTATAAATTACATGATAAATATTATAAATATATATATATATATATTTGAATATAAATACCCTATACTCTAATTTATATATTTCAAAATAATATATATAATTAATCTTTGAAAAGAAAGATAATTCATAAATAAGCAGTTCGTGTTTGTGAAATATTATAGAAAAATAAAAGGGAATTAAGGTTATTATGGTAAATAAGAAAGTTTTGCAAGGGTATTTTTGTCTTAAATTTCTCATTTATTATAATAACCTTAATATAATCCTCCACAAACACAAACTACTTATATATGAATTATGCTTCTTCTTTTTTTTAAGTAAGTATATATATTGTTTTGAAATATATCTTTTTAAAATGTTTAAAAAAAAGATAGCAATGTACTATATTAAAATGTCTAAAATTTTTTAAATATATCCCGAAATTAATTATTTAAATAAAATTTATGACTTATTTATCAATTATTATATAGAAATTAAAATGATATTCATTTTATAGACATTTATCTGTTTTAGTCTCATAAATAATATATTTTTAGAAAAATATATTAAGATAATATTTACATTTAGTCTCATAAAACAATTTCTTAAAACGTCACTACATAATAATCAATTACATATTTACTAACTTAAATTTTTTTTAAATATTTCATTAATGATTTAGTCTCATAAAAACAATTTCTTAATGTAAGATTTATTTAAATAACTTTTAAATCATAACTTTATAATTAATATTTCATTAAATTTTTTAAGTTGTTAGTTTCAATTTTTTTACAAAACAAGTAATTATCTTAAAGAATTTTTGTATTTAATTTTATTTATTTTAAAATATTATAAAAATAAAAAATTTAGCAAGATATGAAATATAACTCTGTTAACTTGATTAGTCAAAAACAAAATTTTGACCCCGAAATATTATTTAGGTTTAAACAAAAGATATAGCACTAAAATTTGTTGCCAAATATAACAACGAATTATAGCAACGAATATATCCGCAGCTATAAAATTTTTTGTTCACACTTAAAAGAAAGCCTTCATCAATCAAATGGCCTTGCCTTCACGATCTGAAATGGAGTAGAAATTGTACGAAAATTAAAAAAATAATAAAAAGTACATTATAGTATTAAGAGAAATAACTTTACGAAGATTCTATATTAAAAAATCGTTATTTAAAAAATATTATTTAAGGAAAAAAGTTATAAATCATAGTTTTCAACTTTGCTAATTAGACTTTATCTTAATTTAATTTCTAAAAAATTAAATAAATCAATTTTATCTTGTCAAAAATTTTGTCAAAATTTGGTTAGTTGTATAAATATTTTAGGTCAAATTAAACATTTAGTCCCTATAATTTTACTACAATTTTAAATTGGTCCCTATACTTATAATTAGTGTAATTGAGTCCTTATACTTTCAAATTAATTAAAATTTAGTCTTGAGAATTAAATTTTGTTAGCTCTCCATTATCTCTTTAATGATGTAGCAGCCATATTTTTCTCAACACAAGTAAGCATTTTATTAAAATCAAATCATTAAAGAAAAAAAAGAGAAAAAACAATGGGTTGAAAATAATTGAGATTGTATTCCAAGAATAGACAAGGAATGCACAAGGGGAGGACTCTCCAAATCCACCTTTGATGTCTAAGTCAGACATAGTAAGAGGGTGTAATAGCATAGTGAGATATGAGAGTGACAGTATATGCGTACCTGTTACCAATGGATAAGACAATATTCATAGGTGAGGCCAACATATCATGGATATGCATTGTTCAATGGGTACTTGCCATTGAGTGATCTCTAGCTAATGGGAAGGCTTTATCTGAGCGATTGGGCACATGAGGGGTGATCCCCAATGGTGGCCAGATTTGATATTATTACAAGTTCCTTAAGTCTATAGCTGTGAGTACCTGTGGACTTAAAATTCTAAGTGCTTGGTTTGCTACGAGAGCAAAATGACATTTAGAAGGTGAACACCCTTTTTGGTATTAGAGGGGGCAAACTCCTTTTTTGGTTTAGTATGGGTGAATGCTCGAATTAGTCTATGAGTCCCCGAGTTGAGGTGACATTATTATTATTATTATTATTATTATTATTATTATTATTATTTGGGCTAGTACACCGTGCTAGTTTGGTTTTCAGGTGAACTAAAAATCGCAAAAAATTACATTCGTCTATTCAATGTGCTTAAAAGCGTTTAGGTGAATTTCCTAGCATATAAGAGGGATTGTCTTAATGGTTTGAGTGTTAGCCATTTGGATTGCACTCGGGTTTTAGCTTAATATTGAAAAGTTCTTTGCTCTTTCCTTAGTCTGAGTAGAGGGAGATTGGTAGTGCTTTCTAAGTGATTATCTCTTTGTACATTTGTGAAAGAAGGCTGAAGAAGCCTATAGGGAAGGCTAGGGAGCCGATAGGAAAAGTAGCTATCTTTTAATCAAGAGTGTGTGCCTAAATGGAATATTTTGAATATGAGTATAAAGGCAAAGCCTAATCCTTACTCTCCACCCTTTAAAGGGAATCGGTTGTCCAAATGGACAAGATGGTTAAATGGGTTAGGAAAATTCCTAAGGGTTGGTTGCCCTTAATAGTGCTGAAAGGCGTTTGAAAGGCAAAGGAACACCTTTTGAACATTTAGCAAGACCAAGAGGGCAATGGCAAAAGTTGAAAAACTTTGAGTTCTAAAGTTTTATAAGGTTAAGGATAATCTTTTTTGATTTGTTAGTGTTAGTTGGTCCCTATACTTAAAATTAGTGTAATTGAGTCCTTATACATTCAAATTAATTAAAAGTTAGTCCTAAGAGTTAAATTTTGTTAGCTCTCCATTATCTCTTTAATGATGTAGCAGCCACATTTTTTTTCAATACAAGTAAGCATTTTAATAAAATCAAATTATTAAAGAAAAAAAAGAGAAAAAAAAATAGGTTGAAAATAATAGAGCAAAACTAATTGGTTTCTAATGAAAGCTTGGCTTTAACTTCTTTTTTCCTATTTCTTCTTCTTCCTTGTTTCTACTTCTTCTTCTTCTTCCCAATTTATTCTTTTTCTTCCCTATTGGGGGATTTTTTTATTTTTTATTTTTTGTCTTTTCATGAAAAAATGGTAAAGTGAGAGAATACCATAATGCATGGTGGATTATACAGCAACAAAAAAAAAATTTGTGAAGTGATTTCATCTTATATTGTGCAAAAATTATTTAAGTGTTAGTAGACTATTATTTTTTTTATTTTTTTCACAATCTGATTTAAAAAATAAATATATGCTAATTTTTAGTTTAAAAAATATGTGGCTTCCAAATCATCAAGGAAATAATGGAAAGTTAACAAAATTAAACATTAGGGACCAATTATTGATTAGTTTGAAAGTATAGGGAATAAGTTTCAATTTTGATAAAAGTATAGGGACTAAATGTATAATTTAACCAATATTTTATTAGACATGCTAGTTTTTTATTTATTTAAAATTATTATTATCTAAAAGTTTATTAAATTTTAACTAAAATTTAACTTCATTTAATTGAAATTTCATAAACGAGATGTTTTCATTTATAATACTGGAACTTGAGACTTTGTTTAAGAATTTTTTTTTAAGGATAATGAAATACACATCACTCAATTCAACCACTTATTGCTTATTAGTTATTGTTTTGATTTGTTATAATATTTTTTGATCATTCATATAACTAACGTAAAAAATAAATTATTTAAAAATGATTTTTATAAAATTAAATTTAATATTTTAATATTTTAAAAATTAATTTAAAATAAATATATCTTTGAATGAAATATATATTGAAACCTTTTTTTTTTATTATATAGTCAAATATAACAACATCAAAATTTATGACTTGAGAGAGCCCTTTGAATTTCTCTCTCCTTCTTCAGGCCAAAAAAAAAAAGAATCTCTCTCATTCTCTCATTATTGTATCCGAGGTTAGTCTTACTATTCTCAGCCATAGTTGATCCCATTCCACCGTAAAGTTATACTTATTATTTAGGTACCTTGAACATTTATATTTTATGGACATATATAAAATTGATTTATTAGGTTTAGATATTAACATTAAAGAAATAAATTCAGACCTGAATATGATTTTAAAATTCTTTCTTACAAATTCAAGTCCAAATTTAGAGGGAGTAATACATACTTTAAATATAAACCTGCTCCATATAAATTATTAAATATAAATATTTTTATTATATATCTCAGGAGAGAGATCTATATTAATTTCAATGCCAATCAAAATCATTTTCATACAATTAATTAACATTTTGTAGGATAAATTTTTTTACTAAATCCACCAATGGATTTAAAATTTTAATTATAAATATCACATCTACAAAATTTAACATCAATCTCACGATTTTAAATATTTTAATTTAAGAAATGATATATATATATTTTCATTTAAAAAAATATAACAAGAAAAAAGATAAAAAATCAACATTAATACAGGCTACTCTAAATAAATTAAGAATCAAATATTTCTTTCTTTCTTTTAATACAAAAAATGTATTATTTCTTAATTCCGGACCCTAATTCCACATTGTTTGGTACCCCATTATTATAGATATAAAAAATTAATATTCAATAATATTTTCAAATATGAAGATTAAAGAGAGCTTAAACTATTTGGTTACATATTTATTTGTTTGTCAATTCTTTTAAAATTTGGTAAGATCAATATGATAACTACTAATTTAATGATTGGATAAATAAAAATTACTTTCTAAAATAAAATAAATGATGTAATAATGTCCATTCTTACAACGATTGTAAGTTTTAACCCTCCAAAATATAATTTATTATGAGTAAAATATATCTTTTTTGTCCCCAAATTTTAGGGCGACTCTCTATTTCGTCCTAAACTCAAAGGTATTAATTCACTTAAGAAATTCTATTGCTGATCAGGGAAAAAAATGAACTGTGACATATATCCTCAAAGTTTGAGCATATTATAAAATATATCTCTAAAATTTAGTTTTGTTCTTTTTTGGTCTTATTTTTATTTTAACCTAAGAAATTAATTATTAATTATCTAAATAATAGATATGCAAGCATTAGTTAGATAATTATAAAGTAGCCTCTTTGGTATAAGATTGAGACTTTTATTTTATTTGGAATATAGCTATCTATCTTCCATTAAAATTTATGACTCGAAAGAAACCTAAAAATTCTCTCATTATAGTATTCAAAGTTAAACTTATTATTTTCAACCATAAACGATGAATACTTAATAATAAAGTTATATTTATTATTTAGGTACTTGGACGTAAATAGGAATCACTAAAATATTTATGTTTTATGAATATTTGTAAAATTGATTTATTGAGTCTAGGTTTGAGTTTAAGCATTAAAAAAATAAGTTTGGATGGATCTGAATATGATTTTATTTTTCAAAAATTTTTAAAAATTTATATCCCAATTTGGAGAGAGTAGCACATACTTTTACTTCAAATTAAACCTACTCTATATAAATTGTTAAATATATATTTCACATTATATATAGGAGAGATCTATATTAATAATAGAATCAATCAAAATCATTCTTATACTATATATTAAATAGCATTTTACAGGATAAATTTTTTACTAAATGCTACATTAGATTTAAATTTCTAATTATACACAAAACATTAAACTATTTGATATACGTATTTATTGTTTTTCAAATCTTTTAAAATTTGACTTGATCAATATGATAATTAGTTCTAATTCAGCAGTAAGATAAATGAAAATCACTTTCTATAATAAAATATTGAACGGTGTAATAATGGCAATTATTAAAGCGAGTTGAATTGGCCCCTATATATGTATATATTATGAGTAAATGGTACTTTTTTTTGTTTTGGTCTCTAAACTTTGTTGCAATTATTAATTTTTTTTTTCAAAATTTTTAATTTGCAATCAATTTGTCCTAAACTTAGGGTGTGAATCCCATTGAAAACTCCACGTGACAACTCATTCGTGACGAGAAAACATTAATTGTGAAATATATCCCAAAATTTAAGTATATTATCAAATATGCTTAAATTTACTTTCTTTTGCTCTTATTTTTATTTTAACCTAAAAAATTAATTTTGAATTATCTAAATAATAAAAATCCAAGCATTAGTTAGATAATTATAAAGTAGCCTATTTGTTATTCTCTCATTTTTGTATCTAATGTTAAACTTATTATTATCAGCCATATAAAGTTAGACTTATTATTTGGATAGTTAGAAATCATTAAAATATATTTTCATAAAGTCTTTAGCTCCACAATTCCATCAAATTATTGCCAAGTTGGGATTGATTTTCTATGTATTACCAACTTGAGGGTGGGATGAAGACAAATTTAAGATCATTTTGTGCAATTAGATCATGTGATAAATTTGTCATTTAATTTTTAATGAAAAGATGCCATGTCACTTTTCAGAAAGTCACGTTGAATTTCTATCTGATTTGAACCAAGGGCATTAGAGCCATTTTATTTCATTTCACTCTCAACCTTTGCAAAAGCACAGTGTATCTCATCGGAGAGGATCTGCTTTGCTCCGTCAAAAATTGCAAGTCACCCTACGTATCTCACCCATTCTCGGAACAGAGAGAAGGATAGTTTACGGTTCAAAACAATGGAAGGACGGATTAGACTGAATATTATTATTATTATTATTATTATTATTATTATTATTATTATTATTTAATATGTATGCTAATCTGTCCCTATATAATATTACAGATAATATTAATATAAACCAAAATATAGTCTACAATAAATGAATGTGAGTTCTAAATCGCAGTCTTCTTATCCCTTGGTCAGATCTTTTGCATTATTACTCATCGTCTTGTTATTTTTTTGGCATTCCTATTTCACTGTTACCTTCATCAATAGTTGGTAGTCGACTTAGTATGATTTCGAGTGATTGATAATATAGCATTGGTAAATACAAAGTCATATATGATGAAGTACTCAAAAGATCCATGAATGACCTTGATTGTTGAACTAACGTATATTGGTTATATGCAGCACCTCTAAAACTAGTGTCAGCTGCTGGTATTGAAGATGAATTGTCGACACCTCCAAAGTCACTATATGCTAACATAGAAGGAAATGATGCACCAACCCAAAAGAAATTGATGAATTAGACTAAGGTGATGATGGTGCATCATCTCCATATCCAGCCTTTTCATATAAAATTTTTGGTGCAATTGGCACTCTCTGTGTTGCTTATCTGCCAAGTCTCTTACTAGGCCTCGAAAGAAAAATGTTAGGCTTAAGTATCTGCAGTGGTTGCGGAGCTTGGTGATCATCATAGTATACAAAAGTATCTTGTTCTTCTCCTATCGTAACCATCATGTCCCAGCATGCCCGGTTGACTAAATATAAAAAAATTTGTAGGAAATTTTGCAAACATTTGATGATGACCTACTGCCCTATCTTATTGTAAATATACATTTAAGATAAATATAAGAAAAAATAAATTAATAAGCATATAAAAATTAATTTAAAATTACTTTCATCAATATTTGAAAAGTAGTTTGTGTTTAAAAATTTTGTATAAAAAGTATTTTTGACTGTCAAATTATCAAAAACTGCATGTTTGCGTTTTATTTTACTATCAATATTATTCAAATACATAAATATTTATTATTAATAATTTTTATTATTTAAATAAATTATTTTATTAATAAAATGTGTTTTTTATTAATTAAATTATTAATTTCAATTAATAAAATATTATTATTTATGGTTGTTATTTTATTAATTAAATATTTATTAATTTTATTTAAATAGATAAATGGTTATAGATGTTAATTAATTTTTGTTCTTTTTTAATTAATTGAATAAAATTACAATATAATAACATATACTTAGTCTTGGGCAAAGAATAAGATTATGAGACAATAACACAGCACTCATGTTATCACAAATAGAATTAAAGTCCTTGTGCTACGTATTCCCATTTTCCAACTCACAAAGTAATGTTTCCAACCAAGTCACCTTTGCTATAGCATTTTTTGTACTTGTAAATTCTGCCTTAATGCTAAACCTGGGCACTACAATTTGCTTCTTGGCTAACCAAGGTACCAAGTTTTCACCCAAATAAATACAAAAACCTAGTGTGGACCTCCTTTAATCTAGATCACTTCCTTAAGCAACATTAAAATATTCTCTTAAATTGAGATAACTCAAGGATTTTAAGCATAAACTAAATGATATGGTTTGCTTCATATATCTCAAAATTCTTTTCACTACCTTCCATTGTGTTTCAAGAGGATTCTGCATAAATTGATGCACCTTATTCATTGTATAAGAAATTTCTAGTCTTGTAATAGTAACATATTGTAATGCCCCTACTATAAACCTATAAAGATGAGATTGATAAAAAAAAAAACATCATCACCTTTCTTACTAAATTTCACAATAGTGATTGATGAGGGTTTTACCAAGTCAGCCCAGCTAAAAGATTTAGCCCAGCATAACTTCTAAAACAGCACACACCTAAGCACAGTACAACTATACAAAGATATTAGCTGAAGATTTTTTTGTTGTATAATTTTTTATAAGATTCCTTTTATGACAGCTATATTATTTACAACTATATTATTGTACTGAACTTGTATATATATATTGTATGCATAGAAATAATAGTATAATATAGAAGAATTATTCTCAGCATTTCTTATTCTATTTTATGGTATATTAGCTTATGTCTCCGTCAATGGAGAATTCAAGCAGCTTAACTTCTCAAAATGTCTCTTCTGCAACACCTGCTCTTGTTACCAATGGTGGACCTCCACAAAGATATAGACCTTGTAACATCCACTTCTCCTATTTATTGAGAGATGTTTGTTAGTTTAAATGAGTTAAATGCTTGTGTGTGTTGCATTAGATGGCATGTAGTTGCATTAGAATGAAGGCTCTAACAGAAGAGAAAGAGCAGGGATGAAAATGAAATGGAAAAGGTTTATTTAGGAAAAATACATAGGCTTTTAATACTCCAAGGGTAGTTAGCTGTAATTTAAGCCAAAATGGTTACTGTAGCTACTAGATTTTCAAAATTTCCTGCTAGTGGTTAAGGGGTAAAATGGTAATTTGGTATATGGCCAAAAAAATTATCATTTTGAATCGAATGATCGAGAATTATGATCAAAATTGTTATTTTAGATCACCTATAAATAGTACTAACCTTTAGAAGCTTCATTTCTTACCTAGAATTTTAGTGTTTTAGAGAGAGAAACATAGAGAAAAGATAGAGAGAGAAAGTAAAAATTCAAGAAGAAGGGAATCATAGGATTGGGGGTGTTATAGACCTTACCCAATCTCATTCAAACTTGATGACAGTAACTTCCTACCGTGGAAACAACAAGCCATTGCCACGATTAAAGGGTACAAGCTTCAATAATTTTTTCTTGGAGTTCATGTTGTGCCTAAGAAATATAATACTACTGAGGATGAAGCACTAGGAAAATTGAGCAATGAGTTGCTTACATGGGAACAACAGGACTAGTTATTGTTGTCTTGGTTATTATCTTCAATTTTTGATGGATTTTTTCCCAAATTAGTTAGGTGTTATTATTCATATCAAGATTGGGACACATTTAGAATCATTTTTTTCTTCCCAAACAAGAGCCAAGGTGAGACAATTTAAAGCTCAGCACAGGAACCTGAAAAAGGGGTCTTCAATAATAAATGAATATTTGCTCAAGATTAAGAAACTAGTGGATGCATTATTTTCTATTGGATCTCCTATTACTGAAGCAGATCACATTAAAGAAATTTTAGAGGGTTTTCCTAAAGACTACAACAGTTTTATTGTGTCTATTACCTCTATAGTAGATCCTTATACAGTAGATGAGATTGAGTCTCTACTAGTTACACAATTGGAAAGAATAGAAAAGTTTAAGAAAGAAGTAGATGTAGTTGCTCCCATGAGTGCTAATTTAGTTCAGAATCAAACTAAACTCACCAAGACTCAAGCATAAAGTAACGCACAAAACAAAGGGCAATTTATAGATTTTAATTTAAATAATAGAGGTGCTTTTCATGAAAAATGAAGAACAACTAGAGGAGGAGGAAATTATTATGGAAATCCAAGTCGCCCACAATGTCAAGTTTATGATAAAGTGGGTTATATGGCTTGAAATTGTTTCCATCTCTTTGATCATTTGTTCATCATCCTCTTCTCAACTATTGCATAATACACAGGTTTTAAACCAAATACAAACATGGTGGCTATGATGGCTACACTTGAAAGTGTCTTTGATGCTGCATGGTACCCTGATTCTAGTGCCACTAATCATGTGAGACCACAGTATCATAACCTGGGCACTAAAACTAATCGTAGTGGTTATGACCAATTGCGTATGGGCAATAGAGCAGGTATTCTGATTAAAAGTGTTGGTAGTAATATATTGCATTCTCCTTATTCAAATTCTACTCTCAAGTTAAAAAATCTTTTGCATGCACTAAAAATTTCTAAAATCTTACTCAGTGTTTCCTAATTCACTAAGGATAACAATGTATTTTTTGAATTTCACTCCAATGTTTGTTATGTGAAATCTCAGGATACCAAGAGAATATTAATGTAGTGGGGTTCTAAAGATGGATTATATCAGTTTGATAATCTGAGACTTCTTTTACCTAAGTCTATGTCTCAATCAAAGCTATCAAATGCTTCTGTTCAAGCCAATTTTACTCAAGCTAGTCATCTATCCTTCAAAATTTGGCACTTTAGATCATCTGATTTCATTGTAAACTCTATCTGTAAACTTTGTAATGCTCTTATTTTCAATAAAGAGCATATATTTTTTTGCATTGGTTGTTACCTAGGAAAAACACACAGACTCTCTCTTCCAAAAGTTGATACTATTTACACAAAACCTCTGCAACTTATTCATAGTGATGTATGGGGACTAGCACCTATTCTTTTTTCTAACTTGGATTTATCTTCTCAAAAACAAGTTTGATGTGGCTAAAATTTTTATGAATTTCAAAGCCATGGTTGAACTTCAATTTGACTTCAAAATAAAAGCTATTCAAACTGATAGGGGTGGTGAGTTTAGTGCTTTAAGTTCTTTCTTTAAATCACATGGGATCATACATAGGATTAGTTGCCCTAAACTTCACAACAAAATGGCATTGTTGAGAGAAAAAATAGACATATTGTTGAGATAGGGCTTACTCTCTTAGCAAATTCTTTTATGCCTTTGAAATATTGGGATAAATCATTTCTTGCTATAGTTTATATAATTAACAAGTTGCCAACCCCTAACTGAATCTTCAGTCCCCTCATCAAGTTCTTTTTCACACTATTCCAAATTATAATCTTCTTCGTACCTTTAGCTACACTTGCTTTCCTAATTTAAGACCTTATAATAGCCATAAATTAAAGTTTAGATCCACTCTTTGCACCTTTATTGGTTATAGTCCTCATCATAAGGGGTACAAGTGTTTGGCTCCTAATGGCAGAATTTATCTATCAAAGGATGTTTTATTTTATGAAAATTCCTTTCCGTTTTATTTCAAGACTCTACCAAAGATGGAAACACCTATGCATGCTCTGTATTCTGCCATACCTTTTCCTTCACCTTCTATCCCTTTGCTTTTTACATTTCATTCTGAACCTATAACTAGTACTACAAACACTTCACACACACAACCTTGTACTACTGATGCTTTACTTGTAGTTGAGCTTATGCAGGACATAAGTTTGCCTTCTGCTCCACCTGATAATACTAATGTCAATAATCAAATGCCTTCTTTTATTACTACCACTAGAGTTACTGATTCTGTCTTATCTTCTTCTAGTGCTTCTATCAACATTGTTCCAACACCTCTTAAAAGTACTCACCCTATGATTACTAAAAGAAAGAGTGGTATTTTCAAACCAAGGTTGTTACTATTACAATAAAACCTTCATCTACTAAAAAGACTCTTAATTCTCCTAGTTAGAAAGCTGCAATAAAGGAGAAATATAATGTTTTTTTAAGAAATAAAACCTAGACTTTGGTAAATCCTCCACATGGTAGAAAACCAATGGGAGGCAAATGGGTGTTTAAAGTTAAGAAAAATCTAAATGGTTCTATAAATAATTTGAAAGCACGACTGGTGGCAAAGGGTTTTGATCAACATGTTGGTTTTAACTTCTCAGAAAAATTTAGCCTTGTTAAACCAGTAACTATAAGAGTAGTTTTATCCATTGCTCTTGCAAGAGGATGGATTCTTCGACAACTAAACATAAATAATGCCTTTTTGAATGAGGTTCTTCTAGAGGAAGTTTACATGGTACAACGTCAAGGCTTGGAAGGGCTGATCCTGAACTAGTTTGTAAGATGACAAAGCCATTGATGGGTTGAAACAAGCTCCAAGAGCTTGTTTCACTAAACTTGGTAACACCTTAAGGCAATTTCGTTTTTCTTTTGCCAAGAGTGATCAATAATTGTTCATTAAATACTCCAAAAACTCTATAATCTATATACTTTTTTATGTTGACAATATTATCATCATAGGTTCCTCTTCAACTAAAATTGCTTCTTTTATTTCAATACTAAATGTTAAATTTTTATTAAAAGATATTGGGCTGCTTCATTATTTCTTGGGAATACTAGTTACCAAAACTCCTACTAGTGACTTATTGTTATCTCAATCCAAGTACATTGGTGAAATTTTAGCTAAAGCCAAAATGACCCACTACAAACCAAGTCCAAGTCTTATTTCAGTTAACTCAAAGCTCTCAAAAATAGAATCTTCTCAAATGGATAATCCATCCTTATATAGATATATTATTAGGGCTTTGCATTTGTTGTCAATAAAGTTTCTTAATATATGCATAATCCTCTACAACAGCATTAGCTGTTGTCAAAAAATTTTTGAGATATTTAACAGGCAATATAGACTATGGTTTGTTGTTTAGAAAGTGTCAGAACTTGAAAATTACTGCCAGGTGTGATGCTGACTAGGCATATGATATTGATGACTAGAGATCCATCTCTGGTTTCTTTGTATACTTTGGTGATAATTTGATTTCTTGGATGTCAAAGAAACAAACACTTGTTTCAAGGTCTTTCACTACGGTAGAGTATCATTCCTTAGCTCTTGTTACTACAGAACTATCCTAGTTATAATCACTGCTAAGGAAATAAAATTTTATGTTCATAAGGGCTCTTTAATTGCCTACTGTGATAATCTCATTATAGTCTTACTATCTATTAATCTTATTCTGCACTCACAGAAAAAGCACATTAAGCTTGACTTATTCTTTATTAGAGAAAAAATTACACATAGAGAGCTTTCATTTTGCCACATTTCATCTAAGGATCAAATTGTTGACATATTTACCAAACCCTTGCTTAATGTTCATTTTGATTTATTACATACCAAACTCAGAGTTACCCCTAGTGTTACCTTGAGTTTAAGGGAGGATGATGAGAGTTTTACCAAGTCAGCCCAGCTAAAAGATTCAGCCCAGCCCAACTTGTAGAATAGTACACACCTCAGCACAATACAGCTATATAAAGATATTAGCTGAAGAATTTTTTTATTGTATAATTTGTTAAAAGATTCATTTTATGATAGTTGTATTATTTATACCTATATTATTTTACTAAACTTGTATATATACTATATGCATAGAAATAATAGTATAATATAAAAGAATTATTCTTAGCATTTCTTATTATGTTTTATGATCATAGGAGTATTAATGCCATTTACATTGCTCATGTTAGCTTTAGGTAAAAAATCATTAATTTATTTCCTTTGAGAAAGCAAAATGTTTCCACTAGTTATTGTTTCACCTCTATTTCCAAGAAAAATTAAGAGCTCCTAGATCTTTTAATGAAAACTCCTTGTGTAAAGCAAAAATAAGCCATTGTCATTAAGACACTAGGTCCCCTGTAAGCACAATAGCATCAACATACATTAGAAGGAAAGTAATGGTACGAGAAGTAACCCTAGTGAATAGAGAAGGATCACATTTGCTAGCCTTAAAACTAAGCTTTACAAGTGTTGAAGCTAGCTTCTCAAACCAAGCTTGGGGTGCATGTTTTAAGCCATATATAGCTTTTTCCAACTTTCAAACAAGTGATTTTACTTTGAATTCAAAACCAAAGGGTTGCTCTATAAAAACTATCATGTAAGTTGCCATTTAGGAAGTCATTCTTGACATCCAATTGATGAAGATGCCATTTCCTAGTTAATGCAATTGTTAAAATTATTGTTACTATCATTTGCTTGACCACAGGTACAAGAAAGTCTCATTGTAATCACAGCCATGTTGTTGAAAGAACCCTTTAGCCACTAATCTAGCTTTATACTTGTGAAGAATATCATCCAAATTAAGCTTGACATTAAACATCCATTTTCAACCTAAAAATTTTTTATGAAAAGGTAGAGGTACTAACTTCCAGTTTCCATTCATCAACAGGCCTCTATATTCTTATTGCATAGCTGTTGTCGACTCATAATTGGAAAGTGTATCTTTGACACTTTTAGGCTTCTTATGAGTCATCTACACCTTAGATTTTTTATCCTATACTTTGCACACGTTACCATAGTATGAATGCTAGTTGGAGTAACATTTCTTGCTAGAAAATTTTGTGTTCTGCATTCATTACCATCTGCTTCATGAAGTGAAAAACTATCACCTATACCTAAAATTTGATGATTAGTAGGTACATAAACTGGTAAAGGTAAATTATTAACATTAGATTAGACATTAGAAAAACTATCACTCTTCCTTTTTGATGTTTCTCCGCTCCCTTTTATATCACTATCACAAGGACCATTCTTATCCAAGTGAAAAGTGACTCTATCCTTTGAACATTACCCAAAACTCCTAGTTTCCTTGCTTACCCATGTTGTGAGCCTTTAATTAAGTTAATATGAAGAATTACTAAGCTTAGTTGCCATTTAAAACCTCATTTCACAAACTAGAGGGCTGCCAGTTGATTGCTGGAAGGCTGGCAGTCAGTTGGTGGCTTTTTATATTCCTTGAGTGCCAGACAGCAAGCTAGCAGTCACTGGCAATCGGCTGGTGACTTTTTGGAATGCGTTATGGGTAAAAATATGAGCATGACAGTCGACTGCTAAGACTACTAGTCAACTGCTCATTGTAAACCTGGGACCGATAGTCGACTGCTAGGAACCTGGCAGTCGGCTACTAAGCCTCTGTCTGTACTTCTGGGTTTCTAAGAACATGACAGTCGACTGCGAGGATGGCTAGTCGATTGCTTAGTATAGACCCAGGCCCAACAATCGACTGCTAGGTATCTAGAAGTCCGCTACTAAGCCTCTGTCTACACTTTTGGGTTTTCCAAGAACACGATACTAATCGCCCTACTTAGCAATGTCATGCTATGCTCCGTTGTAGTTCAAAAAACATGATTTTGATAAAACCCAGTCCAGAATGCATTCTATTTTCAATTTTAAATACATGAGCTTAGTTCCCATACAACAAACTTTACTTTTCATTAAACATTTCCCATCCATTAGCTCAAACATGGTACAATTAAGGAAAACTAGTCTATATCATTAGATAAACACAACCTAGCCCTTCCAATCCATTACAAGCACATATATAAGCATATATTCAGCAACAAAACATCCTATAAAAGTAGAAAAGCATACAGAATGTAGGTTTAACCCCAATCTCAATTCAAACATATAAAAATCTACATTTTCCAACAATAGTAACATTTCAGAAAAATATGGGGTTTATGATGGATTTCTACCTTGATTCTTGGCGAAATGTGTGTGTTTGATGTGTTAAAAATGATCCTCCCTTGCTATTGGACTGATTTCTAGCCTCAAATCTGCTCCTTTCTCAGTAAAATTTCCTCTCAAGCCTTAGCTCACCCTTTTCTCTCTCTAGCCGTCCCTTTCAGCTTCTCTTTCTAAATCTAGTATGGTAGAAGTGTGTGTGGGTTTTGGTTGCAGCTAGGGTTTAAGAGAGGTTTGCATATTTGTCCTTTGGTCCCTCATCTATTTTGCACTCTTGGAATTACTTACTTTTCCCTTTTTAATTGAGTCCCTGACCACCTCTTACTAAACCTTCATTTAATTCCTTTCAATTTAATCCCTAAGCTAATGCAACTATATGCACTAATGAAACATACACAAACATTAAACATTAAATTAACAAGTATCAAACATCTCTTTAATCATAGTTAGAGTGGATGTTACATTCTCCCTTCCTTTAAAATAATTTTATCCTCGAAATTAAAATGTACCTATGAATAGTTCTGGGTGGGACTTCCTCATGTCCTCTTCCTCTTATTAGCATACTTCTTTTGTCTATCTTGGGCTCTAGCCATTTTATCCTTGATCATCCTAATTTGGTCTGTAGTTTGCTGGACCAACTTTAGTCCAAGCAATTGTCTTTCTTCTACTTTATACTAACACAGAGGTGATCTACACTTTTTCTTATATAAGGCTTCATAAGGTTCCATCCTTATACTAGAATGGAAATGTTATTGTATGAGAATTCTATCACTACTAGGCTTTGATCCCAAATTCCCTTATGCTCTGAAGCACACGACCTAAGCATATCCTTAAGGGTCTAAATTGTTCTCTCGGTTTATCCATCAGTTTGAGGATGATATGTGGTACTTAGGCTTAGCTTAGTACCAAAGGCTTCTTGGAAAGCTCTCCAAAATCTAGAGGTAAATCTAGGGTCTCTATCTGAAACAATACTAGTAGGGACTCTGTGCAGTCTCATTATCTCTTGGATGTATAAATAAGCTAACTTGTCCATGGAGAAATTAATCTCAATGGGTAGGAAATGAGCAGACTTAGTCAATCGGTCTACTATCACCTAAATAGCATCACCCAAATAGCATCATTTCCTGCCTGAGTCCTGGGTAAACCTACTACAAAGTCCATAAAAATTTTATCCCACTTTCATTCAGGGATATCTACAGGTTGCAATAACCCAGTAGGTTTCTGGTGTTCAATCTTCACCTGATGACACACTAAGCACTTAGCAACATACTCAGCGATGTGTTTTTTCATGCCTGGCCACCAAAATCTTCCTTTCAAGTCTTAGTACATCTTAATGGCACCAGGATGAACACTATAGTTGCTCTTATAGGCTTCCTCTAAGATTCTCTCCCTCAAATCCCCTAAACTTGGGATATAAACCTTATTTAGGAACTCATCCTCTCATTGGGCCTCTATGATCTGAGTCTTAAGGTTATTCTTACTCACCATCATCTGAGCTACATGAAGGGATTTCTTACTCAAGGCATCCGCCTTCACATTGGCTTTTCCTGGATGGTATTTTAGCTCAAAGTCATAATCTTTAATGAACTCCATCCATCTCCTCTATCTTATATTCAACTCCTTTTGATCAAAGAGGTACTTGAGACTTTTGTGGTTATTGAATACCTCAAACCTAGACCCATATAGATAATGCCTCTAAATTTTTAAGGCAAAAACTATGGCGGCTAGTTCTAGGTCATGGGTAGGGTAGTTGCACTCATGAATCCTTAACTGTCTAAAAGTATAGGCCACTACTTTTCCCTCTTGCATCAAGACACACCCTAGACCTTTCTTGGATGCATCGTAATATAGCTCAAATTTCTCCAAAATATTTGGGATAATTAACACTGGTGCAGTGGTCAACCTTTCCTTTAAGGTTTGGAAACTATGTTCACATTTGAAATCCTATCCAATGGAACATCCTTTCAAGTTAAATTGGTTATAGGATGCGTTGTTTGGAAAATCCATATATGGATCTCAAATAGCAATATGCTAAGCTCCCTAGGTTGAAGCACTAAGTTTAATAAACTATTTAGGTGTAGGGTTTCTCTTTGGCTTTATCTTCCCTGAGGCTTATCGGGAACATCCTCTAATGTACTATAAGAATTGGTCCTGTTATAGAAACCCATTCTATCAAGGATTTTGCTTTCCTCTCGGATGGTAAATTAGATTTCTCATTAAAATAGAAAACATTCTCGCTATAGGGATACACTCAATCTTAGGTTGTGTCCTTACATTGAATATAGACCCCATTCTATCATTTCTACCCTTAGTATTCCTGTTCACCACATTAACATCCCAACTTTATCATTATAGTCTAGGGCCCCATCAGTTTTAGACAGCTAGCTCATCTCAAGAACTTTACCCATGTCAAACATAGACAAATAGTAAAACCAACAAGAAGGGATCTGTCTTCCATTATGGTAGAACAACGCAACAAGCTAATGTCACCACAACACGATCTTCTACCAATGTGGAGACAATCAGACTATAGGGAAGAAAGGTTATAGATAGTCCTATATGCTTCACAAGTTCATTAGAGATGAATAAATGAGATCCATCAGAATCAACCAATAAAATTAAAGATTTATTGTTTATCAAAAACTTACTCTAGTAAGATCATTGGAGTCAGCTACCTCTTGGCCCTCAAGAGTATTAACTCTTCCAATAGTTGGAGATTTAATGGGTTCCATCGGTTGCTTCCACAATGGGCACTGCTTAATGAAATGTCCCGGCTTACCACACTTATAACAAACATTTCGTCCTAATAAACATGGCTTATTCCCATGATTCCTCCCACATCTACAACATTTACCTTGTTGAAATCTCAATTTCTTGCATTGGTCACCTTGGTGGAATCTGCAAGGTCTATTATGTTTTTCCCTGTGATTAGAGGTTTAGAGGTCTTAGTTGGCTTTTTCCACTGTGGGCACTCCTTAATATAGTGTCCCAACTTACCACACTTAAAACAAATGTCCTGTCCCATTAGACATGGTCTAGCCCCATAGTTTTTCCCACATTTTGGGCAATCATTAGGTATCGCTTTCCTCACCATTGTCCTTTTACTCTTTTGGCCTCTGCCTCTTCCTCTACTATGTTTAGGGATAAGGCAGTTCCTATTTCCACTTTCTTGTAACTGTCTAAGGAGAACTTGGGTAGTGGCAGAAACTTGTTCCCTTATAGCTTCAGCTACTCCATCATAGCCTGCACTACCCCAGCCAAATTAGCTTCACTCCCCTCCTTTGATGCAGTATTCTTTCTAGGTGAGGCTATAATTCACTCTACAAAATAGACATTACTGAGGTGATCAGTCTCAATAACATAATGTTTATAAGAGAAAATATGGCATCATAAGGAATACTATCTACCCAAACCTAGCACTCCTTTCCTCAAGTCAAAACATAACACAAGTAGTTAATTGCTATGGCTCAGCTAACTAACATGTAATAGTCTCTATCCTGAGAAATCTACCCTTACAACCTAATTAGCATCTATCACTACCGAGTCAGCTATGTGCCAACCGTGGTAACCATGCTCTGATACCAACTCTGTAACACCCTCTATCCTACGGTTCCTTTTAGACATTTAAGAAGATATAACATAAAAAATTATCAGAGTATTAGTGTTACTATTACTTCTACCCGAGCCAATTTTAAACTTTTTCCCAAGTTGATTAATTGAGTGCATTTGGATTAGTCTCTACTCTCTGGTCCTCTCAATATCATAGCGGAATAAATACACATAGCATACACCTGGATTAACTATACATAGACATGCATTTTTAATCAAATATAGTTAATTAATTATTAGGCATGGAGGCAACAATCCTGCCACTCATAACCTCCTTAATTAGGCTATTCATCAATTCAGCCTAGTTCCTATACAGATAAGTTAAAACAGGCTATACAAAATAATCCTACACTAGCCTTTCTCCTAACATTATGAAGGCCAGCTCAATCCTAACATGTACTTATGCTATCTAAACTAAACATTTTGTGTGCCCAGATTGGACACTTCTTCATACCTTACCTTCATTCTCCAGCTCAAGGGACCTATACATCTAGTACATGTCAATACTATTGTGAGAAATGAATCTCAGTAGCAATACAACCAGTTACAAAATCCGTTAACCTGTACCATCGTGCTCGAACAAAAAACCTCTACATTCTTTCATAAAACATATAACATACTATGGGATGAAATGAGTGCAGCATTTAATCATGTTATATACTCATATGTATGCATGTGCATTTGAAACATATTAACTTTAAAACATGGGAAGTGAATTTATCATCATTTTCATCGTAAAACATTTTCCATAGGGTAATAAATATGCCTTTTGATGGTATATATGAGCAGGAGGAAACAATCAGAACATACAAGATATCGGGAGTGTCGCCCAGCAACAACTCCATGTACCACTACATACATGAATGAGCTATCCTAATGACTAACTGCGCCACTACGGTAACTTTACTGTATAGTAATAGCCAACGTACAATCTAAATAACTCATGGGATCACTGTAAAATCTTTGCACAGGTCTTATCCTCTCCGCTTTTAGGATTATAAGGCTATGGAATCATCACCCCTTTTCCAGTGGATCACGCTCTCAGTACGCTATTCTCTAACATATACGTTAGGGTGATTCAGCTCATACCCATGGTTATGCTTTAACCTTAAGTATGTGTTTCTTCATGGCCCTTGGAAGACACACTAACTTAAGGTTTGCAACCGTCATGATGTTTTCAAATTCATCTATGTTCAAGTGGATGTTTAACCATCTTAATACATGGCACAATTGTGGAATGCCAACGATTGTCTCATACCGATAATCGGTCACTCGACTTATGAGCTTATCTACCACTAGTGCATATACTGAGGATACTTCACTCTTCCTTTTTGATGTCTCTCCGCTCCCTTTTATATCACTATCACAAGGACCATTCTTATCCAAGTGAAAAGTGACTCTATCCTTTGCACATTACCCAAAACTCCTAGTTTCCTTGCTTACCCATGTTATGAGCCTTTAATTAAGTTAATATGAACAATTACTAAGCTTAGTTGCCATTAAAAACCTCATTTCACAAACTAGAAGGCTGCCAGTCGACTGTTGGAAGGCTGGCAGTCGGCTGATGGCTCTCTGTATTCCTCGAGCACCAAACAGCAAGCTAGAAGTTCCTGGCAGTTGGCTGGTGGCTTTCTGGAATGCGTTCTAGGTACAAATATGTAAAATAACCTTATTTTCCAACAGGCTTCTCTTCAAGGTCTGTTAAGAATTGCAAGTTCTCCCAATAGGAGAATTCCTATCAAGGTCTACTCCTCTTCCTCTAAGGCTTCTCCTAGTTCATTCATTGGTTATATTAAAATAACTTGGAGTTGCTTGTACTAGAACTAATGAGTTGGGCTATACTTTTCATCATATTTGAAACTTAGCCCTATGGCGCTTGTCCTGTTGCTTCTGCCTTGGTCAACCTTTTAAAATTATTACCCTTCACATTGTTGGATTGAGCAGACCTTGTCAAAGAATTTACTTCCTCTGTCTCCTTCTTAGTTTAGAATTTTTTCCTATAGTTAGTGAAGATGTTTATCCTAGATCTAGATTACTAGTGACCCAACTCCAAAAATACTTTGGTCCACTCCAGCGACTCGAGCTCATCATTCGTATTTGCTTAACCATCGCATCATTTTAGGCCTTAGAGATCATGGTGTTCCTTTCTTCAATTTGGTAGGCTAAGTTTATGAGTTCTTTTAAAGATCGGCCTAAAAGATCACTACATAGCCGCTACCTCTTGAATATGTGTGCCTTCCACCACCTTTTCCTCTTGTTTTGTATCCAAATCTTCCTCTTTTTCCACGAGAGTTAATATTGCTTTGATTCTAATTACTAAATGACTTTGAAGAAGATCCTTTATCTTCTAGAGAAGTGGCAATATTTGTAGTTAAGGTTTTGGATGAGATGTTGGAGTGTTGCTCAATTCGTGATTCTTGAGAAAGTAAAAAAGACTCTATCTCTTATATTGTGTATGGATTGCTTCGTGAATGGATAGAAGTTCTTGCAGTTCATGCCCTTGAATGGTAGCTAAGACTTTCTGCCTCCGTAGTAAAAAATTCCTTTCTTCTAACTTTACAAAGATTATATGGTTAAATGAAAATGTGGTGCTTGATTTGGCACTTGGTGAAGCTGAAACTATTGTAACGAGTGTAGTTGTGAAAGAGTTGTTATTACTGTTTCCATTTTTGGTACCATAAAATCAATCAACACAAAAATAGAAATGTTCACACTATATAGAACTGAAGTGTCTATATTATTAATGATCAGAGAGATCCACAATGCAACTATTTATAATACAATGAGAGCTTTTGAGAAAGACTTCCAAATAGTGCAGTAAATAACTAATCTAACTAAACTCCAGATGGCATAGCAGCTAGCATAACTAAATTACTCTTAACATGTGAAGTGGGGCTTTGAAATTTAAAAATGTTGAAGATTGAGGAATAAGATTGCTGCAACACTTGTAAATCCACTTTGGAGGCTTGACATACATTATTGTATGGTGTAAAATTTAATTAAATTTCCTTAATAAAATAAAAAAATAAATTAAATTCATACATCTTCTTGTCGTCAATAAGTTGATGATTGCAAGCAAGCAGTGTTTGAAAATACTTGATTTTTTTTTGTACAAAATTTATTAACCTAAAATGGGTTTTCAAATACATGTTTTGATGTTAAATTGAATCAAATCAAACTTTTGAATTAATTTTTATTTAGTTCCATTTACTAAAACTACATCAATCAATTGCTTATTTAGAATTAACATTTGTGTGATATGTGGGTGTTTTATTTTGGGTATTCAAATGGTTTTATGAGTGGGTGAGAGGTGGTTTGGGTATGCTTCACCTCACGAGCAAAACAGTGATTCAAGTGCGATAAGGGTGTAAATGTGAAATGATACTAATGTTCTTGGTCTAAATCAAATTGAAATCCAATGTGGCTACATAAAAAGTGATGTGGCAAGCCTCTATTTTTAAAATATGGATGAAAAAATTAACAAACAATGTTACCTATATAAAAATGAAAGTTTAAAGGGGCTTTGGGTTAACTTTTAGGATGTTTTTGAGAATGAAGAGGGGAGGGGTTTGGGTTAACTTTTAGGATGTGTTTGGGAATGAACAGGGGAGGGAAGGAAAGGAATTGAAGAGGAAGGAAAGGGGAGGGAAGAAAATGTTAAGTGATAATTTCTCCTCTCCTTGTTTGGATCCTCCAAAAAGTTCCACTTTGGGATAACTAAAATTAACAAAGGGGAAGATGATGAGGGTTAACAGAAAATACTCTAATTCTTTTCCTTCTAAAATTTTAACAACCAAAAAAAGAGGTTACTAAATTTCATTCCCTTCCCTTCCCTTTCTTTTTCCCTCTCCCAAACAAACCCTTAAAGGGTCTATTTGGGAATAACTAAGGGAAGGGAAAGCAATGAATTAAAGGAAAAGGAAAGGAAAGGTTAAGCGATAATTTCTCCTCACCTTGTTTAGATTCTTTAAAATCCCTTAATTTTAGGTAATTAACCATATTTCGTTCTCTTTGCCTCCAAAATCCCCCTCCCAAACACACCTTAAAGTTCTCAAGGATTTTGGATCAACTTTTAAGGTTCATTGGAGTTTTTAGTTAACTTTTAAAGTTCAATGGATCCTATAATTTAGAGTTTTCTATGCATTTTAGCCTTACTTGTAACGTTCGCTCCTAATATGAATAAGAGATTTAGTTGTTAATTTAAGTTTAATGCTTGTGTATGTTGCATTAATCGTATATAGTTGCATTAGTGCATGGACTTAGTTGAAAAGAATGAAAGCTGAGTTAAAATGTGGCTAAGGACTAAATCAAAAAGAAGTTTAGCTAGGCCAAGTCACGAAAGGGCCTAAGGACTATAATGTAAATAGCTAAACTTAATAACTTAGAACCCTAAACCCTAACACACAACTCCAAATTCAGCATTTTCCTAAAGAGAGAGAGAGAGAACTGCGAGTAGATAGAGAGAGGCTGAACTATGGCAAGAGGAGAGGATAAACTTTAAGGAAAGGTGATTTAAGTCTAGGGAAACTATTTTACAATAAAGAGGGAATCATGTGGACACTAAATCCAACATATTTCTCAAGGAAATCAAGGTAAAAACTCAACCTTTCTAAAATGTTTAGCCCTTTGTTGAAAAATGTTATTATGGATGTTTTGAGCTATGTTTGGGGTTTAAAATCTATATTCTCTATGTTTTTTACTTTTATGCTTGTACTGATTTTGAAAGTATGTTTATGCCCTAAGTGCGAAAAATGGTTTGATCTTAGTGTTGAGTGATGTTAAGTTAAGTTTTATGTTAGTTATAGGCACTATATGATCTTTAAATGTTGATGATAAGGTCATGGCTTGTTAAAATAGTTTAAAAACATGTTTTTGGGATAAAACTCTAGATGTAGCAGTAAGTTTTAGAGCAGACTGAATGCTAGCAGACAACTGCCAGCTTTGGAATTCGACTGTCGTGTTCTTCGTCTACCCAAAAAACACTTTTTCAACTCTGGATGTTATTAGTATTCCAAAAAAAATTTACAGAAGGCTAGTAGCCAATTGCCTTACTTGACTGTGTTTATATTTTCCCAAAAATAACTCACAGAAGGCTAGCAATCAACTGTCAAGCCTTTAGTAGCCGACTGGTAACTCTCAGCCAAGACTGCTTCAAAAGGGCAGTGATCTAGTAGTCGACTGGCAATATGAGATCAGTTGACTACCAGCCCCCTGTCTTAGATAATAAACTCAATGACCATTTTGAGAGGTGAATAGCCCAAAATCTCACTCAAGCTAAAGATCTAAACCTTGGATGTAGTTGATAACATGCAAGATGTAAGGTCATGTGTCACTAGGATAAGAGGATCCTTGTGATAGTGATACAAAAAGAGCAAAAAAAACATAAGAAAGGAAAGAGTGAAGTATTCTAAGCATATGCATTAGTGGTAGATAGACTCATGATCGAGTGATCGATATTTGGTATGGGATGGCTGTTGGATATTCCACAGTTAGGTCATGAATTAAGATGGTTAACATCTACTTGAACATTGATGATTTCAAAAATACCTTAATGGTTGTGAACTTTAAGTTAGTGTCATCTTCCAAAGGTCATTTAAGAAAAACATACTTAGAGTTAAGTATAACCATCGGTATAAGCCAAATCACCCTAGTGTATATGTTAGAGAATAGCGTACCAGGAGTGTCATCCATCGAAAAGGAATGGTGATTCCATAGCCCCGTGATCTACGAAAGTTGAGTGGATAGGACCTGTCCAGAGTCAGACAGTGATCTCATGATTTCATACCAGTCCCTTTGGGATGAAAGGGAAGAAACGTATTCAAAGGAATATCGATCCTTCTGGTTAGGGATGATCTTCCAAAAAGGGGTAGGGACTAATATGGTACTTGGATCTGCTAGAAGACACCTCAGATAGTGCAAAAATTAAGGCATGATTGAATAGTCACGCGCTCATGCATGTATGTAGTGGTACGTAGAATAGTTCGATAAGCAGCGCTCCTGATAACTCGTATGATATGTTTGTTTCTCTTGCTCATATGTTAAGTGTAAAGGCATGTTTACTACCCCATTGAATGTTTAATATAAAAGTTATGACAAAATAATGATGAATAGACATCTCATATTGCAAAGTTCATATGTTTTAAATGCACATGCATAAATATGAGTACATGACATGAAAGTATGCTATATACACTCCATCTCAATAGTATGTATTGCATTGCTACTGAGATTAAATTCTCACATATATACTAGCATGTACTAGATGTGTAGGTCCCTGGCTAAAGATAAAGGTAACTTGGGAAGAGGTATCCATCATGTGGGTATATGGAAGTATACATTTTGGATAGTATAGGCACATATATTTTGGGCTAGCCTTTTTTATTTTTGAGGAAGGATAGTATAATTTATTTCATATATAGCCTATATTATAAACATAGACATAAATTTACCTAAAAATGTCAACTGATACATTGACGGGGTCTTTAGCGACAGGGATGTTTCCTCCATACCCAAGTAGTTAATTTAAAGTTAATCAATGAGTGATTATGCATGTTTGTGTATAGCTATTTAGAGTACATTATACACACACACACACATACACACAATATGATGTGATATTTTGCTACGAGTCTCGAGTGAGAACCCAACCTAAATGGTGCTTAATTAATCAACTTGGTAAAAAGTTTAAATTTATTCAGGTAGAAGCAATAGTAACACACTTAAGATATGATATTTACATATTATACTTCTAAATTAACATAAAAGGAACTATAGGTAAAAGGGGTGTTACATTTGGTTGGTATTAGAGCATGGCTACCACGGTTAGCACATAGCTGACTCGGTAGTAAGGGTAGATTCCTCAAGATAGAAACTACTACAGGATAGTTAGCTGACCCTAGGCAGTTGACTACTTGTGCTACGTTTTAACTTGAGGAATGGAGTGCTAGGTTTGGCTGTGTATAATATTTCCTATGGAGCCATATATTCTCTTATAAATATTCTATTAATGAGACTGATTGCCTCAATGATGTCTGTTTTGAAGAGTAAGGTATGGTGTCATCCAGGAGAAATGGTATAAAGATGGTGATGTAAACTTAGTTGGGGTAATACAAACCCTGATAAGGATGGTAGAGGCTATGAGGGAGCAGGCTACTACTGCCACCCAACAGGCAGCTACTACAGTTGAAGTACTCTAGTAAATGTAGGATGACCAAAATGTAAACTATAACCCTAACCCCGAGGGCGAACAAGTGAGAGATCAGGCCTATAAGGGATGGTCTAAATTCCAGAAGGCCAAGCCTCCTTCCTTTAGAGGTGAGTTCAACTGAAAGGTGGCAGAAGAGTGGTTAGAGGAAATAGAGAAGTTATTTGTAGTTCTGAGGAGTACAGAGTTTCAGAAGGTCCAATTCCCCACTTACATGCTGGCAGAGAAGGTCAAACATTTGTGGGAAGGGGCCAAGCCATTAATAGAGGTCCAAGGAGTCCAGATCACCTGGGATTCTTTCAAAGAGGTGCTTTTAGAGAAGTACTTCTCTTAGAGTGTGAGGAACAAGAAAGAAGTAGAGTTTATGAAGATTAGGTAAGGTTCCATATCTTTTTATGACTACTTGGCAAAGTTTGAGGAGTTGTCCAAGTTTTCCTCCTATCTGTAGTTGAGGCAAGATGAAGCATAGAAGGTCATTCCCTTATAGGCCGAGCTGAATTCAGAACTGAAGAGCATCGTGGCTCTATTAGAGATACAAAATTATGCCATATTGGTTAATAAATGTCGCGTAGTCTCAAAAACCTTGGCAGAGACTGAGAAAGGGAGAAGAGAGTTAAACCCTGTTAAGAAGAAATCACAACAGGGTTTTGCCAAGGGAAAAGAGAGCAAGTTCGGCAAGTCCCAGTTAGGGAAGAAGCCTATGGTTAGGTAAAATGCATTAGACAATTGCCCTAAGTATGGGAAGCATCATGGGAAGAAGCCATGCTTGCTGGGACATAATGTTTGTTATAAGTGTGGCAAGCTGGGACATTTCATCAAGGAGTGTCCGTTGGGGAAAAAGGTAACTAGGGCCTTTAAGCCTCTTACTAAGGGGAAAGTCTACACCTTCAAGGGCGAGAAGGTAGACCAATCCAATGATTTAATTAAAGGTCAATGTTTTATAAATGATGTTTCCTTAATTGTACTGTTTGATTCTGGCGCCACTTATTCCTTCATTTCCCTTGAATGTGTGGAAAGATTAAACTTACCTATAAATAAATTGCCCTATGAGTTGTCCATTTCTACTACTGCGAGAAAGCATGTTTTAACTTCCTTAACTTACTAAAATTGTCCAATCATTATTGAAAACAAACCTTTTATTGTTGACCATATCTTTCTACCATTGGTGAACTTGGATATCATTCTTGGGATAGATTAGCTGTCTTTTAATAAGGTGGTCCTAAACTATTTTGAAAAGTCTGTGACTTTTATGAACACTATACCTATGAATAAGGGTACGGAGGAAAAGATCCAATGATTATGTTTCCTATGCTCTTTTGAGGTTGAGAGTCAGCATAAGCTTGATAATATCCCTATAGTTAGAGAGTTCCCTCATATCTTTCTTGAGGAGATCTCTAGTCTTCCACCAGAGAGAGAAGTGGAATTCTCTATAGAGTTAGTTCCTATAGTGAGATTGATCTCTAAAGCACCTTATAGGATGTCTCCCTTAGAACTAGGTGAGTTGAAAATGCAAATAGAAGACCTCTTAGAAAAGCAATTCATTAGGCCTAGTGCTTTATCATGGGAGCACCAGTGTTATTTGTGAAAAAAAAAGGATGGAAGTATTAGAATGTGCATAGATTATAGGTAATTAAACAAAGTGACAATGAAAATCAAATATCTGCTCCCTAGGATTGATGACTTGTTAGATCAACTAAAAGGAGCAGTTGTGTTTACTAAGATCGATTTAAGGTTGAGGTACCATCAAATTAGAGTGATAAGTGAGGATATACCTAAGAACACTTTTAGGACTAGGTATGGGCATCATAAATTTCTTGTAATGTCATTTAGGTTGACAAATGCTCCAGTTATTTTCATAGATTATATGAATTACATCTTTAGACCCAACCTTGATCAATTCGTGGTAGTGTTTATTGATGATATTCTTGTATGTTCTAGAAACAGGCAGGAATAGGAATGACACCTTAGAATTGTGTTGCAAGTGCATAAAGAGAGACAGCTATATGCCAAACTTGAGAAGTGTGAGTTTTAGTTAGAGGAAGTAAGATTCCTAGGACATGTGATTACCAAGGATATGGTATCAGTAAATCCAAGTAAGATTGAAGCAGTGGTTCATTGGGAGAGACCTACAACGGTGATTGAAATCTATAGTTTTCTCGGACTATCCGATTACTACAGAAGGTTTATCCAATACAAATAACGATGCCAATGACCAAGTTGACCCAAAAGGATGTTCCATTTATGTGGGATTCCAAATGTTAACATAATTTTTAAACCTTAAAGGAAAGGTTAACCACTACACCAGTATTAGTTATCCCAAATCCCTTGTAAAGGTTTAAACTATACTGTGATGCATCTAAGAAAGGTCTAGGGTATGTCTTAATGTAAGAGGGTAAAGTAGTGGCTTATACTTCTAGACAATTAAGGCCCTAAGAGATAAATTACCCTACTCACAACCTAGAAATATTAGTTATAATTTTTGCCTTGAAAATTAAGAGGTACTACCTTTATGGGTCTAGGTTTGATGTATTTAGTGACCAAAAAAGTCTCAAGTACCTCTTTGATCAGAAGGAATTAAATATGAGACAGAGAAGATGGACGTAATTCACCAAAGAATACTTATTTTGAATTGAGATACCACCCAGGTAAAGCCTATGTTATGGCAGATGCCTTGAGTAAGAAATCCCTCCATATAACTCAGATGATGGTGAGTGAAATGAGTTTGATAGAAAATTTCAATAATTTGAGCTTATTTGCGTTGATGCTACCAGATAGAATTTGTCCAGGTGAATTGCAAATTGAAAGTGACATTAGGACTCAGATCTTAGAGGCCTAGAGGGAGGATGAATTCTTAAAGTCCTTAAAGGACCTAAAGGAATTTCATGCGGAGGACGATGAGATAATGACCTTCCAAAATAGGGTTTATATCCTGAGTCTAAGGGAATTAAGGGAGAAGATCTTAGAGGAAGCCCATAAGAGCGACTATACTGTTCATTCTAGTTCCACTAAGATGTATCAAGATTTAAAGGAAAGATTTTGGTGGCCAGGCATGAAAGAACACATCGTTGAGTATGTTGCTAAGTGTTTAATGTGTCATCAAGTAAAAATTAAACATCAGAAACCTGTTGAATTGCTGAAATCACTTGGTATCCCTTAATGGAAATGGGATAAGATTTCTAAGGACTTTGTGGTAGGTTTACCAAGGACTTAGTCAGGAAATGATGCTATTAGGGTGATAGTAGATCAATTGACTAAGTTTGCACATTTCTTACCCACTAAGATCAATTTCTCCTTGGAAAAATTAGTCCGTTTATATATTCAAGAGATAGTGAGACTTCATGGGATCCCTAATAACATTGTCTCAGATAGAAACCCGAGGTTTACCTCTAGATTTTGGAGAGCATTCCAAAAAGCTTTTGGCACTAGGTTAAGCTTAAGTACCGCTTATCATCTTCAAATAAATGGACAAATAGAAAGGACTATTCAAACTTTAAAGGATATGCTTAGGTCATGTGCCTTGGAGCATAAGGAGAGTTAGGACTAAAGCCTAGTATTGATAGAATTCTCATACAATAATAGTTTCCATTCTAGTATAGGGATAACACCCTATGAAGCTTTGTATAAGAGAAAGTGTAGATCACCTTTGTGCTAGTTTGAGGTAGGGAAAAGACAATTGCTCGGACTAGAGTTAGTACAGTAAACTACAGACCAAATCAAGATGATTAGGGATTAAATGGCTAGGGCCCAAGATAGGTAAAAGAAGTATAAAGATAAGAGAAGGAGACAACTAAAATTCAATGAGAAGGATCATATTTCTCTTAGGGTATCGCCTGTCACTAGTATAGGTAGAGCTATTAAGTCCAAAAAGTTAAATCCTAGATTTATTAGGTCATTCTAAATTTTAAGAGTTGGTCAATCCGCCTACCAGATAGCTTTGCCTCCGTTCTTGTCGAACATTCACAATCTTTTCCATGTCTCATAACTTTGGAAATACATCTATGACCCATCACACATTCTTGATGTCAGTATAGTATAATTAAAATAAAATTTAACTTATCATCCAAAAACTTTATGAATTATTGGGGAGGAGGTCAAGAAATTAAGGAACAAGGCCATCCCTCTGGTTAAGGTCTTATGGGATTAGTGATCTCTACAAGAAGCGATATGGGAGAAGGAAGAGGATATAAGGAAGTCCTACCCAGAGTTATTTGAATAGGTACGTTCTAATTTTGAGGATGAAATTATTTTAAAGGAGGAAATAAATGTAACATTCACTCCTAATATAAATAATAAATGCTTATTAGTTGTTAATTTAAGTTTAATGCTTGTGTATGTTGCGTTAATTGCATATAGTTACATTAATATAGGGACTTAGTTGAAAGGAATGAAAGTGAGTTAAAATATGGCTAAGAACTAATCGAAAAGGGGAAGTTTAGCTAATCCAAGTCACAAAAGGGCCCAAAGTCTGGAATGCAAAGATCTAGACTTAATAATTCAGAACCCTAAACCTTAACACACAACTCTAACTTTAAAATTTTCCTAGAGAGAGAGAGAGAGAAGGGCGAGTAGAGAGAAAGGTTGAACTAAGGCAAGAGGAGAGGATAAACTTGAAGGAAGGGTGATTTGAGGCTAGGGAAAACGTTTTACAGCAAGGGGAGAATCATCTGGACACTAAATCCAGCATATTTCTCAAGGACACTAAATCTAGCCTTATTTTCTAGTGTTTAGCTCTTTGTTGAAAAATGTTGTTATGGATGTTTTGAGCTATGTTTAGGGTTTAAAACCTACATTATCTATGTTTTTTACTTTTATTGGGTGTTGCTTACTAAATGTTTATGCTCATTTATGCTTGTACTGATTTTGAAAGTGGGTTTATAACCTAAGTGTGAAAATGGTTTGATCTTAGCGTTGAGTGATGTTGAGTTTTGGGTTAGTTATAGGTGCTAAATGATGTTTAAATACTAATGTTGAGGTCATGACTTGTGAAATTGTTTAAAAATGTGTTTTTAGGACAAAAATCTGGATGTAGCAATAAGTTTTAAAGCAAGATGAACGCTAGCAGATGACTACCAGCCCTAGAAGTTGACTATCGTGTTCTTCGTCTACCTAAAGAAAAATTTTGAATGCTAACAGCCGACTGCCAGCCCTGGAAGTCATCTGTCGTGTTCTTAATTTTTCAAAAAATTTTACAGAAGGCTAGCAACCAACTACATCGCTCTAGCAGTTGACTGTCGGGTCCAGATTTTTTCAGAAACGACTCACAGAAGATTAACGGTCGGCTGCCAAGCTTTTAACAATCGACTGGTAGCTCTCCGCCAAGACTGATTCAAAAGGGCAACGAGCTAGTAGACGACTAGCAACATGTGATCAGTCGACTATGGGATGGCCTTTGGACATTCAACAGTTAGGCTATGAATTAAGATGGTTAACATCTACCTGAACATTGATGATTTTGAAAACACCGTGACGATTGTGAACTTTAAGTTAGTGTCATCTTTCAAAGGCCATTTAAGAAACACATACTTAGAGTTAAGCATAACCATGGGTATGAACCAAATCACCCTAGTGTATATGTTAGAGAATAGCGTATCGAGATTGTGATCCATTGGAAAGGAATGGTGATTCCATAGTCCCATGATCTGCAAAAACAGAGTGGATAGGATCTATCCAGAGTTGGACAATGATCCCATGAGTTCATACCAGTCCCTTTGAGATGAAAGGGAATCAAAGTATTCAAAGGAATATCAATCCTGCTGGTCAGGGATGATCTGTCGAAAAGTGACAGGGACCAATATGGTACTTGGATCCACTGAAGGATGCCTAAGATAGTACAAAAAATTAAGGCATAACTAAATATTCATGAACTCATGCATGTATGTAGTGGTACATAGAGTTGTTCGCTGGGCAGCGTTCCTAATAACTCATATGATATGTTTGTTTCTCCTACTGATATTTTAAATGAAAAGACATGTTTACTACCCCATGGAATGTTTGATATGAAACTTATGATAAAAATAATGATGAATAGACATCCCATATTACAAAGTTTATATGTTTTAAATGCACATGCATAAATATGAGCACATGACATGAAAGTATGCTACATGCACTGCATCCTAATAATATGTATTACATTTTTATGATGAAAAGAATGTAGAGATTTTTCGTATAAGTATAGTGGCTCAGGTCAATGGATTTCAAAATAGGTTGCATTGCTACTAAGATTAAATTCTCACATATATACTGGCGTGTACCAAATGTGTAGGTTCCTAGCTAGAGATGAAGGTAACTTGGGAAGAGGTACCCATCATTGGGGTACATAGAAGTATATATTTTGAATAGTACAGGCACATATATTTTGGGCTAGCCTTTATGATTTTTTAAGAAGGCTAGTATAATTTATTTCATGTACAACCTATATTATAAGCATAGACATAAATTTACCTAAAATTGTCAACTGATACATTGACAGGGTCTTGAGTGGCAGGGATGTTGCCTTCATACCCAAGTAGTTAATTTAAAGTTAATCAATGAGTGATTATGCATGTTTGTGTATAGCTATTTAGAGTACATTATATATATATATGATGTGATATTCCGCTGCAAGTCTCGAGTGAGAAACTGAGTGTAGAACCCGACCCAAATGGCACTTAATTAATTAACTTGGTAAAAAGTTTAAATTTACTCGGGTATAATTAATAGTAACACACATGTGATATGATATTTACTTATTATACTTCTAAATTAACATAAAAGGAACTAGGTAAAAGGGGTGTTATATTACTTTTACAATTTTTCATCTTTCTCTTAGGGTGTGTTTAGGAAGAAAATTTTGGAGGAGAAAAGAAGGAAAGGAAATGTATTAATCTTCTCCTTGTTTGTTTCTTCAAATTTTTTAGGGGAAGGAATTAAAGGATTTTATATTAACCTTCCTTAATCTTTCTCTTTTGTTAATTTTAATTATCCCAAATTAGGAGAGTTTAGTAAATCCAAATAAAGGAAGGAGAAACTCTTACTTAACCTTCCCTTTACTCTCCTTCTCTTTCCCTTCATTTCCTCTCCTTTTCTTCTTCTCCTTATTCCCAAACAGGCCCTTACGGTGTGTTTAAGAGGGGAATTTTAGAGGGAAAGGGACAGGAATGGAAGGAAATTTATTATCTTTCCCCTTGTTTGTTTCTTAAAATTTTGGAGGGAAAGGAATTAGAGAATTTTATGTGAACCTACCTTAACCTTTCCCCTTTGTTAATTTTAATTATCCTAAAAGTTCTGTTTGGGAATGAAAAAGGGAAGGAGAGGGAAGGAAATGCTAAGTGATGGTTTCTCCTCCACTTGTTTAGATCCTTCAATATCTCTTAATTTGGGATAATTAAAATTATAAAGGAGAAAGGTTAAAGGAGGTTTAACATAAAATCCTCCAATTTCTTCCCCTAAAAATTTTTAAGAATCAAACAAGGAAAAGATTATTAAATTCTCTTTCCTTTCCTTCCCTTCTCCTCCATTTTTTTCCTCCCAAATAGAGACCCTTAAGGAACTCTCTTTCATGGCATCTTACTTTGCTACACTAGCTCCATAAAAATAGTAATTGGGTGGAGATGGAAAGCCATTGAGAAATATAAAATCCATATGGAAGATGTATGTACTATGTAGCAATATAGGGTGGTCAATTATCAACCTCCTATTGTTCATCTCCTGGTGACAAGTCATACCTCATTAGTCATTAGGCGAAGCCACACAACAATTTCCAAAATGAAAACCATAAGAAAAGATCATATTACAGAAGTCATTACAGAAGTCTAGCTAGCTACCTGACATGCTGTTTGTCACAAGTTAAACATTAATGATAACATGGCAACACTCGCCCAATAAGGGCAAGGTTGATGACTTTTGAAGGAGAGGGCCTAGCCCATCATTCACTTATCCTTAAAATGGGCCTAGAACCACACTAAGATCTACCTACAAACACTAAAACAAAGCCCATCATTCGCTTATCCTTAAAATGGGCCTAGAACCACACTAATATCTACCTACAAACACTAAAACAAAGCCCAACTTAAGCCACTAGAGGCTTAGAAAACCATTCTTGGATTGGAAGGCTCAAACACTTCTTCAAGCTAAGCAAGGCCACCTTGTAGTTGCAGCCACATCAGAAGGTTTTATGTCTCCATCGGATTGTGAATCCGAGAAGCTATAAGAAATGCCATTAACTAATTGCGTTGGTATGAATGTTGGATTCAACGTCCACTCATTGCATCCACCAATTTGTGCATTGTTTGTTCCATAGCTGCTAACCTCTGTGCATTTTTCAGCAAAGAAATTGTTCTGATCATATGTACTTATCATCGTTGCTTCAGGGTTGTTGTTTGCAAATAGCTCCACATTTTCACCTATCAAGTGAACTCCCCATGAATAAATATACCAAAAAGTAAAAATTTCTCTTTATTTGAGTTTAAATTTCAAGAGCATACACACACACACACATACCATGGGTTAATAAGGCAATGTCATCATTCAAAAGTTCATCAACTTCCTCCAAGCAACCCCATCTCGAATATGCTTCCCCCCACAGTTTGTGTATGTAGGTCTGCAATTAGCATTATTCGTGACTAAATCAACTAATAAATCATTAAAACCTATAGATATATATATATATATATAAAAAAATAGTAGGAAGATATTGTCGATTGTACTTACCTTATTAATATTATTGGTTATTTCTTTGCCCCAATAAAGATGGCCATTTATGTCAGCTTTAATTATTTGACAGATTGGATTCAAATAAATGGCAAAATTGGAACCACGGTATACGTAGAGCTTGTTTCCCATCACACAAGTCATTGCATGCTTCATTGTCACTTCCCACATTTTCTCTGACATCCCAATCCCTAAAATCTGTAAAATCCAACACAAAAATTATTATAATTAGGTATTAATTTTTTAATAAAGAATAAGTATTAATTTTTCTTTTCATGGAAATAATATTGAAATTACCTTCCTAAGCTTGGGAGCATCAATGACAGAGAGCTTGAGAAATTCTTGCACTGTGTGAATACCATTTGAGGAAAGCTTCTTGTGGAAAGCTCCATCTTTTCCAATCTTCTCTAACCTCCACACTTCGTCTTGCAACATTGGTGGATGGTGTTTCTTGTACACTGCAGAATACGGTATTCAATTTAATTAGTTAATTACCAATAATAAATTCAATTTTAGAGACAATAGCAAGTTGTGTAATTAATTAATATATAATTATGTTATCATTAATATTTAACTCCGTAAAAAAATACCACTAACTACCATCTTGACCTACTGCTTTGTACCCGTTGACTAAATTTGATTAAGATAGTTGCAAACAAATGTAGAAAATTAAGATAATTGAAATAAAATGGAAAAAAAAAAAGTAGAAACCCTATATTTATTAGTTGTATCATGAATAATGAAGTATGATCATGTGGGTTTTTCTTAACACTAAATTACAAGGTTGCCTATTGGTGGGACCATGAGCATCTTCAAGTTGCTGTTTTTTTTTTGTAAAAAAAAAATAAAGATACAGTGATGACAGTTGACAGCCACTTGCTTGTTGGAAAAGGTGAAAGGTACATATATACAGCTAATGCTTCCAAAACTATATTATAATTATTTTGTTTTTGGATGATATTAATTATATAATAAATGTTCTTGTTAAAGTGGAATGTTATTCACCACAACTTTAGAACACTCAATAGATGAATATAACTTGTCTAACCTGTACAAACATGATAGTTCCACGCATGCTAAATGCTAATAAAGTTGTTCATCTTTTCTTTCTCTTTTTCATTGTCGTTTCTTTCTTTTAGCATACAACTTGAAATAATCATAAGCAAAAAAATTAAGGTGTTCTTTTTATATTTATATCATAAAATTTTACAATTTATACAGTTTATTTTTTTTATGATTAATTCTTTTTAAAAAATATTTTTACATATTTTATATTAATTTAAAATTTTAATAAAAAATAAATAACCATATACAAGTCTAATATAATCATTTATAGGTGGAGTTAACAAAATCAATAAATGTGTAGTTGTATATATACTGTGAAAATTTGTATTACTTGAATAAATATGAAACATGTAATGACTACTAGAAGTAGAAGGTTGATTCAAGAACCATACATACATACATACATACATATATATATATATATATTTCTCAAATGATAATAACAGTTATGATTGAATTAAGCTTGTCTGATAATACTTACATTCTCCACGGTGATCCTTGACGACAAAAGCCTCCGTCATGCCTTCACGAATCCGAACACTTTGGCTACTCCCTGGCGCGACTCTGACGGCGACCCTAAACTTCCGGCTACGTATCCAGCTGGAATTGTCAGTGAACTCGATGTCCCCAGTGGGTGCAATTCCATCCCTCATGGTGAGATTCAACTCTCCGGTGAGCAAAGGTCGCTTCCCAGTTCGCTCCTTAACTATGTGTCCGTTGAACTCGTCGGTGGTCCAGGCCTCCTTGTCTCCGGCCGGAAAGTCTCCATCGAGCACCACCAGTTCGAGCTTGATGGGTTCAGGGACACTGGTTCGAACCACATGCTCACCGTTCTTCTCCACAAGCACCACATGGATGGGGTTGCCATCGATGTCCAGAATCCTAGTTCCGGTGAATATTGGGAGAGAAAGCGCTTTGCTGAACATTAGTTGAAGCCTTGACTGTGGCTGCTCTATGGCTTCGATTCGCAAGGAAGGAGAACGAGTCATAGAGCGTGGACAACAATGCCTCATTGCACGCTCCACCTCTTCAGTCACCTAAGAGATAGGAATTTGCACCAAATGAATATGAATTAGAATGTTATGGAATCTCCGCTAGCTCTACCAGATTGAATAAGAATTGAGTTATAAGCTGAATGACTTACCACTCTTCTGAGCAAAGGCTCGAGGTTTGAGAAAACGTTCTGCATGTTCTTGAGCATAACCAGTTCTCCTATTATCCTGTCAAATATATAGAATTAGTGTACGTTTTAATTAATTAGACAGAGAGAGTAATTAAGTAATTAAATGAAATGAAGAAGGCAATACATACGAAGCAAAGGAAGGTCGAGTAGTAGTAGTGGCGGGGGTTTTGATGCGTTTGTCGGTGGGTATAAGAGGGTCATGATCAGAATCCTCAAGAAAGCGTTTGGCCGCCATTTTTGGGAATGAAGATATAAGGATATTCAGAATCAGGAGATCGAGAAGAGAATTATATCTATAATGAATGATGATTGAGATTGAGATTTAGGCATAAGGTTGCAGTGAGAGATGGAGGTTTGGTTTTGTATATGAGGTATTATATTTATACACTAAAATAGCAATAAAAGAAAGAGAGAAGCTTCTTGGCATGTTGGAGGAAATAGCGATGCAGGTAGCTAAGACAGCGTTGTGGCCTAGAAGCGTATCATATGATGTAACGACTTTGACGTCAACAGCCACCCAAAGTCAACTCATCTTTCATCTCTCTCTCCCAAAAACATCATGTACTATTGTGTTAAGAGTTTAATAAAAATAATATATGTGTAGTTAAAGTTCACAATAATAAAAAGTTAAATTATATTAAATTATTTTTAAATTTTATTATTATTAATTTTATTTACTTGTAAAAAATTTGAGAACATTTTCTTTCTGATAACAGACTTGTACGATCCCACAAATTCTAAAGCATTTATGAAAATATTAAGATAATATACATTTCTTTATTTTTTTTAGGTGTAAATATTATGATTTCTTATTCTCCAGGAAATATGTTCTAATATATAATTTATATTTTTAATAAAAATTAATATGGTTGTTCAAATTATTTTTTTTTAAATAAATGTGATTATAATTTATCTTCATCTTTTCAGGGATAGGAAGGGATTATAGTGCAATTTTTCAAAAGATATAGAAAATTATTGTAATTTATTTATTTTTAAATATAGACTATATGACCCTAAAATAAAAATATATATATTAATTACTTTAACCTCCATTGTAAAAAAAAGGTAAAATATAAATAATTTTACTAAAATAATTATACTTATTATTTGTATAATGAAACAAGTATTGAATATGCAATTGATCAATAAAAAATATCATGCTGTTAAAATTTAAAATGACTTATAAATTTATTATTTTAACCCAAAATAAATATTAAAAAATAAAAAAAATCAAGAATACATTTAAAAAAAAATCATATTTTTAATCATAAAATTAATATTATTTTTAGAATATTTTAATTATTTTTAAATTTTAAGGTATTTATATTTAATTTCAAAATAAAATAAATAGAGAGTATAATTTATCCTAAAAATTGAGGGGCAATTCATCCTTATTATTATATGCAATATCCAAAAAGTACTATTGCAAAGATGTAACCCTTGGTTGGCTTCAATCTAATGATTCTCAATGGAGTCTAAGTATGTTAGAACATATCAAAATTTTGATTCGGCGATCAAAATCAAATCCAAGTGTGTTGAATAGAATCTGTTCAAGTGTAGATTTTCCCAGAAATTGAACATAGAATTCAAACCTATAAGATTCATGTATATATCAGATAGCTCAAAAGTGAAAAAGGCACATCCATCATATATCATTTTAATTTCTTTTCCCTTTATGATTAGTTGATTACTCTTTGGATTAAGTTTTTTGGTCAAATCATGTGGTTCTAGGAAGGATGGAAATGCGTGTTGAAGCCCGTCGGTCATTTTCAAAGCCACGTATATGAAAGCAAGAAACTCACTTGGAATTACTTTTGTATATATATAGCAACAAATTGTTTTTATTATATATAGGTACCATTTAGCTATTATTTTATAACTTGGAGTGCTGATTTCAACTTTTAAAAGTGTTTTTAACTATTAACTAGAGGTGAAATTTCATTGTTCACTACGTCCCTTCCCTTTTCATCAATCCGAGTGTGTTGAATAGTCATGAATTAATTAAAATCATAGATTTTCCCCTCAAAAGAGAAAGACACATTGCAATTTCTAAAAGTCATATATCTTTGTGCTTTAATCAAAACGGCAACATTTGGATATTAATTTGTTTATGGCCAAAATCAACTTTCCGTACTTTTAATTTTGTATACGGTCATAATTTTATTTTGTCGGCCTCACTTGAGTTTTTGTACTAGTTCAAGCATACTGTGCCAATAATACTTTTATGTACACTTCATATATGACTTATTTGTTTGTTTGTGATATATACAAAAAGTATTTGTGCATGAAAAAAATTAAAAAAAGAAAGATAAACCAATATACAATTATATATATTGAGTTGTAACTATAAAAGTTAATTCTCACCATTCATTATAACTATTGAGATTAAACTCAATTAAACAATATACAACTTCAAAAGAAGGAATCATAAGAATGGCTATTGTAAAGAAAATAAATAACCATAATATTCCATCACCAAAATTGCAACAACAATATATATCTCCAAAAATTTTAAAAGAATTAGATTTTAAATCATCTCTATTTATTCTATTATCTTTAGTAAAAAGAAATATAAAAAAAGAGATTTAATCTAATAAGAACTCAGCTAGTTAGAATAGATTAGAGAGTAAATTTTTTTAATCCTTTTAATTACAAAAAATGTAAATACAAAGTAATAGCCATTTGTAGGAAGTGAGCTGGCAAAAAAATGAGTGCAGAAGGGGAGTAGCAAAATATTGAATTTAGATCTTCTTTAGTATTATACATAATGTAATAAAAAATTTAAAAAAATAAATAAGGAACTCAGTATATACTTCAATTAAGTTTTTTTTTTCTTATCGTTAATATTTTTTAAGAAATTGAGAACAATGACGTCCCAAAATATTGGTCCAATAAAGGTATTTGAAAATGGAAGTTTGGGAGCTCTTTCCTTTGTCTATGAGAATGGCAGTGTGGGTCTGTGGGACACTCCTCAGTGTATACCCCACCCTTAGGCTTCAATTCCCTAACGAATCCACATGTCACGCGCTCAGGTTTGGCCAACAAACAAAAGAGACAAATAATAAATAAATATTAATCATTTATCATTAATAATTTAATACCCTTCAATGATTTGACTGCTAACAAATTTCAAATTTCACGAGTAAAGACTTCAGACAGTGATTACGCGGTGAAGTACACGTCCATTACTCATCCTTGTCCCATGAACATAATAATAATAATAATAGTAATAATAATAACATCACATATATATATAAACAATATATTTATATATTATTTTTTATATTTTTATTATAAAATTATTTAATTAAAATAAAATATATAATTTTTTTAAAAATAAGATGTATAAATTATATATATGTTATCTTCTGATTAAAAAATTTAAAGAGTAAGATATAAAAAATATACTTAATTTTCTTCTATAGTATATAAACAGTTTGGCCGAAAATGGAACAGCCAACATAACCACACAGTCAAATATAGCGAAGAATATGTGAAGTGATAGTGATAGCTGTTATATAATTACTTTTGTGGTTCAAAAATTTGTTGTGAAGGTCAAGTGAAACCGTCAAGCACTTTCTGCGTAATGTTACAGGAAGACTTTGCAATTTTTGTTTTGTTTTCGTGGTTCATAGGACACTTCGTACGAAATCTGAATTTATTACTAGGCAGATATGTTTGATAGTGTTGCGCTTTCATCGGGTTCCCAGAAAATTTCACTTGACTAACATCTGTGTTCATTATAATATGGTCTTTTCTTTGACAGGAGTTAGACCTGTAATAACAATTATATATACACATTCCCAAATCAATGGGGGTATCATTGTATCAAGGGAATTCCCCCTTGTCCTCTTCCACTCTTTCCAAATTCCATTTATTTTCTCTTCTCTTTCTTTCTTTTTTCTTAACAATTAAAGCTTCTAATTTTTTTTCATGTATACATATTTTTTCCTTTTTAATTTTGTAATGATATAAGAATTAGAGTAGATTAATAATTTCATTTTTAAAATATATATTTTTTAATTTAATTTTTAAAAGAATAATTTTTTGATCGATTTTATTTTTTTATTAATAGAATGAATAAAAAATTAACTAAAAATAGTATTGAGCATTGTAAGTTAATTGTTAAATAATAAATTAAATTATATTCAATCCAAAAAACATAAATAATGCATTTTGACTATATGTAACTTATAAAATAAAATATATTAAATTTATAAAATATACATAAAAAATATAAGTATTATATTCTGACAATGTGTAATTTATAAATATAATATATTTTATTTTTTATTATTAAATAAGATCTAATTCATCATTTAACAATCAAGTTAATATTTGTTAATATTAAAGTTAATTAACTTTTTATCTATTTAATTGTCTAAAAGAAAAAATTGATTTATTTTTTAAATATCAAATTAAAATATTTTATTTTTTAAATATTAAATTAAAATAATACGTATATTTTAAGAATCAAATTATTCATTATTTAATTTACTCTAACAATTACTTATATACAAGATTTGCCCAAAATGTGGTTACAATACGTCATTATATATATATTTGAACAACCATTAATATATGTTTGTCAAATTCCTATTAATGCGCCGTGAGATAGAGAAAATTTTTAAAAAATATTATTAAATTTTGAGTGAGTTACAAATAACTTCCTAAATTTTTAAAATTGAGAGTCAGTCATTAATTATACTCATTATTCTCTTATTACACTATTCTTAAAGATTGAAAGAGACAGGTATGCTTGAGGCCCACCCTACAAGGGTGGAGATTCAAGTCCTGCGTTGGAATATGTCTGTTCTGTCCAAAAATAAAATAAAGTATTTGTTTTTTTAAAGAAAAATGATAATAATTAAAGAGGGACACCCAAAATTTATGGATGGTGAGAAAATTAATAGAAACTTACCTCAAAATATTATTGTATATTCCTAATTTATAAACAATTTTATTTAATCACAATATTATTCAATTAGGCCTAAACAAATTAAGTATGTTCGAATGGGCTGACACATTTTAATTTAATTGTCAAAGATTATAATACTGGATTTTTAGGGTTGAATTTTAATATTATTAAAATATTTAAAATATTTTTCAATAATAAATAAGTTTTTTATATATACCTGGGAAAATGAACTTACTTTTTAACATAACAGTTAAAGAACTTAATTATATCAATTTGAAAATTTTAAAGATATTTACTAATGATCCAATATTTAAAAGATTTTTAACCGTAAAATAAATACAGTTTTAATGAGTAAATCAACCAAAAATAGGACACGCTAGAGAAAAATCAAAAGAGACTTTGGACCGCATGAACCAATTGATTACATAATATAATGTTTAAATTTTACATATTATATTTATAAATTTATGATTTGAAAAAATATAACAATAATAAAGACTAACTCTATCAACTTATTTTACTTTTTCAATTATTTTTATCCTATCCCACCTTCAACAATTCATATTCAACATATATATATATATATTTGTATTTTTTATATTAATTATAAATTCTTAAAATTGATATTGTATTAAATTTTTTATTGACAAATTTCATTAATTAGTATAAATCATAATTTTTATAGTTTAATTAATATAATTTTTAAAAAACTATATTTTAATGTAAATGTTGTTGTTTGAAATTATTATTTTCATGAATGGGAACGAAAAATATTTATTTTAATTTTTTTTTTTAAAAAGGACCTTCCTATTCAATTCAAAATGATAAATCAGATTATATTAATTTGATCATGACCAAAATGAATTTTGATTAATTGGATAACTTTTTTAGCTATCCAATTAAATCAATTAATTTTAAAGAGACAAATCACGATGTAAGTGGATATTTAAATGATATGCATTTTTTAATTTTGAGAGTAAATTGATTAATTATTCTCTATTGAATGATGGCTTAATTGTTATACTTGTTATATTATGAAAAAATATAAAATCTTATTTTGAAATAAAAAATGCATTACACCTAAATCTTTTTTTATCCCAAGTATTTTCAAGGATAAAATTATTTTTAATTAAAAATATATCCTATTAGAAAATAATTATTTAAAAGACTTATATTCCAATCTTATGTATTTTGCAACAAATTGTAAACTTATTTAATTAAAAAATCATATTAAACTAATTAAATAATCATATTTATTGATGCATATATATTTAATAAACACTATTTATTTTCGAAATTAAATATTATTAATTTGGATGAAATATTGTTTTGATGCCTTGTGATTTGGCCTTATTCTATTTTAACACCCCATGATTCAAAAGCTTGCATTTGAGTGACATGTAATTCATCATGAACATGTTGGTACCCTTGCTTTCATTCCGTTATTTTTTTAAATGGACATTGGAAACTATTAAAATTTGCTCTAGCTAGCTATATTCCTAATTTCTTTACAAAATACTTAATTTCTTATGCATTGAAGACCAAAATTCCTCCCTTTGCAAATTTTGAATCCTAAATTTGTAACATTCAACGTAATTATTTTCACCAAAATTTGTCCTTGAAATGGAATCTCTAATATTTTTCCTCAATTTTTCCTAAATTTCTAATTTTTTTTGTGTAAAATCCCTAATTTCCTTTGCATTTAAGACTGAAATTTCTCCCTTAACTAGTTGAAAATTCAAATTTGACATATACAACACAACAATTTTTTTTCCCAAACATTGCTGCGACATGCCTATATCTGTCCCCACCATTTCCCTAATGAAAATTCCTAATTTTCCTAATGAAATGCAATAATGCCCAAAATTCTTTCCTTTCGATCCTAATCAAAATTTCTAATTAGACAGACAAGAAACACAAAATATTTATCTACTTTTATCTCTCAATGAAATTCCCAACTTTCCCCTTACTTCCTTTTTTCAAAGTTTTAATTATCATGTGAAATTATCATATGAAATTTCATAATCTATACTTAGGTAAAGTGAGTTGAATAATCATCTTTATTAAGGAGGTTTAACATAAAATTTTTTAATTTTTTTTTTAAAAATTTTAAAATTCAAACAAGGAAACGATTATTAAATTCTTTTCTTTCCTTCCTTTTTCTTCCATTTTTCTCCTCCCAAACAGACCTTTAGGGAACTCTCTTCCATGGCTTCTTACTTTACTACACCAGCTCCATAAAAATAGTAATTGGGTGGAGATGCAAAGCCATTGAGAAATATAAAATCCATATGGAAGATGTATGTACTATGTAGGTGGTCAATTATCAACCTCCTATTGTTCATTTCCTGGTGACAAGTCATACCTCATTAATCATTAGGCGAAGCCACACAACAATTTCCAGAATGAAAACCATAAGAAAAGATCATATTACAGAAGTCATTACAGAAGTCTAGCTAGCTACATGACATGCTGTTTGCCACAAGTTAAACATTAATGATAACATGGTAACACTTACCCAATAAGGGCAAGGTTGATGACTTTTGAAGGAGAGGGCCCAGCCCATCATTCACTTATCCTTAAAATGGGCCTAGAACCACACTAAGATCTACCTACAAACACTAAAACAAAGCCCAACTTAAGCCACTAGAGGCTTAGAAAACTATTCTTGGATTGAAGGGCTCAAACACTTCTTCAAGCTAAGCAAGGCCACCTGGTAGTTGCAGCCCCATCAGAAGGTGTTACGTCTCCATCGGATTGTGAATCCAAGAAGCTATAAGAAATGCCATTAACGATTTTTGTTGGCATGAATGTTGGATTCAACGTCCAGTCATTTTATCCACCAATTTGTGCATTGTTTGTTCCATAGCTGCTAACCTCTGTGCATTTTTCACCAAAGAAATCGTTCTGATCATATGTACTTATCATCGTTGCTTCATGGTTGTTGTTTGCAAATTGCTCAACGTTTTCACCTATCAAGTGAATTCCCCATGAATAAATATACCAAAAAATAAAAATTTCTCTTTATTTTAGTTTAAATTTCAATCATTCAAAAGTTCATCAACTTCCTCCAAGCAACCCCATCTCGAATTTGCTTCCCCCCACAGTTTGTGTATGTAGGTCTGCAATTAGCATTATTCGTGAATTATTTAGTTAATTAAATCAAGTAATTGATCATTTAAACCAATATATATATATATATATATATATAATAGTAGGAAGATATTGTCGATCGTACTTACCTTATTCATATTACTTGTAATTTCTTTGCCCCAATAAAGATGGCCATTTATGTCAGCTTTAATTATTTGACAGATTGGATTCAAATAAATGGCAAAATTGGAACCACGGTATACATAGAGCTTGTTTCCCATCTCACAAGTCTTTGCATGCTTCATTGTCACTTCCCACATTTTCTCTGACATCCCAAGCCCTAAAATCTGTATATTCCAACACAAAAATGATTATAATTAAGTATTAATTTTTAATAAAGAATAAGTATTAATTTCTCTTTTCATGGAAATAATATTGAAATTACCATCCTAAGCTTGGGAGCATCAATGACAGAGAGCTTGAGAAATTCTTGCACTGTGTGAATACCATTTGAGGAAAGCTTCTTGTGGAAAGCTCCATCTTTTCCAATCTTCTCTAACCTCCACACTTCGTCTTGCAACATTGGTGGATAGTGTTTCTTGTACACTGCAAAATACGGTATTCAATTGAATTAGTTAATTACCAATAATAAATTTAATTTTAGAGACAATAGCAAGTTGTGTAATTAATTAATATATAATTATGTTATCATTAATATTTAACTCCGTAAAAAAGTCACCACTAGCCACCATCTTGACCTACTGCTTTGTACGCCCCGACTGAATTTGATTAAGATAATTGCAAACAAATGTAGAAAATTAAGATAATTGAAATAAAATGGAAAAAAAAGTAGAAACCCAATATTTATTAATTGTATCATGAATTATGAAGTATGATCGTGTGGGTTTTTCTTAACACTAAAATTTCAAGGTTGCCTATAGGTGCGACCATGAGCATCTTCAAGTTGCTGCGAAAGGCGTCTTAGCAATAAAGATAGAGTGATGACAGTTGACAGCCACTCGCTTGTTGGAAAAGGTGAAAGGTACATATATGCGTTCGGATTCGCTGCCATTATTTTTTTTGCTATTACCTGCCATGACTTTTAGCGGCGGTTTTTTGCGTTGATAAATATTATTGCTATGAAAATTATTGCTGCTATAATTAATTATTTAAACAAAAGTTATAGCAGCAGTACCTTGCGTTGCGATAATATTAAAAACCACTTTAGCAACGCAAAAAACCGCTGCTAAAAGTAATGGCAGGGTAATTGCAACAAAGGTAATGGCAGCGGATCCAAAGTCTACATATATGCAGCTAATGCTTCCAAGACTATATTATAATTATTTTGTTTTTGGATGATATTAATTATATAATAAATGTTCTTGTTAAAGTAGAAAGTTATTCACCACAACTTTAGAACACTCAATAGATGAACATAACATATACAAACATGACAGTTCCGCGTATGCTAAATGCTAATAAAGTTATTCATCTTTTCTTTTCCTTTTTCATTTTTTTTCCTTCTTTTAGCATACAACTTGAATTAATCATAAACAAAAAAAATTAAAGTATATTTTTTATATTTTTATCATAAAATTTTATAATTTATATAATTTATTTTTATTTTTATTTTAAAAAGATATTTTTATATATTTGATATTAATTAAAAATTTAATAAAAATAAATAATTATATATAAGTGTAATCTAATATACCAAAGGGTCAACAAAAATAATAAATGTGTAGTTGTATATATAGTATGAAAATTTGTAATACTTGAATAAATATGAAACATGTAATGACTACTTAAAGTATAAGGTTGATTCAAGAACCGTATATATATTTCTCAAATAATAATAACAATTATGATTGAATTAATCAATTAAGCATGTCTGATAATACTTACATTTTACACGGAGATCCTTGACGACAAAAGCCTCCGTCATGCCTTCACAAATCCGAACACTTTGGCTACTCCTGGGCGAGACTCTAACAGCGACCCTAAACTTCCGGCTACGTATCCAGCAGGAATGGTCAGTGAACTCAATGTCCCCAGTGGGTGCAATTCCATCCCTCATGGTAAGATTCATTTCTCCAGTGAGCAAAGGTGGCTTCACAGTTCGCTTCTTAACTATGTATCTGTTGAACTCATCGGTGGTCCAGGCTTCCTTGTCTCCGACCGAAAAGTCTCCATCGAGCACCACCAGTTCGAGCTTGATGGGTTCAGGGACACTGGTTCGAACCACGTGCTCTCCGTTCTTCTCCACAAACACCACATGGATGGGGTTGCCGTTGATGTCCAGAATCCTAGTTCCTGTGAACATTGGGAGAGAAAGCGATTTGCTAAACATTAGTTGAAGCCTTGACTGTAACATCCCAATCTTATAGCCTTTCTTTATAAAATAATTTCTTAAATAAAATAATTAGTTATAAGATTGATATGTTATCTTTACCTTCGTCCTTAATTTTTAACCCGAGTAAAATTTTTCTTTTTTCAATTTGACTCATCTGTTAATTAAATTAGGTTTGGGATCAATTACTCGGTATTACATTCATATAATACGCAGCGACAAAACTAAATAAATAATCAGATTTAGTTACAACGTCCTTAATAAAACTTGCATATATTTGCATATTGTAACATCCCAATCTTATAGCCTTTCTTTATAAAATAATTTCTTAAATAAAATAATTAGCTGTAAAATTGATATGTTATCTTTACATTCGTCCTTAATTTTTAACCCGAGTAAAATTTTTCTTATTTCAATATTACCCATCTATTAATTAAATTAGGTTTGGGATCAATTACTCGGTATTACATTCATACAATACGCAGCGGCAAAACTAAATAAATAATCAGATTTAGTTACAACGTCCTAAATAAAACTTGCATATATTATCATTTTTATACATTGTTACACACATATTTCAGGATATGTTTAGTGATTGCCGTCTATTAAGGGTAGGGAGGCAACAACCCTGCCACTCGAACCCTCTTTCTGTCAAAATTTACACTTTCACCTATCCCAACATATATATATGCCCATTTTACTATATACATCCAAAAATTTTGTTTATCCTAATTCTATTTCCAAAATATAAAGAAATCAGGATAAAATGGGCAAATTCCTACACGTTACATTATATTCAAGAACACATCTATCTATCCGCCCTACTAAGGGTAGACTACTACGATAGTCACTACATAAACTCCTTAGACAACATTGATTATTTCCAAAACAGGGAATTTTCACCTACACTGCGTCCACTTCGATCCCCGCCAAATATTTAAGCATCTGATACATGTCAGATATAATCATGAGAATATTATCTCAGTAGTTAAGCAATTTTTCTAATTTCATAAAACATCTAACATGTACCACCGTATTACTACGGAAAACATTTCTTCTTTAAATTTATGCAATGTAAATATGAATGAATTATATGAACTTATGTAGCATCCAGTCATTTCAGCAGTTAAACTATAACTTATAATAAAGAAATAAATCAATAAAAATTAATTTATAAAAAACCATTCACAAGGAATATATCTCAATCATTTCTTGACCTTTTGAAGCTATCACCTAGTACCTTTCACTTCAGGGATTCGTTTAGTGCGTTTATCCCTTAGGTGTTTCCTTTAGTGCCATTACCATAAGGGATATTTTAGTATCGTTTCATCCCTTAGGTATTCATTTAGTGCCATTTGATACCACTTCACCATAAGGGGTATTTCAGTGTCATTCCTCCCTTAGGTGTTCATTTAGTGCCATAATCCATATTATCACAATATAACATTACCACAACGTTATTTAGGACCATTAAATACACCACATAAATTTGGCATTTACATCCTCATGCCATTAGCATCAATCAATACATATATATATTCATCAAACTTTAATGCCATAAATGGTGCCATTTATTTTAGCATCTACAAGCTATCTATTTAAATATCATATTTTTGTGCCAACACAAATTGCATCAAGTACACATTTCATTATTTTATCCTTTCTCTTTAAATTTTCTGTCAAAATTTATTAATCATAGCTTCTTTTCCATTAAATGATAGAACTTGAATTCTTCTTAAAAGAAAAGACAAATTCATTCTGCCTTAGGAAGAGAGAAAAGTAACTAAGACATATTCATACAAAATATAGCATTTATTTCATCCTTCTTAATTTTTTTTTCTTCAAGCATTCTTTTACAACAATTTACAGTTTTACAGCATTTTACAACAACTTACAGCAGTATATTACAGCACATATAGTTTTACAGCAACCTACAGCAACTTACAGCAGCATTTTACAGCACATAACAGTTTTACAGCAACTTACAGCAGCATTTTACAGCACATAACAGTTTTACAGCAATCTATAGCAGCACTTTACAGCACATAACAGTTTTACAAAAACCTACAACAACTTACAGCAGCATTTTACAGCACAAAATAGTTTTACAGCAACCTACAGCAACTTACAGTAGCATTTTACAGCACAAAACAGCAACTTACAGCAGCATTTTACAGCACAAAATAGCAACCTACAGCAACTTACAGCAGCATTTTACAGCACAAAATAGCAACCTACAGCAACTTACAGCAGCATTTTACAACACAAAACAGCAACCTACAGCAACATTTTACAGCACAAAATAGTTTTACAGCAACCTACAACAACTTACAGTAGTGGTGATATCTTGGCCAAATTTCTAGCAAACAGGGGAGAATGCATTTTCAATTCCTTTCTTTCTCTTCAAGAGTTGTTTCATCATTTTTCTTACATCCAACACCACAATATCATACTATCTTTAGAACACACCATTGGCAACTTAATCATCATTCATCATCAAGAAAATATTACTGTCGGTGGATGCAACATAATTATAAATCCCATGAAACAAGCTCAATCATACCTTACAATTAACAAAAATTCACATATTTACTCATATAAATGCATTGCAACAAGGTTTCAAGCTTAAAATGGAATGGAGAGAAAATTTGTTACTTTTCATCATCTTGAAAATAATTGACAAACTCTATGAAAATCACCATGAAACCAAGAATAAATGTTAGAAAGTTGCTTAACTACCTTGCTTTTCCAATGCAAATGATGTTTTCTTCAAATTTTATGAAAATTTTCTTCTTCCTTTTCCCTCCCCTGCGTCTTCTTCGTATGGCTGAGTTTCTCCTCTTGTGTGCTGCATTTTGTTGAGAAAGAAGGAGGAAGAAGACTTTTAAACACAAATTTAAAATACCCAATGTGTCCCTTTTATAAATTTACCTTTCTACCCTTCATTTTTCTTGTCTCTTCTTTCTTTTTTTCATTCTTTTTGGTTATAGAGGTCTCCTAATTGGATAAACAAAATTATGAAATATATGGAATAAAATGGTCATCCTATTTGTGTGAAAAAATGACAATTTTACCCTTTGGGATAAAATTATCATTTTGCCCTTTTTAGTTAAAATGATCGTTTTACCCTTCTCTTGCTTCAAAATTTTGAGGGAAATTTCTTAAGAAAATTTTCTCCAATTTTCTTAAGTAAAATAGTAATCTTATTCCTCAGGTAAAATTACAATTTTACCCTTTGGACAAAATTATCATTTTGCCCCTAGTTAAAATTTGACAGTTTTATTCCTTTTTTTTTCCCTTTTAAACTTTCCAGGGATGTTTTAGTCAAATATTTAGTCAAAAATCACAAAATTTTAACATCTAAAACATCCTTGGAGATTTTAAAAAAATGCAGAGGGAAGGGAAGGAAGAAGAAAATTTTAGTCAAAAATCACAAAAATTTTAGGATGTGTATGGGAATGAAGAGGGAAGGGAAGGAAGGAAATGTTAAGTGATAATTTTTTCTCTCCTTGTTTAGATACTCTAAAATTTCTCACTTTGGGATAACTAAAATTAACAAAGGGAGAAAATTAAAGAGGGTTAACATAAAATACTTCAATTCTTTTTTTTCTAAAATATTAACAACAAAAAAAAGGTTACTAAATTTCCATACCTTCCCTTCCCTTTCATTTTATCTCTCCCAAATAGACCCTTTTGGGAATAAGTAGGGGAAGGGAAGGGAAGGGAATGAATTAAAGGGAAATGAAAAGAAAGATTAAGTAATAGTTTCTCTTCCCTTTGTTTAGATCTTCTAAAATTCCTCAATTTTGGATAATTAACCATATTTCTTTCCCTTTCCCTCCAAAATTCCTCTCCCAAACACACTCTAAAGTTCGAGAGGATTTTGGATCAACTTTTAAAGTTTAAGAGAGTTTTGGGTCAACTTTTAAAGTTTAATGGATCCTATAATTTAGATTTTTCTATGCATTTTAGCCTTACTTTTATGATTTTTTTATCTTTCTCTTAGAGTGCGTTTGGAAAGGAAATTTTGTAAGAGAAAGGAAGGAAAGAAAATGTATTAATATTTTCCTTGTTTTTTTCTTAAAATTTTGTAGGGAAAGGAATTAGAGGATTTTATGTTAAACCTCCTTAATCTTCCTCCTTTGTTAATTTTAATTACCCTAAATTGGGAGAGTTTAGAGGATCCAAATAAGAAAAATAGAAACTATCACTTAACCATTCCTTTCCTCTCATTTCCTTCCTTTTCTCATTCCCAAATATGCCCTTAGGGTGTGTTTAGGAGGGGAATTTTGGAGAGGAAGGGATAGGAAGGGAAGAAAAGTTATTATTTTTTTCCTTGTTTTTTTCCTCAAATTTTGGAAGGAAAGGAATTAGAGGATTTTATGTGAACTTTTATTAACCTTTCCCCTTTGTCAATTTTAATTATCCTAAAAGGTCTATTTAGGAATAAGGAGGGGAAGAGAGGGAGATGAATTCGAGGGAGAGGGAAGCAAATGTTAGGTGATGCATGGTTTCTTCTCCTTTTATTTGAATCCCCTAATACCTCCTAATTTAGGGTAATTAAAATTAATAAAGGAGAAAGGCTAAGGAGCATTAACATAAAATCTTTTAATTTCTTCCCTTAAAAAATTTTAAGAATCAAACAAAGGAAATATTATTAAATTCTCTTTCCTTTCCTTCCATTTTTCTCCATTTTTCTCCTCCCAAATAGAACCTTAGGGAACTCTCTTCCATTGCTTCTTACTTTGCTACACCAGCTCCATAAAAATAGTAATTGGGTGGAGATGGAAAGCTATTAAGAAATATAAAATCCATATGGAAGATGTATGTACTATGTGAGACTAGATCCTCTGCCATTGGTTCTCTACCTTTCCTTCGCCATTACACAAAATGGCGTTGTTTTGTGTAATGTATTTTTTTTTTCTTTTGCAGATAAGTCACAGTTGTGAATGTTTTTATAATTTTTCATAGCAACTTTATAGCAGCAATTTTTTTCATTGCTAAAGTGTGTTTCAATATTCTTGCAACAAATATTATTGCTGCTATAACTTTTGTTTAAAGAATTTATTCCTAAAATAACAAGTTTAAAATATTTTTTTTTCATAAATTAAGTTAAAAAAATGTATGGTATAAATAAAAAATATATCTTTCTGTTTCTTTTATTTTAGTCTCAATAAAATATATATTTATAATATATATTATGTTTAGTTCTCATTTTAATTTTAAACATATAACTAAATTGAGTTTTATTTGAAAAGAATACTTTTTATTTCTTTAGCCTTCTACAGTACAAAAAATTTTTAAAAAATAATTAAAATACACAAACAAGCACTTAAATATGCAATATGAATGTAATTCATATTAAATTATAGATAATAATCTTACTAAAATATAATTCATATTAAAATTTAAGTGATATTAAACTATAAATGATAATAACACTTAAAATTTTTAACATATAAGGTCTGCTAAATCTTCCTCCAAGGAACCCCATCTCGAATATGCTTCCCCGCACAGTTTGTGTAGGTAGGTCTGCAATTAGCATTATTCGTGAACTATTTAGTTAATTAAATCAATTAATTAACCATTAAAACCAATAGATATATATTTAAAATTGTAGGAAGATGTTGTCGATCGTACTTACCTTATTCATGTCATAGGTAATTTCTTTGCCCCAATAATGATGGCCATTTATGTCTGCTTTAATTATTTGACAGATTGGATTCAAATAAATGGCAAAATTGGAACCATGGTATACGTAGAGCTTGTTTCCCATCTCACAAGTCATTGCATGCTTCATTGTCACTTCCCACATTTTCTCTGACATCCCAAGCCCTAAAATCTGTATATTCCAACACAAAAATGATTATAATTAAGTATTAATTTTTTAATAAAGAATAAGTATTAATTTTTCTTCTCATGGAAATAATATTGAAATTACCATCCTAAGCTTGGGAGCATCAATTACAGAGAGCTTGAGAAATTCTTGCACTGTGTGAATACCATGTGAGGAAAGCTTCTTGTGGAAAGCTCCATATTGTGCAATCCTCTCTAACCTCCACACTTCGTCTTGCAACATTGGTGGATGGTGTTTCTTGTCCGCTGCAAAATACGGTATTCAATTGAATTAGTTAATTACCAATAATAAATTTAATTTTAGAGACAATAGCAAGTTGTGTAATTAATTAATATATAATTATGTTATCATTAATATTTAACTCCGTAAAAAAATACCACTAGCTACCATCTTGACCTACTGCTTTGTACCCGTTGACTGAATTTGATTAAGATAGTTGCAAACAAATGTAGAAAATTAAGATAATTGAAATAAAATGGAAAAAAAAGTAGAAACCCTATATTTATTAATTGTATCATGAACAATGAAGTATGATCGTGTGGGTTTTTCTTAACGCTAAAATTTCAAGGTTGCCTATAGGTGGGACCATGACCATCTTCAAGTTGCTGAGAAAGGCTCATAGCAAGAATGGCGTCTGGATCCTCTGCTTGGCATTGTTTGCGGCGCCTGCTTGAGGCTTTTAGTGGCGGTTTTTTCCGCTACTAAATTTTCTTGCAACAAAATTATTGCCACTATAAATTAATTATTTAAACAAAAGTTATAGCAACAATAATATTCGTTGCAATAATATTAAAGCATACTTTAGCAACGGATAAAATTACTGCTAAAAACGCCAAGCAGGCGCCAAGCAGAAGATTACGTCAGAGGATCCAAAATCGCAAAAATGGTAAAGTGATGACAGTTGACAGCCACTCGCTTGTTGAAAAGGTAAAAGGTACATATATACAGCTCATGCTTCCAAGACTATATTATAATTATTTTGTTTCTGGATGATATTAATTATATAATAAATGTTCTTGTTAAAGTGGAATGTTATTCACCACAGCTTTAGAACACTCAATACATGATGAACGCGTCCGGATCCTCTATATTTACTTTCTCTGAAGTGCGCCTGCATTTAGATGAAACAACGCCGTTTCGTCTGATGCTTTTTTTTTATTATTTTTGGGTCCGTAAAACGATGCCGTTTCCTTAAGTGAAACGGCGCGCTTTTTGGTGCTGGAACGCACCATTTTAGAGCTAAACTAAAAGGTGCATTTCACCTCAGCGACAGGCAAAAAAAAAAGGAACGAAAACACGAAACAGTGCGTTTGGATATGAAATTTCCCGCGTAAGCTTCATCTTCTTCTTCATCGTGCGCATTCAGTTCCCATTAGTGTTGCAGCTAGGGATTGTGGCTCTGCACCGGTTATCTGCGTCTTCGGCGGTGGTTCTATGCGTCGTCGCCGTCTGTGCCAAATTTTCGCGCGAGTTGCTTCATCTTCGTCAGCGTCCGCATTCAGTTGCCGTAAAAAATGTTGCATTTTGAAGCTCATGTTTTTGCGTCCTGCACGGGTTCTCTGCATCGTTGGCGGTGGTTCTAGGCATCATCGGTGTCTGTGCCAAATTCCTGCGCGAGTTGCTTCATCTTTATCACCGTATGCTGCCATCACTGACGTTTGGATATATTCATTTATTATTTGAAGCTCCTGTTTGCTGTCATTAACATTGCCTTCATTCAAATTTTGTTTGCATCGTCACCGTCTGTGCTGTTGTCATCGTCTCCTAGAAGAAGCTTGGACATGTATGGGACATTTGGATATATTCATGTATTATTTCCATTGAAATTTTTTTAAAAAAAAGTATTTGACAAAAGCTTGCAGAATATCAAAATTAAAGCATTGGAGATGTGAAATATGAAAATTTTTCTTGATTTAGAATTGAAAACCAATTATGTTACTGAAAATGTATTTATCTTGTATGCCCTCAAAGTAAAAATGATATGTTTAGGAGTTTTTGTAAACATATAATTAATAGCATAAATAATTTTCCTAATTAGTAACATGAGATTATTGTATTGGATCATAATTTTATGAGTTTTAAATTCACTAGTTCTTATAAATATTAGTTATAACTTATAGTTAAATTTCATAATTTTTTTTATGTCTTACAGGGAAAACACTAGCATAGACCTTGACTGGAAGCTTAAAGTGGGGATGAAATTTGATAGCATTGAGCGTGCTTGGAAATTTTGGTCAAATTATGGTGGTAAACTAGGTTTTGGAGTTAGAAAAAGTTATACAAACAAGAGTAGAAAAGATGGGTCAATAACGTCTTTTCGATTTGTATGTTATAAAGAAGGGGTCAGAGGAAAAGATAAGAGAGATCATTTAACAATCAATCCAAGACGTGAGACAAGAACCGATTGCAAAGCAAGAATTATGCTTGGGCGTTTGAATGATCAATTTATAGTAAATGAATTTATAGAGGAACACAATCATGTACTCTACCTCGCAAATACTACACACATGCTAGCATCTCAACGACACATATCTGATATCCAAGCACATTAAATTGACTTGGCTGATGACTCTGGGATCGAACAAAGAGCTAGTTTTGCATTGATGAGTAAACATGTCGGGGGAAGAGTGAATCTTGGATATACACGATTGGATCAGAAAAATTATTTGCGCACTCAACGACAAAAAAGTTTGGAGTACGGGGAGGCTGGATGTTTATTGGGTTATTTCCAAGAGCAGTTTTCGGCCAATCCGTCTTATTTTCATGCATATCAGATGGATGCAGAGGAACAAATAACAAATATATTTTGGGCTGATGCAAGGATGCTACTATACTATGGCCACTTTGGTGATGTTATCTCTTTGGACACGACATACTGCACAAATAATGCACATCGATCGCTTGCTTTGTTTTCAGGATTTAATCATCATAAAGGAGCGGTTATTTTCGGGGCAGCATTATTGTATGACGAAACAATAGCATCTTTCATGTGGTTGTTTGAGACGTTCTTAGAAGCACATAATCATAAAAAGTCTCAGAAAATCTTCACAGACCAAGATCAAGCAATGGCAAAGGCTCTACAAGAGGTTCTACCTGACACTTGCCACGGACTATGCACATGGCATTTAATGCAAAATGGCATCAAGCACCTGGGTAATTTAATGAAGCACGGGTCACATTTCTTACGAGACTTCAAGGCCTGTATGTACCAGTACGAGGAAGAGACAGAGTTCGAAGAGGGTTGGAGTCAGTTACTTTCTTGTTATAATGTACAAGAAAATGCATGGATAGGAAAACTATATTCGTTGAAGGAGAAATAGGCTGCTTGTTATATGAGGAGAGTATTTACATTAGGCATACGGAGCACGCAACTCAGTAAAAGCTTGAATGCAGACGTCAAAAGGTGCTTGAATCCGGACGTCGATATTCTTCAATTTTTTAAACATTTTGAACGGGTAGTGGAAGACAAGAGATATAATGAGCTGAAATGTGAATTTAAGACAAGAGAAAGGTTGCAAAGATTACATAATCCAAGCTCGCCCATGTTGAAACAACTTGTAGAAGTTTACACGCCTACTGTCTTTGATATGTTTCAAATTCAATTTGACTTGAAGGATGCTTGTTGTGTAAAAGAAAGAAGGGAATTTGACCATTGATTGAGTATGTCATTGACATGGTTGACCACAGAGGAGAGTGGAAAGTGTTGTTTCATCCTCACGAAAGATCAACTTCTTGTACTTGTAGGCGGTTCGAAAGCATTGGAATATTGTGTTGCCGTGCTTTGAAAGTGTTTGACATCAATGATATCAAAAAGTTTCCTGATATGTATATATTGAAGAGGTAGACAAAGGAGGCTAGAACTGGAAATATATATGATATCAAGGGAAAAGAGGTTAAGGAAGACCCAAAATTGGGTCGCATGCTTCAATATAGATCCCTTTGCCAAGATTTAGTGAAGTTAGCATCTGAAGTGGCAGGTAATGATGAGGAATTCTCTGTAGTTCGTCTCGCTATGCATGAAGCAACCAAGAAAGTAATGGCACTTCGTCAAGGGAAAGTGAATGGAACAAATGAGCTCGAAGATAACCCTATTCCACCTAGTGCCAGTGGGGTGTTGCAACCAATCGGTATTAAGAAAAGGGTCGGAATTAAAAGAAAGAGGAGAATGAAAAGTTAGGTGGAGCAACAACGTTCGAAGAAAATGGTTTTAAGGACTATATCACAACCAACCATCTCAGTCTCTCAAAGTGACCAATCCACGGTGAGCATTATAATTTCAGTTATATCAGAGTTATAGAATGACAGCTTTAATGTTTCTTGATTTTTCGTGTAGGATATTGGACTGTTAAGTCAAGTTCATCCGAAAAATTCATTTAGTTTTACGAAATTATTAATGGTGAGAATTTTAAATAGTGTTGATTCACTTTTTATTATAAATTATTAAGTGTTTTGTAACTTATTCTCTTTTTGTGTTATGTTCAAAGGATCAAGGTGAAGGATCAATCTGCCTCGAAGAACCAAACGTTGGTGGTGACAATGTATAAAAAAATTGGACTTTATTTGTAACATATTCTTGTAAATGAGCAATGACATATTTTGAGACACATTATCAATATTTGTCGTATTGTATAAAGCTGTAAATACAAGTTTAATTGAATGAAAAAATCTCTTTTGATTGTATTGAAAACTACTTTGGTAGTACAATGTCATGTCAAACACAAAATTGCAATACAATTTCAAATTTAAATTGAAGTATACTACTTTGTTAGTATCAGTGCTTTGCATCCATGGCATTTACATCATCTAAAATAACCATGTGGCATTTGCATCCATAGGTCTCTTCTTTAGTCACTTCTCATCCCATCACTGCTTTGATCACTGACAGTCCTTTGGTCATGTAAGACAAATTCATCCTCTTGACAATCCTTTGGTCATGTTGTTGTCTTTTAAGGAAATTTTGTCATACTAGCAAGCCACCTACGACGATAAAAAATCACAACTTGTTAACATGGTTGTGTTTGTTAGAGATCAACAGAATATTATTGCACAATGGTACATAGAATTGTTATCCTAATTACATCAACGGAGTATTATTGCTTAAAATTAAAGCACTGACAATCATATAAGTCAAGAACAACTATGAGACCTCTTTACACATGCACTTCGTTGAATATGTATTCCTTACATAAAAATATATAATATGTATTGCTTAAAATTAAAGCACTGAGAATCATATAATTAGCAACTTCTAGCTTATTTTATAGCTTTTAAGACGTTTGATAAAAGTTGCAACAAAACTAGATATTGGAACAAAACCAGATCATTATATTGTCTTATCATTTTCTATAAACAAAGTAAAACACCCTTGTTCACTTTGATTGGTTCATTTTTGACATTACTAGATATTGGAATATGAAACTGCTTAACAAAATTGCATTTGTTGTAGGAGGATGATAAGTTGGTACAGGCATCTTTTGTGGGAGAATTGGTAAAGGAGACTCAAAATTAAGCAGTTAATAGCATTACTTAGTTAATGACCTTCATTACACATTAAGTTAACTAACATGTCGATCACAAAACATGGCCACTTGGGATATTCCAGTATTATGTTAATTATTAGTTAAATTATTTTAGTTCTTATACAATTTCACTTCATTTTAATTTAGTATTCATAAGTAAAAAAATTTATAATGAGATTTTTAATTTAGAATGTCCTGTTATATTTTCATAAAGAATGATGGGCATGAGGTTGGTAATAATAGTCTTATTAAGTTGTGTGAGGGCTGTGGTGGAAGAAAATAGACATAACTTTACTGATTTAAAGGTTTACTCTATGAGGCACAAAGGTAGACAGTCAGCCCCAGGGTAAGAAAGGCAATTATCCCAAATAAGTAACTTTAGTAGCTAGTGCCTGTGTTGTAGGAGCTGGCAGACAGAGGAGGCTTTCAGGTAGAGCAGCATTAAGGAGAGTATTTGGGGAGTTTGAGAGGGGTGGAGAATTTTGGCAGAGAATGTTGGTGGTGACCCCTAGCTTCTCAAATTGCTAGAACACTATATTATTTTTCTGTAGTTTTCTTCATTTTCTCTAGCTATTTTTCATCTGTATCGCTTTGTTGTTGCATATATTTCAGTATTAGTTTGAGCTATTTTCCTCCTATTTTCTTACTTGTAAGACTGAATAGCCTATTTCTACATCTTTAATACCATTATTAGAAGAGGTTTCTAACAAATCATCTTTCATATCATTATGTTACCCACAATAACAGCAAAGACAGACTAAACTTACAATAGAAAATTACATTAACTCTATTAACATTTGATATATTACAAAAGTCTCTCTTTTAGAATATACCATAATATTAGATTATTCAAAAAATTATCTTCATTGACAAACAATAATTAGGGCTATCAAGTATAATTTTTAGAATTATGTGTATTTAAAGGACAACGTAGTTCTTTAGTTCTTCCATCCATCATTAATGGGATGCTTACTAAAAAAAAACATTCTCAAGAGGCAGGAAGCATTATTAATTCATGCCAAAGCCAACAAAATGACTATAATGATAAACATACCCTTCAACTGCTACATGGCACTTGCATTTAGTAACTAGACGGCAAAATGAAGCCTTTTCAGCTATGGATTCAGATCGAGCATTAAACTGAAATACATAGGTTTGGATAAGAAAAGAGCAAAATCGCAACATTACTTCATTCACCAACAGGTGGGACAACCTAAATTATTAATGTGCCCAGTAAACAACCGACAGGTGACAAAACAACAAATATGGTTTCAACCATAAGAAATGGATCATTACAGTGAGTCCTAGAAAAAAAAGTTAAATCCTTAAAAAAAATTAAAGGAATTACACACTTCAAATGCAATATCATATAAATAATTCCCAAACCATATTTAAAAAGGATATAGATTTTTACCTCAACTGCTCAAGATAGCATAATTCACATAAAACCAAACAAATCAGACTATGCATAGTTTCATACTAGTCATTTAGTAACACACATACCTCCTGTATGCGATCTAATGCCCGGATATTATCCAGTGTATCCAAAGAAGGTGAAAGACCTCCATGTAAACAGAAAATCTGAAATAAACATGGAAGTTAGACAATTGAATAATAATAGCCAGACAAACATCTTTGTCTGAAACACTTTAACTCAGACCTGACTCTCAATAAGGGCAGTTAGAGGTAAATAATCAAATAAGTCGGTCAAGTATTTCCAGACATTAGCATTCCCATATTTTCTCAAGCATTCATCATAAAAACCATACCTGAAAGCAGAGGGTGAAAGGCATAAATTTAATTGTAAGTGAACCAATAAACATCATACTTTTCAATTAACACTTCTTTGCTTTTTGTATTTTCACAGCACTCGTGCGAGAAACATAGAATGCAAAGAAATATTCTTACACTTGAGTAATTTGACAACTCTCATGATTTCCTCTTAGATTTGTAATTCTATCTCTATAACGGACTTTCAAGGCCAACAAAAGTGTCACAGTCTCCACCGAATAGTACCCACGATCTGCTTCAATTTAGCCAAAATGATGAGAAAATGATAGCAGTTTCATAGATGTGAAGACTATATTTGCTTGAAAAAGGGTGCAAATAACTTACAGTAAATATATATGGACATGAAAAGAACAACCCATTCAACCATGGTTATTTCCTCCTCAGTTTTCAAGTCAATAGGTTTGCTTCCACTTGCAATCTCTAAGAGAACAAGAGAAATGGACTTCTTTCGGAGAAGACAAATTGGGGGAATAATCAAATAAAACAGAATACGAACCTAAGTGAGAACTTTGACGTTGATGATGATGATGATGCTGAAGCCGGGCATACTGGCGTTTAGCAGCGGCAAGGCGGGAGGTCCAAAAATCAGAATTCATGGAAGGATAAAAAGATTAGCTTCGCAACCACCTGCGTCTTCCTTCATCTTGATTTTCTGACCTATACTGGCATTCACGTTTTTGTTCCTTTTTTTTTTTGCCCGTCGCTGAGGTGAAATGCACTATTTTGGTTTAGCTCCAAAACGGTGCGTTCCAAGGCCACAAAACGCGCCGTTTCACTTAAGCAAACGACGTTGTTTTGCGAACCCAAAAATTAAAAAAAAAAAAAGCATCGGACGAAACGGCGTCGTTTCATCTAAATGCAAGAAAGTAAATACAGAGGATCCGGACGCATGATGAACATAACTTGTCTAACCTATACAAACATGATAGTTCCACGCATGCTTCAGATTCCCTGCCATTACGTTTCCTGCTGTTACGATGCTATTACTTTTAGCAGCGATTTTTTGCGTTGCTAAATATTGTTGCAACGAAAATTATTACTGCTATAATTAATTATATAAATAAAAATTATAGTAGCAATAATTTTCGTTGCAATAATATTAAAATACTTTAACAATGCAAAAAATCACTGCTAAAAGTAATGGAAGGGTCAAGAAGGCTATGGCAGCGGATCCAAAGTCTGCTAAATGCTAATAAAGTTATTCATCTTTTCTTTCCCTTTTTCATTTTCTTTTCCTTCTTTTACCATACAACTTGAAATAATCATAAGAAAAAAAATTAAGTTATAATTTTTATATTTTTATCATAAAATTTTATAATTTATATAACTTTTTTTTTATATTTAATGATTTTTAAAAAATATTTTTATATCTTTTATATTAATTAAAAAATAATAAAAAATAAATAATTATATATAAATTTAATGTAATATGCGTTCGGATTCATCTTTTCTTTCTCTTTTTGATTTTTTTTCCTTCTTTTAACATATTACTTGAAATAATTATAAAAAAAATTAAGATATAATTTTTATATCTTTATCATAAAATTTTATAATTTATTTTTTTTATGATTTATTTTTTAAAAAAGTATTTTTACATATTTTATATTAATTAAAAATTCAATAAAAAATAAATAATTATATATAAATATAGTCTAATCATATATACCGTGGAATTAACAAAATCAGTAAATGTGTAGTTGTATATATAGTATGAAAATTTGTAATACTTGAATAAATTTGAAACATGTAATGACTATCACTACATCAGTGGTAACAAAAAAAATCACCACTGAAAGTTCTTTTTTAGTGAAAACTTTTTGTGTCGTCATTGAAGAGCTTTAGTGGCAACAAATCTATCGTTACCATAAAGCTCTAGTGGTGACTTTTTAAATGTTGCCACTGAAGATTTTCAGTGGAAACAATTGAAATGTTGTCATAGGGGACTTCAATAGCAACAGTATATGTCACCACCGAAAGTCTTCAATGGTGACTTTTTAAATGTCGCCACTAATGCATCAAAGAAAAAGATAAAAAAAATTTGAAGCTTTTTTTTTATTTTTTCTTCCTCCTCTAACACATTTCACCATAAATCTCATATTTCCTCCTTTTTTCTAAAATTTCTCTCTGTCTCCCCTCTCTCTTTTCTTTCCCTCATTTTTCTAAATACTCTAAGTAATGAAACTCACACATTTGGAACTCATTTTATGCCTCTCTCTCTCCCTGGAATCTTCATATTTTTCCCCTTTTCCTTCGTATTTCTTCCACTTTTCCTTTCTTCTCCAACTTAGGTTCACTTTCTACCACCACCACCACTCACTAAGGTCGCCATCGGTCAGTCACTGGCCATCCTCACTGTTTTCTATCATCCAGGCAGCACACAATGGTGTTCATTTGCTATAGAATAGAGGAACTTGAAGCTCCAATGGCTGGACCTTTTGGGCTATAAAAATAAGTTTGAGAGTTTTGTTAGAAAATTGGTGAGTAGTTAAAATCTTTCATATATTTTATGTTTTGCATTTGTTTGGTGAGCCTTGTATCTTCATTGTTACTGAAAAATTATAGAAGAGAGAGAGAGCCACAGGTAGAGAGAGAAAGTGTAGTAAAAAGCACTTAGAAAGCTAAAAAATAGAGGAAAATATAAGTAAAATGAGCTAGGATAACTGAGCCTTTGATTTGCACATTTTGAATGCACTTTGCTTCTTTTTCTTTCCCCTTATTGCTGATCTGATGGCTGTAATGGGACTAATTTTAGCATTTAGAATGCCCGAAAAACTCAAAGGAAACTTTGTATACTTTAATCTAACCTTATAAGACTATTTAGACGCTTTCCATGAAATTGGGACTAATCTAAATTTTTTTTAAATTGCTGAGGTGTTGCTACAACCTCTGAAAATTTGATATGTTGTTAGAAACAATGGAAATTATGGGATAGAAATGAAAAATGGGAGAAAAGAAGTTTAAAACCACTATTTGAGAAGAAAGGGACTAAACTGCAAATTTTAGAAATTTTCAATAATGAACTGAAATTTCATAAATTTTGGTATTTTCTATGATATTAAGTTATATGGAGGCTCTTATATAAATTAAGGAGACTTTTGAGACCTTTAAGGACTACTTTCAAGACTATGAAAGTTTTAAGTACTAAACTAAAAAAATTCTTTTTATTTTGTTTAAGAAGAAAAAACTCTGTAATTATGAAATTCTGAGTTGGTTCAAGTTTATTTAACCTCCAAAAAGTATTATAACGGTTATAGGCAAGGAACTAGTGTAACAGTCCCAGCTATCTACTTACAGATATTGTCTGCTTTTATGATATACACCAGATCATTCCACCTCATGGTTTTGCTTCTCCTCATCTAAAGGGAAAAAATGCGTCTACAAGGGAGATGTATCCACACCCTTATAAGGCATGCTTCGTTCCCATCTCCAACCGATGTGGGACTTTACAACTAGAATACAAGCTATGAACTAAATACAAGCTTTTTATTTATTTGACTAAACTTTTTATTAACAAAAGTCAAGGAGATTGAAATGAATGTTAACTTAGACAATATTACTCATGATTTTGTTGTAAAAATCGCATTTTTCTGAATACAGGTATTTTTTAAATTTATCAATTTAGCAATTTTATATCTAAATATTTTAATGAAATTACCCTAAAGATCTCTAAGATGATGGAAGGGACTAAATTAAAAGAAAACGTTAGGGACTAAAGTGAAGAAAATAAAGGTTTTATAAAAGGATGAAATATAATCATTACGCTTCTAAAATATCTCGCGCATTTATGATACATCATTATGATGCCGAAAAAATATCTGAAAGCATAATGATTATGCCAGTAAAATATCTGAAAGTCATCATGATTATAGAAAAATATCCGAGGGGCAGAATGGATAATTTTTACCTAAAGGTAAAATGGTAATTTCACCTAGGGATAAAATAGTAATTTTATCACAATGGTAAAATTATCATTTTATTTAATAAATGATGATAAATTTTCTTAATAATAATCCCCCAAATTTTTGAAATTTTTGGAAGCCAATAAAGGGGTAAAATAGTCATTTTGGCTAAAAAGGCAAAATGATAATTTTACACTAAGGGTAAAATTATAATTTTACACCTTAGGGATAAAATTGTCATTTTGTCATGAAAATATTTCTGGAATATATATTGTATCATTTATCAAATTTTTGAAGCAAAAATGAAGGAAAAAGATGAAAAAAGTGAAGGGAAAATAGTCTTTTCTCACAAGGGGCAAAATGATCATTTGCCAAAAAAAATAAAAAGTGCACATTTTCTTCCTCCTTCCAGCCAGAAATCAGATGTGAAAAATAGAGAAGGGAGCAACGTGAAACCAAGGAAGAAGAAGGGAAAAGAAGGAAGTGAAAGAAAGGAGGAAAATCTAAGATAAATCCACTTTTACTGCTAAGTTAAGGTAGCTTTACATCCTCTCACTATCTATTTCATGTTTCATGGTTGTTTTCAAGTTCTTTGATGTCTTCTATGGCTGCCATGAACAATACCACTTCTCTCTCTACATTTATGAAATGTAAAAATTTCTATTGGAATTTGTTTAAAATGATGAATGAATGCATATGTGAGTGTTGATTGGAAGTTTTAAAGTGTTTATGACAATTTTGCAAATTTAATTCTATTTCCATGAAAATTCCCCTATGGTTGAATGATGATGATATGATACTTGGATGAACATGATTTTGTTGGGTAAATGATGTTTCATGGCTTATTTGTGATGAAAATAAGATAAATAAAGAGATTAGATAGAAACCATGAAAATTCCTAAATTCTCTCTTGTTGGTCATGGCTATACTCTCTTGTGGAAGGAAAAATTGTGCTGAAATTTTCCTATTTTTCCTAGTGTTGTTTCGGCCAAAGATGAAAGGGGAAGGAAAGAGTAAGTTTGTAATGAAATAAAATGGTTTTCTTCTCTCCCTCCCTTTGACCGAAAGCATAGTTACATTTGGAAGGAAAAATTGTGTTAAATTTAGTTAATCTTGTCATTTAACATGCTAGCACCTTGGTCATGGAAAAGAAAACTTATATTTTGATAAGATAATGCATTTTCCTTAAATTTATCTCCTTGGCTGAAATGGTATGTTGATAGGCAAGAAAAGGATGTGATTAAACTTTCATGGAAAATGTATCAATATTAATTATGGCCAAAAGAGAGGAATAGAGTTTCCATTTGATATTTAAACATTAATTTTCCTTTTTCCTTCACTTGGTTGAAGCTCCATGGTAATTAATAAGGGAAAATATTGTGAAAAACCTTGCTAAAACTTTCCCTTGGTAAATATGGTTACCAATAAAAGAAAAAGGAAAAATTGATGTTTAGATTATTCCATTTTTTTTTGACTAAAAATTTTGACCAAGAGAATGATGGATTTACGGGAAAAAAATTATGTACAAAGATGTTTTATAGCTCTTGTTCAAAGACATGGGAAAAAATGGAAATCCTTGTGTTAATGGATTTCCTTAATGAAAACTACAAAATCATGTTATCCTAGCAATTTTAGCGTATATTGAGAATGGAGAAATTTGTGTGTATACATACCTATAAGTATGTTATGAGAATAGAAATACTTTTAGGTATGTATAGATAGATAAAGAATGAAATGGAAATGGATGAAAAAGAAAAAGTGCAAATGTTTACCTTAGGACCCTAAATGTGAAATGGAAAAATATGGCATGAAGAGTTGTATAGAAATATAAGGGAAATTATGGAATTATGTTTATAAAAAGGGCTAGAGTAGAAATTGAAAAATTACTAATTTTCCCTTATTTTCTTCTCTTAGCCGAGATAACACCCTTATTTTTGTGTAATTTAGCCATGAGATTGTTATGAGGGTCATAGTTTATGAAAGTGTAGTATCATGACAAGTTAAAGAAAGAAAGAGGGAAATATAGATAAAGAAAGGAAAACATAGAGATGTAAGAAAGAAACTTAGAGGAAGTATTTCCAATATATGTTCTATAATAGACTAGCTTGCAAACGAGTGACCAATGGTCAGTATAGGACAGTCGTTGGACATTCCACGGTTAGATGGTTAAACATCCACTAAGAATAAAGATTTTTAAAAAATACTATGATGGTTGAAAATTCTAAGTTAGTGTAGCCTAAATGGCTAATTAAATGGAGACATTTACTTAGAATTTAGCATAATCATGGATACAAGCCATGTCATCCTAGAATATATATATATCTATATGAAGTAGCATACCAAGAAAATGATCCACTGGTAAGGGGTGGTGATTCTACAGCATCATGATCCGCCTAAAAAGTAGAGAGAAAATGATCTGTGCAGTTAGCAGTGATCTCGTGAGTTTAATTTTAAAGGTTAAAACAGTCCCCTATGGGGTGGAAAGGGAAGAAACTCTCGTTGTATATGGGATAATCTGCAGTAAGAGCAGTGACCACATGGCACTCGAATCCACTGAGGGATGCCTCAGATAGTACCAATGATATAATTGTCACAGAAAATGAGGCTATCTCATTTATGTAAGTAAGGGTACATAGAGTGGATCACTTTATGACTCTCCTGATACTCTTAAGTTTTCTTTCTCAGAGATTTGGCTTTTAACCATAGATTACTTATAGTTTTCCTTAGGACTGATATCTGTTTTCCTATGAATGATAAATAGTTTTCCTATATTTATTGATATTCAACAAATGTCTAATATGATCATGATACTGGTAAAATGTATAAGGTGAATGATTAGAATTGTCATAATACACTGTTACATTATATATTCATATATATACGCCATTCATATTAAAGGAAATTATTTATTTTATCCCATAGAATAAGAGAGGAAATTTTAACAAAGACTGTAAAACTATTTTTCATATCAGTATGATAGTATATGTCATATTAATTTAAAAGATCAGGTTGTAAAGCTACTAAAAAATTATTTCTCATATTTGTATCTGGCATGTATCAGATGTCGAAGTTTATGGTGTGGCTCAGAGTTGATGTGGCATACGTAGATATTCCCTTTTAGGTTCTTTTATGGGAATTTAAGCTGCATATGTAGTAACTGTTAAAGAACTCCCTTCTTAGTTGAGGGATGTGAACAAAAATTGTTTGGATGTATATAAGAAATGAATATATATGTCAGGATATGTAAAAGATATCCACTAGTAGGAATTTTTTTAATGGGTCTGAGTGGCAGGCTTGTTGCCTCCTTACCCTTAGAAACAGTTTGCACTTTACATATCCTGAGATGTATGTGTAGGATGTTCTTGTATATGTTAAATGAAATGCAATGTACATGATGGTTATTAAATTTCACTACGTTATTATTTACTAGTTATATTTAATTTATTTAGCTTTTCGCGATGCTCTGAATGAACAAAATACCTGAGTAACAAATCTTAAGCCTAATCAATTATTAAATGGAAATAAAAATTTTACTTAGGTAATAACTAAGGATAAAGTAAGGATAACATGTCAATCCTATAACCAAAGGTATTTATTAAAGAAAAGGTTTTAAAAAAAAATAGGCTATAAGATTGGGATGTTATATTTGTTCCATTAAAAGAAATTCAAGGAAGGAAAACAGATATAATAGGTTAGAGATTGTTACTTTAATTATTCAAGTTTATAAATTAGTATTTAGTATACATGCTGTCTTGTCTTTTGTTGGTGATATATATTATGTTTTTTTTTCTATAATCTATAACTCTTGTAATTTTATTATCATAAGACTAATTATACTTATCCTTAATTTTTTATTTTAAACAAGGACAAATTTTAAGAAGTAACAACAATTTTACACAACAATGATGCTTTGAATGTTTTATATTTTATTCCAATTAGTTGTATAATTATTATAAATTATGTCATTATTTATAGTTGTAATATTAGTAATTATTGACAACAAGATAACACTACTTTTGCGTTATATAATAGTATTTTATTTTATAATTTTCTTCTGTAATACTATTTAGGTCACAAGAATATAAAAATAAAAAAAATATCAAAAATAAAATAAAATATACAATACAAATGATTCAATGACAATATAAGGAAGTCGTCATAGAAAGGGGCTTCAATAGCGATATTGTGTTGCCATTGAAAGCCTATTCAGTGGTAACATACAAAAGTTGTCATTGAAGAAGGATTTAGTGGTGACATTTCTCGTTGCCAATAAAAGGAGCTTTAGTGGCGACATTTTTCGTCGCCACTAAATTTAAGTTTTTGTAATAACTTTTGACTTTTAAATTTTAATTTTAGTGGCAAAAATTTTTGTTCTTCAGTGGCAACAAATGTCACCATTATATGTATTTTTAGTTACAATTATTTTTTATCGTCACTAAAAATTTTCAATGACAAAAATTTTAGTAGTGACAAATGACAATTATCGCTACTGAAAATAAAAAATTTTGTAGTGTAAGGTTGATTCAAGAACCATATATATACTTCTCAAATAATAATAATAGTTATGATTGAGTTAATCAATTAAGCATGTCTGATAATACTTACATTTTCCACGGTGATCCTCGACGATAAAAGCCTCCGTCATGCCTTCACGAATCTGAACACTTTGGCTACTCCCTGGCGCGACTCTGACGGCGACCCTAAACTTCCGGCTACGCATCCAACTAGAATTGTCAGTGAACTCAATGTCCCCAGTGGGTGCAATTCCATCCCTCATGGTGAGATTCAACTCCCCGGTGAGCAAAGGTCGCTTCCCAGTTCGCTCCTTAACTATGTGTCTATTGAACTCGTCGGTGGTCCAGGCCTCCTTGTCACCGGCCGAAAAGCCTCCATCGAGCACCACCAGTTCGAGCTTGATGGGTTGAGGGACACTGGTTCGAGCCAGATGTTCACCGTTCTTCTCCACAAGCACTACATGGATGGGGTTGCCATCGATGTCCAGAATCCTAGTTCCTGTGAATATTGGGAGAGAAAGCACTTTTCTGAACATTAGTTGAAGCCTTGACTGTGGCTGCTCTATGGCTTCGATTCGCAAGGAAGATCGACTACTAGTAGTGTTGGTGGTTTTGATGCGTTTGTCGGTGGAGATAAGAGGGTCATGATCAGAATCATCAAGAAAGCGCTTGGCCGCCATTTTTAGGAATGAAGCTAGAAGGATATTCAGAATCAGGAGATCGAGAAGAGAATTACATTTATAATGAATGATGATTGAGATTGAGATTTGAGAGAGTGAAAGGCATAAGGTTGCAGTGAGAGATGACGGTTTGGTTTTATAGATGGAAGGGATTATATTTATACACTAAAATAGCAATAAAAGAAAGAGAGAAGCTTCTTGGCATGTTGGAGGAAGTAGCGATGCAGGTAGCTGAGACAGCGTTGTGGCTGAGGCGGGTCCTCTGCCACTACACAAAACGGTGTCGTTTTGTATAATGTATTATTTGTTTTTCGCAAAAAAGCTGGCAGTTGTGAATTTTTTTATAATTTTGCAGGGCAAACTTTTTAGCGGCAATTTTTTTCGTTGCCAAAGTGCGTTTTAATATTATTGCAACACATATTATTGCTGCTATAAATAATTAATTCAAAAAATAACAAGTCTAAAATTTTGTTTTCCATAAATTAAGTTAAAAAATGTATGGTGCAAATAAAAAATGTATCTTTATTTTTATTTCATTTTAGTCTCAATAAAATATATGTTTGTAATAGATATTATGTTTTGTTTTCATTTTAGTCTCAAGTATGTAACTAGATTGAGTTTTTTTTAAAAAAAAAAAAAATCTTGAGCTTTAGATGGGGATCAAGTAACGTTGTTTTTATTTATGAAAAAAAATCATTGGGAAGTGATATAAGCTGCAATACTCATTATGGGAATAAAGATTTATTTTTTGTAGTATTTATGAACACTCACTTTTATAGTATAATCTACAAGAGGTTCTGCTTGACATTTGTCATGGATTATGCACATGACATTTGATGCAAAATGGCATCAAGCACTTAGGTAATTTAATGAAGCACAAGTCATATTTCTTATGAGACTTCAAGGCCTATATGTATGAGTACGAAGAAGAGACAGAATTCAAAGAGATTTGAAATCAGTTACTCTCTTGTTATAATGCTTGAAAAAACATGTGGATAGCAGTAGTTTATGTCTTAAAGGAGAAATGGATAGCTTTTTATATGAGGAGAGTATTTACATTAGACATACGAAGCACGTAACTTAGTGAAAGTTTAAATACAAACATCAAAAAGTGAAAGAAAAATAAAGATATATTTTTTATTTGTACCATACATTTTTTTAACTTAATTCATGAATAATAAAATTTTAAACTCATTATTTTTTAAATTAATTTTTTAAACAAAAATTATAACAACAATAATATTTGTTATAAGAATATTGAAACACACCTTAAAAACGAACAATATCACCAATAAAAAGTTTCTCAACAAAATTATGAAAAAATTTACAATTGCCAACTTTTTTGCAAATAATAATAATAATAAATAATACATTACACAAAATGACGCCATTTTGTGTAATAGCAAAGGTAATGACAAAGGATCCGATCCCATTGTGGCCTAGATGCATATCATATGATGTAACGAGTTTGACGTGAACACTCAACCAAAGTCAACTCATCTTTGATCTCTCTCTCTAAAAACGTCATGTACTATTGTGTTAAGAGTTTAATAAAAATAATATGTGTAATTAAAGTTGACAATTATAAAAAAAAAATTATATTAAATTATACTATAATTAATTTTATTTACTTATAAAAAATTTGAGAACATTTTCTTTCTGATAACAGACTTGTAGGATCCCACAAATTCTAAAGCATTTATGAAATCAATATTAAGATAAATTACATTTCTTTATTTTTTTTAGGTGTAAATATTATGATTTCTTATTCTCCAGGAAATATTTTCTAATATATAATTTAATTTTTTAATAAAAATTAATATTATTTTTAAAATTATTTTTTAAAAATAAATGTGATTATAATTTATCTTTATCTTTTCATGGATAGGAAGGGATTATAGTGCAATTTTTCAAAAGATATAGAAAATTAGTGTAATTTATTTATTTTTAAATATGGACTATATGACCCTAAAATAAAATATATATATATTAATTACATTAACCTCCATTGTAAAAAAAAAAAGGTAAAATATAACCAATTTTACTCAAATAACTATACTTATTATTTGTATAATGAAACAAGTATTGAATATGCTATTGATCAATAAAAAATAATCACGCTGTTAAAATTTAAAATGACTTATAAATTTATTATTTTAACCCAAAATAAAAAAAAATCAAGAATACATTTTTAACAAATCATATTTTTAATCATAAAATTAATATTATTTTTAGAATATTTTAATTATTTTAAATTTTGAAGGTATTTATATTTTATTTCAAAATAAAATAAATAGAGAGTATAATTTATCCTAAAAATTGAGGGGCAATTCATCCTTATTATGATATGCAATATCCAAAAAGTACTATTGCAAAGATGTAACCCTTGGTTGGCTTCAATCTAATGATTGCCAATGGAGTCTAAGTATTAGAACATATCAAAATTTTGATTCGGCGATCAAAATAAAATCCGAGCGTGCTGAATAGAATCTGTTCAAGTGTAGATTTTCCCAGAAACTGAACATAGAATTCAAACCTATAAGATTTATGTATATATCAGATAGCTCAAAAGTGCAAAAGGCACATCCATCATATATCAATTTAATTTCTTTGCCCTTTTTGTCACTTTATGATTAGTTGAATACTCTTTGGATTAAGTTTTTTGGTCAAATCATCATGTGGTTCGAGGAAGGATGGAAATGCGTGTTGAAGCCCTCGGTCATTTTGAAAGCCACGTATATGAAAACAAGAAACTCACTTGGAATTACTTTTGTATATATATAGCAACAAATTGTTTTTATTATATATAGATACCATTTAGCTTCTTTTTTTTTATAACTTGGAGTGCTGATTTCAACTTTTAAAAGTGTTTTGAACCATTAACTAGAGGTGAAATTTCATTGTTCACTACGTCCCTTCCCTTTCATCAATCCGAGTGCGTTGAATAGTCATGAATTAATTAAAATCATAGATTTTCCCCCCAAAAGACAAAGACACATTGCAATGTCTAGAAGTCATATATCTTTGTGCCTTAATCAAAACGGCAACATTTGGATATTAATTAGTTTATGGCCAAAATCTACTTTCTGTACTTTTAATTTTGTATACGGTCATAATTTTATTTTGTCGGCCTCACTTGAGTTTTTGTACTAGTTCAAGCATACTGTGCCATAATTTTACTTTTATGTACACTTTATATATGACTCATTTGTTTGTTTGTGATATATACAAAAAGTATTTGTGCATAAAAAAAATTAGAAAAAAGAAAGATAAACCAATATACAACTATATATATTAAGTTGTGACTATAAAAGTTAATTCTCACCATCCATTATAACTATTAAGATTAAACTCAATTAAACAATGTACATAATGTAATAAAAAATTTAAAAAATAAATAACTCAGTATATACATCAATTAAGTTTTTTTTCTTATTGTTAATATCTTGTAAGAAATTTGAGAACAATGACATCCCAAAATATTGGTCCAATAACAGTATTTTAAAATGGGAGTTTGGGAGCTTTCCTTTGTCCATGTGAATGGCAGTGTGGGTCTGTGGGACACTCCTTAGTGTACCACACTCTCAGGCTTCAGTTCCCTAACAAATCCACATGTCACGCGCTCAAGTTTGGCCAACAAACAAAAGAGGCAAGTAATAAATAAATATTATCATTTATCATTAATAATTTAATACCTTCCAATGATTTGACTGCTAACAATTTTCAAATTTCCAGAGTAAAGACTTCGGACGGTGATTACGCAGTGAAATACACGTCCATTACTCAACCTTGCCCTATGGACATAATAATAATAATAATAATAATAATAATATTAATATTAATATCACATATATATAAATAATAGACTTATATATTATTTTTTATATTTTTATTATGAAATTATTGAATTAAAATAAAATATATAATTTTTTAAAAAAATAAGACAAATTATATACATATTATCTTCTTATAAAAAAATTTAATGATTAAAATATAAAAAATATACTAAATTTTTTTCTACATTATATAAACAGTTTGGCCGAAAATAGAACAGCCAACCCAACCACACAGTCAAATATAGCGAAGAATATGTGAAGTGATAGTGATAGCTGTTATATAATTACTTCTGTGGTTCAAAAATTTGTTGTGAAGGTCAAGTGAAACCGTCAAGCACTTTCTGCGTAATGTTACAACAAGACTCTGCAATTTTTGTTTTGTTTTCGTGGTTCATAGGACACTTCGTACGAAATCTGAATTTATTACTAGGCAGATATGTTTGTTAGTGTTGCGCTTTCATCGGGTTTCTAGAAAATTTCACTTGACTAACATCTGTGTTCATTATAATATGGTCTTTTCTGTGACAGGAGTTAGACCTGTAATAACAATTATATATACACATTCCCAAATCAATGGGGGTATCATTGTATCAAGGGAATTCCCCCTTGTCATCTTCCACTCTTTCCAAATTCCATTTATTTTCTCTTCTCTTTCTTTATTTTTTCTTAACAATTAAAGCTTCTAATTTTTTTTCATGTCTACATATTTTTTCCTTTTTATTTTTTGTAACCATATAAGAATTAGAGTAGATCAATAATTTAAGTTTTAAAATATATATATTTTAATTTAATTCTTAGAAGATAAAATTTTTTAATTTAATTTCTAAAAGAATAATTTTTTGATCAATTTTATTTATTGATTAATGGAATGAATAAAAATTAACTAAAAATAGTATTAAACATTCTAAGTTAATTTTTAAATAATAAATTAGATTCTATTCAATAAAAAAACGTAAATAATGTATTTTGACTATGTGTAACTTATAAAATAAAATATATAAGTTACACATATATAAGTTAATTGTTAAAGAAGTAATGGTATGAGAAGTGGCCCTGGTGAATAGAGAAGGATCACATTTGCTAGCCTTAAAACCAAGCTTTACTAGTGTTAAAGCTAGCTTCTCAAACCAAGCTTGGGGTGCTGTTTTAAGCCATATAAAACTTTTTCCAACTTTCAAACAAGTGATTTTCCTTTGACTTTGAAACCAGGGGCTGCTCCATAAAAACTTGTTCATGTAATTTGCCATTTAAGAAGGCATTATTGACATCCAATTGATGAAGATGCCATTTGCGAGTCAATGCAATTGTCAAAATTGTTCTTACTATCGTTGGCTTGACCACTAGTATAAGAAAGTCTCATTGTAATCACAGCCATGTTGTTGTAAGAACCCTTTAGCCATTAATCTAGCTTTATACTTCTGAAGACTATCATCTAGATTAAGCTTGACATTGAACACCCATTTGCAGCCTATAAACTTTTTATGTGAAGGTGAAGGTACTAACTTCCAGGTTCTTTTCTTCAGCAGGGCTCTATATTCTTATTGCATAGCTATTATCGACTTAGGATTGGAGAGTGTATCTTTGACACTTTTAGGCTCCTTATGAATCATATACACCTTGGGTTTTCTATCCTATCCTTTGCACGCGTTACCATAGGATGAATGTTAGTTGGAGTAGCATTTCTTGCTAGAACATTCTATGTTCTGCATTCATTACCACCTGCTTCATGAAGTGAAAAACTATCACTTGTACCTAAATTTTGATGATTAGTAGGTACTTAAATTGGTAAAGGTAAATTATTAACATTAGATTGGACATTGGATAAATGGCTAGGCGAAGAGTAAGTGATTTTTACTAGAGAGGAACTAGTGACAGGATTTATAGTTAGACAAGAACAATTTTTGGTCTCTGATGCAGTTGCTAATGCAAAAAAAGGGAATTTATTCTTAAAAAAAAAAAAGAACATCCTTGGAAATATAAAATCTCTCATTGGATGCCAAAAACTTGTAGCCTTTATGTTTATCACTATAACCCAGAAAAGTTCACTGTATGAACCTGAAAGACAACTTGTGATTGTTGTAGGGATGAAGTAATGGATAATAGGCTGAACCAAAAACTTCAAGAAAGTTGCAATCAAGGACTATTTTGAACAATTTTTAATAAGGAGATAACATTGATGTTTTTGTTAAAGGAAAATGATTAATAAGATAAATAGAGGTTAGGAAAGCTTCATCCCAAAATTTCAATGGCATAGATGCTTAAGCAAGTAAAGAAATTCTTGTGTCAACTATATGTCTATGCTTTCATTCCACTAGACCATTCTATTGGTGGGAATGTGGACAACTCAAGTGATGATTAATGCCATGATTTTTAAGGAAACTAGTAAATGGAAAAAATTCACCTCACCAATCACTTTGGAGAGATTTTATCTTAGATTTAAATTGAAGTTCAACTAACTGTTTGAATTGAACAAAAGCAGTAATTACATCATACTTGGATTTGAGAAAGTAAATCCAAGTGTATGTAGTTAAGCATCCACAAAGCCAATATAATAAGTGTAACCATTGAAAGACTTAATAGGTGTTGAAACCCTATAGATCAATATGTTTAAATTCCAATGGTTTATAATGTTGGGTAGTAGAAGAGGAATAAGCTAACTAGTGTGCTTTCCCAAAACAACATGCAACACATATATAATTGGATTCTTTATTCAAACTAGGAATATTACAGAGTTGAAGGACTTTTTGATACAACTTACTTTTATGGATGGCCTAATCAATAGTGCCATAAGAAAACATCAGTTTGTTTATTAGATTTGACATAATAAGTAGACTTATTGGAAATAGAAGACAACATTGGTTTGGTTAGAGAAACATGAGATGTTGAATCTGAACTCGATCTCTTCATCTGGATATTTTCAAAGGCATAGAGACCATCAAGTTGGATGGTTCCCTGAAGAAGCACTTGATTGTTATCCTGAGATTTAACTAGAAAATAAGATTAATGAAATTAAAAAAAAATACCTTATTATTTTTTGAAAATTTTGATACAGTCAATAAGTTCTTAGATATTTGTGGCACATGTAAAGGTTCTTTCAGTTCAAATTTTTGAAAAGAATAAGGATATGAAGGAGAAAAGGAAGAATGTCTAACATGAGTTATAATTAAACCTGTAACATTACCTATTTAGAGTTGTTGAGCTCCTTTATACTCGTTCCTGTCCATAAGATTGTTGAGACCTAAGGTAACATGATTAGAAGCTCCAGAATCAGGATACCAATTGCTATCAAGATTTATGGAAACGGCTAATGATAGGAAGGAACAAATTCTGATCAAACATTTGATAATGCTAAAATATAGTGTCCAAGTTTATTACATAGCTGGAAGATCACTACATAGCCTTTACCTCCTAAATATGAGTGCCTTCCACCACTTCTTCCTCATGTTTTGTATCAAAATCTTCCTCCTTTGCCATGAGAGTTAATATTTCTTTGATTCTGATTACCAAATGACTTTGAAGAAGATCCTTTATCTTCCTGAGAAGTGGCAACATTTGTAGTTAAAGTTTCGGATGAGATGTTGGAGTTTTACTTAATTCGTGATTCTTGAGAAAGTAAAAAAGACTCTATCTTGTATATTGTGTATGGATCGCTTCATGAATGGATAGTAGTGAGAAATACGTTGTATTCAATTGGAAAACAAATCAATATAGATTCTATATGTTTTTTGTTCATGACCAGACTTCCAATTGCTATGAGAGCATCTACAATTGCCTTTATTCAAAGTAAATACTCACTCATTCTTCAATTTGCTTTCTTCTTATTTTGAAGTTTTGTCCAATACTGATGAATTTTCACACCAGTTTAAGCAACAAAATATTCTTTAACTTTCTCCCACACTTGATAAGAGTGATCACAACCAACAATCATTGTCATTATACCTCACTTATATATGAAAGCAACCAAGATATATAACAAAAGTTAGTCTTGCTTTTCCCATAAAATGAATTCTGAACTTACTTTTCCATTTTCCTTGTCTTTAATAGAATTGAACTTTCGAGGTAGACTCTCTGATCGTGCAATGACATCTTGCAGTTCAAGCCCTTGAATGGTAGCCAACACTTTCTGCCTCCATAATAGAAAATTCCTTTCTTCCAACTTGACAGAGATCAGATGATTAAAAGAAAATGTGGTGCTTGATTTGGCACTTGGTGAAGCTGAAAGTATTGCAACGAGTGTAGTTGTGGAAGATTTGTTGTTATTGTTTCCATTTCTGGTAGGTGCTCTAATACCATAAAGGCAATCAACACAAACAAGTATTCAACTATGTATGGTGTATGAGGATACACAAACAAGAACTCTTTAGATTAGGTTTTATTTGAAAAGAATACTTTTCATTTCTTTATCCTTCTACAGCACAAAATATTTTTAAAAAATAATTAAAATACACAAACAAGTATTCAACTATGCAATGTTAACATGGTTCATATTAAGTCTTAGATAATAATTTTATTAAAATATAATTCATATTAAGACTTAAGTAATATTAAGCCATAAATAATAATAAACACACAACATTCAAAATTTTTAACATATAAGGTCTGCTAGAAATCCTTCCTCCAAGCAACCCCATCTTGAATATGCTTCCCCACACAGTTTGTGTAGGTAGGTCTGCAATTAGCATTATTCGTGAACTATTGAATTAATTAAATCAATTAATTAATCATTAAAAACCAAAAGATATATATTTATAATAGTAGGAAGATATTGTCGATCGTACTTACCTTATTCATATTATTGGCAATTTCTTTGCCCCAATAAAGATGGCCATTTATGTCAGCTTTAATTATTTGACAGATTGGATTCAAATAAATGGCAAAATTGGAACCACGGTATACGTAGAGCTTGTTTCCCATCTCACAAGTCATTGCATGCTTCATTGTCACTTCCCACATTTTCTCTGACATCCCAATCCCTAAAATCTGTAAAATCCAACACAAAAATTATTATAATTAGGTATTAATTTTTTAATAAAGAATAAGTATTAATTTTTCTTTTCATGGAAATAATATTGAAATTACCATCCTAAGCTTGGGAGCATCAATTACAGAGAGCTTGAGAAATTCTTGCACTGTGTGAATACCATGTGAGGAGAGCTTCTTGTGGAAAGCTCCATTTTTTCCAATCTTCGCTAACTTCCACACTTTGTCTTGCAACATTGGTGCATGCTGTTTCTTGTACACTGCAAAATACGGTATTCAATTGAATTAGTTAATTACGAATAATAAATTTAATTTTAGAGACAACAGCAAGATGTGTAATTAATTAATATATAATTATGTTATCATTAATATTTAACTTCATAAAAAAATCACCACTAGCTACCATCTTGACCTACTGCTTTGTACCCGTTGACTGAATTTGATTAAGATAGTTGCAAACAAATGTAGAAAATTAAGATAATTGAAATAAAATGGAAAAGAAAGTAGAAACCCAATATTTATTAACTGTGTATCATGAATAATGAAGTATGATCATGTGGGTTTTTCTTAACGCTAAAATTTCAAGGTTGCGTATAGGTGGGACCATGAGCATCTTCAACTTGCTGGGAAAGGCTCTTAGCAATAAAGATAGAGTTAAGATAGTTGACAGCTCACTCGCTTGTTGGAAAAAGTGAAGGGTACATATATACAGCTCATGCTTCCAAGACTATATTATAATTATTTTTTTTTTGGATTATATTAATTATATAATAAATGTTCTTGTTAAAGTGGAATGTTATTCACCACAACTTTAGAACACTCAATACATGATGAACATAACTTGTCTAACCTATACAAACATTTTACGTTTGCTATGATGGTATTACTTTTAGCGGAGGTTTTTTGCGTTGCTAAATATTATTGCAACGATAATTATTGCTGTTATAATTAATTATATAAACAAAAATTATAGTAACAATACTTTTCGTTGCAATAATATTAAAAAATACTTTAACAACACAAAAACTCGCTGCTAAAAATAATGGCAGGATCAACGAAAGCATTGGAAGCGGATCCAAAGTCTGCTAAATGCTAATAAAGTTATTCATCTTTTCTTTCCCTTTTTCATTTTCTTTTCCTTCTTTTACCATACAACTTGAAATAATCATAAGAAAAAAAATTAAGTTATAATTTTTATATTATAAAATTTTATAATTTATATAACTTTTTTTTATATTTAATTATTTTTAAAAAAATATTTTTATATTTTTATATTAATTAAATAATAAAAAAAAATAATTATATATAAGTTTAATGTAATATGCGTTTGGATTCGCTGTCATTATTGTTTTTGATTGCCCTGCCATTACTTTTAGCGGCGGTTTTATGCGTTGCTAAATATTATTGCAACGAAAATTATTGCTGCTATATAATTAATTATTTAAACAAAAGTTATAACAGCAATACTTTTCGTTGCAATAATATTAAAAAAACTTTAGCAACGTAAAAAAACCCCTGCTAAAAGTAACGGCAGGGTGACTGCAGCGAAGGTAATGTCAGCGGATCCAAAGGCGTGTAATATAGGATAGGCTTAACAAAATCAATAAACGTGTAGTTGTATATAAACTGTGAAAATTTGTAATACTTGAATAAATATGAAACATGTAATGACTACTAAAAGTAGAAGGTTGATTCAAGAACCATATATATATTTCTCAAATAATAACAGTTATGATTGAGTTAATCAATTAAGCATGTCCGATAATACTTACAGTCTCCACGGTGACCCCTGACGACAAAAGCCTCCGTCATGCCTTCACGAATCCGAATACTTTGGCTACTCCCCGGCGCGACTCTGACGGCGACCCTAAACTTCTGGCTACGTATCCAGCTGGAATTGTCAGTGAACTCAATGTCCCCAGTGGTTGCAATTCCATCCCTCATGGTGGGATTCAACTCTCCGATGAGCAAAGGTCGCTTCCCAGTTCGCTCCTTAACTATGTGCCTGTTGAACTCGTCGGTGGTCCAGGCCTCCTTGTCACCGGCCGGAAAGCCCCCATCGAGCACCACCAGTTCGAGCTTGATGGGTTGAGGGACACTGGTTCGAACCAGATGTTCACCGTTCTTCTCCACAAGCACCACATGGATGGGGTTGCCATCGATGTCCAGAATCCTAGTTTCTGTGAATATTGGGAGAGAAATCGCTTTGCTGAACATTAGTTGAAGCCTTGACTGTGGCTGCTCTATGGCATCGATTCGCAAGGAAGGTCGACTAGTAGTGGTGGTGGTGGTTTTGATGCGTTTGTCGGTGGGGATAAGAGGGTCATGATCAGAATCATGAAGAAAGCGTTTGGCCGCCATTTTTGGGAATGAAGAGAGAAGGATCTTCAGAATCCGGAGATCGCGAAGAGAATTATATCTATAATGAATGATGATTGAGATTGAGATTTGAGATAGTGAAAGGCATAAGAGGTTGCAGTGAGAGATGACGGTTTGGTTTTATAGATGGAAGGGATTATAGTGCAATTTTTCAAAAGATATAGAAAATTAGTGTAATTTATTTATTTTTAAATATAGACTATATGACCCTAAAATAATATATATATATATATATATATATATTGATTACATTAACCTCCATTGCAAAAAAAAAAGGTAAAAATAACCAATTTTACTCAAATAACTATACTTATTATTTGTATAATGAAAAAAGTATTGAATATGCAATTGATCAATAAAAAATAATCACGCTGTTAAAATTTAAAATGACTTATAAATTTATTATTTAAACCCAAAGTAAATAATAAAAAAAAAAATCAAATCCGAGTGTGTTGAATAGAATCTGTTCAAGTGTAGATTTTCCCAGGAATTGAACGTAGAATTCAAACCTATAAGATTTATGTATATATCAGATAGCTCAAAAGTGCAAAAGGCACATCCATCATATATCAATTTAATTTCTTTGCCCTTTTTGTCACTTTATGATTAGTTGAATACTCTTTGGATTAAGTTTTTTGGTCAAATCATCATGTGGTTCGAGGAAGGATGGAAATGCGTGTTGAAGCCCTCGGTCATTTTGAAAGCCACGTATATGAAAACAAGAAACTCACTTGGAATTACTTTTGTATATATATAGCAACAAATTGTTTTTATTATATATAGATACCATTTAGCTTCTTTTTTTTTATAACTTGGAGTGCTGATTTCAACTTTTAAAAGTGTTTTGAACCATTAACTAGAGGTGAAATTTCATTGTTCACTACGTCCCTTCCCTTTCATCAATCCGAGTGCGTTGAATAGTCATGAATTAATTAAAATCATAGATTTTCCCCCCAAAAGACAAAGACACATTGCAATGTCTAGAAGTCATATATCTTTGTGCCTTAATCAAAACGGCAACATTTGGATATTAATTAGTTTATGGCCAAAATCTACTTTCTGTACTTTTAATTTTGTATACGGTCATAATTTTATTTTGTCGGCCTCACTTGAGTTTTTGTACTAGTTCAAGCATACTGTGCCATAATTTTACTTTTATGTACACTACTCATTTGTTTGTTTGTGATATATACAAAAAGTATTCGTGCATAAAAAAAATTAGAAAAAAGAAAGATAAACCAATATACAACTATATATATTAAGTTGTGACTATAAAAGTTAATTCTCACCATCCATTATAACTATTAAGATTAAACTCAATTAAACAATGTACCTCACTCTCAGGCTTCAGTTCCCTAACAAATCCACATGTCACGGGCTCAAGTTTGGCCAACAAACAAAAGAGGCAAATAATAAATAAATATTATCATTTATCACTAATAATTTAATACCTTCCAATGATTTGACTGCTAACAATTTTCCTATGGACATAATAATAATAATATTAATATTAATATTAATATTAATATCACATATATATAAATAATAGACTTATATATTATTTTTTATATTTTTATTATGAAATTATTGAATTAAAATAAAATATATAATTTTTTTAAAAAAGACATAAGTTATATATATATATACTAACTTCTGATAAAAAAAACTTAATGATTAAAATATAAAAAATATACTTAAAATTTTTTCTATATTATATAAATAGTTTGGCCGCAAATGGAACAACCAACTTAACCACGCGTTTGAATTCTCTGTCATTAGTCCCTCTGTCGTTGGGCTGTTGTTGGATGAAACGATATCATTTTATTGCATGATTTTTTTTTCTTTTCAGCGCCTTAAAATGGCACTGTTTTCTTTACTGAAACGGCGTATTTTGGTTAGCGCAAACTATCGTCTCATTGTGTTGTTGTTGGACGACGTCATTTTGTTTATGGGTAATATTTTTTACAGACTATTTTAACACTAAACTAAAATGGTACGTTTCATTTAAGTTGAAAACGGTGCGTTTTACTCGGCGGAGGCGAAAAGAAAAGTGGACGGAACGGTGCGTTTTGGTTTATCTTCTTGCACCTATTTTGCCCACACTACTGTTTTGATCCTTCGAGCGGACGCAGAGGATCCGAAAGCGAAAAGCACCACCTCCAGTCTTCATCTTAGTTCCCGATGGTTTCTGACGCTTCGGTGTCATCTCCGATTCTCTGACATCCTCAGGTGCGTGTAGCGTTTTCTTCATTTGATCTCTTTCATGTTTGATTTTCGCTTAGATTATTACCTGACACAGCTGATTGGCACCGAAATTTTAGGGTTTATTGTGAATTCTCAGACCGAAGGATCCAATTTCATTTCTGATTCCAAAATAACTTTGTATTGGCTGATGATCAGAGACATTGAATATTTTTGTTGATCTTGATTTGAACAGAGGGCATAGAAGGTCTCGGACGATGGGTAACGTGTTTGAGGGATATGAACGCTAGTACTGCAAGCTTTCGGCTAATCTATCGAAGAAGTGCACCGCAGCTGTTGCTCTTAATGGAGGTAGTTGATGATTCTCGATCTTTAGTTCCCTTCTCTTAATCAAATTCGTTCAATTTTCCTATATAATATAGAAATGCATTGTTTGGACTTTGGAACTATTTTATTGTAGATCATAGTGATAGAAATAGCTTGTAGAAAATTTTTCCTACTGATATTTTCTGAAGCCTCCCAGCTGTCAATTCCTTAGATAGTTAAAGACATGAGTGTTTCTTTATCTTTGTTCATACAAGCACATTTTTTGTAGGATTAAACCATCTCTTGGTAGATTCCTATAAGCATGTGTATACTATGAACTTGGGGAAAGAGCTAATGTCTTACTCTTACTAATGCGTGGACTTAGATTCTCCATTGTTCTGTTTAGTGGTTCTTGAAATGCCATTGTTCTGATAGTATGCTTCGTTTCATTTTTTTAATTTATTGCATATATCATTCCTTTTATCTTCTCTTCATTTCAGTTGAATTTTCAGTGAAACACCAGGTGATAACTGCATCAGGAAGTCAGACTCGGCAACCAAAACAGACTGGCTTAGCATCATTGTAAAATTTGGCTGTGTGTATTCACGTGTGTATTATATATTTGAGCCTCTGGATGTTAGACTGGCTTAGGATTGATTGGACTTAGTATAGTTTCTTATATTTTTGTTAATTAATTTTACCATACCATCCACTTAATCATTGAGCGCCCACAAAACTATACACTAGCTCCAGAATCGAGCAAACAAATTAAGGCCAATATCAAGGTGTCTTCCACTGATTATATTTGGTAACATAGTATATGAAACATCTTCAAATGTGCTTGAGAGAACGGTTATAGTTCTCAATGACATCCATATTGATATAATGGACTACATCTTGTGTTGATGTGGCATTTAGAACTATGTGGGCTCAATGTGAATGGGAAAACAAGGTATATCCTCCCTCTATTTCTCATTAATTAGCAATTGAGCTCTATAGAGCGACCTGTTTATTGCTCATGCCTTCATCATAGAAAAAAGACTCATAGATTAATCTTTATAATGATTGTGGGCTCTTTCTTTTAATAAGCTCGTTGTGGTATCTTAATCTAGTATGTGTTGATGCAGAACCAATAGGAATTCACTGAGACTGAGTAATGGTTATCCATACCAAATATTCCAAAATAAAATAAAATTCTAATTCCTGAATTTAAACTTTAATAAAATCAAAATACTAATAAGTAAAAAAAGTTAAGCATCTGCATCATGTGCTCTTAAAGTTATGTTTCTGAATGCTAGGATATGATGTGAGATTTATCTCATGATATGATTCCATCCATATCATAAGCAATGAATGATGGTATGTTGATGGTTGAGATAATGCAATAAATGGTATTGAAGCAAGTATGTTCATACTTTGGCAGTTTGTCATTACTGTAGTTGTAATCATGTTGAAGTAGATGATAGATTTTGTATGCTGGTTTTCTACCTTGGTAATATTGATGAGACTTGATAAAGAAACGTGCTGAGTAATTAGATTCTTATTTCTGATCAATGGTTGGTTGCTCTGTCTGAGAATTCCCTTGTGATGTGAATTAGCCTAAGAAGTGATGGTTGGAAGTGAATCCATCTATATACTGTTACCACTATGTCTCTTTTCTGGTGCAAATGGGGAAGTAGATCTTGGTAAATTTGTATTCCATTTGAGTCAGGTAATGTGCACTGGATCATCTGCTTGGTTTTTATTTAATATTTGTCTTTTTTAGCTTGTGATTCCTGCTTTGTAACAGAAGCATGGCTTCAAGGAGTTTATATATACATACATATATATATATATATATATCAGTTTTATGTTTTAGCAATAATATGTTGATAAAGGTTTGTACTCAGATATCAACCTCCAGGCAACGAGTGTCTGGAAGATTGCATGCTATATCTGATTCTACTTTGTGTTAACATTAATTCTTGTTTCTAGGTTGCTGTAAACAGAACATGAGGAGATCCACCTCTATCCCCACGTCACTGAAACTGAAATATATTATCATCATCCATGCTGCCCTGAAGCTTCAACAGAATTTATGATTGAATTTGTATTTAAATATCAGGAAGCTGCTAGCATTCAGCTCACTTAAGACCAGTCTGGACATTGTATTGAAATATTTGTTGATTGAGTTGTTGTAATAGGAGTACATTCTGGACATTGTATAGAGCTTGACTGTTGTAGTTAAAGTGCAGTTGCTGCCAATGTGCAGTTGACTAAGTTGTTGTAATAGGAGTACATTATGCAAAAATCTGTTGTAATTGACAATATCATGAATGAAAATATATTAAAAAATGTGTCATTGCTCATTCACATTATTGGAATATCTATTGTAATTGAAAATATCAGGAATGGATAATATATTACAAAATGTGTCATTGCTCATTCACATTGTTAAAATATCTGTTGTAACTGACAATATTAGGATTGAATAATATATTACAAAATGTGTCATTGCTTACTTATAAGAATACAAATGTGTCATTGTTCATTTACAAGAATACAAAAGTTAACAAAAGCTTAAGCGTGAAATAATAAGGACACCAAATTCTTCATAAATTATCACTACCCAAGTTTGGTTCTTCAAGAGAGATTGATCCTTCATCTTGGTCCTTCGTATATAACACAAAAAGATGATAAGCTACAAAACACTCAATAATCTACAATAAAAAGTAAATCGAGACCATTTAAAATTCTTACTATTAATAATTTCGTAAAACTAATTGTCCAGATGAATTTAACTTCAAACTCCAATATCTTACAAGAAAAGCAAAGACATGTTAAGGACACCATTCCATAACTCTAACATAACTCAAATTAATGTACTCACTGTAAATTTGTCACTTTGAGAGACTGCAATGGCTAATTGTGACAAGGATTTTGAAACCTTCTTCTTCAGAGGTCGTTCCTCAACCCAACTCTTCATTCGCCTTTTTCTTTTAAGTCCAAACCTCTTCTTGATGTCGGTTAGTTGCAGCACCCCAATCACACTAGGGGGAATAGGATCATCTTTGAGCTCGGTTATTCCATGCATCTTCCCCTGGCTAAGCGCCATGACTTTCTTGGTTACTTTGTCTATAGCCAGGTGAACTAGCGAGACTTCTCATCGTTACCTGCAACTTTAGATGCTAGCTTGACAAAATTTTGACAAAGGGATCTATATTGAATCGTGAGACTCAATTTTGGGTCTTCCGTAACTTCTTCCCCCTTGATATCATGTATACTTTCAGTTTTAGCCTCCTTTGTCCACCTCTTCAATATATACATATTAGGAAGCTTTTTGACATCGTTAACATCGAACACTTTTAGAGCATGGCAACACAATGTTCCAATGCTCTCAAACCGCCTACAGGTGTATGAAGTCGATCTTTTTTGCGGATGGAACAAAACTTTTCACTCTCCTCTGTGGTCAACCATGTCAATGACATATTCGATAAATGGCTCACAATCTTTTCTTTCCTTCACACAACAAGCATCCTTTAAGTCAAATTGATGTTGAAACATATCAAAGATGTTAGGCATGTAATCTTCCATAAGTTGCTTCAACATAGGTGAGCTTGGATTGTATAATCTCAGTAACCTTTCTCTTGCCTCAAATTCACATTTCAACTCATTATATCTCTTGTCTTCCATTACCCATTCAAAATGTTTAAAAAAATCAAAGAATATCGACATTTGGATTCAAGCACGTTTTGACGTCTACATTCAAAATTTCACTTAGTTGCGTGCTCTGTATGCCTAATGTAAACGCTCTTCTCATATAATAAGCTGCCCATTTCTTCTTTAAGGCATAAATTGCTTCGATCCATGTGTTTTCTTGGACATTATAACAAGAGAGTAACTGACTCCAAGCCTCTTCGAACTCTGTCTCTTCCTCATACATATGGGCCTTGAAGTCTCGTAAGTAATGTGACCCAGGTTTCATTAAATTACCCAAGTGCTTAATGATGTTTTGCATTAAATGCCATGTACATAATTCGTGGCAAGTGTCAGGAAGAACCTCTTGTAGGGTCTTGGCTATTGCTTGATCCTGATTTGTGAAGATTGTCTAAGGCCTTTTATGATTATAGGCCTCCAAGAACATTTCAAACAACCACTTGAAAGATACTGCTGTCTCGTCATATAATAATGTAGCCCCAAAAATAATTGCTCCTCTATGATGGTTGAATCCTGAAAACAAAGCAAGTAGCCTATATGCATTATGTGCATTGTTAGTATAGTATGTCGTGTCTAGAGAGACAACCTCACCAAAGTAGCCATAGTCTAGTATCATTCTTGCATCGGCTCAAAAAATGTTTGTTATTTATTCTTCTGCATTCATATTATATGCATGAAAATAAGACCAATTGGCCAAGAACTGCTCTTGAAAATAACCCAATAAACCCCTAGCTTCCCCGTACTCCAAACTTATTTGCCGTCGAGTTCGTAGATAATTTTTCTAATCCAGACATGTATATCCAAGATTCACTCGTCCCTCGACATGCTTGTTCATCAGTGCAAAACTGGTTATTTGTTGGATCCCAGAGTCATCAGCCAACTCAAGTTCACGTTCTTAGACATCAAATATATGTTGTTGAAATGCCAGCATGTGTGTAGTATCTGTGAGGTGGAGTACATGATTAAAATCATTTACTACCAACTTCCCATTTAAATGGCCAAGCATAATTCTTGCCTTGCAAGTAGTTCTTGTCTCATGTCTTGGATTAATTATTAACCGATTCCTCTTTTTTTTTTTTCTCATACTCCTTCTTTACAGCATACAAATTGACAGGAAGTTATTGATCCATCTTTTTTACTCTTGTTTGCAAAATCTTTTCTAACCCCAAAGTCCAGTTTACCACTATAATCCGAGCAAAATTTTCAAGAACTCTCTATGCTATCAAACTCCATCCCCACTTTAGGTTTCTAATCAAGTTCAATGTCAATATTTTCTTTGCAAAACATGGGAAAAAAATTACATCAAAGTATTAGTTCAACCTTATTGGATCCATTTAGCTAGTCAATTTATTTATTAATGCTCGTACCTAATACACACACATATGTTTAATTGTTAGTTGTAACTAATATTTGTAAGGCTTAATAACTAATATTCATAATTGCCATTAACAAAAATTACTTCCTTGAAGTGTTCTTCATGTTTTCTTAGTGTTCTGGGAAATAAGTGCTTAGATGTAAAACTTGTTTGGATTTTTTAACTCTTTAGGACACCATTGTATCTTTTGGTTTTTCAGAATAACTAATAAAAACAACAATGTCAAACAACTTTTTTTGTTTTTTTATTTTTAAAATCTAAAAGTAGTTTTTGAAAAATACTATCAAATTAATATTATTGTATAAAAATGAAAATTAAAAATTTTTTATGAGAAACTAGAGATAAAATTAGCCTTCAGGTTGAATCAGATTTTGCTGACAAAGCTATATTCACTTGAAAAAATTTATTCCAATAAGAAATACTAGATAAAAAAAGATGACAAAAGTGAGTACTCATAAATACTACAAAAAATCAATATCTGTTCCCTATAATTTTTTTCACAAATAAAAAAAACATTCACTTCTCATCTAAAGTTCAAAATAATTTTTTTTCAAATAAAACTTAGTCTAGTTACATGCTTGGGACTAAAATGAGAACTAAACTTAATCTCCATTGCAAACATAAATTTTATTGGGGCTAAAATGAAAGAGAAATAATAATTTCATTAAGCAAATACAATATTCTCCTTCAAACAAAAGGCCACCATACATGTTCAAACGTGCTCCAGCAGACCACGATGGTGGCAAAGACAACATAGAGAACTGACGAAGGAATGGCTGGACACTCCGCGTGTTCTGTGTCGTGCAGCAATGACAGACGCGAGATCATATGAACTAGGGGAAGAAGAACCACCGTGCGAAAAATACCTTCTTCTGCACGTTTGCAATGAAACGGCATCGTCGCAAGAAATTGCCTCAAAATGGACTGTTTTGTCGACCTTTTTTTTTTGTCCTCCACGCGAAATGCACTATTTTGGTTTAATGCCAAAACAGTGCATTTGATTCGACGTCTGCAAAAAAAAAAAATACCTATGAGCGAAATGACGCCATCTAACACGATGAAATGGTGCATTTGTGCTAATTGAAATGCGCCGTTTCACTAAAGAAAACGGTGCCATTTTAAGACGCTGAAGCGAAAAAAAAAAGTCACATGATAAAATGGCGTCCGGATCCTCTGCCTTAAGTTGCCTGCAGTAGCTCTGCAATATCTTTTAGCGGCGATTTTTTCCGTTGCTAACTTTTCTTGCAACAAATATTTTTGCTGTTATAATTTTTATTAAATTAATTATTTAAACAAAAGTTATAGTAACAGTAGTATCCGTTGCAAGAATATTCAAATGAACTTTAGCAACGAAAAAAATCGGATCCAAAGTTGATAAAATGGCGTCATTTTATTAAATGACAGGTGAACAACAGAGAAGTTAATGACAGAGGATCTGAACGCCCTAACCACAGGCAGATATAGCGAATAATATGTAAAGTGATAGTGATAGCTGTAATATAATTACTTTTGTAGTTCAAAAATATGTTGTGAAGGTCAAGTGAAACCGTCAAGCACTTTCTGCGTAATGTTACAACAAGAGTGCAATTTTTGTTTTGTTTTCCTGGTTCATTCGACACTTCGTACGAAATCTGAATTTATTACTCGGTATTTGTTTGTTAGTTTTGCGCTTTCATCGAGTTCCTAGAAAATTTCACTTAACTAACATTTGTACTCATTATAATACAGTCTTTTTCTTTGACCGGAATTAAACCTGTAATAGCAATTATATATATATATTTGTATTTTTTATATTAATTATAAATTATTAAAATTGATGCTGTATTAAATTTTTTATTGATGAATTTCATTAATTAGCATAAATCATAATTTTTTATAGTTTAATTAATATAATTTTTTAAAAACTATATTTTAATGTAATTGTTGTTGTTTGAAGTTATTATTTTCATGAATGGGATTGAAAAATATTTAATTTTGATTTTTTTTTAAAAATGACCTTCCCATTCAATTCAAAATGATAAACTCAGATTGTATTAATTTGATCATGACCAAAATGATTTTTGATTAATTGGATAATTTTTTAGCTATCCAATTAAATCAATTAATTTTAAAGAGACAAATCGCGATGTAAGTGGATATTCTTAAATGATATGCATCTTTTAATGTTAGAGTGAATTGATTAACTATTCTCTATTGAATGATGGCTTAATTTTTATCCTTGTTATATTATGAAAATATATAAAATTTTCTTTTGAAATAAAAAATGCATTATACCTGAATCTTTTTTATCCCAAGTATTTTCAAAGATAAAATTATTTTTAATTAAAAAATTATCCTCTTAGAAAATAATTATTTAAAAGACTTATATTTCAATATTATATATTTTGCAACAAATTGTAAACTTATAAAATCATATTAAGCTAATTAATTATCATATTTATTTAAAAAATCATATATATTTAATAAAAACCTTTTATTTTCGAAATTAAATATTATTAATTTGGATGAAATATTTTTTTGATGCCATGTGATTTGGCCTTATTCTATTTTAACACCCCATGATTCAAAAGTTTGCATTTGAGTGACATTTAATTCATCATGAACATGTTGGTACCCTTGCTTTCATTCCGTTATTTTTTTAAATGGAAATTGGAAACTACTAAAATTTGCTCTAGCTAGCTATATTCCTAATTTCTTTACAAAATACTTAAGTTCTTATCCATTGAAGACCAAAATTCCTCCCTTTGCAAATTTTGAATCCTAAATTTGTCACATTCAACGTAATTATTTCACCAAATTTTGTCCTTAAAATGGAATCTCTAATATTTTTCCTAAATTTATAATTTCTTTTGGTAAAATCCCTAATTTCCTATGCATTTAAGACTGAAATTTCTCCCTTAACTAGTTGAAATTTCAAATTTGACATATATAACACAATATTTTTTTCCCAAATATTGCTGCGACATGCCTAAATTTGTCCCCACCATTTCCCTAATGATAATTCCTAATTTTCTTAATGAAATGCAATAATGCCCAAAATTCTTTCCTTTCGATCCTAATCAAAATTTCTAATTAGACACACAGGCAACACAAAATATTTATCTAATTTTATCTCTTAATGAAATTCCCAACTTTCCCCCTACTTCTTTTTTTCGAAGTTTTAATTATCATATTAAATTTCATAATCCATATATGTAAACCAAAATTTCACCCATGATGAATTTGACTTTTAATTTCATAAGAAATTTGGGAAATTCCACCAAAATGAAGGTCACCTGATTTACATATGCCATTTGTCCTCCAAAAAAATTGTCATATTTAATTTGCAGAATACTAAAATGCCAATGATAATCATGAGGATACTTGAATACAAACTTTTAAAACGAAGTCAAATTAATTCAGCCAAACATTAAGTTACCAAATTGCATGTATACCCTATTAATTATTAATATCTTTTGATTGGTAAAAATGGGGTTAGGGTACTTAAACAATGGTTTTGGGTTTCCAGGGAGGTTTATAGTTGATCCTCTCATGTCTATGTTTTTGGTTGGCTTTTGGAAAAGTTCTCTTTTGTAAGGGGGAGTTTGTGGGGTTGGATTTAAAGGAAACTAGTTTTATGGGCAATTAATATGACGAAAACGTGGAGGGGATAATGAGCAGATTATTATATTTAATTTCCCTAATTGTATTTCTCTTCAAATTATTTAGAGAGGTCATCAAGTTCATTAGTATGCTCCAAACTCCATGCAAAAACCCAAGATGAATTGTTCATACCTCAAAGCAAGTTTTTTTTCTCATAAATATATATTTTTATATTAAAGATAATTCTATTTGAGGCACTATTAAACATTAAATATGAGTACTTTTAAAAAAAAATTAAATTTTAATTTATTATACCGTTAGAGACAATCATCTTCTGCTAGACCACTCAATTCCTATTGATGTATAGAATTATTTTATCTATATGAGAGTTATGCCAATAGTGCCAATTAATTTCATTAAAAATAAAAGGGAGTTTCTATAAGTCATCAGGCAAGGCAGTAAGAATTAAGGAAAACTTAGATATGCATGTATATATATATAGAAGCATACAAGAAAAATAATGTATGGTAGGAATAGGAATGTAAATGTACAAAACAAAAGCTAACAAAAAAGACAAACATAGTCCAATCTCCTAATTTGTGGCCCTAATTATTTATCACCTTCTCCAACAAATACATCAAGTGTAGATACATTCTATAATTAGATCTTTTAAAAATGTAAAAAACACAATTTTTTTTTAAAAAAAAAAACTTTACCTAAGTGTTGTTCAATACATATTGTATGTTCAAATTAAAAATCAATTAAATTGCATGATCTTAGGCGCAAACCTAACAAGTCTAACCAAAGCATGAGGTGAGAACTTCCTCGCAAACAAATGACAAACATTGGTGATCTTCCCATTATACTCACATCTGCTTCCATACCTTAATCTCTTAAAAAAATCATAAGTAACGTCAGTTCTCATAAATCTTGATGGGTGGGGCCCACCCTTTGACCAATCAACCCAAGTCAACGTCCTATTAGAGTTGTTGTTCCAAAATTTGATACTAACCAAAGTGGGCAAGTAGTGCTCGTCCCCATAACACGAACCCTTGCAATGCCTCTTGAACACAGCAAAGTATTGTTGGTCTGACACTATTTCAATGGCTAAGGCTCGATCTATTTGGAACCACTGAGACCCTTTTCTCCATTGGTTGAGTCTAACCAGTGGCTTCATTCTAGGGTTGTAACGCCCACGTCCTACTGCACCTGGCAAATCATAAGCCTCCACGTAGGTTTTGGTTGAGTTGATCAGATAGGTGTAGATGGTGGAGAAGTTGAATAGAGGAATGCATGATTCAGAGAGAAGGACGAAACGTTGATTAGAGAAGTCAGAAAGTGCGTTGGCTAGTAGGCGTCTCTCTGCTTCTATCATGTTGAAGTCACCCCATCTAACCTCCTGCGTGTTCAGGGAAGCAAAAGTAAATGGGCTCAAATCCACGAAGAAAAAGAGAGACCCACTTCAGGCCCAAGTTTTAATTGGGGCAGCAGGTAGCCTGATTGATATGTTTCCAGTATGAATCTAAATTTTTGTAATTAAGTTGTTATAATTCAATAAATTTATAAATTAGTCTCTGTTATTAAATTTTTGTTAAAATTATATTAAATTTTATTAACATTATTAACATATAGTATCTTAATACGTTAAATATATTTAATTTATATCAACAAAGAGAAGGACAAAAAATAAATAATAATTTAAAAATAAATTTCACATGTAAAATGAAATGAAATTTATGTTAGGTAATATGAGTTAATTGTGTTAAATTAAGTAATTTTACAATGTTAAGATAATATATAATACTTAGCCTATAATCAAAATTTAACAAAAATTTAAGTTTATTAAGAACTAATTTAAAATTTTGTTAAATTGTGGGTACTCAATTAAAAAATTTTAAACTAAAGGGACTTAATTAAAAATTAAATAAAATTATAAAGACTATATGAATAATTTAAAAAAAAAAAAAAAGAGAAGTATATGATTTATATTTTTGTATTTTTAATTGTTGGTGCATGTGAGAGACAAAGTATGAAGAAAGGAATTAAGTTTGAAGAGGTCCATGAGGATAGGCAAAAGTAGGCTTTGGGAAATGGAGAGAAGCATAGAACTCTGTTGGAGGTAGGAAAGGAGTAGTAGAATCAAAGAAAAGAATAGAACAGATTGCTTCCATTGGCATCAATTTAGTAATCCCATTTTATATTTTTAATTACTCCCTAAATTATTTACCATACACTAATATATTTTTTTTATTAACTCCGAGTATAGTTAGAACTCCCAGAGTTATCACATTTTTACAGGCTACCTTTCCATCATATTATCCAAATGTTTTTGTTTTTTTGAAGGGAGGGGGGAATATCCAAATGCTTTTTTCCAAAACAGTAAATGAATAACCAACAGAAACAAAATGATTTCTTAATAATTTAATAAATTCATATAAAAATATATGCTCAAGCTAGATAAATTCTCTCCTTCTAAAGGATGCATAATTTTTTTTACAAGTTTTTAAAATTTTAAAAACATGTTTGTTATATAAAATTAAAATTTTATTCACATTTATTTTCAAGTCAAATGACTTAAATGATTATAACTTTTTTATTGATTTTTAAGTTTGACAATTATTAAATGATAATATTCATATGATTGAAGAGTTTATACTTTTAAAGAAATTATAAAAATAATACTAGTTATTATATGAAAATGTTAAAAATGCCTTTTAAACATTTTTCCTATTTTTTAAAAAAATTATAAAATATTTTTTATTAAACTTTACCATATTTTTAATGACATTTTCTATTGTTAGTAAAAAAGAAAACAAGAATCAAAGTCCAATTCATAAACAATTCTGTAGTGCTAAGCACTATTCATGAAAATGAGGTGACCCCATGATTAGGGCTGCTCTTGAAAACTCTTAAAAAATGTCAAACTCTGATTGGCAGAAACTTACAGCTATACAACAGTACAGAGTGTTCACATTCAAGCAGACGAGCGTTGCTCAACTTAGCAATTTTCTTTTATTTTTATAAAACATATATAGGAGCAGGAAGTCAAATATTTTGTTAATATACAAGAATATACTAAATTGCTAAGATTCCTAACTATTTCCTATCCTAGCTAAACAATGCACAAGTAGTTGTCTACCAATTACTTAAGAAAAGGATCGAAGACCGAAGAATATGAATATTAAATACATAATAGACGTCGAAATCTTAAATAGAATGTCAAAATAAGCCCATTATTATTGAATTAGAGATCCACCCTAAAAGTTTTCTATCTTTAGATTGGTAATTAAAAAAAAATACTTAGTACTTAATTTATTCCTAGTATATTTCTATTATATAATTTTTTAAATTTTTTTATTTTTTATTTTTTTTATTTTTTTTATTTTTACAAATATTCTTTTATTAAAAATAATTATCTTTAAAACATTGTCAAGTATTAAATATAAATATCTCTTTTAGTAAAAATTTAAATATAATTTTGTTATAATACAAAATATTAATCTTTTTTATTAGACTTAACTTTTATTTAATTTGTATATCTCTTTCTAAATATAGAAAAACATAATTTCTTAAATATAGGTAACCAAAATGGGTACTAACTTTGGTAACGGCGACACTTGTGTTTGTGCAAGTAATTAAGCCTAGAGTGTGTATTATAATACAAATTAACACAGCTGTTAAATAATACGTGTACTTCTAGAGACTTGCACGACATTGACAAGCAAATCACGTTTGCTAAGCTTATGAAAACATTTTTAACATCCACTAAATTAGGCGTAAAAAACTCGTTTTTGACATATCAAGATATTAATTAGTTCATTTCTATATGAAACCCCTAAACTTTGGTGCACTTCCCAAAACTGCATCTGTATACTCCATATATATCAAATCTATTGTTTGGAGCAAAATCAGTTACCACCTATTACAAGTTGAGTATGTGTATGTGTGTGTGTGTGTGTATATATATATATATATAAACTTAACCATTTATTTATACCAATAAATACTATTAAATATGTGTCATTATGTCATAAATAAAACAATTATTTTATTAAATACAAACTCAAAATTAGTTAAAACCCTTTATAGTTATGGATTAATCTAAGTTATTTATCCTTCAAACAATATATATATATATATATTGTAGCATATGACTAATGTGAACTCAACTAGAAATTGTGTTTAAAACTGAATTAATTTTTAATTTTTTTATGCATAATAGAAAATTTACTAGTTGGAAAACATTGGAGTAATCAATAATGGGGTTCCATTGTATGAAAAAAAAGAGAGTATATAATAGTTTTGGTTTATAAAACATATACATTTTGTCTTAATTTAATTTTAGAAAAATTAAAATTCTTAATTTTATTTTTTAAAAATATTTTTTTAAATAAGTTAGTCTTTAGATTAGTTAGATTAAGCATGCTAAGTAATATAGCAAGCCAAGACAGCAACTAGTATTATAACAATTCAAAACAACACTTAAAATGGGCAACAAGACAATTATTTAACTAACAAAGGGACCAAATTATTTAGAGGATAAAGTAGAGAATTTTGAGCTTTCAAGAATTAAATTAAGCTAAAGTTAATATCTTAGAACCCAAAAGAGTAATTTACTAAATTACAAATTATGAAGAAGGTGGGAGGATGAACTGACCTTACTTGGGATTCTTCGTCCATAAAACACTGATGTTTCAGGCACTGTTTCATTGAAAGATGGAGGAGAATGGACATAGATAGAATAGAAGCCATGGTTTCCTTTGAAGAATTTCTCCCACAAAGGAACCAACAGAAGAGGACCTTTTGTGAGAAACAAGAATGCAACCTTTGGGGTGTGTCTGAAAGGAAGCTTCGGAATCCGAGGAACCATTGAAGCTCTCCACAGCAACTCTTGCTCAGTCATATCATGCATAACCTTTGGAGTCTTCAAGAATTCTTTCAACCCAATTCTGGTTTTGGTCACTTCTTCTTCTGTCTGATGATTCTGAAGCATCCAAGGTTTGGTGTTTGTGGGTCGATCCGATGATGATGATGATGAAACATTAAAGGTTGAGACTATTGGAGGAATTGATGAGGAGGAAATAGAGGGCTTGAATCCATGAGAAGGAATAAGGAATTGTTGGATTTGAAAGGTGAGGGAAATGTCTTTGAGGTAGAAAGAGAGAGTGATTCCAATGAGTAAACCAGAGCCAAAGACTAGAAAAAGAGAGAACAAGTTAAGGAGATATTGCAGAAGTTGAACATGGAAGAGATTCAGAAATGAGGATGCAAAAATGCGATCTTGCTTCATTGAGATATATGGAAGGAAGAAGAAGAGACAGGAGTTGCAGAGAAGGAAGGAGACTACAAGGATTTTGCTTGGTCTATATTGTGTCTGTAACAATCTGTATTGTATTGAAGCACATATTGGCGTTATATGTATAACATATTGATCAGTTATAATAACTGGCGAGTGGCGAGACTATAGAACCCACGTGAAAAAAGCAAGTCAATAGTATTGATAATTCATTAATTCCATTCTACTTATAAATGTATAAAGTATAAAATTATAATATGTGAGATAATATATATAATTCTAATTAAATTATGGCGAAGCTAACCAAATAATGGGGGTTGAAGGGAATAGCAAAAATGATCAGTTCCTCCCAATTTGATGAACTAATATTTGTGTTTGAATCTTGTTAAAAAATATGTCTATATTTAATATTTAATAATATTTTAAATATAATTATTTTTAATAAAAAATATTTGTAAAAAATATATATATTATAAAGTTGGCGATGAGCTCTGATTTAAGAAATGATCAAATTAAAAATTTTAAACTACAAATATACTAAATAATATAGCAATTTGGTACCTACGAGGATTGAATGCTAATATTTCACAACATGAAAAATTAAGGGGATTCGAATTTATGTTGAGAGGTTCCCATACACGTTTAAATTTTTATTAAAGGTATTTATATTTAGTATTTAGAAAAACTTCAAATAAATTGCCTTTGATTAAAAAATGTATCTTGAAGCTAGTAAATGAGCTCATGTTTAAGAAATTACAAAATTATATAAAAATGCCAAAAAAGAAATTATAATTGTGTAATTACCAGTATTGAAGACTTATTGCTTTTTTTTTTTTTGAAGTTTTAAGAGAAAAAATACGTAGATTAAAATTAACGTTTTATTGCTTATTTTGTATGAAGTAAAAAAATACGTAGATTAAAATACCAAAAAAGAAATTATAATTGTGTAATTACCAGTATTGTATATATGCCACTCTATTTGAAACTCTTGATGATATGAAAAATAGATCATATATACTAGAAAATGAGATTAAATTGACAAAAATTATTTTGAGGATGAAATTGATAATGCTTTCAAATTTTAGGGACAAAAAAAGTAATTTTTATATTTGCTTATATTTTTAGCTTGAATTCTCAACTTCATTTTCTTCTATCACTTTTAAATCCTCTTTATCTCAATAGATGTCTTTAAAATCTTCATCAAAACAACTCACTGGGTAAAGAAATTAACTTTTAGAGAGAAAAATTTAATTAAAATTTTTTTTAATAATAAAATTACTAGAATTTGGACCTCTAAAATATAAAGAAGAAAGAAAGAGAGAGAGAGAGAGATTTAAAATATCAACTTGATGAAGGTTATTTGTCAAATTCAAGACTTTAACTTTGATCATTTTCTCGGATATATTTTTGGAGTGGAGTTGTTTTTTTTCTCTCTTATTTTTTTCTTTTGTAATAAATTTTTTTGATATGAAATGTTATAAAATATTAACTTTTGAATGAAGTAAAGTTTTGACTAAAGAAAATTAAATTTATAGTAAATTTAATGTAAGAATGAAATAATTTGATTATTTAGAATTGTTAAAAAATGAAAGTAAGATTGGAGATTAGAGTCTAGAATTCAATAGTTAGAAATCCAAACTTTGGAAAATGAAATAAATATAAATTGAAGGAAGCACCTTTTTTTCTCCAAAAGTTTAAAATTATTGTCAATTTCATCCTTAAATTTTAAAATTACTATTAATTTTATCTCTATTTTTTATAAAATTTATTTTTCATGTCAGTAAGTGTTCTAGTTAGATTGCTAGGTATAAATATTTTGCTATAGTACAATGGACAACATTAGAGTTTGAGAAAAAATCGATAGAGTTTAAAAATTTTGAGACAAAATTAATAGTTGATGGATGAAATTAAAAATTAATATAAAATTTAGGATATAAAGTGTATTTTTGCCATGAAATTATGTTGGTATATTTTGATTGAAATTGGGGTAACATAGTGAGAGGCATGCTTCTAAGCATAGATTTTGGACTTAGTCTTAATTGAACTAATGAAGTATATATTTGGGTCATTAATTAGGTCACTGGACCAATCGTCAAATTATTAAAAAATCATTTAAACCAATCAAATTAATTAAATTTAAAATTTTCATTATAAATTTACCTATTCTAATAAATAAAAATAAATAATAAATAATAAAAAAATAAACAATTCAAGTTTCATAATACAAGTTAATTTTTCATAACTATAGAATAAGATAATTTATTACCACAATATAAATATTTCTTTCTCATTATTTTTTCTCCTTTTAAAGCATGATAATTAGGGGTAAATAAATCCAAACACTAAACTCAATTGAATTGATCTAATTGGAACTCATCAAAATCGATTATTTGATTGGATGATATTTTGTCAAAACTGGTTAAGTGGATTTGGTTATTGATAGAAAACTAGAATTAATGAATTGGTTTGTAATATATAAAATTAAATGCCAAGGGAACCGCAATATAATTTTTAAAACAAAAGGGATATCAAAGGTATAAATTAGTTAAATTTCAGGATTGAAAAAGTAGTGTAAGTTACTCTAATATTAATTAAAAAATTAAAATTAAAGTGTTACTTGTATACAATAATGTATCAGAAATAAATAAAGGCGTTAGCAATAGAACAATGGTAAAGTGTTGCCTAAAATGATACAAAGTGTTTCCTATATTAGAATGAAAAACACATTGCAATAGTTTTGGCATTGTTGCATTTTCTTTTAATTTAAATACCATTGCCTAGTATAATTAATGAAAATAAAATCAAATGCTCAAAAAAGTGTTTACAAAAACATTGTTAAGGACATAATTAATTAACAAAATTTTAAACTTCTTGCAACGTTGCACTACGACTAAAATAATTAACCTTCTCTAGTGACCATACAAAAGATCAATTAAATTGCATTATGTTGGGAGCAAACTAAGCAATGTATCCAAAGCATCAAGCGAGAACTTCCTTGCAAACAAATGGCAAACATTGGTGGTTTTCCCATTGTACTCACATGTGGTTCCATGTCTTAGCTTCTCCAAGAAATCATAATTTATATCATTTCTTGTAAAATTTAATGGGTGAAACCCACCATGTCGTGGCCATTCAACCCAAGTCAAAGTCCTATTAGCGTTAGTCTTCCAAAACTTGATGTTCACCAATGTGGGCAAGTAGTGCTCATCCACACAACAGAACCTATAAAACCTATGAAACACTTGAAAATATTGTTGGTCTGACACTAGTTCGATGGCTAGGGCTCGATCTATTTGGAACCATTGAGAGCCCTTCCTCCACTGCTCGAGCGAAATGAGTGGCATCATTGCAGGGCTATAACGTCCACGTCCTGGTCGAGTTGGAAAATCAATGGTTTCTACATAGGTTTTAGTAGAGTTGATGAGATAGGTGTAGATGGTGGAGAAGTTGAATAGAGGAATGCATGACTCCGAGAGAAGAACAAAACGTTGGTTGGAGAGGTCAAGTAGTGCATTAGCTAGTAGGCGTCTCTCTGCCTCTACCATGTTCATACTACCCCATGTTACTTCCTGCATGTTGAGAAAGAAAATGAGCAGGCAATTCTTGATGGTCTCTCGTCAATGAAAAATGGGTTCGATTCCAAGAAGAAATTAATGATCAAAAGGTCATTCAGTTGCATGTATATATGCTACAACCTGCATGGATAATTTTTGGTAAGATATGTGTTCTATATTCACTTTTTTTTTTCATAAGTATTTTCTTCATAAAAATAATTTTGTTCCACACACTTTTAAATACTAAATATAAACAAGTCTTTTAATATTAATTCAAATCTTAATTTGTCAAGTTGAAAGAGTCTAGTTTCTTTTGTACTTAAACCGAACTCCCCGTTGGTTCTATATATATTCATTTGGTCCTTCAAAAATACCTCTTATTTCAATTTGGTATTTGCAATATTAAAATTTTTAATTTCATCCTCCAAATATTATTCTCCAAACAAATTAGTCTATATGTTAATAGTTAAATGAATACCTAAACAACCTTGAAATAAGTCAAAATAGCAACTGACATGTTTAAACACACATCTATATCATTATAGTAGAAAATAAATTTTTTGAAGAACATTACGTGAAGGGTAAAATTGAAAAAGTTAATTTTAAATTTGCTAATTAAATTGAGACAAAATAAATTTTTGCCAAAGGAGGAATTCACTTTTTATTTTTAAAACAATTAATATTTGTTGTTGCATGTGAGAGACAAAGTAGGAAGAAAGGAATTAAGAAATGGAGAAAAGTATGTAAGAAATTGCTTCCATAGGCAAGGAAAAATATCTCATGTTGTTTCAAAAGAAAAATATTTCATGGTTGCAAAAATTCTAGGTTAGTTCAGTGTACCAATTTAAGTGGCATTTCATTTTAAATTGCATGTCATTCAACACAAACTCTCTTTCTTTGATTTATCCCTTCTTCCAAGTATAGCACTGGATCCAATTCCAAAGTTGTCAATTGTCATTTTGTAAGTTCCCAATTGCCAAACAATATTATTATATTTCATAACAATGATTTCTTTTTTAAGGAGGCCAAATTCAAATTGTCTTTACAAAATAGTATATAAATAACCAATAGAGGGAAAAACTTAATTTTTAATAATTAGAAATTAAATTTCATATAAAAACATATATGTATGTATGTATGTATGTATGTATGCATGTTCGGCTAGAAGCAAAAATCGTGTCCATCAAATAAGTTTTTCTGAAAGATATTTAAAGACTCTTGGTAGAGTTGACCATTTAGTTATCTGATCAAAATCTTTGGGTCTGGATCACTATATTTAAAAATTGATATATATTTTTATTGTAAGAGAGAGATAAAAATAAAAAAATTAATTTTTAATTTATTTAAAATAAATTTTTATCAATGTAAAGTATTTATTTTTTTATTTTTTTTATCTCTCTCTTACTAAAAATAACTACAGATAAAAAATTCAAAAAATTCAAAATTATTGTTAATAAAATAATTGCCAAACTCTCAATGGCATAAAGTTACACATACAAAATTAAAGTGAGTGTGAAGGTTCATGCAGGCTGAACAAAATTAGCAAATCTTTTGAACACTTTTATGCTTGCTTGTGAATAATTCGATCTCGTATCTTATGGGTTTTTGGGTTACGGATAACTTTTTTATTCTTGGAAATCGTGTCTCCAATAATAAGCCTAAAATTGTTTGGTTTGCTTAAAATATTTTCATAAATATTTCATTACATTCTTAGGATCATTTAATTGGTTTAATCATAATATTATTTTTTTAAAATTACTATTAATATATAATTAGATTTAAAATTACTATTCAGTCCTTCGAAGATCTTTTGCCAATCAAAATAATCTTGTCTTAAATCTCTCCTAATTAATAAATAAAAGTCATTAAATATAACTATTAAGTCATGATTAAAACTTGTACAAATGACATGTTTTCCAAGCTTGTGACATTTAATTTAAGAGAATTTTATTAGAATTTAAGTCATTCCAACCATCATTTAACTTTGTAAAAATTTTTTCAAATGATATTATTTTGGAAGAAAATGCTACCTAGATAAGATTAATCTGAGTTAATATATAGTCACATAAAGTGTTGGGTGTTTCACCTTCAATGCACAATAATATTTATTAATATAAATATATATTTAAATATATGTATATATTTAAATATATATAAATATATATTGCAATAAATATTTTTTATATCTCAAACAATCAGTTAAAATTAAATATATACAAATATCAAATTATTTATTGATTTGTGTAAAAGACTACAGACCATTTTTATTAGAAATTTTTTTTTTGAAATTTTGAATTAGAAGACCATATAGAAAAGAAAAAGTAATTTTTTTAAAAAACTAATTTATTTTATTTATTTACTTACTAGTTTATGGTTGATTCCTAAAAATTCACAACTAGTTGTCTACCAATTACTCCCATGATGATGCAATGGGAAGGAGAGAATGAATACTAAAACTTATAATATAGATGTTGAAATCTGAATGCAAGTTGATTATTATTGAATGTGGGGATGTGCTAATTGAGGTGAGATATATCTATATTATAATCATTTTGATTTTTTTATAGTAGTTTCACAAAATATATATTATATAATATAAATATACATTATATAATATAGAATTTAAAATAAAATATGTTACCTGAAGAGAGATGAGAGAGAAAATAAAATTAATAAGAGGTTAAAAATAGTAAAAAATTAATAAATTCTTATAATTTAATTTATTATTTTAAAATTTAATAATTATTATTTTATAATTATTTCAAAAATTAAAGAAAAATCACAATATATCTAGTATATGTAAATAGAGTAGAAAGAAATTATTTAAAATCTCACTGGATCCTTATTTTATAATAATTTTAAGAGTAAATTAATAATTTAATTTTTTTAAAATATATATTCTTTTAATTTAGTATTTAAAAATAAAATATCTCAATTTGATCTTTAAAATTAATAAATGTTAACTTGACTGTTAAAAAATGAATTAGATTTTGTTCAATAATAAAAAATAAAACACACCATATTTATAAATTAAACATTGTTAAAATAAATAATTTATATTTTTATGTATAATTTGATAATTTAGTGTTTTATTTTATAAATTATACATTACCAAAACATAATATTAAGATTTTTTTTTGAATAAAATTAAATTTATGATTTAATAGTTAGTTAACATTCATTAATATTACTCTCAGTTAACTTTTTGTATATTTATCGTATTAACCAAAAAACTAAATTGATTAAAAATTAATTTTTTATATTTAGAATTTAAGATTTAAAGTTTAAAGTTTGAGGTTTGAGATTTAAGATTTCAAATTTAGAGTTTAGGTTTTAGTAAAAATAAATAAAGTGTTAGTGAAAAAATAAAAGAAAACTAATTTTTAAATGAAAATGAATTTTTTGGAAAAAATGATTCTTTTTTTTTAGAAAAATACGTTTGTTTAGAGAAAAATGTGCTTTCTGAAAGAAAAATGTGCTTTCTGAAGGAAAAATGTGTTTTTTTTAAAAAAAGAGGCCATCATTAAATTTTTAATGTAATTAAATTACAGGGTATCAAGATAAAAAATCACAAGTCACTTATTTGAAAAAAATTAAACTACATGATAGTTAAGTTAAATTATACGATAGTTAAGTACATGAGTCGTCATGACATGTGCTCTTAAAAAATTTTATGCATTTAGATGTGTTTTGATTTGGGTACATGAAAATAGATGCAAATAAACATAATTAATACCAAAACTCAAATTCTAATCCTCAAATTTAGATCCATTTTTTATACCTATATATCCAAACCCATTTTTTTTTTAATTATAATCGGCTTCTATAAATTTTACTAAAAATACCCCAAATCAAAGAAGCTCTTGCTTGCATTGCATGAGAAATATAAGCAGAAAACAAAAGCTAGTCCCTGTATTATAAAATTAAATGAATATGGCATAAACTGACCTTGCTTGGGATACTTCGACCATAGAACACAGAAGTTTCAGGGAATGTTAGACTGAAAGATGGATCGGAATGATGGACGTAGATAGAATACAAGTCATCGTTTCCATGGAAGAATCTCTCCCACAGAGGAGCCAATGGCAGAGGACCCCTTGTCAGAAACATGAAAGCAACCTTTGGGGTGTGTTTGAATGGCAGAAATTCTGAAATATTCTGAGAAACCTCTGACGCTCTCAACAGCAACTCTTCGTCTGTCATATTATGCATAACATTCGGAGGTTTCCAAATTAACTCTTCTGTCTGATTATTATTCTGAAAATTTGAGGTTGAAGGTTGTGTGTGTGTGGGATGTGATGAAGAAATGTTGATGGGTGAGATTTCAGCAGTTGGTTGTTTGAATCCAAAAGATGGGAATTGTTGGATTTGGAAGTAGAGATCAGGATGTTTGAGAGAGAAAGAGACAGTGATTCCAATGAGTAAACCAGAGGCAAAAATTAGAAGAAAAATGAAGAGGGAATACAGACAATGCAACATATTAATATTGAAGAGTTTCAGATGTGAGGATGAATATTTGCGATATTGCTTCATTGGGATGCCAATTAACGATAAGAATAATGGCTTCGAGTTGCAGAGAGGCTCGCGGGAGAACCGTGTATATTGAGAATGGATCCTTTAATAAGCATGAGAGAGAGTCGAAGTATTGAAGTAGGAGACAGATTAAAAAAAAAATTATACTCACAAATGAATTAAAGACCAACATTTTTTTTGGGACTAGACTCTTTGTTATCATGCATGTGTTTTTCACTTAAAATAAAGTATCTAAAATTATTTTTAGAAAAAGAAACAATTATAGGATGTATGAATTGTATAAACGATATGTGTATAAATTTTTTATTAAAAAATTTAAAAATAAAGATATAAAAATTATATTTAATTAAGAGCATGATTGAATATAATTTTTTAAAATTATTTTTTTGTATTTTAAAATAGAAAACAAAAAACTTGTTTAAATAATTTTCTTTTATATATAAAGAAATAAAATATGTGTTTTGGAAACAAATATTACCAAAAATTAATGTTTTAACTATGGTCATCTAACTACAGTTAATATAATCATAGTTAAATTTAAAAACTTTTTAAAATTAAATTTAGACACTATTTTGAACTTTAGTTTATTAAACTAAAAAAATATAAAAAATAAATCTGTTTGTTAATAGCATGTATATAAATAAATAAAAATAATATTAACATGAATTTTTAAAACTAATTTTATAAAATAATTTTAAAGAATAAAAAAATAAAGTTTAAATAGACCCAATTATTTTTTATTTCACTCATATTTAGGAATCTCACATCTCTCCATGTCAGTAATAATAACTGGAAAGAGAAAAAAAGAAGAAGAAAAACATATTATAAATGAGCTAAAATATGTAAAGATTTTATAAATTAATACAATACATTATAGTGGCTTCATAAATACAAAATAATGAATGCGACATAATGAAACACAAAATAAACAGTCATTATATGTCAGAATAGAATGAACAAAATAATATGATACTATACCATCAAGTAGTAAATATGGAGCATCTACTTGCTAACTTGCATGGATTCTAACTCATTAGCCATTATATATACATATTAATGCTTTCTCTATGCAAAAATTAATCACCCTCACGTCAATATTAATAGAGTAAACACACGTGATTATTCAGTGAAAGCAAGGAAGCAAATATATAAAAGATCCTTTTCAAGGACTTAATGAAAAATTATTCACTCATCTATCAAAATGATCTTTCAGTACTTTTCAAATTTTAAAGTTGTTTTAATTAATTTCAAAAGCTTTAAATAAATCATTATTAGGTATTAAATTCAATAACAATGATCTTACACTTTGTTTCACTTGCGGAATTCTAAGGATCTGGTCTTCAGACTAGGCCCGAATATTATAATAATGGGCTTATCCGGAACTAAGGCAAATGCTAAAAAGTGAATAATAAATTACACTTTTATTTTTTAGAATATGTCAAAATTATATTATTTTCTTAATTTTAAAAATATATAATTTTTTTTAAAGATTAAAAAATTTATAATTTTATTTATTTTAACTAGAGTACCTTTAATGATATTATTAATTTTTTAAAAAAATTATAATTTATTTAAAATGTTGTTTTATTTTAATAAATTATAAAATAATTTATTAAATTATTTTATTAATATTTTTAAGTTAAAAATGATAACGTTATTTTATCTTAAAATTTTTAAAAATATATTTTTTATCTTGATTAAATATATATTTAATTATATAAATAATAAATATAATGATATTTTGATCCAAATAAATAAAATTATAAATTTTTTTTAATCTTTTAAAAGAGAAAACTATAATTTTTCACAATTTTAGTCAAAAGTAAATTTAATGAATAAAAGGCGAATTGAGGTTTTACAGTTAGAAAAGTTTAATCACTAAGCTCACATGAGATGGGAAGTATGTTACTTTTTTTATATTTAATTTGTCGGGATACTTTTACCATTAAAGTGTAAAAAAAAAATTATTTTGATAATCACAATTTATTTTAGAAAAAAAAATCAATTTTGAATTCCTTCTTAAAAAGATTACAAAAAACTTTCGGCTAATGTCCTTATAAAAATATACTCTCGGCCCAATTATTTTACTAGCCCAACTTATCTTTCAAACAACAAATTTTTAAATTGCCCAAGATCTTTTAGGTCCAAGATCCCCTTTGCCCATACTATCTTGAATGGGTCATTTTGATATCCAAAATCCAAGTGATTTTGGCCCAAAAATATAAAGACAACGATTAAGACAAAAGTATATGGAAAAGTGAATTTATATATTCAGCATGGACAAAGACTTTCCGCTACATATCATTATCTTTCAAAGAATTTTCTAAAACTTCCAAATTTGGAAGAGAGGAACATTTAATCCTTAGTCTGTTCTACAATTTATACATGGTCTTCGAAAGGTGGTACTCTCGTGTGTGCAAGTGTAGCAACAGTCATAAGGGCTCAATCGTTGGACCAATCAACTGACTATGAATAATAATTTTCAAATTACAAATGATTAAACAAAAAATTCAACTTCTCTTGGTTCATATAAGTTAATTTGTGCAAAGTACAGCTTTTTTCCATGTAACTATGTAAGAAAGCTCTTAATGATGTTGTTTGAATTTTCTTCTTGCAACAGCTAATATTGGTGATTCTGCTTCTAGCCTTTCTTGCAAAGTGGGTTTTTTTTTTCTTTTACAGATGTTTATTTTGAGCTAATAAATTTTCTGCCTACCATTTTGTACTCTCTTGGATGGAACAGACAAGTTTCATACTATAGCTCTTCTATTATGGATGAGTAATTTGTAACAAGGCTCCACGAAGACTTCTTTGCCAAGCCTTGTATGTTGTTCTAGAAGCCATGATTGAGTACCTGAGACGCATGCATGTCATTCACAAAGAAAGAACTGAAATTAATGTCACTATTTGGTAAGGACTAAAAGATTAGAAAAAATTTATGTGTAATTTTTTTATTTTTGTTATTAAGTTCTTCAATTAGATATTAATACGTGTATGGTTTATACAATTTATTTTTTATATGATTAATTTTTTAAAAATAATTTTTACATATTTTATTTTAATAAAAAATTTAATAATAAAAAAAAATAATTCATTACATATAAGTCTAGATATAAAAAATATAAGTGAATTAAAGGAATATAGATTAATTGAACTTGGAGTATATCTTTCTTGAATCCCTCCCACCACCTAATTGGGAAAGGAAGACCAAAGGGATAATGAAAATTAAATGCTAATCATCCTCTACAGTCTTGAAAGACTATGAAATCAATGCCTTCTACAAGAAACTACAGATCTAAAGCTAGATTTAATATTTCATCTATAAGAAGCTTGCTAGGGTATTTGCCAACAGTTCGTTTGAAGAAAAAACCAAATAAACAAAACCTAATAAAGTAATTTATTGGGTCAGATGCTAATCTTGAGTAAGGGCAAGGATCAACATGTGTTAGTGTAAACTTTTCCATGCTTTATTCACATTAATATTAAATTAACCTTTAATTGTCACCAAAAAAAAAAAGAAGACTTCTAGTAATTTTATTCTCGATTGTTTCTTCTCTATCACTACAAAAAGAGGTTATTTAAGACTCGATTTCTCCCTTTGATTTCATTGTTATCAACATGACAACAACCCAACCTTACATTAATTAAAGTACTAATTATATATACAATATATAAAATGGACATCAAACACACAAATAGGTTAGGTGGTATATGCCAGCCCACCAAACATTATATTATAGGAAAACTTTAGAGGAAAATGATGATTTAATCTTTAAAAAATTATTTTTTTATCTTAATCATTTAAAGATAAAATCTTTTAATTTAATCCTTCAAATATCTCCTTCCAACCAAAATGGTCCCTATGTTAGACAAAAATTTTTCAATTAGTAAATAAAAATCTATATAACAATTCTCTTATCACATAGGTTGTTTGTGTCTAGAGAACACTTTCTCGCGACAGTATTATTTAAATGAATTTTTTACCAAATCTAAATCATTTTAATAATTGTTTGGCTTTGCAAAAATTGTGTAAATGATGTTTTTTTTGGTGTTGGGGGGGGGGGGGGAAGATGCCACCTAGATAAGTTTAGGTAATGAATTAATAATTATATCGACTTTTATTTATTAAGAGGAAAAAATTTGCATAATACAGGTATCATTTTGATTAGAAGAAAATTTTTGAAGTACTAACTTAAAAAATTTTATTTTTAAAGAACTAAATTAAAAAAAATTTAAAAATTAAGTCATTAATTTACTCAAAAACTTTTATATGTATTTTTGTCTCTAATACTATATATGTAAGCTTATATTATATATGACGCACTAAACAAGATATAAGGCCCATTAGGAGAAAAATATATAGTTTGAATTTAGCAAATTTGTTTAATAAACACTTTTATTAATATTCTTATGCCTGGAAAATATTTTTTTTAAGAGAATATTTTTTACTATGAAATTTATTGAAAAAAAATAAGTAAAAAGTGTTAGAGATAATTATGGTAAATAATGATTTTGACTAAGTTTACAATTATATTTAAAAAAAAATTCTATTTTTGCTACTTAAAGGCAAGTTATTTTCTCAAAGGCTAAGCCATTCAACTAAATTAAATACTTTTTTACAAATATATATATATATATATATATATGTTTTAGCCTATATTTCTAAACTTGGCCAAACAGGAGAAATAGTGTATATATCTAAATGAATGAGAAAGAATATATATCGAAACATAAGATCAATTAAACTCCATAATCTTAGGAGCAAACCTAAGCAATCTATCCAAAGCCTGAGGCGAGAACTTCCTTGCAAACAAGTGACAAACATTTGTGATGTTCCCATTATACAAACATGTGCTTCCATACCTCAGCTTCTCCAAGAAATCGTTAGTAATATCCATTCTCACGAACTTTGTAGGATGGGGTCCACCCTTTGACCAGTCAACCCAAGTCAAAGTCCTATTAGCATTGGTGTTCCAAAACTTGATGCTCACGAATGTAGGCAAGTAATGCTCATCCGCATAACACGAACCCCTACAATACCTTTGGAAAATAGGAAAATATTGGCGATCAGACACTAGTTCAGTGGCTAGGGCTCTGTCTATTTGGAACCATTGGGACCCTTTTCTCCATTGGCTAAGCTTAACAAGTGGTCTCATTCTGCGGTTGTATCGTCCTCGTCCCGTTGCACCGCGCAAATCATACGCCTCCACGTAGGATTTTGTGGAGTTGATGAGGTAGGTGTAGATGGTGGAGAAGTTGAATAAAGGAATGCACGACTCTGAGAGAAGAACGAAGCGTTGGTTTGAGAAGTCAAGTAATGCATTGGCTAGTAGGCGTCTCTCTGCCTCTATCATGTTAGATGCACCCCATTTTACCACCTAATTGTTATCAAACAAAGAAAATGGATTAGTAACGATAAAATGGAAAATGGCTTCAACTTTTTTTAAAAAAAATGTGGCCCAATTTAGGCCCAATCATGAATTGGGCCATTAAGCATATTGATCTGCTGCTCTCTATATTATGGGATTACTTTAAATATATTTTTTTATATTTAAATTTTTCTGTATGCATTTTCTTATATTTTTGTTATTGAATTTTTAATTAAAATAAATTATATAGAACTTTTTTAAAAAAGAACCAAACATAAAGGAGATGAATTATATTTTTCTTATAACGCTTTTTCTTTTGCTAAAATGTGAGACAAAGTAGGGAGAAATTAAGGAATTAAAAGAAAAGTTTAAAGTGGTGCATGTAACCTCTGATTAAAATTAAGAAAAAACTATTTCATATATGTTGGAATTGAATTTTAATTTTCTGCAATGTTATATTATTTGTAGTAACCCATTTTTAGTTTTATTATCCACTAAATTAGGCGCATATTGAGGCGCAAATCGTTACTGACACCAAAATATTCAAGAGGGAATTATTTTCTTTCCTTTCTAGTAAGAAATAATTATCAAAAATTAATTTCTCTTTTCTTAAATTATAAAATAACCTACAACTAAATTTATTTTTACCTAAATAATCTCAACAATATATTTGATTCTTTTTATTAGAATTAATTAATTCAAGTTGGATAATATATCTTAAAAATTTTGTTCTAAATTTATTTAGTAAACATATTAGTATTAAAATAAAATATTAAATTTTTTAATTGATTAATTTCTTTCAAAATTTATTTTGTGAATATGTTTTTGTTTTTTAATGATATTTGTTTATTATTAAAAAATTTTAAGACTTGCTAAATTTTAACAAAATTTGATTGTTTTATATTTTATTTAATTAAAAAAAATAGCACTTCAATTATTTGACGGGATTTTGGTTGTAACAGTTTAGTTGCAATTTAAGGAAAACAATTTTTCATAACAAGCAAAAGGACTAGCTAGTTAATTAAACTATTGTGAAAATTACACAATACCCTCTCTTAAAATTTGACTAAATTATATATACTTACTTTAATCTAACAATAAATGTAGTTAAGTTTATATTAAATTTTAATATGAGATTCAGTTAAGTTTATATTAAGTTTTAATATGATATTCTTAATGTAAAAACAATTACGTTATTTTATTATTCTAAAATAAATATATGTAGTGTAAAATAATAATTTTATTGATAAAAAATAAATTCAAAAAATTTATATAATATTGTATCAAATTTTAGAGATAAAAAATTATATAAATTTCTCTCCAAGAGAGAGGTAAGTATACTTTTATATTCAACCTTTAAGGAAAGTATTAATTTTCTCTAAACTATTTTTAAGGAGAGAAAAGAAATAATTTTTCTAAACATTAAATAATTTGTAGGAGCCCTATATATAACTATGAACCATTAATTTGAGGCTAATGACCAGGAGATGTGGGGGAAAAAGGAATTTAAAACTGAGGTTGAATTTATAACTACTTGAATCAAATATATGAGAAACACAAAAGTGAAGAAGATGCATATTCCATGATAAACTAACCTTGCTTGGGATATTGCGGCCATGGAAAACTGATGTGACAGGCAGAGTTTGTTTGAACGACGGAGGAGAATGAACATAGATGGAATACAACCTTTTATCAACTCCCTTGAAGAATCTCTCCCACAGAGGAGCCATCAGAAGACGCCCTCTTGTCAGAAACATGAATGCAACCTTTGGGGTTTGGCTCAATGAAACTTCCTGAATCCTAGGAACCCTCGAAGCTCTCCATAGCAACACTTGCTCACTCATATCCACACCCACACCCTTCCCACGTATTTTCGACAAATCCTTCGACGTCCCACCATGTACATGTCCCTGTCGGGTTGAGATGGGTTTTGTTGTGTGATTCTGATGATTTGACGAAGCTGTTGTCTCTGACGTCGACGTCCGATTCGAAGAAGAAGAAGAATTGATGGCATTCATAGTTGGAGGAGCAATGGGAGGCGGCGCTGTGAATCCGAGAGAAGGGCGAATAAGGAATTGATGGATTTGAAAGTTGAGGGAAGAAAAGTCTGAGAGATAGAAAGTGATCAGAGTGATTCCGACGAGTAAAGCAGAAGCTAATAGGAGGAAGAAGAACAATTTAGGGAGATAATGGAGTTGAAGGTTGAATTTCTTCGAGAGCTTCAGAGACGAAGGTGCAGAGAGGCGTTCTTGCTTCATTTTGGAACGCAACGAGAAGAATGGCCACACTAAAACCTCTTTTCCATCTTTTTATTTATTTTCTATTTTTTGGGCAAGAGAGACTTGAAGATCCATGCTGCTGGCTGATCTGTTATCTTCATTATTTTTGTTGGGCCAGATGATGTGTACTCTATTCAAGATTATAAATGTATAAACTACAAACACAACATATTGTATTTACTAGGTATAAGGAAACCAACAGTGAGGACATGGTACTATAAGGCTCTTCTTTAATTTTTAATTTCTAAATAAAAACTATTGCCGGATTGAAATTAATCAATTAACTAAACTTAAAAAGATCTACAATAGAGAGAGATTGTAATATACTAAAAAAATTTCTCAAATTCATCGTACGACAACTTATATTATAAATAAGGGCGCTTAAGAGGATTATGGATTCTTTTAGAAAATGTTATAAGAATAAATATTAAGTATAACATATTAATTAAATAAATATTATAAAAATTGTGCATAAGCATGGGAGAGAGATAAAGTGCTCCCATTCTTTATCACAATACCAAAAAATATTAAATAAATGATATAATTTTTATAAGCTTTTTTTTGTCAATTTAATCTAAAAAAATTTCCTCCTAATTAATCAAATCCTTGGCAAATTCTATAGTAAAGAAAAACAAATTTTCACAATATTTAGTGACGAAAATCAGTTGTAGTAGTGATGTCACGTTAGAAGATTCTTATTCTAACATTGGTTTTATGAAAATCACATGTATGAGTATGTAAACGGAAGAAGGAAGAAATGCACGTGTACACACGTTAGGAAACCGGTTCTTCTATGAAAGTCAATCTATCAAACTGAAGATCCTAACTAATGACCCAAAACCCAAGAAAGTACAAACATCACGCCGATTAATTTGTTAAAATAAATGATAGTACTGTTAATTTTTTAATATTATTAAATTATTCAAAATATTTTTTAAAATAATTACAAATTGAAGCGAAACATATTTGTTAATTTTTAAAAAATTATAATATATTTTGTAGTCTTTAAAACATGATAAAAAGTTAACCCATTTATTCGAATGAGTCATTAATAAAAATATTGATATAACATGTTAGATATTTATGTCAGTCATTAAATACTAACTGCATGTCTATTTAGCTGTTAACACGTCTAATTTTTTTAACATAATTTTCATGTAGTAATAATTTGTCAATTATATAACACTAATGTGAAAAAAATTTTAAATGTATATATTGTACCATTTTATTTGTACATTGATTAATAAAATTTTAATTTTAATTTTTATTTTATTTATCATGTAAATTTTTTAAGTTAAAAAAATAATTAAATGAATATTATTGACCAATTCATAACTAATGTGATCGATATATACATCTAAAAACTTTTCAATGTGGTAGTAACATATCGATGAGTTGATACTGATATGAAAGGAATTGGTTAAATACCTTATTGTCTCAAATCCTCAACTAATGAACGAAACACATTGACTAATGATTACTCAGTGCTCAAAGATATCAATTAATGAAGGCCCAGCAGCACAGGTGCAATTCGCAGCAAGGGACGAAGAGAATCTGGCATGAACTTCCTAGCAAAAAGAAAGCACACAGAAGAAGAAGCATTGGAATTGGCAGTATCAGAAAAAACACTTGTGCAGTTAAACCTTATTTGGTTCAAAAACTCAAGTGAGACAGCAGCTCTTCCAAATCTCCCAGGATGTGGGCCACTCTTGGACCAATCAACCCAAGTGATGGTCCTATTCGTGTTGTGTTGCGGACAACACTTATTGAGCAGTGTAGGAATATAGTGCTCATCCATATAACATGGTGGGGAACATAGCTCACTGAAAATGGGATAGTACTTGGTGTCTGATACAATTTCTATAGCCATCTTCCTAGTTAGCTCAAACCATTGAGACCCTTTACGCCAATCAGAGATGCTTATTGTGGGTGCCATACTAGGGTTGTATCTGCCTCGCCCTACTTTTCTTGGGTCATCATATGAGGCAACGAAGCTTTGATTCAAATTAATCAAGTACTTGTATGTGGTTGTGAAGTTGAATAGAGGAATGCATGTCTCTGATAGTAACACAAATCTTTCGTTGAAGAAGTCAAGCAAGGCGTTCGCTATGAGACGTCTCTCTGCATCTATCATTGAAGGCTTTCCCCATTCTACTGTCTGTGATGAATGGACACGAAAAGGAGAACATATATTATATTGAATAATTTGTAATATATAAAAACATTAAAATCTTAACAATAAAATTCATAGATATAAATATGAAAACATACACACATATATATATATATAATTTTATATCAAAAGACTTAGACTTGATATTTAGATTTTAAATTAAGTTAAAATATTCGATCAAATTTAATTTTAAAGGTTCAAAATAAATAAATATATAATTATATTTATAATTATTCAAAATATCTGTTCACACAAAAAAATATAATTGTTAGAAGTGTCTATTCAAACAAAATAAATGAACATCTCTTTTATTTGGAGAAAGATGTCTTTTAAAAAAAATTTATAAAGATTTTGTTGTATCTTTATAGTACATATAAGAAAATTTTCATTAAAAATAAGTAATTTATCACATTTTAAAACTTTCAATTTTTTTTCTCAACTAATTTTGTAATATATTATGCATGAATGCCTAAATTAAAGTTTCATCTTTGTTTATACATTCAAAAAGCAAGAGGTGGAATGGAACTTGCCTTGCTGGGAATTCTTGTTCCATAGAAGACAGAATCCTGAGGTACAGACCAAATGAATGAAGGATGAGTGTGAACATATATGGTATAAAGCCCTTGATGCCCTTTGAAGAACATCTCCCACAAGGGAGCAAGATGTATAGGTCCCTTTGTCAAGAACATGAAAGCAATCTTAGGAACATGCTCACCTGCAAATTTCTCTCTCTTTGGAACCATTAATGCTCGCCATAACAACTCTTCATCATCCATACTATGCATCACAGGTTGCTCTACATATGATGCAGATCCATTCATACTTGGTTGAATCCAAGCCTGTGGCAACGGTGGTTGTAATGTTGACGGCGGCGCCGGCGACGAAGGAGGCCTTGATGATGAATAAAACACTGCTCCCTGTAGGCTGAATGAGAAGGTCTTGAAGTATACACTAATGGTGACTCCTAGGGACAAACCGATCACAAAGAAAAGAAAACGAAGAAGATGGATTAAGGGTAAGGTGGAGCCTAAAAGCTTGGCAAGGAATGGAGAGTGTTGAGGTTCATTTCCCATTTTTGAAATTAAACAAGATTAATGGAAAGGCTTTGAAAGTTGAAACGAACAAATTAAAGGCATAAAAACTAGCAATTTTGCTTCGAAATTGGAGCAAGGATGTAGCGGAAATTGAGAAAGCATGCATGTGTTTCAATGTGAAATTGTGTATCATCAAAGGAAACTCTAGAAATATAGTCAAATCCTCCATCCTCATAAGTGGAGAATTAAAAGCTAAGCTTCTCGCAATCTGGCCAATATTGGCGCCTTGTCCCATGTGCAAGTTAACCTAAACTTGTTTTTTATTAAATTAATGTTTAGTTAAATTATGCTTGTAATCTCTATAATTTTATTTAATTTTTAATTAAATTTTTAAATTAATCTCTATTATTAAATTTTTGTCAAAATTATATTAAATTTTGTTAATATTATTAATAAATAATATTTTAACACTCTAAATATCTTTGATCTATGTCAACAAGAAGCAAAAAAATAAATAATAATGTAAAAATAACTTACATATATGAAATAAAATAAAATTTATATTAAATAATATAAATAGATTAACTTGAATTAAATAAATTCATAATGTTAAGATGATATATAATTAACATATCTTCAAAATTTAACAAACTTTTGATAAAAATTTAAGCTTAGAGACTAATTTAAAAAAATTATAAACTATAAGGACTTAATTAAAAATTTTAAACTATAAGAACTTAATTAAAAATTAAATGAACTATAATATCTGTATGACAAATTTAACCTTAATATTTCATGACTTTAGATTTTATTTTTTATTTTTTATTTTTTTATTATTAAAGATAATCTTTTTTAAAATACTGTCAAACATGTTTTCGTACATATCTCTTAATAGATACTTAAATTATAATTTACCCGAGATACTAATCTCTTTCAATATATCAACTCTCGTCCTTCATGACTGGTTAGTAGATTATCCACATGAAAGATGCATATTTGAGCGTTAAAATAAAGAGGGATATGATCTTAAAATATGGAAATATGATTGACTCTTGGTTTTCACTCTTCCAGCAGTTGAATGAGATTAAGGGAGCGTGGAACACTAATGAGGCGTGATTTAAGCGAGTTAGGCAGCAAAAAAGTGGTTGCTTCCTCCTCCAGGGGACACGTACACCACTATACTACCATTAATGTAACTTTTTTCATTAGATGTTAGGACTCAGGAAGGGGAAGGCTTCATTCAAGAACATAGACTAGTAATACTATGTAGCCCCCACCTCTTTTTAGAAAATGGCAATGGCAAAGCAAAAGAGAATGAAGGAAGTAAGAACCAAAAAGACGGCTTCCAAGAGTCAAATCCAAGGAAGTGCGTTGGGGATAAAAGCACAGACCTTTCAGGGCCAAACTCATCCAAACACATCAACATTATAGGATTTAAATAAAAAATTTACATGTACGTGTACGTGTAAGTATTCAAGGAATATTGGTGTCAGATAAATGGGAAGGGAGCTCATTCATTTAAACCCTATTTAGACCCCACCACTCTCTCTCTCTCTCTCTCTCTCTCCCCAAGATAGTTAGGGAATCTATGTTCAGAATTACATTGAGGGATTCTATTAAAGTCCCACACATCTCAAGCGTAAAGTCCGATGATTGTTGTAGTATGGTTTCCTTGGCGAACAATTCAGTACGTATGCATCATGTCCATTTCATTATACAGAGGCTTTGATTGTGGGAAACAAGATGTGTTTTTGTTCTCTAGTTAATGTTGTGGACTACTGATTAAGTTATTCCTCTGTTCACAGTAGAATTCAACAATCTGTTTAATGTTTTCTCTCCAATGTCCAAAGCATTAACCCACTAAAAGCCCAAAAGAAAAAAGAATCAGTTTTCAAACAGATGAATATTCTATCAGCAGCCAACAAAGTGGCATGACTAGTTAAAATCCAAACAACAATAATAAACAAAGTTTATTTTGCATTAGATAAAGTCAACTACATGAATCAAATATCACCAACCTAACTCGCTTCTTTTATTCAAATTTAGAACCCGGCTATTAAAATCAAATTTAAAATAGGCAGAGTTACTAGTGAAAATCCAAAATATGCATAAATTTCTCCTTATGTAAGCTAAAATATGGTTAGACTTCTTGAGAAATTGAAGAAAACTGTGCAGCATACTTTGTTACAGCAACCATATACAGCCAAACGCCAGAAGCAAAGAGTTCACAATAATAAAATTGAATCATCTCAACAAAGGTCAAAAAGTTAGTCCATGAATTAATTTGTTGAATTCATTTTTCTTCACAAGATCTGATGGATAGGATTTCTTATGAACTAATACAAACAATAATAACAGTTGACAATAAAGTCAATTAAGTAAACCATTTCAAGAATGTACCCATCAGAAATTTTTAAGCACGCTCTCTTGGGCTTCAATAAAACTATTAATTGAATACCAATATTGATACACATGCAAAAACAAAGAATGCTAAATAATAAACTCAATAAAGCCCCAAATTTTGGGGCAAATTCAACGTTGACCAATATAAGAATTGCCACTAAGAGGGATAACAAATCAGAAAAATTCCAGAACATTGATAATTAGATCATATTGCTATATAATTAAGTTTCCAACTCTAGTATTAAAAGAATTTACAGAGGTTCTGCATGAATGGAACTATGCAAGTCAAGTATGTTGTGAATTCTAATGCTTTAAATCATACATCAATCACAGTAAATACTGCATTCATAAGATTAACAAATAAAGAAATTTTGTTGTCCTTGCCGAACAACTCAGAAAAGAAGGAATGTTTAGAATGAAAATAGTGTCAATTTAGCATTCCATATAAAATAAAAATGATATCATTCAAATCGACAAAGACTCAGAATTCCCAATTTCATTATCTAACTGCAATTTATTTTAAAACGTATAGCGAAGATCAACAGAAATGGTTAAGGTTTTAAAGGGTTGAGTTCAATCTCTGTAGTGTGTAGGTTCATATACCAGTAGTCCAGTACCCAAATTTATCTAATCAACATATAAAAGCCCCACACTACTTCAAATTTTAAAATAATGATAAATGAACTAGCTAATGTAGGCACTACCAACATTAGATATTTTTAAACAAATGTTAACCTCTGCAATTATATAACATGGAGTCATGGACACTGAGATTAGATCTTTTTAAGCGCAGCAGATAAAAGCATCTGTCAACCAAAGATTTATACAATAGCTTATCCTAAGGGCATCTGAAATTCAACAGTGAAGGCTAAAATCTCATGCCAATAGTCTTAATATTGATTACCTCATTTGTGTTTTTGTGTACACATATAATTGCAGACAGCCGGACAAAATCCAACTCCAAGTTTTACTTCTTAAATGTGTCATTCTGTAACATGTAAGCCAAAGACTAGTAAATAATAAGAAATAAAGAAAAAAGGGTACAAAGAAATAATGAACAAGGACATAAAAAGAATATACATAAAATCTACAGAACTGACGGAAGAACTCAAGGCAAAGAATATAGGTAAACAGCCTCAACCAATGACGGGACAACCTCTGAAGGTAAGTCAAAATCAAAAATCTTATGGAAGTTACAAAAGAAAATCTGGCACTACTGGCACTTGTGAAGCCACATTCAAGGGTGACTTGGCTCTTTGACGAGCTCTCTGCAACAACTACTCTTTTTCTTTCCCCTTGTTCATGTTCTTCACCTTCTTCGACAATTTTCCCCTGACTTCTCTGACTTCTCTCTTTAATATGACTGCTGTGTTTGCTCCTTGGATTTGGGTTTTCAAGGTCAGGCTTATCTCCATCATCCAAGTTTTCTTTTATTTCAGATGGAAGATCTGTGCTTAGTTTCCTTTTCCCTTTCCTCTTGTCTGAAGACTTGTCAGAAGGATTACTTTGAGACCAAATTGGTCCTGTTTCACTTCCTAAGAGAACACCTCTTACAGCACCTGAAAGAGATTCATCCTTTGCCTCTGGCCTCTTTACTAAGGCTGGTGCTACATCTCCTTCATCCAATTTCACAACAACAGGCCTGGGCTTCATCTGGCTTGGCCTTTCCTTCAAAACAAGTGATTGTGCTGTCAGCTTGGCTAGGCCATCAGCTTCATCATTTACATAATTCTCTATCTTTGGGTCATTGGCAGGAGGATAATCATCTGAAACAATTTCATTCTTCTCTGAAGAAAGGTAATACAATCCATGCCGCTTCTGGTGTTCAAGTAGAGACATAGATTCATTTGATTTCCCTAACTCTTCTTTCTTCAAAAGATTAGATGAAGAAGCATCAGAAGTATGGCCAAAATGAGGCCCTGCTATGCAAAACGAACTAGATGAAGGTAACGCAATATCCTTGTATATTGTTTCTAAGTCATCAAGATTCTCTTTAAGAACTAATCCATCTGGAACAGTGACTTTATTCTGTGCACTTCTTGAGATTGGATCAAGTTCCTTTGAAAAAGCCTCAAGCATCAACTTGATCATCGCTGAAACTTGAGCATCATTCTTGTCCAAAATGTCCACATTATGGACTGAACTATCAGGAATTTTTTCCTTAATCAACTGAACAAAAGAAAGCACATTACGTGCTCTCTCCAGTACTTCAATATCCTGATTTGCTGTTAGGGGGCCCAAAACTGATTCAATTAGATTTAATAGATTACAAATAGATTTATATGTGAAATTGCTTCTCCATAGAAATATCTGTAGATGTCTGACCATAAGCAACTATTCCATCCACATTGTGTCCAACAGCAAGACCTTCAGAAGAACCAGTTGTATTTCAAGGGTTGAAACTCTCATCCCATTCGTAACAGTTTGAACCTTCAATCACTGCCACATCAAGAGTCTCTATGTAAAGTCCCACATCGGTTGGGGAGGAGAACTAAGCATGCCTTATAAGAGTGTGGATACCTCTCCCTTGCAGACGCGTTTTCCCCCCTTAGGTTGGGAAAGAACAAAACCGTGAGTCCACAGAGGTGGGACAAAGCGGACAATATCTGCAAGTGGGCGGCTGGATTGTTACACTCTAAGCCTTTGTTTCTCATAACTAACTTGGCATCTTATGTCAAGGCAAAATATTAATACTTTAAAAGCAGAATGAATATATACACTGCCTTTATTGATGGTGGCAAGTGGTTTGTACAAGGTTGTAAAACTGCATCCATGAGTTAAAAAGGGTTGCTTGCAACCTCAACATACTCCCCAACAACCCAGGCAGCAGCACATAATATCCTATGCAAGAGCACATTACCAAGTAATGAAGGGTCAATTTAGAGATCACAACCAACCCAAACAAGCTCCAACCTTGCATCCTTAACTCTCATACCAATATCAATAAGTTGATTTCCAATTTCTTCACCTTTTTGGCAATTTGGAATAGTTGATACTTCTCCAGGAAGGCATACATACCATTCAAAGTCAATGATTATCTCATATACATTTCTATAACATGTTGATAAAATGGAATCCAAAATCTCATTGCAAAATTCTGCATCAGATTTTAATGCATAATTAATCAATACCCGGGTGATTTCTTCCACTTTGTTCTCAGACATCATAGTGGTCAACAGACGCAACGACTCAAGTTTAACATTAGGATCTTCATCGCTCAAAGACTTAATTACAACTTCCTTATTTTCCAATACTGCCCACAAGTGCTGTGTTGCAACGGTTGACAAGGCTTGGAGTCCAAGATATCCAAGATTTGGATCGTCATCAACAAGCAACTCCCTAATCTTCGAAACTGCCAGTTTGACTGCAGACTCATAATCACTCAAGCCAGTGACCACTGTCATAAGTCCTAACACACTCAAACATCAAAGATTTTGCTTCATTTCTCCTTATATGTTCACAAATAGGTTCAACAATCCTTTTTGCCAACCTCGGTTCCAAAGGTGCCAACTTGGCAAATATTTTCAGGGTCTCAATTAGAACCCAGTTTGTTCTTGGAATCATTCAAAATTCTATAAACCTCAGGCGCCAAGGGAATATATGACCTTGGATCTTTCGAAGAGAGCTCGCAAAAGACTCCGACCACCGCATTAAGATTTTTGGCTCCCAACTCTCTAAATTCTCAACCAAAGCTTTAAAACAAACCCTAACAGCACCAGGGTACTTCTCAAAGAACCTTAAAATTACACAACCTTACTACTAGACAGTAATGTGAACACATCAAGAAAAACAAGAAGAAGCATGGGAGCAATATGTTATAGGTTGATAATATTATGGAAAAAGTATAGCTTCATCAATATATCACCTTGAATTGAAAATGAATTGCTGAAGAGGGTGTAATGTAATGTGAAGCTGGCGATGCCATGATTGAGTGGAATAGGTACTGATGCTTTGCTTCAGATTTTCATCGAAAGAGATAAATTTTCGGGAGGTTCAACATGGGAGCAATATATTATAGAAAAAAGTATAGCTTCATCAATATATCAATAAACCTAAATTTGAACTCATGCGCCTAGGATGATCAGAATACCGGTATGTAATTGTAAATTTATTGGTCGGGTTTCGGGTCCAGCTTTTGGATGGTATGCTATAGATATTCTGAAAAAAGTTATACTGACGGGAAAAGTTGCATTTCTCACAAATTTATACCAATTCTCAAAATTATTTGAATTTAGATGTGAACTGTATGTAGACCCAAGCAGTGGGAGGAGCTGGGTATCTAGCCTGTTGAAAAATGAACTAATTTCTCATCTATTCTATATAAATTATTTAAATATTATTTTTATATTATTAAAAAATATTTAATATTAATATTAATAAATAAATTATTATATTTAATAATTTTATAAAAATAAATTTATTAATTTAAAATTTTATATTTAAAGTTTATATACAAAAAAGAGCCTAAGATAAAGAGTTCAAAATCAATAAACCCAAGAAAACAAAGCTGTAAAGACATTGGGCACATAAACCCTCATATACAAAGGAAGCCCAGGCCGCCGAAGACCTTGCACCTACTTGAGCCCTAACTTGAATTGAGTTTCCTAAAATGAAAATAGTTCTTCTTAATTTATTTTATTTACATAGGAAGAAGTAACTAGTAATTTTACAAATTATTAAACTTTTTCGAAACGTGACATTATGGAAAGCTCAAAATTTTTTACATTAGCTCAAATTTTGTTTATATAGTAATGAAAAGTGTATATTTTATACAAATTTTGAGAAAATTTTAGAATAAAGAGCTCAATCAATGTTATAAGATTAAGTTTAAGAAAAAACTTAAATAATGTTTTTATATTTTTGTCTTTGGGTTCTCTAATTAAAAAATTAATACATGTATAATGTTTATAACTCATATTTTATAATTAATTTTTTAAAAAAAAATTGTAATATATTTTATTTTAAGTAGAGAAACTAATAATAAAAACATAAAAAATTGAATATAAATCTAATTCTAGACAAACCTTTTAAAATAAACTATTATTTATTACTTGAGGGTCCCACTTATGTCACATGTCTCGTTCATGCATATGCCTACTTGTATTTATTATAGAATTCTTGCAAATTCTCAAATTAATGATTTGTTGAAATGATAAGTATTTTATTTCTCTTAAACAAGATCTTAAATTTGAGTTTTTTGTATAAAAAAAATTTTGTTTAGAAAGCTTTACTCCCGTTATATAACCTTAGCTCGTTCAAGTCAGATTAATTAAAGTTTAATAAATTTTTGTATATTGGTGATTTTGCAAAAAAGAAAAAAAAAACTAAAAGTGACACTCATGGTGCTCCTAAATATATTGCATGGCATGCAACAAAGTTGCTTGTTTCACGCAAAAATGATTCATCATTGTATAATTATAGTATCAAAACTTTTATTCCTCCTAACAACCAAATTAAAGGTGTTTCCCCTTCCAATTTTGGGATGAATCAATCTAACTACATTTAAGAGACCTTCTAGCAAGCTTAATTAACTTCAGAATTTGCTGAATGCAGAATGGATGATGATTTAGTAAGTTTGCTTGTGAATATACACGGTGCAGATAGAAGAGACAATCAAAGGGTTTACTAAATTAGCAAAATAAAATCCCTCATTCAATTTTTTGCCATGCTTATGCTTATACTTTATTTCTAGATGTGCTTTGCCTTTTGGCCACCACTAAAGGTATTAGTGGAATGAAAAGGGAAGGAATTAAGGAGATGCTCTATATATCTGAGACAATTATGAAAGGAGGTTTGATGTTTTATCTTATCAGAATCATCAGCACACTGAGCGAGAAACAAGGGTTGGGAATTAATATAATTGCTTGTTATAGAACATTGTGAGTTGTGAGTGAGCATGAGAGAATGTGATGAGAAATACACGCATAGCAGAAAGTGGAACATTAAAGCTTTGCGATAAGGTTGGCATTGGCTGAGGATATGGATATATATGAAGAAGCAGGCCGATCCTAATTAATATAAGTGGGTTTCCTTTACACATGCTGGCAATGTAAAGGTCAAAAGGCACATCTCAATACAAAGTGTAAAACGAATTCATCTTCCATTTTTGGGGAGAGAGATAATACTTGCACATACCTAGAATACCATTCTCTTCTTGATATGACAATTTCATGATCCACTCCATGCAACTTTTGCCTCGAAATTTCTTTGCGTGACACGTTTATGCTCTCAGAAAGTGAAATTCTTTTTCATACACAAAGCTAATTAGCTTGTTACGTTGCACCAATAAAGGGCTTCCAACTTTTTATCTCCACAAAAATGGCAACAATCTCACTAATGGAAATCATCCATACCATCATCAACCTTGGCATTTCATGGCAAAGTATATATATATATATATACTATCATTTTCAAGAAGAAAAAGAAACAAAAAAAAATGATCATTCAAATAATTTTTAGCCAGGGTATGACATTATTTTATATTATAGACCCTTTTCTTTTGGGTTCGTAAACAATTACTTGGTCCAACTAATGATTATTGACAAAAAGAAAGTGTAAGTAATGATTTGACAATATATAATTGTATTATTAAAAATTTGTTCACCCATTACTCATAATTAATATTTTGTTAACATTATCAGGTATGTACATATACATCAAAAATTAACGAATAATAAATAATTAATTATTTGTTTTTTAGATAAGTTTACTTAAAAAAAAAAAAAAAGAATTAGACTACAGATGAATGCCAATTAGTACTCCAAATATGTCTTCCTGACATAAATAATAATTAATAACACTTTCAAGCGGCATAATCATCACTGTTCCACTAATAAACATCACAGTTTGTACATTAATCTTGATATACATACTCCCACCATCGTTATCGAGCTTAGTGATCCCTAATATTAATGGATAAATCATTAATTTATTTGCTTCCGGATATTTATCATCAAGAACAATATTTTACTGCTAATACTTAACATACAAACAAAAAGTAAAATGTCACAACTAACATCCATTAAAATTTGAATTTGGGTCCACAACTTTATAGAGAGAGATCAAATATACAAGCAATTTCATTTATTGGTAACTATGTTAAAGATTCTCTTTCATCACAGTCATAATAGTAGGGTCTTCTTCATTTTCAATTAAATCTAGAAAAATACATTCTTTTTTTGCAATAAATACGTGAGATTCTAATTTCATATTAATGTGAACCCGCTGTTTGTCGGTTTCTGGAATTCACATAATCAATAATATGTATAATTTTTTAACAAATTAATAATTTGGTCTTAAAAAATATTAGTTATCTCAATTTAATCTTTAAATTATAAAATTAATATATTTAGTTTTTACAAATTATATTTCTAGTCAATTTAATCTTTTGATTAGTTGGACAGTCAAAATTTAACAGAATGGGACTTCATGATTGCATTAAGTGTTAATGTGTGTTCCAATCAATATTTTTAAATAATATATATGGATTTATTAGCCTTCCAGCACAAAAAAATGGAATTAGATCGTAAGTGCTTTTAAACACAAACTATATAAATATCAACTAAGAACAAGAAAATGCAACATTTAATTTATTAACAAAATAAAATTATAATTATTTTTAACTAATTTATAAACAAATGAAAATATAACAAAATAACAATTATATTATTCTTTCAAATCTAATCTAAAAATTATAACATCGTATAACATAAACTAAAAAAAAAAAAAAGGAATGAGACAACTTTAGTCGCTCAATAATACGTTTGATAAGAGAAGATAACACACACACACACACACACACACACACACACCAACTGCCTGTGAATTGTTTATATGAAATCAGTCCAAATCAAATATTGATTTGTTTGATTTTTTCTTGGTTCAATTTAATTAGTTTGTTGGGAAAATCAATTTTGTTCAGTTTTAATTGGTGAGGATGCAAAACACAAACCTAAAAGGTTTATATACTATGAAACACTGCCAAAAGCAAGATGCTACGGCCCATAGGGATGAATCACATTACATATGATAGGTGTGCTAGGTGTAATTGGAATCACATATTTGAGGGACTAAATTTACTAATTTTATTTTTTAGGAATTAAATTATAAGACAACTAAAATTTTTGAGGGGCTAAATCAATCATATATATATATATATATATGTATATTTCAAAATTTGACTTGAGCCGTCAGCCCATGTATGTTCAATTTATCTTCCTTTTTCCCCTTAAATGTCAACCTTTTTTTTTGGTAGAGTAATATTTTATGTCAACATTTTGCATTAATTAACAACAATGACAAATTATACTTTTGTCGGACTTTTGGCTAAAATTAAGTGTAATATTTATTCTTGTTAGTTTAACTTCAATATCATTTTTAAATGCTTATTAAGCAACGAATTTATTTATTTTTATGTTTATATGTACACCACGCATGTATTGCACTGTTTTGGGTCTAGCTACTTACATAATATATATAATTTTGTCAATTTAAAATAGCAAGAGGGACTTGATATATAATTGGTTAGAGATATTAGAGTTCTGGTACTCCTGTTTTAATTTAATTTGCATATTCTTCTTGCTCTGTATACTAACGATAAGACGACGCAAATGCAGACTCAAATTGCATGAAATGTGGTCTTTAATTGCCCTTTAAGTTGGTCTAAAGCTATTTTAATATTTTATATATACTTACAAATAGAGTTAGGCAGATCCTGAGATAGTGGTGGAAAGTTAGGAGTGAAAAAGTCCTTCGTGTGTGCGTGTATAGATTCACATCCACAAAAGTGTATGCACAATTTTTTTTAATTTTTAAAATATAATATAAAAATTATTTAACTTCTCATTCTCCTATTATAAATTTTTATCATATTTATTTTCTTTTTTTCTTATATTATATATTTTATTATAATATAATATAAATATTAAATTAGTTTATTAATGTGAAAGCAACATATAGAGATATAGTTTGAGATTTAAGATACTGAATAATGGATAAGGAATCTCCAACTAAATTAATTAATATAACCTTAGTGGACCCATTTCAGAAAAAAGGACGGACAAATTATATATATATATATATATATATATATATAATTTTAATGTTTCTCTTTTAAAGTTAATAGTTTCTAGTCCATCTCGATCGTGTGTAAAGAATAATTCTTAAGAAGGGTTCTAATATTCTATTTTTCTAGTCCTCTCCGAAAATACGATAAAATACATTGTACATACATTAGAAAATAATTAATATTAGCCATTTTTTTATTTTATATTAAAAAATGAATTGTAATTTGCAGGTAGATAAGAAGATGGAGAAAATGGTATGAGGAATTAATAGCTAGGAATGTGAATATGATAATTGTCGTTGTCAAAAGCTAACGCAGAAAAAGTAAAGCTTAAGCTTACACGAGCAAGGGATAGGAATGTCAGGTGCCATCTAATCCTTGACACACTCTGCTTCGTGCCTCCCTTGTGCCTTTCTTCTTTATGCCTCTTCATTTCTTTTCACCTTTCCTTTTCCCTTCTTTATTTTCAAGCAATCACTTCCCGTCCACACTTTACACTTGTTTTATAAGTATTTTTTATTAAAAATAATTTTATTTAAGATATTTTAAGATATTAAATATAATTTTTTTAACAAAAATTTAAATATTAATTTATCATATTATAAAAAATTAATTTCTTTTATTAAATTTAACTTATTAATAATAACCAAAGTAAATATTACTTTTGTTGTTTTCAACTTGTTTGTTTATAGAGAATTTAACTTTTAAGAAATTAATTTTTTTTCAAAATTTATGTAAATATATTTTGATTATTATGTACATAGATTTTGAAAAGATTTAATGATAAAAATGATTTATTTCTTAGAAGTCTACCTCTTCGTAATTTTTTTTTTATCAATTTTAGCTTCGCTTATAATTTTAACACAAAATGTAAGATTTCTTAGATGACTCCAGTATCATTTAACTAAATTTATTGATTTTGTCTTTAAATAGATATTAAAATTTTAATTTATTCTTTTGAAATATAGTTTTCTTAATTAGTTTCTCAATTTTTTTTTATAGTTACTTTTACCTCTTTAAAGAACCAAATTAAAAAAAAATTAATGTATGTGATTTTAGTAGCTAGAGAATGATGAAAATGATTGAGATAAAGAATATAAAGGAAACAAATTGTGAGAGTTACACTTTGGATACCTAAATTGAAATGTTAGTTACTTTTAAAGGACAAATTATAATTTACTCAGTATATATAAAATGATACTTTCAATTTTTTTTTTGATACATTATTCATATTCTGATTCCATCTTGACTACTTGAGGCAAGTGGCTGTGGCAATGATACTTCAATTTCGAAGTGTTGGGAAAATTACATTTCACATTACATTATCATTGAATCATAGTATTATATTCAAATTTTAATTTAGACTCTCATTTGTTTCGATCGTTTACTTGTTAACATTGTTTCTGTACTAAAAAAATTATTCAAATATTTTATAGTTTCTAAAGAAACCTACATAATAAAATTCAAATTGAACATTCTTATCCGTTTGATGATGAAAAAGATATTAACTAAAGGTCACGTCCCATCATAGACAAGAATATTATTATTTTTGTTTTCATGTGTATTTATTTATTAAAAATAATTATATTTAAGATATTATTAAATATTAAATATTAAATATAAATATTTATTTTAATAAAAATTTAAATATTAATTTATTACATTTTAAAAAATTAACCTCTTTTAACACATACTTTTATCTTAATATATATATATATATAATTTTGGATACTAGGACGAACTCTTATATTTTCTCCTTTTAAATTTTCCTTGCAATACAATTAACAAATAAAGACAGACTATTCAACAAATTTTTAATTTCATATTAAAATATCTGAGATAAAGTCAAAAAATCCATAATATTTTTTCTTTTCTTTTAACTCGGACCAAAAGTGCCTCTGGACAACATGCAGTTGTTTTCGTTGGCATTACTTTTTGTAACCAATTAAACGCCGCGATAAATGCATGTTTTTATTCAGGAATTTTTTTGAAAAAATTGTGTTTTCAAAAACTTACCATAAGGAATTTAAAAATCCATGTCATTTTTATTTTTATAATTATTTTCCTCGCCCATGCCATTCAAATTAAGGATAACTTTAATTTACTATATATAATTAATAGATTTTAATTAGGAGTCGTATCGAAATTATTTTCCAGTAAATTAACAAAGAATATTCAAAGTGGTTGTCGTATGTGAGAAAAGAGATATATGTAGGAGCCACGTAATCCCACTTTCTGACACTCATTCTTGTCGTCTGTCTGCTAGTATACTGTTCCAGTCTCATCTAGAAGTTTGACGAAAACAGTTTCAAATAACAAAACGACAAAGAATTATAAGGAAAATAAACACGACCACATTCCACATCTATATTTGATTATTTTCTTTCTTTATCAGGTTGCGTTTCCTTGCGAAATTGTCGCTCCTATTTTTACATCAAAAATTCGTCGTGACATGAATTAGTAACAATTAGATACATATTATTTGATTTTATATTATTATATATTATAAATATAATATAATAAATAATAAATTCAAAAGTAATAAAAATTTAAAATATTATTATCTATTACATTGCATAGTAAAATAAGGTTAACATACTCGAGACTTTCCCAAAAGAGAGAGAGAGAGAGAGAGATATATATATATATATATATATATCAAAGAAAAAAATGGGGCAAACGAAATGAAGTCATTTTGTTGCAGGGAAGAAAAAAAAACTTGGATCATCCAATCAGTTAAATTATTAATTTTTATTAATTTTATCAAATTTTGACATGTTCGAACTGATTTTGATTGGTTCTAGAAATGATCAATTTTAAAATTCTTCCAGACTCACCAACGGGCTAATTTACTATTTTTCAGTCAAGTTTTAAAAAAAATATAAATTTTGTTCCAATTATTTTTTGACAATTTTGATTATAGATGTTATCTTTTTATATCAATTGAACTGATATTTCAAGTTGAAAAAGTTAATTATTTGGCATGTGAAATTAATGAGAACAGGTAAAACTTGTCTTAAGAAAATAATACTAATAATTCACAAAACAATAACTTTAGGTCTGTTTGAAAGTGAATTTTAAAAACAGTTTTTGGTTTTTAAAAATAAAAAAGATCTGTTTAAATGTATTGTTTTCAATTGGAAACAAAAAAAAAAGTATTTTGAAAATAAAAAATATAGAATAATTAAAAGATATTATGAGTTTTTGTTTTTTAAAATAAAGAAAATATAAAAAATAAGTGTTTTCATTAATTATATATAAGTACATAAAAATAATATTGACATAAATAAAATTTTGTAAGTAAAATAATATGTACTGATTGTTTTTACAATATGATTTTTTATTTTTTGCAAAATATGATATTCTATTTTTAAGGTGTGTGACATATTTTTTTCATTATGATATATTAATAGAAATAACATCATCTTAATTATATTATAATGGTTATGGAATCTTTTGGTCATTAATTTTTAAAATTATATATTACATATAATATAAAATGTAAAATATATGATGTGAAGAGAGAAGAAAGAAAAAAAAGTGAAGATATTGAGACACTAAAATAGACAACAAAAAAGTAAGAAGTTAACTAATTTTTAATTATTTAATTTATTATTTCAAAATATAATAATCATTTTTTAATATTATATTTCAAAAATAAAAAAAATATCAATGCAAAACTTCTAGTATTATTAATGATTTTAACTATTAGAACTATTCATGTAATAGAAGTAGCATATATATGTTAATATTAATCTTCATTTTTCTTGTCAAGACTATAAGTATTTAGAAGTGCATTAGCTTATAATTAATTTGTCTTAAATTGATTAAGGTCTTATAATGGGTAATTTTTTCATACATAAAACTTAAACTTTATATTTTATTTTATAATTTAATTTAAAGTTTTAAAGAAAGTGATAAAGAATGGTTTAGAAAAAATTTCAAATTATCCCAAAACTCTAGTTTTAAGGAGTGTAAAAATTAAAGTATTCAAAATTTTAGAGAATGTTAAGTCAATTTATATAATTGAGGACACTTGACTCACAATTTAAAAATTTTTCTGTAATTTAGTTAAAAAGCAAAGTTGAAAGGATTTTTAATAAATGAATTGATTAGAGAAAATTTTTTTCTTTTATAATTTTATAAAATTTTCATTTTAATTACAAATTTTTGAAATAGATAATTTAATCCTTTAAATTTATGAAATGATAAAATAACATATTTTTCTTTTCTATCGTATTTTCATCTAAATTTTGATTTAAAATTTAATAAATAACTAAATTAGATACTAAATTTAAATATGAGTTAATTGTTATGTGTGGAAATAAATTAAATTGTTTAATAAAATAAGAAGGATAAAATATTTATTTTGAAATTAATAAAGTTGAATTAAAATTTGTATAAAATTAAGGACTATGCTATAAAGAGTTCGAACATTCAAGCGTTCGAGTCCCTACAATATTCATTCTATTCTTTTTTTTTTTTCTTTTGATTGACTTTTTAATATAAAAAGAGACATATCATTTTCTAGAATTAATGGGAGAAAAATACATTTAATTCAAAAGAAAAGTATGCAAGCCAAGAATATACGTACGGCACTGCTCGGGGCTCGCGTGATAGTAAACGCGTCTGTCACGTGCCTAGGCAACGACAACACATGACATCATCGTCCTACGTGGAAGGTAAGAGCCACGTGGCAGACCCAGTTATATAAAAACGCGGAGGCGCTCGAAGTCTCTCTTATCGGTGTAACGAAACCAGCCCATTTTGTTTTCACTCAACAAAAGAGATAGATAGAGGAACAGAAAAAAATATTGAGAGAGAGAGAGAGAGAGAGGCTACTCTTCATCCTTTTTGACTTTCTCTCTTGAAATTGTTGTGAGAGAAACAGAGTAACCCAAAGGGATAAAGTGTAGCCAGAGAGAAATTTCATAGAAAATAAGAGTGCCAGAAAGTCTCTGAGGAAGAGAGAGAGAGGGGGAGAGAGAAGAGCATGGCGACGCCGTTAGCTGGTCTACAGCACTTGGACGGGGGTGGAGGAGTGGCGGTGCTGTCCAATTCGGTGAAAAAGGTCGATTCCTCCTCCTCCACATCCAATGGTGGCTTGAAGTGCTCCTCCAAATTGGAGTCGCCTATTTTTATTTTCTTGTTCTTCCACAAAGCGGTTCGGAATGAGCTGGACGCCCTTCACCAATTAGCTATGGCATTTGCTACCGGCAACCGCTCTGACATTCAGCCGCTCTTCGAACGGTATCGTTTCCTGAGATCAATTTACAGGCACCACTCCAATGCCGAAGATGAGGTGTAGTTTTCGGAAGCCATATTCATTTTACATATCATGAGTTTATTATTTTAGAGCCTCTTCCTCCTTGAATTGTACAATCCCTTTTTTTTTTTTGGTGAGAGAAATGGTATAGAAATTAACATTTCCCGGTCACATGATGACTGGTTAAATCTTTCCATTATGACATGAGGTTCATATTGACGCATTTAGGTCGAAGTCTGATGCTGGCATGACTCCATTTTTACTTGTAGGAATTAGGATAGCTAGCTTGGATACTCTTGCTTCTGTTTCTAAATTTTATTTAGCTTGTAAGTGCTAATAGATTTATAGGCTATACGTCTTTCTTAATCTACCATTTCCTTTTGAACTTTCAGTCTATCTTTCAGTAGAAATAATTGCTTACCAAAAGTGAAGGAGGGAAACGGGAAAACCTTATTGTTTAGCAATTAGTGCCGGAAGCAGTTAAGTTGAAATGTTAAAATATTTCGTGACTGAATGTTGGATATGATTTCCTTGATTATAGTGTTGTTTCCTATTCAAACATATAGTCTTCTTGTTCTCGTTTTCTGGTTATGCTTTCATTAAGAAGAGTTGGGTAAAGAGTTCAACCATAATTGTTATTTCTTTCCCTTATCAAGAACATTAATTATAAGTAGAGATAGTACCCTGGAAGATATAGTTGTTAATTATGTATAAAAAAAATGAGGAAGATAGGCTAAAACGTTTTAGCATGTGCCATTTGCCTTCCTTGGGTTAAAATAACAGTGTGCTATTATTTGTCACTTCATACTTACTCTTAAACTGATTGAATGCTAATTCATGACTAAATTGAGATTTTATTGTCTAGCTTAAAGAAGTTAGCAAATAGCCACTGGCACATATATGTATTTAATTACTATTTGATAGGAAGTGATTTTTCTTTTTAATCTCTGTGCAAAGTTTGGCAGTATTCCTTACTGCTCCTTCAATTGATTTTTTAAACAATAATTTATGTAGGATCCATGAACTTTTCTAACTTTAAATTTAAATTAGTTGAGCTTTCCCTTGTTATTGGTTTTCTTTGATAAAGTTTTCTATTGGCTTACTGAGAATCCTCTGACTGTTTTGTTTACAATGTTAATCCTATATGCTTAATATGTGGATCCAGGAAGGATCTATGGATTAACTACTGAAGGGGTCAGAATAAGTTTTTTCTTTCTGTGGGGCTGGTGGGGGAGGTCCCTTGGGTGGTCCCTTCCTACTTTTCTGAAGCATTGTTTTATTAATTAGGCAATATTGCTCTTGCTTTTCTGCTATGTCCCAAAGTTCTGAGAGAATATATTCTCCTTAATGGAAATGTAGGTGATTTTTCCAGCTCTTGATATACGGGTGAAAAACGTAGCACAGACATATTCTCTTGAACACAAGGGTGAAAGTGATCTTTTTGATCATCTCTTTAAGCTGTTAAATTCTACCGTCCAGAATGATGAAAGTTTCTCAAGGGAGTTAGCGTCTTGCACGGGAGCTCTGCAGACGTCAATTAATCAACACATGGCTAAGGAAGAGGAGCAGGTATATGTTTATTAGCTCTTTCCTTCCACTTAGACTCTTAGAATGAGATAAATATGGACTTCTTTTCTCTTTCAAGCTAGAGTACTAGGATATAATATTGGAGTATGGCAGGCTTGGTGCCAAATTAGCTAATGTAGTACCACATGACTATTTGATTCTGATGGAACCCAAGTGACTTAGAGAACCATCTCTCAAAAACAAGTAATTGAAAGAGAAAAATCGAGCTACTTAAGTATCCTATCGAGCATCACATTATAATCGATGTGGGACTTGGGTAGTCCACACTACTCTAGGGATATCCCATATTATCTCCATCCCCATCATAGCATCGCCCTTAAAGAGCCAACATCCCGGCAACTGTACTCTACGACACTTCAATTGGCGTTGCTTCACTCTACTGAAGTTAGCCCTTCTGCCAGTCAGAACCCTTCGTAGGTAGTTCTCTCTGTGCCATTGGCAAACCAGGCTTTGATACCAAATGATGGAACTCAAGTGACTTTGGGAGTCCTCCCTCAAAAGCTAGCTATTGAAGGAGAAGAACCAAACCACTTAAGTACGCCATCGAGCATCTTATTTTACTCAATGTGAGATTTGGGTAGTCCATACTATTCTAGAGACATCCCATACTATCCACATCCCTATTAGATTCACATAGATTGATTTTTGGTCTTCTTACTAGTTAAATTAAGTATCCTTGTAGGGAATTTTGCCTTCAACCGAGCCATGAGGATTCTTTCTTTTTTTTTTCCCTAAAAATTCAGCAATTGTAGTTTATAGTATAACCTGCAGCTATATAGTCAGTTGTTTCAAGGTTATATGTCAAAGATCTGAATTGTATATGACATAGGATAAGGAATCCTCCAAAACAAAACAAAATTTTTTTAAACAAAATACTTATTAGACCTATGGAAAATAATAACAAAGCTGCCCTTAGTCCTGCTGATCACATGACAAAGAAGTCCCTCTAAAGTCATCATTAACTGACCTTTATAAATAGGACAAGAAGAAAGATTTATTCTGTAAATGTGTAGGAAATGGTCAAATGGATGAATTACAGTTATTAATAGTATATTAGCATGCTACAGCATGCTGTGCCATCCCTGTGGCTAGCAACTTTCTTCTGGAACGCCTGTAATGCATGCCATCTCTGCAATCATTGTCATGCTGGTAGGTGTACTGTCTTGAAAACAGGCCAGGCTTTAAGAATCTTGCTTTTTCTTCTTCAGTTCTTTCTCACTTCTCTCTCTCTCTCCCTTTTTCCTGTTCCACCCTCTTTCCTTTGCATGGAATGGACAACTAGCATTGTTTCCTGCAGCCCAATGGTTGCCACCACAAGCTGATGGCTGGTCGACACCCACATGCGCTGTTTTTGTAGGAAAGCTTTTCCCTGGCAGATGATTATTTAGTTTGTCAAGAGTTACTTTTTAAATGATTCTTTTTTTCTTTCATTTTTTTAGTTGTTTATTTGTATGGTGTTGTCACTTTGAATTATATCTTGCAACACTTTTATATACTGCTGAACTATGCTGTTTAGAAACAAGAGCTCTTGTCATTGCATGTGCTTTGTGCAGTATTAATAACTATGGGCTTTATTTTATCATTGAAAATTCTAGAATATATGAACAATTTTTTAAATAAGAGGAAGTAACAAGAAAAAGGAAAAATGGCTTCTGAGTTTTTGAAGGAATTCAATTATTAGAGTTATTTGGACTTTAGATATTAGACACCTATTCAATGGTTGAAGAAGACGAAAAGGGAGTAATCTAAGTAAATATAAATGCCACCTAGTATCTTTAGGGATGTGAATTGAATTGAGATACAACCAGGATCCTTATTAAAAAGAAAAAAAAAAGAATCTGTAATTTCTGTACCATTTAGGCAATTATAATCTTCACAAAAAAGATTATAGGTAAGATCTGGATCATTGAGAGAAGAATGCAAAATTACAAAACCAAGAGATAAGATAATACTTCTTCTTTTACCCAGAAAATTATCTGGATCATCAAGACAATTTTAGGTTGGATCCTATCTATGCTCTGGATTGGTCCTTTTTAACTTTATGGTTTGCTCACTTCTATTATTTAGCGGTGTTTGTCTAAATTTCTGGATGACTCCAATATATGATAACATTATCTTCTCATATTTTGGCTTTTATTTGGAACACCAACATGAACAACTTATTGTTAATTATTTCATTAGGTCAGCACACTTATATAGTTCTAAGTAGAACAAAAACAAAGGCATTCATTAATGCATGATTATGATTAAATTTGGGAAAAGACTAAAGACTGCATGTGGCTGGAGTTTTCAGTAGGTTGATTGTAAAAAGGATTTATTGTTCTATCATTTTGTTGTAGCCATGGATTTTGGAATGATTGAATAATATCTTGGCCTTTTTTGTATCTAACGTTTTTTTGGGGAGTGGGGGTGGGAATCTGTCAGGTGTTTCCACTGCTTATTGAGAAGTTCTCTCTGGAGGAACAGGCATCTCTAGTTTGGCAGTTTCTGTGCAGTATTCCGGTGCATATGATGGCAGTATTTCTTCCATGGCTTTCAACATCTATATCACCTGAGGAATCTCAGGATTTGCGGAAGTTCTTATGCAAGATAGTGCCAGAGGAAAAGCTTCTTCAAAAGGTATGGTTTTCAACTGCTGTTTTAGACGCGCATGTGTGTGTTTGTTTGTTCACCTTTCAACAATACCCAGTTGTAGTTGGGGATTTAATTCATGTAAATATTATATGTCATGGTAATATATCTGGTTGCTTTTTTTTGCTTCTTGAAGGTTATTTTCAGCTGGTTGGAAGGAAAACGTGGTGCTATCACAGTTGAAAGTTTTGTGGATCATTCTCAGGTTCAAGGTTATGATTGCCCATTGACCCACCAGATTGACAAAGTAAACTGTGCATGTGAGTCCACAACGACTGGGAAAAGGAAATATTCTGAATCTAGTTTAGATGTTTCTGATATGACTGGAACACATCCAATAGATGAAATATTGCTATGGCATAATGCGATAAAAAAAGAGTTAAGTGAGATAGCAGTGGAGACCAGAAAGATACAGCTCTCTGGAGACTTTACTAATCTATCAGCTTTTAATGAAAGATTGCAATTTATCGCTGAAGTTTGCATATTTCACAGGTATCACCTTAACATTGTTTTACCAATTTCAGTTTTGAGGATCTACCATACCATGTTTCCTGAATTGAAAGATTTCTTTTTTAAATATATTATAGGACTTCTTTCTTTTGCCTTTTTTCAACCTAATTTTCTTGTTATTGTTTATCTGTTCAGTTTTCCTCTATCTTGGATGCCCGAGCACGAAATAGTTGTCCCTGCTTTTAATTTATGGAAAGAAGTACTAAACAGCTAAAAGAAATATAGAATAGAGAAAAATCCATTGGAAAGCCTGATTCTCTTGTCCGCTCCACTTTCTCCAACTTATAGGTAAACTGTGCAACTGATAAAATTAGAAATAAAACAGAAAAGGAAAGGTAGAAAAATCTTGGAATATGTTTGCTATAAATGTTTGTTAGAAAATCTTTCTATTTTAACATCTTATTATATATAGCATGACAACATGGTGGTCATACAGAATTGAAGAACTGTCACCAAGGATTGATAAAGAAATTATGTTATTTGGATGGTAAACATCTATGTTCCTGATCTGAAGAATTTATTATTCTGTGAATGCAGTACTGCTGAGGACCAGGTTATATTTCCAGCAGTAGATGGTCAATTTTCTTTCCGTCAGGAGCATGATGAAGAAGAAAGCCAATTCAATGACTTTCGGTGTTTGATTGAAGCTATTCAAGATGAAGGAGCAACATCCAATTCAGAAGCTGAATTTTATTCCAAGTTATGCTCACATGCTGATCATATAATGGAAACTATACAGAGGCATTTCCATAATGAAGAAGTTCAAGTAAGCCTTCATTTACCTTCATTCTTCATGCAATAATTTTTCTGGGTGACTAGTGGGACATGTGAATATATTTGTCAAATGATCTATTACTGTGATAGGAAGATTAACTTAATGTTGGGTTTTGAGTGTCATATGTTTGGAAATTACCTTGTATCTAATCATGGGAGAAAAAAATGAGATGGGAGTTCTTTAATTCTTGGTATATAACTGATTATTTATTGCACGAGTCTTAACATGAAGGTTGCAACATAGAATCTACCATTTAATCTATTTTACTTATGTCTTGATTTTCCTCATTTGAAGGTTCTTCCACTTGCTCGAAAGCACTTTAGCTTCAAAACGCAACGCGAACTTCTCTATCAAAGTTTGTGCATGATGCCTCTGAAATTGATTGAACGTGTCCTGTCTTGGTTAGTAGGATCATTAACTGAAGATGAAGCAAAGATGTTTCTGAAAAACATGCGATTGGCAGGTTCTATGTCTATTTTAATTTTTCAAGTTGTTAAAGAAATGATAAAATTTATTATTTGTTTTATATATCTGATTAATTATCATTCTGTTCCAGCTCCTGCATCAGATTCTGCTCTAGTCACACTCTTCTGTGGTTGGGCTTGCAAGGCTCGTAATGAGGGTCAATGTTTGTCTTCAAGTGCATCAGGTTGCTGTTCTGCTCAAAGACTTACTGATATTGAAGAAAATTTTGTCCAGTCATCCTGTCCTTGTGCTTCTGCTTTATCTGCTAGAGATTGCTCAGTACTAGTTGAACTAGATGAGAACCAAAGACCAGTCAAACGAAACATATTGGAGTTGTGCAAGAATGGAGGTATCTTTGAAACTTCAGGGACTGAAAGCATACAGAAACAATGTTGTAGTGCTCGGTCTTGTTGTGTGCCAGGTTTAGGTGTAAGAAGTAATAATCTGGGGCTAAGTTCTCTTTCTACTGCCAAGTCTTTACGCTCCTTGTCATTCAGCTCTTCTGCCCCATCTTTGAACTCCAGCCTTTTCATATGGGAAACAGATAACAACTCATGTGATAACTCCACAGAAAGACCAATTGATACTATTTTTAAATTCCACAAAGCTATAAGCAAAGATTTGGAGTATTTAGATGTTGAATCTGGAAGGGTTAGTGATGGTGACGAGACAATTCTTCGGCAGTTTACTGGAAGATTTCGTCTTTTGTGGGGTTTATATAGAGCTCACAGTAATGCTGAAGATGATATAGTATTTCCAGCACTGGAATCAAAAGAGTCATTGCACAATGTGAGTCATTCATACATGTTGGACCATAAGCAGGAAGAAAAATTATTTGAGGATATTTCCTGCGTTCTTTCTGAGCTTTCTATCCTTCATGAAGAGTTGCGGATGACCAGAATGTCAAATGAAAGTAATATTGAAACTTATGATGCCAATTTTAGAGATAATATCAGAAAATTCAATGAGCTAGCAACTAAACTTCAGGGGATGTGCAAATCCATAAGAGTGACCCTGGATCAGCATATTTTCAGGGAAGAGTGTGAGCTCTGGCCATTGTTTGGGAGACATTTCACTGTGGAAGAACAAGACAAGATAGTTGGCCGGATAATTGGAACTACAGGTGCTGAAGTTCTCCAATCAATGTTACCGTGGGTAACTTCTGCACTTACTCAGGATGAACAGAACAAAATGATGGACACATGGAAGCAGGCAGCCAAGAATACCATGTTCAATGAATGGCTTAATGAGTGCTGGAAGGAAAGTCCAGCCCCTATATCACAGACAGAAACCTCGGAGCAAGTAGCTTCTCAAAGAGGTTTCTAATACCCTCTGTGTTTTTCATGTTTAGTGCAAGTCGTGGGATAGATGATTAATACTGTAATATTTTCATTTCTCTGTCTAGGTGCTGAATATCAAGAAAGCTTGGACCTGAATGATCAGATGTTTAAGCCAGGTTGGAAAGACATATTCCGGATGAATCAGAATGAGCTTGAGTCAGAGATCAGGAAGGTTTATCGCGATTCTACTCTTGATCCAAGGAGAAAGGCATATCTTGTGCAGAATCTAATGACTAGGTTTGTCCAGTGACCATAAGTTTATTGTTTTGTATAATTAAAAAAAGATTTAGCTGGACATTCATCTCTTAGAACTTTCTCCTATTGTGTTGAATCTCCATTTGATCAGTTATTTGTATGTTATAGTCGCTGGATAGCTGCCCAGCAGAAGTCACCAAAAGGTATAGCTTGTGACTCTTCTAATGGTGAAGAAATAGAAGGATGCTCAGCGTCATTTCAGGACCAGGAGAAACAAGTATTTGGGTGTGAACACTATAAGAGAAACTGCAAACTTCGAGCTGCATGTTGTGGCAAGTTGTTTACATGTAGATTTTGCCATGACAATGTGAGCGATCACTCAATGGATAGGTAAATTTCTGATGGCTTTCTTATACTGTTCCAGTTTATAGCTCTAACTATTTGTTTGATCAATTGCAGAAAAGGAACATCAGAAATGATGTGTATGCGATGTCTGAATATACAGCCAGTTGGGCCCACGTGCATGACACCTTCATGTAATGGATTTTCAATGGCAAAATACTATTGCAATATATGCAAATTTTTTGACAATGAAAGGTACTGTTGAGTGTTGAGTTCTAGTTTTGAAAATTCCAAATTTAGTATGAAAACTACTATTTCCTTCTTTATTATGAGCTTAAGTCAATAGAAAGTTAAGAATGGCTTACAGTTTTTCATCTTATTATCTATTGTAATAGCAGGCAAAGAAGTCAGAACTCTTGTACAGTCTCAATTTGGACTTTGTACTTGTTATCACATCTGCACTTAATCTGTTTAAAATGCTGCTTCATACTTCAAGTTCTTCTTTTGGTCTAGAATTTCAGTATCTTGTTGCTAGCATTACACAGTGCAGTGCTTAAGCCATACTCTCCAAGTGACAGAATCACCTCTTTCTACAAAAAGAGAATCCATATGCTCAAAAGGCACAAATTTTATTTTGATGCTTGCATATACATGTGTATTTTATACCTGTAAAATGCTTTTAATAAAAGTTCTGTTGGTCGCATAAATGAAATATGATTGTTAGTAAGAATATGATATAAATCATAAGTGAGTATGCTTTAGTCTGTCAAACTTTATGTCTTTGATTTTATTGTTTAGTTAACTTTGTATCATTTATTTTTCAGGAATATATATCACTGCCCATTTTGCAATTTATGCCGTGTGGGGAAAGGGCTTGGGATTGATTATTTTCATTGTATGAAATGCAACTGCTGCCTAGGGATTAAATCAACATCTCACAAGTGCCTGGAGAAAGGCTTGGAAATGAATTGCCCAATTTGCTGCGACTTCTTATTCACATCAAGTGCTACAGTCAGAGCACTACCATGTGGCCATTATATGCATTCAGCTTGCTTTCAGGTCTATTGCTTGCCTGTTTTAGGTTTTATCCCTTATCTCCCTTATAACAAGCCATTTGTCTTTTGTGTTCTATCTTTTACTTTTAATAAGAAAAATCTGAAAAGGTTTTGGATTGATTCCCATACTTTGCTTTACAATGTTAGGCGTACACTTGTAGTCACTACACATGTCCAATCTGCAGCAAATCGTTGGGAGATATGGCGGTAAGAAGACTTTCTTTTTATATAATCTCTACAGTCTAATATTCTGAAATTGTTTTGCGCTCTTGTGGATATGGATTATATGCTTTCAAATTTCTTTGACAATTAAAATCCTGTAGAGGTTTTTTAATTCTTGATGGAGAAAAAAGGCAAATTCATTGATAAAGGGAAATATTAGGAAAAAAAATTTGTTGATTTTGATACTCTTACTTAGCTTTCCAGTAGCAAGTTGATTGTCACTTTAAGTTTGGCAAGTCTGTTTTTCTCACAATTATAATTTTATAAAAGTTGAGGCCACGCCTATTATTGAATAATTTTAGGGAAGGGACTGTACACGGGTAACTGTTCTAGGTTGAGACTCTGATATCAACCATCGGGATATGTATTTTTATCTATTTATGCATGTATGAACTCCTTATTGTTTGCTCTCTTGCATAATATACATGAACTTGAAGCTGGTGTTAATTGAATCGAATTGAATCATATAAACTGAAGAGAACTAAGGAAATCTCAGGAGTCCAAGCTTCATTTTGGGACTTTGGCAGTCTCTTCATTGTGTTGTGTAAGTTGAGGAAGTAAATAAAGAGTATGTTTGTCAACATGACAAGAGGGAAAAACCCTTCCATTTTTATGTTCAAAATCTGATGTTAATTGTTAAGTAATGTATTCTGCATGCTAGTTTTTTAATGCATTAAGTCACCTTATTATTACTGAACTTTAGTTCTCAAGTTTAGACAGAGACAAAGAAGGTAGCAAATCTGAACTGCAATAACAGAAACACAATGTGACTTTCTATTCCAAGTTTTACTCTTACATTCCCACTTTCTATTCTGCATGCTAGTTTTCTTTACGGTTTTTTTGGGTGGGTGGTGAGGTGATATGTTATATGATTAAGAAAGACACAAGGCAGAAAGAGAAAGGAAATTTTCTACTAGGTTGTATTTGGTAATAGGCATTTGCAGATAAGTTTTACAAATAATTTGACAAATGTTTAATGTGCTGGCGCATCCTTAATTTAGGAATCTCTAATAACTAACTAGTGTGTTAATATATATACACTCCTTATGACTTCGAATTAAAAGAGAATTTAATGAATTAAGATGAGTGATCTTATTTGGAATTCACATGCCAAATTTGAATGCCTTTTATTGTATGTAACTATTTAAATGTAGCCTTCAGTATTTTGCCTGAGTATAGATTCTTTCTTTTCCCCCTTGTTTTTAGGTTTGGGGATTGGGTGGGGAAGGTTCTTTGTCAACTATTTTGTCGGGGTTTCTGTTAAACTCTTAGTAGGGTTTTGGAGTATGTTTCTCAAGGCACAAACCACAACCTTTTGAACTTTTCTGGTGCTGATTTAAAATGGAAAATGAAATGCATAATTACATAGTTGTTTCTCCACAACCCAGGTTTACTTTGGTATGCTTGATGCTTTGTTAGCTGCTGAGGAGCTCCCTGAAGAGTACAGGGACCGTTATCAGGTTTGTCGTATCTACATCTTTTGTTTCTCTTGCAGATATATTTGGTTGATGTTAGATTACTCTTCACTTTTTTCCTTGCTAAAGCAAATGTAGTTATTAAAGAAAGTACAAAATGAATTTAGAAGGCTAAAACTGAAATAACTTATGAAATGTTTATCTCATTTGTTAGACGTGTAGTTTTCCATACCAGGCTTTTCTTCTTGTGCATATTACCTTTCACGCATAAGGTAGATTTTGGTGGAAGGTTGAAAGGAGAATCTTCAGTCTGAAGACATCAGAATTTCATACAACCGAAGAAACATTTGCTATTGAATTAAACTAATATATTTTGTAACAATGCTTAAGATAATTTTATCTGACCAAAAAAAAAATAAAATTATACGACATCAGCATCATCATGGAATCTAAATGTTGCACCTTTTTTCTCTTCTTTTACCAATTCATTATCTTCAATTGATCAGTTCATAGCAATTTTCAACAGAATTAGCTGGCTGAAATATTTCATACAAATCATATTATGCGATATTTATAAAAAAAAATTTAACGATTTTAAAAATGTAACCGTAATTGCAATGCAGGACATACTGTGCAATGACTGTGATCGAAAGGGCACCTCACGCTTCCACTGGTTATATCACAAATGTGAATTTTGTGGGTCATACAATACCCGGGTGATCAAGTGCGAGGCATCAAATTCAAATTCAAATTCCCAATGCTCTTAATGTATTTCTTCGGACAAAGGGAGGTAGAAAGAGTTCGTAAATAGTTGTATAGCCAAAGCGTATACAGTTTTCCCTCAACCAGGAACTTGGTTATCGTTTTATAATTATAGTTATACATAATGAAGTGAGTTACTTCCATAGAGGCCTATAATGAGTTGAGTTGTCTTCTCGTGAGTCCGTGATAGATAGCACCATATCAATTTTATAGCAGTGAATTTTCTTGTACAGACCAACTATATCTTCTGTACTTTTTCCTTTTGCAATGTATATTTTTACATTTGCATCCCTTTTTTACTCTCCTCTCTCTTCTTATTCTTCAGTTTGGGAAACGAAGCTTGGTAAGGTGGAGCCATCATTCACCTTATTGGCTTTCCAATGTACGACATTGATATTTCATGTAAGGAGCATCAACTTTTATTTTTTTCAACTTTATTAAGGTCATGTGTTCAAAGTAGATTTAAAGTATATTTAATGTAATTAACAAAATTGATGTATTGTGAGAGATTTTTACTTCATTTATAAATTTAATTTAATCAATAAAAGATTTTTTTATTTATATTTATATTTATATTTAATTTATTATTTAAGATATCTAGAATTAAAAATAGTAATACATATGGCATTTAATTTTACTATCTCTAACAAATTAAATTTTAAAAAATCAGTATTAAATTTTAACTTCAATATAATAAAATAAAACTCTAATTTATAATGAAAATGAATATTTTATCTTTATAGCCAATAAATTATAATTTAAAATATATTTCTATCAATTCATCATTTTTTTCATTTAATTCAATTATTTAAGTTACCAATTCTAATTTACTTATATATATTTTTCTGACAATTAAGTACTTAACCAAGTATTTTATTAGAAATAGTATACCTCATAATTTACTTAAACATATAGTATACTTCATAATTTAATTTTCAATAAAAATATAATATCATTTTAGATATACGTAACTGAACATGTTTTTATATTAATACAATAACACGGTGCATTGCAAGAGAGCAATACTAGTTTAGTACAGAATTAAAGGTCTTGTTAACTAATATATTTAATAATTTTATTTTTGAAAAAAATAATAAAAGTATCAATTTTTATTGATTAAATATTTTATCAATCAATTAAATGTCTTCTTCACTGGTATTCTAAGGACATTGTAAGACCCTAAAATTTAAACTTAAAATTTATATTTTTTATAATTTTTTTAAAAAAACCTCAAGTACAATTTTCATATCTTTATTATTGGATTCTTTAATAAAAAATAAAAAATATATGATTTTTATAGCTCAAAATTTCATGATAAGATAAAGAATTTTACTAAATCTATTTTTTTTTAACCATCCAATTTTTTTTCTTAAATCAAGAAGTTATTTTACCTGGCTTTTGTACAAAAATCCGCCGATATTTTTTAAATAATTTTTAAAACTGACTCAAACTATCCATGAACAAATTTTCTGAAAACAATTTTTCAATATTGTTAGCAAATTTTGAACAAATTTCACCATAATATTAGCAAATTGTTTATAGAAAATTTACACATTTTGAAGGAACTTTGTAAATAGTATTTTTGAATTTGATTAAATTTTGAATTAAATTCGCAAATACTATTAATAAATTTAGTTCAAAATTTGAATTCAATCAGATAATATTATTTTTAAATTTTATTTATAATTTTGAAAATTTCAATGAAAAAAGTTAATTTTAGAATTTTGATTTATCCATTTATCTACAGTAAAAATAGTATAATTTTATGGATAGCTTGAAAAAACTGCTAATTTTAAAAATTATTTAAAAAATTAACATATTTCCGTACGCAAATCCCAAAAATATAGTCATATAGATATTAGGAGTAAGTTAAGGCGTTATCTACTTATCTAACGGCTGATGTCATTGAAATTGAAATCCTCAATCAATGAACCTTTTTGTCTTCAAGTTTAATTCGAGAGATTTCATTGACTTGACTCTCCCAAGTTTATCGAATTTTCATTACTATTTACTACATTACCATTAATTTCACATTTTAGGATATTGTTTGTTTACGTCAAGCATTTCTATTTACCAAGTATTATTATTTAAAAAAATTTACTTTTCATAACAAATGATATAAAGTCGTCATTTTTTTCAATAATGACCTAGTACTTTATTGATAATGGTTTTTTTAACCACTAATAGAATATTTAATAATTTAAAAGTTATAAATAATTAATAAAAATAATAATTTTTAATATTTAAAAATTTTATCAATCAATTAGTAAAAACTTTAATTAGTGACATATGACATTGATTAGTAAAAATCTTATGATAATTACTTTTTTTGTCATTATTAAAAAGTAAGAGTAATCACTGGATTAAATTAGTTTAATTTGATATCGTTATTTAATCAAATCAGTCAAATTAAATTATAAAAAAATCATTCAATTTATTTAATCTTTTTTGTTTCATATCATCTAATCCATATAGGTTATAATAAATTTTAATTAGATCAGATGATTGATTTCTTAAAAAAATTTAAAACTTTAAATTTTGAACATTAAATAATTTATCAATTCTAAGTCCTAAACTTGAAAATATGCATTCTTTACAAAATAAATTAACATTAAAATTAATCCAAGACATTTAAAATAAGTTCAATTATAAAAAAATTATAATTTATGCTTAATATATTAATATTTATAATTAATGTATAATATATAAAAAAAATTAAATATTATTTTTTAATCAGTTTGATCAATTTGATTTAGATCTCATTTAAAACTGTTTAATAATTAAGCTAATCAAATTAAATTTGTTAAAATTTCATTCAATAAATTCAATTAGTCAATCCATTTTGCTTAATTTTAATTAGATAGAATTAAATTTGCTCACCCTTAATTATTATTGACAGTGTGTATTAATGGATTACATAGCAAGTAGTAAGTCTTTCCTCTATCCCAACTCCTTCCTCTCAGCAAAATGGAGTATTGCAAAACACTTCTAAACCTTCGTAAGAACTTTGTTGCGTTAAATTTTAATGTTTAGTAAAAAAAGTTAAAATTTCGTAAAAATGTGTTTCCATTAAAATTTAAAAAAAAGTTAAAATCTTAAAAATATAAGATTTTCATAATTTTTTTTTGAAGGTATAGAATATCGTAACAATATAATATTATTCTTTTTTTTTTCAGTACTTCAAATAATTTTGAATATTTTTTATAATGTATTAAATATAAAAATCTTTTACTTCTTAACATTCTAAATTTAATACATCAAGATAAATAAAGAACCGTGGAGCAAAGGAGTCCATAACATATAGATATAATGTTTACTTGGTCCACGAAAGCTTGAAAAGGACCCTATACTTTTCATTTTATTTTTGTCTGTTTTATTTGGCTTTATTAACACAGAATTTAAATTAATCATTAAAATTGTGCCAAAAAAAATCATGAAAACTAACTGCCCATATTTTTGGGGAAGAGAGATCAAATAAAACCATAATAAATAGTGATAAATTCTTTTAATTAATATATTATACTATAATAAGGTCGTAAATTGTAATTAACATATATTTAATGTAATAAAAATTATATACATATTGTTGTAAGAGGCTTTTATATTATGTGGACATTTAATAAATTATAAAAATTAAAATATTTTTATCTAATTTTTAATTGTTTACACCCGTTAGTATTTTGCAATAAAATGTTTTAATATAAAAATATAAATTAAATAATAATATTTTATTATTTAATTTTATTAAATGTCTAGCATTGCTTATCGTGTATTGCATAATTTTTAAATTACACTTTTTATAAAGTATGAAGTTTGAAATTTAAATAATTTATTTTAAGATCTTTATAATATTAAAAAAAAGTATTTAGTTCCTTTATCAAATTTTTGTTAAAATTATGTTAAATTTTGTTAACATATATTATGTTAATACTTTAAATATACATAATTTATGTGAAAACAAATAATAACATAAAAATTACTTATATATATATATGACATAAGATTTAATTTATGTTAATTAAATAAATTTATAATATCAAGATAATATATAATTAACATATTAAAAAAATTTAACATAATGTTGGCAAAAACTTGAGGTTAAAAACTAAATTAATTTTTTTTTAGAATTATATAATCTCAATTATAAATCTTTAAATTATAGAGAACTAATTAAAAATTAAGTGAAACTAATGAATCATAAAAATAATTTAACCTCACAATTACTAATTTCAATCTTTCAATCTAAAGAGATTATTAAAATAAATATTTTTATTAAGTATAAATATAAATCAGACTTATATATAATTATTTATATTTTTATTATTAAATTTTTTAAATAAAATAGAATACGTGTAACTTTTTTTTAAAAACATAATTATAAAATAAATAAATTATATAAACTATACATATATTAATCTTTGATTAAAGAATATTATGACAAATATATAAAAATTATACTAAATTTTTTTCTACTAATATATTATATTAAAGTAATGTGTTTAACGTGCACTTGAAGTTAATTAATAAATTTGATGTGTTATTGTGAGAGAGGATTCCACTTCATCTGTGCATTTAACGTAACAAGTAAAAAAAATTATTTATATTTAATTTTATTTAATTATTTAAAATATCTATTTCAATATATAGATTTAATATATTTATAATTAAAATATGAATATGAATTTAATAAATCTATATTATTCTTCTACAATTAATATATGATAATACATAATTTATATCTGAAATTCAAATATAATTTTATGTCGAAAAATTGATAATGGTTAATTACATTCTAAAATCATATATACGAAATGTATCTAAACTTGATAATAATAATAATAATAATAATAATAATAATAATAATAATAATAATAATAATGCATTATTATTTATCCTCTCTAACAAATCAAATCTAAATAATCAATTTTAAATTTTAAATTTAATATAATAAAATTAACTTTAAAAATATAAAAAAATAAATGTTTGTTATCTTATTAACCTCAAAAAATTTATCACCCTATTAATTAATAAGATTTCTTCTCCATAAACATCAAAATTGTTAATAACTACATAACAAGAGTCTCGTGACATTCAATCTAGTTCTTGAGCTTTTCCTCGTTTTCATGAGTTCAGTTGTTGATTTTAACATCAAAAATGCATACGAAGAGACTCTTCCTCGTGCACATTCCTTGTACCTCTTCTTTTCGTGCAGATCCTAACAACTCTTTTGCCTCTTTCTTGAACCATCAATATATATTTGTTACAATTAGGTTCTTACCAAATTATTTTATATTTCATAATTATTTTATCAAAGACTACAATTTATTTTAATATAATATTAGAAATAATTGAATCATCTCATATTTTGTGCAAAAATGTTAATTTCTAAATCATGTTATCTTTAATTATGATAATAAAGTGGGATATAAATTCACTTCTTAAAATCAAGTTTTATGTAAAAGAGTTTTATCAAATAGAAACAATTATTTTACATCATGTGATTAAATGGGATAAATTTTTTTAGTTACCAATTTTATCCTTATTTTTAGTGATAATAACTACAAAATAAAACTTATTTATAGAAAACTATTGTGGTGCCATTCACAAATAGCAAAACTATTATAATTTTTAAAGATATAATTATTCGAATTTCAAATATTATATTTAAATTATACTAATGAGCTTGGCATAAAGTAACATATATTTCATAATTTTTAAAATCTAATTTTAAATATAATAAACATATAAGTAAAAAGTAAATATCACTTTCATCCTCTCATATATTTTTATACTATTTATTATATATTTCGAGAAACTAAAGAAATTAAATACCTCGTAGCATAAAATATACTAGTAGGGCTTTTTGTTTTTCTTGGGCCAGAATATACTAGTAGGTTTGGTATGCAATGAATTGTTGTTATTTTTTTAATTTATTTATAAATATAAAGTAAAAAGTTAAACAACTACGTTCAAAAAACATATTTGAAGAATGAGAGAATGGAGAGCTAAATTATGTTAGACATGTGAGAAGTTAAATATTTTTTTTATCATTTTAAAATATAAAATTATATTTATATTTTATATTTAAAAATTAAAAAATTATATACACTTTAATGCATAATATTTCATTAATGCTAAATTATATGATTAAAAAAAATTAAATATACGAAATGCATAAAGTTATATAAGATAGTAAAGATATAAATATGTAAAAAAAAAAAAATACTTTTTAGGTTAATTTATTATATCAAACACAAATATGTTAAATTTATATAATCTTATATCATAATATATCATATTATAATATAAAAAAATTATATTATTTGTTAAAATAATAAAAAATAAATAATACATCATAGTCTCTTTTATTAAAATAAATAATAAAAAATTAATGCTTTTACAATATACATCATTTGTTACGAGAGTCAAATCATTTTTTTTTCTTGAAAAATATGCATCATGTGTAATTAATGCAATCAAATTTTAAGAAGGATAAGGATAGTTAATTTTTTTTATAAATTAAAATTTTAAAATATTTTGAAACATGATCACCTATTTGTTTTTTGCTTTTAATCCGGCGGAGAGGTAAATAAGAAAAAGGACTCCCTAGAAATAGTAATTGCTTCATTCAACAGACAGCTACAAACAGCCAAATTCACTACAACAGAACGTTAACTCCCTCTCTTCTTCTCTCTTTCGTTGCTTCATTGTTGCAAGAGACAATCCCTCTTCTTCAATCTCAATCCTTCTCCAACTCCAATATCTTTCTCAATTCCCACCATAAATTCATATATAAGAAGTTCATCACTGGGACACACAGAAGAAGAAGAAGAAGACTGAAATATCAAAAACTCTACCCACCTAAACTCATTTTAGCTTCAGAAACACCATTGCATAACAGTGTAGGATTACAGAGGCAGAGTGTTGTGGTGGGGAAGCTCATGGCGATGGAGCCTGAAAGATCAAAGCCACTCCACAACTTCTCCTTGCCTTGCTTGAAATGGGGCAACCAAAGATTCCTCAGGTGCGTCAAGGTCGCTTCTGACGCCACCGAACCAGAACCACCATCACTTGATCGCCGATCTTCGCGTCTCCGATTGAAATTCGATCAATCTCAGCACAAAAAACTCAGCCCTCGAGCTTCCAATTCTCCTACGCAAACCTCATTCCACGATTCGAAACGCAAATCAAATACCCACAAAGATAGTGACAACAACATCGATGCAGTTCGCGACAAGCTCACGACCGATCTCAGGGTGGCGGCGAAGAAGCTCAAAGTTTCGATTGTTGAAGAAGGAGGCGGCAATGCGGGGCCTTGGAACTTGAGGACGAGAAGAGCTGCGTGTAAGGCACCGCATGAAGAAGAGGGGAAGCATGATTTGGGTTCTTCCCCGATGAAGGAAGGTGAAGCTGTGGCGAGCAAGGAGAATTCAGGAATGGTGGAGAAGAAGAATGAGAGAGCCAAGTTTTCAGTTACCCTATCGAAGAAGGAGGTGGAACAAGATTTCTTGGCCATGCTTGGGACAAGGCCTCCCAGAAGAACTAAGAAGAGGCCACGAGTTGTGCAGAGGAAATTAGATGTAAGACTATAGAATATTGTTTTTCCTTTTACGTTCTCTAAAGCTGCAAATTTGAAAATCTTTGCTCAATTAAGTACTGAAGAGATTCTGGAATTTTGGCAACATGGACATTTTAATCAATTTATGGGCAGTTGGTCATGTCTCAAACTTGAATTCTCCTTTTAGAATACGTAGTTTCTGGCTTTAACTTCATCTTTCTGGTTCAATTTTTGCAGACACTATTTCCAGGATTGTGGCTGACAGAGATCACTGCAGAATCATACAAAGTCCCTGATGTTCCTGAATGAGGTAAAGTTGAGTGTTTGATTTTCTCTAATCTTTGTATTGCATTGGTGAATTTCCCCCATTGGATCACCAACTATAAGTTTATAACGTCTGACTAATATTTCTACAGGGACTTAAATGACATCAAAGCTGATTTCTGGAAGCTTTTTGACTTCTTGCACACTGATTTGTGACATAAATAATGGTAATTACCAAATGATCCATGTAAATGAGAAATTTAATTCAATAAACAGGAAATTATGGCATTTTGTTATCTGACTGTAGTTGCTTTCAGTAGCAGATGCTATAGAATATAGATTAATTATAGAAGTTTTTAAGTTATTTGTTTATTTACTTTTTGTCTTTGAAACACATCAAATGAACAATCCTTCTTTGATGTATCTAGTGACCCATTCCAGTGTTCCACAAGATTAGGAAGCATCAAGTTATTGTTCATCTCTTACAGAACAAATTTGTTATACTTTTCCAAAAATAATATGTTAGTGATTAATTTAAGAGTGTAGTCTTTGATCCTTTCTGTATGCTTTATATGAATCTGTCTCATGTCTTAAACATTGTTTCTTAGAACTCAATCTCACATATCAGAATTCATTTGATCACAGATGAATATGATACTAGGAAGTTTCCTAGATATATATGGCGCTAGTTTTACTCTCACCAGTTATAGAGAGATAATAATTGGCACATATACATTAGTTTAACTTAAACAGATAGGTTGGAAACCTAAATGCTAAAAATATGAATACTTCTAATGAACGGTGTATCATTCTGTTGTTAGAAGTATTTTGACAGGTAATCCACTAATCCTTTTACCTTCCTATCTTCAAAAAATAGAGAAATAATAGATTGATTTAGTTCACGTTGTCATTGGATAAAGAGAGAGTATTACGTTGGGTAGTTAATCACCAATGTCCAATCTGTATGAGTATGAGTTCTCATCATTACAACATACACAAGGTGATAGAAATATAATGTAAGAGTACATGAAAAAAGTCTCTCTGCTTGTAAGTATAAGATTGTTTATATTTAATCTTTCTCAAATTCTAACTAGTACAAGTCTTGTGCACTAGACTGTGGAGTACATAAAAATTATCCAATTGTTCTATTTAATAGTTAATAACTTATTTTGCTAGAACAATGTAGTAGATAACTTAATAGAATTTGGTCCATAATATATTACTGAAGGAGACAAGGCTTTCTTTTCTACTACAAGAGAGGCAAGAGCAGTTGCCCCAATAACGAAAAGGTAAAATTTACAGAAGCTGTTTTAGGTGAAAATTGTTGGAAGTTCATATAGAAAATTGCTATTTGTTGCTGTGAATATTTTTGCCATTAAAACACTAGCAGCTATTTTCAATAGAAAGAACATAAGGAGCAGCATATTCTAAGTCTTTGGTGATTTCCAAAGGGTTCTTTAGAGTATTCAAAACTGACAAACTAAACCAAATTAAGCTAAATTGAAATAAATAAAATCCAATCAAAATTGATTAAACCGTACATATATTATATTATATTATATAAAATATAATTGTTATTTTGTTAATGAATAAATGCTTTCTTTTCTTTAGACTTGTATTAAAAAATATATTGTTATAATGGGTCTAGTGTTATTATATATGGAATTAAATTGTCAAAATTAATCTAAAATAAATAAATTTGACTACCATAAAATAAACCAAAAAAAAAAAACAGCCTAGAAAATCCAAACCAAACCTTTCAAAATCAAATACATGTAGAGTGGTTTAGTGTGATTTTATATTATAAAATCAAATTGATCGGTCATCTTTTAAGTCAAACTGATATCAATAATTTGATTTAAAAATTTGCAAAAACCATTCAAACCAAACCCTCAAACACCGTAGTGTTCTTTGCGTCAACAAATACTGGAAGCAACAAATTTTCTCATTTGCATGGGATTATATGATGGTCATCCTAAAATAAAATTGCGAAGAATTTGATTTTTAGAGAAGTTGAGCTATAACTTTTATTTTTTAAAAATTTTTATAAAATATTTCTTTTATTACTATACACAAAATTTAAGATAATTTAACTTGCACTTCTTACTCATATGTGTTGCTGTGGAAATTTTCAAATTCTATTGTGGTGTGCATATCTGGTAGTATATTTGGACTCTAAAAAAATCTTATCTGGGCCCAAATTTGATTCAGGCAGGCCTCGGTTCTAATGAAAAAGGCCCATTTTGATTATATAAATAATTTTTTCTTAATAAGTAAAATTAATACAAATTTGTATATATAATTTTTTTTTGAAAATATTACTTCCAAATTTTTTAAAAAAATTATTTTGGGCTTTTGGATTGGGCAAACTAGAGCCAAATTTGATGTTGGTTCAATGAAACACTAAATTGCACTCTTCTCATAACTAAATCGAATTGGCTCGTGCAATCAAAAAATTAATAAATTAGTTAAAAATAAATAAAATTATTAAAAATTGGCGGTTGGATAGGTTGACTAGCTTAGAATTTTTTTAAGAGTAAATCATATTTCTCTCTTAAAAAATTCTAAAATTATATATATTTTTTATTTTAAAAAATTACATTCTCATTTTTTGATAAGTAAAAAAATTTATAATTTTACTCATTTTGACCAAATTATCTTATTTATTATTTATATAATTAAATATTTATTCGACTAGTAAACTTTTCTAACTTAAAATAAAATGAGTTTATTATTTTTAATTCAAATTATCTATTGTGATTTAGTATATTGACAACTTAATTGTGATAGTTATTATTCTAATTTTAATATTATTTATGGTTAAATACTTAAGTACATTGAACTCATTTTATTATATAATAAATTTATGTAATATTTATTATTATAATTGATTGTCATTGTAATATTTTTAATATTATTTAGTCTATTATGTTAAAATTTAATTATATATTATAATATATAAAATTAAAAAATATATATTTAATTACCAGTCATTTGTCAACCGTAAATCATGAACTAGTGTCTCCACTAATTGGATAATTAATTTAATTTTTAAAACATTATCTAACTATAATTAAGTCCCATATGGCTATAATAATTTTTGGCATAACAGTCTTTCAGGTGCGTTGACTTTGACTCACTCAGATTTGTGATAATCAATGAATGAATTCAATTGCGTATCCAAGAAATTAAATAAATAAATCAATTTGACTCCAAAAGTGCCATTTACTTGACTTAGTTAATTGCCATAATTAGCTCCTACTCCTACGAACATGTCCATTTAACCCACTTTTTAAGGTTATAACTCCTTAAACTATGGTAAAGGGTAAAGCAAAAACAAATACTACTTTAATTAGAACGTCAAAGAGATTAATCGAAGGCTACGTACGTGGGTAAATAAATCTCCATGTTTAGCCTTTAAACAAGGAGTGATTATATTGTAGACTTTGCTTTATCTTAAAAATTAAATTTATATACAGTTCATTATATTTTTGTTATTAATTTTTTAATTAAAATTAAATGTGATATTTTAAAAAATATCAATCATTAAAAAATAAATTATATAAATTATACATATATCAATTTTTAATTAAAAAATTATAATAAAAATATACATCTATATCTAAATTTGTTTCTTATCTTAAATATTAACTATGATATAATAATTGTTATACATAGAATAACTTTTTCGTTGTATTAAATTTATTTCTATAATTAAATTTATTAATTTTATAGAAGTCAAATCAATATTATCAATATAGTTGATAAGTATGATAAATAAAATGTTATTCTATATTTAATAATTTTTTAATCATACTTATGATTTATGGTAGACCACATTCATCGCACGACCACTCTTTTGGACAAGACATTAAATTAAAAAAATAGAAAATATAACTGAAAATACATTTGGCATAGTTTAAAAGAAAATGCTTTCTAAAGATATATTTTAAAATAGGTTAAAAATAGGAAACATTCAAAACATATTTTTAGCAATTTTACATATTGACAAGTGACATTTTTGTTGTTTTTTTAATAATAGTCAAATTCAAAAAAAAAATGCAATCATTTAAATAAATTTGATTTAAAAACAAAGATGAAAAAATTTTAATTTTCCAATAATCCCATTTTTAAAATATTGAAAACTTGCAAAATGAAAAAACTTTTTCTTTTTTTAATGTAGCTTCTGCTTCCCCATCATCAACTATGCAGGAACCCTAGATTTAATCCAACAATAACTCAAAATCATCACATTGGATAGAGTGATGTACGTCTTCACCTCAATTTCTTTAGGGCATCAAAACTGATTTGAAGAATTGATTCTAAATTCCAAATAAGAAAAGATCCAACTGCAACCCTATACCAAATCCCAAGTACATTTAATCCATGATTAGGTTCGTTGGCAGTTTAGGGCTAATTCAAATCTTAAATTTTAGAAAGACAGCACAACCCCCATAAATCTGCCACCTCAAGTTCATCATAATCTAGCAATTAGAGACAAAATGTTAGTTGAATAAAAAGGATATATATATTTATCTATAAATATATCTCATAAATAATCAAAACAAGCACAAAAAAAGTCACAAGCTTTCATTTTAATCAGAGGAATCACAGAAAACAAAACAAAAGCAAGATGGGACAAAACATCAAGATAGAATCCCATAGCCTTGTCTCCCAAGCTTGTGACACTCTTATCTTCATCATCATCTATAGTCTCTCCTTTCAATCACTGTCCTGCTATGACATAAATTAACTTCCAATATTCAGTATCTTAATGATAATGATAATGATAATGATTCTGATAACCCCTGATGAAATCCATGGACGGAAGTGATGATAACTAATAATCAAACCCATACAAGATTTGAATCAGTTCTTGCTCTTTTTAGCCTTTCCAACACGTAGAATTGAACCAAAGCTAAAGAAATTGGAAGATCCCTTTGGAATGTAAGGAGTTGGTACGTTTAGAACAGGACTAACTCGAAGACCATTGCCATAATAAGATCCTCCATAGCCCTTACCTGAACCAGATTTCTGCACAGGATATAATGAAGAAGATGAAGATCCTCCATAACTCTTACCTGAGTCCTTAGAGCTCGTTCTCTTTGGATTTTTCACTGATCCAGTTGAGTTGCTTCGTGGTAGAAGAGATGACGAAAAATTCAAGCTTTTCTTTGTGTCACAATTGAGACTTTTGCTTCTACCAAATCCCCAGAAATTAGACCTGGAATGAGGTTCTTTGATGTTGTCTTTCAAGGTTTTCTCAACACTAGAGGGACAAGGACGAGGAGGTAATCTTGTATAAGTACCATGAAGGGTGTGCTTTTTAGTGATGGGTCTGTTTTGAATTTGCATTGGAAGAATCACACCATTAGAGAAAAGCTCATCTGCAGAGGATGATTCAAACTCATGGCTGCTGTTGCTGATGCTGAACTCAAACTCAGAATTTGAGTCCATCAGCGACATGTCTTGGCGAGGAACATGGTGCTTCATAGGTTGTAGCTCAGAGGGATCATGGGAGAAAGAGAGACGAGGAGGACTTGTTTCAGAGCACATAACCACACCAACTTTATTAGAGATTTTTCAAAAGATTGCTTTAAGGGTTGAAAATATGGTTGCTTTTTATTTTGAAGTCAAAAAGACAGAGGAAAAAGAATAAGTTTTGTTGGGTTTTTGAGGCAGGACAAAAAGGAAGAAGAGCAGCTGTTTTCTTCTATACTATGAGAATCTTGGACGAAGAAGAAGAAGAAGAAGAGAACAACAAAAGGAGATTGAATTGAATGTTTTTCTCTGAAAAAAAAAAAAGAAGAAGCAGAAGGAATTTTTGTCTATTATTGTAAGAGAGTAGAAACAAAAGAAGTGACACAGAAAATGTTGTGTGATTGCAAAGTCAGTAAAAGTAGTGGTTGATTAGAGGAATATGCGAGTGCATCCACAATCCAAATTTCTGCTGAATTGATGGAATAATAATATTTTTCATATTTGGAGTCTTTGTCTTGGGAGCAGACAGCCAAGCAAAGAAAGACTTATTCTACAAGATATTAGACTTTGAGGGCTCTCATCCTAACAACTGATGAAGCCATTTGTTCTTTTCCAATTTCCACTATCATAATAAAAATCATTTTAAAAAAGACTAAGGTACACAAACACTGTCTCATCTCTTTTTAAGCAATCAAAGTTTACTGTACAACAAATAATAATCAATTTGGTGGTGAAGTACTGTCAAATAATGATCTTTTATCTTTTTTTGTTTAAGGAGACTAAATATTTGGGTGATTTCTTATGGATTTCTGACAAAAAAGTAACTTTGATTTGTCCTATGACAGAATAATTATATCTTTTTTTTTGGGGGGGGGGGGAGGGAGGGGGGAATTGAAACCTATTAATACATCATAATTGTAGAAAGAAAAGGGAAATTCTGTGAGAGTTCATGAAGAATAATGAAATTATGGTTCCAAGGAAAAGAAAATTAAGAAAATCCCATTGGTTTAAGAATTTTCAGAGGTTAGATATTCAATCATTGGCTTACTAAATGCTGGAGATAAAATGAAAGAAAATCCTACCTGCCAACCAAATCCAACAAGCACTCTCAAGGATTAGTGGTGCTAAAATGTCATAGTTGAACCATTCTTCAGTCTTGGGAAGAATTTTCTAGTAGTTTATTGTCAAAAAAATAAAAAATAACGATAAAAGAATTTTATTAACCCTATGCTCTTACTTGGTCAAATTATTGGATAACCAAGTAATAATATCAAACCACTTTTTTTTGGCCGAATATATAACATGATACTACTTTGAATGTTCTATTTTGTGGATTCTTCAACACAACGTGTTAAGTAGAGGTTAGTTTGGTTTAATTTTATTATTCAATCAAATTGATTTAATTGAATAGTTAAAAAAGTCATCCAATTCTTTTTGTCTTATTTAATTCAATCCAAATTGAATATAATCAATTTAAATTAGATCAAATGATTGATCTTTTTAAAAGAATTATTAAATTTAAAAATTTTAACATTAAATATTTTCTCAATCATAACTATGAAAACATATATTTTTAACCAAAAAATTAGCATTAATATTAATCCAAGACAATTTTAAAATAAATTTAATTATAAAAAAATCATAATATATTTAATATTTATAATTGTATAATATATAAAAAATTTAAAATAATTTTTTAATTGATTTTATCAATTCAATTTGAATATCATTCAGAGTTATCTTATAACTAAATAGATTAAATTAAATTTATTAAATTTTCACCCAATCCATTCAATTAATCAATTAATTTTAGTTGTATGGGTTTGAATTCATTCCAATAGAATTAGATCTAGCCTTAAGGCCACAGGGATGGTACTCATCCGTTGTTAGCTTTCTACTTACTGCTATACTTAGAGAGATTGGAACTTTCCTTCTATGGGAGATTGATCTGTGGCAAATTGAAGTTAATACATTAGAGACTTTTTCGGTATTTTTCTAGTATTGATACCATTACAAATATTTGTATATTTTCATGTAATTTTTTAAAAATATTACATAATTTATTTTAAATTATAGTTTAGATTTATATTTTAGAAAAAAATTAGTTATTTGTTAAAATATGAATAGTAATATTAGTACTAAATTTTTTTAGTTACAAAGTATAACAAAATATATTTAGAATAAATTACTGTTTGGATCTTTCAAAGATACATAAATTTAATTTAATCTCTGTAAAATCAAAAACCAGAATTTCATCATCTAAAGAATGTTCTTAAAATAATTTAGTTCCTATGTCACTTACATGAAAGTCTTATCGAACATATATGTTGGCAGTTGTTTTAGTTTATTGTAATGTTGTTTGGACATCATGTTACTAAGTAGGAACTAAATTGTTTGGAGAATTTTTTTTTTTTTTTTTTAGAGAATGAAACTGAGGATTTCAATATCTTAAAAACTAAATTGAGATCAAATATATCTTTTTAACAATCAAAAATATAATTTTCTCTTATATTTATAAATTAGGCATTGAGAAATATATAGATTTGTGGGTTGATGGAAAATAGTATAGCATCATAACTTTTGAGGATGGACCCCCACAAATACGTTATGGTTCTTGTTTTTCACCAAGACAGTTTAACCAAGCTTTAACAAGTTGGCATGTGAGCAATCTCCCATGGAAGGATAATGAGCAAAACTATATATATATATCCTTGATGACAAACAAGTCCTTGTTTGTGATGCTCCATATGCCACAACACATAAGACCCCACACCCACTATCTCTATATGAAAAGGCCCATAATCAAAGCATCTTTGTAGCCAGAATTAGCATTACCAGAAAGCTGTGCTTGGTGCAAGAAAAGATGTAACAAAAACCATAATCGGCACTCATAAATGACATGCAATTTGAATGAGACCTAACTTCATTGTGATTCATAAATGGTGTGGTGAGTTTGGTTGAGCCTACTGTAGTGGGTCCTAACACAAGAAATATATATATCACTGCTACAGCAATGGAATACATCACTCTTTTGGAATGATTCAATTATGTAGCTGGTGGTGGTGCCCCCCATTGAGATGCCTTGTTCATCTGTAAACCAGCACTCAACTCAAGAAATAGCTTTTCAATGGGTGAAATCATCTCTATATATAGTTCTATAAAACAGTGTGTTGTGTGTTCTTTCATTCAGAGAGTTACCTCTTATTCAATGCATTAAACAATCATCAGATTCACTACCTAATCCTAGCTTTCGTTAGTGTTTTTGGTTTCAGTAATTTCCTTACTTTCTCATCCAAATTGTGGGCCAAATTCCATTTTATTGAGTTTGCCACTATCTGTAAAATAGCCCTTTCTTTTGTTGCTCCCAAAAACAAAGCAACACATATCAAACCATTGTTATCAGTATTTGATTATCCTTCTTGTTTCAGAAAATGACTTTTTCAAATATGACCCTTGGATTGCTAAACAGTCCAACTTTACAAAATCACTTATTTATAATATCTGGCTATTTGTTGCTAGATTTTACCATTTGTTCGTAATTTACAAATTTTTTTCACACAACTCAGGGTATCTAGGTATCATGGAAATGGATACCCGTAAAATTTATATACTGAGTATTAAAAAAACATATAATTTGAGTATGATAATTTTTATGGGTCCAAATTTAAATTTGTGTTCAAAAACTAAAAAAATAAAAATTCTAATATTCTACTACCCGTGTCATCCGGTTGGCATCACAACGGTGTACAGGCTGTTGGCTTTCTCCATCAGCTTTTGTTCAAGGCATTTATATTATAGCTTTTGGGTCGCGTTGCAAAGAAAAAAAAAAAGTAAACTATTTTATAGAAATCTTTTTGGAAAAGCACTACTTTAACTTTATAGATTAAAGTAATTTTACCCCGGAAGTAGAATTTCTGTGAAACAAAAGCTGGAAAATAAAAAAAGCATTAATTTTTTCCTCTACCCAGATTCCCAGTTTTTGTTTTTATTTGAAGGATGGGATTCGTCAATTTAACAGCCGAGAAATGAATAGAAACAGCATTTGATATAATAATCAAGAAGAAATAACTAAAGATCAAACAGTAAGGAGAAGTACAAGGGTTGAGGCTGCTATCAGATTGATCCAATAGCATATTATGTGATATAATGTATAAAAAGAAGAAAAATCTCTTTACAAGCTTGAATGCCAACACAGCATGATGGCGGATTTGATGGTAATGTATCAAAATCGTTGAAATTATGGTGTATATGAGCAATTGAATGATTAGATTGTTGTTATCAGAGTATTACAGAATCTAATCATCGAAGATCAATGACATCAAATTTTAAATCTGGGTTCATATAAACATCTGTACAGCTCTTGTAAAGGGGACCACCATCTGGAGGTTGACTGTGGGGATGAAACCCACGTTGCTGGCATTGTCTTATGACCGTCATGCCACCAGGAGTTGTCAAACGAAAGATGCCATGTTTTCTGTACATGAAAATCCATAGTTAGTTGTAATAACACATTTGACTTTTCAACACTCCAAACTCATTACCACTATTAAATTAATAAAATAGTTTTATTATTTGCTAACTTATTTCTGAGTCGTGATCTTACCTCGAACTATCTCTAGGTGCCATGACTATTGCAACAGATTCTGGCAGCATGATCTAAAGAATCAAGCATGCGCGTACGATAGATTAAAAATATGAAAACAATATTGGAACAATGATATCACTTAATTAGTAGGAAAGGAAAGCGCATCTAAAGAATTTATAACACAAGGCACATATCAAACAGCATAAATTAACCTTCAAGCCTTGGCATAGAAAAATGATAAAGATCTTAGTTAAGATTTTACGAACTTTTTAACACACCTGATATGAGTAATGGGTGTGCAGATCAATGGATGACATGAAGCAAGATTGCGTAGGATGTGTCTGGAAATTCAAAAATATACACATCATCTACGTCAGTATTTACAACATCAACGGAAAGGAAATTTAGAAAACCACCAGAATTTACAATGTGTCACTGCCAAATGAAACAAGCGTCAAATAGTAAGAAAATTCATTCAATATTAAATCATTCCTATTTTTTCCAACAAGACTTCAATAAAATCTATTAATAAGTCCTGGTATAACATAAATCATTTGAAATTATCCTGCGACTACCAAACAAGATGATCCAATTAGTATAAACAGTAATAGACCTCTAAACTATATATAACTGTCACTTGAGCTGGCCCTCAACATCTACACCCGTTAGAGGATATGACAGACATAGCTAATTGGGCAACTACTAATTTTTTTTCTTTTCGTTTCTTTTTTTTTTTTTTTCCAGTCCTCCTCACAGACTACAGTAAAATTTATAGGCCTGCAATAGCTATTTGTTATATTTTAGTATATTACGCTTTCTTTTCAATTTTCAATTTTATACTTTTTCTAATTGATGAGAGAAGGACAGGCACTTTTAAAGTTGGAGTTTTCTCAGCCAGCTTGGGAACATGGGCTGTAGGAATTTATAAAAATTGCTATAGACGCATTCATGGTTTAAACTTACTCTACACTCTACAGGAAATTTTTTTTTTTATTATTGGTAAAATTAAAGCTAGAAGTATAGCTAAGGGAGGGCTTTGCTTAGTATAAAAGTGTGCAAGATTTATATGGCCTCCAAAGATTCTCCAGGTTCCTGATGTGCAAGCTCTGTCTCCTGTTAAATTCTGTGTTTTCCAATTATTTCTAGTCCTAGTGCAAAGTGGCAACATAATCAGGACATTCTGTGGCTAAGTTAATTTAAAGAGACAAATGCCTGTAACCATAAGTAATCATTCACCTATTCACAATGCAATCTCACCATGAAACAATCTGAAATATTTAAGGTCATTTTTTATAACTTTAAAAATAATAAAAGATTTACAAGTTCACAACAATTTTAGTTAAAAACACGACATAAATTCATACATAATTACCACTATTTTTCTAGGAAAATTTCTTCCCAACTACAAAAACAAAAACCTTAAGTATGTGACTAAATCTTCTCAAAATCTACCAACCCACATATCCTTTCTCCTGTAAATAAAAAGCATGCCCTTCACTGACGTCGTAATTTCTCAAGGAAAGAAAAAAAAAACTTTTTATTACAGAAAAAGGATTAAATTCTAAAGTCACATAAATTGTAATCAATGAAAGATAAGATATTTAATAAAGCAAAGCCAAAGGATTATCAAACCTGTCACTGCACTGTTTTAATGGTGTAACTCCTAGAAGCAATAACATGACAGTCTATAGAATAAACTACCAACACAAAAACACAAGAATGAGAGGGCCATGCTTCTCCACTAATTATTTTGTTGCAACAGAGACTGTGGGCAAGCAACTATAAAACTACAAAGACAAATGATGGCCTAAGTGCAAAGGTGAATTGGGCATCTATTATTATAATTCTAAGGATATTGCAGAAATGGGCGAGAGGCATATTAATCTAATAGTAACATAGTTATCAGTGCCTCTTTAAAATTAAACTCTACAAAATTCAAAAGAATATGAAGTGATAATTTAGATCAATACAGGTTGATGTATGACCCAATGATATGGCAACAAAGATGATTTACCACGCCAAATTAGATTCAAAAGGTAAAAAGACACCAGCAATAACTCACATGAATCCACCCAAGGGGGAAAAGAGATAGTTTATCCTGCACTTCAAAAATTTCCTCTTCATTTGTGGTCTGACACTGCACAGAAAGTACAACAAACATATGATTTATATATGGAAGTAATTATAATTATCCAAGAGATTTATAATGAAGAGTTCGTACAGAATCTGATGTCGACTCCTGCTTTGGGATTATAAGGGCTGTAATATAAAATTTTCTGTTCTTCTGCATACAGGAATATTTGCAAAATAGGAATCAAAATCTTACAGCTGAATTAAAGTACAGAAGCTATGATGGACAGATCCAGGACAAAGGCTTGCAGAACCAATCGCATTATTGGTGATACTTTTACAGCCTACTATATATTGCCATGCATCTAAGAAATTCACAAACATTTAGTCAGGAGAAAGCCCACAAAAAATTGTTGCTATGACAATACCATGGAACTGGATCTGGACTGTTAAGGGCATTTCAATCCACACTTTTTCCTTTTTTTTTTGGTTTTTTTTGGGGGGGGGGGGGGGTGTTGGTGTTTGCAAAGGAGGTCCAGCAATAAATTTGTCTCTGAGAGTTCCCACATAATAATTTCATAGGGGTTCCACCCCCTCGTGGATCTGTATATGTATGATAAGCCAAAAGATTATTTCAGCACTTACAAGCAAACCCGCCAGGACACCACAAGTTTCTAAATTTTTGTCAGTATTTGACTTGGCAAGCTTCATAAAATTCTCCATCAAAGCAGTTGACTGCAAAATAGAAACAAGAGTTAGAAAATGAAAGAATAATTTATAATGTTGTCAACAGTTAACATTTAATAGATTTTTTCTAAAAAAATAAGATATTAATAAACTAGATACTCATAAAAACCTTAGTTATGCCTCCCAAGACATGTTAACCTAAAAGAATAGGTCAAAAAAATGGCAAGGAAAGATTATTGACTATTGAGTCTCACAATGTGAAGCTGCAGAGGAGTTTCAGCACGAGCAAACTCATCTGATGAGGGAGTCTCTATCTTATATTCTGCCTCTGCAACATGTGGTGACACTGCAGGGATTAAATCTTGTACTTCAGCAAGCACAGGTGGGGGAGAAGGCTGTCTGATTACATCTGGTTGAACAGGGACTTCTGTTGTTTCAAAAGAGATAAGAGAAACAGGATCCTCAGCATGCTGGGCTTCGCAATCCTCACTCACAGGAATAATTGGTTCTATATCCAATCTACCGTTGTCTGAGATGCTATTATCCTTTTTGTCCAGTGATCCATCTTCCAAGGACTGTTGCAGGCTGTTTGTTCAGAAAGAGTAGCCAACATAACAGTTTTAATTATTATATCAAAATACACAAAGGAAACAGCTCACAGATACAGCATGAACCACAAATTTTCAAAAGTTTAAAGGGTAGCCCAGTCCACGAGACTCAACCTTACCATTTCTCCAAACCTCACCCTTACAAATTTTCAGAAGTTTAAAATTTAAAATACAAAAATCATTTCTATATATCACATTTTTTTGGGGAAATAATCATCTTCATACAAAAGTTCCACTAATCAGATTGAGGTGTACAGTATAATGTCACTTTTCGTAAGATCACTGAAAGGCCAATAACAAAAAATTTAACCCAAAAGAAAAGGCTTTATAGAAACTAAGAAAATACATTACAACCTTGGTATTTCAACTGGAGACAGGTCTATGTTGGTCGGATACCTGATCTACATTCAGAGAAATCAGTCAGAATGATCTTTGAGTAGAGGGAAAATTAAAAAAAAAAAAAAAAAACTATCATACCCCTTTATCACTTGTAGGTGGTCGCCACTGCCCTTTAAGCCCATTGGGTCCTAGAATGGAATGTCTAGACAGAGTTTCCTCCTTCGGACGTGGCAGAGTTAGAGATCTACAACAATCAAGCAAAAATACAAGGGCAAATCAAGGACATGAAGAAATATACAGTAATAATTAACAAATAACTATCCATTGGTCACTTGCTATAGTTCACTATTTTCTAGGTTAACACATTAATGACATCAAACTTTCCAAAGCCACATATATTATAGATGGAAAGATGGAAAAACAAGAATATAATTTTAATGCTACAAAAAACACTTGAAATGGCACCATGTATTCAATATTGAAACCACAAAGTCTATAGAAGTTTCCATGATAACTCCATAACATAGTGCCTGACTGCACTAAAATAAAATACAATATTGTTTGGAAGATACAACCTAACTTGACCTGATTTGGAAATTGACACTACAAAAAAAATTGAATCTATGTAATGTACTCCTGATTATAATTATGCTACTAATGGTAATCAAGATTGTGATCTTGATCGTAAGAAGAATCGAGATCGAGATCTCATGGTTCAGTTCCGATTCAGATTGCTTTTAGGATCCAAAATGCACTGGAATGAGACAGCATCAATCTAAGAAGGAGCTAATTTTTTAAAAAGAAAAGGGAGGGGGGTCGGGGTGGGTCAACACAGCGTTTAAGGGTAGGGCTTCCTATCCTAAACATGCACAGCATCAATCTGGGTTCTGTTCGACCATTTTGCTGCCTGCTTCTGCGTCTCTTTTATACTCCTGTCTTCTGCATCTTGGTGTGTCTTCTATGTTCTGTGTCTCTCTTCTGTGTTGGGTGCTGCAACTGCTTTCTTCTGCGTCTCTGTTTTGTTCTCCGGTCTGTGCTGCGGTGAGGTGATTTCTTGTGTGCTGGCTGCTGCATCTCGGTTCTATTCTTTTGGTCCATGTATGTATGATATGACAGAACTGCTTAAGCCTCCATGTAATGGGTGTTGGCATATAGGTTGGATATTAGATATAATGTAAAGTTTTATAATAAATAATATAAATGTAACTGGATAATTATATAAATTATCCAATTACATATATAAGAATTCACAATTTATTATGTTGTTTTTATGCTTATAAAATAAAATTTTATTGTTAAACATATATTTTAATTATTTTGTGAAAATTGATAGGATCTTACAATGCTCGATTCGATCTATCTTACGCCCCTCTCAATCTTAAGATCTCAATCTCGATTACCTTGATGCTACTACTGATTAAAAAAATGTAGCATGAAACCCTCCTGTGGATGATCTCATGATTCTTATCTAATTTGTTGACTTATTAAGGCTAAAACATAACAGAAATTGTTCTCAGTTAACTGTCTACAGGTTTTATTCTGCTGGGGACATCTAACAAACATATAGGAGATGTTTACCTGGGCCTCTGCCTAAAAACCAAAAAAAATTATTAAAACAATATAATCATGCAAACTTTTCTATTAAAGAAAATTATAGAAATCAGCTTAAAACATTAATAAAACCTATGTCAAAAGATCACATCATAAAGTCCTCTTCATTAAGCAATATAATGCCAACTAATATAAGACAACTAGTTTGTGAAAGGCCCCAAAAGGCCTAGGCAATCCATCTGACAATATAAAATGCCTCAGTTGACTAGGTCTGCAGTAATTTTAAAAACACAAGGAAAATAAGAAATATAAACTAACAAACTGCTAGGATAGTAGATAGTAAAAAGTACTAACATCTCAAAATAAGTCCATAAGCAGTATTGAGCTTTCATATGCAGAATATTTCGTAATATGACAAATAAAAAGTAATGATAAGGATGAACAGAGGTCTCATATTACTACATGCATGCATGTGAAGAAAGAAACTGCAAAATTAGGCTACATCTATCACCATAAGGAGGTCAATTACACATGACTACAAAAGCATTCCAATACTTACAGCCTTTGGAAATGCTCTTCCACTGGCCTAGCATAAGAAAACTGCTGACCCCTTGATCCTCGGTAAGTAAAATCTCCAGCAATTGGTCTCTCTGCCTGGTCAAATATACAACAGCTTATGGATGCAAAATTCCGTTTCAATGGGATCACAAATGAAAAAAATGACATATACAATCCATAGTCCTGATGTAATTGAAAGAAGAGATCATCCCAGCTGGGCTACAAGCTTCAATGCATATTCTCCAAAAAGATTTTACCTTAATTTGACCACTGCTGGTATTAGTTTGCTTTCTAACTGGAGAAAATTGAATCAAATTATTTGGATGAGATTTTCCCCACCGGTTTTGCTGGTAGGCTTGTCTTCTGTTAAGTTCAATGATCTTTTGTTGCACCAATGGTTTCAGTTCCTCTAGTTCATTCAAAGAATTTAACAATTTCTACATCAAGGAAGTAGATATCAGATTACATCCAAAAATGTGTAAAAACAAATCTTCATTTTAAGAGAACGAAAAGCTCACCTTTTTCAAAGCAACTTTTTTGCTTTGTGGAGATGCTTTATAATCTCCATGGTATGGTATTGTCTCAGACACCAAACTAAAACAAAAGAAAAGGAAGGCCCCTTAATGCAGTCTAATGACAAGTAACACACACAGTGAACTCCACCAGTTTATAACCATTCAACCAAAGACACTAAACCATTCTAAGTATAAAATAACGCTACTTGCAACATTGTTACCTAGAAAATCTTAGAAGCATAACATATAGATCAATAATATTCTTCTCTGCCCGAAAGATATCAGCCTGCAATGCCAAAATCAAGTGGAGCTAAAATGTTCAAGCAGGGCAACTATATAAGAAATGAAAAGTTGATGTTCAAAATTTTATAAAATGTTAAAAAATAAAAGCAAATCAATAATTGATAATATCAGTAAAAGGGTAAAAACAACTGCCAGAAGAAGTGCAAAAGATGTTCATTAAAAGGATGAATACATTCTTTCCATCCACTATGAGAAGACATAAGCCTAAGAAAAAGGCAAATTTGATAGAATAAAATAGATAGTAACATCCATGCATGTCATTTTTCCTTTGTCGTATATTTTAAGTACTTAAGTTCATCTACTAACAATATTTTTTTGTATTTAAAACTATTTAATAGGTCACTACTAAATACTATTATTGTAATAATGATCATTCTCTATTCACCAACAAATCTAAAATTTGACGAAGAAAACCTGATATGCAAACTTCTAAAGTAACATTGGACTCGGTGAGATAAGCAATTCACAAAAAGCCAATATCTCAATAAATCTTCCCTCCCCATATATATAATAAAATTTTTGAAATATTACAAACTACTTAATCCAGAATAAACAAATAACCATTTATTAACATATGACCTCAATGATTCCAATACTAAGGTCCACCGGTATTTGCAGACACTAAAAATTGAACCAATAACCGCGATCAACAGGGGAGCACAACTCAGGGAATTGACTCTAATTTGCAGAATACCAACTATATGACATCTATCTTAATCTAAATTAGACATCGTCTTCCGCAAAGCGTTCCCTTATGTTTCACTACACATCACTAAAGTAGTTCAGGCGACTAATTCTATCATCAACACGTTGAATTGCAGCTATCTTAAAACCCAAGTATCCAAATTTGTTTCTACTCGTTAATAAAGGTTTCAAAATTTTGCTAGCAGAATCCCGCTGGGAATATGAGGATCCACTTACGATAAGTTCCAGCAATATAATCATCAAGTCAAATCGAGGAAAAAGACCTGCTTGAGGATATTATCAGCGATCCGATAGTAGTAGCGAATAGAAATCCGATTATCGACATCAAGTCTCTGAGAAACGGCAGCGATGTTAATTGTCTCAGAAGAAGACCTCATTTTCTCCTATATTTTTTTGTCTTCTTCTAAACAAACAACATCTGTCTGGAGACGAAAGTATGGACCCTGTGAAGCTCTTTTTGGCGAGCAAACAAGATTGATCGTTAATGGCGGCTTCGGCAGAGATCGGAGAAGAGAGATAGATACGATCACGATGTAAATAGGTTTGTCATTGTGCTTTTCTCGTGAGGGCAAATATGGCAACACGGGACGACATCTTTGTTTGGTTTGGCCGCTCTCACGTCAAGATAATTATACCTTTTTCTTTTACTTTTTATTGTTAACGATTTATTTTTTAAGAATTAAAAAATAAATAAAAATATTTTATATCTTTAAACTTTTTATATATATTTTTAATTTTATTCTTAAATTTTTTTTGTGGGCAAATTTTATTCTTAAATTTTTAATTACAATCAATTTCATTCTATAATTTAACATTATTTAAATTATTAACAAATAATATTGATGTGTCATTTAACAATAAGTCAAAAAAATATAAATAAAATTTTGATAATAGTCAAACACTAAACAATAATATATATTATCAAATTACAGTGTTTCACTTAATCATTTGACATAAAGATTAACTTCTTCAATTAAAATTTTAATCAATATTTTGTATATGACTTAAATTATTTTATTAAAAGTTTAGTTTTTTTTTAAATAAAATATTATATTATTATTTTTTGTTAGTAATTTAGAAGACATTAAATTTTGAAATAAAATCGATTACAATTCAAAGTTTTAAGAACAAAAATGATTATAAAAAAATTTTATGAACAAAATTAAAAATTAATATAAAATTTAAAAATATAAAAAAAAATTTCCCCAAAAATAATAATATTGATGAAGAGGTGTAGGGATAATTATTGTCAGGATATGGGTAAGATTCTATCAGTGTCTAATTCTTGATTTAGATTTGACTAAATAACAAAATTAATCTCTATCTTTGAATTAATTTATTTAAAAAAATTTAAAATAATTATTTTTTTAAAGTAATTATGATTTATCTACATATAAATTTATAAAAAAAAAGATATACAAAATATATTATTTAAATTTTAAATATATAATTAATATAAAATATTAACAAGTTTATATTTATAAAATTATCAAATATAATAATTTATAGATTTATATTAAATTTAAATATTTTATTGATAAAATTAAAGCAAAGAAAAAAATTTCTATATATATTAATAGAATAAATTAAATATATTTTATAATATAAAAATATTATTAAATAATTTATATAAAGTAAGTTCGGATTGAATAGCACCCTTCAGACTTGGATCAAAACTTATTTTTTTAATATTTAAACCTAAACTTCATAAATAAATTTTACAACTATATTTATAAAATATGAGTATTTTAATAATCTCTATAACTATCTAAAGATTTGATTAAAAATTTTGATAATAGTAAAATGAGTTTGAAAATGAAGAGAGAAATGAAAATAAAAGAATTAAAGAAAAATAAATGAGAATAAAATATAAAGTAATAGTTTTTTCTTAACTTTATTTAGATTCTTTAAAATATTTTTAAATATTTTTTTTAAAATTTAAAAATTAAATTTCTCTTCCTTTTCCTCAACATTCTCTTTACCTTTAGTCTTCATCAGAAATGGGATATACTATCATAATAACTTTATAAAATAATTATATTATACTAATAATTTAATATGCACAAAAGTACATATTAATTTTTTATATTCTAAAACTAAAATAAAAATAAAATTTATTATATTTTAAAATGATAAAAAAATTAGTATAAAATATTTTCATTCTCTATGGGTACATTTTTAAAAACAAATTATGTTTTGATATACAATTTTGGAAAGTGAGGTTGAATAATCAAAACATTTTAAAATTATATAAAATAATATAGATATTAACATACGACTTATTAAAGTTTGATGTTTTGTAAAATAATACACCTTTAAGTATACTAATGTGTAGAAAATATTATATTATATTATATTATTAAAAATATTTTTTTGGTGAGATATTATAAATGAAATTAAAAAGAAGACAAAAATATTACAAATTGAATTAAGAATTTAAAATTAACAAATGATGTGATGATTTATATAAAAAAAATTTTTCTTGGATGACTACACTCTATAAATATATGCTTTATTAAAATATTGCTAAGAAAAACTCTAGTGGAGTAAAAACTTAACAAAAGAAAAAGAGTATATTATTCATAATTAAATTTCTTCTTCTCAAGCTTATATTTTGTCATAAAAGCTTTTAATACTACACATGCAATGAATATTTGCTTTCTTAAAAATTTGAATTAGCCAAACTTTAATAAAAAGATCAACTATATTACTGTTTAACTGAATTTTGCGATCATCAAAATCATCTGTTTTTGTAACATCAATATCACCTTTGAATTGTTTTAAAATAGGGATACAAGCTTCAATTCAATGAGAGTGAGAGAGAAATTTAATATTTTTGTTGACATATATTGAAAGTATTTTTTGTTCTTGATATTCATAGTATTTCACCACAATACATATTAAAAAGGTGGACAAGGGATGCAAAGTCTGAACAGTTGTGGATAAGCAATTATGCAATGCAATTCAAGCTAATTGTCATGTATCAGTATCAATTCGCTTTAATGGACTTTTGTTGTGAAGCAGATAATATTGCAGCCAAACCTTCAGTGAACTAACATGTGTGAAATATAGCAATTGATGTTTTACACAGACATTGATAAATGTTGAATATGCACGAAAAACATGATTTTTACATATCAACTTTAAGAAGTTGAATTTTTATTTTTTAAAAAAAAAACTTTAAAGCTGTCAAGGCTTATATGTACTTGATCTTCCAATCAAAAGTCACAAGGGAAGACAACAAAAGTTAAAATCATTTATTGACAATAGAAGAAAATATAAGATTAAAAGTGCAACTCTAAAATCAGGTAAAAAATAAAAGGAAAATGTTACTTCCATTTATGAAGAAATTGAGACACAAAATAGGTATATTAACTTCATAACTTCACATGTTATAATTTAGTCTAATGTTGTCTTTTGCATGTTAGTAAAGGATATATTCTTTACTTTTTTCTTCTTATTTTAGAGCTTGTTTCTAGTTTTGACAAGCTGTAGATAAGTCTCTCTCATCCAATGTGTGGTATAATAGACATTATGGATTTATTTTTATTTTTTAAAAATATTTTTCTATCTCACTCCCAATGGAAATTGGTAAGAAGATAGACTTGCCAATGATGAAGGTGATGATATTATCAATTTTTAAAAAAATATTAATATAAAAGATTCACTTTTATTAGTTATGATTTGAAAACATTTGTCGATTTTTTATTGGTGAAAATAGCGAGTTATGATAAGGATACATGGATCATTTTTAATTTGTTATACTTAACTTTTGACACATCGTAAAATCCTCACTTTGTACGGAGTGCAAGACAACTTTTTCTTTTTGCTTAAATTTATGCGTTTTATTTTGTTAATTCAATTTATATAGCTCATGAAATTTAATTACATGATTATAATAAGCTAATTAAAAAATTAAAAAATATTTATTTTTTTAATAAAAAATTAAAATATATTTTATTTTTAATATATCTGAATCGACACTATCAATAATATATTGTCACTTAACATATCATCACTTGTCAAGTTATCGATTCTTGCGATCCCTCTTTTAAGTTAATGATCCATGTAATAGTGTTTCTCACTTAATACTTATATAAAAAATTACCTTAACTTCTCCCAACTACAAAATTCTTAATATTTTTAAACTCTTTCACTTACATCTTGATATTTTCTTTGCTAACTTGACCATTATGAAAAATATCTCCCTTTATGTATTCCTATTTCAACCTCCTCATCTTCAACGTGTCTTTTTCAGTTCAAAGAAGATAAATTTGTTATATCTACAAGTAATGCCTAATTTTAAATTTTTATTTGAATTTTACTTTCATAAAAATAATTTTTTAAAAATTTTTAATAAAATAATTGGTAAGAATTTATTAAATATGTTAATTTTTTAAAATGAAAATATTGATATATAATTGATTTTAACCTCAATTTATAATTTCCATTAATTAATTTAACTTTTTCATTAAAATTTATATTTTAATATTTTTACTAAATGTCTAACACCTATACTTTGCTCCACACTTTAAAATTTCAACTTGAATATTGAAACACTTTTTATAGTTGTGACGATAAAAAGGTAATAAATTTATAATGAATATTAAATTCCTCTCTCATTGAATTGGAGCACATATTTGTATTTATAAAAAAATGAATGGGGAAGTTGAACCTTCTTAGAGTGCAACCTTATAATATTGAGATGACGGCATTTGAGGGTAGAAGGGATGGGTGGGAGATGCAAGGGGAGAGAGGAAAGAAAAAGTCCACAAAATAAATAATAATGTGAAAATAATTATATATATATAATTTATATTAAATAATATGAATAGATTGATTGAATAAAAAAATTATAATATTTTGATAGATATATTAATAAAATTTAATAAAATATTAACAAAAATTTAAATTTAAAAACTAAAAAAAAAGTTAAATTAAAAATACTTTATTACAAATTTTAAAATTTTAAATATTTAATTAAAAATTTACTAACACTATAAGAATGAAAAAAATAATTTAACATTTTTATTTGACTATAATTACATATTATTATTATTATATATTATTTAAATATATTTTAAAGTAAATATAAATTAGATAAAATATTTTAAACCTGATTAAAAAGAAAAAAAACTTAAAATGTAACTTAAATATTTTTGTCATCAAATTTTCTTATAAAAAATTAGTATATGTACAATTCATATAATTTATATTTCTTATAATTGGTTCTTACTAAAAAAATTTTATTTATTTTATTTTAATTAAAAATTTAATAATAAAATATAAATAATTACATATAATCTGAAAATAACTGTTTGATGGCGATGAGTGACCACTAACGAAAATGAAAGTTGATATTAAATGAGCGTAGTCAGCTCTGGAGTTTTGACATATACAGTAACTAGAGTCCATTAAATCACAGAGCTGAGAGCATTTCTTCAAAGATGAGACTCAGAAGTTTCCATTATACACAGGGCACGCACCATATGTAAGTGTAACCATTAACCAGACCATACGTGGAGGACGTCGTCCATGAGGTTTCTGTGCAGTTTGTGTTTTTGCTTGAAGAAGGGGCCAGAGGCTGACGATGGTTCGAGGTTTTGTGACATCTTGTTCGACCTCCCCACTCTGCAACTAGCCACCAATTATTTCTCTGAGTTCAACAAGTTGGGTCATGGAGGCTTTGGTCCTGTCTATAAGGTACGTTCAACGTTTCCAATGTTTCTGAGGTCATTTTAATAGTTGGCTTTTGTTTTGTGCTTCAGTGTGCGTGATTGATGGTTCGAATTTTGTGATACAAAATGCTTGCTGCACAGAGTTTGAATCTGTTATTGTTTCGGAGGGGAAGGTATTTACATAACGGTGAGGGTTATTGGTGCGAAATATGTAGTGCGCTTGACTGAGATTATTGTCCAATGAATTTACTGTTATAGCAGTTCTTTATCTTCCTAAAATTTAATCCTTACCTTTAATCAATCAAATCGTTTGGGTCTGACGAAAAGAACAAAAAGGGGAAAAAATAAAAACTAATTGTTAGAAAAGAACAAATAAGCTTTGAGGCGCAAGAAAATTCACGTTCTTTAATGATTGAAGCCTAGTCCCTTACCTAAGTCCAAGCAAATATTATAGACTATTCGATGGCAAAGCTGATGGTTATCGTGGTCATGGATGACTTTTTATGTGTATATTACATTTATGTTTGACAAGACACATAAAGCAGTACGTTAGCCATCAAATTCATATGTTTAATTTCCAAGGAAGTTAACTTGATAAAAGATACAGAAGTACTTGAGGTTGTGGTTGACTGGAAGAGTAAAGAAAACGCAGGACTAAAATAGACAAGTTATTTAGACTCAATAAATGTCTTGGTTCAACTTTGTGCTTCTGTTTCTTCCTTTTTCACTCCTATTAAGCTTACCCAAAAACAATGCTCAGTTACTTATATATTCTTGTAGCATGAATATTTTGCCCCTTTTGTTCTATCAGGCCTTGTTAGCTATCAGCTATGGCATTTTTTTTATGCAACATTGACAATCATTGAGGTTTCAGAAAATTAGAAAATATCCTTTTCATTATGAAGTTACATCATGCTCCTGATCCTGAATTCTTGGAGCTTCCCTCATGATAGAATACCCTTGTCCTTGTCACTTGTCAAATTGTGAGTTGTCAATTTTGCCCAATTTCCTACTTCCGAGGCTTCATGTGATATCATATATTGTACATATAAATTTGAGTCGTCCAAAGGTACTTCCAGTTAGCACTTGGGGTGAGAACATGCAATTTATTAGTAGCATTGAGAGGTGTCGGTCGCTGTATAATCTAGTGATATATTATATATATCAAGGAAGGAGTATTTAGTCAAAGTGTGATAGTAATTATCTCATGATAGAAACTTAAGTATAAAGTCAAATCATAGTTGAAATCTGATATTTAGATTAAGTATAAATAGAAAGAGTTGTAACTTAGAACTTTTAACCTAATGATAATTGATTGATCAAATATCTATAATTATGGTGTGTGAATTGTGATGAGCTTCTGATGCCTTTGAAGGCCTAGATTACCTAGGGGAAGACAAAATTGTTAGGCATTTGTGAGAGGGATTGTCATGCCTCAAATCTTACACTGGGAATTGGACGACGGCAACCTGGTTAATATTGCATGTAATGTATTAAGGAAGGCAACGTTACCGCAATTGTGCTTTTGGATGAGGTGTCATGCAACAGTTCTGCTTTAAACAATCAATAAAAAGGAAATAAAAAGGAGAAGACCAAGAGATAAACCCATGGGCTAAAAAAACCCAGATATAGATATACTACTGAATTTGTAAAGCAGCTGTCAAATTCATATCAAAATTTAACATGCATTAGAACCCCAGATATAGATATACTAAAATCAATATAAGTAAAATAATAATCAAAGGGCAATGGGGTTAAAGAAGGGAAATAACAAAGTAAAATGAAGGGGAGAAGAAAATAAATACAAGTCCTCACAAGTATTGGTTGGCTGCTTGGCAGGTCAATGAGTCTAGTTTGATCGGTTTAGTGAGGGCAGGCCAATCGGATAAGTTATTGTGGGCCGATTGGTCATATTGGTACTCATTAGGTATCAATGTACCCTTCCTTGATTTAGACCTGCACTGCAAATTTCAATTAACAGATGCCTACTTTCTGCAGGGTTTGATGCCTAATGGTCAAGAAGTTGCTGTAAAGAAGTTGTCAATAGATTCAAGACAAGGTATTAGAGAATTTATCAATGAGGTCAAAATATTACTTAAAGTTCAGCACAAGAACTTGGTTATGCTACTCGGGTGCTGTGCAGAAGGACCTCAAAAGATGCTTGTTTATGAGTATCTGCCAAACAAAAGCCTTGACCACTTTCTATTTGGTAATGAGAATTCTTTCACCAGAGACTGACTAAGATATGCATTTTATTGTTCTTTTTCTTTTCTTTTCTGTTTGTGGGTCGTAATTAACAGTGAAAAAATTTCCAGATAAAATGAAATCTTCATCTTTGGACTGGGAAACACGATTGAGAATAGTTACAGGTGTGGCTAGAGGACTCCTGTATCTGCATGAAGAGGCCCCAGAAAGAATTATTCACAGAGACATTAAAGCTAGTAACATTTTACTGGATGAGTACTTAAATCCAAAAATTTCCGACTTTGGCTTGGCAAGGCTGTTTCCTGGGGAGGACACTCATTTGCAGACATTTAGGATTTCTGGTACACGGTGAGTTTTTCTCTTGTTTTTTTTTTTCTCTTTGTTAGTTAGTCTGATTAGGCATTCTTACCTTTTTAATTTTATATTTAACAAATGCAGTGGTTATATGGCTCCTGAATATGCATTTCATGGATTTTTATCTGTTAAGACCGATGTTTTCAGTTATGGGGTCTTGGTTTTGGAAATTGTTAGTGGGAGGAAAAACTTTGATGGGGAACTTGGTGGAGAAAAGGCAGATCTTTTAAGCTATGTAAGTTTATCAGATGGCAAACATTGGTTATAATTTTAACACAAAATGATTGACACCATGGACTGAGTTTTTTTTTCATAATTATAATTAATGATCTTCTCTGGAATATGCATATTTTCTGAATATATGTAAAATAACAGTAATTAAAAAAAAAAAAAAGATATGTCAAGTCATGATTCGATGTTTTGGATATTCACTTGTAAATGCTATGCCAAAAAGATTGCATATTTCTTAGTAAATTCTGATGACAATATTCCTTCCAGAAGTATTTTTCCTGGTTCCCTCGTGTAGCTCGTTTTCATGTTTAAATTTAATCATAAAATCTTATATTCAGTAAAAGAAATAAAAAAGTTCAAGGGATTTAAGGTATAGACAATCTCTTATTCTAGTGATAGTTCCTGCACATTTTGTTGACTATCCACTATTATTGTTCACCTACTCTTGCCTGAGAAATGGTTGTGCTTCTAGCCATATAGCATTTGAGGTTTGATTTTCCAGCTATTTTTTACTGCTTTCTTGGAGTATATAAGATCCTATATCCTTACCCAACTGCATTCTGATTTGTATGTCATTGCAGATCTCTGTGCTGTGCATGCATAAAACCCCGAATTTTATCAAATATTTTGTATAACAGATTTGCATTTATTGACATATGTGGGCATTTCGTTAAAATTTCTCAATTTTGTGCCTACCGGTAGGCATGGAAACTATACGAGGGAGGGAAGGTTATGGATTTAACTGACCCAACCCTTGTGAAATACAATGGTGATGAGGCAGCATTGTGCATTCAGGTGGGTTTGTTATGCTGTCAAGCAAGTGTAGCAGAGAGGCCTGACATGAATTCTGTTAGTCTGATGCTCTCAAGTGAGTCATCAATTACTTTGGCCAGACCAGGTAAACCAGGAATTCATGGCCGTAGAGGACATTGGACTACAACCACTTCTGCTAGTGGTGCAACCAAGGTTTCTGGAGGTACCAGTTTTGCAGAGGATTTTTCTAGAAATTCTATTTCCACTTCTTTTGGTGAAGGCAGATGACCTCCGTTCATGTTCTGTACAGTTTGGACTTAGTCAGCCCTCTCTTTGCAGGTGAAGGCATTCTTTTTTGGTTTTTCTTTAGTATAAGGCTTTTTACTGTACAGGGCATTTTGAAGAGGACTACTTGATAACAAATTTGAGGATTATTACACGTGAGTTTGTGAACTTGTTATAAAATTTTCAAGGTAATTTGGGCAGAAAGTGCCTATCAGTATAGCATGATTTATGTATTGAACTTACTAAAGAATATGCCACGCAACACAAAAAAGTTATATATTTTAGACGAAATTATACTTGCTTTTTAGCTAAATTATACTTATCTCTTATTTAGTTTAAAAATTACATCTCACTCCTTTCTAATTTATTTTTTTGTCAATAAATGTAACTTTCTGTTAAAAATAAAATTATAATTTTATTTTCAATATTACAGTAACTACAATTTAATTTATACTAAATTTTGAAATTAACATATACCATATAAAATATTAATTTTATTGACAAAAAATAAATTAAAATGAATGTTGATATAACATTATATCAAATCTTAAAATTATTGAACTTAATTTTTAAAATTAAAATGATAACAATCATAATATCACCAAACTTAAGAAATAAAATTAGTGTAATATACTCAATATTTTATTATTAATTATCACATATTTGTGATTCATAATTGACGTGATCTCCAGTTCTATATTGATGAATGATCACGATACTAAATTCTAATCATAAAAAGAAAAATGCTAATTTAAAATATGAAGTTTTGTTTGTATTATAGATGAAGATGAGTTGGAAGTTCAGTAAAATGGGTTGGAACCATTGTTTTGAAAATTCAACAGATAATTCAATCGATTGATATATTAATTTATAGTTCGTTAATTTAATTATGATAAAACTAATAATAATTAAATATATATTTTTTAATTTTAAATATTATAATATATATTTAATTTTTAATATAATATAATAAATATATTATAAATATTATACAAATTTATTATGTAATATAATAAAATAAATAATACTAATTATTGATATTAAATATAAATACTCAATTATATTGATATAATATATTACTAACTTAAATTTTAATTTATAATAAATCACTCTCTTAAACTATTAAAAAAATCGTTATATTTAGAATTAAATTTAACAATTATATATTTATCATATAATTTATTTTTTTTCTCTTCTTTAATTTAATTTCATATTATATGTAAAAGAAGATTAGAAAAAGAAAAAAAAGATTTTGTAAGCTTTTTAAATATAATTTTAATATTTTAAATAATTTAAAAAAATAATTTATTATAAATCAAAATTTAAGTAAATGATATGTTATATAAAAATAGTTAAATTATATAAAATATTTTTAAAAAAATATTAAAAAAATACAATCAAACTATTAATTTTTACTAATTTTTGACTAATTTTTTAGCTTTTTAATTTTATAATTCTTTCAAATCTGTCAACAAATTGATTCAATCGAATCTGAATTTATAAACAATGATTAGAACAGTATCATCCTTTCATTTAAAAAAGTAACGCAACGCTGTCATACTGTCATGTAAAGTGAAAAGTAGACGTAGAATATGTAGACTATGTAAAACGGTGCCTTCCATCGAAGTAAATTTGTGTTTACACATTCCCCTATAACAATCTCATGTTACTCCTTAACATGAGAAAATCCAGATGTAGTTAGAATAGTTTAAATATTTTATCTATCAATTAGATATTTAAAATATAATGGGATTGGTGTATTTAAATTTTTTCACCACCAAATCCTTCTAAATTGGGTTTTGAAATGGTTAGATTTTTTTAGTAATTTTCATTTCCTTTTTTAACCATATCCACTTGTCTAATTTTCTAAAATATTAATATTATAAATATAAAACAAAAAATTTACTCTTAAAAATCTTACTTACAAATGGTTAAAAAAAAAAAAACTAACGAATTACAAGATGAATTTAAGATTATAAAAATAAGTTGAATAAGAATCTTACATTAGAAAGCTAAGCTATTGAGACTCAGATGTATGTATTGATATCATAGAAAAAGAAATGAATGATTGAGATTTAGCTTCAACTTCTTTGCCTTATTACTTCCCTTTTCTGTTTCCTTTTCCTTCCCCAAATTCCAGACGCCACTCCAGTACCTTCGGTCCAACTTCACATTTCCATTTTTACCCCCTTCTTCAGTTTTCTCGAGAAAATCATCAAATTGCATAGGATGGTTTGTTTCCCATGTTTTGTCTGCCATTTATTATGGTAGAAAAATTTGACAAGTTTACTCCAACATTTTTTCCTTAAACTTGCTCCTCCAAATGCTATAACTCCAAACAATTTACATAGCCTTTGAAAATCATTTTTCTTTAATGGTTTTGTGAAGATATATGCTATTTGCTCCTTGGATTTATTATGTACCAATTCAACTTCATTTGAATTTATTTATTCTCTAATGAAATGAAATCGCTTATCAATATGCTTTGTTCATTCATGATGAATTGAATTTTTAATTAGCGCAATAGTTGATTTGCTATCCACAAAAATCTTTGTAGCTTTCTTTTGTTGCACTTTCAACTCCTCCAGTAATCTTCTTAACTAGAATGCATGACATACACATGATGTTGCTGCTACATATTTTGCTTCACAAGTTGATAAAGCAACAATTGATTGTTTCTTTGAACATGTAAATGCTGCTTTTCCAAAATAAAATACAAAACCTATGGTGCTCTTTTTGTCATCACAACTTCCAGCCTAATCACTGTTATTAAATCCTACAATCTCCAAATTTCCTGTTGATGGATAAAATATACCACAATCAAATGTATATTTTATGTACTTCATTATCCTTCTTGTGGCTTACAAATGTGATGATTTTGGTCTCTCCATGTAATGACTAATTAATCCAACTCCATACAAGATATCTGGTCTAATACAAGTTAAGTAACATAAACTGCTAACCAGACTCTTATAGTAAGTTGGATTCACAAATCTTCCTTCTCCGTTCGTAAATTTGGTTCTACATTCCACTGGTGTATCAACAAGTTGACAATCAGTCACAAATTTTTTTTAGAATCTCCTTCGCATATTTTTCTTGCGAGAAAAAAATTCCATCAATGGTTTGTTTCACTTCAATGCCAAGGAAATAAGCCATAAGGCCTAAATCTGTCATCTTGAACTCTTTCACCATAGCTTGCTTGAATTGATCAATCATGGGGTGTTTCCTGTAAAGATAAAATCATCAACATAAAGACAAGCAGTGTATGCTCATATGGGAACTTGGTGAATCCATTCCTTGTGAGATATGCATCAATCCTAGAGTTTCATGCTCTTGGTGCTTGCTTGAGTCCATATAGAGCTCTATTCAATTTATACATTTTATCTTCTTGTCCTTGAACAACGAAACTGGGGGACTGCTCAACATAGACTTCTTCAAGATATTCATTAAAAAATGTGGATTTTACGTCCATTTGATAAATTTTCCATTTCTTTTGAGCTACTAAAGAAATGAGTAATCTGACTATCTTCATTCTAACTACTGGGGAAGACTTCTTCATAGTCAATTCCCTTTTGCTACTTGTAGCCTTTGACAACGAGTGTTGCCTTGTGCTTTTTAATTTCTCCTTGGGCATTTCTTTTATTTTTGAAAACACATTTGACTCCTATTGCCTTGTGGTCTTTTGGGAATGAGAAAAGCTCCCAAGTTTTGTTTTTGTTTATGGAATTTAATTCCTCTTCCATAGCATTCTTCCACTTATCTTCTTGAAATGCTTCTTCAAAAGTCAAAGCAAAAAGACAAAACATAGTATATTCATTAAAATCAAGTCTGGGTGTTACTTTCATTAAGTCTTGAATCCTCCTCGTCTTCATCATGAAAGGACTGGATGACCCAAAAGTTTTTGGATGAATTTCAATTTCTGGTGTTTGAAAACTTTCTTCATTTTGGTCTCCTTATTAAGTCTGCTGAAGCTCTTATTCAACAAATATTTGCTTTTGCTTGCCTTCATGGCTCCAATTCCAAATCTGCTCTTCATCAAACTTCACATCCCTAGACATAAGAATTTTGATTGAAATGGAATTATAATGTTTGTAACCACTTCCATTTTCACTATAGCCAATCATAATACATTTTTTGCTTTTATCTTCAAGTTTTGCTCTTTTCTCTTCTGGAATTTTGGCATATGCTACACTTTCAAGAATTCTCAAATGATCTAATCTCAGCTGCTGGAGACTCCATGCTTCTTCTAGTGTCATATTTCCTATTCTTTTGATTGGAAATCTATTCAGCAAGTAGGTTGCACAAGCAACTGCTTCTCCCCAAAATTCTTTGGGAACATTTATTTCATGTAGCATGCTTCTCACTATGTTAAGAATGGTTCTATTTTTTCTTTCAAAAACTTCATTTTGTTGTGGTGTCTATGGCATAGTAAACTGATAAATGATGCCATTATCTATGCAAAAATTCTTAAATTCATCTTAGGTGTATTCTCCACCTCTGCCAGTTCTCAACTTCTTAATATAACAATCACTTTGCTTTTCAACTTCATTCTTGAACTCTTCAAATTTAGATAGGGTTTCTTTCTTTTCTTTCAGTAAATAAACTCATATTTTTCCACTGAAATCATCAATGAAGGTAAGGAAATACCTATTCCTTCCTTTTGATATTGGTTTGATTGGTCCACACAGATTTGAATGCACCAGTTCTAATCGTTCTATTGCTCTTCTTGATCTTCTTCCTTTGAATGTCTGCCTATGTTGCTTGCTCATAACACATGTCTCACATATCTTGCTGGGATGTTTAATTCTTGGCATGCCTTTCATTATACAATTCCTTTCTAGCACTTTCAATGCTTGAAAATTGAGATGACCTTATCTCAGATGCCAAAGATTTGAGTCATCTTCAATGCTACTTTTGAAACAATTTTCTTGATTCATACACAATGTTAATGGGAATATCCTATTTTTTGCCATTTTTACATAAACAATTAATGCACCAAATTTATCTCTCAAGTTGAGAAATGAATTTGTCATTTGAATCTCAAATCCTTTCTCCAATAATTGACCCAAACTCAAAATATTATTTTTCATATCTAGAACATAATAAACATCAGCAATGGAGCATACCTTTCCATTCTTCATTTCAAGTATTATCGTGCCTTCATCTTTTATTGGTCTTTGAGACAAATCACCAAAGGTGATTTTATCAAATTCTCCTTCATCTACTTGGGCAAAAAATTCTTTTCTTCTACACATGTGATTTGATGCACCAGTATCAAGATACCAGTTCACTAAGCTGCATGTCTCATGGTTGTCAATAGCTAACAAACAGATATTGTTCTCTTCTTTCAGTTTAGAAAAATTCACCTTCTGTTTATTATTATTGTAATAAGACTCTGAGGAATAATGACCTAAATTTTTACAGATTCGACACTAAATCTCAAATTTTTCGTATCTCTGAAATTCTTCACCTCGTCCTCTGCCTCTACCTTGATCTTGTCCTTTGAATGGTGTTTTACTCTCTCACTGAGTTTGAGTTCCATGGTATGGTTGTGATCTGCTAGCTCCTCTTCTCCTTTGTCCAAAGCCTCTTCCTCTTGGAATCCTCCTCTGTTAAAATGGTCATTTTTCTACTTCTTTAAAATAAACTTGGTCTGCAATGCTTGATCAATTGTTGTCTCCTCAGATGGCTTAAAAAGCCATTGCTCACAATCTTGTAATGAACACTTCAATTCTTCTACTGTCATTTTTTACAGATGATTGGATGCCTCTTTGGCAATAAAGACATAATTAAATTTTGGATCTAAAGATCTCAAAAAAAATTTCATCACTCTTAACATCTTTGACATCTTTTCCATTCCTTCTCATATGACGAGTAGAAATTACTCTTTTAAAGTACTCTAACACAAGTTCAATTGACTTCATTTTCAAATTTTCAAATTTGGCTCGTAGAGTGTGGAGACGAATCTGCTTCACTTTCTCTATTTTGCCAAATCCCTTCTGCAACAATTCCCATACTTCTTTCGAAGTATTTGTTGGAGCAATGATTTCTAATGTGGCTTCATCAATGCCTTGATAAAATATCTACAAGGCTTTCTTCTCTCTTTTTCTCAATTCACAAAGTGCTTCCCTTTCTTCATTTTTTTAAGCTGCTTCTACAAGTTCCCATACTCTGAGGAGCCCAAGATATCTTTCATCTAGATACACCAAATATCATAATTGTCTTTGGTGATTATGGGTGCCCCGAGGTTGATAACTGCTATTGGTTGATGCCATGCTCTGATACTAGATGTTGGAAATACGTGGTGGGATTGTGCTTGTGAATTTGTGTTGGTAAATTTGTAGGATAACAAATATATGAAGATGAATATATTTATGATGATACATACAAAAGATACTCACTATTTTCTTCTTTTTTTTCACTCAAACATTCATACGAACTATAAGCCTTCACACAATTTTTCTCACACAATTTTTTAACTCACAAAGCACTCATACGAGATTTTGTTCACTCTTACTTCTTACTTTTATTTTCACGTCACTTCCCTACCTTACAAAATGTGAAGCCTTTTCTTACATATATATAGACTAAAGTTTCATGCATGGAATAAATGAAGAATCACATTTTTCTTTGCCTGAATCTTCATGTAAGATGGCTAGTCTATGACATATTAATGGATAGGGTGACTTGTTTCCCATGCTTTGTTTGTCATTTATTATGGTAAAAAAAATTGACTAGTTTAGTCCAACACCATTTGCATTAAGGAAGAAGACAGGTTCTTCTAGGGATGAAGAGTCAACTCTCTAAAACTAAGATGGTTAATAAAAGGTTTGAACAAGGTATCTTTAGATGGAAGATAATGATAAACAAAAGGTGAAATTTTTATTTTGGATATTTTTAAAATTTAAATATAATATTTCTTATATTATTTTTTTTTTATCAATTTAAACATATTTTAAAGGTTAAAAATATTAAATTTATATTTAAATTAAAGAGAATAGGAAATTTAAAATTTTGCTTCCATTTTCTTCTCTTTCATTTTTCTCAATTTAAATATGCTATCACACAAAAATATCATATCCATATTTCATGCCCTACCTTTAAAAACTTGCTGAGTCCAAAGTTGGATATTAATTAAAGAAATAAGTTTAAGTTTAAACATGAGGATTGTTTCGAAAAGTTTTAGAAGTTTGAAAAGCTTAATATTCACTCTGAACTGAAATTTATTTTATTTAAACTATTGAAATATTTATTTTTATATTACAAGTACACACACACACATATATATATATATATTAAAATAAATATATAAAAATTATCTTATCTGCATATATTTTTTTCAATAAAATTATTGATAGTATATTTTGAATATATTATATAATTGATAAGATGTTTTTTAAAAAGGGTTTGGACCAAGGCATTAAATATTTATCGACAAATAGCGCTTCGTGAATTTTTGTTGGTACGTAAGGGTGAGGGCGTAATGGGCAGGAATTTGTATTTTTAAGGGTTAATAATAGACACCTTTGTAATCAAAGTATATAAATTGAATACAATCATATTTACAGAGAACTTTATTAATTTTATCCTCAGACTAAATTGACCATTGCTTGACGAGAAATTTTTTTAAAATTATTAATATTTAAAAATTTATTAAACTCTAATTAATAGGGATAACATAAATTTTATAATAAAAGAAAGAATTCTCCTAACAAATTTTTTTTATTCATAAGACTTGTACTCAAATTTTTATTTTAAAAAAATTATTTCCCACTCCAATCAACTTATTAATTTTTTATATATATAAATAGATAAAGCAAAAATATATTTTACATCTTTAAATTTTATATCAATTTTTAATTTTATTTTTAAAATTTTTTTATGATCAATTTTATCTTTAAAACTTTAAATTATAATTAATTTTATTTTAAAAATTAATTTTATTTAAATTATTAATAAAAAATAATAACGTGACGTTTAATATAATATTAAAATATTAAATAAAAAATAAAATATTGACTCACTAATTTAGAGACATAATGTTATGAAAAAAAACTTAAGTGTTATTTTTATATGTTTATCATCAGATTTTTTAATTAAAAATTAATATGTATATAATTTATACAATTCATCTCTTTTATGATTGATTTATTTTTAAAATATATATATATTTTTTATTTTAATTAAAAAAATTGATAGTAAAAATATAAATAAAATATAATTTTAATATTAAATATCACATTATTATTTTTTTTATTAATAATTTCAACAGTTATGTAATGTATTCGATTATAATTTTAAAACTTTAAAAATAAGGCACAAAATTTCTGAAACAAAATAAAAAATGGATAAAATGTATTTTGCCAATAGATAATATGATAGTGTTATTACACAAAATATATAAAATCTATTTATTTTTTGAAATACGACATTTGAATAACCTTCATACGTATTTAATACTGTAATGCTATCCTGATTATCCTAATCCAAGTTAGAACATAACTCAAATAAAGCGCACAGTTATCGGGTCCGGGTTCGGGACGACGATGCTATAGTATACAGTATAACAGTATGCAGTAAAAGTGACTTTTTGTTTTTTTCTAGTTTCTTTTTGGTTTCTTCCATTGTCACCAGGAAAATAAACTCCCGTCTTTCCAAACTTCACTGACCTTTCGAAATTCCAACTTTCTTCTCTCACTGACCATAGATAGCTCACCAATCTCTATACTCCTGAGGCTCAGACTCTCCCTCTCTCTCTCTCTCTCGTTCTGCATTGTAATTTGTAGATCTCTGTTATTAACGGTTCAGTTTTCATTCTTGCATCTATTTGGAGCTAAATGAAACCAAATTGGGAGCTCAAGAACTGCTGCAACCGCGAGCAGGTGGTGTTTCTGGTCACCGTCAGCATCTGCACTGTGGTTATTCTTGCGGTATCTCTCTCTACTTTTATTCTCCATTTTTCCACTTCATATTGTACTTCAATTCAACTCTCTTGGATCCATGAAATGAACTTCAATTTCAAGACACCGAGATGCGGATTTTTCTTCATCTTGGTAAGATATTCGTCACATTGTACAGCGGCGACATTTTGCAAATTGCGTCAGTTATGTATGAGCTTGGTTAGGAACAAATTCTCCGAATTCTTCACTCGTATTCTTAATTTCTAAATTTTGAATTTCTTGATTGAACGCCTTCTACGAATTTAAGAATGAATTGAACTTATCCGGTTATGCCATATGGAGAACCTTATGCCGAGACTGTTAATGTGTTAGTATTCTTTAAGATTAGATATGCTATGGTTGATCTCCTTGTGAATCTTTCTCAATTCCTTGCAGCTATGGAGGACAGTATTACTCACACCTTTTAAGCTTGTGACCGTATTTATTCACGAGGCAAGCCATGCAATCGCTTGTAAACTTACTTGTGGTCATGTGAGAATATCTTTCCTTCTCTTACGTCTTTCCTTGTAAGATAGTGCACTTCTAATGTTGATAAAATGTTACTTTGTGTTATTAACAAACTACTCTTTTTGACAATTCTGTCACAAACATTTCTCTTTTGTTTTTGTTAATGTTCAACCTTTTGTATCATATTTTTTATAGCATGACTCTGATCTCTACAGAACATGGCATCTTCCTGTTTTTCATTACTTGGTTATATCAGTCTTCACTCACACACGTGATTCTGATTTTCTGTCCCTATATGAGATTCCTTTTGTTTGGTTTACTTGAACATGGCATCTTCCTGTTTTTCATGGACGTAACTTTGTAGTGGATAAATTTCTTTGGTTTACTTGGATCACATATTTGTTGTTCATTATCCCCTACAATGCTAAATTTGGATTTTCTGTAACTATATGAGATTCCTTTTATTTGGTTTACTTGAACATGGCATCTTCCTGTTTTTCATGGACATAACTTTGTAGTGGATAAATTTCTTTGGTTTACTTGAATCACATATTTGTTGTTCATCATCACCTACAATGCTAAATTTGGATTTTCTGTAACTATATGAGACTCCTTTTGTTCAAGAGATGAGAAAAATCAGTATCCTGCTTTCTGTGATTAACTGAGTAATGGTGACATGTCAAGAAGAGAGATACCAGGAAAGAAAAAAGCTCTTTTATTAAATTTCCATCAGCAAAACCATCTATGTTAATTCATTTATGGATCTTGCAAACATCTCTTTCTTAAAAAAGTGACTTTTTAATATGCGGATCTCCGAGAAGGCCTGCATCAGTTTGATCATATATATTCCTTGAATACTTGCTCAGTTAATCTCATCCTCAGATGCTGGGGCCATGTTATTTGCAGGTAGAAGGGATTCAAGTTCATGCAGATGAAGGTGGAACAACCCAGACACGTGGAGGCATATACATGTTGATCTTACCAGCAGGATGTATTGTCTAATGCGTTTGCTTTTTTAATTTTTTAACCTGTCATGTTAATTGCATTTGAAGCTGTCATGTAATAGGTGCCCAAACTTTCAAATGCATTCTCAATTGTGATATTTTCTGCGCCTATACATTTAATATGGAGCACTTGATTTATATATACTATTCACAATCTTCATGGAATATTATCATCTTTAATGTTATTGCCTATAAACTTTTGGGTTTATCTTCTACTTTTAATCTATTGTCCTCATGGTGGCAATCCAGATCTTGGTTCATCCTTCTGGGGCATGATCTTGATTCTTGCATCAACAAATCTTCTAACTGCTAGAATAGCTGCTGGGTGTTTTATTGCTGCTCTATTTATTGTCCTCTTTGTAGCAAAAAATGTAAGTAATAAATATTGTATAATATTTGATTAGTAAGTCATGTCATTTGATGCTACCGTTTTTATTCTGAAATTGTGAAATCATTCAAACAGATTTTACAATTTTAGGCATCCATGATGCTATGAACATACATACACATTGAGAAAATCATATCCCTTCTTTATCATCCCTAACACTCGGTAGGAAAAAAATGTTTTTATTTCTGTGTGGGAATAAATCTGCCTTCAATGGGATGATATTTGTCTGGTATGCTAGGTTTGTCTCATACTATGCAAGAGTAAATCTTTATTTTTACCTTCCTGCAGTGGACTCTTCGAGGACTTTGTACAGGTATGTGTCCTCATAGTTAAAGAAAATCAATTTCCATTATGTCTGCTGCATCATGTTTCTCAGTTTATGCTTGTCTATTGATGTCACAGGATTTATTATTTTCCTTGGCATAATATGGGTTCTGCAAGAGACAACCCACATTCGAATTCTGCGATACATTATCTTGTTCATAGGTATACGCTGCATTCTTTAGTAACAAACATCTTGGACAATATTGGCCATACAATGATAGATCTAAAATTATGTGGGTGGGAAGAAGGGACTGAAACAAACTAAAATTTTGTAAGGGCAATATATATTTGAAGATATGATCTTCAATCTAAAAGTTCAAGGTTTAAAATCTCAACTGTTTCCCTCGCCCTTAATGATATAGAAGTGTAGCCTAGGTTGTACTTGGGGCTTATTTCCATGAGGGGATCCCTGGTCAATATCTGCCTACATTTAAAGTTTATTAGCTTCAACCATTCTATTAACTTTTTTTTTTTTAATAAATCAAAATGCAGGTGTGATGAACAGCTTGTTTTCAGTATATGGTAAGACTTGAAATCAAATCAATTTAGTGTTAAATTGTTCCTGATGAAATAATAAATCCCCTGTAACATGAGAATGCAGATATTTATGATGATCTGATCTCCCGTAGAGTTCACTCGAGTGACGCTGAGAAATTTGCAGAAGTGTGTCCTTGTCCTTGTTCTGGTGTTGGATGGGGTGTTATTTGGTGAGGATTTGTAATTAGGAAGAGCTGGCTCGACTTTGTTGTTTTTTACTTTGTTGAGCTAACAGGACAAGCCAACCTGATATCTCATATCAAAGTCGTGCTGTTTTATTTGATTAATTCGAAAATCTACTTGCAGGGGTTTGATATCTTTCATCTTTCTTTGCGGAGCCGTTTATCTTGGTGTTGTGATCTTGTCTTAAGGTAGATTCTAATCCTTTAATTGTTTTATATATCTTCATTTATTAGATGCAAGCAAAAGAAATATTGATAGAGTAGGTTTGGACGTCATAGTCAAACACGTTTTAGGTATAATTATTTAGATTAAAAATATTTATTATAAAGCTTGAAGGAAAAAAGATAACTACACATTTACATTGTAGAATTAAACATTATTTTCTAATTTCTAATTTCCATATGCAGGGAAATGGATTTAAAACATTTTAAAGTCTAAACTTAAAGCAGTAAAATGGTGAAGGGTTGCTTTGCTTCTCTATGATATGAACGCGTTGGTTGCACTTCCACTTACCAAGTTGTAATTCAAAGATCACCTATGTCAATAATTAAATTGCATCGATATGCTAAGATGCTGTGTTTATGTGCACACCCTCGCCAATTCTTTCCAATCAGTTGGGGAACATATGAACATATTTGATTTAATTATTTTTTTAAGATCAAATTTATTTATAAATTTCTTCCAATCTAAACTAGGTTAGGATGAAAGAAAATTTGCTTTCCACTTCAGAAAAAATTCTTGGGTACATGCCCAACCTACGAATGATTGTAGCTGCTTGACTGCCGTTTACTTAACAAAACTTGTAGGCACGGGATAAAATTTTACCTCATTAATTAATAAAAATTTTTAATATTAAAAATTATAATTTTTGTTGATTTTTCAAAAAAAATTGTCATTGAACATTTTATTAATCAATAAAAAAATCTTAATTAATGCAGTAAAACTCATTTTATTATCTTCAAAAAAACTACTAATCAAAACTTGTATAAGTACTAATCAAGAAAAGTAATTGCGTTTGGTAAAATTATTTGGTAATTATTTGTGGTAGATAAGTGTTTTTTTTTAATATTGTTATATTTGAAAATTTTTTTAAAAAAATCAAATTAGTAAAAAAACATGTATTTGAAAATTTGGGTACAAATATGTTAAAGTAATTTTATTATTAGAGTAATTAATAATTTTGAGTAAGTATGTGATTATTTTAAAAAAATTGCTTTAAAAAATCTAATTTTTCCCTACTTTTTCACATCAGAACATATGTTTTATTATCAATAAAAAGATAACTTATTTTATTTTTAGAAGTCAAGTCAATTAGCACCTAAAATTAAATTTTAAAAAAATTAGTTCCAATTCACAAGTGTATACCAAAGTTTTTTGTTTCTTACAACTACTCTTTATTAAAGAAATTCTTATTTAAAGTATTATTAAATATGAATATGTTTTTAACGTAATTCACATTATAAAGGATTAACTTTTTTGCTAGCCTTGATTGATATATATTAAAGGCTTGATTAAAGTGAGGTAATTTAAGTTTCAATTATATCAAAATTATACTCCTTTCGTTTTTATTTTTATCCTTTAATTTTAAAACTTATTCTACCCTTCGTTTAAAAAATAAAGAGCTTTCCACTTTATCTAAAAATTGAGTGTTCATAACAGTATACTTTTAACCAGAGAAGAACATGACTTACTCTATTTAAAAGAGGCGGCAAATATTGCAAAATTATGAAATTTTCTACGATTTGACATAACGGTCCGGCCTAAATATGGAATGAAACTTACTACAGCACATCAACCCTGCCACCTATTTAAAAATTTATTTTCAAATAAATCAAAATAACTTGCGAATAACGGAGGTAATTTTGTTCCGTAATATCATTTGCCTTTTTTGTGCTAACCAACAAATACAGGGTTGCTTTCCGAACATAACACTAATTATGATTTTTCAAATTAGAATGATCAAAACTTTAAAAAAGAAAAAACAAGGGATCCTACATCAATAAAACCAGGCTAAAGTACTTTTTTAAACATCACAAAATTAAGTCCATCAGGAAAGCCGAACTGGTCTAAAGTAATTTTACTAGCATGCACCACATGTAGTTCTTGAACAAATTTAAGCTAAAGGAGGTGACCCTAAGCCTCTGTGATAGGATACTCAAACACAACATCTTTGCCCGAAAGCTTCCTGTATACTGCAGCAAAAGTCTCAAGCTTGTACTCAGTGTTGTTTCGCTCCTTAGGGTCCAAGAAAACCTATCCAGAGAAGAACAGACGCAATTAAAGTTGGCAATAGTAGTCCAAGAATATGTTCCATCCACTTATTCCCTTATTAAGGTAACAACCAAGCAGATGATAAAATATTAAATTTAAGAGACACATTAAACTGTAAGAAATCATTTTGATGTATGTATAGGCATTTTCATTAGCTTGGTTAGCTAGAGACATTCTATTCTAGTCTTCGTAGCTAATTAAAAACAAGGAACTTCAAAGTTGATTGGCAACAGTAGCTTTACCTTCATAATCTTGGATCCATCAACACGATACCTAACACGTTTCCCAACAATCTCAGCAGGCAATACAACATCCTCCAGCATTGCCTCATGGACAGCAGTGAGTGTGCGACTGCGAGGACGCTGCACAGCAGAACCCTTCTTTGGAGGCCTCAATATCCTCCGAGTAGCAATCAAGATTACATCCTACAAATTTAAGAAAATAAAAAAATACATCAAAAAGCACACATCAAATAGAAAAAGGAAACTCAAAAAGGGTACCAACGTTTCTCAAAATAGCTAGTCATTTTACCATAGTTAATTTTCCTTTTCCTTTCATATTTTGACAGACAGTAAAGTGGGTTTCTTAACCATAAATAAAAACTATTAACAAAGTACTTATGCATCAAGTGGGTTATTAACTTAACAACTTCATCCAAAGAGGTCAAGTTTCAGCTATTCCTAAGCACCCTGCTCAGCTTCAGATTTACAGATGACCAGAACAGCTCCATGCATTAAAACCAGGATACAACTTCTAAAGAACAGAGGAATATAGAAAGTTGTCATTATAAATCTCCATAAATAAATAGGCTCCAATGATAAGATATGGGTTATGGAACAGGATGGAATGGAACCCATGCATAAGGAAATAAGGTAGCAGAACATTAAATAATGGATATCAAGGCAAAGACAACAACTGTCCATCTGTGTTTAATATAAACTCAAGATATTAGTGTTTGCTTACCTTTCCACTGAATTTCTTCTCAAGCTCTCTGACAAGCCTAACATGAATCTTCCGGAAAGCCTTCCTCAATCTGTAGGGAACATGAATAACCACAGCCTTGCGGTTCCCAGATACATCAATTTGGCTGCGCCCATCAAGAAAAATGTCACTTATGAAAAGCAAAAATCACATAATTCTTCAAATACAGGTATGTAATACAAATCCCTACACTGCCGAATTTATGTATAGATCTTTCAAATCACTTTTCAGCTCCTGGTTGGTATTTTCCAAATCAAACAATGCCTGCAATAATAACATTAAACAAAAAAAAATGATATCTTGCAAAAAAGGAAACAACAAACCAGCTGTCAAAGGTTGAAGCGATAGAAATATTTTATAGCGTCAAAATAAAACCTGCCCAACTGACTCTTCAAACTCAGTTGGCTCAGCATCCTTATCTTTGTGGATTTTCTTCCTTGATGTGTACATCTTCACAACTGTGGCAATAGGACAGAAAGGAAAGAATATGAATCATCCACATATTAATGTGACTAAATGCAGATACAGATAGAGCATGGTCATTTGAAGAATATAAAAATGAAAAACTATATGACAAATAAACATAACGGAGGAAGTTAACTACATAATCAATATAATCATGTTAATTACATTTCTTATTATATCATCAACTTACTTTTAAAATACAGCATACATTTTCTCAATTGTGTGAATGACTGTATTTCAAATATCAAATGAGTTTATAACAAGATTGCATGGAGGGAAAGAAGAACACATCCAGCAAGAAAATCAATGCCAAAGGTAATAGGAAGCAGATTCAAAAAGTTATTGTAGGATTCCTCAAACTTCCAGATAAGCCTACGAGGCAATTCAATTAAGGTTCACAATTCTCATGTCATACTGCAGAGAAACCCAAAAATATCTTGCAAAACCATATTTCCCAATTTTTTTACAGATGAAAGGCGCTTTATTTCTTTGAATCTCATTGAGAGAATATAAATCAAAACGAAAAATGGAAAAGAGGGCAAACCTCAAATTAACAGTTCAACTATGAATTCTTAACATTTTAGTTGAAAAAGATAACATGATTTAGCATACGACTTTTCTGAAGCAAATTCTCCTAACTACAATTTCTCCGGAAGCAATTAATTTATGTCACCAAATAACCTACCGATCAAACTTCCAAAAAAGCCGTCACGCTACATTGGTTGCCAAGAAAAACTAAAAGAGAGAACTTTTCTTTCATCTTGCATTGATTTTTCCAGCATCTTAACAGAATGCATCAGAGGCCAAATGATTATGTAGATTGTAACTTACCTCAGGAAGTTGCAAGCCCCTGGTCGATCTGCTGCTTAGGGTGGGACTTCCTGGTCTGCTTTCGCTGTGTAGTGAAAACCCTAGGGTTTGAGATTGTACTAAGATTATAAAGATGGAGTGAACGACTAAGATTGGTTTTCTACACACGTGGACGTATGAGATTTACCGTGAGTATTATCTATAGTTGAATGTATTAAACCTCTATATATTAGTATGTGTAATTATTGCAATATTTTTTTATAAATTGTATAAAAATAATTTTTTTTAAAATAAATAATTTTAAAAATATTAATATTTACAGCAATTAAAAACATTATTGATAAATAAAACAAATAATTTGTGTATATAAATATCTAATTAAAGTGATAAAATTCAAATTGTTGTTATTATATATAGTGGAATATAATTATATTTTATAATAAAATTTATATTTTGTTGTATTACAAGTCATTATTATTTTTTAAATTAATTTTGTGCTTTTATCTTTATTATATATATATATATAAACAATTTCACCAATTTAAAATTACGACAAGTCACACTCAGGATTTAATTCTCCACAAAATTATGTTACCAATTTAAAATTTTTTATTATTATGACTAAATTGTATTTGTATGGCCATAAACTTAATTATGAGTAAATAACTTATTCATATCTCAGTGAACATGAAATAACAATAAAACGAATTTTAAATTTAAAAAAATATTAGTACAAATTATATCAATTTCACTTTCCACAAATGTTTAATTTATATAAATTACATTGAACATTGACATAGGAATATTATTTATTAAGTACATTGTTTACAAATATATATTTGAATGGAAATAACTTTACAAGTTAATAGCAGATAATTCTAAAAAATTGTTAAACGTGAGATAATTATTTGAAAAGGTATAAGATATGATCTAAAATTTTAAATTATCATAAAAATATATTAATAGTCTGATACATATAATTTTATTAAAGATTTATTTACATTTGATAAAAATATCTATATATAACTTTTAAAATTATACTCTTATTACAATTTGGTCTAAAAATAAAATAAAATATATTTTAGTATTATATAATTTATTAGTTAACTTGTGGTTTAAATTTTAAAAAAAAAAATAGCTTGTAATTGATATTTTTAACACTTTTGGCACCCTGTGTTTGACTTTTGTTAAAATATTAACGACATAGCACGTGCTCGGCTTATGACCCATTAAAAAAAATATTTTCTCAAAAACACATTTTTTCCCCAAAAAAATGTTTTTTTAGAAAAAAAAGTCATTTTTCATTAGACACGTTGACACTTTAGGGCATAAGATTAAAATTTAAAATTTTATATTTAAAGTTTAGGATTTAGAATTTCACATTTTGTATTGAGGGTTTAATGAAAATACCTTATGTTAGTAGAAAAAGAATTAAATTTTAGAGAAAAAATGAAAAAAAAATGATTTTTTTAGAATAAAACTTATTTTTTTTGAAAGAAAACTTTTTTTTTATATAAAACTTGATATTGTTAAAAAGAATCAATTTTTTCATTGCCACCTGCCATGATCATTAATTTCTTTTTTTGAAAATTAAGTGCAAGATACCACCAAGGTGTAAATAATGTGAATCTACAGGTTATTTATTTAAAAAAATTAAATTACAGGATAACTAAAACAATTCAAGATAAATTATAAAACACTAAAATATAATCTATCCAAAGTTATATATATATATATATATATATATATATATGCTCTTATGAAGGACATGGTATAAATTTAGCATATCACAAGGAAGTATATTCAACCAATATTTGTTATGATTTATTGAATAGTTTATTATTTCATATAAATTGTAGTTTCAAACAACAAATGGATTGTACTATAATTAGAACCTAGATCGAATGCAACAAATGACTAACCTTGGTATAGAATTGAATAAGAAATGCAAATGTATTAATATAGTTAAGATCATTAATGATCATATAAATTTAGCATATCAAGTCTAACATCATGAGATTTTATCATTCTTATACAACATATAATGACTTAATGGTCCAACCTAATGATTAAATCAAATTGTATCATGAAAGGTGTGTAGTAAAATAATAAAAATTATATTTTGATTTATTAAAATTTATTTATTGTAAAACCTACATTATATATTGTAGGTGCACTATTCATTCCAAGGAAGAGATACGCATTTTCAAAGTATAAGGATAAATTAATTTCATTACCTAATTTTTATTTATGCCATTTGATGTTTCATGATTTATTACGTTAATTGTTTACAATTTTTTGAGTGTAAACAATTCATCAATCAACATGTGTTTCGAGAATTTAATCTTATAATTACAAGATAACATTTTAATTTCATTGAAATCAATTGAAAGTTGCACCATAAAATTTCACAAGAAAATGGTTAAAAAAATTCACTAGATTACATGATTAACATGATAGTTTTATCATCATTTAAATAATTATATTTATAAGACTTATACTTGATTTATATGTAATTCTTTATCTTCTTATTTTTAAACATGTTAGGTAAGATAATTTTAGAAAAGATGTTTTTATATCCAAATTTAAAAAAACCTAATTCATACAATGGGCTTATTACTGGTATCTCGACACGCTGTTTTTTTTATTGAAAATTTATTTACACTTTTCACTTCGTAAATAAATATTTAATATAAAAATCAAAACGCCAGTCATAGTAGTGCGTGTCAAGATATAATTCTCTTCAGCCATCTACAATTATAAATAATTGGGTATCTTTTTAAATAATTCATATGGAAGAAATAATCATCATTATAAATATATAAAAGCAATTCCACCAATCTAAGCTAATTGCGAATAGTGACATTCTAATTTTTTTTCTTTTCAATAATTAAAAAAATTAAAATTATGACTACAGATACTTTAGATTTTTTCTCCATAATTTAATAAATAAAAATGTTTGAAAATTATTTAAATCATTTAAAATTATTTTCTACATCAAATTATAAAAATTCAAAATTAAAACTAATTCAATATTTATCTAGATTAATTATTAAAGTTAAATTATTCTTATAGTCCTTATAGTTTCATTCAATTTTTAATTAGGTCTTATAATGTAAAATTTTGTAAATTGAGTCCTTATATTTTAACAAAATTTTAAATTAATTCCTGTTGTCAAATTTTTGTTATAATTATATTAAATTTTATTAATGTTACTAAAATATAATATTTTAAAATTTTAAATATGTATAATTTAGGTTAATAAAGATGAGAAAAAAATAATTAATAATGTACAAATAAATTGCATATATAACATGAAATGTAATTTATGTTAGATAATATAGGTAGATTTATTTGAATTAAGTAAATTCATAAAGTTAAAATAATATATAACTATCATATTTTTAAAATTTAACAAAATTTTGATAAAAATTTAAACTTAGGGATTAATTCAAAAAAATTTAAAATTATAAAAATTCAATTACAAATTTTTAAACTATAATAACCTAATTGAAAATTGAGTGAAACTATAAAGACATTATGAATAATTTAACATATTTTAATGATAAATATTTAAAGGTAAATTCCACTTACCTTTTTTTAAAAAAAAATACAAAACTTATACTCTTCTCTCTTTGTTTTTTTGGAAAAATTACATTTTCTTCCTCATACGAAAAAATTACAATTTTATCTATTTGACTAAAATTTTTTAAATAATAATATTAATATTTTTATTAAAATTATAATTTATTAGAAAATATATTTTAAGAATTATAATTTTAATATTATTTATCTTGAATTAAAAATTATAAATGTATTTAATTTAAATTTAAAAAATTAAATTTTTAAATTGATCAAATACATATTTAAGTTTGATAAAAAGATATATATTTAATTAAGTAAATTATATCAACCTCCGTTAAAGTTTGATTAATTTGCATTTATCACCCATTTAGTTTCAAAATACATACTTACTTGTTCCTCTTATTTATTTTTCTCAATAAGAAAAACTTTCTCTACAAAATAGAAATGAGATTTTACTTTTAATATAACAATAAATGATAATTAATTTTATTATTTTAAAATGAAAACATATTATGTCACATATTAACTGTCATTGATAGAAAATAAATTGTATCCAAACCGTAGGATATCAAGAGTGATTTTTGAAAGTATAGAGGTAATAAATGTTATTTCACCAAACTCAAAAGAAGTTGGCATAAATTACTATATTTAATTATATAAATAATAAAAGGGTAATTGGTCAAAATAAGCAAAATTATAATTAAGTTTTTTTTATCTCCTAAAGAAGATGAGTATAATTTTTCAAAACAAAAGATAAATAAATATAATTTCGACATCTTTCAACAAATGAAAGTGTACTTTATCATAATTTTTTTATAAAAAAAAATATATGATATTTTTAAATATGTCCTTATTAATAATTTTACTGATAAGAAGCATTTTTATATGTTACATTTACTCTTTTAACAACACTTATTAATTGGATTAAACTTATATATAATTACTTATATCTTTACTATTAAGTTTTTTAATTAAAATAAAATATATAAAAAAAATTTAAACAAGAACTAATAAAAAAATGAATTGTATAAATCATATAAGTGTTAGTCTCTAATTAAAAAACTTGATAACAAAAATATATATATATATTGTACCTTAATTTTTTTTTTCCTTATTAACAAATAGCTATTGTAATTATTTTTTCAAAAGCAATAAGCCTTTTATAAGAAACCTTCATGCTTAAGGATTTGGTTAGGAGGATAATTTGAGAGTGATGTATGATGGAGTGGGAGGAGTTGATTTAAGTTTATAAACCCTCGGATGAATGTTTAAAAGATTAATGAGATGGGATGATTTAGAATGATTCTGAAATCATTCCAAGCCATCCAATACCCCAATTACCCCTCTAAATTGGGGGGATTTGGAATGGTTTGGATTTTTAAAAATTTCTAATTCCATGTTTAACCCTCTCTTCTTTTTTTTACTTTTATTTATTCTTTTTATTTATTTATTTCTCACTTAACTATTTTTTCTATTTTAATCATTTCAAAAGTATAATTCTTCATTTCAACTATTATTAAGCTTACACCAATTTTAGGTTTGTTCATAGCTCCTTACTTTTATTTTCTCTTTATAGTAAAATAACATGTAACAAGAAGTATGAATAATGCAATAAATAAGAAAATAATTTTTTATTGTATTTTGACCCTCAACCCTCAACCTTTTTTTGGATGACATTATTATATACATTTTTTTATTTTATCCCTTATTTTATATAGATTGTTTTGTAATTTAGAGTTCAATTTTTTTGTATTTCTATATTAAATAGTTAGATAAATAAAAAATAGATAGAACATAAATTAATAATAAAACATTATATATAAGGATAATATTAAAATTTTTACTATTCAAACAACTTTACTCCATTAATAATATAATAACATTCAAACAATGAAGAGCCATTTTTCCTCTTATTTTTTCAAAACTCTCAATCAATGGACATTACTCCATTAATAACCATCTCACCCTACTCTCATCAAAATTTTCACCCAAGCCAAAGTCTCCAAAATTTATGCTTAATTTGAAATTTGAATATTTTTTGAGATATTATTTTGAGTAAATTACATCTCTCTCTCTCAAACTTTGATTAAATTATATTTAGTATCATTCTTATTTTAAAAATTACACTTGATATCCAGAGGTTTTTTTTATCAATGTTACACAGACTTTTATTTTAATTTATTCTTTTATCAATAAAGTTAAAATTTTATGCAGTATATATTTATTTCAAGACTATAAAATTAGTTAACTATCTTTACTGTTACTTTAAAATTTTTATATTACAACTTAGTATAAATTTAATTATATTTATTATCGTGTTAAAATAAAATTATAGTCTTTTTCAATGCTGTCTTCATTGATTGAAAATAAATTAAAAGAATATATTTTTTTAAACTATAGGATTAGTAAGTATACTTTAGTGAAGTAGGCATAATTTCCTCTATTATTTTTAGGCGCATAATGGATTGCCTAAAACCTTTATTCTCTTGTACTTTACACTCAAGTTCCAAATTGTGTGTGGCCTTGCAGACTGTTGACTGGTCAGTAGATAAACACAAAAAATGAAGTCATGAGAGCAAAGCAGGGCAGAACAACATACACCAATAGTGCACAATAAATCAATGACTCACTCTATTATTAATTTCTTAGCTAATGAACAATTACTTATCAAAAAACAAATAATATGATGGAATAGTGTTTGGGCTATTATGCCAAAAAGAAACCCTGAATTCTTATTCTTGGAAGTTATTGAACGGCCATAGTTCATCCATATCCCACATGCTACATGGAATATCATTGTTCACCCAATTGCTTTCCATATCCTCAACTTGTGCTGTAGTTTCCAGATTGCAAGTTTTCATGCCATAAGCATTAATGTTGTTTTCACTTGCATAGTAGCCATCGCACAAAGAGGAGCTGAAGTCACTGTTATCTAAGCCATGAAACTGACTGCTATTTGCTGATTCTGAAGAAAAAGAGGACATGAATGAACTATGTTGAACTGTTTCATTCATATAAGGTCCCTCCCAAGGAATCTGTGTTGGTGCTGCTGTCCCTATTTGTGAACATTGGGAAACACTGTCAAGAGACAGAGGAATGGTTTGGTTTTGGATAGGCGTGGCATCAGGAGGAGGAGATGGTGTTTCTCTTGCTTTCTGAAGCAACCTTGGCATCCAAAATGTCTTAATAATTTCTTCAAACTCTGTGCTGCTTGTGTCCATTTTGAAGTGTTTTGCTTGTTTTTGAATCCTTGTTCTCCAGTAGTTCTTGATCTCATTGTCTGTCCTCCCTGGAAGATGTTGTGCAATCTTTGACCACCTACAAATAACAGTCCCAGAAAGGTAAGAGTGTGTTTGAGAAGGTAAAAATGAAAGGGAAGTGGAAAGAATGAGGAGAAGAGAAACTGTCATTTAACCTTTCCTTCCCTTCCATATTCCTAAACAGACCTCATGAAAGTCATATTTTTGGATTATGTGTGAAGAACATGAGTATGATTTCTAACCTGTTGCCCAACTTTGAATGGAGTTCAAGGATGACAAGCTGCTCTTGTGGGGTTAAATTTCCTCGCTTAACATCTGGCTTCAGATAATTAAGCCATCTTAATCTGCAACTCTTGCCACTTCTCTTTAATCCTGAATCAGAAAACCAGAAGCAAATCAAACTGATCAGAACTAGCATAAAGATGATTATATATTGCTTCACTTTTTTTTTCTTCTTTCCTCCTTCTTGTTTAGTGTTTACCTGAACGTTTAGCCAGCAAATTCCATCGTCCTTCTCCATGGCTAGAGATGTTCTGAGTTAGCAGAGTGTCCTCTTCAAGAGTCCAAGGTCCTCTTCTAACTTCATTGTCATCTTCACTAGTACTACAACTGCTCTCGCTCTTTGAAGTAGACATGAAAGTTTTCAAAGACAAAAACCCACACTATGATATTATATATATATATATATATATATATACACTTGTATATGCAGAAGAACTTAAGAGTTAGAGAGCAAATTGGCCTGCACAAGATATGTAATACCAGGTTTACCTTCCTTCACACTCTACCACAATTTGGAGGGTCAAACTAGATGCTATATGCACTTTCACTCTTACTTTTCTAAAAGAAAAAAGAAAAGTTACTACAATACTACAACTATAAATTCCACAAGACAGCTTCCATTCATCTTCCATAGTCATTGCCATTGGAAAACAGGGGGAAGTAGATAGATACTAGAACTAGATAGGTTCATTGCTTGGCATCTTTATTATTATTATTGCCTTACCTATTTCTCCGAACAAAACGACAGTGTTTGTTTTATAGTGATTAGTCGCATGAGGTGCACAAGTAGGAAATGTTCTAGTCAAAGAACAGATAAATCAACTTCTTACTGTGACCAGCAGGGTCCTCCTTTTCTTTTTTAAGGATAGAAAATAAGTTTCTTCCTGTTATTTAATAGACAAGCATCTATCACGTTGTCTCTATCAAGATCAATATCATACTTACTGTTCTTAAACTATGGTGTCAAAACAAAAACATTTCTCAGTAAGAAGGTGATTTATCTTAATACTATACATATATATATTGCTGTGGTTTATATTTTAATAAATAAGTAATTCACATTTATGAAAGATGAAGTTCAGAGGAAAAAAGAGAAAATTGGAAAGGTGATGATGAGAATCTTGAAATTGACAAGGAAGACTTTTTATTTTAGGTGATAAAAATTGGACCATTTCATTTAGTCTTGTTGGTCCCAGATTTGGTCTTTCCAAGCTATCAGAAACGTGCTTGACTGAACAATTAAAATATAAAATTTAAATAATAAGAAGATATTGTTTTGTTATCATATAGCTTTTAATTATTTTGATTTTTTCATCCTCACAATAAATATAATTATAATTATATCTAATAAGTTTTAAAATAAGAGAAATTCTAATATAAAAGGTGTACCCAAGATAAATATTCTTAAAATGTACTACTCTCTATATATTCTTTACTTCATATTAATTTAAATGTTAAAAATTTTATAACTCTGTGACTTTTAACGTTCGCGATCTCACAATCAACAACATTAGTCACAAAACTCATATTTCAATAAAATTTAATTTTATCATCTCACATCATATATTTTATTTTATATTATATAATATATAATTTTAAAGATTAAGAAAACGTGGCAAAATTGAGAGTTGGAATTGAGGGGGGCGGCAAATAAATTTTAAAGCATGCTAGGAATCTGAAAGCAGGACCGCAATTTTATTTTGATTGGTTGTGATTCGATTGCATGATGTGTGCTTGGCATAAGAATTGATAATGACAGCTATATAAGTCAAAAAATTCTATGCACACTAAACTCAGAAATCAGAATAATAACATTAGAAAAGTCTTCTACGATGTTTCACTCCTTGCTAGCAATATTTGACTTGTTACACGCACACGTACCTTAGCTTTCTGCCTTTTGAACTGCTTCAGCCACCACTAATTGCGGTATAAATGGTAATTAGTTAAAGATTAAATTAATGTAGTCGGTATTTTAATTAATTTTATCTACAATTTAAAATTATTCTCCTAAGATCGAAACATAACAGTTCCTTTCTTTATTTCTTTTTTTCAGTTAACTCGATACTGTTGTCTTGTTTGTATTACTATTAGTTGCTCTAAGTTGTAGAGAACAAGCAATGAGAGCTAAACATTGTGTGAGATATACGCCATTTTAATTTTAGTACAATTGAAGTAATCCCATATGTTGATATGTAATAAAGTATTATAGTTCATTTTTATATATAATATTTATTCTTAATATATTAATATATAAAATAAATTTTATATATACATATATATATAATGGGTCAAGTAAAATAAATTTAAATTTAAAAAATTATATTAAGAAAAACTTATGAAATAGACTTTTTTTTTTAAGGACTGAGTTTAACCAATATTATTTTATACTTATTTATTAGGTTGGATTTACTCTCAAAATTTAAAGCCCTTGATAAATGGGTTGACTTTATCCAATTTAACTCCATATTTAAAAAATAAGAAGCCTTATATATTAACGTGTCAACCGATAATAAAATTTTTTTAAAGAGTCTTTGTTAAGAAGAAAATAAGTGACACACATTATCATTTTATTTGTACATTGGTTAATAAAATTTAACTATTTAATATTATTTTTTAATTCATCATGTAGGTCTTTTATTATATATGTATATATATATATATATGAATATTATTAGGTAATGGGGTAGGTTTCAAAATTTAAGTGATTAATTATTTAAAATTTTAAGTAAGGCTATCGGACCAAATACTTGTTTAACCTCAATTAAATTTTCTCATTTAGGTGGCTAATTTGTTGGACTACATTTGCACAGAAGGGTTAATGTCGGCAAAAATATTGTGACAAGTATACGCCAAGGTTCATCCTGATTAATTCGTCTACACACTACCAATGGCCTATATATTCTTCAACTCTCACAAATCTCATCCAACCTATCTCTAATGTAATTGGAATTGAGAATTTCTAAACCAAAATACTCAAAATTTAATTATTACAGACTTGGAGCAAAGAGAAACGCAAATATGTATATTGCGGTGTGAATCCCCATGATGAATAAATCCAAAACATTGAAGTTTGGAGGCTCAACAATTAATTTAAGGATTCATTCACTTTTGATTTGGGTATAGATTTTTGAAAAGGGACATTCATAGGATAAGACAGGTTGAGTGACAAAGTTGTGCAAGTATTTGCTCCAAAAAAAGGCAGCCTACAAAGCCATTCAAGTGTGGGAGATAAGAAAATTGACCCTCAAAATCAAGAGGGACAAACATACATTATTGCCAGAGGGATAAAGAAAGAATATAATGTTAACAACAAAATTTAACTTAGATCTGCCTTTTTTTCTAGAGATGCTCAATAGTTCTTTATTTTATTTTTAACTTTTTCTTCCAACTAATAGAGGGCTAAAACACTTTTTCAGAAATTATTGATTTTTTTATTAAAAATATAACATATTAAATTTGTTTAACTTTTATTTAATTTCAATAATTTTTTGTTGAAATTACCATTGTACAAAAATCTATTGAGTTAGATAATCTGGTTTCCACATTCAAAACTTCAATGTTCTTTTTTTTATGTTAAGAATAAGAAAGTTAAATATTTTGATGTATTTTAAATTTTTTAAAATAATTTTTTATATTATTTAAATATATACTTAATAATTAATTATTATATGATAAATATAAGAATATTTCAGTAAAAAATAAAATTAATTTTAAATTATTACAAAAAAGGTTAGTGTATTGTCTTTTTTAACTTTAAGGAAAGACAGTTTATCTATATATACATATATATATATATATCAAAGAGATGATGGTATAATTAATTTATAGATTTCTAAGAGTAGATAATTTTCTTTTAATATCTTGAGATTTTGTTTAGATTATTTAATTTCCTCCATGTATTCTTGCAATTGGAGTGTACAAGTAGAAGATGAACATCAATAAATGTAGGAGTACAGAGGCATGTGAACATGTGATGAGAAGGCATTATCCATTACTTTGAGCTAATTGGTATATCCAAAAGTCATAGGAAGAAATGATGCAAAAGGGCCATTAAAGCATGACACAAGTTGGGATGAGGATAAAATTTGTGGTCATAATGAAGACAACGATAGCATAGCATATGGAGTCGGCACTTGCACACGATTGACGACGACGATGATATTACAGTGATTAAAATCGTAATTATCGGTAACAACTATGATGATAACTACATATTCTGACATGACAACAAACGACTACATTAGTAGAATGTGGAGGTAAATGCTGAATCTATATGATTTCACTTTGAGCTTTGATTTGTCAACAGTTTCTTTAATGATTTTTAAGGGCATTAGTTATATTTAATATATTGTTATCTTATATATTATAATATTTTGTATATCATAAAGTGAGATAGTATAGTATAAGATATTATGATCATTATAATAATAAATAGTTATGTCTCGTATGAGAAATTGATAGTAGCTTATTTTTTAATGATTTAAAATGTAAATATTTGGTAGTAAATATTAATTAATACTATCTATGTTTAAATTTTTTAAAATAATTTAAATTTTAATAAATAATTATATTATTTTTCAATGAAAATAAAATTTTAAAAATTTAAAAGTTCATATATAATTTCTTGTTTCTTATTCATATAAAAAAATATACAATAATATAATTTTTTTATTATATGTTACATGTATGCTTAATTTGTTATAAATAAATTTTATTATAAAGTCAACTGTTATTAAAAAAATTAAAGGTAAAATTGTAACTTGAAAAAACTTATCTCATTTAATATATTATATGAGATGACATAACATTTTGAATCTCATGGTAACACTCTTTTAACTATAATGTGAGATTGGAATATTATTATTTCAAGTGTCATCATTTTATCACATAATAACATACCAAAAATTGACATTCAATCCACACATCTAATATACCATATAATATGTGAAATAATAGAGTCAAGATTTAAATATATCAAATGTTCCTTTAAAATGTTTAATAGTGTGTTCAGATGAAATAATTTAAGAAAAAAGATAAATTTTAAAAGTATTTCAATTACAATTCATAATAAATTTTTAATTTGAATTAGAAGAGATTAAAAATTAAAAATCTTATGATAATTTAATTAAGTAATTTATGAAGAATTAAAAATTATACCATTTGAAAATTTAAAACTCCCTCTATTATCAATGTTTTTGGTATATTTTTAATATGCATATATAAATACACATATACATACAAACATCAATGTGTATGCATAAAAAAAATACACACATGTATATATTAGAGATTTGATATGCAGAAAACTATATGCTAATTTTTTTATATTTTTAAAATATAATTTTAAAAAATAATTATTATATTTTAAAATAATAAATTAAATAATATGTAGTTATTTAACTTCTTTCTCTTATATTATAACTTCTCAATATTTTTTCTCTCACATCTCCTCACATTTATTTAATTTTATATTTTATATTACATAATATACATAATTTTGGAGGCTTTTTACCAAAAACCTTAGATGTATTATAATATAGATATATATTAGAGTCTCCCATGTACTAAGGTGCATTTTAATTTTTTCTTTAATTTTTGAAATATAAAATAAAAATTCTTATTTTTTAAACTAATAAAATTAAATAATGAAAAATTATTTAACTTCTCACTATTTTGTTATTTATTATAAATTTTTATTATCTTTATTTTCTCTTTTCTCACTATTTGTATCAAAATTTATTTTATATGAGATAATATACAATTTTAAATAAAAAATGCATATACTCTCTTCTAACTATTACTCAATTAAAAATATCTCATAAACTATCACTCGTAACAAATATTATCCTTATATTTTCACATTTTTAAATTTAACTCTATTTAACATATTTCTATTAAAACTGTTAAATATTTATTTTGGAACAAATGCATATACCCCCTTCAACTATGAGTTAATTGCAAATATTCCATAAACTATATATAAAATGTGGCAACTATCCTTCTTCAACTATGAATTTTACTTAGAATAATTAATTTAGAAAAAAAACACTTTTTGCCTAAACTACTTTGATTTTTTAAAAGACTGAAATAAATTATAAATTTTTATAATTTTCAATTTTCTCATAATATTCAATCGCAAATTCATTGAAAAAAATTCAAAAATTACCAAAATTAGAAATACATGAAGTAACATTAATAAAAAAAATCACATTATTAATTTTGGATACAATAATTGCTTTCTATGCTTCAAAATTATTAGTCAAGAAATATAATTGAAACAGAGAAAGCAATTATATTGCATCTAAAATTAATAATGTCATTTTTTTTTATTAATGTTACTTCACATGTTTATAATTTTAGTATTTTTTGAAATTTTTATAATGAATTTGAGATTGAATGATGGAAGAAAATTGAAAATTATAAAAAAATTTATACCTTATTTAGATCTTTTCAAAAATCAAAATAGTTTATAGAAAAATAATTTTTTTCTAAATTAAAAAATTTAATTAAAATTCATAGTTGTAGGAGGGTAATTATCACATTTTATAGTATAAGAAATATTTGTAATTAACTCATTGTTGAATGGGAGTACATGTATTTTTTTCAAAAAAAAATATTTAACAGTGTTAATAAAAAACTGTTAACTAGAGTTAAATTTAAACATATAAAATATAAGAGAATATTTATTATAAATAATAGTTGAAGGAATATTTTATAACTGAATAATAGTTAAATAAAAATATGTACATTTTTTCGTAATTTTAGATAAGTGTTTTTTGGATTGGATAAAACCTGGTCGTTAGATGGATGCTATTGAACTAAACACAATTGTGAGGTGTGTTGCCTCTCATAGGTGTTCTTGCACTTTGTTTCGGATGAGCAGGTTTGTTCTGATCTATGGCCTTAATGTTTCTAAATGAAATGAAATATTAATTTGACCAAAAAAAAATCAGACACAATTCTGAAAAAATGGACTTGTTCTTGGCCCAGAAAATGTTGGATTGGGTCGGTTTTTTAATCACATGTAGTGCGGTCAAGCCCAATCCAATTGAATGAGAAATCATGGTCTTATTTGATTGTACAATTTATATGGACTCGCACCCAAACACATTTTAATCACATGTAGTGCGCTCAAGCCCAATCCATTTGTCTCCTTAAAGGATCAAATACTTTGAGTGTTTAAAAGTAATTTTAAAAAGTTCCTACATATGTAGATTAAGATTAATATTATATATGATATAATGGTGAATGAAGAATAAAGAAGAAGACAAATGTATCATGTGTAATTGTAATTTTTATTTTAAGTGTTATATAATTTATTCATGAATGTATGATGATTGTTTGTGATTCTTGAAAAAAATAAGACTTAAAAGTTTGTTTTATTTTTTTTTGTTTTTCATAGTTATTCTTCTACAAAAATATTTAATTATATTTGAAGATATTTTCAGACACTAAATATAAATAATTTTTTAAATAAAAATTTAAACTTTAATTTATCAAATTATAAAAAATTAATTTTTTTTATTAGACTCAATTCTCATTAATCTCAACATAGGTTTAAAATTGAGTTGGACCAAACTTAACTTTCTTTTATAATTCTGGTTATAATAGCATGAATTATATTGCAAATACATTGTGATAACAAAAATGTTTTTTATTTTAATGGAAATCCTCGACTTTTTTCATTCCTCATCATTTTTCAGGATTTGAATTAATCACGTATGTGTGATTGCATCATATAGTTTAGAAAAGAAAAGTCTGCATTGCATGCCAGCATTTAAGAAAACTTGAATGAGATGAACTGTTCAATCCAATGGACTTAATTAGTTAGGTTTATATATTAGACTATGAAGTTGATTCAATGGATCCACGTAATAGTCTATTTAGTGTCACCTTTTGGCTTCATATCATAAAAAAGGGATTAAAGTAAAATGGTTTCTTTCTTTCAACAAGTATAAATTAAAGAAAAGTTTGTGGCAATAGTACTTGCAATCATAATCAGTTTGTCATTAAGTTACCAAACCTAGTAACACATCTTGGATCTATTTAATAGGATATGTGCACAAAAGTCCAACGTGTATAGTTAGTATTATACAGTACTATTTTTTCTCTTTATGTTAGGTAAATGCAGCCTATACCCATTCATTACAAGTTGTTAAATAATTTGTATAATAAATAGCATCCTCATCTTCTTGTTTGGCTCCACACCTATATTTACCAAAGACTAAATGCAATTGCATGGGCAAGTTCTTTGCACGTTTATAATATGCAAGATATCTTCTCCTCACAACCAAACAAATTTCTTGTGACTTTCACATTTATTTGTCAAACTTGGAATTGTACTTCTAAGGTTGTAAAAGTTATAATTGCTATTCTTTGAAGTTTGTCCCAAACTTAACTATTTGTCTTTCTATGTGAACCCTTAATGCTTACTAACAAATGAGCAAGTCATACTCACTTTGGGTAAGTAGTACTACTTGTAGGCTTCTCCAACTAGGCAGTGTATGCCCATATATATCTGTTTGAGAAAAAAAATCTAGGAGTACTATAGATTTTATTAGGATTATGAGTAACTAATATAAAGTTATAACTAATAAGTAGGTTGAATATAAAAGGAGTTGGTGTGGATACACAAACCACCCCTAATCTACCATTAATATTTTCCATATGTAGCTATATATACATATATATTTAGGGTTTGAACCGTTGAATTTCATTTGTTAGGATCATGCATGCACTAATTTCCATCTTCAATTTGCTAACAATCTCTCCCCTCCAACTACACCTATGGTATTCAAATTTTGTGACCTTATAGCATGTTAGAGAACTTTTCAATTTTCCATTAGCAAAGTTGCATGCCAATTTTTTTTTTTGAAATATAATATAAAAACATTTATTATATTTTAAAATAATAAATTAAATAATGGGTAATTATTTAACTTTTCATTCTTCTCTAGTAATAATTTTTCACTATATTTATTTTCTCTTTCTCTCATCTCTTCGCAAAATATATTTTATATTATATAATATATAATTTTAAAGATTAATTATCAAAAGACCTCAAAGTCATTATAATATAGATATATATTAAAGGGAGTTGGGTTTAATTGATAGAAAAGACTAGTCTCTTACAATGTGGGGAACTAGGTTCAAATCTCTTCTACAGGTATTCACATTTAATATCTAACAATATTCAAATTATTTCTAATATATATATATATTAACGGCTCTAGGCCTTTTAGACAATCATCTCATAAATTGATATATTTTATAGTACAAAATAAAATGTATACTGTGAGAACATGAGAATGAGAAAATAAATATAATAAAAAATTACAATAGATGAATATATTAATAACTTTCTATTATTTAATTTATTATTTTAAAATTATTATTATTATTTTATATTATATTTTAAAAATTAAAAAATACACATTTATGCATAGAAAGTCTCTAATATATTATATATACATATATACATGTGTATGCTATATTAAATTCACTAATAAAGTTATGGCATAGGAAAAGATTTCTTTAAAGAAATTAATAATACAATGTTAGGATGTAGAATATTGTGTACTATCTATGGTATAATTTTACTAAATAATTAGATAACAAATGCTTAAAATCCATCTAATTAAGAAGGAACAAATGTGCAAATTAATCATACCCATTTTGGTGAAGTGAAGCTACGGTTAGGTAGGATAGTCCTACATGCCAAGGGATGCCCATATCCTTATAGTATAGAGTGTGAGACTTGGGAGAATCTAATAACTCTTTATGAAAATTGAATGAAGTGCTACACACCAAACACACAGCTCACATGTGAGGAGTCCTGTTGTGAAGTTTGGTTCATTGATTTTCTCAAATAAAAGTCCAAATCAAAGGAAATTTTGAGCAAACAAAAGATAATGAAGTGCGTGGAGAAACAGTAGTAATTGAAAGCTTCATATGATATTTGCTCACCTAATAAATCCTACTTTATTATGAAGCTAATTAAATTTTCAACCTTCCTTTAATAACTTTTTGAAGGGCAAAAGGTTCATGGTATTGAACAAAGATTAAACACACACTCATCCTTAATTCATTACTCATGATGTTGATAGCATAAATCATGGATAGAAGATAATTTTAGTATCACATTCGCATGTAGTATTTCCACTTTATCTATACAGAACTCTGAAAGAAGTTGCCTCACCGAGGAGGTAATAGTGAACATTAATTTTATCTTATTAAAGAATAAAATAATAAAAAGATAGTGAATGAAAGAAGTAGTGCTCACAGCTCTCGTATACAACTTAATAAAAAAAAAATAGATAAAAGACAGAGTACCTAAATTATACTTATTAACTCTTTAGTTTGAAGAATTATACTTACCTCCTTCATAATTTATTTATTGTTAATGAAAATAGTTTTTTCCTGTAGAATAGACTATGATTTTATTGTTAAAATAATAATAAACACAATCAAATTTTAACAAAAAATTTGTAATATAATAGTAAATTTAATTAAATAATTTTATTATTTTAAAATAAACATATATTATATAAAATATGAATTCATTGACATAAAATAAATAAAAAAATATTTTTTTCATAACATTGTATCAAATTTTAAAGAATTCTAGGGATACTGAGTATAATTTTTAAAATTAAATAAATGATAAAATAATTTTATCAAATTTCAAGAAATGATTATGTACTTTACTTTAAAAGATAAGAGAAACTTTTTCTTTTATTATTTGAACTAAAAAAGCTTAATTACAAAATTAAAACATAAATTTTAAAATATAACAAAACACTTCTTATACTTTAAAATGTATCCCATAGATGCCAAACACAAAAAGTATTATTTTTTTAAAAAAATATTTGATTATATCCTAAAGAAAAGTGGGAAATTTTTAATTATATTTTACGTATTAATTTTATAATCAAATCTTACTCTAAAAGTTCTTCAAAATACAAAAAAAATGGGTAGTGCTCTTCTATCAAAACGTGGGCCCACGTTGTTATTGGACATATTTGCCCTGTACTGTATAAGGGGCCCACAAAGGGGAACATAAGTGCAAATGCTTGAGCTGCCACCTGACCATCCATCTCACATCACAAATCACAAATCACAATGCTTCTCGTTTTCACCAAATTCAAATGTACTCTTTCAATTCTGCAATATAAATACCACTCTCACTCGCTGTACTCATCTACCTCTAATTATTGTAATCTTCTCTCTCTCTTTCTCTCAAACCCTGTTTTTTAAACTCACATGGCTGAATTCACCACAGATTTTCAAAGCTTTAAACACTCTTTTCCTCTCTTAGACATTGATCCAAGCTTGGAACTAATAACCCAATTCACAGGGATGAACCCACTTCTCCACTTGGATAACAACAACAATAATTCGAATCTGAATTATTTTCAGAGGTTGAATATTCCTTTCTCTCAGGAGCCTGATTTTCCAGGAAACTTGGAGGAGAATTTCCCTGTTTTTCCAGAAGAAAATGAAACCCATGATGCTAAAAAGAGGAAAGCCATGGATGTGCCTGCAGAAACCAGCTCTGCAAACTCAACACATGCAGCTTCTGAAAGTGGAAGCAAGATGAAAAGTGTAATGTTCTTCTGCTTACTTTGTGACTGATTTCATTTTATGTTGCCAAGACAGAGATTGATGGATGCATTATTGTTTTCTTCAGAGTTGTGGAGTTGGAAGAGGGAAGAGACTGAAGAGCAATGTAACAGAAGAAGAGAAACCAAAGGAAGTGGTTCATGTGAGAGCAAGAAGAGGTCAAGCTACAGATAGTCACAGTTTAGCAGAGAGGGTATAATTATAATAATTCCTTAACACAATTTCAATATAAAAAAATAGCGTGAGATTGTCATTACATGATAAAGAGAAATAGACACTCATGATCTCTATTAATATTGTATCAATTTTTTTTATAAAATCAAAATTTGATTGAGATGAATTATGAATGCGAGTTTTATATGACTAATACTTTTTTGTCAATTATTGTTATGCATTCAGGTTAGAAGAGGGAAAATCAATGACAAAATAAGATGCTTACAGAACATTGTCCCAGGATGTTACAAGGTAAAGAAAATAAAATATCCCATACAAAACTCCTCAATTTGTCTCAGAATTTATATTCAAATTGATTGATGGACTTGCAGACCATGGGAATGGCAGTAATGTTGGACGAAATCATAAACTATGTCCAGTCCTTGCAGCATCAGGTGGAGGTAAATGATCAATTATTATTATTATTTTAAAAAGAAAAAGAGAGAACAGAGTATTATATATATTTGACGCGAAAAAGTTAATTTAAATTTGGTTATACTTGCAGTTTCTGTCATTGAAGCTCACTGCAGCTAGTAACTTCTATGACTTCAATTCAGAAACAGATGCTTTAGAAACAATGCAGGTTTGAACCAATACTATCATCAAAGTTCACTATAGACTATGTTGTGGACCCAGCAAAATTTTTTTGATAAAAATATCTTAACTTATATTATTTCTATTTGATAATATAGCAAAATTATTTATTGATTTATTGGTTTGATATGTGTCAGAGAGCAAGGGCATCCGAGGCAAAAGAGTTATCCAAGAATGTGAGAGAAGGACATGGTTGCTTTCAACCAACTTGGCCCCTCTGACTTTGAGTTTTGGATGTTCTGTTATTCTATATATATATGTCTCATGAATTAAACGATGAAAAAAAATTGAAGAGATTAATTATTCAGACGATGCTCCAATGGTGCTTCTTTTATTTTTCGAATTAAAACCATCAATTTGTTTCCACATCGTGCAATAGGCAGAGAGGTGGACATCATTCTTGCTTGTACAATCCCTCAAACATGTGAGGAACTAGATCTACCAAATATACGAGTCTGATATTCTGTAAGTAAAAAATAATATATTTTTTTGTGATATAAAAAGATAAAAAAAATTTGACCCGTAACATATTTAACATGAGTTTTTATTAAGTCATTTTTTTTTCTTTTTGTTATTCTCCTACTATAAAAAAATTATTGCAAAGAATCTAAAATTCAAATATACATTATATATCCAAATTAATGATTATTTAGGAGAAAATTGACATTTAAACAAGTTTAGACTATCAGTTAATTAATGAAAATATACTATGTCAGATAATTTGTTAAGCCAACACTAGTTTATTTAGTATAAGGGACCATTTTAATAGAAGAGAAATGATTGATGGACTATGCTGGCAGAAAATGATCTTTTGAGATTAAATAATTAACTTACTAAATAAATCATTATTACTGCACAAGGCCACAAGCACATCATAGCAATATCAAAATGTTTTCTTTGCCATCAAAATGGATGAATTCTGAAAAGGTCATTCTGTATGGGAAAAATACAAAGAAGTATCTCTGAACTTTTAAAATTGATAATTACCCCCTAAAATTTAACATTTTAGTGAATAGGCCCTTATGTTTAATTTTTTTTCTTAATAACACTAGTTTATTTGTCACTTTAGATTTCATACATATTAAAATAAATACCTCTAAATTATATTTTTTACTATAGGATCTCTTAATTGACATATAAAGAGTTTAAGATACTTACGATAAAATCAATTAAGAGTCTTAGCTAACAAATAAATTAATACAATTGAGAGAAATTTAGGCAAAATACTTTTTGCAAAAATATGAAAATTAGGGATCTAATTACTTGTTTTGAAAGTCCTAGTAATTATTTGTAAAAAATCTAAAATTCAAAGGATTTTTTTTTGTTTTCCATTTGTGTTTCAAAGAACTTTTTCAACCTCCAAACGATAAGTGTTTAAACAAACCTCTCGAAAATTTGTAGTTCATATCCTAATTATTATGCAAGAATTTGATAATATAACCTAAACTTTTCTATGTGCCAATTTTCCAGAAACAATATCATTGAGTAAATTTTGTTCGGTTAATTGATTGCTTAAGTGGCTCTAGTTTGAGTAAAAATTTGCTTAAATAACATTGTTTTGAAGAAAAGATAATCATAAAATCATTAATTTACTCTTCTAACAATAATTAGATTTACAGTCGTGTGCTTTTGTCATTTCTAATATTTCAGTAATAATGAGCATTTAGTATTATATCCATAAATACTTCGACACATAATCTAATTTATATTTTTTTTAATAAAAGTCACATTATTCATTTTTAACTATCATTGAGTTAGATCTTCAATTTTAAATAAAAATAATATATTTTATCAAAATATAAATATCAATGATCAACAGGTAATTAGTTTAAATGGTAAATACTCAATTTTTTATAAGTAAAGTCTCATGTTTAAATCTTCTGTATAGAAAAGCCTCTATTGGTAAGGGCGAGGAGATCCAAACCAAATTATACTCAATTGAATCAATCCAACCAAAATGGACTACTTGATTAGATGAATTGAATAAATTTTTTTCAAAATTGATTGGTTCAATTCAATTTTTGAATTACTCTTATTTTTATCTAAACCGAACTAAACTCATTCAATTAAATTAATATATATATATATATATATATTAAAATTTAAATATATTAAAATATTAAACAAAATAAATTAAAAATAATTAAAATATCTTAAACTAATTTTAATATAAATTTACGATTAGAAAAGTTTATTTTCATAGTTAAAATTAAAAAAAATTAAAGTCACTTTGAATTTGATCAATTGGTTTTTTTAAAATTAATTAGATGACTTTTTTAACCATTCAATATAGTTAGTTCAATTAGTCGGATGGCCAAAACCAAACTAATGCTCACCCTTATATGTTGGGTAAGCTTTAACTTTATTATGAAACTTTCGTTAGTTCAAATTAAATTAATCAAAGTCAAATAAAATTTTAAATACTATTAATTTTGATTAAAAAAACATAAATGCCTGTGATACTAAACTTTATAGTAGTATTAGAATATTAGAAATATATTTATAAACTAAAGTAATTAATTGCATTTGTTCTACTAGGTTCCACACATGGAGCCTCACCACTTTGTTGCCATCATGGAAGAAGTGAAAGGTCCATGTCTTGTAGGACATAGGCAACTACATTGTGGACAACAAGTTGCATAAAAATCCCCTTTGTCAGTAAAACAAGGGAATTTCAATTTCTTAAATTATCAAATATTAGGTTTGGATCCTTTATATTTAAAAATTAATGTATATTTTTGGATTAAAAGAGATTAAAAAAAGAGTAAATTATTGTTTTAATTCTTCAAAGATACAATTTATCTCAATTCAGTCCCTAAATCATAAAAATATTTCATGTAATCATTAAAAGATACATTATGTCTTTTTATGTCTTAAGTTAGGGTTTTAAGGACTAAATTAAGACGTAATATATCTTTTAAGGATTAAATTAATTATTTTTATGATTCAAGGATGAAATTGAGACAAAAATATATTTTTTAGAGACTAAAATAATAATTTACTCAAAGAAAAAATATTTAGTCTCTAATTCATTTATGGTGAATTCTTATTAATGAAGATTTTTTTTTTATCTTTTTCTAAATGTAAAAAAATACATTATTTCTCAAATGCAAGAGAATCTAAAATTATAGGAAGCCTAATTAAAATATATAATAAAAGAGTTTCCCAATTCATGAAGAGTGAATGATTGAGAGGGGAGAGAATATATTAATGAAGATTATAACATATATATTTGTTGTGTTGGTTTAGTGACAATGGATGGACTGAGGAGGGGTGAATGCAGTGTATCCATGAAATTGGGAGAAGAAGTGGACAGCTTCAATGGGCCATAGCTAGCATGCTCAAAAGAGGATGGATTGGATTGGATGGGTATTGTAGCTTCTCCAACATCTCAAATATGACAAACACCTTCTCAACCCTTCGAATCCATTTTTGACTATCCTCTTTTCTTGCATCTTTTGACCTAACTATTCAATTGATGAATGAAGAGCAAAAAAATTTTAAGTACATCCGGTACAATATTTTATTTATTCATTAGTCAATAAAATTTAATTAAATATTATTAATTAATTAATACATAAATAAGATGATACAATATATATAATTAAAAATTTTTATAAATAGTCTGATTAAAAACTTTAAATATTTTATTTCAAAAAAATATTTAAATTTTAAAAATACACAATTCAGTCTTTAATATATATATATATTTGTTTTTTTTTTATTGACAAGAAATTAATGAGTTGTGGATAGTTGAGTATGTATCTTTTAGAGATTAAAAAGTATTAATGAGACTTAGTTAGTATATTTATATGTAAACTTAATTTTTTGATGGATGAAATCTTTCTAAAAGTTTATTATAATCTCTAAATGGATTTAGATTCTGGGACACATTATATATGGGCAAGTTCATGGACCTAAGAAGAGGGGACTCACTATCAAGGTTGAGAAGTGAAAGTGATAGTTGTTAGATGGTCAAGGAGGTGATGAAATCATATCTCCACTAAACTAGTCAAAATAGAGGCAAAATCATCTGTTTGTGCTTGTTTGGTACTCACACTTTATTCAAAGCAAAGCTCATCACTATTTTGTTGTTATCTTTCTAAAGGCAGCATCCTCACTTTCCACTATTAAGGTCAAGTTATGTTAACTTAACAACATGGGTTTTGTACTAAAGATGGCTCTCAGTGACTTTGAATTGGTTATTAGCTATTGGATTTATGCTAATGATTTATACCACTGTAGCTTTTGCCTCTATTTTTTTTATAATTTTATTAATATATTCTCTATTGTTCCAAATTTATCAAATACTCCCCAAGGGACTTGATTAATATATTAATAGTAATAGAAACATATTTATAATATAAACTTAGATCTTTTCATGTAAGCAAAAAAGTAAACACAAAATTAATTGAATGGTAAATTCATTTATATAATGAAAATTATAACTTATAGTATATTCTTACTTTGTGTATATCTTTTTTTAATAACATTATCATGTTATTTTTTTACATAAAAAAATTCTCATTTGTTAATTACTAATATTAAGTGAAAATACATGTTAATAAGGAGAATGTAAATGTTGACATTGTATTTACTTATTCTTTTATATATATAATAAAAGGATTCCTTAACATATAGAAACCTAAAAGTCAAGTGAAAATAAAAGTGGAGTGAGAGAACCCATTTTACATCTTTGCCAATCTGCAGATTCAACCTCCTCACAGAGTCCAATTTGGGCCGTAAAAGACAAGTCACCTATAATGCTGATCTGAAGCCCAGATATTTCAAACACACAACGTCGAAACTTTAAGCCCGTATATTTCCTCTCGCAAATTTGGCCCGTATATATATATATATATATATATATATATATATATATATATATATATATATCCTTTGGGTTTCAGCAGGTGTAGTTATTATTTTATTCATTTTTCAGAATATAATAATCACTTACTAAGCTTTTATATTAGATACTTTGTATTAAAAATTCTCTTCTTCTTCAATATCTGATTTTTTTTTTATTCATACTCAAAAGACTTCGTTTATTGTTCTGAATTTGATGAGATTTATTAGAAGATAAAATTTATCTGTGGGAATTTTTAATAATTGTGAAATAACACTTTATATATATTTTGTATTGACTGACTATTTTAAAATAATATTTAACGAGTTTTTGGATTGATTTTGGAAGTTGAGAGATTTCTTTTATATTATTTTGAATGATATATGGTTTTGATTAATTCATAACAAAATAATATTTTTACAAGTTCTAAATTTGTTCTTGGTAAAATTATAGTTTTGTTGATGACACAATAAAAAACATATTTAATAGTTTCTTAGGTTATGGCTAAATTATTTAGTTTATAGATAACTAATTTGAAGAAAACATATTGATTTTTGTGTTTAAAACTATGTTCACTTTGGGGCTGATTACTTGGTGAAAGATTTTTGGAAGACTATGGGTTTGTGAATGATGAACTAATGGATTCGTAGTCTTTTGGTGTTGGCTTTTTTTGGAGACTTCATATTAGGTTTTTACAATTTCTATAAATATGACTGGTTTCACCATTTCTTGTTTAATATTTCTATTAGATTTTTGGGAGATGATGGTTTTGTGAACGATGGGTTTCTTGTATTTTTTTTTAATCTGTTGTTTTAAGTTTGATAATTTTTTGTTCATTTCTTCATAATATAAATAAATATATCTTAATTAAGAATTAATATTGTTTATATTATTTGTAATTTGGCCTTACATAAGGCTCATATTCATCTCCATAATGTTGATCTTCATAATCATTTATTTTTAAGTAGATAATGATATTTTTTAATCTTCTGTCAAGTCTTTGGTGAATTCCATCTACTCAGAAAATCAAGTATTAGGTTATTTTTTCTTTTTATATATTTAATATCATAATTATAATAAAATAAATCACTTTTTCATTTAATTAACATTTTATTACTTAATCTTTTTTTTTTATTTCTCTATCTAGCCATTATTTTACTTTGGTTTTATTTGTTCTTATTGTAAATCTTGTATTTGCAATAAATAGTTCAAACTTTTTTATAGTTTTTACTATCACTAAAATTTTTTTTCAATTTGAATGATAATTACTTTGGGATTCATTGAAATTTTCACTAACATATCTAGTTTTTTTTTCTTTTTCTTCATTATTTCTATGGTATAATACTACTCTCCAATAATTATTTGATACATCCATATATATTATCCATTTAATATTTGATAAATTTGGTATTAATAATTTTGATAAATTTTGACATACTTTTTTTATTTAATTTACCACTTCTTCTGTTTCATTATTCTATTTTCATTTAGTCTTTTCTCTTGCTAGTTTAGATATTTTTTCTGTAAATTTAGAAAGGCTTGGTATATAATTTCTTGCTTGATTTACTAATCTTAAAAATGCTTATAATTCTTTTTTATCTTTTATTTTTAGAAATTTTAATACTTTTTTACTTATATGTTGTTGTAATAATATTCCATCTTGTGATAAATATTATCCTAAAAATGGTATTCTTGTTTTTCTTAATTCAACTTTTTTAGGTGATACATTTAATCCTTTTTGTTTTATAAGATCTACAAATTAGTTTAAATATTCTTTATGATCTTATTTTGTTTATGAATATATTAATATATTATTAATATATATGCCTGTAAATTCTCTAATTTGTAATAATATTTTATTAACATATTTTTGAAATATACTTGGATTCTTATAAAACTTATAGGTAATACATTTCATTCAAATAGTCATTCTGAAGTACTGAATGTTGTATATTTTTTACTTTCTTCTTCTATCTTTATTTAAAAAAATCCTGATTTACAATTAATTTACTAAATATTTTTTCCTTTTACTAAGTTAAATAAAATATTTATTCTTGGTATACAATATTTATTTTTAATGGCTAATGAATTTAATTTTTTATAATTTATTGCTAATATTAATTTTCTTATTTTTTCTTCAATGTTTTATTATAATTATTACCAGTGAATAATATTCTGAGTTGCTTTATCTGATTAAGTCATATTTTTTCATTTCATTTATATGCATTATAAGTTCTTTTTATCTTATTCTATTGAAAGATAAGGTTTACAATTAATTTTTTTACTATAGTCTTTTAAATCTATTTTTGTTAGGGATTTTGATCTTTTTCCAATGATATAATAGATTATTATTATAATTTTCTAAAATTATTTGTTCTATGTCTTTATGAATTTTTATAGTTTTTATAATTCCTAATTTTTGTTCAATCTCTATACATTTATTATTAGGTAGGAATTATATTTCTTTTTCATTTGTCTTTTTCTAAAAATTTTCATCATTTCTTCTATATGGTTTTGTTATTCTTATTTCCTAGGCTTCATAGTTACAATATGTAGTTAATATTAAAACTTTCTTTGTTATATGTAAAGACATATATTATTTTAAGAAATCTAATCCTAATATTATATCACTAGATGCTTCATTAAATAGATTTAAATTTTTAATTTTTAATTCATAATTCATATTCTCTTATTTGTATTAGTATATCTTTTGTATACAATTCTATCATATATATTTCTTGTCTTGTACTAGCCATTTTTAAAGGTTTTTCTTTCTTTTTTTATAATTTTAGTAGTAATACATTATATTTGGCTATTGATATATTTGTTCCTGTATCTATTATAGTATGATATTTTTTAGATCTATATTTTTTATAATTAATTTTTATCAAAATAAAATATAACTACATTTAAACTAGTTAATTCTTTTTATTATAATTGTTTTTTGGTTTATATTAAATAGAATTATATCCTTTTATATTCTATATGATTTTACTTGTTATAAAAAGTCATTTTTTAATATTATTTTTACTTCACTATTTATATTTATTTTATTTTTTACCCATAATCTGATATTTATTATATCTCTATTATTAAATTTTAATATACTTGTTTTTGTTCCTTCTTCTTCTATTTCTATATTATCTTTTGTATATTTTAGTTGAATTGTGCTTTTTTCTATTTGGAGATTTATTATAGCTATTATCAATTTCTATAATGGTCCTTTTTTAATTTCTAAGGAAATGTATATATTTTGAGGTTAAGTCTATTTGGAGTATTTGTGAATTTATTTCAGCTAATCTACTATTTATAAGTATTTATGTTAATTGATGTCATAATTTTTTTGAGCTTGATCACTTACTTATTCTTGTATATTTCTATCACTTCTTAGATATTTTAGACTATATCTTAGTGGGTTTATATTAATATTTAATATTGATATTGATGGTATATTTATTCTTAATGTCCTTTCTCATATTGTACTATTTGTTTCTATTCATTTGGATAATCTTTCTATATATAGTCTGATTCTATCTAATTCTAATTTTAATTATTTTTGTATGATTATATTGGTAGGATCTAACTATATTTCTTTTAATACTAACATAAAATGTTTATCTATGGTTATTTTTCCTTGATTTTTATTATATATATTATGTTCATTTGTAAAAATTAGTCTTATCACAGTTGTTATACTTATTATTCTAGTTCCTGGTAATAATCTTATATTATCCAATTTATGATATACTATTAATATTTTATCTATGTGTTAATCTGCTTTAGATATTACAAAATTTGTATTTATAGTGAATTTTAGTTTTTGATAAATAAATTTCCTGTTAATATTTCTTGTATACTATCTTGTACGTTGCTAATAATTCTTCCATCTGTTATTAATAAGTGTATAAGTGAATTTATTCCTTCTTGAAAATAAACTTTTACTAATAATTGTACTCATGTAATATATATTTATGTAACTTCATCTTTAAATGGTAACTTGCTAACTTCTGATTTTAATAATGTTTTATTTATTAAAGGTATTCTTAGAACTCTTTCTGTTAATGTAAATTCGATTGAGTGTTTTTTTTTTCTAATATAACACATGTAAATTTTTATTTTTTCTTTGATTTTAATATTTTACTTACTTTAGTCATAAAGTTTTGTTTCCTAAGTTACACAGGTTTTAAATCCAATTGTATATACTTTTTATTTTATTATATTGTATTTAGTTAAAAGTCTTTTTTTTTTTTTTCTGTTACTCCTTAGAATGGATTTCTATATTCTTCATATTCTATATAAGGTTGTTCTTCTTCTATTATATCATCATTTTCTTGTTGGTTTTCTATAGCTCTCATATTATTTATTTGATAATTTTTTCTATTATTGAATCTTTAGAATTATATTCCTCATATTCTTCACATAACATTTTTAACTTATATATTTATATATCTAAATTTTTTATTTCACTTCCTATTTCATCGTATTCTAAAGGTTCTAGTTCATACTCATAAGCTTACTGTAAAATATTCATAGTTATCTTGGTTTTTGGTTTTGGACAATTTGTTGATATATGTCTTAATTTTTCATAATTATAACATCTACATTTTATTGATTTTTTGTCATAATTTATTTTTCTTCCTTTTTTAAAGTATTTTTTAGTTTTATATTTTTTATATAATTTGTCTTTTAGGTATTTTTTTAACTTGTATTTATATTTTCTTTTTTTATTATTTTTTTATTTTTCCAATTCACATCCCCCTTCTATAAGAGGTTTCTAATTCTCTACATTTTAAGATTATTTTATTTGTTTTATACTATTTCATATTTCTCCAATTTACATCCCCATCTATGAGAGGTTTTTAATTCTCCACATTTTAAGATTATTTTATTTATTTTATAATATTTCATATTTTTCCCTATCTACATTTATTTGATAAATATTTCCTTAAATATACTTCTCTTCTTCCCATAATATCTATAAATAGCATTAATTCCTTATTATTAAATATTTTTATATAATCTTTTGTGATTGTTTCAAATATTAGTTTAGGTAATTTTTTAAAGAATAAATCTAAATAAAATATTTGTTGTTCATAATTTGACAATCTTGCTTCATAATAATATTTTTTATATTCACACACACACACACACATATATATATATATAGGTTTAAATATTTTAAGTATAGTTTACATATTTTTATTTGATATATTTTTATTATATTTTTATTATATTGGTTGTTTCATTTAAGCCTGTACTTCTTTTTAAAAATTTATTTCTAAGTAATTATTTATATTGTCTTATTAATATAGCATATAATTCTTTTATATTTAAGTGGAGTATATTTATTCTTCTAACTTGTTGTCTAAAATCTTCTGTTTTACTTTTTCTCCAATTTTATACTATTCTTGTAAAATTAACTTCTATTATTAAGCTAGCTGCTTGAATATCTATATTTCTTCCTATTAATATTATTAGTTATGAATTTGACCATTCTTCCATTCTTTTTCTAGTATCTAAAGTACAATTTAAATCTAACCATATTCTTGAATTAGGTTTTGTTTTATTTCATATTGTTCTAATGGAGTTGGAGTATATCTTGTATTTGTTATTGTTTTAAAGGTTAAATTATTTATTTGTATAATATCTTCAATTCTTAATGGTTTCTTATATTTTGATATTTCTTGTTCCGCTTCATTTTCTCTAGTTTTTCTTGTTATACTTGATATTGTATTATTAGTATATTTTGGATTTCTTATATTTGGTGAATTTGAGGGTTTCTGGTGCATATTTATATGTAGTATATTTTTTCCTATAATAATCATTTTTCTTAATTCTTGTTTTATTTTTTCTAAATTATCCTCTTCTTATTGTCTCATTAATTTTTCTATTTCCTCAATATCTGAATCATATTTATCACTATTTTCTTCTAATTATTTTAAAACTTGCATCATGTTTATTATGGGTATTTTTTCTTTTTCTTTTCTGTATTTTATTCTCTAAATATTCTAAAATTATCATTTCCATTAGTTCCTATTTGACATACTAATTCTAATACTTCATGATCTTTTTTAGTTAAAGATTGCATAATTTTTTATTTAAAAGTTCTTTGAATTAGCTGTTCTCTTATCCATGGTTTCTATTGTTTTACTATGTTTATTTTTTTTTTCTTCAAAAATAGTCCATAGATTTTTATTAATTATTTCTTGTCCTTTTTGTATTTGTTCTGTTATTATTCTAATTGTTTCATATTTTCATCTAAAGGTTGAAATTGTATTTGTTCCTCAATTATTTTTATTTTGTTTTTATAGCTTGTAACATTTATTTGAAGGTTTTGTTTTATAGGTTCTATTAATGATCATATTCTTAAGGTTTTCATTATTTGTCTAGTATTTTCTTTAACATATACTAATTCATTTGTTAAATTTTTCACTTTTTTTTTAATTTCATATATTTTTTGTTCTAATAGTTTTGATAATTTTTCTAATTTTTATAATCTTTCTAATTTATATTTATAATTTTCTTTATCTATTATTAATTTTGCTTTTTTTTTTATAAGATTCTTATTATATCTTGTGATGATCCATGTTCTTTTTCTAAACTATAATTTATATAATGTCTTAATTATTTTGTTAAAAACATATTTAGCCAATTATATATATATTGATATAATAATAGTTTGCGAGTTTTTTATTAATCATTTTTTAAATTATATATTATATAAATTAAAATATGTAATATGAAAAAATAGAAGAAAAAAATAAAAATATTAAGATAATAAAAAGTTACAATAAAAAAATTTAATTATCTATTATTTTAAAATATAATAATTAGTTTTTATATAATATTTCAAAAAATTAAAAAAACATATATACCGTACACTTTTGTGCATCTAATATATATATATATATATATATATATATATATATAATAAACTTTAAATACATCCAATCAACTTACAAAATATGCTTAAAAAACATTTAGAGAACAGAGTTAATACAGGAAAAGTTTAAAAATACGCTTCGTGAGCAAAGTGGTGCGACTTAGAATAAGTTGAGTATCTTAATTATTGATTAAATATTTAATTTTTTAATGAATATATATTATACAAAATATTATTTTTTATTGATATAAAATAAATTAAAAAATTATATAATATTACAGCAAATCTAAGAAGTACTGAGAATAATGTTTAAAATTAGATGAGTAAAAAGTATACTTTTATCAATAGAAAAAGATGATAAAATTTATTGAAAGAATTAATAATATGAAGATAAAAATTAGAATCTTACCTTTTTAACTCACCTAATGGCAAAATGACATTCTAACATCTAATCTTAAGGCGATAAAATGGACCAACTCAACTTATACTAATTGATTCATTATCGTTGCGAAAATGTGAGCTAGGCTGGATTGACTCATTTTTTAATCAAGCCAATATGAATTAATCCAACTCATTTTTTTGTAAGTCAACAGGCTAACCTACTAATTCACTTTAAAAAAAAAAAAGAAAAAAAATCATATTATTAACTATAAGCATTTAATTTTTTAAAGATTTTTGTTGTAACCATTGAACTTGAAATTATTTTAAATATCGCCAATGGCCCAAACTAATAAAATGCATCAAGATGAAACCCCAAAAGTCATACAAAAATAATACTTGGTTGAAAAAATTATATTAATTTAGTCATTTAAAAAATATAAAATTGAATATTTAAGTAAATATTTATGCTATTTTGACTTTTTCTATAAAAAATATAAAATAAAAATTTACTTATTTTAATTGAAATAATTTTATATTTATTTATTTATAAAATATAACAAGTATTAAACGTGTATTTTATCAATATAAATAATTATTTTTAAAAATTTTAAAATAAAATAAATTTATAATTTCATAAAAAATTTAAAATAAAAATTTTAAAAACATATTTTCTATTAAGTTATAACTTCCTACAGGTGTGTCTACATGTCCAAAATAGAAGAAAGACATATGTAATTTAAACATCTTTTGGAAGGAAAAAAAAAGTAATTTATCCATAAAACATTTAACCATAGTTTTGGCCTTCTAACTTATTTAGTTATTTCAATTTGGTTAATTAATTTTTTTATTTCAATTTAGTCCATTTTCTTTTAATGTATCCCTGGTCTCTGCCTTTTTTTTTTAATATTTTAAAATGGTCCCTTAATTATTTTTTTTTGGTTTCAAAATAATTTCTGAAGTTTTGAGATTTCTTAAAGTTTTTGAAGAAATTTACAGTACAAAATGAGAGAAATATATGTACAAATAAAAAACGGGAAAAAATTGAAAGTAAAGGAAATAAATTGAAGTAATTAAAAAAATTAAATGACTAAATAAAAATAAAAATATAAGTTAGGAAAAAATAATGAATAATATTTTTATGGAAAAAAAGACTCTTAGTTTTCAATATGTATTGAATAAATAAATGAATAACATTAAATAATCTAACTAGTAAAAATGTATTGGATTAAAAGCAAAGCAGTACATTATGATTGGAAGTTTCATAGATACCAGAATAAAATATAACAAAATTAATGAAAAGACCAAAAAAGATCAATACATAATTGGTTGGAATGACAACTGTTTTATTTTTTAAAAAACAAAATATTATATTTAAATCTTATATATGAAAAAAGATATTCTTTTACATTTCAATTTTTTTTAACTTTGTTTTTTGGTCATTTTGAATCAGTAATGATACGTATGAGTACAATAAACAGAGATAAATGAAAACAAAAGAAGTAACCTACTTAAAAAGCAAACATTTTTAGCAATGTAATAATTTTAGATTAAAAATTTAAATTTAAGATAAATAATAAAAATCAATTAAGTTATAAAAATAAAAATAAAATATCTTTTCATAATTAAAATTAAGTGTCATCTTCTTTCACCCATTAATTTAGAAAAAAAAATATTTTTGTAAGGAAAGAATAGAAAAAGTTCTTCCCATTTTTTATTCTCTTCTTTTATTTTCAAAGCTTTCAAAAAAAGAAAAAATCAAAATCTATTATTTTTCATTCCCATTCACTCAAATAATGCCTTCAGAATTAGAACGTAGTTTATCATCAATGATCACTCACACCCTTCCTCTCTTTGGCTTCGCCCTTTTATTCTTAACCAACAGTGCAGTTCTTGATAAAACCCCAATTCAAGATAGAATCTCAAAAATGTCTCTTACCGAGTTTGCTTACATTCGTGCTTCCTTCTTTCTAACGCTTGTCAATAAATCTACCACCACGAATGTCACAATTCGTCGAAATGGGTTTGTTCGTATTTCCTTCAGTCTATGACATCGGTGGTCGGTTTCGTGTAAATTTGCTGGAGTTCAAGCTATCTTGTTTTTCTGAAGCTGAGGGTTCTTTGGCTGCTTGGTTATTCATTTTGAGGTGTGTCATCTCAGATTCTGAGTGCAACTTGTTGGGGTCAGGCTCTTAATGAATGATGGTGCTTTATTTCAATTTTTTTCTCTGCTTTGATTTGGAATTTCAACGAGTATCTAATGAGTTTATGGAAGATTAAATACACTTATATATTTAATACTTGAGTTTGAATATATAAGTATTGTTTATGGTGAGCCCCGCGGGGTTGTCTTAAATTTGGGTATTTTCTTGGATGTTAATGCTTCACTGGTGCTTATCATTATATAAATAGTAAACAAAATCGTATCGTGTGGGCAATATTTTATGAATCTTGAAGAAAAATTACAGAAATTGTAAGAGCTGTTGTGGTACGGATTTTTTTTCCTGTTATTTACTGAGGGATTTTTTGCTGCTTATTTGCTCTGAAGTCTGCTTCAACTGTGGTATCGTACAGATAACAGATGGATTTGATGTGTTGAGTCTATTATGAGTAGTAGTTTGATTTGATACCTGATCAGTCAATTTTGAGACTTCATCTTGATGCATCTTATTGTGTTGGCAATGTTGCAGTAAATGCAAGTGTAATAACAATTGGATAGTGGATCTCTTCTTCAACTCAATAAAATTGTGAAGTGGAAAGAGATGGCTTTTGCTAGCAAAACCAGAAATGTGCTTGAAGATCTCTTAAGAGATGGGTCTTTTAAATGGTTGCTTGGTAAGCGAAATTCCTTTGATGTGGATGAGGAGGTTGAAAGGTCACCTTCCGCTGAGAGGAATTGGATACAAGATTTTTCTCCTATTGCCAACAAAGTTGTTCATAGATGCTCAAAGTAAGTGTGCTTGTGGGCATATTATATGTACTTATCAATTTTTACTTCATTAACAGTATAGGTAATGGAACTTACATGCTTTTGGGTCTGATTTTCAACAGTGAATTGCCTTGTATATCCTTCAGATTGGTTTGTTTGACACTATGACTAATAATCTTAATTGGAAATTTGACTTAAAGAAAAACAAATAATGCAGAATTCTTGAAAAATCTTCAATTGAGCTTCAGGAATCCTTCAATCAAGAGGCTTCTGATACTATCAAGCATCCATCACAATATGCAAGGAACTTTCTGGAGTATTGCTGTTTTAGGGCACTTGCTCTGTCAACACAAGTGACTAGTCATCTGTCAGATAAAAGTTTCCGACACTTGACATATGACATGATGCTAGCCTGGGAGGCCCCAGCTGCTGCCAGCGAACCATTGCTTAATGTATGTTTTTTTAAGTATAAGTAGGATTTTTCTTGGAGTCCTGAGATGAAGATTGGTTGTAAAGATAATCACAAAAAGCTAGGAAAAGATTTGAAATTATATTCAGAATCTTATCATATTTAATGCTTATTGTGTTGCTGTGTGTTGATCTGATTGATATACACCTTACCTTGTGGTGTATATGCCGGCCATATAAAGAACTGGAATGTCTTTGAAAGACTTGCATTTTTCTGTCAGTGCTTAATATTTCTGTACCAATCTAACAGTGAACATCAGTCATACTTAAAATGCCTTCTGTCCTAGTGTATGAACTTTATATTTTGTTAATTTACCTTTATTGCACAGAAATCAAATACTATCTTATGCTTTTTAACTATATGTCTGTCTCCTAGTTGTGTGTTACTATGTATTACTTACATATTATAATGCCTTTAGTACTGTGGTCCTTAAGTACAAAATGATGGGTATTCCTATCATTTTTAGTTCTCTAGTCCATCTTAATAATGATGGGCCTCCTATTTTCTAGAAGGCATCTGTTGGTTCAGAAGCTTTCTGTCGAATAGCTCCTGCAGTTCCTGTCATAGCCAATATCATCATAAGTGAAAATCTTTTTGAGGTGTTGAGTTCATCAACTGGTGGTCGTCTTCAATTCTCCATCTATGACAAGTACCTAAGTGGTCTTGAAAGGTAACAGTCCTTAGCTTCAAGTATGTTGTTGATTCCCCCTTTGTTTGACTTTGAAGTTTCTTTTATTTGAACAACTTTTGTTTGACTTCGACTTTGAGCAAAAATTCAACGTCACATAAATGAAAATGTTGCGTTGGATGAGTGGACACATTAGAAAAGATAGGATTTAGAATGATTGCATTAGATAAAATGCTAAGATAGCATCTATCGTAAAAAAGTTGGTAGAAATGCACCTTAGGTCGTTTGGTCATGTACAAAGGAGACCATTAGAGGCTCCTGTACGAAGAGTTGATCAAATGGAAGATAGTTCAATAATTAGAGGTTGTGGAAGATCAAAGAAAACAATGGGAGAAATTATCAATATGAACTTAATTATAAATAACCTAACAATAGAAATGAGTCAAAATAGAACACGTTGACGTCGCTTGATCCATATAACCGACTCCACTTAGTGAGAAGGCTTTGTTTGTTGTTGTTGTAACTATTAAAAAATATTGCAACCATCAAGGATCTAAAGATATAATTTCATAATAAAGCAAAACTAAATTGAAAGTGAGAAAGTAAATTAACTTTGTGTTGGTTAAGGGTTATTATTAACTTCTCAATAGGGGCTTCTACTTGTGGGTCCAAATCAAGATTTATCACTTCTAGTCACCTACCCAAAATGATCACTAACTACAAATTCATGTGCCAAATGAGATTAATACTTAATCCTATTGTTTTAGTGTAATTTTTTATTTCTCATTTGATGATTTCAGAGGTCCAGATTTTGTTTGTAAGTACTTATTAATTAATCATTAGTATGTCAATCTAATGTTCTATATTTTGTATCAGATTGGAGGTAGGGACATGAAATCTAGTCTTATAATTTTACTTTTATTTACTGTTATATTTTTGCAGGGCAATAAGAAAAATGAAGAACAACTCAGAGTCGTCTCTTCTTTCAGCTATACGATCATCCAGAGGCGAGAAAATTCTGGAGGTTGATGGAACAGTCACCACTCAACCAGTCCTTGAACACGTAGGGATATCCACATGGCCTGGTAAGTTTGTTGATAAAAATGAATTGATACTATATTTTGCAAGCATATGTTCCTGTCACATAGTAATAAATATACTAGCAAATGAAGGTAAAGTCTGCAAAGTTATACTGATGGTCATTTGTAAATCTTCTTCCTGACATGCGTGCAGGTCGGCTAATACTTACAGACCATGCACTTTACTTTGAAGCTCTCCGTGTTGTATCATATGACAAGCCAAAAAGATATGATTTATCAGATGATCTCGAACAGGTGGTTAAACCTGAATTGACTGGACCATGGGGTACTCGACTTTTTGATAAAGCAGTCTTTTATAACTCAGAGTCCTTGTAAGTAATTACACAATTGTTTCTGTAGCTAATGGGCCATATGTTTGTTTACATGGCATTAGGATATTTGTGCCTTATCTCCCTTGGATATTAGCTCAAAATTTAACTTGCTATCAACTTTAAAACGATTTTCCTGTAGATCTGAACCGGTTGTGATAGAATTTCCAGAGCTTAAGGGCCATGCTCGTCGTGATTATTGGCTCGCTATCATCCGGGAAATTCTGTATGTCCATAAATTTGTGAACAAGTATAACATCAATGGGATTTCAAGGGATGAAGCAGTTTGGAAGGCTGTTTTAGGAATTTTGCGTCTACAAGCCATTCAAGATATTAGTTCTAGAATCCCTGCACAGTATGAGACTCTTCTCATGTTTAATCTGTGTGATCAACTTCCAGGTGGAGACTTGATATTAGAAACCATTGCAAATATGTCAAACTTAAGGGAGTTAGATGATAATAATGAATCTAGGGCTGGAAATGGAATGTACTCTATCTCGGCCTTGGACATGGTTTCTAACTTGGGATTTGTATTTGGAACAAGTTCAAACACCTCAAATGAGAGCAGGCTTGCTGTGGGCGAGATATCTGTTGGAGAAATGACTCCATTAGAAAGAGTAGTTAAAGAATCCAAAAACAACTATAAAAAGGTGGTATCTGCACGAGCCACAGTTGATGGAGTTAAAGTTGATGGTATGGACACTAATTTGGCTGTCATGAAGGTATTGGTTTACCATCTTCCCTTATCTCTTGTTCTCCCTTTTACTGTGTATGTCATGTAGTTGTGCATGTTATAAGATACACACCTTGTCTGTTCATTTTCAAAAAAAAAAAAAAAAACAACAATAAGTTGACTGAAGCCAAACTATAGGATAATCAATTCTTCTCAAAGAGAGTAATTTGTATCTTTTTTTTCCTTCCCTGCTTATCGCATGAGTAGTTCCAGCATCCCTGTTTATTCTACGTTGATATTGCAACTTATCATTTACCACTACCTTACTCTCAGGAGTTACTTTTTCCTATAAACGAACTTGGGAAGTCTCTTCAATCTCTGGCATATTGGGATGATCCATGGAAGTCCTTGGGATTTTGTTTGATCTTTAGTTATATCATCTACAGGTAATAAATTTGAGTGTGACTGTTCTTCTGCTGACCTTATTTTTGTTGAGAACTTGAGATGTGATAGAGAAGGGAGATAATATCAAGTTGAGACTTACGAATAAATTACAGAAATTAGAAAAGTGATTGTAAGGTATGAGAAAAAGTTTTGGGATAACTGAATAAGCACGGGGCATCCAACCATTTATGTGTATTGACCAAAAGTTTTTATAGGTTAGTAGTTTAAATTTCTGTTTATGCTCAACATTTTTTTTAATACAAATTTATGGATGAGAAAATACTGTCTATTGATAATCAAGATCATTTCTCTTGTAATTAAATGTTATAACTTAATGTTACCTTAGCTCAATATGCATCCCCCTTGAGAGCTTGTACGGAATTGATTTCTGGTTATTTTGAAACAACTTTTTTTCTTTTTTTCTTTAAATGGAATTTTATAAGAAGTACTGTGATAAAAAAGCAATTTGCATTTGGCAAAATAATTTAATAAGTTCATTGAACAACACTGGTGTTTGGCAAATCAGTTATCAACATTATTGTGTTTGGCAAATCTCTTTTAAAATTTTTTTCTATCAAATTACTATAAAAGGCATGTATTAGAGAGGGTAGGTAAATAATGATTTTAAGTGGGGATATTTGTCTTTAAAAATATAATTTTCTGGATCTGCTTGCAAGGAGAATCTACAGTTTTCTGCTTCCTTTTTGTAACAGAAAAACTGCTTCTACTACTGGTTAGATATAGCTTCATTTTTTTTTTTAAATACAAAAACTTGGCGGAACACTTCATTTTCTCAAAATAAGTATTTTTTTTTTTTAAATAACCAGCTTCCGTCCATTTAAAAGTTAGGCCAAGTAGGTGATAAATCATTGTAACCCTGGCACACATTCCTTTTTCTTTCGAATACTCCCTTAGAAGTGGAGTTCCAGTCACAAATATGGTCTATTTAATCTGATTTTTGAGGTTCAAGGCTTCCTACTGACATCCCTTGTGCAACAATTTAAAGTGTTAATTATTCATTTACTCCTTAGATGGGAATCCAGGATTAAAAAGGGAGTGACAAAATAATGACTTTGATGGCCTTTTTAATTCTTATAAGCATTTTCTTGTAGTGGTCTTCATATAGATTTGCCTTTTGATAATCTTTAGAACATATGAATTTCAGGGGATGGCTCGGCTATGCAGTGGCAGTGATGCTTATATTCATTTCAGCTTTTCTGTTAATTACGCGATGGTTTGGCCAAGGTAGACCTGTTGATGAAGTCAAAGTCATAGCACCTCCACCAATGAATACAATGGAGCAGCTTCTGGCCGTTCAGAATGCCATCTCTCAAGCTGAACAGATCATACAGGATGGTAACATCATTCTGCTCAAGTTGCGCGCCTTGTTGCTGTCCATTTTCCCTCAGGTGTTACCTCCATTCCAGTTGTTTACCCTTCTGTCTATACAGAAGCCAGGATACACTTGATGGCAAATTATATTGCTGAGAGCTTTTTTCAATTTGAAGTTGTAAACTTTGGTCATACATGGTTAATACTTTTTCCCTTTATGTGATAATCAGGCCACGGAGAAGTTTGCCTTTGCTCTTCTATCAGCAGCCTTGGTTCTGGCCTTCTTACCGAGTAAATATATAGTTCTTCTAGGTTTTTTGGAGATATATACAAGGTATTCACCACCAAGAAAAGCCACCACGGAGAGGTGTACCAGGAGGCTCAGGGAATGGTGGTTCAGCATACCAGCAGCTCCTGTTGTACTTGAAAGAGATAAAGAGGAAAAGAAGAAAAAGTGATAGTACTGTAATCTGTTATGCCTGTAGTGTGTTCTCTCTCATACACATGTTGAAAATGTAAAATTATATGCGCAGGGTACTTTTAAATTACAGATGGTGACGTGGTAATATAATATATCACCCATCTAATTTGACTTCATCAACTTGAATCAATCACCCTCATATTCATTTTTCTCCACTACGATTTGTAGGTAACTATTGAAATTTGTAAAGAAAAATGTTCTAATAATAATATTGTAATATCATTGTCCTGCTCCAGAAGAAGAAAGCTATCAAAATGTATTAAACTCAATTACATGTCTCTCTTGTACTAATCGATGTCTAACAAGCCACTAGTGTATTATTTGTCCTATGTTATTTGCTCACCAACGACCAATAGGTTCCTGGTGGAGTGGTTATGGATGGGAAATGGGAAAGTGAAGCTGTGGAAAAAGTGTATACAAAATTACAAATCAAAGAAAAAGTAAAATAAAACCAAAACAAACACAAACACAATGAAGGGAGAAAAAACATAATTCACAAAAATAACAACAAAGAAAAAGAGAAAGCACAGGAAAACTAAAATTAATTAATCCCCATGTGATCTATTCTGATCTGAAGATGACAAGGATAATGTACACATAGAAAGCTATACCTTTCTTTATTAATTATTCTGATCCAAATATCAATAAAAGAATCATACAGTCTATGAATAATATAACTGAAATTTCCTGTAAATACAAATTTATCTATCAAGTTTCATTGTCAAAAAAAAAAAGGTTCTTTCCTGGAAAATTAGAACTCTTATTTGCACAAAAAATTTGAAGAAAGCAGGGAGAAGCATAATTAATACTCACGAAAGTCATTCATCCCTTCCAAATTGGCGGTTGATGGATGATTCATAGAGTTCCTGATGTTATGAGAGAAGAACAATGAATCGTAGTTCAAAAACGGCTGATTGGAGCACAGCAATTCCGTTGAATTTGGTGTAAACACCGGCAAATTAGTCATATAAGGATTCAATGCAGCATCCAGAATCGGCGGATTCGTCATGAAACAAGAATTCACCTGCGTTTCCCCAGCGCTGCTGCTGCAATTATTCTCCTCCGTGATCACCGACGACGTCTCATTCTCCTCATTCGCACACACCTTATTATTCTCCCCCGGCGCCGCGGCGGCGCTGTTCCCGCACTCCTGCTTGGCCTGCTGCTGCGGCGCATCGGCGGCACCATCGTTGTCGGATCGAGAAAGGCCCGTGAGCTTCTGCACCAACGCCATGAAATCCCTGGGGTGAGTATGGATAACCTTTGGAGAATGCGTGTAGATAATGACAGGGTGTCGGTGTTGAGGCTTGGTACTGTTGGTGGCGACCCCCATGACGCCGGTGACAAGAGAGGAAGACGCGGAGGAAGATGATGACGAGGAGGAGGAGGAGAGCGGCGGAGGAGTAGACGAGGATTTCTTGATGGAATGAGAATCCTTATGGATCTTCAAAGGAGGAGGACAGAGGGCGTTGTGGTTACGGTGGTGATCAGTGGTGGTAAGAATCTCTCGCTTAGGATGAAACGCTGTAGGACTCATTTTAATTTGTTTATGATAATCACAATTAATTAATTAACTAATTACAGTTTGCTCAAAAGAAAGAGAGCAATGGTGTTAGAGTTTTGTTTTGATGGAATTGAAATGGAGGTGTATCTATGTGTATATATAGGATTTCTCAATTTGAGATTGAGCATTGCATGGAATGGTGGAGGGGTGTTTTGGTAAATTGACAAGTGAGGGGGTGTTTTCCTAAAATATTAAATTTTTTACATAATTACTTATATTTTTAACTCTTTAATCAAAATAAAATATATAAAAATTTAAAAAATAAATTATATAAATTATACATAAATTAATTAAATAATTTATAAAAAATATATATAATTTTTTTTTAGTAAATTGAGGAGTGAGGGGTATTTTGGTAAATTGAGAAGGAAGAGGTGTCTGTACGGGAGAGGCAAATGGGAGTCTGTTGAGAGGTGTGGGACCCATGTGGTGTTGGGAGCATATCTGTCGGCTGAGCTGTGGCGGCGCTTTCACCTCGAAATTAAGTTAAGCTTCGCCTTTCTAACTATAACAATACAATACAATGCAAGTTAAAGCAGCTTATCATAATTTCTGTTTTTACTTCTTATCATTTTAGCATAATTCATACTACTAATTTTAAATTCCTATGTTTCCGAATGATTAAAAATAGATTAAAGATACTGTATAATTGATTATATGCATTATATTTAATGAAATACGATAAATATTAAATTCAGAATTTTTAAAACTTAAAAAATTAAGTAAATATGTAAAATCTAAAAAACAAAAAATAACAATAATTTAACCACCAAAAAGATGAAGGACTACCAATCTCAACTTCCGGAGCTATTAATTTGTAATATTAAAATTTTTAAGTGTATATATTCTATCATGTTATTTATTAGTTAGTAATATTTAATAATTTTTTATTTTACATAGATAAGTTCACATTAAAAAATTATTAAATATTATTTGTTAATATAAAAATAATATAATATAATACATGTCTTTAAATTTTTATTGCATAACAGTATTGGCTGTAATGATTAGTGATTATTATTGAACATAAAACAAATTAAGAAAAGAAAGAGCTGTTTTGGCTTTCGCTTGGGGTTCTAAATACCTAAATCTTAGTATTCTCCAAACTAATTATTCTGTTTTTAATTCCAATTTTTATTTTCAGTTAAAGCAGCTTCATTTTTGTTTTTGCTTCTTATCATTTTATCATAATTCATACCTTATTAATTTTAAATTTCTATATATGTTTCATTAAATTATGCTAATATAATTAATTATACCTAATAATTAAAATTAGATTATATATTTGTAACTTATTTTAATATATTTAAATATTTTAATTTAACTGTGTATATTTAAAATGTTAAGATAATATATTTGATTATATTCATTATATTTGATGAAATGCTAACCAAAAGTTTAAGGATAAAGACTAAATGAAGAATTTTTAAAACTTAAAAAATTAAGTTCAAAATAATGTAAACATATAAAAGCTAAAAAATAACAATAATTTAACCACAAAAATGAAGGGCCTGCCAATCTCAACTTTTGTAGCTATTAATTCGTAACAGTGTATATTTTATATGTGTATTAATTATTAATATTTAATAATATTTTTATTTTACATGAATAGATCTGTATAGTATAAAAAATAAGAAAAATTATTAACTATTATATTTTATGCATAATATACATAAATAAAGAAAATTTCTATAGTAGCGTTTGTTATAATGATTAGTGATTGTTACTGAAAATAAAACAAATTAAGTAAAGAAAGAATTTTCTTCGCTTACACTTGGGATTCTAAATACCAAAATCTTAGTATTCTCCAAACTAATTATTCTATTTTTAATTCCATTTTTTTTCAGTTTTAATTAGTTAAATATTATTGATTAATACATAAATAAAATGACATAATATATATATAAGTAAAAAAAAATTGTTATAGTAGTGTTTGTTATAATAATTAGTGATTATTACTGAAAATAAAAAAATTGAAAAAAGAAAGAGCTTTCTTCACTTACGCTGGGGTTCTAAATACCAAAATCTTAGTATTCTTCAAACTAACTATTCTGCTTTTAATTTCATTTTTTAAATTTTTAATTAAATTAAATATATAATAAAATTCAATTTTATTTACTAAAATTTTAAATCCTTTTATTCATATGTATAGATAATCCCACTTTTTGAAAGTTAGTAATCTCTACATCTCACTGCTTAATCAAACTATTTCTTTGATTATTAATAATAAAATTATCTCTATATAATTATACAAAAAAGAATATTCTATGTACTAATTTATTTATTGAATTTTATTGACTTCTTTCTAGAAGGATTATCTTCACCACTCACCAAAACTAACTCCATCCTTATCAAAAATGAATCCTATCCTATGCCATTATTCATCAATATTGCATACAAGTGTCCACAACCTAAACGCTAGATTATAAGTAATTATTATTATTGAACACCAAAATATTCTAAATTGATAATAATAAATTTTTTATAATCGGATGTTTCCAAAATACATATATTGTACATTAGTTTTAAGGTATTCATAAAATTTTAAAAAATGATATGAAATTTTAGTAATATAACTCACTATTGAAAAAGTTTATCATATAAGACAAATCATTAATAAAAACTCAAGTGTACATTTGTTTACTTGAAACGCTTCACGTGGAGTAAAGAAGTGTGTGGTGATGTCCCATTTGTAGCGTAAAGAAGTATTTTTAATTTTCTTTGGTATCCACGTGAAAAGTAAGTGGTTATATAAAATAGTTGTTCACTCTATCAGCCAAAAAGAAAATCAACAATTTTTGACTTGCTATGATAGTATGTGACAGGAAAAGAAAAAGTATTATTATTTTTTATTTTTCTTTAATTTCACGTTCAGTTGAATACATACCAAATTATATATAATAATAAAGCCAAAACCATTATTTGACGAGTGGGCCCTCAATCGACGTTTCACACTTATTTCTTGACTCACTTTAACCTGGTTTGGTTTATTTTTGTTAGACGCTTTTAAAACATTAATTTTTAAAATTATATATTATATATTAAAAATAAGTTATAAAGTTAACAAAACTTTTGAGTGTAACGAGGAGAGTGGAAAGAATGAGAAGTTAAAATATGTGAGAAAAGTATTAAAGGGGGTTGAATTTAGTAAAAAAATTAATTTTTGATAACGTGGTGAATTAATATTTAAATTTTTATTAAGAGATATGATTATATTTAGTTTTAATTTGTCTCAAATAAGATTATTATTTATAAAAAATGCTCATAGAAAATAAAAAAATATGATAAAAGTATATTTTATGTCTCTAAACTTTATATTAATTTTTAATTTTATCTTTAAAATTTTTTTGTAATCAATTATGTTTTTAAAATTTTAAATTGCAATCAATTTTTTTTAATAACTTAACTTCATCTAAATTATTAGTAAAAAAATGATAATATAATATTATATTTAAAAAATGTTAAAAATCTAATGAAATTATCGAAGTCATATATAAAGTATCTATTAAAATTTTTATTAAAAAATTTAATCTTCACATAAAATAGTTATTGAGTGAGAGTAAAAATATTATAATTTAAGAATATATGTTATTGTTTAATATTTAAATATTATTAAAATTTTGTTTATACTCTTAAAATTTATTATCAAATGTTACATCACTATTTTTTATTAATAATTTAAATGACATTATATCATTGAACAAAATCAATTATAATTTAAAATTTTAAAGATAAAATTAACAATAAAAAAAACTTTGTAGAAGAAATTAAAAATTGATATATATTTTATTGATATAAAATGTATTTTTGCTAAAAAAATATTAAAAAAGTGAGAATTTATATCACTTATTGATAATTTTTGTTATTATTTTAAAATATAAAAATTTTATTTTAGTGTATACCGAATCATTTAGTATATTATATAGCTTTGAGCTTTTTTATTTCTTAAGTCTTCAAATAGTATAATATAAATATAAAAAAGTGAGAATGAGAAGCTAAAGAAAAATAAAATGGTGAGAAGTTATGAGAACAAAGTATTTAAAAAATTTATTAGGGAAGGTAGAAAGGGCGTTGTTGTTGTTATTATTATTATTATTGATGATGATGATTGGGATATTTCTGGGAAATGACAAGGGTTTGATTTGTTGGTTAGTTGTGATAAAGTTGGATGATTAAGGTCAATTAAGTTAAGCCGTAATTATTGTGTGGTTGTTAATTAAGTAGCTTTTAACTTTTAAGCTTATTATTTTAATGTTGCTGTGGATATAGTTTATTGCACTGCGAACTCCTTACATTTTCAAGTTTCAAGGCTCAAGTGTTCAAGTTTTGACTTCAAAGTCTATAAAACAAAGCCAACCAAATGAGAACCAAATCTATCATTAATTGATTATATGGAAAGGAAAAAAAACCAAATCACTAATATTTTTATTTTATTAACTAGTACTTTTAGGAAATTAATTAAAAATATTTTTGATTAGTTAATAGAATATTTAATTAATAAATAATTTAATTTGTTTTCATTTTTTAAACTCAAAATTATTAAATAATTTATTAATTAATCAATTTTTTTTACTAATTCTCTCGAAGCACTGATTAATAATACTTTTTTTAATATGTTAGTCCACAAGCACTTTAACAAAGACTTGAATTAGGTAATATAAATTTAAAACTTTCCTTTTAAATTTCTTGTTTTTTTTAATCAAATAAAAAAAGACTTTATCAAAATTTATACCACTTACTTTTTTTCAAAAAAAAACTTCTTATTATTTTTATTTTTCTCTCTTCTCATTACATCATCTATTTTATTTTAAAGACTAATTATCAAAAAACCTCATAGCTATAAATAAATAAATAAATAAATATATATATATATATAAACAGATTGCTTGCATATCTTGAAGAAATTATGGTTTTATATGAACTTTTAAAACGATTTTGTAAACCAAATACACTAATTTCTTTAATTATTTCAAATGTATTTTTATAAGAGTAAAGTACCCTTATGTTCTTTAAGGTTGTTGAAATTATACTTGACTTTTCTAATATTTGATATAACTATTGCAAAAAAGAATGTCTTTTAATTTATTTTGTATCAATAAAATTAAATTTTTACACAATATTTATTTTTTTCAAAAAAATAAAATTATTTAAATGTTTCTATTATTATATTGAGAATGTTATGTTGATTTTTAATGTGAATTTAATTACCTTTACTACAACCAAAAAAAAATATTTTCTCAAATCCCACTAGCTAGGTAGGGTTAACTAAATTTAATTACATTTACTATTATATATATAAAAAAATTATAACTTTATTATACATAAAGTTATTTTTATTGAAAAAAATAAATTAAATAGAAAATAAGTATAATTTTTTAATTAAACATAATAAATTAAATTAAATTAAATTAAATTTTAAGTAAATTAGTACTGTAATTACTTTAATTTTCTTTTGTTGTATCCATGTGAAAAGTAAGGATTTTTAAAACTTAAAATAGTTGCTCGCTCTTTATCAGCCAAAAGAAAAAGAGCAAAAAGAGAGAGTTACATTCTTTAATTGCACGTTGAGTTATATATACCAAAGAATAATAAAGCCAAGACACATTTTAATATGTTTCGTTGTTTCGTGTGGAAAACTTATTAAAATAAATGTCCTAAATCTATGCTTTATTTTTTTTTAGTAATTTTATTTTGAAATTATGTTGATTTTATCATTATTTGTCCTAAAGTTAAAAGAATAATATGATTGTTATCTTATCAATCTTGAATTGTTAATAATTTTATCTTGTTATGTTATTATTTGTTCATAAATTAGTAAAGAAAAATTATGATTTTATATTGTTAACAAATGAATTTTGGTATTTTCTTGTTATTGGTTTTATGATTTTATGTTGATTTTATATAGTTTGGTTTGGTTTGATAATGTAACTGATAAATCCTCCCTTTGGTCAAATTAATTTGAGTGATTTAATTTAAAAATTTCTTCAAACATTTAAATAAAATCATTCAACACTCCTTATTAAAGGTCGACCGGATAATAGGAGTATTAATTTTTAATTTTGATTTATTTTATCTTTTTGGAGTTTTCACAAATTTTTTATTTTAGAAATGTGATTATGATTGTTAAAATCGAATTCTAAATAGTAAAAGTGTATGATTTGATATAATAAAAATGTGTTAATCATGGTACAACTCGAAATATAACGAACTCAAGTAAACTCATATAAAATCGATAAATGTGGGATAAGTATTAACTCATAATTTTAGTTTTAAGATCACGTTTCTTTCGGAGTATAAAAGAAACTCATTTTATGTGCGTATGCTTTTATATTTTTTTATTTTTGGTTTCATAAATATATTTTTGTTCCTAAACAATTTTACTCATAATCAAACCTAACTCGTAAAAAAATTCATTCATCAAACATACTTAATTTGATTGAAAAGTGATGATGAAAACTACCATATTAAGATTTTTTAAAATCTTAAATGTTTATTTTAATTTTTTTAATTTGATTATATGTAGATATCAACTATAAATAGAATGATAGATTATGTTTGATTTAGATTGATTATGTTTAAATATGTATATATATATATATATATTAAAATTTATGATTTAAATGAATTTATATTAAATATTTATCCATTTGATTTTATGTTATTTAAATTTTATTCTAATCAAATACTAATTATGATATATATATAATTATTTATTAATATAAATAAATTTTTATGAGTTTACCTGTCAAATTTATCTCTTTTACAAATTTACTTAAAATCTTAAATTTATCACTTTTGAATTTTGATTGTAACAAGATAATTTTTAAAAATACTTCAATCTTAACAAATTTATTAAGTATAATCAAATTGGTGATTCTCGTGAAAGATTGACATAAATTATGTATACCCTCAATGCCACTATTAGTCACGTGGAAAAATTTTATAGATAGAAGTTTATCAGCAAGAATTAAATTAAGAAAAAAATATTAGAAGAGATAGATTCTATTATAGAATTTTAACTTTCTTTCTCAGACTGAAGAGTGAGATTCCTCTGTCATGTTGACCCAACAGAAATAAAGAGCCGATTTGTTCCCATAACTAATGTTTGCAACAAGGTCCAACTCCAAGAGGTTGGCTTGGGCCTTCACAATAGTTTTTGGGCCTAAGTTATACTCGAAACCATTGGAAAAATCTCAGTTCATAAGCTAAAGTATTCTTTAAATAGTTTCAATTAAATTTTAAATACATTTTTATAGTTTTTTTACTTGATCATTATAATTTTAAAATTTTTAATTTAGTTTATATAATTTAAAAATTTTTTAAATTAAACTAATTGTCAAATTTTTGTTAAATTTATATTAATTTTGTTAATATTGTCAATATATATTTTCTTAACATTCTAAATATGTATGATTTATGTCAATAAAAAAAATATAAAAATAATTTACATATCAAAATAAAATGAAATTCATGTTAGGTAATATCAGTAAATTAACTTGAATTAAGTATATTTATAATATTAAGATGATATATAATTAGTGTATCATCACAATTTAACAAAACTTTTGACAAAAATTTAAATTTAGAGAATAATTTTAAAAAATTTGTTAAACTATGGAGATTCAACTACAAAATTTTAAATTATAAAAATTTAATTAAAAATTAAGTAAAATTATATAGATTATATAAATAATTTAACTGAACTTTCAAATGTAGTATTAATAAATAAAAAAGAAAGAATCTAAACAATAAATTTATAAATAGAGTGAAACTCTAGATAAAAAATTTATTTCTCGGGATGTATTCAAAAAAAGGATTAGATTGCTTTGACTAAAAAGAAAGAAATGAAATCACAATTTATATAAAAAAAAAGTTAATTTTATTATTAACTAGTGTCATAGGACAAAGACTAGTGTGATATGAAACTTATTAAATGTGCTATCACTCAATTAAAAAAAACTTTAACCAATAACCTAAAGGACTTGTTAGCAAAACCCAAAAATAAATTACAAGGGAGATTAATGTAATTTCATCAAAGAAATATTAAATTTAATATGGGTGGCCTCTTTATTAAATAACCTTACACATCAGTGTCCAGCTTGCTTATTTTGTCTTGTAGGCTCAATAAGTTAATTCACGTGCCAATCTATTTTTAAAAAGTTAATTATATTTTAATAAAGATAAAAATAAATAATTCAAATTCAAAATTGCTATTATGTAATTTCTAGAAACTTAATATTGGTGTTTGTTATTTTATATTGGTACTTAAATTTATAAATTTATTAATGATTTAATCATATCATTCTCTTCTTAATTTGATTTTTTAAGTTTTTAATTTAATCCCACAATTATTTTTCAATAAAAACAGTTTTTTGGATGACAAAATTTTCCCAATTAATTGTAGCCAATATGACAATAAATTAAGACTTGTCCATCTGGCATTTATCCCCAAAACGGCATTGTTTAAACTAATTTTTTTTTTTAATCTAAAATAAGGTCATTTTGATAATCAGTTGAATTTATCAGATTTGCTTAATTAACATTGTTTAAGGAAAAAATGCTACTTGAACTAGCTTAGGCTAGTAAAAGGCAAATTAAAAGCTTACTAAAAATAACCAAATCTCAAGAAAGTATCTCAACTTAGAGAGTAAATTAATGGTTTAAATTTAAAAAATACATATTCTTTTAATTTAATTTTTTAAAGATCAATTCTCAATTAGATTGGTCATTTGATTAATAAAATAGATAATAAAAATTAACTGAAAATTGTATTAATGAAGGCTCATTGATTATTAAATATTAAATTAAATTATATTCAACTAAAAAATGTAAATAATACTAATAGGGTTAAGTTTAATAAAAAAAATTAATCCCTCACAATATGATAAAATTGAGTTTAAATCTCTACTAAAAGAGATGTTCATATTAAGTGTTTGAAAGTACCTTAAACAAAATTGTCTCTTATAAAAATATATTTGTGCAAAACCTTAGAAAAAAATATAAAAAGTACATTATGATAATATATAATTTATAAAATAAAATATGCCCAATTTATATATTACACATATATAATGCAAATAGTACACTTTATCAGTATTTAATTTATAAATTTAATGTCTTTTATTTTTTTTATTGTTAAATAAAAATTAATTTATCATTTATAAATTATTTAGTATCTATTAATATTATTATTAATTAAATTTTTATTTATTTTATTAATTTTGAGACCAAATTATTTAAGAATTAATTGAAACATTTTATTTTTTAAATATTAAATTAAAAAATTATATATCTTTTAAAGATGAAATTCTTTAATTAAAAAATTTAATAATAAACGTATAAAAGTTGTTGGTAAATTACTTTCAATCCTTAATTGCCTCTAATTCATATGTTCAGACGTGCGATGTGGACCGCCGTAATGTATATCCAACTATGCTCAACGTGATACAAGCGAGAGCCACTTTGACTCTCATCAATTCTTTTTTTTTGGCCAAACTGCCATCAATGTTATTAATTATTATTAGATTCCAAATTTTAACTGAATATATATAAGACGGAGTGAGCAACGCATGTTCTCATTCAATTTTGATTTCAACTTATTATTAGATTTTTTGGGGCCAAGCCTCTTTATTCTAGGAGGCCCACATAATATTCATAATTTTGAATAATTTATTTTTAACAAGAGTAAATTTGCATCAATTTTAAACATAATTTACTAATAATGATAATGAATTTACAGTGTTATAAAAAATTAATATATTTTTATCAATTTAATTTAAAATATGATAATTTTGAAAATATTAGAAAAAAGATATACATCACAATAGGTGAAACTATTTTTTTAAATATATATAGGTTTTGAGAAAAAAAATTTTAAGTGCATACATTATGTCATTTATTTATGTATTTATTAATAATATAAAATAAATAAATAAATAAATATTATTAACTAATACATAAATAAAATAATAAAAATATATATACTTAAAAATCTTTACGCTGATTTGAGCAAGTGAAATTAGGGATTTTGAAAAAGACAAAAATATGTGCCTGTGCATTTGTTTTCCAAAAGGCATGTAATGCGGATATTCTTGAGCTTGTCCTTGTGCATTAGTTTTCTCAGGAGATGATGTTTGGTGTTTGAATTAGACTAAAGTAGGAAAAGTCCTGGATTACATTTCTAGATTTAACATTCTAGATTTAATATATATTTAGTGAGTTTGAATTATTTTATTTTTTAAATGATAATACTAATTTATAAAGAAATAAAAATATATATTAACTTTTTTTAAAAAATTATAAATCCAACAAGAACGGTTTGCATAGAAAATAAGATGAAGAAAAAGAAAATTTCACGAGGACAAAAGGGTCAAGTGCCTCCTCGTTGGTTGTCTGTTGTTGTTATTAAAATTTGAATTTTCGTTTATTGTACTAAAAAATTATAAATCCAACAAGAACGGTCTGCATGGAAAATAAAATGAAGAAAAAGGCAATGTTACGAGGACAAAATGATCTTCTCTTTTTTTAATTTAGAAGATCCAAATATATTAATATAACTACTTGAATGAATCGATCAATTAATATCATAATTGACAATTAAAATAAAAGGGACTTAACCTAAAAATTAATCATTATCCATTTTAAATTTGTGTTTTTTATTAAATTTTTATAGATATATTTTTTAAAATTAATATTATTCAAAATATTATAAAATATTAAATATGATCACTTTTTTAATAGAGATTTAAATTTAAATTTATTATAGTACGAGAGATTAATTTATTTTATTAAACTTAATTTTAATTGGGATATTTCTTTGAAAATTACTCTTGTTTTCTAATTTTACTTAATTTTAAATTTACTTGTTATAATTAAAAATTTATAAATATTTGTTCTTAATTCTAATTTTAGTACCGTGGTTGTTAGCAGCTATAATTGGAAATGTCTGGTAAAAGAGGCGGCCTTGTATTTTGAAATGGGCGCACAAAGAACTAGACTCCTTGAAATCAACAGATCTGAGTCTCTTCAAAACGAAGCAGCAACGTTGTTATCAAAATCAGCGACACCAACCTTGGACCAACTTTCTTGTTCATGTTGTCTTACTTTTTCTTCTCTTAATTCCTACAAAATTCCTGGAAATCATCTCAATTTAATTTTCAGTATTACTATGAATTAATAATTTATTTAAATTAAAATAAAAGATATCATTTATCTCAATATAATTTTTAAATTATAAAAATATTTAATTTAATTATTAAAAAATATATTATATTTAAATTTAATTCTTACATTTAAATATTATATATTTTTTTATGTTTCTATTTAAAATTTTAAAAATTAAATTAAAATATAATATATTTTTTAAAATTAAATTTAATATTTTATAATTTAAAAATTAAATTAAAATAAATTAAATCTTTAAAAAATTAAAATAATAATTTACTCATTTGTTTACAATTTATAATTTAAGTTTATCATAATTTAAATTCACATATGTACTAGTTTGTTTATATTTTCCAAACGCGGAAAGATTGAAAATAAAAATGGTTGACACGTAGGTAGGTCCCACTGGCAGCTGCATAACATTAACATTCTGGATCAGGATGTTTTAGGTAAGAAAACAAGATAATGATATATCTAAAATATTATATAAATGAAACTCAATATTTAATTAATTAATATATATATTATTTATCGTATAACATCTCCATATTTTATTTTTTATTAAGATATTTGTAAAAAATTGCATGTAATCGACCAATATAGATGGGAACACAAATTGAGGCCGCCCGATGGTGACCAAGACGCAGAAGTCAAGACTAAAGTCGGGACCACATGAATCTAGGTCTCTGTTGAGAACTACAATTACAACAATTTTTTTTAAATGAATATCACTATTTTTTTAAAAAAATTACAATTATACTTTTTATTTTTTTTTATTTTTTTAAAAAATTATATTCCTTTTATTTAAAACTTTAAAATTTATAATTTTATCAAATTTAATTAAAATATTTTTATGTTAATATTGATTTTTTGAAAAATTTGTAATTTATTATATATTAAAAAAATTATTTTTAATTAAAATAATAATTTTAATTTATTTTAAATTTTTTTGAAATATTTTATATTAATTAAATATATATTTAATTATATATATAAATATAAAGATATTTTGATCAAGAAAAATAAAAATATAGATTTTCATATGTAAGAGAAATGAAATGTAAATTTTTTAAAATAAAAAGAAGAAAAATATAATTTTAACATATTTCAAAAGATGAGAGTATCATTTATTTTTTTAAATTGAATAAAATCTCATTTATTATTTTTTTTTTAATTTTAAAAAATTATATTTTATATTTTTAAAATTTGATACAAGTCAATAAAATTGATATTTTTAATTTATATTTATATTTTAAAATAATTAAATAATTAAATTATTGTTAATATCATAGTAAGAATTTTATATTAAAACATAACATAAATTAACTGTATTTATTATTATATTAAAGATAAAGATAAAGATAAAGATAAATTTTTTTTTATATTTAAAATTATTTTTATTAATAAAATAAATTATTAAAAAAGTGTAAATTTTAAATTAAAAATAATAATTATAATTTAGCTAAATTTAAAAAAAAAAAGAGAGTGTAATTTTTTTTAAAGAAATTATGTGACTTTTGGTATTATCTGGACAAATACAACGGTCATTCCATGTTTCCGTCGGTCTTTCTTTTTATTTTTCTAACGATATTTGCTAGGCACTTTCCCTGTGGCCCATGCCTGATGCCGATGCGTCCTTCCTTGACTCACAATTTTTGTTTCCATTTTCTCTCTCTCCAAACTGTCCTTCCCTCTACTTCCAAAAACATTGCTTCCTCCCACTCTTCATTTTCTTCTATTTTGTAATTCTCTCACTTCACTGTTGAAGATTCGTCAACTGATAAATATCTGTTTGCTTGATTTCTAGCACCTCCGATTCCTTTTGTATTTTTCTCCTCCCAAACAGTAGCAGCAGGGTTGGACTCGGTTCCTTTTGTTGGGGTCATCTTAATTACCGCTATGGATAGCAATAGCACACGCTGATAGTGGTTGGAGCTTAGCATAGAAGAAAATAAGATCAGGATAAACGAATTGTTTTGATACAATGAGCAGAAAGATAAGTTTGCTTATAAGAGTTCAAGATGCAGCAATAGACTTCTTCAACTATCTCCTCCAGGAGAAGCCCCAATTTCTTCTCTTCCTTCCCCTGATTTTGATTGCTTGGGCCATTGAGAGATGGGCATTCTCTCTCTCCAACTGGGTTCCGCTTGCACTTGCTGTATGGGTAACTATTCAGGTATGACTAACTATCTTCATCCCCTTTGTCACTCTATTCTTTCTCTCTCCTCCTTCCTTTTTCGGAAGATTACTTGCGTTTAAGAGAGGTTATCTTATAATCTTATAATTCATCGTTCTTTTAAATGTTCTGTTTACTTCTTTTCCATTATTAGTATTATTTCTTTCCTGATACCTTGAGCCTGAGGGGCTCCCTTTTTCTTCGTTGTAGTGAACGTTGGTTTGGGAATTTCGTGGTTATTGAGCGGCCTTTCGTTAATTTGTTTGAAAAGCGTTGATCACTCTAGATTAGATCAAGTGAAGTCAATTAAATTTTAGCTCTGGTTGACTTTTCAGAAATGGAAGTCAATTCTTAAGCGTTACATGTTTAGTTGATTTCAGTAGTATGGTGGAACTTCTGCTCAGAAGTGATCTTTTTTGTTGAATAAATGCAAAATTCTGAATTCTGTGCAAAGCAAGTTTCAAACTTCCGATAGTATATGATATAAGCAGTTAATGCAAGGTACTTCTCTTTTATTTGCAGTATGGGAGTTACCAACAGAAAATACTTGTGGAGGACTTAAATAAGAAATGGAAGCGAATCATACTGAACACCTCGGTATCTTTTCCCTTGTGTATTCCCTTGTGTATTCCTAAAGAGCTTTATCAAATTGACTTCAATTCTTGTTCTTTTATAGCCGGAGACACCATTGGAGCACTGTGAGTGGCTGAATAAACTATTGACGGAAGTTTGGTCCAACTATTTTAATCCGAAGCTTTCAATAAGATTATCACATATAGTGGAGGTGAAATTTCTTTTCCTTTTACAGTTAGTACATTGGTGATTGATGCATATTACCATCTTTTTCCAATAATGACATTGCTAGTTTTTGCATGGTATGGTTGTTCAGTATATGTTTCCATCCATGGCTATTTTAGACCACTTAAGAATCCGCTTCAGTTTGGTTGGAAAAAGAAACACATTTTGCCTCTGGTCCCTAGATAAGAATAAACAGAGTGTTAAGATCAGAGCTTGCTCAAAAACACAAATATATCCTGTTTACCTTTCTTTTCTTTTCCTGTTATAGAAAAAAAATTGAAAGAGTACATAAACTACTTTTTGGTGAATGGTGACTCTAATTTATCTACATTATGTATGATCATGATCTCCGTTCAGTTCAATAACAGTTCACACATTCATTTTTTTTTTTATTGAGATAGGAGAACTAATAACCATTTTCTTTCTTATGTGTGTGCAGAATCGTTTAAAGCTTCGAAAACCCAAACTTATAGTAAGTGACACTCATTGTCCTTTTGGTATAATTTCATGTTTGTTGACAAAACAGTTTGAACATTTAATTGATGCTGAAAATTTGGTATATGGGTATTGGACTAAAGTAATCTGTCATGTAGGAAAGAGTTGAGCTGCAGGAATTTTCACTTGGATCATGCCCTCCTAGCTTGGGTCTTCAAGGAATGAGATGGTCAACTTCGGGTGATCAGGTTTTATTGTGCTTCATATTTGTGATATCATTAACATATACCATCTTAGATATTTAATGAAGAATATTACTTTTATTCTTAGAACTTCTAAATTTTTTAGTTGGAGGGAGAGTGGAGGGGATTTCTGTCATCACATAGTGTTTTTTCTTTTTTAAATATCTGTATTTTATACTATAAAAAACATTTTGAGAATCAAAGGCTGAAATTGAAAGACTAACTGAAAATTATATGTTAAATTCATAATTCTAGGATTTTAAATGAGATTCTACGTATAAACAAATTTGAACCTTGTTTTTGACCAATTGGAGTTTTTGAGACAATGATGGTGAAGTATTTTTTAAACAAACCATCAAATGCCATCCCAATGACTATATTTGGGAGTTCCTACTTCTATTGCCCTTACTTTGCTAGGCAGTTTGTCTTCCTCTTCTTCTTTGTTAAGGCCTATGTATGCTCTGTTCTTCAAGTGTTGGTATATTCCAGATATATGAGATTTTAATATGCTCTTGGTATTTGACAGAGAGTCCTTCGACTTGGATTTGATTGGGACACAAATGAAATGAGTATTTTGATGTTTGCTAAGCTTGCCAGGCCATTGATTGGAACTGCCCGGATTGTGGTTAACAGTCTTCATATCAAGGGTGAGGTAAGTAAAGTCATCTGCTTCATTTTTTCTTCAAACTTAAAGTGTAATGGTTTACTGTCATGAAACGATGCTAATATAAAGGAAGGTAGGAGATAAAAATACAAGACTATTCTGGAGGTTTGGTTGATTTTTAAATCATATAAAAAACACTTATTGCTCTGAGCACTACAAACCATATGATTACCAGTTACCACAGTCTAATCAAAACATTTTTTGCTTTAATTTTTATGTGCCTGTAGATTTCGAGCCCTTATATTGTAGCATCACTGAGAAGCTGGTTTGGTCTATTTATATTATTTTTCTAATCATTCATTTACATTTTACAGCTTCTTGTGACACCAATTCTAGATGGTAAAGCACTTCTGTATTCATTTCTATCAACTCCTGAGGTGAGAATAGGAGTTGCCTTTGGAAGTGGTGGAAGCCAATCTCTACCTGCTACCGAGTTGCCCGGTGTTTCTTCTTGGCTGGTGTGTTTATTAACGTACCTTTTTTTTTAGAAAACTGAGAGAAATGCATTTTCTTTTTATGTTAAGTGCCTAAACAATCTTTTCTGGTCCTGTTGTAGAAAGTCGATTAAGCCTTTAGTTCAGTGACCATTTTTCAGAAAGGTTTTGCACCGTAAATATTAAAGCTGACTCTGTATGTCTATTGATTTCAGTCTGATGCTCAAGTTCATAGAAATGTGTTTCCACGTGCATGTTGATTTAGTATAAGGACTATTGGTAAAATATTCTTATCTATGTGCATTAAAGGAGCACTCCATCGAAGAAGAGAAGAAGAAGTGTAAATTACTTTTTATTTGAGGAAAATTTGATTCATGGAAATATTTGCATACATTAACGTCTCTGTCAAGTTAAGATCTGCCTATTAAAATGATATCCATTTTAGTTTGACCGCATATACTCATTGTCTTGATCCATTCTCTGAGAATTTGATTTTCTTCTGCTAACTTTTTAACTCTATTTTTTCCCCTAGCTGAGTTTAAATTTAATGCTAATTCTACATTCCTTTTTATGCAGGTTAAAGTTTTTACTGACACCTTGGTTAAAACAATGGTGGAACCTCGCCGTCGTTGTTTCTCCTTGCCTGCCGTAGACTTAAGGAAAACGGCTGTTGGAGGCATTATATATGTTAGAGTAATTTCGGCAAATAAACTTTCTAGGAGTTGCTTAAAGGGAAGCCCAAGTAAGAGGCATCAAAATGGTACAGCCAATGACTGTTTAGAAGACAATTCTGATGACAAGGACCTACATACGTTTGTCGAGATTGAACTTGAGGAATTGACCAGGAGAACAGATGTGAGACTGGGTTCAACTCCTCGTTGGGATGCAACATATAATATGGTTTTACATGATAATACAGGAACTCTTCGTTTCAATCTCTATGAGTGTCCTCCTGACAATATGAAGTATGACTATCTATCAAGTTGTGAAATCAAGGTACAGTCATCGAAATTCTACTCTTTGAGCTAACAGTTAGATGGTTAATTGCTACAACCGGAGAACACCAATTACCAATATTTATTTATATTCTTAGACAAGCAGATATTTTTCACTTTCAGCCTTTATCTTTTGTTTTATGCTAACTTAAATGTCTGTCTTTGAGCAGATGAGGCATGTTGAAGATGATTCAACAATAATGTGGGCAATAGGACCTGATTCTGGTGTCATAGCAAAGCATGCACTGTTTTGTGGAGATGAAGTTGAAATGGTTGTCCCATTTGAGGGGCCCAATTCAGGAGAGGTACAATATCGTACTTGTGACTGTGTCATTATTTGTTCTTAATAAACCCAGATAATACACGAGCTGTCCAGCTGAGGTATAATAAAACTAGAATCCAACCAAGTCAGATTTTCTTAAATATAGATTTAGTCCTTAGTGATTGGGATCTTTTATTCATCTTACCTCTTTCCATCTCATTTTGTAGTTGAAGGTGAAAATTGTAGTAAAAGAATGGCAATACTCTGATGGTTCACATAGCTTGACCAATGTTCGTGTTAGCCCTCAGCATTCACTTAATGCCTCATCAAATCTTCTGTCAAGAACTGGAAGGAAACTTAACATAACTGTTGTGGAAGGAAAGAATTTTGCTGCAAAGGACAAGTCTGGAAAATTTGACCCTTACGTAAAATTGCAATATGGAAAGGTGGGTGACACTGAGTGTCTATAACACTGGTTAGTGGTTGCATACTGTCATTAACTTAATTTAAGTGCATAATATGCTTCATCTGATTCTGCTGTTAATAATCTTTCCAGGTTGTCCTTAGAACAAGGACTTTTCATACTTCAAATCCTGTCTGGAATCATACCTTTGAATTCGATGAGATTGGTGGTGGTGAATACCTAAAAATAAAATGCTTTAGTGAAGATATTTTTGGAGATGAAAACATTGGTAGTGCTTCTGTAAATTTGGAAGGACTGGCGGAAGGGTCAATTAGGGATGTGTGGATTCCTCTTGAAAGAGTTAGTTCTGGAGAATTAAGACTTCAAATAGCAGCAGTTAGGGTGGATGACCAAGAAGGATCAAAGGTATGCTTTGTCACCAAAAACTGAGTGATTCTTCCAATATTTTGGTTATAAAATATAAAATGAAAGACAAATAGCTACGCTATTTTTTATATCTGTATACTATCATTTAACCTCTGGAATATTCATTGTAACACATGCTTACTCCTTTGAAATGTTCAGGGTTCAGCTTTAGGCTCAGGCAATGGTTGGATTGAGCTTGTTCTGATTGAAGCAAGAGATCTTATTGCTGCTGATCTCAGAGGGACTAGTGATCCATATGTGAGGGTACACTATGGAAACATGAAGAAAAAGACTAAGGTTAGAACAATACATCCTTATTCCTTTTGTATGAAATTGGTTTAGGATTTGCTGTTTCTATTTTACTCTGTAAAAGGTTAATTACATACTAGCATGTTTTGTCTGCTAGGTTATACACAGAACTCTTAACCCTCAATGGAACCAGACCTTAGAGTTCCCTGATGATGGGAGCCCCCTATTACTGTATGTTAAGGACCATAATGCTGTATTACCCACATCAAGCATAGGCGAATGTGTTGTAGAATATCAAAGGTTGCCTCCAAACGAGATGGCTGACAAGTGGATACCTCTCCAGGGCGTCAAAAAGGGCGAGATCCACATCCAAGTTACCAGAAAAGTTCCAGAGATGCAAAAGAGACAAAGTCTAAACTCTGAACCTTCATTGACTCAATTACACCAAATTCCTACCCAGGTGCGATCATTTGATTTCATTGTATCAAATCAAACACATCTTGTCTCTTCTGTTTTCATTTTCTATTTGTAGAACATGTTGGCATCATTTGATCCATATATTGACCCCACTTAATGGGAAAAGACTTTATTTGTTGTTGTTGTAGTATTTTCACACTTTATCCAGACTAAATTCTCTACCTGCAACTGCATGATGAGCACTGAGAAGGAAGTAATATTTGTATCAAACACATCTTGATACTGAATATTTTCTCACTTGTCTCTTCTGTTTTCATTTTCTATTCGTAGGATACTTCCATGGCTGTCAATTCATTCTCTTATAAATTGGAAAATAAATTTATATTATTCTAACACACTGTTTGAATTGAACTTGATCAGATCAAGGAGATGATGGTTAAGTTTCGATCTTTCATAGAGGATGGGAATCTTGAAGGACTGTCTACAACTTTGATTGAGCTTGAAGCTCTGGAGGATTCGCAGGAAGCGTATATAAGCAGGCTGGAGACTGAGCAAATGCTTCTTCTCAGCAAAGTAAAAGAACTAGGCGAGGAGATCATTAATTCTTCTCCTTCCTTGAGCAGAAGATCCTCTGGAAGCTGAACCTCTTCTTACCTTGGTACTTAATTCTTGGTTGAATTACTCTTTTCTTGTCTATAGTTTTACTTTATTTTTAATTTAATTCCTATAATTGAAAAATTTATAATTGAGTTGCTATAATTCTTAAGATTTTAATTTAGTCTTTGTTGTCAGACCTCTATCATTTTAGCACTTTAAATATGCATAATCTAAGTCATTTAACATTTAGATTATGTTATACTGTATATTTGGAGTGCTAAAATAATACATGTTGCCATGTCAACAAAATTTAATAATATATTGATGGAAGTTTAACTTGGACTAGATTAAAAATTTTAAAATTATTGAAAACTCAAATATAAATTTTTAAACTATGGGATCAAATTAAAAATTAAATAAAATTATAGAAGTAATAAAATAATTTAACTTTAATTCTTTCCCACGTATAATATTGCTTATGGTCATTAATCATCATGAATGATAGGTCTTGTACATGTTTCTCAGACTTAGTTTGTCTTATAGTTGAACTTTATAGGACAATTGTGTATAATATTGTAAATGAAAAGCAGTGGTGCATATATTCATTTACAATAATTTGTGATGAGTAGCTAAGGAAAAGTTGGTATTATTTTTTAAGTGTGGTCTTTCAAAGAAATCTTTTTTATTTTCTCAAAATTTTTTATGATCAAAATATCTCTGTGAGGTAAAATTCTCCGAATATATCAAGTGAAAATTTCTCCTAGAATAATATTATTTAAGTAAATTTTTACTAAAATAAATTCATTTTAACTGACACTTGATTGTTCAAATTTTTTTGAAATAATGCTATTTAAGAAAAATGTCACTTGGATAATTTTAACTTATAAATTGATAGTTATTTTCATTTATTAATTGAAGAAATTTAACTACAGAAAAGAAATTTTAATTAAAAAAATTAAGGATTAAATTGAAATATATTATTTGAAAGATAAAGGTGGTATTTTGAGATTTAATTATTAATTTATTCTAAACTAAATAAGATATTCTCAATTTATCAAAACAATTTTTAATTTCATATATATATATATATATGCGCGCGCTCGCTTAAAGCATTTCATTCACGGTAGCATTATTGCATAAATTTTTGTGATTTGACTAGTCGTTATTTTTTTCCCAACACTCCTCTCTCATTAGATTGACATTGATGTCAAAAGTGACATTCTTCTAATTATAATTTTAATACTTGAACTTCAAAACATTACATTTTTAAGTATAAAAAGAGTAAAACAGCTGATTATAACACTTTTTATCATTTATTTATTTCATGAAAATAATTTATTTTTCATAAAAAAAGTAACAAATCATTTTTTGAAACTTAAAGTCAATTCTACTTATTGTGTGACTTAAAAAAAAATACTAAATTTAGCATAATTAATGTTTTACTTTATGTAGGTAAAATATAAGATCATTGATAAAGTATAAATAAAAAAATGTGTTTAAATTATTATTTTTAACTAAAAATAATTGAAAAAAAAAAAAAAAATTAAAACATGTTTTAAATTTTAATTTTTAAAATTGAAAATACAAAAAATAGTCTTTTTATTAATAATATGTATATAAATATATAAAAATTATATTAATATAAATTTTTAGAATTAATTTTATAAAATAATTTAAAAAAAATAAAAAAATATTTTGGCAAAAAAAAGACATTCAAATAGAAAAATAATAAAATACTAATATCTTCATCTTTATACGTGGACAAATCAATATTCTCTCAGCAAATAAAATCAATTCTCTTGGACCAAAAGATCAAAAGATGAATCAGATTCGACTGATTCTAACTTATCTCTATCACATGAGTCTATCTTGTGGAGCAACAAAGAATGACAGCTAGTCTCTTGTAACACATGCAACCGACTCAACAAGTTATCTCTTAACTATTATTGTATGTGTGATGAATATAAAGTTGTTTATTTTATTTGTTTTATGTCAGCGCCTATTCTAAAAGTCTATCAGTTAGTATAGTTATATTATTAAAGTTTGTTTATCGTTTTGTGTAAGAGTTTTTTTATAAGAATCCATTTGCTCTCTAATTATATTCAGAACTTAAATCCATAGACCCAAATCTTTTTATTTTAAAAAGTTTAAAGTAATTATTATTTTTTAATTATAACTTATGCATATATTTATAACAAAAGTTTATAAATTACATTCAAATTACTTGCAATATAAAATCTTAATTAGATTATCTTTACAAAATTATTAAATATAAAAATTTATATATAAATATTGTAAGGTTACATTATTTTTATAGTCTCTATAATTTTATTTAATTTTAATTTAATCTTTATAATTTAAAAATTTGTAATTAAATTTTTATAATTAAAAATTTTGGAATGAGTTCCATTCCTTTTAGACTCAAACCTAACAATCAAGTTTTACAAATATCCATAAAATATATTTTTATTGTCTCTACCAAAATCATTTTTATTTATCCATCCTTTATATTAAAAGTGATTACTATGTTCATCTGACATATCACAAAAAAATTAAATAACAAAAACTTTGTAATAAATAGTTTAAAATCTCATTATATTTCAAAGTTCTATTTAACCTTAATTTTATAATATATTCAACCAATGTATTTAAAATAATATTTTGATATGATATTTTTTTGTAAGAGGTAATTTTATTTAAAGTATTTTAAGAAAAATCTCTCTTTCTTTGTCTTCATTCACACCAAATATCTTATTATCAAAGAATTTTTTTTGAAAAGAAAATCTGTCTAAGATCGTATTGATGGCCAAAATCCAGAAAGGAGGGAAAAGAACGCTATCGTCTTTCCAGAGGTGCCACCAAGAAGGGACAGCATCCAAACCAAACTCATCCGCTCCAACAATTGCTGCAAGTCTGCAACTTTCTCATCATCCAAACAGCGAGTACCAAAATTCAACACTAAAACGATCAGAACAATATGCCACGAAGCTTAGTTCATTGCAGCTAAAATGGTGTTCTCTTCTGCTATATTATCAGACTTCCCTCTCAAGACTTCACTCCCTCTTTCCTCTCGCTCCTGCCCTCTCAATCCCTTCTCCCATTCCAAATTTTCGTTTCGAATTCTCACTCCTTTCTCTTCCCTCCGAACTACAGAACACATTGGCGACCGCTATTCTTACCCCTGGGATGACCAAGACCCCAAACCCTTCCCAAAATCTAACTCCCCCTCTGCCCCTCTGCCCCTTGGCTCAATAAGTGGCCCTCTACAAACCCTTCAACCGAATCGCGTGACCGAAAATCCAACACAAGAGTCGCCGAATTGAATACCGAGGACCCAGCGGATCAAGCTGAGACTCGGTATTTTGACAAGGATAAAGGGCGGAATGCGATCGAGAGAATCGTTATTGGGTTGCGGAATTTAGGGTTAGGGTGCGATGATGAGGCGGAGGAAGAAGAGGGAAATGATGTGGAAACCAGGGATGCGTTGCCAGAAAGTGGAGAGGAGAGACTAGGTGATTTGTTACGGCGAGAGTGGGTTCCCTCTGATAATGGGTTTGGTGACAGAAAAGGCGATGAGATGGTTTTGCCATGGGATAAGGATGAGAAAGACGACGTAAAGGAGGGTGAGAGGGGATTGAAGAAAAGGAGGGTGAAAGCGCCATGTTTGGCGGAACTGACGCTTGAGGACGAGGAGTTGAGGCAATTGAGAAGGGTAGGAATGAGCGTCAGAGAGAGGATTAGCGTACCAAAGGCTGGGATAACGCAGGCTGTGCTGGAGAAAATTCATGACAAGTGGAGGAAAGAGGAGGTGGTGAGACTCAAGTTTCATGAGGTCCTTGCCCGGGATACTTCAGCACGCACTATTTTTTGGCTCATTTTATTAGCTACATTCAATACCTGGGATAGTTTTCAGCACGCACTATGTTTTGGCCGACTTTCAATCTTTGATGTCATCGGATAGTTTTCATCATTCAGCATGCCAATCTCTTATCACTTATCAGTCTGAAAACCTATAGGTAGTGGTGTTCTTTCAGGAGGCATGCTTTTTATTGAAGACTGTTACCTAAATTTTTCTTTAATTCAATATGTGGGAAAAAGATTTGTAAGAGTTTCATTTGATTATACCATGTGGAGATAATGACAGAATGAATATATGCAGTGCATTCGAAGGCAACAAAATTTTTCTTGTTATAATTGATAATTGCAAGAAGTCAAGAGCCTTTTGTCTTTCTGTAAAGCAAGCAGTGTTGCATGATGTTCATTATTAATAGTGTAAATAACTCTTGCCGCGTGAGAAATGTTCAAATTACACATTCCTCTCTGCTATTTAGCTCCCTTAAAAATAAAAAATAATCAAAATTTCCAAGATATTATTGGTTTCTTTTATTAAAAATATAACTTTAAAAAATAGGAAAATTTGCACTTATCCACTTTGGTTTTGTATCCAATCGCAATGTCTCCCTAATGTAAAAAATTCCAATTAAACCCTGATCTATTAGACCAATTGCTAGAAGCCCCCTATCATCTAAATTTAGAAATTTCAACCATGTAAAATTACAAAATTACCTTTCCTCTTCCCTCCTTTTCATCTTTTCCAACCGATCTATCTTGGATTTCAAATTTTATGAATAACCTATCAAATGTATAAGCCATGATAAAGACCAACTTGATTAGGTTTTAATGAAAGCCATAGAATGGATTGGAGAAAATGAAAATGAGGCGTAAAGAGGAAGAGTATTTCAGTACTTTCACATATTTGAAATATCCAAATTTAGATAATAAGGAGCTTATTGTAATTGGACTAGTTGATTAGGAGGTCAATTGCAAATTTTTTAGATTAGGGGGTACAATGTAATTGGAGGTAAAGATCAGGGTGGGTAAGTGTTATTTCTCCTAAGGAATATTTTTTTTAAAAAATATTTCTTTGTCATCTATTTTGTGTTAAGAATCATAAATTTAATTTATTATAAATTTAAAAAAAAAACTATTTTGTATTGGTCTAATACATATTTAATATTTTTCATATTATATTAATAATAAATATAAGGGTATTTTGGTAAAAATAGGTGAAATTGTAGCTTATCTTTTGATATAGGGAAGGTTCGTGGAGCACATCTTTTGATTTCAGAATAGCAGAGTGAAATTTTCAAAGCAGAGGGATAAAAGAGTGTAATATTATAAAAAAATCTGTTTTAGGGGATGAGCAATTATTATACATCATTTTTTTTTCCTCTGATGAAAAATAAACTTCTCCAAATAGTTGCTTGGAGCAAGGCAGAGCCAATACTATTCATTTATGCAGAATGGCTATCTAAGAGCAAAAGCAACGAAATGCATAAGGAATCAATATTATTTAGCTGCCTATAAAATATTGGAATAGTTAGAAATTAACAAGGCCCACATCGGGTGGAAGTAGTACTGATAAACACTTATTAGATCATTTGATATAAATTATTTGAGGGAATTTTGGAGAGAAAAATGCAAATTCATGTATGACCTTTAAATTTGACTAATGGTCAAAGATGGACGTGATTTTTGTATAACATAAAATGTAGACTCTGTGAATAAATAAATTTAAAATGTTATAGAGCATTATGACTTTAACATTGATATAGAAAAACCACTACTGTTAGAGGCTCCAGTATGTTTGTGTTTTTTCTATTTTAATATTTTTTCTGATAAATATCGAAAAGCGTATCAATTGTTGATCTGTTAAGGTATCTTCTAATTGTTAGTAAAAAATTTGGCTACTTTGTAGTTTATACTAAAGAACTCTTCACAAACCTTTTGATGGTTGTTAAGAAAATTTCTTACATTGCAAGTTTATGACTCTGCAAAGAATGTCTACTAAGGTCATTAAATATTGCACTAATGGTATAATGTAATGATTTCTTGCCCAGGCTTTATTTGTTAGGTCAGTTTTCATTGCTGCTTTGTGAGACTATAGTGTAAAGAAAAATACATTTGTCCTTCCTGTGTATGTTGAATTGTTGATATTTACATGATCTGTTACAGAACATAAGAACTAACTTCTTGTAATGTTGGGCAGCGTCGAACTGGAGGATTAGTTATATGGAGGTCAGGAAGTCTTATGATGGTTTACCATGGTCGTAATTATGAAAGGCCCACATCTAGGTGCCAATCCAATGAAATGGAACATAATGGGCTTTCTGTACCAGATGTCTCTGCAGGAAGTTTATTAAAAACAACAGACAGTAATGTAACCTCATCCTTGGAAGAGAGTAAGCCAGTTATGAGGAATCAACTACAGCCTGTGAACCTGACAGTGGAGGAAGCAGAGTACAACAGTCTGATTGATGGCTTGGGTCCTCGTTTTGTTGAATGGTGGGGTACTGGTATACTTCCTGTTGATGCTGATTTACTTCCTCCTACAATTCCTGGTTACAAAACACCTTTTAGGCTTCTTCCTACTGGAATGTGTCCTCGACTAACCAATGCAGAGCTGACTAATTTAAGGAAACTTGCCAAAGCACTCCCATGTCATTTTGCTTTAGGTATTATTCATCTGCTACGTCATTTCATTATATTTGCATATCAGTTTCTGATAAAAGTTTTTCTGACTATTGTAAAGGGAGAAATAGAAATCATCAAGGTCTGGCATGCGCTGTTCTTAAGCTTTGGGAGAAAAGCTTAGCTGCAAAGATTGCTGTCAAACGTGGTATCCAGAATACAAACAATAAGCTAATGGCCGAGGAGCTCAAGGTTTGCTATGTGTGATTTCCTGTTATTTGGCATTACTTGTGTAGTTCTGCTAGTATCAACTGGACATAGTAATTATTTTACCATTGAATTAAAATAGATAATAGACTGCTAAGTCAATAAAATTGACTGGGTCTGTTGCAGGAAAAGTGACTGAATTATCAGAATTAATAGTGCAGTTACTAATATTTCCAAGGCCCCGTAATTGATTTCCTTACACATACTATGTAAGTGGATGCTAAATCTTGTATTATTCATTTTATAATCAATTGTCCTTTGAAGCATTTATCTATGGAATAATTTCAAGAGAACAAGTTTGTGTTCCATTAATCTTATCGGCTAGCAATTAATCTAAGAAAAGCATAATGAAAAGGTAATTATAGATTTGGAGAACTAATACTTTCTCCTCTTTCCAATTGTCCGTCAAAACCATATTCACTAAGTACAGTAAATTATTGTTCATATTATCATGAGAATAATCTGTGTCAGATTGAAGATTTTGATATGAATTCTTGAGGTTGAATCTATATAATTTCACTGAAGCAATGTTTTGTTTACATGGGCTTGTGATTTGCGCTTTAGTTAATAACACAGAATATGCTAAGAGTACATAGCAATGCATTAATTCTATTGATTTGAATATGGTTTATTTTCTTTTATGCCACAGAATTTAACTGGAGGTACCTTGTTGCTAAGGAATAAATATTACATTGTAATTTATCGTGGGAAGGACTTTGTACCAACAAGTGTAGCTGCAGCTTTGGCTGAAAGACAGGAATTGGCAAATCAAGTGTAGGAAGTTGAAGAGAAGGTGCGGTGTGGATCTGTTGATCCATTAGGAGAAGAAGAAGCAACAGCACAACCAGGATCATTAGCTGAGTTCTATAAAGCTCAGGAACGCTGGGGAAGGGACATATCTGCAGAAGAACATGAGAAGATGATGGAAGAAGCTGCCAAAGCAAAGAGTATTAAGCTTGTCAAAAAAATTGAACATAAACTAGCTGTTGTAAGTGCCTACTTATTTTTTGAAGAATGCTTCAAGAGTGCAGTTGATGATATAGGCATAGGTAAAGGAGTAGGTCTCAGTTTGGAATTCTTGCTTCGTGAAAATACCTGTTCAATCAACTTAATTTTGCTCAATGAATCATGTTGTTTATGTTTCAACGACTGGCAATGTTATAAGATTGAATTTGGATTTTTAAGTTTCCAAATCTATCAAAACTAGCTGTATCTATTTTAATTTTTAACATTTTAGGTTTATAAAAATGCAGTTTATGTAGCTGGATGGACTGAGATACTTATATTGATTTATAAAAATTTAAATTAATAATTATTTTTTTTAACATCTAATTTGCTTTATTCATAGTTACTACTCTAAATGTATGGACAGGCCCAGGCCAAAAAACATAGAGCAGAAAGGCTGTTAGCTAAAATAGGAAGCATCCATGGTTCCAGGTGGTCCTAATTATGACCAGGAAACAATCACAGATGAAGAACGTGTGATGTTTCGCAGGCTTGGTTTAAGAATGAAGCCATATTTACCACTTGGTGGGTAATTTTTCAGCTGTATTGAAGTTGCCATTTTGCATCATTGCTATACTAACATATTGTTCACCATAATCTCCAGGCGTACGTGGTGTTTTTGATGGTGTCATTGAGAATATGCATTTGCATTGGAAGCATAGAGAACTTGTAAAATTGATAACAAAACAAAAGACCTTGGCATTCGTTGAAGACACTGCAAGGTTACTGGAATATGAGAGTGGTGAAATACTTGTGGCAATAGAAAGAGTTCCCAAAGGATTTACTCTTATTTACTATCGGGGAAAGAATTATAGACTGCCCATTACTCTGAGGCCTAGAAATCTTCTAACGAAAGCAAAGGCATTGAAGCGTTCAGTAGCCATGCAACGCCACGAGGTTCCTGCATTTTTTATGATAACCATTAATCTAATAATCTTCTATATATCCGTGATGTCACATTTTATCCAGTATTAATTGTGCAGGCTCTGAGTCAGCATATAACTGAATTGGAGAAAACTATAGAACAAATAAACAAAGAACATGTAAGTTTACTACTTACTAAAATCTATATAGTTGTGTTTATTTTGAAAATAAAATATTGGTTGCATTTCCAGTAAAATATTGCTTAGTAACCACAATTTGAGAAGACTAACAAACCAACTCACCTCAAATATTTTGGGCTTCTCATATTTCTTTCTGGGCTGAAGAATCTCTGACCATTCTTAGCAATTGAAAGTTTGAAAGTTGAAACTTTTCTGCCTTCCATGCTGAGACTGAGAAATGTTTTTTGCTTGAGCATGTCAGATTTTGCATACGAACATCCCATTTTACCAAGTTCAAGAAAGTTCTAATCTTGAATGCGTAGGAATGCCAGAACTAAATATCTTGCAAAACTGACAGTGTTCAACAGCATGAACTTTCTTTTTCTTCTTTTAACTAAAATTTTGTCCTATATTATATAGCTCTCCACATCAGAACTGATTTATTCTTTTCAATGATTTATGGGGTATGTCTCAAGATTTGGAGCTTGAAGATAGGAACCATAATTGCATGGACCAGATCTGAGTTAACCCTAGTATGATATTGCTCATCTGTCCTCCCTCCTCTACTCTCTCGTCTGCTATCTTTAGAGAAAGTTATAAACTGGATTCTGGACACTGTAATTTTCTTTATAAATGGCTGCACTAGCATACATAACTTCTTTGTACATGTTTAGTTTCTTATGGAAGACTTAGTGTGTAAGTTCTGGTGTCTAATTGGAGTATGAGAGTGTTCGTAACTCTAATTTCATTGTTGTCAGTGGAAGAGGTAAAGGGGTAGAAAGAGTGATGAAATAACAAATTACATACATATTTATTAAGTATAATATCACTAAATATATCCAATTGTTATTTGCAGAGTGAGGATGAAGATTCTGATGGCTATGATAATGATGGTGGTTTTGATGAAGACACTAGTTGGGAAGATGAAGATTCTGAATTTTCAAGCTTCAAAGATGATGGGCATTCTATGAAGACTATTTGACATATTTGCTCTAAACTTTCCAAGGTTTTTGGATGCTACCTGTAAATTGCATGCGACCAACTAGGTATTAACCTTGCTATATAAATGCTTCATTAAGAAGTTCATTACTAGGATTTGCATATCCTGCATTTTAAAAAAAATGCATCTCATCTCTAATTCTGATGCCATATCACACTCTAGCTTTGCGATTCTTGCACCTTCAATGTGAGGGAATTTCTAGGACCAATTTGGTCCTGTAAGCACAACTTAAGAAATTTTCTTTAACAAACTAAGGATTTTTCTTTACCCAATTTTGAAGTCTGAACTCTGAAGTATTTCTTGTTAGTTTTTGTCAAGTGCATATTACATGATGTTTAAGTCAGATTTTGTTTTTTTTTATTAGTCTTTTTATCTATATTAAAGGTAAACAAGAGGTTAGATGACAGCAGTTTGAATGCTTCTTCCTCTGTTAGCCGATCGTTGGAGCTGAAAGTTAGAAGTTTGATTTATTCAACAGCCTAGAAAGATGTTCCTACATATTGTTCATGGTCCTTCAGCTGCAAATTCCGTCATCAATAACATGCTGGGTCTTTAATTTCTAATATTCAAACCTCTTGATCTTTCACTGCTCTCTTTGAGAAAGTATTGCTTACTGCAGGATGGACAAAACATTAATCTGCTTTATTTTTTAATCTGTCCATCTCTGTAGTCAACCTGATGGTTGCAAAATTTCTCATACCATTGTAAAAATTTACTTCCTTGTATGGAAGGGCAAGCAACATAGTAGAGGATAATTTGCGTTTGGATCCTCTAAAATTTCTTTTTTGTGAAATTCTGTGAAGTTCACTAAAACTGACCATTAACCCACAGGTAGGTTAATATACAAAACCTGATTTATTTTTATTTTTTAACCCACTTGCAGGTTAATGTGCAAAATAATGATTTCAGTGAACTTCACAAAACTTTACTTCAGAGGATCTAATTCCAGATAATTTCTGTCTTGTATATGTTGTCCTTATATTATGCCTTCCTTAGGTTGCCTTTGTTTTCTAATGTGGAATGGTGTAGTCAATAAATGAACTATGTCAAGATGAAATAGATCCCATCCCATGTAAGACAAAATCCAGGCTACAACATCGGAACCATATTAGATTCTTATGTCCCAGAAGAGTTAATATATTTATATCTCTGATCCTTGAAATCTAAGACAGATTCAACAGTTCACTATAGTTTCAATTAGAGTAATCTTGTTAGAGCAATTTGGTTCCAACAATCCCATGTTGTAAATCCCTATCCCATCCCGCTTAGGATTCCCATTTTTCAAGAGTTTAATTTTTCACAGAAACATGAACCTGGGATGGGATGTATTTGTGTATGTGTTCAGTCACAATGATGCGTACTCCACCTTCAACCTTCATTGTTGATTGTGGTTTATAAATTTCTATGATAATTTAATCAAGCGGATTTTATCCTAGGTTATGCATGGTGAATTGATATAACTTGAGATATGACACAGCACAGGCAGCCAAGCAAATACCTGTAGATTGCTATTTAGGCACTGAAAATAATATATTTGAAACTTCGATAGATTCTTCAGACACTATGTTTGCATAAACAGAAATTTTGTGATGTCATGTTTTGCAGCAAAATCCTCACAAGATGATCAATGTGTGTTTTTTCTGCTGCTATGCTCGTCAAGCCAGGATATAATGTCATTAAGTACGTGAAATATTGTGTCATCAGGTTCACCTTCAAGCAGATCATGGTAAGCATTCTTATAAAGGCAGAGCTTCTTGTCCTTGACTCTAGCTTTCTCGTACAAGGCCTTGCTAGCTGATGGATCAGTTATTATATCAGCCTCTCCATGCATGATCAGCAACGGCAGAGAGACCTAGCAAGTAGAATTGTTTAAGTTCCACTAGAAACATGAGAAAAAGGCTGTTAAGATATGTGTTTCAAAACTAAGAGATTCTGAGCTAATGATATTCCCTGCTTTGGTGTTGATGCACAAATACTTAAGAGTTAATACCTTAGAAATAGTTTTACAATTAATCCCACAATATCTTAGAAAAAAATTCAAGTCAACTTGTTCAGTTGTAACCTTTTAGAATTCCTAGTCAGCATTTAATATTGATAAACTGCATAATTCATACATGTCTTGACCATTGTTAAAACAGAGGGAAGAATGGCAGTTAAAAAATATTAAAAAGCTAGCCACATGGGAAAGTTATACTTCTCCCAGTCGTTGTTCTATCTCCTGTGTGGCTTTAAGCAGCTCCAATGCAGTTCCTAGCCTTGGTTTATCCTTGTAGAGTAATACATTACAGAGTGCCTGAAGCAAGTCATTCAAAATGATTACAAAATGACAGAAAGACGAAGAGTAGTATGCATGAGACAACAAAATCAGTAGCAAAAAGACAAACATGGATGCTTTTCTATTACTCTAATTCAAGCATGTCCTGATAAATTGCTCTCAAGTCATGAGCATCAGCACCCACCAGTTTTCTCTTTTTCTTATCTCTACATATATTTTCCTTCACCTCTTCCTTTTGTGGAACTAACTTAGTTTTTGGGAGAACCTTGGCAACACCAATTAGTATCTGCTTCAATAACCAGTGTGGAAGCATATCCTCTGCGAACTACTACCCAATAGAATTGGTCAATTTACTTGTATAAATGAAAATCAATAATTCAAAATTTTGTGTTGATTGAAATTCATGTAGTTACCTTGCAGAGCGGGGCAATGAGGGCGGCACCATCCCATGCAGTAGGTTGTTTGAAGTGCACCTTCAGAGCAATGGCTCCTCCCATTGACTCACCTAACAAGAAGCTTGGCAAATGATGGTATTCCTTTTGTTCTGTCATGCATAACCTCAAGAAGTAATTATAGAGAGAATGATGTAGAACCGTAAAGAATACTCTGAAAACAAATTTAATAACCTGATTTTATTAATTTCAATCAGAGAAAAGCTGAATATACCAATTGTTAGGCAGTCCCATATATAGGCATGTAGGCAAGGAAATGGTTATCCAGTGTATGTATAATTAATGTCCAAAAGACTTAGAATAAAAAGTACTAATTGTGATCCCAAATTAAGAATTCTAATTAAGAATAAAATCAAGAAAACAGAGAAATAAATAAAGAAGCATCTACACGAGATCTTTAGTTTTGATAAATAATTCTAGGTGCTTGTTATAGAATACCATCTATGTGTATGATCTGGAATCAAGGAAGAATCCATCTTACCTTTAATTTTTGAGAAATGCTCAATGACATCATCCACTAGATTGTCAAAGTTAGGAATGTAGGCATGAAGGCCTTCTGAAAGGCCAAAACCAGGGTAATCCATAGCAAATACTCCATATCCTGATAATGCTAACTTCCTTGCAACTCCTAATGAATTTTAGATACAACATAAAATGAAACCACATTAATCTATTACTTTCCAGCATACATATATAAATGAAAGAATTTTAAAAGAGTGTTGTTATGTTCATGCCTTCGAAGTAAAATGTGCAAGTGTCTCCATAGCCATGACAGTAACAAACGACAGCTTTCAGAGGAGCTTTTTCTGGAAGCCAACTCTTAGAGAATATTTCTAATCCTCTGGAGTTCACCTCATATACCTGTACTCAGATAATTGAATGATTCACCAAATGATGACTTAGGGACAAGCTACGTACGTCTCATGCCTTTAAATTTTCAACATGAGTAAAGTACTCCCGATTTTCTTTTCGGTCACTATCTTCAGTATGACTTATTGAAAATAATGAAAAATGTTAATAGAACGTAATTAATATCTTTTATTATCATGAAAGTTTATTTATGGTTTCTGGAAATTTGATGGAAAGGGTGAACGCAAATATATCACGAGAAGAATTAAGAGAATGGGAAAATTCCTCTCCCTTCCTATGAGAATATAGTCTTAAAAACAAAAAAAAAAGATTTTACTTATTATGAAAAGAGTCTTAAAAAAAAGAAAATACCCCTAAAATAAGATATTGCTTATTAAAAAAAAGTTCTTAAACTTATATTTTAATATAATTTAAACATAAACATAATTTATTTTAAATTTTTTAAATTTATGATAATGCTTATGTTTATTGATATATATATTATTAATTATTATCTTTTGATTAGTTAAATTTTGTTTAAAAAATATTTTTGTAAATCTTTGTTTTTTTGGTAATTATTTATTTTTACCAAATAATTTTAAAAGGAAAACCTTAATTGTAGTTCTTATATTTTTATTATTAGATTCTCTGATAAAAAAATTAACAAAGTATATAATTTATTTATTTTATGATTAATTTTTTTAAAAAAATTTCATATAAAGAAAGGATATAAGAATATTTTTATAATAAAATAGGATAGAATTAAGCCATCTTTCAAAAGATTGGACAGTATTTTACCCTCAAAATTAAGCCATCTATGTAGTCTCTTCTTTCTTTTTTATAACAGTTAATTACATTAATCTTGTTTGAGGTTCAGTGAAACTATATATATATATATATTAAAAAAAACCCTTACTTCTCTCAAAGAAGTTATTTTTTTTACACAAAATATAAATTTTTTTTATAGTATCAAAGTATCCTTGTCTTCCTTATTTTTCTTTGGAAATTCAAATGTGGCATTGTAGTTTAATTTCTAATGTAACAGTTAAGGTAATTAAATAATTAATTTAATAAATACAAATAAACTGTATTGATAAAAAATAAATAATAAAAAGTATATAATATATATTAAATGAACGAGAAGACAACCATTAATTTTGTAACAAAAGAAGTATGTAATTTGAGATTTGATATAAATATTAGCAAAAGACAGCCAAACGGACTATGCAAAAAAGGTTCCGTGCCGATTGCTTTACCTCTTTCGTCCTCACACCGTCTGCCGGTAACTGCAGCAAATTCGGAAACAGAATGAGCTACATAATCATCTCTGTTTCCACACATAAATTAGCATTGATCACAGTGCAAATGCCACAATGAATTTTTCGTAGTTAAGATGTTCTAGGAAGTTATTCAAAAGCAGAATAAGTAATAATGTAATGTAATTAAGGAAATGTACCTGAAATAAGCAGTGATGAAGGTCAAACTGAAGAGGCTTAAAAGCTTCACGAGCACGACGCCTGGCGGGAGCGTCGTCCAAGTTGGAATGATAAATGTGGCGAAGATCCTCACTCATATTCATATTCTTATCTTCTTCTTCAATTATTCCTGATTCTTGTGCCATTTCTCTCCAAGTGTTCGTGTGTGTGTGCCTCGATCCACTCTCTGAAACTGAAATTATTATATTATTGTGGTTGAGTTGAATTGCGTTGTTCCAGAAAGAAGAAAGAAGAAGAGAGTTAGCTACAAAAGAAGCGGGAAGGAGGAAGTGATCGAGGAGGAGGTGATGAGCATTGAGCAGTGTATGAGTATTTATGCTGTATGCGTATGGCAGAGGATTAGTTGATGAAATAAATAAGTGGGTGGGCATTGGGCATTGGGAAAAGGGACTTAATAATTATTCCTCACCCTTCACATTTATGGTTCCTCTGCCCTCTTCTTGCCCTCCCCTCCCCTCCCCTCCGAATTTATTTCTAGAACTAGTATTTTTTTTATTTTTTTTACATATTTTTAATACATGATTTTTATTTTACTAGTTCTTCGTGTCTATGTACGATCACTCTAGGTAAGTTAAGTTTGAGTTTAATACTTAGTAAATTAATTATTATTTTATTGAGCTCAAACTCTCTTCTCTATCTCAGTTAGCATTACTGACTACTACCTAATATTTTAGAGAAATCAACCTTCTAGTATTAACTGTTTCACATCCTATCACTAGGCACGTCATTAATAACTAACACATCTTCATACCTCCGCATATATAACAACTCACGATCTCTTACTTCCCTTAACTTTAGATGACTACTTAACTTCACTATCATGTTATAGAACATGTATACAGTTACTGCCTTTTTAGGATATGTTCTATCAGTTAGTAACTAGCCACTCCTCCCTCTATTATAAATAGACCCCTATCAGATGTGAGAAGAGACATTTTTTTGGCAACACACAGAAGTAAGAGAAATTTATGCATAGTATTTTCATATACTTTCTGAATCCTTGAGCTCAGTAAGAATATATAATATTTACTAATATTTAAACTCTCTTGTCTTACTTACAGTTTCCCTGGAGTGTAAAAGCTTCCTAGTGACTAGTCTTTTAATTGTTCTATACCTCTAAGTTTGAAGCCCTCGTTCTTGGAACACTTTGGTGAATCCTCTGGGTAGGAAGAGCATTTCAATGGATCCTTTATCTCAAGCAGTGAAAGATGCACTTATGGTAACTCAGACAAAGGCAAGACGATAGTAACCAACTAAGGAGATCCAAATGGCAGTTAAAGAAATCACTCTCTAGAGGAAGGTTAAAGTGAGTATGAACGATAAATCGATCAAAGATCAAGTGTCATTTCCTCAACACTCCTAGAGAACATTATGAAGAATCACAAGATACTCAATGATGCTATAACAACACTCAACAAAGCAATTGGGACAAAGACTCCTTCTCAGACCTCCTTAAACTAGGCTGGCAGTCAAGATAAAGATAAGGAGCCTAAGGTTTTCTTTCTTAGGCCAAACTTTGTGAATGACCCTGATGTAGTGGAAGTTGAAGACCTAAAGGATCTAAGAAAGATCCCTAATGCATGTCCCTTAAAGCATCTCTTCATTGTGATCGAAGGAGTGTGCTATTACGAGAAGACAATTCTTATATTGACTTTGAGAGAGATGAACTCCACCACCCACTTGAAACAAAAGGCAAGCAGCCTAATATTGCTCCTCGAGCACTAGTGGAGCAGGAGTATGTGACTAAGGAAGACTTGATAAAGTTCTTGAATCCTAAGAAGTAAATAGTAGCTGATGTTGACTTTCAACCACCATACCCATAATGGATGTCGATGAAGCCTTACCCTAAAGGATTCCAACCCCTACAATTTCGCACATTTGACGGACAAAATATGCATGCCAAAGAACATATAATGTGTTTCATTGATGACCATGGAGTTTACAACTAAGATAAAGAGTTGCATTTAAGGGAGTTATTTGTGTCTCTAATTGGAAAATCTTATACTTAGTACAACAAGCTAGCACCAAAGTCCATCCTTTCTTGAGAGGAGATGGCCATTGCCTTTTGTGGAAAGTTCTTTGAGTCTTAACCTACTGTGCACATGATAGATCTAGGCCGAGTCAAGCAACATCATAAAGAAAAAACTATAGCATTCGTGAAGAGATATAGAGATCTAGCCTTGGGGTTTAAAGGAGCTACGTTCGATACATAATTAAGTGTATGACTACATTACCAGTATGAGCAACTCTGTAAGAATTTTCTTAGAGTAAAAATATATATATATATATATTTTGTAGCTTGAGAACCTAATTTAAACCTTTTTGGGTCCACTTGTTTTATATATGCTAAACATCCCCATACTCTTAAAAATTTCAAATTAGTTTTATAATTTTTTCATAACTCAAAAAGGGTTTTTTTTAATTTTTTATGAGAAACACGATTTAACACAAAACAAGCATTCAAAACAACTTCACCCTAAAAGTTAAAAGAAATACCAGAGTGTAGCAGCATAGAATTTGTCAAATTAATTAAAGTTTTATTTTTACATTCAACTGCACCATTAGAAGCAGGTGAATAAGGAGGTGTTAGTTCACGTATAATTCTAAAATTTTTAATAAAATCATTTAACTCATTATAATCATATTCACCTCCTCTATCACTACAAAAATGCTTAATTTTCTTACCAAATTGATTTTCAACTTCATTTAAAAATATTTTTAATTTTTCAAAAGCCTCACTTTTATGTTTCATCAAATACACATAAGTATATTTTGAAAAATTATCTATAAAAGTAATAAAATATTTATTTCCACCATGAGTTAAGTGACCATCAAATTCATAAATATCAATATGAATTAAATCTAATACTTCAAAATTTTTCACAACAATATTATGAGGTCTCTTTGTGATTTTTGACATACTACAAAATTCAAAATTTTTAAATCTATCATTAATATTAGGTATTAGTCCAAGATTACTCATTTTTTTACACATATTGACTATTTACATGACACAAGCATTCATGCCAAAAATTAATAGAAGAAATCATGTAAACCGAATTAGAAGACATTTTATTTATATCAAGATTCAACTTAAACATTCTATCACAAGCACCCTTTCCCTACAAAGGTTCCACCCTTAGAAAAAACATATTGGTCAGATTCAATGGTTTGTTTAATCCCATCTTTGTTGGGTAGAAAGGTAGACATAAGATTTTTTATCATCTTAGGAGTGTAAAGCATGTTCTTAAGAGTGACAGTATGACTAGAAGTAAAATTTAATTCCATATCTCCTTCACCCAAATTTTGAGTAGTGTGGGAATCACCAAGCATGATGTCTCTAAGTTTCTCATAAGGTGTATACACCTTGAACCAATCTTTATCATAATATACATGCCTAGTGGCTCTGGAATCTACCCACTAACCTTTTGATTAATTAATCATATTGATCTCAGTTCTCATAGCCACTAATGGCTCTTCAACATTGTTGGCTTGTGGTGTGTTACCATGATTTCATTACTTACAATTTTGTATCATATGTCCCTTTTGGCACAGACAAAACAAGAGAATTAAAGTTTTTGGTTGAAAGCATTTTTATTCTTTTTGGTGGAATTCCCTTTATTGTTGCCATTTCTACTATATTTTTTTTAATATTTTTTCTAAAGGGTTCCAATTGAACATTTTGCTTCGATTTTTGACCTTGAGGCAAAGAGTCATTAGTTACAAGAGTATGTACCTTAGTTGTGAAATTTTCATTCCTATTTTGAGTCATGAGAAGATCTTGACTTCTAGCCTTCTCTTCTACTCCAATTATTGTAATGAGACCTTTTAGACTTGTCTCCTTTTACTTGTGATGTAGTGCTTTTTAAAACTCTCTCCACGATTGTGGTAGCTTGTCAATGATTTCAGCCACGAGCTTGTCTTCAATTTATATCATTTGGATCACACTTCATGAGTTAGCATTTGAAAATCTTGAGTTTGCTCCACCACAAACTTATCATCCACCATTTGATAACAGAAGAATTGACTTGCAGCATACTTTTTTGCACTAGCTTCCTTGGTGTCATATTTTTTCTACAAGGCTTTCCAAATATTTTTGGTAGTTTCATATTATTTTTCATAATAATTATAAAATTCATTAGCCAAGCGAGTAAGTAGATAATAGTGACAATTATATTCATCTCTTTTTCATTTTCCTATTTTTTCAGCATGTTTTTTCTTTCAGAATGACTCATAGAATCTATAGAATTTTTTTTTGGACTCTTTTCCATGAGTACATAAGAAACTTTCAAAAGATTAAGGTAAAATAAAACCTTCTATTTTCATCTCTTGAAGTGAATACCCTTGAAACAAAAAGGCTTGTTGAGATCACCAACACCATTCTTATTTTCAATTGTAGCATCCATGATGATGATGAATTACCTTAAAATTGTTGGTGCTATAATATGAAAATAAGAAAAATAACTAAATGAGATATGAAATATTATAAAAAATAAATTGCGTGGTACTAGGCCATGACACGAAAATCTCATTCTCTTTAAGGTAATTCACGTCTCCCTCGGGTTGATTTTGATATATTGCCTGATGTAGCGAGTATATAGATGCATTACCTCCAGCATACAATGACCCAATGCTCACCTTTTTAAGTCTATAACCTTTGCACAAAAGAAATATAATGGACTCTTTCAGCCCCACCTTTCTCTACCTAAGTCACACACAAGATTTTTCTCTCTTTATATATGAAGCTTTCTTCTATTGTTTTGATGCCCCAAATGCCTTAGCTAGGCCCATATATATAGGTAAAAGCTTAAAGTAACATTTTAGCAAAAATTATTGAGTATAAATATATTCCATCCATTGCACAATTTGTATATTAGCATGAAGTAAAATGTGCAGCAAATTAGCTTGTTTATTTGAATTAAAAACGTAAGCAACTAAAGTCTATACATTTCTAATGTTTTATTGTAATGTTTTAATTCATTTTATTTTCTGAGAAACATGTTCAATTTTTTATTTCATTTGAATATATTTAATTTTATTTAATGATTTATAATAATACTTTAACAAGAATTTTTATAAAGTTCGTTGAACAAGATCATTAACCTACAACTGGGTTAATGTATAAAACATAATTTATTTTTATTTCTTAACCTACTAATGTGCAAAATAATAATTTTAGCACATTTCATGGAATTTCACTTCTAAGGATCCAATTTGATTTGGTTTAGGGTGTTAAGTAGAGGTGTTCAAATATAGGGTGTGATTATAATTTTAAGTAAAATTGTTCAAATATTTAGTTTAATTTAATTTTGTCATGAAATTAAATTGAATTAATATAATTTATTATCAAAATGAGTGAATCTTGTTAGTATAGTTTGGTTTTTTTGAGTGAGTTTGATTTTATGAGTGAGTTTGAGTCATGTTATTTTGACCTTTTATTTTTAATTAATTTTAAACAAAACTTTGACTTGCATGCATATTTTATACATTTATAAAATATAAAATAATAATTTAAAAAATTTAAAATTACAATACTATACCAATAAATAATTAATTCCAAATTTTCAATCAATATTTCTATAATATTAACAAATAGTAAGTATGTTTTAAGGGAGTGTATATATATATATATATATATATATATATATATATATATATATATAGACAAATAATTTGATTTGAATTGATTAAAATTGACCAAAAAAATATTTAAAGAATCAAATGATTGTTGAAGAAAATTATTAATTTGTTGGATCAAGTTGCGTCACAAGCACACTATCCTTAAGAGATATTCTGCAACTTCTCTAAAAATAAGGGAACAAAACAATCGAAAAGATAAAGCACCAAGGAATCGGTTAGAATATCTAGAAGTTATTCCAAAGGAGATTTAATTTATACTGAACGCAGACAGGCATAACAGTTGATGGTTGAAGACGCTTCCTGTATGACTTAAAATTAAGAGAATGACGTTTCTAACTTTGAACATTTTTTGATAAGCAAAAAAAACCTATCATAGCGTTTATTTCATAAATAAGGGGGTAGGGGGAATCATCAATTTTCAACTGCATTTTTCTTCTGGTGGCCCATTTTTATGTGGGCAAGGCTCACATTTCTCTTGGCTCATTTACTTCCCTTATATTCAAATTTTAACTTATAAACTGTTTGATCTCCTATCACGTAATCAATATGGGACTTTGTTTGACACACTCATATGCTATAATTTACAAGAACCCCCCACATATGTCAAATAAAGCATTATTTCACTAAGTTACATTCATGGATATAACCATTGTACCTAGTGTCTTTCTAACTATGAATTAGACCTAAACCAATAATACTTAGTATATTGAGATGTTAGTGAAGCCTGTTTCTATGAACCAAAAACTCTGGACATGTACTAAAGGTGTTAAGAGTTAGATTATACCCCCATATTTTTGTTTTTAATGATAGTTTAGCCCGTTATAACGGCCCTACGCATTCCTGGTGCATAATGAATGCTCTAGAGATTTTGCCACAATCTCATAAGAGTGGCCTCACTCTACATTCATAAAAGTGATTTCATTTTAAGTGTATCTGTAATTAATGCACCACCTCGTAGGATTATGAAATCATTAAGTGCTGTCGCTAAGCCTCACCAAAATGCACTCTAGCACTTTCTCATACATCATAAGAAAGGATATAGTAATTTATTTAATGCTAGCGGAACTAAAAAATGACTTATTCTTATCCACTGAACCTTTTTCATGAGATTCCCAATTACAAAAGTTGGGTTGCTATCGCTGTTAATTTCAAAATGGCCTAAGTCCTATTTCCCTTGATGTTTCAATAATTTCTTTCCTTCTCAGAGATTTTGTTAACGGATCCGATAGGTTCACTTTTGACCTTACAAAATTGATTGACGTCACCCCGTCCTTTAGCAGCTGTCTTATAATATTGTGTTTCAACCGAATATGTCTACTTTTACCATCAAAGGTTTTATTTTTAACTGTAGCTATCACAGATTGACTATCACAGTGTAATGACACTGGTGGTGTTATCTTTTTACCTAATGGAATATTTGATAAGAAGTTTTTTAACCATTCAGCCTCGGTACTAGCTAATTCCATAACAATAAACTCAGAATCCCTTAAGGATTTGGTTATAATATTTTGCTTGGCTAACTTCCATGTGACAACACCACCACCAAAATTAAAAACACAACCACTAATGGACTTTGTCTCCTTTGAATCTGATAGCCAATTAGCATCACTGTATCCTCCTAATATAGCAAGAAATCCACTATATTGTATACCATAATTCATGGTACCTTTCAAGTATCTCAATACTCTTATCAAAGCCTTCTAATGTTCATTGCCTAGACATTAAGTATATCTACTCAATCTACATGCAACATAAGCTATATCTGGCCTGGTATAATTCATTAAATGCAACATACTCTTAATAATCTATGCATACTTATATTGAGCAATTAGATTTCCTTTATTCTTCTTTAGATGTATGCTAGCATCATAAGGAGTACTTAAAAGAGCTTCATCAAACAATTCAAACTTTCTCAAAGTTTTCTCAATATAATGTTCTTGAGAAAGTAAGATACCACTCTCATTCCTAGTGATTTTAACACCTAAAATCACTTTTGCTTCACTCAAGTCTTTCATATCAAAATTTGAAGGAAGAAAAATTTTCATCTTAAGCATAATATTCATACTAGTACCAAAAATAAGCATATCATCCACATAATTATACAATTATTATTGACTACTTTTGTGTAAATGCACCTTTCTACTTTAATAGTAGAAAAGTTACCACTTGTCAAAACTTGATTTAACTTTCCATACCATTATTTGGGTGCTTGTTTCAAGCCATATAAATATTTTACTAGTTTACAAACTTTGATTTCTTGCCTAGGAACAATACACCCTTCATGTTGTACCATATAAATTTCTTCTTCCAAATCACCATTTAAAAATGTTGGTTTAACATCCATTTGATGAATGAAAAGGTTATGAATTGAGGCTAAAGCAATAAGGATTCTCATAGAAGAAATTCTTGTTACAGGAGAAAAGGTATCAAAATAATCAATATTTTTTTTTTAGTAAAACCTTTGGCTATGAATCATGCTTTATATTTATCTATAGACCTATCAGGAAAATATTTTTTCCTAAAGACCTATTTACAGCTAATAGACTTTGCTCTTTGAGGCAAGTCTACCAAAGCCCATGTTTTATTTTTATTTAAATAATCTATTTCAGCTTTAATTGCTTCTTTCCAAGACTCAGCATCATAGGAAGAAATAGCTTCATAAAATTTTTTAAGATCATCTTGCACTAAGAATGTATAAAAATTATTTACAAAAGAGGTTTCTTTTCTTTGTCATTTACTTCTCTATAAACTTTCAATTAAACCTTCATTTGAATTTTCTTGAGAAGAAGAAGAAGAATTTTCAATTCTCTTAAGAACATGCTCAACTTTGAAAGGGAAAATGATTTCAAAAAACTCTGCATCTTTTGTTTCAATAATTGTGTTTTCATTCAAAACATCACTTTTCAAAAATAAAAACCAATAAGCAACACTTTGTTGAGTGTAACCAATAAACATGCAATTAGTAGTTTTAGAACCAATTTTTCTTTTCTTAATATCAGGTAATAAAACTTTTGCAAGACAACTCCGCACTCTTAAATATTTTAGATTAGATACAAAGCCTTTCCATAATTCATAAGGTGTCTTATTAGTCCTATGAAGTATTCTATTTTGTAAAAAACAAGTAGATAATAAAGCTTCACCCTGTAAATTATCAAATGCATCAGAACTTACAAGTAAAGCATTCATCATTTCTTTTAGAGTTTTATCCCTCTTTGTTACTCCATTAGACTCGGGTGAATAAGTAAGAGTTATTTCATGGATTATTCCTTCTTTTTCACAAAGATCATTTAATAATAAATATTCTCTTTCTCTATCAAATTTAACTCATTTAATTTTTTTATTTAATTGATTTTCTACCTCTATTTTATAAATAGTAAATTTTTCAAAAACTTCATCTTTTGTTCTCAATAAATATACTTTAGTATATCTAAAGAAATTATCAATGAAAGTAACATAATATCTTTTATTACCTCTAGTTTTTGTTTGTTTTAAATTCCTTAAATCATTATGGATTAAAGATAATAATTCAGTTTCTCTCTGTGTAGAAAAATGTGATCTTTTTGTCAATTGGGTTGCTGCATAGACCTCACATTTATTAATATCCTCATTTTTAATTCTAAAAATTAATCCAAGATGTTGGAACCTTTTTATATATTTTCTATTAATATGCCATAATCTAGCATGCCATATATTAAAGGAATCAACCAAGTAAGCAGAAGAAGATGCATTATTATTAATATTGTCAACACTTAGTACAAAAAGACCTTGATTACACTAACCTTTCCCCACAAGAACATTGTTCTCTGTCATTACGATCTTATCAAATTAAAATGACACTTTAACCCCAGCTTTCCCTAATAGAGCAACAGAAATTAAATTGGCTCTAATATCAGGCACATACAGAACATCATTCAGCAGTGGGGACTTTCCAGATGTAAGTTTAAGCACCACCTTCCCTTTTCTTTGAACCTTAACAGTCCAAGAATTAGCAAGATAAATTTAATCTTCCCCTTCTTCTAAGGAGTAATACATCTCTTTGTTCGCACAAATGTGCTTGGTAGCTTCTGAGTTTACCACCCATTTTCTCATATCAGAGATGAGGAGGGCTTAAGAGAGCATTGCAGCAATGATTTCCTCACTATTGTTATCATCTTCTTTAACCAAATTTACATTTGGCCTAGGAGGATTACCATCCTTTTGAAAGTATCCTTTAGCCTTCTTCTTGCATTGTGCTACATAATGTCCTAGTTTATCACATACAAAACAATTTTCCTTCTTCTTGAACTTGGGGTTAGAATTTATGGATTTTTAATTAGGCTTCTTATTGTTCTTATTATTGGAGAAAGTGTCATACCTCTTGTTGCATGGTTTTGTTTCAACCATATTTGCTTTGAAAACCATCTCTTTCCCTTTTACTATTTGGATTGTCTTTCGATTGGTATCTTCAATGATAATGTGAGTGATAAAGTCTGTAAGTGACAATTGTTTCTATTTGTGCTTCAAATGCTTTTTGTAAACATTCCATAAATCTAAAAATTTTTCAATTAGAATCCTGACAACAAACTCATTAAGAAAATTGATCTTTTCGGCCTGAAATTCTTCTAATAATATGTGATACTCGTTAATTTGGAGTTTGATGTCTTTGTCATCGGTCATCTCCCATCTATAAAAATTACCCACCACAAATTTCTACTTCCCAACATCTTCAACCGTATATTTAAGAATCAGTGACTCCTATATTTTGCTTGCTTCCTTTTAGACACTATAAATGTCTATTAAGTCATTAGATAAGGTATTGATTAAGGTATGTCTACAAACCTTATTGGCATGTTTTTAGAAATCCTTTTGGTTTTGGCCAGCATCAGAAGAAGGCTCAGTTTAAGTAAGTGCATTAACGACCCCAAGCATGTCTAAGACAGTATAAACATGTTCCTGCCAACGTCTGAAGTTCTTCCCATCAAAAGCCTCTACAAACTCCTTGATCTCCTATCACCTAATCAATGTGAGACTTTGTTTGACACATTCATATGTTGTAATTTACAACAATGATTTGATTTTGATATATAAAAAACCAATTTAAACTAATTATTATTATTTTTATTTGGTTTGGTTTGATTTTTATTGAGTTTGATTTGATTTTGACCTTCTTGACTATTTTAAAATATTTTAAATTTAAAGAATTAATTCAATATTTTAAATAATGGAACAACATTAATTTAAATTTTCTCATAGTCACATGTCTAAGAATAATAATGTCTTAAGTATGATAACAGAAAATTTTTAATAGAAAAGTCCAGAAAGGGATGAATCATTTTCAGTGAATAATTACAACTTAGCGAATAATAGAGTGTACTGATATAGAATTACTCCTATAAAGGGGAATTGGAAAGACACTGGTCTCTGTATCATTCATTACAAAGAGTAATCACACTCCTATTCAGCAGCGAACATTGACATATTTGTGCTGTCTGGGCTGAAGTTTTCTTTTTCATCACATTTTGTGTTGCTCTATATCAAAGAAAAATTGCGAGAATATACGAGGTTGAACTTTTTATTTTCTTATTAGTCCATTAAGATATTTCTGTTTCTTAATTATTTAAAAAAGATAGAGAAAGCATAAGGTCGACCTCCCTGTATAATTTTTTAAGTATTATAAAATAGATTTTTTTAATTAGTACTTAAGATATTGATTAAAGTTAAATTTTTATTTTTATTAAATTTTTTAAAACTTTAAATAATTAAATTTTTTATCAATTAATCAAAAAATATTTTAATTAGTATTCTAAAGGTATTAATTAGTAAAATCTATAAAGTTATTCAAATTCTAAACATAATTCTACTTTAATGTGGTCCTCCAAGATGGCTGTACACAAAATCCTAGCTCACTGAACATTTAGTACTGCGATTGAATTAAGAATTACTTATTTAACAATTGGATTGAAATAGAGACAAACTCATTTAGTAGTATTTGGTAGTCAGTCTCAGCAAAACTGCTTTCTGCAGAAGCTCAGTTGTTGAATAGTTGTTCTGAGCATACATGTGCAATTGAATTCTATTACTCACTGCCACTGCCATAAATTGTTCTTCTTCCTCTTACCTGGTTGGTGCCTAATCGTCTTCCTCTGCACTAGAAAGTAGAAACTGGAAAGAAAGTAATTGGAGAATCTACCTAAATTCTAATAAATAAGGCCAACTAGACTTTCAAGTTTTCGAACATAGTAATAATATGGGATGGCATTAGGTAATTGGATTAAACTCTTCATTACTTTCACTGATACCAAACGACCAGTTCAAAGAAATTTTTAAACTAAATTGTTCTTGACATACTATACTTATTGGTTAAATGTACTCTGTCAAATCAAGCAAAATTATAAAGGATTGATTTTTAGCAATTTGGTTTTGGTAGTTAAAATCATTTTAGCAATATATTTAAGTTTATTAATTAAAGAAAACAAAATAATTTTTTTAAGTAAAAATATTTTGTATGTCTCTAAATTTTATATTAATTTTTAATTTCGTCTCTAAAGTTTGTTTGTTGTCAATTATACTCTCAAAGTTTTTAATTGCAGTCAACTTTATCCCAAATCCTAACACCGTCAAATTCATTAACAGAAAAAATTAACCTGGCATCTGATGTAATTTTTTGTTGACTCAAAATTCTTAATTTATTAACTAAAAATTAATATTATAATAAAAAGTCTAAATTACCAAGAGATTTACATAGTTATGTATAAATCTCTTGGTGAGTTAGACTTTTTATTATAATATGGCTTTTTTAATTAAATTAAAAGTGTTGAGTCAATAAAAAATATTACATGAGATGTCAGGTCAACTTTTTTCGTTAATAAATTTGATTGTGTTAGACTTTGGAATAAAATTGACTATAATTAAAAACTTTAAGGGTATAATTGATAGTAAATAAATTTTATGGACAAAATTAAAAACTAATGTAAAAGGAGATATAAAAAGTGTTTTTGTCAATTTTAATATATGAATACAAACAAATAACAAGAAAATATAGTAACATTCAATTTATTAATGAGATAAAATCATAGGTATTTTTGGCTAATACATATTTAAATAATATTACAAAACAGGTAAATAACAATTACATTGTTATTTTGAATTTAGTTTAAATAATTATAAAAACAAACTAGTTTCAAAGTTAAATTTTTTTAAAAAAATATAATAGACTAATTAATCTAATTTTTTAAATGTAAATTTTTAACATTGTTCATTGAAAAAACTAACCTAGTACAAGTGAAAAAAGAAAGTTAAAGTAGATATTTTAAAGATAATAAATTTTATATAAATTTTTTTTTAATATAAATAACATGAGCAATTTAATTTAATTTTTTGACACACTAAATTACAAATCAAACTAAATCACCAAAAAAAGTTTAAACCAAACCAATTTTAACCGAATGTTGATTGATTTTTTTTAGTCCAATTTGATCTGATTACGAGACATCGGTTTGTATTGATTTTGATCACTCCTAAAATTACAAATAATAAAAAATAAATTTTAAAATTTGATTGAATTATAGAGAATAAAGAGATGAAAAAAATTTATTAATTTTTTTTTAAAAAATTTGGATTTACATAACGATTTTTCTTCTCAATTTACTGTAAGATAAAGAAATTGTTAAATTTAATTATAAAAAAAATAAAATATCTAAATTAAGAAGGAAACTTGATTTTTTTTACAATACATTTTTTTACGTGTTTTATTTTTATTAGAGAAGAAATTATTTCCAAGTCTTATTATAAATTAAATTATCTATTCTCTTCTTTATTTTCATCAATCTGAACATAGTCTAGAAGAGAATGAAACTAATATTCAAAACTGTCACCCCATTCAACTTAATATAAATCCAAAAATTCACTTGGAGCATCAGACAAGCCAAATTGTAGTGAAAATTAAAAAGACAAAAATCATTTAAATATGTCACAACATGAACTGAATCAGCTTATGTAGAAATCTTCATCGCAGCCAGAGTTTGACTATAGATGCTCGAATTTTCTGTGCCAAAAAGTATGCTTAAATTGGAAGAACTATAGGGAGCTTCATTAATAGACTGTTTTTCTTCTTCATTGTTTCATTGGCGCAACATCTGCTGCAGCTGTAGCACTTGATTCCTTTGCTCCGGAGGCAGGAGATTTATCTGCTCCGGTGTGAGGCTCATGACCTGCTGAAGCAGCGCTTTCTCCATCTCAGGTGTCAACTACAAAATGTACACACGAGAAAATCAACAGACTGCAGAACTAATCATACAAATAATCGTAAATGGTTCAAAAGACTCACTGATGGAGGCCGAAGAGGCTGATTGCCAGAACCCATTTGACCAGGAACTAATGATGAAGGTCCTGGAGGACCAGAAAGCTGTGTCATGTTTTCTGACAGACCAGGTATCCTAGAAGACCCTCTATCAACTTGCATTGCATTTCCAGCTTGGTTGCCGAAGTCAGTACCTAAATGCAAACCCCCAACCTGACGAACAAGCATCATTTAACATATGAATCACCAACTATTGTTAAGCAATAGCATTTTTTTGGTACAACATTTTTTATTGACACTACTCCTAAGGCCAGGTTACGTAGGTTTACTTCTGATCTGAAGTTGAACTAAAATCAACTTTGGTTTTACTAATGTTCAAATGTTAGCGTGGGAATCAATCAACAAAACTGAAACTAACTGGTAGCGTCACATTTAAATATTCTGAAAATTTGTCAGAAATACATTTGTCAAGTTAGGTGCAGAGGAGAAATTAGATGACATAGCAAATAGAAAAAAAATCTTTATCTGCAAAATTTGGTAGCTCATTGATGAGTACACAAGCCTTTTTTTTTAAACTAATATTTTTTCAAATTGAATTGAAATAATTTCAAATTATCCAAGACAATAAAATAAGATGGAAGAAGAGGCCAGCTTATTTTTGAGTAAATTACTCCCTCTTTTCTTAAGAGATTATTTAATTATACAAGATTTCCCACTTTTATGAAAAATTACTCAACTTTCCCTGAAAGCAAAAAAAACCTACAACTAAAACCATTTTAACTAAAATATGCTCAAAATTTAGGTTAACTTATTATCTTAGTTCACATTGTTTTACTTAATTTTCAATTTAGTCTCTACAGTTAAAAATTTATAATTAGGTTCCTACAGTTACAAAGAATTTTAACTTAGTCCTTACCAAAAAACCTCCATGATATGCCGCTAAATTCTACTAGTGAGGCCAACTATGTGCCACCCTGGCACTTTTCATATTCATGATTTAAACGATTACCAACTTACTTAAGTTACTTACATGAATTGCATCACATGATATACATGTGAGTTAATTTGTGTTGCCCTAAATCATACATATTCAAAGATCTAGCAAAATTTAACAGCAGACTTGGCAAAAGTTTAATACAAGGATTAAATATTACAGGAAAAAAAAAAAGGTAAGAATGATAATGTAGATAGAATAATTAAAGACCGAGCGAAATTATAAGTACTGATAGAAAAATTTAACTTAAAATTTAAACATTTAATAAAAAATTATAATTAAAAACAATAAATGTATTCACAAAATTTCTTAAAGAAATCTAAAAAATTAAAATATCATAATAAACCATATTTATTTCCAACAATAATATGTGTTAAATATGCATTTAGTTAACATAAGTATTGTTATAAATGTAAGTAAATTGTAGAATAAACTGAGTTTATTGTTTTTTTAAAAGTTAAATAACATTGAAATTAAAGATTTAAAAAATATACTTTTAAATAAGTTAAATTTTTATCGAAAAAATTATAATATTATCATTGAGGGTATTTGGTCATAATTGTTCAATTGTAGGGCATCTTTTGGTTATGGAGAAGGACCATGTAATTAAGCTCTCTCAAGGGAAAGAAGAGTAATTTATCCTTCTTTTTTTTTTCTTCTTTTCCGTACCATTCTCATTGCTTTCACCTTTCGTTCGTGTCAAAATATACTCTCTATAGAACAAATACCACTGTCAAGTATCAACTTTATCTATAACAGCGCCATCATCATTAACAGATAGTTTGACATCTAATAAGGATAAATTAAATCTATGTCATAAACAGCACAGATATCTAAAGCAGACAAGTCAGAATTTAACAGGCCAGCTTAAATACATTCTAGCCAGTCATAACAATGAATAAAGAAGGGGTCAAAATGGTCATAAAAAGCCCCACAAAGCTGAGATAGCCTAATAATCCCTGAAGTCAAAGTACCAATGAATAATCTCAGGATGCAGTCAAGCATACCTGATAAGGTGACTGACTAGCTGGTTGATTCTGAGGTGGTGCCAGGCCCTGTGGAAATGTTGATCCAACACTAGCGGGAGGTTTTGCACCTGGCTGAAAATTTTATTAATGACAACATATTGTTACAATTTAAAATGCCATTACATCATCAATACTAAACTGAAATACTCAACTTACATGAAAGATGGGTTGTGGAAGATTATGAGGAGCACTGGCATGTTGAAAACCTATATTGGCACCCATTTGTGGAGGATACTGGTGATGAAAGTTTGGAACTGAAGGTGGTCTGGTCTGTGGTTGCATTGGTGGTTGCAGCGGCATATGCGGAAATCCAGGTGCCTGCAATGGTTGCTGCAACTGACTAGAAGCATTTGGAATTTGGGTTTGATGTGGCTGTGAAGATGAATGAAGAGCAGGAGGAGGTACATTTGGAAGTTGTGATGATTGTGGAAGAGACACTGGAGCCATTTGGGGAGTCAGATGTCCTTTAGGCTGTAGTGGCACCTGCAAAGAATGTGCAGGCATTGGCTGAGATTGATGACTCACTGCAGGAATAGCAGCAGATGAAATTGGCACTGGAGGTTGGTTTTGGTGTTTCCTAGGAGGAATTTGGGTTTGAGATACACCCGCTTGATCCTGTAGACCACCTTGCGCAGGCAAAAATGGAGCAGGCTGAATGTTTGGCTGTTGAGTTAACTGTACTGGCTGTTGATTGTTCTGTGAGACTGTTGGCTGAATTTTTGGGACCTAGAAACAAAAAATTGATCATATACACACATCCACCATTGTAAGTTTGTGAAGAATATAGTATGCTATAATGAAGTCAAAGCATACCAAAGGAGGGGGCTGCACCATCCCAAGCATAATTTGTGCCTGATTAAAGAAAAATAAATCAGGAAAAAAGGGGGGTCAAGGTAAAATAACATAACCTAGGGTGATCTGACAGCATCCCCACAGACAAATATTGAAATTAATGTACAACAGAAACAAATAAAAATACTCCCACAGACAGTGTTTGTGACAATTGCTAGAAGACGAGGACAAGGACACCAGCATGTAAAGCATTTTAAATAATTTGCTAAACAAAAAAGCAAATGGAGGGACAGGGACAATCAAAGCAAGCATCAGACAAAGAAAGTATGCAAATTTATCATAGATGAAGAAAAAGCTACACAACCAGGGGTGTAAATACGACGAGCAACTCTTGAATAATTCGGACTCAACCCGTCAAAAAATTCATTTGGACTTGGCTCATATACTAAGTGAATGAGTTTGAACATATAATTAGGCTTGCTTGGTTAAATGAGCTTAGCTTAAAAATTTGATGATCGACTCGTTTAATTTATGAACAACTCGTTTAAGAATAAAATAATATAAATTTTTTTTTGTATACATTACATGTATAATAAATACTAGAGGCTTCGCACACACAAATGTGCACGTCTTTTTTATCTCTAATTTTTAAAATATAATATAAAATAATAATTATTATAATTTTGAAATAATAAATTAAACAATAGGAAGTTATTTAATCTACTCACATCTTGTAACTTTTCATTATCTTTATTTTCTTTCTCCCATATCCTCACATCACATATTTATTTTATATTTTATATTGTAAAATATATCATTTTGTGAAACTACTGATCAAAAGAGCCTAGAGCCATTATAATATAAATTTTCATAATATTTTTTTTGATATATATTGATGGGCCTGGGTGTGGGGCAACCTACACTAGAAGGCAGAGGAGCGAGGGCAGTGAGTCAGGCCCAAAAGAGGAGATTAAGGTTTACTCTAGAAGGAAGCCAAGGGCAGAATAGGGAATTTTTATATCATAACTAACTCTGGGAATAGTGGAGGCATTTTAAAGGAAAGATGGAGTAAGTGGGAGAGGAGGGAAAAATCATCAAGGTTAGAGTGGAGAGAGTTTGGCCTCTCGAAAGCCAAACAAACTTTTATTCTTTTCTTTTCTGTTATACTCCAGAATTACTGCACCTGAGTAGGGAATTTCCTTACTGCTATCATACTGAATTCTACTGCAGCATTTTTCAGCTATTATTCTGTCTTTCTATTCTGTTATCTTTACTGCATTAGGAAGGATCCTATCATATATAAAGTGAACACCCCTTCTATGTATATATTTTTTGGATTTGTTATATTTGTTATGTTTTTGTATAAAGATATTCTTTTGTTAGTAAAATGTTTCAAAGGATAAAATTCATAGATTAGTTTAATATATAAAATAATTAGTATATAATCAATTTACATTTAAATGATCTTCTATGATATTAATTTTTAGATGTTTAAATTTTGGAATTATATATTTGTGGTCTATAATCTTTTCATAATTAATTATACCTTATTACACATTTAATTTATTTTTTATAATTTTGTACAAGCTATACAAGTCGAGTCCGAGTTTTTATTTAACAAAATGAGCCAAGTCTAATCTAAATTTTAAGCTTGTTTAACTTAATGAATGAACCTAGCTACTCGTTTAATTAAACGTGTCGAGCCTAAGCTTACTAAAGCTCGGCTTGGCTCGTTTACACCCCTAAGCATAGCAGTATAAGGAAGAAAAAGAAGTTAGACTAAGAATCATTGATTCTTGCTTGTGTCTACAGTTCTATGCTTTTGACAAAATCATCCTTTTAGATTATGAAAACCTATTTTTCATTGAAGTTCACTCAAATATGAGACTCTTATCAATCAGTTTCAAATTTAATGATATTCACACAGTTACTAACTTGATATCATTAGGCAGTCTATTATCTACTTAAACTCTAGTGATAAATGAACGGCAGGGGTGCATGACAGCTGATACCTCCAAATACATATTTCATATATATGGTATTGCCTACCGATATACATAATTATGAATACATTCCATTCTTGTATAGATAATGTAGTTTATAGATTCTGTTTACACTTTTGAGTCATCCTTAATGGGCATAACTTTTCAAACACCACCATAAAAGCCCCATCAGTCACTTATTGGTTCAAAAGTATTCTCTACTGCCTATTTAATTACTTCAAATCATGTTCTTGTGACCTCATATCTTCAGAATTTAAGCAACATACACAAGTCCGGTAACTAAATCATGTTTTCTAATTATACAGTATATTTAGGAGAGATGTTATTGTTAGGTATGCAGGAAACCTAAATTATAAATATCTTGGAAACCTAGATTATTTTGGGTATAAGTTTTATGAAAAATCAAATGTCTGGAAAAATAAGAACTTTCCATATATAATATAATCAAATATCTTTTATTTAGTTTTCAAAGGTACTTGAAATTAAGGTTTCTCCATGTACCAAATGTTCCTTAGGGGCTGTTTGCTACACAGATTTTAAGTTCACTGCATTAAATTAATTACCAAGGTAAACTCAGGCATTACCCTCCCTGGTAATAAACAAATTATAAGCTTGGTTTGGTCAGAAGGTCTAATTAGATATCCTTTTTTTACCCCAAAAACAATTCTAATATCTGAGCAGATTCATACTTCTCGCATCACACTCTTTCTCTCATCTTTTGGATCTTTGCTCCAATGAATCCAAGCTTGTCCATTGTTGGCTAATCCCCTCCATCAGCAGATTCGTTAAGGTAATTTCAAATATAGGATATTTCTCATGTAAGTTGCAATATGGGATCATTGGTGCAAGTTATCTAAATCTTGTTTCAGGACACGTGAATGGGTCAAATTATAGTTGTGCGAATCAAAAAAATGGTGCATGAATCTGGATGTGTTTAGTGAAAGTTTTCAGGTTTCTAAGATGAGTCTATCATGATTTGGGATAAAGAACAAATGGCAGCATCATTGTCAAATGTTTGTACAAAGCCAAAGCCATGTCATGAATTCACAAGATTCTGTTCTGCACTCATATGGTTGTGACTTGTGAACAATTATGATTAATAATCAAAAGCTTCATACGCATGGCTTATTCATATAAGTCTTACTTCTTACCCATCAACTTAATCGTATATGTAGCAATTGAGCATACCTAATACAATTTATGTAAGACCCAAACTCTAAAAGAGTTAAAGCAAAGAAATGTGATAAATAAGGAAGAAAAGAAAGTGAGGTGGAAAGGGAACATAAAATTGTATTCTTATTTTAGGGTGAAAATGCTTATAGTAGGGGAGATTATGCCTACCCGCAGAACTTCCAAATAAAGAAGCCCGAGAGGAATTATACCAAACAACATTCAATGTTTCGCGGTTGTTTATGCATGGCATTCAATCAACAAAAAAGGGGAGGAAAAAAGAAACAAGCACGAAACCCTAATTCTAGGAATTCCGTTCGGCAAATAGAAAGCATAATTCACTATAGACAGTTCACAACCAGCAATAGTAAATGAAAAAACGAAAAAGCAAACACCGCATATCAATTAAAACAAAATAAAAGGAAAAAAAAAAAAAACCTGAAAAAGCGCTTTAGTTAACATCGGGTTCTGAATGAGGATCTGCCTCGCTTGCTGTTGGTTCTGTTCGATCAGACTCTGAAAGAATCGTTCAAATTTTTCCCGGAAGGAGAGAGAAGGGCGAAGAAGAAACGTAAGCGTTAATAAGTGCATATTCTATGAGAAATTTGTTAGTAATTGGAAGAAAACTAAGAATTGAACAAAAAGGGCAGAAAAAAGAAGCAAATCCAAGTTGTAGGAGTTAGGCGCATAAGATAAAGAGAAATTCATATACCTTCATCTGAGACATGATCTCATACAGCTGGCTCTTTGACATTCCGGCGAGGTTCGCCGATAAGCCGTCGCCAGGAATTTGTTTTCCCGCCATTGTAAACTAGCGGATGAAACTACTGATCCATGGCTAATGCATTTTATTTAGCGATTTTTAATTTTTTGTTCAGAGATTTGCTGGGCTGGGCTGACGGTGATTCATTTTTGGGCCAAACTGGAAGAAAATGATCCGGTGGACTGCACTGATAGGAAAGGGCTGTGTTCATTAATAATTAACATTAAATTATTTTTGTACTCCATATTCTTTCATTTAATTCTTAATTAAATTTTTATAATTAGGTCATTATAATTTAATAAAATTTTAAATTAATCCTTAGTCAAATTTTTTTTGAAATTATAGTAATATTACTAATTTATAATAAATTAACATTTTAAATATGGATAATTTATATCAAACAAAAAGGAGAAATAATAAATAATGGTGCAAAAATAATATAATTATATATATATGAAATCATGAAATGTATTTTATGTTACATAATCTAAGTAGATTAATTTGAATTAAGTAAATTTATAGTATTAGGGTAGTATACAATTAACATACTACTAAAATTTAACATTGATAAAAATTTAAATTCAGGGATTAAATTATAAATTTGTTATAGAACAGGGAGTCAATTATAAAATTTTGAATTATAAGGACATAAGTAAAAATTAAGTGCAATTATATGGACTACAAGAATAATTTAGTCAATAATTAATAAATTTTGGTTTAGTGCTATTAAAATGGTCTCTTATATTTTTAAAAAAATTGAATTAAAATTTCATTTGAAGATATATTAGTGATTAAAAGAAAATCAAATAAAACTTGAACAACTTTTGGCGGAAGATACAATACAAATGGGACTTTCTTTTATTAATTTCTTCAAATACAATTGGACTAATAATTAGTTTGGTTTAGTTTTTAAAATGGTAAAATAGAATTATTTGGTTCGGTTGTAGGTTTATAATCTTTTATTTAGTTTTATATATTTTATTTTTTACTATTAAAAATCAGAGCATCTTTTTTGTAATTATATTATATAGTTATTACTTATTATTTATTCTTTTCTAAGTAATTATGTGGATAAAATTAATCTTAAAACCAAATCAAACTGTCTAAAAACAAAGGTCCATACATTTTGACAACCAATTATATTAGTTCAATTCAATTTTAAGATATAAGGAACCAAATTAAATATTTGAACACCCCTACTATTGATATTGATAAAAAAAAAAATGAATGAATATTGTATCATAAAGTAATTATCACATAATTGAGTTTATTTTTGTCATCCTTGTAAAACTCCATCATATATAATCCCACGTCCACCAATATAGTCACTAATGCAATTTTTAACTTAATTGATTAGATGAACGTAATATTAGTATAATGAATAATACAAATAGCTAGAAAGAGAGAAGATACACAAGTGACACCTTTAGCCAAGATCTACAACTTGCATAATTCAACTCTAATTACAACAATTGAGCTATTAATGTTGAAGGAACTTATAACTTTAGTCTTGAAATCCAAACACGTACACTTGGAAATTGATCCCATCAATTAAGTCTTACACAATGTTAGCTTCAAATTAAACTGCTTTTCATGACCAAACGGAGTCCATATTGAATGGCTGCTCCTGTTGCTGCTGCTGCTGTTGTTGTGGCATACAATCAAAACTTTGAGAGGAAGAAGCATTGAGATAATTAGAGATTAGATGAGTTCCTCCTTGATAGGCTTGTTGATAGCTCTTGAGATGCAATGCTTTAAGAAGCTGCAGGGAGTTCACATAAAGATTGGGATTCAGCATTGGCCACAGAGATGGAAGAGACAGAGGCTGATGATGATGATCAGTACCAGAGTAGTACTGATCGTGGCCATTGAAATCATTAGTTTGGCCTAAAATATTGTGGTTGTTATTAGGGAACGTTGATGAATTTGCAATGCTAAAATTTGGAAGCTCAACGTCACCAAACTCATTCACCATTGAAGCTGTATCAGTATCACCATGTGACGATGACGACTCCTGTGGGTTTTTTGGTGCAGATATGCTTTTGTGGAACACCCTGCAAACCACCCATTCTTCCTATACAAATGAAACAAATTAAAGTATGCATTAAAAAGGATGATCTAATGCATGAGACTCCTAGGTGACATTGGAAAATGTATAAGGATTAAGAAAAGTAACTAACCTTAGAAGTTGTGAAGAGATGGTTGTTGTGTAGCCTGTATTCATGCATAACCCAATTGGTTTTCTCACCTCTAGGAGCTCTGCCCTTGTAGAACACAAGTGTTTTCTTCATTCCAATCAAAACAGCAGTAGCAGCATTCAAAATTTCCTTGTCTTTTCCTGTTGTTTTCCAATACCCTGATTCAGTGGCTCGATTGGTTCGCATTCCAGTTGGGTACTTCCTATCTCTTAAACTGAAGAAATACCATTCCTTCTCTCCCATGCATGCCTTACCTATATATAAACATGAGCATAAATTATATATATACGTGTAATGTATATGATAGAGATGCGTGAAATTAATCAAGTACCTGGGAGGTCCCAAGGTTCAGACTTGTTGAGATCAACAACTGCAATAGCTTTGGATGTGAAAGCACTAGGATCAGACACTTTGCTTGTTAGATAATACGAGATGAGTTCTTCATCAGTGGGATGAAATCTAAACCCAGGAGGTAGATTTTCCTCCATTAATTATATTCTTAAGAATTGCGGATGATGATGATGATCACCAAAAAGTAACCTCAATAACATCACCAAAAGCAGCTATTAATACCCTCTCTATAGTCTTGTCTTCAACTCCCTTCAAAGTTCAAACAAAGAAGCATCCATAGTTAATTAATTTTCGTTTAACTCACAGCTAACACCTTTGACTAAAACATTATAATTATATATATATATATGTATGTATGTATGTATCCATAAAAGCATATTGATTTCCACAAACAATTTATTGTAAATAATTAAATAATAAAGTTTTGAGTGTGAGCTTTAGAGCGATAAGATTGTTACTATGAGATTTAGAAATCATGAATTTAAATTTTAAAAATAATCTTTTTATTTACAAGAATAAAAATGCGTGTAACTCTCCCTAAATTCTCACTTAGTAGGAGTTTGAGCACCACTTTTTTTTTTTCAGTTAAATAATTAAGCTTCTGTTATACGGTATGGGTTGGATATATATTTGATTTCCAGATCTGTCATTTAGATTTTGGAATATATATTTACTCAACATTAGAATTACCTGTGAACTTGACCATAGCTAGCTGTCTCTGATCTGTGTTATATATATATATATATATAAAAATATATATTTCCTGTTCATGAAAATATGGAAAATAGAATATTATTAATTAGGAAGGGTAGTAGCAATTAATTATGTTCAAGAGGGAGGTTGAGTCTTTTTTACATCACATCTTATTATTTCTGTTATTAATTTTCGCCTTTTTTTCTATGATCCTGTCCAACCACCTTCACCCATTTCTACCCACCAGAACTTCTACACGTAATTAGTCCGATGGGAATATACATATTAAAATATATATATGGACTTAATTAATTACAGCCATATTCTCTTTAATCAATTTTATAATATTATATATATTGTCACCTACACTTGAAAAGACTCGTGCATGCAGTCTCTTCCTGATTATCCGAAATGAATGAGAGTATATTATACAAATATCATATGTGATCTCTTTTAAGTTTTAATTAACTGCACAAATATGTACTCATCATGACAGGTATTATTACGTTATATCATACAAATGTACTTATCTTGACAGGTATATTATACAAATATACCTACGTAGTAATTTTATGAATACTTATCATCAATCAAAAACTCAAGGTACTAAAACAAGTAGAGTAACTTAACTATGACAACTTATTTGTTGTTAGTTGAAAGAAAAATAGTTTCACTCGTTAAAAAAAAGACATAAATTTGATTATTAAAAAAGTGTATTTACTAAAAAGATTTTATCTCATACTGATTTTTCTTCAATATTTTTCATATATTCAATGAATAATATATTAACTATATGAGTGGTTAAAATGATGACCAACCACAAGACTGTAAATCTAAAGGAAGCATTTTTCAGTTGGATGTTTTTCTTCATTCATCTCTTAGTCTTCAAAGCTTAACCCAAAATTCAATCCTAACTTGAACTTTGAGTCCTAGCCACATGCATAGATTTGCAATCTCTAGAAGCACATGCATGCAAGTGATGTAACCTTCCTCTCTATCTCTCTCTGTCCAATAAGGGTTTCTAATTTTTTTTAATCAATTAAAATATATAAAACATTTTATTCAAAATAAACATACAAGGAAAGAGGATTAATGATACTAATGAGAAAATTAAGACGAGGTTATAGATAAAAAAGAGTTAGAGCAATGTAGTAATTAATTATTTGATTAATTTGAATAAGGCTTTTTTTATTTAAGAAAATATAATTAATTTTCTTTTACTCCTTTTCATGGTAAAAAATATATTCTGATGCAACCGTAAATTTAGAAATTGAAATTAAAGGAAAAAAAAGAAATAAAAATTCTAAATTAAAAAAAAATCTAAAAAAATAAATAGATCAATGTGTGGCCTATATAGCCAGGGAAGCACCATATGTTTACTAGCAAATTAAATATGTAACAGTTTTTCACGAATTTCTTATTAATTAATTTGACCAATAATTCAATTTTATTAAAAGTAAATTGACTCTTATTACTCTAAATTTAAAATTTAAATTACTTTAATAGATTCAATTAATATTTTAATAGAAAGCCTGCAATTGTAGACTTTTTTTTTTAGTTTGAAGAGCAACTTTGTAGCAGTAATTTTATTCATTGTTAATGTGTATTTCAATATTTTAACAATATATATTATTATTATTGTTATAACTTTTGTTTAAACAATTAATTCAAATATAACAAGTTTAAAATTTTGTTTTTCACAAATTAAGTTAAAACATTTATAATTTAAAAAATATTAAGATTAAAAATTTTTAAAAATTTAATGAAATATTAATTATATAGTTATAACTTTAAAAGTTACTTAAATAGATATTACATTAAATTTAAAAACTTTTATTTATATTAAATTAAAAAAAAGGTCTACCATTACAAGATTTTTATTAAAATATTAATAGAGCCTACAAAAAATCTAAATTCGCTCTTGCTAATAGTAAATTGTTATTGAAATTGATTGACCAACAATTCACTTTTAGTAAAAGCCAATTATGATGAATTTCAAAAAGAATTTACTAATAGTATTAACAAATTTGTAGTGTTACATGAAAAATATTATATTTTTATAGATCTAATTTAAAATAAAATAATTTTAAATATAATAAAAAAAGCTTATATATCCATACAAAAGTCTTACACTACACTTTCATGGACGTGGCATTCCTTAAAAAAATTTTAAAAAAATTGTTAGTGTCACCAAAACAAATATATTATACATATTTAAAATTAGAAAAAACATTTTTTTAGTATATATTCATTTAAGATCAAAACAAATTTCTATCATTTAACTTTATAAGATGTTTTAATTTTATCCTTTATATTTATTATTTAGTGCAATTTTTTTTTTCTTTTTCACCATATATGTGACATTTTATTTTGGTTACCATCCATTGTCTAAAGATAAATTTTATTGTCATCGTTACTTATAATAGAAAGGCACAAAAATCGAATCAAGATTAGAGAATAATATTTACTTTGAAAGTTATTGCTCATTTTCATCTTGTCAGTGTTTCATCAAAATGTGTGGGGCGGGCTGTGTCCTACCTTGGATCACCTTAATATTTTATTGTCCAAAAACAAAGCCCATTGGTCATTTGATCTTAAAATTAATGAAACTTAAGGTCAAGGCTTGATTTGAAGAAGCGGACCTTTTCTTGAGAATATCCAGTTTTTTTTAATACTTACAAGCACTTTATAGGACCTGTATTTATTAAATACAAAATACACAAACACTACGTTCTCTCGCTGTTTCTTTTTCACAAAGGAAGTAAAAGGATAAGAGAGTAAAAAAATGAACTAAGTGAAATGCCAACTTAATTATATCAAAATTTGATGAATTAGTCTTGAGCATACCCATTGGAACAAGGTTGAAAGATCACAGAAGGTAGCAAAACCTTAGATAGATAGAACGAATAGGGAATGCACAAAGGAATGTGATTATCCAATTACATCTCTAATGTTAAAGTCAACAAAAAAAGTGAGAGAGCATGTATGAGAGTTACAGAACATAGTAAGCAAGAGTATTAGAGTGCTTAGGTACCAGTGTGAAGAGTTGTATTTATAGGTATCGCATGTTAATATGTACATATTGCGATAAAGTAAGTGATTTTTGTGGGCAATTTAAGACTTTAGGCGAGGCTCTAGACCAAGGCCAACCAAGTGTACGAGGGCTATCACTCATAATAATCAGATGCAATATAATTAAATTTTTTTACCAGGTGCTACTTAATCAAAATTCTTGGACATCCTAGTTTGTCTTACATAGCTCATAAATCATCCAAACTTTAAACCGATTCTAAACCTTATAAAAGATGCATTTTCTATTTTCAGTCCTAAAATTCAGTCTCAAATAACCATTTAATGTGTTTATTATCAAATTTAAGTTAATTTACGTTTTAGTGTAAATTGAGGGTTCGTTTAAAAATATTATAACTTTCAAAAAATTGTTGTGTTATACATGCTGTGAAAAAAATTGTTGTTTAAGAAAAAGGTAAACATAATAATATTTAGTAAAATTCTCGAAAAGCCACTTTTAAAAGTAAATTGTATTTAAAAGCTAAAGGACTTTATATCAAGTTATTAAAATCACAAAAACTTAAGTTAGCGAATATATATAAGTAAATTAAACACTAGTCTATTTCAATCTGATTAGTTATGAATTTGTAATTTGGTGAGAAGGTAATGAAAATAAGGAAAAATTATAAAACTACTAATAGCATGAGAAGATAAATATATATATATATATATCATAGAAATTTTAAATGGAGGCTAAATAGTCATATATTACCACAAATAGTTCCTTATTCTTTCTCAATGGTTAAGAAATTATTGGAGTTTTGATGTTTAGGAGATTGAACAAATTAAATGCAGTACCCATCGACCCCCTTTTTTGGTCAATGTAACATTATTAAGTTGTACTAACCCAACAAATATCTTTTATTATTTTTAATTTTATTTTATTTTTTATTAAAAATAATTCTATTATCAAAAATTAAATATAAATACTTCTCTATAAATTTAAATCTTGAGTTTATTATTACTCTTGGAGAAGATTCTAATGCTGTTCAATCGCTCATAGGTACCCAAGAAATAAGTTGGTTAAATTAAATCCTGTAAATTGTCACATTAAATTATCACATGCTAATAAAATGTTAAAGGAAAAAAGCTCTCTTTAAATGCTTAAATTATATCATGTTTTCTCTATTTTTAAAAATATACACCAATCTTAAAATTAAAAAAAAAAATCTAAATACACTCCAATAAAATATTAAAAATATTTTCTAACAAAAACTTCTTAGAATAATATTTCTTAAATTTTGATTGCAATGCTATTTATTTTTGTTAAAAATCATAAATTTAATTTAATTTATTTTAAGTTTATAATTATTTTATATTAATCAAATACATATTCAATACTTATTATATTATATAAGTAATAAATATAAATATCTTTTGTTCAAAATAAGTAAAAATAATAACTTATCTTTTTCGCAGAAAATGTTGGTATAATGTATGTCTTTTGATTTGAGGGTGTGTAGCGTAAAATAAATGAGAAAGCTAGCCATGTAATTTAGGTATTTTTAAAACAAAAATATAGTAATTTACCCTAATATCAGATATGATCATTGGCCAAAAATTAAAAGCAAATTATCATAATACAATTGCAATTTTCTACAGTATTCATAACTTTATAATCAAATTACATTTGTTTTCAATTAATCAGATTAATTACATTTTTAATACTATTAAAAAAAACTCCTTATTACCTAATTTAGTTATTTTTTAAAAGCTTTATCAAAATTAAAATAGCTGTCATAAATTCACATTTGATTAACTGAAAGCTCAATTTGATTAAACTTCAAATAAAATGAAATAAAATATATATACGTACACATACATATATATATAATATCTAAAAGTACAAATTAAAATATATACATAACAGTAATATTTAATATTATTTTTTGTGAAAAAAAATAATAGTGAGAAGAAACACTCTTAAAATTATTAAAATGACGTCTATTATATGTTGGAGAGATCAACAGAAGACTAATCCAAAGATTAATAGACATAAATCGCAAATAATTTTATTCAATCATAAATACTCAATTAATCTTTAGATGTTAAAAAAAAATTTTGAAAATCCTCACTCATAGGTAATGCGAAAATTTTATTTTGATTTTTCACAATTTGTGCTAACTCATATTAATTAGTATAATATTTAATATTCTGCATGGAAAACATTATATATTCTCCAATCAGAAATCTTATTAGCCAAGTCAAAGACAAGTATCAATTAACATGATTGCTTAAAGAACTTCCAAATTGGCACAGCCACCATCATCATCTTTTTAGAAAGGCTCTTTATTCCGTCAGTAGGTAAAGAATAGAATACACTCAAACTCCCATTAAACACACAAATCTCTTCCCTATTCTATGGGTCAGAAAACAATATAATCTTAATATAATATACATGCATTCCTGAATATACATTGTCTATTCCATTTATTTTATATAAAATAATGTGAATCCTACTTTTTCTGCAGAAAATCTTGTATTTCTTTTATAAAGCCAACTTCTTCTGTCTACCCATATGCGTGTAGGTTGGTTTTAGTCTCTTTCTTTTATGCTTTTCCTTCCATACATCTTTTTGTTTATCTCTAATAATACATTCATTCATAGAGCAAAAAAGAAAGTGAAAACTCACTACAAAACAAGAGTAACGTTCTTTTCATGCAAATTATAATAGAAATGATTCCTTCTGTGATCTTTATTTCTTCTTGTTCTTTTAAGTTAATTTCCTGAAAGAATGATCGAGCAAAATGTTATTAAATTCCAAATAGAAATGAAAACCTACTAAATATCAAAATTTTAGCACATATCTAATGCAGTGTAATACTATTAGGAACTAAATTTAGAACATCTTTTATGCCATTGTTATTAAATTCTTTAAAATTTATGAAACAAATAATTATATTTTTATAGCTTAGCACTATGTAATTAGGTATTATTATTTTTTATTAAATTAGTGATTTAATCTTTAAAAAATTACTAATCTCTGAATTTGATATTTTAAAGATAAAATCTATCAATTTAATTAGTATCCGAAACATTTTTTTCTAGTCAAAATATGGTTCATTGGAGAAGCTAGCATTTGTAGCTATTTAATGCACTAAAATCTATGTCTAATAAAAAATAAATCACATTATTTTAGGAGTTAAAAAACACGTAGGGATAAAGAGTAAATTTTAGTAACTAAATTAAAAAATATTTTTGAAAGTTAATCATTAATTTACTTAATTTTTCAAATATTTATTAAAAAATTAACAAGACACACTTGTAAGATTTGACTTCTAAATATAATTTTTTAATTTTTTATAAATATTTTTTTATTAAAAACAATCATGTTCTTAACAATATTGAATAATATTAAACACTAAATATAAATAATTTTTTAAACAAAAATTTGGATATTGGTTCACTATTCAATCCAACGATAATAAAATCTTACTTTCAAATACATCATTTGAATGTAACCCTGCCAAGGCATATAGATGCGAAGAGAAGAGGGGTAAAAATGGATATAAAAGGGACATATTAGAGATTTAGAGCATAAGACTTGGACAATGTTGACCAAAGAAAGCAAAAATGAAGATGAATACATAATGGGAGAGAATGGCACTAACTTTAATTTCTTTGGAGAAGTGACTGACTACTTTGGTTAGTGGTGGAGTTGCTTTGGAGGTCTGATTTTGGATCAAACCAAAGCAAAACACATCACACACCACAAAATGACACTTTGTTCCAAACAAGAAGCTCTCCTCAGACTCTTCTACAATGCCTCCAGCTCCTTCTTCCTCCTCTTCCTCCTCTTCTTCTCCTCCTCCCTTCTTCTTTTCAAGTTCTTCAACTTCATCGGCAACTTCCCCATCATCCACAGGTATTTATAGATACTCGTAATCTATGGTATATATCTAATTCTAGGTTCTAACTCATTACGATATTCACTGCAGAGATCAGCAATATGAATATGTGTTTTCAGAGGAAGAAGAAGAAGAAGAAAGTGGTGAAGAAATTAGTTATTCCTATGTTGAGTCTAGTACTACTGAGAGAGACCATCTGGTGGCTGACATCATCGGTGGTGGTGAAAGCCTTTTGTTTCTGCACTACAACCACAGCCACAAGCAGACTCGTTCTTTTTCTGATGACCAATTCATAAGCCCTCCAGAGAGCTTGGTTGAAGAAGATAGCTATAACTTCTCACAGCACGACACCCATTACGCCTCTGATCAAACCTTGTCTGTTCATAGATCACCCCAAGTTTCAGACTTTGAAACAGAACAAGTCGAGGATGTCCAAGAAGAACAAGAACAAGAACAAGTTCATGACCCTGTTCCAAACTCTGTCCCAATTGAAAGCGACTTGATGGACACTGACAAAAACTGTGACGGTAACAATATTCTCTAGTTTGTTACATAATTCACATGTCCAGTAATGAACTGTAACTCATATCATTATCATCATTATTATTGTTAGAGTATGATCCTGTTGGTGAAAGAATGATTAAGAACAAGAAGGTACAGGAGGCCAACCTCACAGGGGATGACAGATTCTTCGTGTTTGCTCCTCCAGCACATCACTTGAAGACTAAGAAGCTGATTGTGGAAGAGAAAGACGATGAAGAAATATATGGTGATTCCTGTACTGTGGGGTCCACATCCAAGAGCTCCTCCGAATGGAGAAGCTCTGTAATTTGCAGAGATTCTGGGACAGACGACCCATTTTCTTCTTCATCCAGAAGGAGTTGTCCCAAGTGGGAGTCCTACACTGTCTTCCAAAAATACGACGAAGAAATGACTTTCCTAGACAGAATCAGCGCACAGAAGCTTCACGAAACTGGTAATGAATGAATGAATTACTTGGAATTAATTGTTGATGAATGATTTTTAATGTGAGTTTTGTGTTCCATTTTCAGAGTCATTAAAATCAATCATGGTGTCTCCGAGATCGATTTCAGAGCGAATAGTATACAAGTTTTCAGCGATAAACAAAACGCCAGCTCATATACGTCACAACCTGTATAGGGAGCTGGAGGCAGCATACGTGGCACAAATATGTTTGACATGGGAAGCTCTGAATTGGAACTACCAGAATTTTCAATCGAAGAAGGTTTCATGTCGTGAGATTGAAGGAGGTTGCCCTGCATGCGTGGCACAGAAATTCCAGCAGTTTCAAGTTTTGTTGCAGAGATACATTGAGAATGAGCCTTATGAGCATGGAAGGAGACCTGAGATATATGCTAGAATGAGGCTTCTGGCTCCCAAATTGCTCCTTGTACCAGAATATCGAGGTTTGTTCATTAATATTATTAATCATATATCGTATATACCCTCTCCTCTCAATTGGAATTTGATTTGGGCCTATTTCGTTGGTATAATCTTAATTCTATATATCTATCATTCAAATGTTCTTAATATTTTCAATTAAAATAAGTCTAGGATTGAGGAGAATGGAATAAAAAAGAAGAGAAGGGAAGATTGAATTTTTAATTTTTGGAGATAAAAAAATTGAAAGATTTTGCATTGACTTTCTAACATTATTTTTTTATTAATTTTAATTATTTAAATTGAGAGATTTTAAAAGAATTTTAAAAATAAGAGAAACTAATATTTAACATTTATTTCTCTCCTCTTTCTTTTTTTTTTATTATGGTTTCTCCTCTTTCTCTCTTTGTTTCCAAACGCACTCTTAGAAACTAATTAAGCAGTCACTTGAAATTAATTAAAATTTCTCCCAATTTAATTGTATAGGGTTGTAAATGATTGAGTTGAAACAAATCTCAATTAGTTTGATCAAGATTGTTAATTTAAAAGAAGGTGAGCTCAAACATGATACTAAATTTTAATAAATGAGTTGAGTTCGGACAACAACAAAAAAATGTTATAAATATAAAATATATTTATGTGGACAATTAAAAGTTAAACCAAATAAAAAAAATTCAACTTTCATATAATATATATATATATGAAAAAATTATATAAAATTATATATCATATTTTTTAATTACATATGGATTTTTGTATTTATCTAAATTTTTTTTACAATATATATATGATTACAATATATATTATTTAAAATTTTACAAAAATATAATATATGTATATATAATAGTAGACTAACATTTATTGATCTACTAGCATGTCATTGAGCAAGAGTGTCTTCTTTTACTATCAATTTTTAGCACAAAAAAAAAAAAAATATATATATATATATATATAAAGTATGAAATGTAAAGTAATGCAACAATCTATTAGGTTTGTTATTCAATTTTAGATAAAGTTAGGATGAAAAAGCAATTAATTATTTAATTATGAGTGATTTTATTTGAGGTTTTGATTTTGAAGGGCCAGAGGAGGATGAGAGAGAGGTTGATGGTTTTGAGTCAAGAATATCATCAGAATCATTTGTGATGATAATGGAAGATGGGATCAGCACTTTCATGAATTTCCTCAAAGCTGATAAAGAAAAGCCCTGTGAGATCCTAGCAGCCTACTTTCGGAGAAACCGAAGACCCTCGGTTGATCCAACACTCCTTCGTCTTATGAAGAAAGTTAATCAAAAGGCAAGCTCCTAATTAAATTAAATTAATACTTAATTATGTAATTAATTTAATTTAATTACACAACATTACATATATAAATTGCAGAAGAAGATGAAGGTGAAAGATATTCGACGCTCCCGCAAGTGCTTGAGGAAGAGAAAGCTAAAGGTAGAAGAAGAGATGCAGATATTAATGGCTCTGATAGACCTGAAAATTGTGTCAAGGGTTCTCAGAATGAATGACTTAACCGAAGAACAATTGCATTGGTGTGAAGAGAAGATGAGCAAAGTGAGAGTCATGGATGGCAAGCTTCAAAGAGATTCAAACCCACTTTTCTTCCCATCACACAATTAATTAATTAATTATGTATTAACGTTGCTTCGTCAGTGGATGATGAATGTGCAGGGCATGAACAAAGAGGAATATCCACGAGACCATGACATGCTTTTGTAAATATTAGTGGGACCCTGCAGATATATATGTCATCAAAGTAAGAGAGAGACATGTGGGGGAGGAAGAGGTATATATATATATATAAAATAAAGAGAGTATAGAGGTAGCTACTAGCTAGCAAGCATATGCATGGGTTTTTGAGCTTAAAATCCATGGAAGGGAAAGTTATATATATATATATAAAGATGAATGTTGGTGAAGACTGAAAGGGAAAGAGCAGAGACAAAGCAAGGAACACGGAGATAAAGACGAGAGGAGCTTTAGTGGTTGCTTTAGCTTTTTTTAATTAGGGTTTATCTACAAGGGATTTTAGCTGAATCACACATGCATGCAGTTTATTTTTTCTTAAGAAAAAAACAGAGACTTAGCAAAAATAAAAAGTAGAGCACATGTGATACATTTGTTACCTCCAAAAAATTTGACTCACGTATTTATCCTTTTCTTTTATTTAGCAAATTAACCACATCCCTTTTCCTTGTGGGTGGCCACCAGAAATTTATCAATAAGAATAATACTCTAAGTCTATAATTTTTGGAATAAATTAAAGTGACGCAAGTAAATAACGGGTAACACATATACGTATAGATTATTAGATGGAGAAACTAACTAAAATTCTAGGCAGCGCATCTAGAGAGAGAGAGAAAAAAGATGGGCTCTCTATCAAGGTGTCACAATTTTAAACAAGAAATATAATATTATTTACCCTACTAAAAAAAATTCTATAAATAATTAATAAAAATACTTGAGGACCTTATCAAAGAGGCAACACATCTCCACCCTTTTTAAAGGATTAATCTTTAAAAAAAAAATTTTAAACTAATAACTAATTTTATGATTGTACATATAGAGGGATTGTATTTATCTCTTTAATAGAAAAAGATAAATTACGGTGAAATAAAAAGAAGAGACAACTTTTTTAAAAGAAGATATTACCTGGCCCATTAGACCCAGTTGCCCTTTCTTTTGTTTAGTGGGCCCAAATATTTGAAGGATCTTATTCAGCCCAGACCATGGGATCCAATGGGTTATTGTCCCAAAAAAAAGTCTTTTTTTTTCTACATTTGTTTGAGTCCATTGAGATTCCATTTAACATGTTTAAGCTCTAAGAACAACTTCACTATTTAAACCTAATATAGTTTGACTCAAAAGCCTAGCATCTATGAATAGTGTTTGACGCGTCGCTGCTTTCTTTCTCCTTTATTAAAAAAACTGTTTTTGATTCTTAAGAATATTATGACTGAACCAAATACATTAATGAAATGTCTTTAGTAATATCATAAAATATTACCAAGAACATTTAGAGTAAATCAATAAATTTCAACATCATTCCTGCAAATATGATCCTCAAAAATCATATTTCTAAAAATTACATCTCAAAAATAAAAAATTATCCTCGTACTCAGCACAACACCAGATTCATGTGCATCATAAACTTTACTTATATATACACATAAAAGAAAAAGAAAAAGTTCATTAGAAAAGTAGTTCAACAGCTTTTATGAGTAACATGGCACAAATATCAAATATAAAAATATAAGGTGAGCTCGTAGCACCATCATCATAAGATACAGAGGAAAAAAATTATAAATTATAAAATTTAAGATTGATCCTCTAGTTATGCAAAAATATTCTCACATCTTATCAAATTTTATATGAATTTATTATATATTAATAATTGAGTAAATAAAAATATAAATAATATAATTTTAATTATATGTATATTATTTTTATTCTTTTAATTAAATTTTTATATAAACTCAAGTTTATAATTATTAATTTTAATTATATAATTTATATATACTCAAATTTATAAAATAAATGATATTTTTTTTTAGAGTTTTGGTGAGAGTATCTTTGCTTGCTTTTGGTGTGGGGTCAAACAGGAAACAGGTAGCCTTACTTGAACCAACAGCGAGACCTATGCTAGTCCACGGCTGCCCCCCACGCCCACTCATTAGTCATGACTCAATTCTTATTATATATGTATGTATTATGTATATGTGAAAAAGTGCTCAATATTTTTAATATCAATTTGGGTAATTATATACATGTACTTTTCAAGAGGTCAAATTTACTACTGTTAAATTTTTGTTCAAAATTTCTTATCGATGATATTTTATTTTGTATAAACAAAATTTAAAAAAGATTCAATAATTTAATAACTCAGCTTCTTATCTTAATTACCAATAATTCTATACTCATGTTTTTTATTCACGTATTATCCAAGTTGTTTTAAAAAAATACTTTAAAAACAATAATTGTTAAAAAAAATAAAAACATCCCTACCAATCGAAGTGAATGTAAGCAAAGAGAGTGAAAAAACAGAAAATAAGGAAAACCTAATGACTTGTTTGATTGCATTTTTAAAAAAATTATTTTTTATTTTTAAAATTATAAAAAAATAAAAAATTTTGTTTGAATAACTATTTTTGACAAAAAAATAAAAATATAGAATATGTGTATTGGAAACAGAAAACACAAGAACAATTAAAAATTATTCTTAATTCCAATTTTTAGAATAAAGAAAATAGAGAAAATAAATTTATTTATTAATATCATATATATAAATACATAAAAAAATATTAATATAAATTCTTAAAACTAATTTTATAAAATATTTTTTAAAAAATAAAAAATAGAACAACATCCAAATAAATTCTAAAATAGTTGCCTTGTGATCCCCCAATGCATATTCCCATATATGCATAGTGGATGTATGTCCACTTTTATTGGCCAATATTTTAGAGATTTATTGTGTAGAACAATAAGTTTTAAAATAAAACTGATCATATGTTGATTGACACATGGTCAAATGAACTTATCGATCTATTCAAAAAAAATTAAATTAATTTGGTCAAACAAATTCATTGATCTAATCAAAAAAATTAAATTAATTTTGTCAAGAATATTGACAAAGCTCACTTTTTCATTGAGCCAATAATCTTTTCCCTCATTCTTTACTTTCACTTTCTTAACATTTACTTCACTTACACTTGCATCTCCACTCTCTTCTCTTGCATCCTCTACTTTACACCTTCTTCATCACTCTCACTTTCACTAACATCTCTACTCTCTTCTCTCTTATCATTCGCTTTCAAAATTTCACATTCCTATTCACTCTTTCACCTTTTCTTTTTTATTGTTAATCCTAGCCAAAAAACGAGAAGTTATCCAACCTGGATCAATAGTCGATGGATCTCTTCTCACGAACCAATAACACATTTCACAACATCTATATGATATGGGGCATGTATGTGAATTTTTTTAATTTTTTTCTTTAAAATTTGTTTAGTGTGTTTGGTATATTAACTAAAAAGTGTGAACAATGCAAGGGGATTGTCTACTAATTCCCCAATGATGCAGACACAATAATAAGAAACAATTCCCTCTTGCTATTGTCATTTACTTGACTCAATATGGATTTTAAGGGTGGCCTAACTAAGGGTTTTTAAATTTAATAAAAATTTAGTATCATAATTGGTTGAGAGATGGTGTCCCAAGATGCATACAATTCATATGCCATATAGGGAATGTACCATCATCTTTGAAAATGTGGCTGTAAAACTAGGATTGTCTTGTGACAATGCACCAGTGATAGAGCTAATTGCATGAAATTATCAATTTATGTTCCATCAATTGTTGGGTGTAGTGTGTAGTGTGCCACAAGAGAACCAGCTTGATGGACAAAGATTAAGCAAGTTATGGCTAGTGCAAACCTTTAATGAAATTCCTAAGAACACTGACAAGCACTACCTCAATTGTTATATACAGGCTTACATTTTACAATTATTCAGGAGGGTACCTAATAGTAGACAAATCTTTCAAAATATGTTTACCTGATATATCTGCCATTATTGGCAAACTTGAAACTTGCAAGAGCTGTGGCTGTCTAGACAAACAATTTTACTGCATTCAACTCTAAAATATATTTTTTTTTGTAGCAATCGAACATTATCTCAACACAAGAATAGCCTTCTAAGTACAACTTTTCTATTTCAATGGGTTTAGTGTTAGGAGCATCCTAGATATTAAATCACATATTTCTTGATCTTTAACTAACTTAAACTTGTCCTTAACAAATTCCAACAACTCTGAGAAAAATATCACCATTGATCATAACTTCTTTTGGTCTATTACCTTCAAATGTTACTCATTTCTTGCAATTAAAAATATTGTCTTTCCTATATAAAAAAGCACGAACACTTCTTACCACAGTGGATGCAAAAAGTAAGAGAAATTAGAGCATTGAAGGAAATGAGGGGGAGGGGTTGAAATGAATTTTGGAGGGTATATAAGGTGAGTTCACTCTAAATAAGACTACTTTCTATGTGTGAAGAGTCCTAAAAAGAAATAATAAAAAGGGACTCACTCTATGCAACAAGTCCTAAAAATATTTTTTAAAAAAAAATAGAGCAACGAATCCCTTACAAAATAATTTTTAAAAAAATATTTAATGAGACTACTGGTGGCACATGACAGTCATGATCTATTCAGAACAAAATTTTTTTTCTGCAACCACTCTTTCACTTTCTAGTAGAATGTATGTATATGCCTCCTTCAAGTAATTCATACCTATAAATATATATATATATATATATTTATTTATTTATATATGTATGTATGGATATGCAAATTACTGAACTTGTATGCATTTTGTAGTTTAGTCTTCAAAGAGGTTTCTTAATGCCTATAAACTACATAAGTAATCACTTTCAAGAACCATTGGGAGTTAACTTTTAAGTTTGACGATATACTTAGATTACTTAGGAGTAATCTATTCTTACTATTATTATTGTATAAAAAAATAGGACCAAATTTTAAAATAACTCAATCACATTAACTTGTTTTTTTTAAAAAAACTTAATAAATAAAATTTGATATAATAACAAATAACTCGTGGTGATACTATTGTTAAAGGATTTTCTCAAGTAGGATAACCACATGTACAACTTCCTATCATTAAAAGGATTCAAAATCACGTAATATAAGTGGTTGTGAAATCTGATTAGTTCCACTTTGCTACCTGATTCAAGACATAAAAGTTTGTGATGCATTATTATCATATTGAGTGAATGTTTTGCATATTTAGAAAATAGATATAAACCCCTTAAAATATTCTTTAATAATTATTAATTATTTTATAAAATCATTTTACAATTTATTAAATTTGGAAAATAATTATTTTACTTTAATTAAACGCATGCAGTATTTATTATATTATATATCAATTTTATTTATAAATTTTAATTCGAGATCTCTTCAAAGAATAAATTGCTTTATTTGTCTTTTGAAAATGGATTCTTTTATTAATTTAGTCTTTAAAAATAAAAATAAAAATAAGAAAAGATTATTACTATTTTAAGCATACATGCCTGAAGTCTACCGTACAATCAAGCGACAACACGAGAGCTTCACAGAACTGCATGTCGCTCTAAAACCATAAGGCCAAATTGAAGGGCAAAAATGACAAATCACATAAAACAGGAGGCCGCGTCATGCGATGCGGCCACCGTGTGGATCAGATCGTTTCTCTTTGTCTGCGTCAGCGAATAAAAGCGACCTCTCACACAATCCAATCCTACCTTTCATCACTCCACAGAATCCTACGCTTCACCACTTCATCAGACGGTTCAACACCCGCGGTTCCATATGCTTACTCTGTACCTGATTGCACTATAGTTTTCTTCACTTGGTCATCACTATCCTTCCTTTCTCTCCCTATGAATACGGTGCGAGCCCACTCGTCGTCTCTCTCCTGTCCTCCCTCTCTCTCTTTCTCTGTGAATCTTGCAACACAGAAATCCATTCTCTCTTCCATTTTCTTCCTCTTCTCCTCTCAGAGTATTCACCTCTGAGGCAGCTTAGGTACTCCTTTGATTCCTTCCTCTTGATGTTCTCTGTTTAGATCTAGAAACGTAGTTAGGGTTTTTGAATTCATTTCTGTTTGTTTAATATTGGGATCTTTTGTAACTTGTGTGGTTGCAGGCGTTTCCTTGTAAGGATCTCTGGTTTTGAAGAATCAGAAAGAGGCAAAAGATGAATCGGTGCTGGAATCAACAAAACGCCTTCACAAGCTGCGCGGAGATGAGGAAGCAGTCGGTGGTTTGCCCTAAACCTCGTCGTTTAGGTCTGTTAAACGTCTCAACCATAAACGACCATATCAGACCCATGAAACGACCTGTATTCAAGTAAATTTTCTAACTTGGATTTTAACCCTTTTATTTATTTTTTGTTTGTTAAATTTTGTAAAAATCATAACTTGGTTATTGTTCTTGCACAAACCAGCTACAACTCGGATATGGAAGATTCAGCTGGAGCTGTTGGGGCAGAGCTTCTCGACATCATTCTCTCCAAGGTCAATATCAATAATATTTACATGTTTTTCCATGAAAGAGAATAAAAATCTGAGTTTTGTAAATTTTTCTTGTGCAGGAAAGCTTCCCTGAGAGATCTGGGAGTCAAGTGGGGTGTTCACCTCCATTTTTCTGTGGATCTCCACCGAGTAGGGCATCAAACCCTGTGATTCAAGATGAGCAATTCGGTAATGGGAATTTTAATCCATTCATACACACGCCATCTTCGCCATCTTCTTCCTCTGCCAGAGGCTGTGTTCGACCAGCTGTAGTGAGGATTGAAGGCTTTGATTGCCTCAGCAGAGATAGGAGAAACTGCAGTATTTCTGCTGTAGCATAAATCACATAATCTTCAAACAAAAAGGAAAAAAAAGTCTTATACCAGGAAGCAGAGAGAAAAGGAGGTAGATGATTAAAGGAGTACCAAGAGTTAATTCAAGGAGCAGAGGAGATTTTGGGAGAGGAGCTAATGTTAATTCAATATGGTAGTGTATTATATGTATATATATGATGGTCTGTGGGAGTTGTTCATGAATTAAGGTGTCAATGTAATGTAAAATTGAGATGGTGAGGAAAATTTTTCTCTTTTTCTTTTTTTCCCCTTTTGTGGAGAATAAAAGATTCTCATGTCTCTCTCTTGTTAGGGTTTAATGTTAAGATGATGATGATGATGATGATGATGGGAACCTGAATGAGAGTTTTCATGTGGAGTCTGTGACTGTTATTGTATGTGTTTTATCACTCAGATCCTCCCCTTTGTAAGTGTAATTTGGAGGAAACATGAGGATGTATCTCTCGAGTTTCATTTTGTAAACTAAAATTTTTGTGGGTGCCCTAATTGAAGGTGTTGCCCATTGAATAATGATAATCTCAAAAGAGAAGATGATGATGATTAGTCTGCAGATTATTCTAATACAAAAAGCATTTGATGTGTCAGGCTAATAAAGGAGATTGCTTTAGGAAGCTTCAAAGCGCATGTTATGGTCAAATTTGGGGGGCTATAAGCTACATAATATAATATAATCTAGTATTGTAGAAAAAAGTATTGTATTACTATGAGCATTGTTTTAAAAAATATTAAAAATAATTATCATTATCAGCTTCAATAGATGGATAAAGGGAAAGTAGGGATTGTGTATTTTTAAAATGTAAGCATTTTTTGTAGATGGGATTTGAATTTAGGATTTTTGAAATTTTTTTATTCTTTAAAATGATTTTGTAAAATTAATTTAGAAGATTTATATTAATATTATTTTATATATAGTATGTGTTATTAATTAAAAATTTTATATTTTTTTATTTTAAAAAATTAAAGTTTAGAATAATTTTTAATTATTTTAAAATTTTAAAATATAAATTTTATTTTTTTTGTTAAAAACAGTCATTTAAAAAATTTTTTATTTTTTTTGTTTTTAAAAATTAAAAATTATATTTCAACACGTCTTCAATTTATCACGATATAAGAAGACAGATAAATTGTGGTAGGATATGTGGTTGAGAGTGGAGACATCGTTTCTGACTGCAGAAGTTGCGTGGGGCTTTCTTCTTCTCAACTCTCTTGGGATTGGGGAATTATAGTCTGGTTGTTAAATGAGTTAAACAAAAATTTAATTTTTGGATTTATTAATGAACAGATTATTTCATAAAATAGAAGAAATTGAGTTAAAAAATTATAGAAGATTTATAAAAACAAGCACAAAAATTAAACACAACGTTATTTACGTGAATTTAATAAAATAATGTTAAAGTATAAAAATAGTATTTTAATCTTTTGAATTTTCATTAAAAAAGTCCTCCATAAGTCGCATTTATATAAGTCAATAGTATATCAAATCGGATAATTGACTTGTTTAATAAATAAATTTGAATTATGAGTTTTATATTCATCTATTTGGGCCATGGGTTAAGCTAATTATTATGAGAGTTTATGTGTGTATATATATATATATAAAATAAAAAATAACATTACTAATTTTTTAATTTATTTAACAATTAAATACTGATTAAATTTATTATAATAAAAATAATATATATAAGTTAGTATATTTAATTATTTTAAAAATTAGTATTATCTTTACTTTAAATTATTTTTTATTAAAATTGTTTATTAATTAAATTTTTTGTTCACATAATAAAAAAAATTAATATAACACAAAATAATTTTTAATCTATTTATTTATATGTATTTTAAATTATTTTTTAAATTATTTTTATTTTAAGTAGATTAATTGGCAAGTAGCTTGTCCTCGGCTTATTTAACTTACAAGTTAAAAAAAAAAAAAATTTCTACTTCAAAAAAACTTGACCAAACTCGTTTTACAATCGTTACTTTCAACAGGAAAATATTTATGTTTCTATGCTTTTTATATTGATTATATTTATAAAAAATGTATATAACAAAAACATTATAATATAAATGACAATCGTCTTTTAGACATTAATTTTAATGGATATATGATATATATTTTTTATTTTTTATAATAATTTAAGAAAATAAAGTTCAATGGGTTAATTATATGAATTATGATTACTCATAAAAAGGGGGGAAAAAAAGAAGTAAAAATTTAGTTGGATTTATTCATAGTTGGGAGGCAACGTTAATATTACAAGTAAAGAAATTAATTAACAAGGAAAGCGACAAAAACAAGTATTAATGGGTTGTTGATAGGAAACGCAGATTCCATAAGCCTTTGGTCCATAGCCCCTCTTGCATTCATCCTGGCACTTCTTGTCATCACACCCTCCTCCATGCAGTCGCACCTCGCATTCCTTTCCATTTGCCTTCATACTTTCATTATCTGCACACATCACCTTATAATTTAAAACTCAAAAACAAACTAATTGAAATTGATTCTAAAATTAAATATAATTTCATTTAATTACCACAAGCGATAAGCAGAACTAGCAGAAGAATGACAGAAATGGGCGTATTCCTCCTCATTGTTTGCATCCAACAATGGCTCTTGTCTGTGATGATGATGATGCAAGCTCTCTTTGGGGTTCTCAGTACTGGTCACTATATATGTAAATTTTGACATGATTATTTTTTTTTTTGAAGCTCACACAATTTATTGAATCAGTGTGATTTAAGGAAAGTGTATTATTCTTTCAGTTTGGATTTCCATGTGTTGACGTAAATAATTTTACCAAACTTATGAGCCAATATATTTTTTATTTATGCTAAAAAATTTGTTAGAAGGGCCCAATTATAATACGTCAAGTTTAAGATACCGAACTATAAAGATATTGAAAGAATGAAATTATTTTAAATGTTGATATTCTTAAATATTGATATCTTGGTTCTTAAATGTTAATATCTTGATTTTCAAATGTTGATATCCTATTTTTTAAATATCTAAGAATTATTGAAAAATAAAATTAATAACTTATTTATTAAAAAATGTAAATATTGCTTATAATTACATTCTTAATCTAACCAAAAGAAAAAAAAAGAGAGGTGAAATTTATTATTTTGTAGCTAAATATTTTTGAGAGATAAAAAAGAATAAAAAAATATTTCACCTCATCTCTTTTTTAAAATTATTAATCGTCAATGCCTTAAAAAAAAGGGTATTCTAATTAATTAGAGCGTGGAGTTAACATATTAATTGCTATAAATTGCTAACAAGATGGAACGAAAAATTTAAAATGGTTGAAGCTATAAAAAAAAATTAGAGAAAAAAATATTCAAAGCGAACAACTTTTATTATGTTAAAATTGCTATTATTATCTTACTGATTTGGTGTTTCAAAGTTTTGAAATCCTTGTAGCTAAAACTCTTTTCTTAATTTGTTTGTAGTCAAAGTTGTCAAATTTAAAATTTTAAGTAAACTCCTGAAGGAGTAAATTTGACACAAATTCATAAAAATTTATTTGTGTTAATAAATATTATATATATATTATAAAATATATTTCTATCATAATAAATATAAATTTTAAATTTTAAATACTTAAATTATTTAAAATAAATTTATTTAAATCATAAATTTTTATACATAAAAAATTAAATATTATCAATAATTTGATACACCAACACATAATTACCAAAAGCATATTCCAATTAGTCAGATAACAAACAACCCAATCGAAACACCATAAACAGGTATTATTTAGAAATACTAATTTAACATATAAAATAATACATTTATATGCCTATACTTCTACCAAGCTGGCTTCCACCAACTTTCACACGTGCACCAGCCAATCACTCTGTAATCTTCCCTACTATTTCACAATTCCTCTTGTGAATTATAATTAGCCTAAAAGTATTATTTCTTACCATTTTTACTGATTTATTGTTAAATTAAAAATAATAATGTGGATCCTAAATATTAAATTTAAAAATAAAAATTGCTAACCATATAATTAAGTAATTTAATTTTTTATATATTTAAAATTTTATTTAACATCAATTTAATTTATATAATATTAATATTAAGTTTATATCTATAAAAAATTCTTTTAATTCACATGTATATCAATTTTGCTTTTGTCCAAATATAACTGTCAGAGATAGTCAATAAACACAATTCCTTTAGTAGCAGTAACTCGTTGAGATGTGTAGCAAAACACTTCTACTTCACTAAATTTTCTGCTTACATGGCTTTTGAATTAATGAGACGTGAAGCAGAAATTCATTAAAGCAAGCAACAACAGAAATTCATTGAAGCAAGAAAGTAGCAAAAATTCATGGAAGCAAGCAGCAACAGAGAAGTTCATTGAAGCAAGTAGCAGCAGCAATTCGTTGAAGTAGGCAGTAGCAGTAACTCGTTTTTCGGCCAGGAAGTAATATCTCGTCGTCCCTCGGTCGTCCTTTGAAAGCACATAACACTTGACTCATGATTCTCATGAAGAAAAACTAGCTTCTGTCGTCCTCTGGGATCTTTTCAGATTTACAAAAAAAAAGTCAAATTGTGGCTGAACTCACGATTTTGTTCGATTCCACACGAGTTCATGCGAGTTCAACCGATTCCATCTGTTTCTGAGTTCTTCAACGTTTCAACAAGTTTGGGCATGATGAACTCATGAAATCGGATTAAAACTTGAGTTTAACAACAGTATTTGCAGTGTATTTCTTTGTGTTAGTATAAATTAGTCAAAGGTAAATGTCTTGTAAGCTTGATCCTTTGGGAGTTAAGGTTAAAGAGATGTTTTATATTAAACTTAGAAGTGAGTGCATTTCTGGTTCTTGTTTCTTTGTGTTGATGTAAAGTAGTCAAAAATAAAAGTCTTTTAGGATTGATTCTCATGAGAACTAAGGTTAAAAGGATGCTTTATATTAAAATTAAAAAGTGACTACGTTACTATGTTTTTGTAATGCTGAGTGTAAAAGTGTCTGTGCTGATTCTTGTGTGAGAGTTACTTAGTTTTAAAGTGATTACTTTAATGTTAATAAAAACTCTTTTATTATGTTCTTGAAGAGAGATTGTAGGGATCAAGAAAACTGAATCTTTATAAATTGTTACGTTACTTTATTTACCTCCTTAAAATCATTTTAGCACTAAACTATTATCTGAAGTAAAAAAATTTACTATAGAAGGAACCTTGCTTAAAAGAAACTTAAAGTTTAAAAAAAAAAAAGTTTTTGAAATCTACCCAATTAACCCCTCTTTCTTGGGTATATTTCTAGATAAAATTTGGTATTGAAGCATGTTCTCTATTTTTCATGATTGACCTCCTAAAAAAAAAAATCCTTACCAGAAAATGAATCAAGAATTTAGTTTGGAAGGACCTTCAGTCAATAGACCACATTTGTTCGATAGAACCAACTATAATTGTTAGAAAATGAGAATGACAATATTCATCTAATCCACTAACTTGCAAGTGTCTAGAGAGTGATTAAGAATGGATCTCACATTGCAAAGAAAGAAATGGACGGTTTAATTTTGGATAACCTAAATACATGAAGAAAAAAAAAAGAAAATTTGAGATAAACTGCTAAGCTATCAACTATTTTTTTGTGAAATAAATATTGAAGAATTTGGAAAGATTTCAAGGTGTCAAACAACAAAAGAAATGTGGGATAATCTTTAAGTCACATATGAAGAACCTACAAAAACAAAAGACAAGAAGGAAGTAATAGTAGTAAGCTCGTCGATGAGTGATGATCCCCTTGAAGAAATATGAAGTGAAAGAAAGGATGAAGAGAAAGAAATAACTAATATTTGCCTTATATAGCCAATGATGAATCATAAAATAAAGAGGAACTAGAAAATGAGCCTGAAACAGAATCAGATAAAAAACATGAAGATGAACCTAATGAGAATAAGGTACATTGTTCTTCACCTTCTTATAATAAATTATTACAAACATGCGATATTGTTATTCAAAAAGGCTCAAACTCATATAAGGAGAATACTCATATTTGATTTCTAAAAATAAGTAGTAAAAGGTCAAGGAAATTGGATAATTTACCTAGAACACAAAAATGCTTTTTTGATAAAAATAGATTATGATGTAACAATAAAGATTTAAAAAAAATTTACAAATTTTTTTCTTCATAAAGTACACTTTTATATTTTCTAATTCAAAAATGCGTTGTTTATGTAAGCAAAAAGGACATTTGTCATATAGATGTGGATTGAGAGTTTTCAGAATTGTCATGAAAATTTGGGTTCTTAAAGGTACCTTGTACCAAAAAGAACCCTTAGTCAAATTACTTGGAACTAAAGATTATTGGGTACCTAAACTGTTATATTGATAGGTGTACTTTAGAAATAAAAATAAGGAAGAACCAAAGGTTCCAGATTCAAGATGCTTAAGGAATATGGCCAAAAATATGAAAGATGATATAATAAGAAAATTGACATTTGCATTCAAAAGACTATGCTTCATGGTAAAAGAGGATGCAAAACATAAGAAATAAGGATAAGAGGAAGCAAGAAAGGTTTTAAATATTGAAACTCCTTTCTATTTATGATAAACTATGAATCTCTTTATGATCATTTGAAGAATATTTCTTTCAAATATCTTCTTGTTAACTATGCTTATTCTAAATTCTTAATTGCTCTTGAAATTTGAAAAATGAGAAAAAATGTCAAAAAATTTACTTCTCTTAGAAAATTTAATTTAAAGTGATTTTTTGATATATAAGGTCAATCATTTGATAAAAGAAGATTAGGTTCCCATTGATCATTCAAAGTTGACATTAGAAGTATGTTGATTGTGACTATACTACTCAAATGATTGTGCTATGAAAATTCATCTTCCTCATAATCATTGGTAAATGTATGATGTTGATTGTTATATGATTCCATAGAAGGAACCAAATGGATATTTAAAAATAAGTTGGATAATCTAAGGAAAGTGATCAATATCAAGGAAATGTTTATATCACATATGGATAACGTATTCATCAAGCATAAAATATTTATTTTGTCATTATTGTGCATGTTTTTTTTTATATGCACCTACTAACAAGATTTTGTATAAAGAACCTTTTAAATTGTTGAAAGGTGAATGAGCATGTTGTATAAATTGATTTCAAGGATGAAATCTTTAAACAAATCCAAAGAACAAGAGCTGCTATAGAGTTGAAATTGATTAGGCCAAATATTTGGATTGTATGAACTCTTTCACAAAAGGATGGTAAGAATTAGTAAGCCAATTAATTGAATTATTTTAAGCCTCATGATTGGCTTTGTTACTTTTCTCATAGTAAGAAAATTGATTATTATATGTGTGGATGTATTTTTCATGGGAATATCTTATACACAATTTACTTAATTGTTCATATATGTTATTTGTGCTTAATCTTTTTGACGTGGGACACAAATTTTATGCTCAAGTAATTATATTCATAAAAGAATCTTATGATTTGATTATTCTTGGCCTTTGATAATTACTTACCACTTTTTATTAATCATTTGGTCTCACATATACTACTATGATTGAGTATCTACAAGTGTGATAATCCTTTTTTTTTTTTATTCTTATTTTTGAAAATCCATTAGTGATTCCACAAGAAATCTTTGTGATAGGAAGAAGGCCTCTTATGGGATGATTTAGAAAATTATCAATAGAAAGGAAGTAGTATAAGAGACCAATCAATATAAATAAAGAACTAAGTTAAAGTGAAACTTCCATATCTTCACATATAAAATAGGTTTGACGTCTCTATAGTATATTAATGATAAGCTAGATCATCCTACATATTTAAGCAATGCTCTTCCTGATTCTTAGTTTGAGAAGGAGGCTCCTACAAATAAGCTTTGTCATTTTCAATTCCTAATTATCTAAGTGTTTTTTTTTATGATCTCTACACCATTTGTTCTGATATTAGCATCTTAAATAAAATGTTTTGAATATATATTTTTATAGGATGTTATAACCTAGATCTTGATAAATTGCTACTTGATAACATGAATTTGTCTCTTATTTAGAATAAATTTAATATATATATATATATAGCATATTAAGTGAGAGCATTTAACTTATATGAGAGATGAGAGGAGTTTTTTTAACTGTTAAATTAAATTGAACAGTTAAAATTAAAACATTATTTTAAACCTTACATGACTCTCACATAATATGTTTAAAATAATGCTTTAATTTTAACCATTCAATTTATTCTGATGATTAAAAATAACCTCTCTCATCTCTCACATAAGTATAATACTCTCACTTGATATGATATGATATATATATATATCTTCATTATTATGTAAATACTAATCAGTGATGAGTATGTTTTATGAAAGTTCATACTTGTTTTCATTTTGTAATATAGGAAGAAAAATCTTGCAAGTAAGAAAATAAATGAAATCCTTAAAGTTGCAAGAAGAAGAGGAGCTAGAGCAAGATATATGCATGAAAATAGAAGTTATCACTTACCTTTAAAATCTTTTTACTTGCTCAAATCAAATGGTTATGAAATACTCTTAGAAAGAAACTCCATGTAAATAAACTCATGAATTAGCATTAAATGCATTAATTTCCCAAGGCTTGAATATACTTAGATAATAGAAAAAAAGGAGACAAAATATGTTTTTACCCTATCATTTTCATTCTTCCATTGATCTTTCATTTTTTAAGTTTCATAAGAGGAACTCAAAGAATGATCCTTGCACAATAGGAACATAAATACTCTATGAAAATCATCTTTTGGGGAGTTATTAACTTCAAGGAAGTAGATTCCAGGAATCAAGAAGCACAATTATGAAACTAGAAACCACAAATATATAAATCAAGGAGCAGAAAACAAACTTGTAAGAAATACAAAAGGGGCTTGAGAAAAACAAATGCTTATATATAATTAGGGGAGATGACTTTCCTCCTTAAACTTCAAGTAAGACAAAAGAAGAAAGAATCTTCATCTCACAATAAGCTGCTAAAAAGATTGAAATGGATCATTCAAAAGAGTTAGGAACTTCAATAAGTTGCTCAATCAAGCTTGACAAGGATAAAGCAGTAAAGTTCATCGATCTAAAACTATTTCAAGATATGATTGGTTCATTACTATATCAATTTGCTAATAAACCTGATATCATGATTGTTGTATATATTTCTATGTGCAATATTTCAATATGATCCTAAGGAGTCACAGTTAATTTATAGTTAAGAGGATTTGTAAATACTTTATAGGAACCAAATAAATAGGACTATAGTACAAAAAAAAAATCATTGTGAGCGATTTGGATTCTCAAATACTAATTTTGGAAAGAGCACTAGTAAGACATGTACAATGTCCTGATATATTAAGAACCAAAACTTAGGAGCACTTTCCACCTTTGAAGTTGAATATGTGATAGCAGAAAGCTATTATGCTCAGTTGTTATGGATGATGCACCAGTTAGAGGATTATGATCTTGTGTTTAAATATGTCCAAATTAAGTGTGATGACATGAGTACTATCAACTTATCTAAAAATCCTATTCAGTACTTAAGAACAAAAAATATAAGAATTTTATATCATTTCTTAAGGAACCATGTCCAATAAAGAGATAAAGATTGAATATGTACCCATTGAAAATCATTTAGCTAATATTTTTACCAAACTCCTTGAAATTGAAAATTTTTATAAAGGAGGGAATTAAGAATGCTAGATGGTTCCTAGAAATACTAAAATTTAGGAACTTAATTTGTCCATTGCTCTTTAAGTTGTTCCTATTAATGTCTCAATTTTTGTCTCCTCTTTGTAATGTCAAAGGGGAGAAACATGTTTGTATTGGTATTAATTAAAAATTTGATGTGTTGATACTAAACTTTGAAGCTACGATGTATTATGTTGTATTGGTTAACTTAATTTTTACTGACTTTGAGAAAATATCATTTCTATGATTGCATAAATTTAAGGGAAGCTTTGTTTTAAATAAACCTATGATTAAGGGAGAAATTTATATATGAAATTTGTTGACATTATAATGAAGGAGGAGAATGATGTTGTAACTATTTTTACCAAACCTAGGAGTTCAAATTTTTTTTTATTCCTGTCAACAAATTTGTGAAATTGGCCTAATCATAATAAGCCCAGTTCAGGGTACTGAACTATGAGGATGCTCAAAGAATTAAATCATATTAAATGTTGACAAAATAGTTCTTAAATATTGATATCTTGGTTCTTAAATATCCAAGAAATACTAAGAATAAATTTGGCAGCTTATTTATTAAAGAATGTGAATATTATAATTACATTCCTAATTGAGCCAAAATGAAAAAGGAAAGGTGGCATATATTATTTTGCAAGAAAACATTATTGAGAGATTAAAAAGAATAAATAACATTTCTTCTAAGCCACTCTACAAGCACCCAAAATGGAAATAGGCTCCTTTCAGCGTGAATTACTTCCTAATCCTCAATTTAAGATTGTTAATCATTAATGTGTTAAAGAAAACGTGCTCTAATTCGTTGGAGCATAAGATTTAATGCATTAATTACTAGAGATTGCTAAAAAGATTTGAAATGGCGACATGAAGATTTGAAATAGCTGGTTCATAGAACGTTTAATTCATTGTCTCATATATATAACTCTTCCTCACCTTTGTCGAAGCCAAGAAGAGAAAAACTGAGAAATAAAATATTTAGAGCCATCAATCTTCACTATGTTAAAACTGATATTATTCTCTTAGTGACTAAGTGTTGTGAATTTTTAAGTCCTTGTGGCTAAAACTCTTTTTCTAATTTGTTTGTTGAGTATTTCTTTGTGTTGGTGTAAAGTAATTCAAAGTAAAAGACTTGTAAGGTTGATTCTTAGGGGAACTAAGGTAAGGAGATGTTTTATATCAAATTTAGAAAGTAAGTGTTTCTAGTTCCTATTTCTTCATGTTGGTATAAAGTAATCCAAGGTAAAAACCATGTATGGTTGATCCTCAGGAAAACTAAAGTTAAGGGGATGCTTTACAATAGACTTAGAAAGTGGGTGTATTACTAGGTTTTCGTGCTATTGAGTGTAAAAGCATCTGTGCTGACCCCTGTGTGAAGATTACTTGATTGTAAGATGATTACCCTATTGTTAATAGAAACTTTCTTGGTGTGTGCTTGATAAGAGAACGTAGGGATCAAAGAAATTGGATCCTGAACCTTTGTAAATCATGGTGTCACTTTCTCTACCTCCTTAAAATCATTTTAGTACTAAACTATTTTTTGAAAAAAAAAATATTATGATAGGAACCTTGCTTATAAGGAACTTAAATTTTTTAAAAAAAAAATTTGAAAACTACTTAATTCAATCCCCTTTTTAAATAGATTTCTGCCTAATACCGTGTTACCACCAAAAATGAATAATGTTACTTGTAGTTTAAATGGAAATTTGTTACAACCAATTTTCGTTGAAATTGTATTAAGTTAATTAATAACTGCTTTTTAATAAGGTGAACGGTTCAAATAATCAAAATACGTACGTCTTTAGAATTTTTCATATAAAATATATATTTTTTGAATATATAACATTAAATGAGCATATATATCTGAATTTTAATGTAGGATCAAAATAAATAGTTTTGGATATCGTTTTAAACCAACTAATTTAATTTGGAAACGGAGAAAGAGAAGGAAAGAAAATGAAGGAATTTTTATTTTTGGTATTTCAATAACTATTTTAACCTGTATAATGCATGTTGATGTTATAATTACTCATTATCTTTTACTAAAATAAAAAGATCCTCCTTCAGCAATTGGTTTTTTGACGTTGACTGTACATAAAAATGTGTACTTTAAAATATTCTCTGAAAAAATTGAGCCTTGTTTGATAGGTTACTTAGGTTTGTTAATTAATAATAATGTTAATGTTATATAACACTTAATTATTAAAACAAAAATATTAATACTATTTGCTTGATATATACTTAAATATATGTTAATAAATAGGTCAAAATCAATTCTTTATCACTTTATTTTGTATGATGTTTCAGTTTTATCTTATTTTAACTAACCAATGTAATATTTTCTAGCAAAAAGTCATTACTCATGTGGAGCACAAATGCAATTATCCTAATCAAGTTAAGGCATTGCAAAGAAGCTCATATGAGGTGAAAAAAAAAAACTCCAAAAAAAAAATAAAAGACATCCAAAACTTAAATTAAGAATGTTCAAAAAAGTTTTTAAGATGTATGGCAATCAACTTTTCGCATTATTTTAGCCTCATCAAAGCATTTTAGTAACTCAACTATTTAGTGTTGAATGAATCAGTGATCCGGTAACCTTACATCGAATTAAATATTAAAATTTATAATGAAACTCTTTTTTTTTTGGCCAATAATTTATAATTATACTAGAGTTGGTCAGGTTTGATGTAGTTTACCATTATTGATGGTCACTTGCATTCTGTATCATCCTACGAAAAAATACCTACTCCTTTGATCGCGTTTCTCTGTATTAAAAGATAATTAGGAAAAAATATCTTGACGCATAATCTATTCAAAATAAATTTTTATTAATATAAATTCTTTATTTTTTTAATCTCTTTTAATGTAAAAAAAAAAAATTATTTCTCAAATACAAAAAATTCAAAATCGTTTTGATCTTAAACTAAATGATCAACTGAATTACATAAATTTTCACATTTCTGGCTCTAAGTCAAAAGAATTACATTATTTTTTGTTTAAAAAAACAAATATATTTACATATGTATAAAATTGAGAAGAATTTATAAAGAAACGATTACAAAATGCCTTTTTCTTCATTGCCACCTTTTGGATCCTTTTAGGTGGCTACTACTGATGCTTCTCCTAAAACCTGGAATATTTGAAAGATTCATGAGCAGACTCGCCAACATGGAATTATTCATGGAAAATATATATAAATATAAAATAGATTAGAAGCCAAAACAAATATCTTACATACCATATAGTATATATACTTACAATGGCCAGGATTTAGTTTTAACAATGTGGCCTAAGGTTCTTACTCTCACATAATGCAGATTAAATCCTGACAATTACAGGTACATGCACTATATGGTTAAGCATTTCTCATCAAGAGCGGGTGTAAGCTTTTTTTCTCGTACTTGGTGACTTCTTCAAGGTCTCCTTTGTCACTGTCAATGAGGGTTGGCACCGTTTTGGTAACAATCGACCAACTTTCGGTACTACTTTTGATCTGCAAAAGATGCAATTTCAAAGTTAAATTGAATTCCCTAACAAGCTTGACTATTCAAACTACATATTTTGGTCTTTCATTTATAAGCAATTTGGTATGTGTATCCTCATTTGATCTTCTACTGAGAGTAGGAATGTAAAGGCCAGTAGCCAAAGCTGTAATAATCGAACTACTCACTTCACTGTGCGAAGTGGTGACTTTTTGTTTTCAGTGAGAACTTTATTATCAAAAAGATCATCAGTTTCAGTTCCAGGAGAAAGACCACGGTCGGAAAAGCCGCTTGGTGTTCTGCTATAATCTGGACTCGCAAATCGGAAAATCTCTGACTTTGCAGGACTATTCCCTGCAACTCTCGGAACTGCTTTCAATCTGCAAAAGAAACAACCTCAAAACTAAATATTGATTTGATATTCAAACTTCATTTGTAAGCATAATATTTTGAATGTCAAACATCATTCAGGATTCTTATATTCAGATATTGTGCCATCCAAAATAAAAGCAAACATGGTGAGATATGTAAAGTGGCAATGAAATTAGTGTGCAAGAATGTATAATATAAGCACTACTCACTTCACCGAGTGGCATGGCGATTTTTTGATTTCAGTGAGAACTTTATTATCAAAAAGATCATCAGTTTCAGTTCCATGAGAAAGACCATGGTCAGAAAAGTCACTTATTCTTCCACCACCATAATCTGGACTCGCAAATCGAAACATCTCTGCCCTAGTAGGACTATTCTGAGCCGTGTGTCTTCCAGAAACATGAGAAAACTGGAAATTTTCATTTTCCTCTCTTAGACCATCCACTGGCTGTAGCAAATGAGCATCAGACTGCATGTTTCTTCTAGCCGATGCTGTATGGTCACGCTTAGGAGTACTGCCTGTTGAATCTCTTCTTCCATACCTCAATGAGGCTTTCTCAGAATTCACATTTTTGACATATTTAAGTAATTGTAACTGCTCAATCTCTTCATCTTTCTTTGAAATAATATCCTTGAGAGATGCCACCTGTATTTTCAGGCAGAGAAATTATTACAGCATAATCTGCATTACAGCTTTCATAGCATGAAAACCAAATGCTTGGAAGAAATGGGTTAAGAAATTATTCTTTCGAAATAATATATGAACTATTAAGATGAAATGGAGAATTAGAAGAGAGGAGAACACAAAAAGTTAAGCACCTGCTCCATTAATTCTTTAACATCTCTGCCCTCTTTAGTACTTCGTGCAGCTCCTAATTCAACTCCAGACACCCTTTCCGCAAACTTTAAAGTACTCAGACTTTCAGAAAATGAATTTACATCAGGATTAAGTTGGACAAACATGAGAGTCTTCGCATGACCACCTAAGCAATAAAATTCAAGAGATTTATATGTAGTCTAGCAGAAGGTCAACAGAAAATCAACTCACAGAAGGAAGAGAAATCTATAAACTGAACAAAGTACATACCAAGAGAGCTTTGCAGGAGTTGGGTGAGTTTGCTGTTTCTGTATGGTACATGGGGGCTCTTTTGGGCAAGGGCAAAAATGACATCTCCAAGGGCAGATAGTGATTTGTTTATATGCTGTGCTTCCCTAAGTCTATCCCCAGTTGCCTCAGAGCGATCTACTCTTTCACTTCCTGCCAAATCTACCAAATGAAGATTACCACGCAGAGTAGAACCAGATTGTAAATCTTTCCCTCGAACATGAATTGAGACCACACTGTGCCCATGTTGTTATTTAGTGTCATCATATGAGATATAAAGCTTTCAATGTTTGATGTATAAGAAAGGAGAAACACATCTTACCTGTGAGAGCGGCTACTTTTTTCATTCATAGCAGTGGCACCAATGGCTCTATTTTTTAATCCAATCTCGATTAGCATTAAAACGTCTGAAGTTGATTTAACAGGGACCATGCTAGCATCAGGTACTGCTAAGCCCTCCGGTGGAGATTGAGTCAATATCCCAAGTGTGTGCAAATAAAGGAAATCAGAGCCAAAAACAAATAATTCTTCATTCATGTAAAAAAAAAAAAAAAAAAAGAATTAAAAAGGAAGAGAAAATGCATGAAAGAAGTCCATGGAAGCAACGATTGTTCGTCAATATTGAAAAAGGATATCTCTTTCGAGAAGCATCAGTTGATAACAAATCACGGACTTGTTCATTATAAATTTCAACCATTTGAACCCCAATCTCATATACTATGGAGTCTGTTCTACTGCTGGCAATGCTGAAGAGGTCATTTAGAGCTCGATAATTAACACCATAACTCTCTGTTGTTGCTCTGCTAGGACCACTCTGGGATAAATTATCTTCTAGAATCAGGAATTCCTTTAATTAGAAAGAGGCATGGAATAAAATCAATGTGTACATAGAGTTCATACCATTGTGTAAGTTTTCCCTGAACCAGTTTGGCCATAAGCAAATATGCATGCATTGTACCCGTCAAGTACTGATTGTATAAAGGGTTGGATGTCAGAGTATACCTCCCCTGCACCATTCAGAGCAGTAACATGAGTAAAGCATCACTATATCAACATAACAACCAAATAAGAAGAAATTGAAATGCACATCGGCAGCAAACAGCTTATCTGTTACCCATTTAAAGCATAATCTTAAAAATGATAAGTATATAGAAATAAACCTTGTGATGTAGCTGGACCAAAGATCTTATTGAACCTAAATGATCGTAGAGCTTCTTTGCCTTGTTTGGAACGATTTGCTACAACCAAATCATTTTCACCAATATGTTCCACAATAGACTGTTTTTCCCTGAGTCCAGGAATAAATGGTCTAATTCGACAGTATACTCTGATATTTCCTGTAACAGGAAATGTTTCATGTGAATTCATATAACACCCAGATTAATAACCTAGCAGACAAACATACGTGATGGGACCTTTCAATTCTTGAACTTCATTAAACAGTCTTCGATTTTCAGCAAGAACAATATGATATTTATTGGCTGCATCTGTTAGTGGTTTAAGATTCGCTCCTGAACAATTTAAAAATTAAATTAGTAGAGCTTGCCAAAAGAAACATGGGTGATATTCAAATAATAAGGCTTACCTAATCGATTGAATTCCTCCAAGTAGAAATTTTGCTCTTTTATGACATCTTGCATCATGGATTCCCAAGACAATTTTATTTTCTGGGTTTTTGCAAATTCAGCAGACAATTGTAATACTTGAAAACAAAATAATTAAAGCTTGACAGTAACAAACATATAGGCATACCTGTAGTGAACTAAATTGAAAATCTACAGCATCCTGTAAGTGGTTCTTCTTCATGTTCCACTTCTGATTTTTTGAATCAGAAAAGGCCTCGAGTTCTTTTACCTTATTTACTAAATCTTGAAATATATGTTCATATTCTTTTGACTTCTGTTTCAGTTCTCCTTTAGCACCCTTAGCTTCTTCTTCCAACTCTAACCATGTTGTTTTTGTTTTTTCCAGTTCTTGCTTCACTGTTGAAAGTTCCATATTTATGTGTTCCTTCTCTTTCATCAAATTATTAAGATCTTCCTCATCAGTCTTCTTCTTTTCTTCCAATAAGACCTTCTCAGCCTGTATTGAGGGGCCAAAAAACCCATAATACAGATAATATGAAAACAATCCAATCAAAAGCTTCTGTTTCATCCTCTCTCTAGAAGAATATTAAAATGCACTTATTTTGAAAAGTAAGCAGGCATAATACCATTAACTGCTTAAGCTGGCTTGCAACCCTCTGTAACAAAAAGTTCACTGATATATTAAATATTTATTCCAGTATGCAGAGTTCGAGAAAATTTAAAATAGATCCACTTCCAACTGAATGACCAAATCTATTATGATACCTCATTCTCCTCTCTAATTCCAGAAGCGAGTGCCTCAAGTACTCTGATCCTTGATTGATATTTTTCATCACGAGCCTTAAAAAGATTGTTTTGCTGGAGGCACAAGGTTAGGATGTAATAAGGTGAAACCAAAAGAAACTAGTTTTTGACATTTTTGTAATATACGTACAGTTCGTAAATGTTCTGCTTGAGTTAACATACGACGCTCAAGCTCCTGCACAACCTTTTTCAACAAGGGAGCCACACGCTGAGCAACGAAATCATTGTTAGACAATACTGTTGAATCTTCATGTGTGTTACATGTGAATGTGCAAGACCTTTGCATACATATATAATTTTAAGCTCATGAATGGTTTTATGTACATATATATAAGGAACACCAAGGCCATACATGAGGGATTTCACCATTTTTTCTTTCGGCGGTTTCATCAATAATACCATTCACAACTGTTAGAAGATACTGAGTGGAAGCACTCTGCAACATTAGATGTAGAAGCAAATTAATGATGCATTAAGCAGGAAAGTATATATAAATGTAGATATAAATACTGATCTGTGTGTGTGTGTGTGTGAGTAGTAAACATCTAAATCTGATGGTGACAGGAAGACTATGAGCTCTTGCCTCTATGCCGTTCAATTTTATCATCTCTGAAATTTTTGAAGCAGGAAGATCTGCATAGCTTCCATGTTTCAGTTGAAACACCTCATGGGATTTATGCCCGTGATGTGTTTCATACAACTTATGCCCAACCTGATTTGTTAATGCATCTGATGACTCAGGTGAAGGGTAAAAGCAATTGCCAATACCTTAAAAACAAAAATACCATCTAATTAGTCAAGTGAATCAACGGAACTATGTGTTTTTTAGGCAGTATGTATGCATATGACACTGGAAAAATGTCTTATTTTCTTTCTTTCTTGCTTGCTTTCTCCCCTTTTCTTTCATTTCCTTGTGCACATAAAAGATTTGGCATATATATATATATATATATATATATATAGATGCCATACAGGAACAACAGTTTGTAACACCATAGTTTTCTTTTTGTTCTCCGCCCTCCAATGATGAGAATAAGAATAAATCTAAGTGTCTACACATTGAAACTTTGACTATGGCATATATACCTGCACTACGCAATACACGTTGAAACTTTGACTCAGAAACCCTCCTATGCTCTTCTCCAGATGTTGGAGAGATGTGAGATGCATTTCCATGAAGGCTATTAGACTTCACACTAAGTACAGAAATATTATCATCCACCAAAGAGTTTTGTGAACTTCTTTCTCTAAGTTTTAAAAGGCATTCCACAACATCCTTTATAGATCCCTACACAATAGAAGAGACCCATAATCATAATTCAACCTGGGAGCTTGAAACAAGCACATGAAAATTAAATGTTAATTAAGAAAAAGTATCAAATATTTCAGAAAAAATTATGTACGTAAAATTATGAACCAAAAATATATATAATAAAAGATAATCATTTGAATCCATGACACAAAGCTAGGTTTCTCACACACCTTCTCTAGGTCTGATGCTTCACACTGGGACAACTCCAAACCCTCCGCGGCTGCTAGAAACCTTCTGACATTTTCTGGGTTTGATGATATAGAATGATCAGAATCACTAACCTGCAAGAAAGAATCCAAACTGAGCTAAGATATCTAAAACCAGTTGCCAAATTATAGTTTGAAGTAATAAAAAAGGTTAAAATCCATCACCACATTCACGGAGCCAGGTTGTAGCTTGTTCAATATTTGACATAGAACGGTACCATCGCTCAAGCATGCCTTTAACTCTTCATCCTTAATAATTTTTGGTAAGTTTAGTGAAGGAAGAAGACTATTTAACCACTTAATCAAGATCAATCGATATTTGGCTGAAAATTATTCAAAAAATACCAGCTTAATTAGTTCATGATAAAATGTAATACGCAAATTACTTGAGAGGGTAAAGACCAATCTTTGTACCTTCAATCTCACCATGAACGGATACTAAATGCCCAAAATTAGATGCACTGGAAATGGCACTTAAGCTGTCTAGTTCTCTGAATTCTCTATTGTTGTTATCAGATGGTGGATTCATTACTAGGTTCCTGGAGGGACAAGAAACTTCAGATAACTATGGATACATTCTTAAAATTCCCATTGTAACAGCCAAAGAAAATATTATATATATATATATATATGTATGTATGTATGTATGTATATATATATATATATATATAATATTAAAAGCTGAGGAAATATCCATCCCCAACAATGTAACCCCCAGCCATTAACCATTATGTTTTACCTGGGCGCTTAAAGCCTGGATATTGAAGATGGAAGAGAAGAAAACTTCAAGACAATTACACCTGATTCAGTGCAAACGTAGCTGCACCTGCACCAAATCAGTCATCCCTTCAGGCATGAAAAGGCACAAGCATTTTGTGACGGGAATTTGGAAGGAAATTAGAGTGGTCATCGTGTACCCTTCTCAGAAACTTTGAGTTAAACAAAGCAAACACATATGCAATGTTTCAACATTGTAAACCAACAGCTTCGCACTTCAAACATGGCCACTATTTTACAGAAAAAAAGCAATGTAACATCATCTGAAATTATATCTCTAATCCTAAAACCCAGAACTCTTGCCAACACTTTCAATTGAATATAGCTTCTTGTCACTATACGAACTTTAAATTTTACCAAAACAGGAGAATGATCGAAGAAAACCCAGAAAACGAAATTAAAATTAAACGAGAGAGACAAGAATGTGAAGAAATACCAAAACAGGAGAATCCATCCCCCTGAGGATGCAGCTTGACGTTAGCACTGAATCAAGCTTGTTTGTGGCTTGAGGGGATTTCAAAGCGAAACAGCCTTTGAAATTTCTACGTATAATTTAAAAAACAAATTGAGAATTTTAAGAAAAAAACAAGTTCTCGTGTACAGATGGGGTTTATGAGAAAGATGGAGATGGACAGAACATTCCGAGAAAATAGGAGTGCAATACTCTCTGCTTCACATTACGATTTAGCACCATTGCCATTTGCCAGACCCCATCCCCGCCAAAAAACAAACAGTGACTTCGATTTAGTTGGCATTAGCATTGGCCTCGTGTTCAACACACCACACTCCACACATGACATGACCACACGTCTTCGTATTTGTGCCCCCTTTTTGCTCAGTCCATATCCTAGGCCCCACCGAGGCCCATCAATAAGGCACATTCTTGGAGGCCCACTGGGCCCCCAAGTTAAAAGCTACCTTCTCATTTTCATTTAAAGATAAGTCAAAATTAATATTTCATCTCTTTAACTTTGTATAAAATTTTAATTTTATCTTTTATTTTTATTAATTAATATATTTTTTAGATCAATACTATATTTATATATCATTAAAAACATCATACTATATAAAACTTAGATAAAACTACTCTTACTAAAATATAATTAAATTAGTAAAAAAATTCAAACGAAATTAAAATGATAATTAAATTAGTTTTCATATATAGTTTCAAAATTTTTTTTTTAAAGTTTTAAGTTTGAAGTTTTGAAGATCCAAAATGAAAAATTTGGAAAAAAAATTTTGAAGTATTTTAATTTCATCTAAGATTCAATAATGCTTTGAATAAAAAAATTTTATTTAAATGTTAAATATCACTAACAATATTTACAAAAGAAGAAATAAATTACACTAATTATTAAAGATAAAAGAAAATTAAAAATTCATACAAAATACAAAATTAAGGGACAAAAGTTAATTTTAGCCTAAAAAATGTGTGTTTAACATTTTAAGGTTTATAAAATGAAATCTTTTGATAATTATACAAACATTTAAAAACTACATCACTTATTAGTGATTTCATTAAATTATGTCATATTTTCATTAATTATATATTTATTGGACTTAATGTAAAGAAGATTTTAAAACAAAAGTAATATTATGAAGACTAATATGTAATGCTTTATTTATTTATTTATTTTTGAAAGATTATATTATACCAACAGGTACCATTCAATGATAGAAAATCAAATTTTTTATAATGCAAAAAAAAAAAAGTTTACTTTTAAATATTTGAATAATTGCCAATAAGATAAAATGACAAGACAAGACAAAAGGAAATTACCAACCATACCAAAGCCAGGTTGCTAGTTTATCCATAGAGTGTAGGTAAGTGGCAACATCAAAGCCATCTGTTATTTTAAGTTTTATAGGTATCAAAACATATCTTATGATTATGGATGATCAATGTTTATACTCTAATTAAGTACTTGTAAGATTTATTTGTTAGGCTTTGGATATAAGTATCAAATAAATGGATCCGTATTCAGTTATGGGAAAATTAAAAAAAAAAATTTAGGTTTGAGTTAAGGTATGAAGAAAGTGATATAAATTCTAGCCCTAGTCACATTGTTGCAATATATATAATTTTTATATACATACTTTTGAATAAATAATATTTATTTGTAAGTTATTAAGATTGTTACATATATAAGGACAAATTTATTGAGATTTTATATTGATTGTGTATTTAAAGTTTGGAAAATATAATAGTTTGAATCCTACCAATTAATAAATGTGTTTTGTTCTCTAAATTTAATTAACAAACAATACTTCATAGACTAGACTTATTATATATGTTAGTGCCATGATATAAGGTCATTGAGCTTTTTGTCGTTACATCAATGAAATGAGATATATATATTAGAAAGTTTGACAAGTATTAAAATATATGATGTTATTTTTTTCAAAATTTAATTTTAAAAATAAGTGTATAACTTAATCTCCATTGACTTTTCATTATTTTATATATATCTATATTATAATAATTTTAATATTTTTTAGTTATTTGTGTCTAAAACCAAATATTATATTATATAAAATATAAAATAAAATATATGATATAAAGAGATAAAATAAAAAATTAAATAATTTTTTATTATTTAAATTTATTATTTTAAAATATTTTAATGCATGTAAATCCTCTTTATATATATATATATATTTATTTATTTATATATATATGGGTCAAGAATAGCAAAATTGCTTGTTTTGATACCAAAAGATACAATATCAAATATTTATATAATTATAGTAATTATAGCTTATTAGATCAAAATTAAAAAAAATCTTTTAAATTTTATTTGAATCTTGCCCCCGCTCAAAAGAGGATTGCAAAGATGACAGTTTAAAGTGGAACCCTTTTGAAAATATTGTGGGGAAAACGTTATTTAAACTTTTGTCTCAATTATAATTCCATTTGAATTATATATAGATAGATAGATAAACATGTATCACTCTTTTATATATGATACAACGCTGTCCTATAAGAAGGTACAGCATGAACTACTTAATTTGTTGGAGTCACGTGGAGAGTAGTTCCAATAACACACGAAGAATAAGGAAGCAAGCTTTTATTGTCATGCACTAGCAAACCCAAGTAGGATAGATCATATTGTCAATCTATCAATTATCAACTTTGCATCACTTTCAAAGCGCCACAATCTTTAGTCTTGTGTAATACTTACAAAGAAAAAAAAAAGTTTTGCATTCATATTTTGATCTAAATGAGTTGATTTTACAAAATAAAAGAGTTAACAAAAATATTATTTTTTATTATTTCATAACATTTTATTTAATTGTCTACAAGGTCATATTGTAAGATATATATATCTACTTCAAACTATATACACATATTTCACTACCACTTCTCATTCTTTTAATGACTAGAAGCTTAAGCTTAGACTTTAATATTATTGATATAATTTAACAATAATATATTTAAGAATAAAGTATGCTTTTTTTAGAGATAAAATTACATTTTTTTTCTTTTTTTTTTTAAAAATCTATCCTCTTCTCATTTAAAAGATTAAAAAAACTTAAAAGTTCACTTATTTTGATCAAAATACTTTTAATAGTAATAATAATTTTCTTAAAAAAATATTATTTATTTTGAGAAAAAAAATAATTTTAATTGATTTTAAATTAAAAATAATTTTTATATTGTCAATATATATTTAATTATATAAATAATACATATAAGAGTATTTTGATTTAAATAAGTAAAAATTATATGTTTTTTTATCTCTAAAGAGGAGTGTAATTTTAACATTTTTCAAAGAACAAGAATATAATTTAATCTATATTTAATTAAGCAAGTATGTCTTAAAATTTAAGGGTAAAAACACTTTAATACATAGGGGTTTATTAATTTGTTTTTATTTTGATATCTTATGCATTAAAAGTTAGCATTTGAGTGGTTTATAATGATTTAAACTATAAGCACATCGTTATTTTGTGGTTTATTTTCATTATATTTATCAATAATTTGATTAAAATTTATTCTAAATTTCTAGTTCCCTTTAAAATTCTTAATTTTTCATGTATTAAAGGCCAAAATTTCTCTTATCTATATATATATATATATATAGTAAATTGAAATCCAAAATTTGCGACACATACAACACATTATACCCCAAAATTTTCCCCTGAAATTGAATCTATAATTTGTTCCCGAATTTGCCCTAAAATTCTATTTTCCTTATGAAATATCTAATTTCCTATACATTGAAAACTGAAATGCTTTGGGCCAAAAACGAAAAACCAAAATGCTACCCTTAAGCAATTGAAAACTCAAAACTGACATACACATCAGAATAGTTTTCTTAAATTTGCCCATAAGAATTTCCCAATTTTATCCCTAATTTCTAATTTTTTTTTATGAAAACCATAATTTCTTTTGCGATAAATACCAATGTTCCTTCATTTGCCAATTGAAATTTCAAATTGGACATACGCAATACAATTTTTGTTTTCAATTTTTCACTCTAATGAAATCCATAGTTTTGTCTTTGATTTCTTTTTAAAATTCTCAATCATTTTATAAAATTTATAATTTCGTACTCAATAAAGACCAAAATCTAACCCATTATCCATTGAAATATTAATTTCATAAGAAATTTGAGGAACTTAACCAAATTAGATGTCTTGCATGTCATTTTTTGTCCAAAAATTAACAAAAACTCAAAAGGAACCATAAAGTACTAACATGGTAATAATTAAATCACAAACCGTTGGAATGTCAACTTTCAAATTACAAGATCTCAAATTAAAAATTGACCAAACCCCAATATAGCAAAGTATATTTTATCCTCAATTAATTTTTTTAATAAATTAAATGTTTATATAAGAATTTAATAATTCTTTAAATATATATTGATCAATTTTTATGTTTAAAGAAACTTAGATATATTTTTAAAATTAAGAAAGAAATGATGTTAAGAGAGAAATTCTAAATAAAAAATAAGTAGTTATTTGCTTCTAATAATAACAATAAAATAATAAAGAAATCAGTGATGTTGATGGGGTTTTGGAGCTAGAAAATGATTGAAGGGAGGATGGGAGAAAGAGAGAATAAAATGAGCTGAGAAGGTAAAGTTTTGTGTGAAACTATTCTCTCAATTTTTTAAAAAAATTAATAATTTTAATTCATTAAAAAATTACTTTTTAATTAGGGTTATTACAATAATAATTAAGATTTTATTTAAAACTGTTGATCAAGTAAAATTTTTAAATATTAAAAATTTTATCAATTAATCATGTAGAATATTAATCAACTCCTTAAAAATACTAGTTAATAAAATTATTATAAAAAAATGTAAAAATATAAATTAGTTATAATTTATAAATGATGAATAATTAATTAATTAATTTTTTACTATATTATATAGAGTATTGAAAAAATATAAATTTAATTGTGATGATTAATGAATAGTGAGTAGGCAGACGCGGAAAGCATAGAAAATAGGAGAAAAAGTTGGGGGGGAAGAATGAAGAAGAGAAGAAGGAGAAGGAAAGCGATGTGGGAGAAATAAAATAAGAACAAAATCCGAGTCTCCACGGTTTTAGGATGCCAACACACTTCTTCAATTCCCATATCTCAAATCTCTTTCATTTCATTTTCTTTTCTTTTGCTCCAAAACCATACGCTCTCTCACTCCCAAGGGCGCCCACAGTCCCTACTCCCTCCCTTCCAATACCACCATACGGTTTTTCCATTTTCCACATTACCCGTAAACTTCTCTCCTTCTTCCCCTTCCCCCACGCGTCTGCTCCTCACGCTCTGCTTATTAACCTTTCTTTATTTTTAGAATAAATTATAATTTTCATCCTACAATTACAACTTAATCTCAATTCAGTTTTAAGATTAAAATTTTTTTTACTTTTTCATTCAAAAAATAGTTTCCTTAAAAAAATTAGTTCTTTAAATAATTATGTAGATGTTCAAAGTCTCAAACAATATTATTATAATAATAATTAATGTCTAACAAGACATTTATATAATTAACATAAAGATTAAATTGTTTTAAAAATATTTTTTAAAAAATTAATTTAAAAATTTTAATCTTTTAAAAATTAAATTAATATAAAATATATATTTTTTAAAATAAAATATTAATTTACTCTTATTTTTAATATCTTCATTTTAACTAATAATGCATCAATATTATTTTTTATCATTTTTGTTAAAATAAATTATATTATTAAAATAGTATAAGCTAATTATATAATATAATTTAATATAATTTTTTTAAAAAATTAAAAATACAGGCTAAATTAAAAAAAAATTTAATTATAATAAATATTTTATAAATTTTAAATGTAATTAAAAATTAAATAATATAACGAGGATTATAAAAATAATTTAAGCAATAATTAATCCCCTTCCTCTCTACCCGCGCTTGGTTATTGCTTTCCCTATCATATCCTCCGTTGCCACGTCTCTTCTGCCTCGTGACAGTGTGGCAAATCGTCACCACCGTCTCTCTGTACCTCCTCCCTTCGTTTGTGCATTATCCCCTTTAACCCCCTCCCTTATCCCACACTATTACTATATTGCCATTTCGTTGATTTACCCCTCCTTTTGTTCTCATTTAATAATAATAATACTAATAATAAGCGAAATCATTGCACCAGTTTAAGAGAAGTTAACAATTTTATATAAAATACAATATTTCTTAGTCAACTATAGAATAAAAAATTAGTACATTAATTGTTTTTTAAAAATTTAAAATATTTCTAAAATATAATAAATTTTAGATTAATTTTTGGGACATCCGATCCGTTCAAATAAAACCCTTCTAACAACTTTTATTCTCTTCCTTATTAGAAGATTACTTCCACCTCTAACTAACAAAACGTTGATAAATGAGTACATTAATTTTAATTTTAATAAAACATTACTTTAAATTTTAAAATCTCTAAAACGTAACTTTCCTAAATTTTAAGTAGCTATTATAATAATTTTAAAAATTTTAATATACGTTGAAATTAACTTAGCCTGTATTTTTTTTTTGGAGAAATTTAGTTTTTATTATTACATTACAATTAAAATGATATTTTGAAGAAGAAAATTAAAAAAAAAATTAGTAGAGGTGAAGGGTAAAATAGAGATTTCAACAATGGTGTTATCCAATTCCAACGTCAACTAGTCAAAGGCTTAAAAACCAGATTTGCAAAACAGCCGTTTTGTTGGAAACAAAACAACTGCGGCATACAATTTATTTTCCAGTTTCTATTACAAACCCACGGCATTCCCGCTCTTATAAAAACCCCTCTCTTCTCTTCTTGCTTCTCCTACTTCTTTCTCTACCATTCATACCAACTCTTTTTCCTTCACTTTCCCACATTTTCTCATCATTTTTCCTGCTTTCCAAACACATTATTAGACAGCACAAACAATCTAACAAATACACAATCATGCGCCTCAGCTGTAATGGTTGTCGAGTCCTCCGTAAAGGTTGCTCCGCCGATTGCCCCATTCGTCCCTGCCTTCAATGGATTCCATCACCTGAATCTCAATCCAACGCCACGCTCTTCCTCGCCAAATTCTACGGCCGCGCTGGCCTCATCAATCTAATCAATTCCGGAGCCCCTCATGTCCGACCAGGTAATCAATTATTCCGCTTCGCTACATCTTTCGCTTTCTTTACTGCCTCTTGTTTATTTCCTGAGAAAATTCAACGAATTAATGCTTTCTTTGGTCTAACTCTGCCGCATTTTGTTCATTTCCTTGCAGCGATTTTCAAGTCCTTGCTCTACGAAGCTTGCGGGCGGATTGTGAACCCGATTTTCGGCTCCGCCGGTTTGCTCTCTTCCGGGAGCTGGCACCTCTGTCAAGCCGCCGTCGAAGCCGTTCTAAGAGACGCGCCGATCACGAAGGTCTCGCTCGAGTCGGCTTGCGACGGCGTGAGCCCGCTGCTCAAATCCTGCGACATTCGGCACGTGGGCAGAAAGGGAAACCCTTGTGTGTCTGATAAGCTACACAAGGTTGTGACGAGTGGGAGCCAATTCAAACGCGCCGGCGCGAAGCAGAAGAAGCCGCAAGTAGAGCCGGTGGGAGCCGAGCTGATGGCTCATTCGGGAAGTGAATTGGACGGGTCGGGAGTGAGCGAGCACAGAAGTGGAGGTGGGAGTGTTAGTGGTGAAGCCGATAGCAGCACCGTGGAGACGGTGGAGGCTTCGACGGCGGCGGCGAAGATGAATGAGCGAAGCGAAGCCGAAGATGGGGAAGTGGAGCTGGAGTTGACTCTGTGGTGGAGTCAAGATGGAAAGGGTAATAGAGATATGAACGGATCTGATGCGAACACGTATAAGCTACAACTTGGTATTGATCATTGTGGTTAGATACATCACACGCGGACAGCTGTTGCAAATTCCATGTACAAATTGTAGGCGGCAAAGTGGGCCAAAACAAAAAAGAACAAAAAAACTTAGGGCAGAGGAAAAGGTTTTGCTGTAGAAGAGTTACCATTTTCCAATAGAGAAAAAGAATGAGCATAATAATTTTTTATTATAAGAAATTAATTCATTTCTATTATACCTGTTTGTTTATTTCTTGTTCAAAAAATTGAGAGAAGTTGAAACATCTGACAGCGAATTATAATTTTAAGATTAAAGTGGATTTGATGTACATTTACTAGATTCTTTGTTTTGCATAGATAAAGTACCAAAGAAAACCATAGTCCTAGGAAACTAATCACAGCCCAAAACTACATAAATGTTTAGTGTCATTATCCAGATAGATGATTGGACACGGCCAGTAATGTAATATGGTTGAAATTGGCCTTGTTCCTATGCTTGTAAAGCCACCAGATTGTAACTATGATTTGCTCAAGGAAAGTTCGATATGCACTGTCATAGGGTTGTTATATGCGATTCATTTTCTTCCTAATATAGTTTATATATGATCAATATATATATATATATATATATATATATATATATATATATCAAGTTCGTATCGGTTAGGTTCAATGTATGGAGTTATTTCTTCACAACCTTTAGGTATTGATTATTTAGTATTAAACATTATTTCGAATAGTATACCAGTAATACTCATTCAACCAGAAAGAATATTCAAATTGAGACAGCCTCCTACTTGAAACTTGAAAGGAAAAATTAAATTTTAATTATTAAATGATTTCTGAGTAAAAAAAAGTGTGAAGAGAAGTTTTATCCTTTGGTTGCATGTGAATGAGATAATAATAATCATGAGGCCATGATAGTAAGTATTATTGGGGTAGTCTTCGAGTGAGTTCTGGCAAGACGTAGAAGGTCAAAGTCATAAAGGAGGTTAGAGTTTCAACTGCGGATTCTGATGGTAAAATTAGTAACCCAAAGTGAAGAGGATGAACAGAAGTTGAAGAGGCACAACCCAAGGGTACGAGAGTATGGAATAGGGTTTTATTTAGAGAATGTAAATTCTAAATCAGAATAATAAACTTTATTAAATCGAGTTTCTAGTGTAAGTATAGGTCCACCTAATTCAGTTTAAAATATTCTTCGTCAAAATCTTCGATATAAGTAGTTTTCTCTCAAGTTTGTAAATCTTTGAATTATAACTCTTTTTTTTGGTCCAGAAGGATCGGAAGGTTTTTTATTTTTGATATAGAGATTGAAAGTTGTTTGCATCTTAGAATCAATTTGCCCAAACCAGTTTGAATCCAACCCAGGCAATAATCAAGCTGGGCCCAACAACTCTAAATCCAAAACACACATTTATGCACTTCCAAACCAAATAATTTTAATTCTGTAAGGAAAAAAAAAAGTTATATTAGTCGCCTATCTTTTTCTTAATGGAACTGCACCTTTTATTCCTATAATTTTACTTAAATTTAAATTAATATATTTCACTTAAAATTTTATAATTTAGTCTCAGTAGCTCTTTAAATTTTTAATTTAGTTTTCCTTGTTAAATTTGTTTGTATACTACTAAACTCATATTAACATTATAAATATATATTATTCAAATAAATTTATTAGATCCATCTAACATAAAATTACATTATATGCCCTACATATAATATGAATTAATTTTTCTATATTATTTACTTTTATCTCTCCTTTTTTGGCATAGATAACGAATAAATAAGATGTCATTTCAAATATTATAATCATACCATAATATAAATATTATGGCACTCGTTATACTTACATTGGAAATTAATAAATAATATTATTTATTAATTTCCTAAATTTTTAAATATGTTCTTTTAAGTTTAAATAAATTATATATTTTCAATTTATACTATTTTCATAGGGAATTAAAATATGATTTCAAAATCTAAAATAAAAAGGACTAAAATATCATTTTGATCTCTTATAGATGATAATTTTTTTTAATTTAATATCTTATAATTTAATTTATTATTAATTTAATCTCTTTGTCTAATAGACTAAATTGAAAAAATTATTATCTATAACAGGCCAAAATAATGTTTTAACCTTTCAAAAAGTTCATATATAAATTATTTTCACTTCATTCATATAAAAAATACAACATTTCTTATTCCTTCTTTTTTTAAAAAAAAAAACTTTGTATTATATCCTATATGTTTATAACTTTTTATAAATAAATTTTGTTATTCTATCAATTACCACAAATAAAACAAGGCTAAAATGAAAGCATTTTGAGAGATAGTTTTCATAGTGGTTTTATATTCTCAATTTTTTTTTTAAGAAATTGATCGTGTTAATTTATGAAAAAAAAAATTTTAAAAATACAAGTACTCCCTAATATATATAATATATGTCCTTAATTTATCGATATATTTTTTCTCTCTCTTACTATTTTTTTTTAATTGATTGAAACAAATATATTACAAGATATAGTATGATCCTACCTGAGCCCTTACTAGGTAATCCAACAATTAGGAATCTCATATACTGCAAGTTTCAAAAATAATACAATCAAACAAGGATATAAGATATCTAAACCTATGCTTAATACTTCATTCGGAAATCTATACATTTTGTTAAGCATGGAAGTGATATACCTATTAGGGATGAGTATCTTTAATCGTGAGCCAATTCTTTGTTTGCAGAATTCTAAGGTCATTCGAATACCTTTGAAGCATGGGCTTGTAATGGTATCAGGTTTATGAGTTACTAAGCCGACAATAGGAACATAACGTCCTTGATGTTGGATGAATGAACACCAAAGAATTGTACTCTATTGACTCGTCCTTCCTTCTACATAAATTTCTATCACATTTGTATTTATACTTACTATTCTCATTGAGTAGATTTAGTTTTTCATATGTGAATTAGTGGTGCTCCTGTTAGTCCTGCAAGGACCAAAAAAATGAATGTCCATAGCATGAGCCATCCTAATGATTTTGTCTAGCATTGCTTGCATTCCTTCAAAGAATTGCTTGTTTCGAATAGTGAAGAGGCAGCAACAAAAGATAGAAATCCTTTCTACCATTTTGAGCCCATCCTCTGTATTTTGTTTTTTGCTAAAGAGCCCATCCTCTGTATGATCGCCATCACTCTAAAGAAGTTTAGCATACCAATCCACCACAGATTGGTTTTCAATCTTATCAATTCGGATGGAAAAACTTGAACCAAACTAAGCAACTCGAGAAACATCATGATCTTACATGGGATGTTCAAATTCTATACTTTCTTCCATATTGTGTTACCTTGCCACCTTCTTGCTCCATTGGTTCCCCTACTTCCATTCTGAGAGTTTGTGGTTAAAAGCCTGTGCCCATATTTAGCTTTATGGACACTTGACCAGTTTCGTTCCCAAATTAGCTGGTCATTTGTTCATATCTGGAAACCATAATTTTCTAAATTCTTTGAATTTGAATAGTGTTCTACATTTGTTTAAGACGTTGAATATCTTATATTTTATCTCCTCTTATTAGCTCACTTACTTTTAAGGGTATATCACTTTGAATGGTAGTTGATACCCAGAACTATCTTTGGATTTTAATATGTTCACTGTTGCCAACTTTCCAACTCATATGAGGAATAATAATACTTTTAGTTGAGAAAATACGTTTCCAAATCAGGAGAGAAGTAAGGGGCAGAGGATCATATCCTCGCCTATCTGGTTGTTGTATTTGGCTTGCATAACTCTAGTGAACAAGATATCAGGGTTGTTATATATTCACCAAATTTTCCTGGCTAACAGGGCCTTCTTTAAATCTGTAAAGTTCTTTATACCAAGACCCCCATCCCCAATGGGATTGCAAACTTTATGCCAAGCTATCATATAAGGCTTATGTTTCTTCTTATCGCTTCCCCAAAGAAAACGTGCCATTAGCATGCCACATCTCTCACTTTCTTTTTTGCTAAGTTTAAAATATAAGAGATGATGTATAGTCATCGAGGTTAGAATCGATTGAATAAGAGTATATCTACCAGCTTAAGAGAGTAATATTTCTTTCGAACTTTGGAGTTTGCACTTTAGAGCTTCAAAGATAAGATCAAATTGGGTTCTGTTTATACTATTCCCTTCAAGCAAGCCTCCAAGATATTTTTCAAATTTTTTTGTTAACTTACACTTAAGTATCCTACTCATTACTTTCATCAGTCTTCTAGGATTATTCTTCTTGAACTTAACTTCGAGTTTCTCCTGGTTCATTTAAAGCCCTAACCAATGCCCAAACTCCTTGAGAATTTCAGCTACTATAGTATAAGAGTTCATACTAGCTTTAAAGAAGAGGAGGAATTCATCTGTATATAGAAGATTATTGATATTTGGTGCTTTTTAACTAATATTAATTCCACTTATCTATTTGTTATTCTGAGCTTGCATAAATAAATGCGAGAGAACATTCATGCAAAGAATAAATAGGTATGGACATAGTGGGCCTCCTTGCCTTAAACCCGCCTAAGGTTTAAACCACCATGTGGGTTCTCCATTAATAAGAACTTGGAGAGTCATTGTCTTATCACATTGTGTAATGAGTTGTCTCCACTTGACAGGGAAGTTCATTTCCGTGAGGATGTTCTCTAAGAAGTCTTAGGAACTTTATCATAGGCTTTGAAAAGGTCAACTTTCATACTTGTCCACCTTTGTTTTTGTTATTTTGTTCAGATAATGAAGCATTTCCCCCGCAATAATAATATTATCTAAGACTTGATGGTCTTTAACAAAGGCTCCTTAGAAGGGAGTGATTACTGCAAGGATAATCTTTTAAAGTCTATTTGTGAGCCTTTTTTTATATGATTTTGTAGGCAACATTGCAAAGGTCTATTGATCAGAAATCCATGAATCTTTGAGAGTTATTTCCTTTAGGAATTAGAACTATTTTGGTTTTATTTAGTTCTTGAAACAAGAATCCTTTGTTTAGGAAAGAACTAACCATATTTGTTACATCATTAGCTACGGTCGGCCAAAGCTGTTGATAGAAAATAGTTGGAAACCCATTAGGACTCGGAGCTTTCGTGCATTTCATATGAAAAATTGCAGTTTCAATCTTGAGTGATGTAATCAAAAAGAAAAGGGAAGCTCATTGTTCTGTGTTCAAAAGCTTCTACCCTAGGTCCTTACGGTTCTTAGGTTGCATAATGAAACCATGCGTAGATCTACAAAAACCACTTTTAACCTTTCGTGTCATGTTTATTTTGGATCTAGATATGAAATTTGGCTATAGAAACTCTAAATGTAGACTTATCCGAAGTAACCTAATCAGGATTTTATCACTCTAACGTAGTTACGCCTTTTTTTTTTTTTTAATAATAACACAAGTGGTTTTATTAAATTATAAATTTCCATTCATGTATCTTCTTACTATATTAGAAGAACTAAAAAATTAGAAACAATTGCTCACATCATATATTTTAAGCTATAGGATTAAAGGGAATGGTGGAATCTAGCTTCCTTTTGGAGTTAAATGATGAAAGAGATTTTCTATCTTTTTAGAACTAAAATTTCTAGAAAAGTTTAAAGAAATTAAGGAACACCTCACACTCTGTTGACCCAACAGAAAAACTCTGGGAGAATTATTTGAGCTCAACTTTGTAGAACAATTACATTTGTAATACAAACATAATTCTAAGTAAACAAAAACTCTAAAAAAAATTGCTATCTTGACTATAAATAACCATTATCCAAAAAATTAAAAATAAAATGAAAATGTAGTTCCTAAATTAAAACCCTAATTAAGTCAACATACTATAAGAATATACAAATCAACTATAGCATTCACATCATTGCTATTTCCAACTTTTCAACTTATTAAAAATTTTATAGCGGAGAAATTTTATGATACCAAATAATATATACATATATATATATATATATGTATATATATAGTCAACGTTAGAAATGAGTTAGACTTGACTCGTCTCTTGCATCGATGAAATAGGTTACACTTGATAGAAGTTGTAGCTTTTTATTTTTTAATTTTTGAACATTTATTAAGGAAAACTATAGCATAGAACATGACACCACACACACACATATATATTATAATTTCAATGATACTGTAAAATTAGACACGATACACAAAAATTACTAAGTGAAGAGAGTCATAAATCATGTGGAATCATGGCGAGTCCATGCTTTCAAGGTGGTAAGTGTACAATATAAATATGAACTAAAGCAAGATATATTGACCTAAAAAAGCATGCAACTTTGAAAAGTGTGAGGGTTTGTTTGTTGTGAATGTAATACTCTCAGTATAGAAGACAAGGATGCAGATGATGAGTGTAGAAGTATAAAGGAGAACTACAATTATGGAATTGAGACAAGGCGAAAAGCATAGAGAATGGTGCAAGGCTCCAAGTATAGTAGGCGCTGAAGGAAAGAAGTGTGAATATAAATACCTGAATTGCAGATCAAATTCTTTTATAACAAACAATTTGCTACACAAGAACACAGTTAGAGATAATAGTGTGTGTAGAGAGGAGAGTAACTAATTTAAACCTATAATATATTTTTCTTTTATATTGATCAATCTTAAGGGAGAAACTAATCATATATATATATATATATATTATTGTTGGCCAAAAAAAAAAAAATTACTCATTTATATTTGATGAGACTAAGATCATCCCATTTTATATATCCAATGGGCTATCTTGTCCCTTTCAGACAGCCCATTCACAAAGCCCACTATTATAAGTTTATTATTAAAACCTATCATAAAATGTTTAATATGACGACGATAATAAAATTTTATTTAAACTCACATTTCATGTATATATTAGTGAATTTTTTTTTAAAGTATTTTATTGGGTGAAATTATTAAAATAAGAAAGAGATAAAAATATTAAAAGAAAGATAAATAAATGATATACTTAAAATTAATTATTTTTAAATTTTTGTTTATCTCTCTTTTATTTTAAAAATTTTATCTCTTTTTTTTATTTTAGAGAATCTGAATCCTATATTAGTCATGTATTGTAGTTTTTTCTTAACTGAAGTATAGAACACCCCTTGTTTTGCAAGTTAAAATGTTAAATATGAGCCAATGAGGGCTAGCATAAATGTTAAGGTCAAAGAAAAACTCACTATTTATAGGGCAAGCATTCGATTTCCTATGAAGTTATTTAAAATTTGATGGACATCTTTAGAAAGATCTCTTAACACACAAAGGCAATTAAATAATTGCGATTAAATAAAATTAATTGTGATTTTGGCCTTGCACAATAATCTTTTAAATTTAACCTCTATTAATTTTTTTAATATATTACTGATATCTTGCCCACAGTCTTGGGTGCCCTCCTTTGTTACAATTTCACTTAGAAAAAAAATGTTAAATATGACGTTCTCTTAATTTTGTTCCGCTCTGGCCAAATATATATATATATATATATATATATATATTTTAATATATTTTGTTCCTTGCAGTTCAGACAAAATTTCACTCTGCCATGAAGAGTTTGAGTAATTAAGCTCTATTTGATTCATCAATGACGTCGAATTATTCTTTTGTTTTTTTAGGATGGTATCTCTGCCTCTCTCTCTCCACTTAAAAAGAATTCAAAATATTTTAAAAAAAAATGCATATAAGCCAATGAGAGGTCAAGTACCTAACTTTTTAAATTACACTAATATTGTCTGAAATCTGACTTATACTTCTTTTAATTTAAAAAATTACGATTACTTTTCATTTAATTTACTTTTTATTATAACTTTTTTTTATAAAATAAATTATTAATTTTATTTTTAATATGACAAAAAAATATATTTAAATTTAGAGTATAGTACACATAGAAAAAATACTGAAATCACACTCTTCTTCTCTTTCTTTAAAAGAAATACACTAAAAAAATTTATAACTTTATTCATTTTAATCAAAAAACCATTATATTTATTATTTGATAAATATAACAAATTATTTTTGAAATTTAAAATAAATTAATTTATTATTTTTAACTCAAAATAAATAATAATAATGATAATAAAAGAGTAATTTTAAACTATATTTTTCTAATGAATTATAATTTTTTTTAAAATTAATAATATCATTAAGAGTATTGTAATAAAAATAAATAAATTTTTAATAAATTTTTTAATCTTTCAAGAAAAAGAATTTAATTCACTCTTAAATTTATATTAAATTTTAAAATCAAAATTATTAATAAATTATGAGGGAGATTTATATAATATTATTTCTTAATATAATAAGAATGTCATTAGTTAAGTAATTTTATTTTTTTAGAATCAGTTGGAATGAACACATACATTATAAATTAAGATACAAATTTCATTGATAAAAATAAATTAGGAGAGAGATTTGTATAACATTGTATAAAATTTTAAAATACCAAATGTAATTATTAAAATTAGAGGGATAATAAATATAATTTCTCCAAGATTAGTGTAATTTAGTATACCGTTTGTTAATTGCTAAAATTTGTGAATGAAATTAAGGTTTGCTTACACTTGCAGAGAGATAGATTACCCCCCCACACATCATATTTCTGAAATCGTATACTAGCATGTTCACCTGTGAAGAAGATTACAAGTGCTTCTATTGGTCTGCCCTTTCCCTAGCAGTTAGTTGTGCCTTTTCACTCTAACATCGTATTATTTCCTTATGATAAATGCCAATACATACAAAGAAATCAATAGTCGAAACTCGAAAGCATACTCATATATATATCATCCTCACAAAGAAGATCTGGAAATATTATGAAATAAAAAACAGGAGCTGGCATTATGTATATATGCGTGTTCTCATTTCATATTATATTACAGGAAAGGAGCAGAATGATGCTCCTAATTAATTCAAATAGGACTCGAACGAATATCGTCGACCTGTAAAATATTCGAATACTTAATTAGACCCATATTGATTTAACTGAAAAAAATTTTAAATTATTATTTTTTTAAATTATGACTTATCTATATATAAATTAAAAAATATAAAATTTTAATAAATTTATCCTTACAAAATTATTAAATATAATAATTTATAGATTTATATTAAAGTTAAATTATTTTATTGATAAAATTAAAGCAAATAATATAATTTACATATATATTTTTTTAATAGAATAAATTAAATATATATTTATAATATAAAAATAATATTTAAATAATTTATATAGAGTGTGTTTAGATCCAAGTAGAGTATATACCACCCTTCTCAGGTCTGGATCTGTTATTTTAATTCCTGGATTTAGACCCAGACACAGACCAAACAAGTAAATTTTATGAGTTTATGAGTATTTTAATTAATTATCCTTAAATACAAATCAGGGAGTATAGGCTTCAAGCTACAAATTCAATGAACCTCGTGATTCTCACTCTTCAGGAAACAGCTTCAGCAGCTGTGTTACTTGTGCCATGAAAAGCTTGAAAAGTTGAAAATATAAGACAGTTAAGATCAAGATCAAGAAGAATGATGAGGAGGAGGGCACAAAACAAACCTGGTCAAAAATGAAGAAGATCATAAAGGAAATGAAATAGAAAGATGGGTATAGCTGCAAATAAGAGAGAAAGTGACAGTGAAAGTAGATAGATAGATAGATAGATATATAAATATATATATATAGGAGCTCCCTTCAGTCCAATGGACGGGCTAAGCAAGGTGGATGAGGTTGCTCCCACAGCATGCATTTGGCCAAACTTAAGATTTTCCGAGGGAAAAACATTAAGGGTAGCCGAATGCATGAGATGGCAGCTCTTGCCACTCCTCAGCCCTTCGTATTGGACTGAAAGGAGCTCCCTTTGATTTGCTTCTCTGTCTTACCCATATATACATATGCTTTTCATCATGCCTCTTGCTCATTCCTCTTAACCTCATAAGTTTATATATATCATTCTGATATATATAATGGTCCCTCCCCTCTATGCTCCTTATATACAAACTCTTCTACTTGAGTTTGTACTCTCAGGTTATCCCTTTTCCAGCATCGTTTATTAAGTTTCAGCCTTTGTCCTTATCCATTCTTCTCTCTCTTATTACATTCTTAACTGACAAACTATCCTTAATCCATCTTCCTTAATAAAACTTATCCTCCTTTTTCTATGATTATTGTTACATCAATTGAAGGAAGTTAGTCCAAAGGTTAAGTGTTAGGGAAAGTTTAATTAATCTCTTTTATTATATGGTTTTATTGTTAAAATAATTAAATGATTATAAGAGAGAATACTCTCTTTATAAAGTCATTTTAATGTGTCAGAAGTACTCAACAGCATATGCTTAAAACCTAGACAAGCCTGAATGCTTCTGCAACAGTACCAAAGTGTAGTTGAGGTCATGCAGGCTAAAAAAAGACTTGGTTTCCCATGAGATGATACATGCAACATAGAAAAGAGATTGTCATTTTGCTTTGCTTTCTCTCAATATTGTGATTTTCCCTTCCTTTCTCACCATTCACTACTACAAAACGACAGGCAAACAGTTAAAAGACATGCATGCCTATTTCTCTGTTTGCCATGCAATACATTAATTAATTGAAGGTGATTAAATACTATTGGACTTGTTCATTAATATTTTATTATGATGCACAATCTCATGATCACGTAGATTAATTTTTTGATAATATTTTAATTTTGAATAAATATTGTAATACCAATATTATTACTTATGTTGCAAATGAAATTATAAAAACTTGTCTTCGACGTCAAAAAATATAACTTAAGTCAATCATGAAAAGTAGTATATATTTTAAAATTAGATGAGAGTGTTTTATAATTTAAATATTATTTTATATTTTTAATTTTTGTAAAGTTGAAACCCCAAATCTAACAATATATTATTATTGTTCTTATTTGATGGACTCATTCAAACATGAAATCTGAGCCATTCCAAGCAAAGCTGATGAACAGTGGAGTGTTGTAACTTGTGACATGACTAAATGTTGTTGATTTCCGACGAACAGCTAAGCTACAGTAATTAAGGTGGGATTGGGATTCCCTTTCAGATACAAGGAAACTGTGCAATTCAGTCATGCTCGTTTCAGCGAGATTCATGCCTTTTTATTTCATGATTTCATCCAAGTACCCTATGCTATTCTATCACATTTGCTTTTGTTGTTTCTTCTTATTTTATAGTGAAATTAATCAGGATGCAATACCTTTTGCGCAGTTCAAAACCTTGTTCCTTTGTAATTTAGCTGAAATGATAACAACTTTTGGACACGAGAGACAGTGGAATAGATTCTTACCCCCACGTAGAGGGATAAAAGAACAGATAAGAACAACATCTACCTCAACAATCGAGATATTAATATAAATTAATCAATGATTCTCAATAAATAACTGCTTAATTACTCAACATCCATTCTCAATTAAAAAGATTTAACACCTTTTCTATACTCTTTGAATGACTATGACATATTATTATCTATAAAAATAATATTTAAATTATACCAATAAAGTATTTAGCTGAGAAGATAGTGATTTCTCTCGTAAGGAATTTCATAAGTTTGAATTTAAAATAAAATGTATTTTTTAAAAGAATTTTATCTTAATACAAAAGTTAGTTTAAAATTCAATGTAACAAAATAAGATATTTAAATTACAATTATTAATAATAAACTCGTAACATGTGTATTATATTAATGGTTCAATTCTTACTTCTATTCTTTAAAAAAAAAGAATGCCATAGATTGGTAATTAGCTATTTGGTCGGGCATTCTTAATTAATTATGTCTGTTCTCCCTCCAAATAATTACTACAAATAAGTGGTTATCGTTATATGAAGTCCTGATAGATGACTTATACACATAGTTTTTATCCTACACAACCTATTACAATATAACACAATATGAGAGAACAATTCCTCAAGAACGGATCATAAAGATAGAAGTTAAGTTAGTTTCTTAAATAATAACTTGGAGTAGTTAAATTAGCCAAATTAATCCTATATTTATTGTAATTTACATTAACATCCTACAGTTGCATTGCTAGAGTATGTTTAATTGCCATCCATATCAATTATTTACATTTAAGAGGAAAAAATGTACAAAATATTGAATAAATTAAATTTCTTAGTATAAATTGTTAAAAATTTTCTTGTATACAACATTGGAAGCATTGCTAGAAGAGATTGCTCTCTCTATCTACTATGATGTCTTTAGTTAATTTCTACTTCTAACCTTTGAAACAGCAACATACAATGTGTCCATAAGAGAAGATAAAAGTTGGTAAATATTTCTTGCGTTGGAAAGTGGTTAGTCTTGACTCTTGTTGATAGACATAATACAAATTGTTAATAAAAATTGTCTTCGCCCTTAAAGGGAAGGCGAGAATCTAATGCACTGATTATTGATCTAGGAACAAAATATTAAAATTTTGAAATTCAATGAAATTATTTGAAATAAAAAGCATATTTGTTTTGAAATTTTTGAATTTTTGAAAATATTTTGAAAAATAAAGCATAATTGTTTGATTTTTTTTTCCTTAGTGAAAAAGTTCTAAAAAATAAAGATAATTTCTTAATTTTAGATCGTTAGAATCTTAAAGCGCAACGTAGATATAAATAAAATTCACACAAATGTGTAATTTAAATGTGCAATGCAATCTAATGATTCCCTATATCATTTTCTTATTAATACTTCTAAGCAATGACATACAATGAGAGAATTACTTATGCACGCGCGCGTGCATTTATATATATATATATATATATAAAAATATATATATATCTTAAAATGTGTATTTATTTAAAAAATAAAAAATAAAAATAAAAATGATACGAAAATAATTTTGATGCTGCGGAGCGGACTCCGAGCATGGTTCTAATTCTTCTTTAACTCAATTTCACATCTCCCAAGCAAGCATCATATACACCCAAAACGAAAATAAGGTTGTGAGTATATGTTTAAATCCAATAGAATTAAAACTAGAATGTTTACTTCGTTTAAGAAAATAATTTTAACGATAAATTCCAAAATTCTTAGGATGTGTTTGAATGAGATAATTTAAAGAGGGAAATTATTGGAGGTATTTCAATTATTTCATCACAAAATTCTTTGTTTGAAGATTGAGAAAATAAAATTTTAAATTTTTATGGTAATTTAATCAATTAATTTAAGAAAAATTTGAAATTTCACTTAAATAAATAAAATTTCAATTTTTTCTTCTTTTTTATATTTTAGAATGTTAATTTTGTTGTGTTATTATATATATATATATATATATAAATACATACATATACAAAAACTAATATAAACACATGTATATAAAAATATATGTGCATACACATGTTTATAAATTTGTATATATACGTATACTATACAATTAATAAATATGTGTATATAAATATATATACATTTGTTTATACATACACATTACACATGTGCATTCACATACTTGTAATTGCATACACACACACAAAAAATATTTTAACATAAATAAATGTATGAGTATATGTGTGTATATACGATTATGCTAAGAAACAAATAATGCACACTAATGTTCGAAATGTGATTGCAGAATAAATTCAAAATTAAAACATATTATTCAGAATTGAACAGAATATATATATATATATATATATATATATATATATATGTAGGGAGCATATTAAGTAAGAGAATATGTGAGGGATTATAAGAGTTCGTTTTAATCGTCAGATTAAATTGAATGGTTAAAATTAAAATATTATTTTAAATTTTACATAATATATTTTAAACTTCATATGACTATCATATCATATGTTTAAAGTAATATTTTAATTTTAACTATTTAATTTAATCTAATAGTTAAAAAGAGCTTCTCTTATTTCTTACATAAATAAAGTGTTTTCATTTGATATACTATATATATATATATATATATATATATATATATATATATATTGGAATTACGGAGAACATACCTAATGATGAAGAAGCATTGGCCATGGCTAGAGAAAATGAAGGGAAGAGCTCTGAAACCACAAGCACTATATATGTTTGACATTTTGCCAAGAGAGCGCCACCAAAGAGAGTAAAAAATGGGATAGTAAATAAATTAGGTTAAAAAACTATAGTGGACCTTTTGATGTATCTTGTCCAAAAGGAGAACTTATCCATAACCCCTAAAGAATCTAGGTATTATAAGAATATTTTCCATAAACTAAAATATGATTGATTTATATTTGACTAACATTAATCCAATTAATTAAATAATTTTTTACTTGAATAATATTAATCAAATATTAAGATAATCATCAAAAAATATCCAAAAGAAATCTCTCTCTCTCTCTTTTTTATTCTCAATCAGTAGTTTAATAATATAATTAATGACTAACATAAGACTATAGGTTGGGTTCTCTACCCAAAAGAGGTTGCAAGCAATTAAGTCTATTATTGATTATTTACAATTAATAGATAACATCAATATATTCATAATTAACTCAAACTGCGTTCAGAAATAAAACAACATAAAATTACTGAATCTAATAGAAAAACTAGTGAAATAATAAATAAAGTCTCAATATTTGAACAAATGAAATACATAATAAATAATTAAGATATAATACTCATAATGAATCAATGCAAAACTCTTACTAAATTAAAGCTACATCAAAAGATTCTATTAAACTTATATAAATAACATAATCTTTAAATACTTATACGAGTAAAAGGTCAACGGATTCGCCAATATATGCTCACAAAAAATGTGAATCAAAAGAGTCTGAGCTTTAACAATCTTTTCTTTAATGAACAAGAACTTAACATCACAATTTTACGATTGGAGTTCCTTTGTTTTTTTAAAAAAAGTGGACAAAAGATAATTATCGTAGCATATGGTCAAAGGACATGATATAGAATCAACAAGATGTATGTCAGATATCAAATTTCTCAATCATATGACTTAATGAGTAGCCTCATAACAAGCGACATATTTTGTTTTTATAGTTGAAGTAACTGTAATAGATTGCTTGACATTTTTTCACAAAACAATTTCTCTAGACATCATAAAGATGTATCCAAAAGTAAACTTATCATCATCAATGCAAGATTTATAGTTTGAATCAAGGTTTTAAAAATTGAATTGATCATTAAACCAGATAAGGGGGTGATTCACGATTTAATGGTTCAACCGTAATTAAACTGTGGTTGAATCAGTATTAATAAATATATTAATTTTATATATGTAATTAAATTATTATTATTATTATTATTATTATTGTTATTATTATAAATATAATATAATAAAATAAAATAATAAAAAAATAAAAATTACCTTATTTAAATTATTTATATAAAAATATTTCTATTACATATAAAATAAATTAATAATATTTTAAAATATACTTTATATTTAACATATTTTTAATAAAAATGTAATTAACGTTTAATTAAAAATTTTGGCACACATATTCTAAAACAAAACTTATCCCATACTCCAAACTCTATATTTCAAGAATAGTCATATCTCATGAACCCTACACTCTCCAATTCCAATAATTGTCATATTTCATTAACTCTTACTCTCTCTTCCTATACGTCACATTTCCCTTCCTCTTTTTCTTTTTATTTTTTATTTCTCATCACATTATGACTCATTCTTTCTCCTTCTCTCTTTCTTTCCATCTTTCCATCTTCTCCATCTTCACAACTAAAAAGCTCAGGTCTCTTTTCTTTTATAATAATTATGGTAAGTTATTTTGCATTTCAATGTATTTCTCCTCATTGTCTTCTTCTTATCTATTATTTCTTTGCCTCTATTTTTATTTCCATGATTTATTTTTATCTCTTTCTACTTTCTCTCTTTTTATCCTTTTTTCTCTCTTCTTTCTTTAGTGCTTCTTCATCTGGTCCAAAAATAGAAGCTTTATAGTGTGATTTCTAAACTGTTCAAATCACGTACATATCAATTTTTTTCAGCTTTCATAGGTTTTGACCAATTTTTTTAGTTCTTAACCAGTTCTCTTCATGGCTGATTTTTTGAGTCATCAAGACTAGAACCATGGCCAATTCACTGGTTTTCCGATCTAACCGATTAGTTGGGTCTGATCTTTTATACTATGGTCTGAATCCATATAGCCAACAATCTTAAAAAGATCAAAATTTTTATAAGTCAACATGTAATGTTTTGTACCCTAAAGATACCTCATAACTTTCTTAGCAGCTCTCTAATGGTCATAACTAGAATCACTCAGATATCTGCTAAGTACACTAATTGTAAAAATAATGTCCGGATATGTAAAAACTTAAGCATACATAAGAATTCCAACTACATAAGCATATGAAATTTTATCTATTACATTCATCTCATTATCATTATGAAAACACTGAGATTTAGAAAATCTCTCACCTTTTTGGACAGGTGTAACACACGCAGTGTAAGAGTGCATGTTAAACATCTTCAACACTCTATTAATGTAACTCGCTTGAGACAAATCCAAAATATCAGGAGATCTGTCACAATGGATTCTAATAACCAGAACAAATGAGGCCTCACTTAGATCTTTCATATGGAAGTGGCACAAAAAAAATTGAATTAAAGTAAATGTCAAATTTTCTACTGTCTTGCTAAAATGAATATCCACATGTGTTTAACTAGGAACTTGAAACTAAATTCTCCCTTGAAGAGGGAACATAAACAACATCAATCAAAATTAAATAATGTCCAAAACATAAATTCAAACTGAGAGTCCTTATATTATCAACTATATCTGAGCTGCCTTCTACTCTAATGATAGTTTCCTCCTGTTTTCAAGATCATGCAAAAATTCATCATACGAACAGTTGATCCAGAGTCCAAACACTAAGAAGAATTAAAGGAAATTTCAAAATTATTGGATTCAAAATAGACTAGATCTAAGGGGGTAAATATATCCAAATTATCTTCTCTTTCACGTGTGTTCTTCAATTTAAAGCAATCAGAAATCTTATGACCAGGCTTCTTACAATAGTAGCATTCTTCTTTAAATAACTTCTTCTGACCCTTGTTCTATTTTCCTCCTTTCTTAAACCCAACATATTTCTTACCATCCCCTTGATTCTCTGTCTCCTTTTCCTTTTGATTGCCCTTTCTAAACTTACTACGTGAACCATGAAAGAAAAAATTGATAGATTGTGAGTGGAAAGCGAATTTCTTAATAAAATCTTCCTCTTGAATCACGATGGATATCATTTGGTCAATAAACCATTCCTCCTTTTGAGAATTATATATGATTCATAGAACCTCATATTCAGTAGGGATAGATTACAAGACCTGATAAACGAGATAGCTTTCCCTTAAGTCTACTCTGTAAGATTTCAGCTTATTATAATAATTGATAAGCTTCATATTGTGCTCCTTGACGCCAGATACTCCATCATAACAAGTAATGTCAATGAGAGAAATGTAATAGGCTTTTTGATTCTTTTCAAATTTCTTAAATTTTCCCCAATAGCTTTTAAATACTCTGCAACAATCTCTTTATTTGAGGTACTCTATTTAATGGTTTTATCAATCATATACTTCATGATACTCAAACACATTCTATTTGAATCATGTCATTGCTCATGATAAGCCCTCTCAATAGCACCAAAACTATTAGTTAGAAATGCAGACTTTAGTTCCCTAAGAGCCAAATCTTCTTTCCTGATAATCAAATATAAGTCCAAGGACTCTTTCCAATTATCATAATTGGTCTCATTCAAAGTTTTCACCACAAATAGCTACTAAATAAAAAAAATGAGATAGACAAAATTAAAAAACATTAATTATGTTTAACAACATAATTATCAAAACAAGATTTCCTTTACAAAACTTAGTTTTATACAACAATCAATATCAAAATTGTTTAATACAATCTCACCTAAGGGTTCTAGACTATATTAAACCTAGAAACCCATTATAATAAATTGGTTCAAGAGAAAATTAAATAAATTATTTTATAATATTTATATCAATAAAATATATAATATTATTCAAGCATTAAGACTTTTAACTAGTCATAATTACAAGCTTTAAATTCTTAACTTACATTGATTATGTCACACCGATAAGGTATGTACTTCATCAGTATAATATATACACACACATTCAAATATTTAATCTATTCTAATTATTTAGACAGAAATAATTAATAACAAAAATTATATTAATTATCATCATATTTTAATAAAAAATATCATAGTGATTAGATCCATGATAGACAAATTTACAACCACTAGATATAAAATGTAATGTAATATAATCAAAACAAATCAGAATAAATGATTTATGAAGTTTTATCTTGTCTATATAAGAGGCATGCCTCAATGGTTAAAGACGCCTAAGAAACACCCACAACTCAAGTTTGAATCCTAATAGGATCGTTTCTTGCATATAAACCTTTTTTTATTAAATAAATGTCGTGAGACCCACACATCATGTAACACGCATGCATGAGAGGTTGTCTTAAACCTCTCACCAAGTCTTGTGACCCAACTTGGTTCCAACATGAACTCGACAATTAACTCACTAATTTTCATTGCCTATGGACAACGTTTGATTACTGTTTTGATCGTCTCTTGAAGGGGAGTTTTTCAAAGTTTGAAGGTGCTTGTTAAACGTATATGAATGTTCAAATAATGCTAAATGACAAATAAATGCAACAGCAGATTCCATTCATCATACCATTCGTAGCAAATGCTAAATGAGATACTTCAAAAGAATGATAATGAATGATAGATACTTCAAATACTAAACAAGATGAATTAAAGTAGAACCAGACCAAAATAAATTTAGCCTATATTAACAATTTGGTCTTTGAAAGATATGCTTCATGATATTTTAGTTCTTTGAAGATATTGACTATACAAATTAATTCATGAAAGTTTGAAACACTATACGCATTAGTCCCTACGTCAGATGTTGTTAAAAATATTTGACGGACATGTTAATGGATGATTAATGTGTATAGTGTTTTAAACTTTCTGAAACTAATTTATATAGTCAATATCTTTCATATAAGTAGTTAACAATTCACATAAACATATATGTCAAATGTTTTTAATGATATCCAATGGAGGAAATCATGTGTATAGTATTTAAAATTTTTAAGACTAATTTGTATACACTACAAGAAAAATAGGAATTAGCGACAAAAAATTCCATCTCTAATACCATGAAAATTGGTCTCTAAAATATTTAGAAACAGATTAGTGAAAAACGTATTTTGTCGCTCAAAAGGGCATGAATGAATATTAGAGACAAAAAAGTTTGATCCGTCTCTAATTGGAGACGAAAATATCCATCTCTAACATAGACAATTCATCTCTAATTATGAGAAAAGTAGAAAAAAAATTAGGGACGGATTATAGAAAAACCAATAAAATTTCATCTCAAATTCGTCTTTAAATTAAAAATTTTCGTCTCTAAATAGAAAATTCCATCTCTAATTAGAGACAAAAATTTTCATCTCTAAATGAGTAATTCTGTCTCTAATTCTATTTTGGTCGTGAGTGAATTAATCCATCTTTAAATTGTGAGTAACTATTCTCTTCCTATCAATATATCAAATTACTTAATAAAACACACAAATATTTGATAAATTACATAACATTATATTAAAACAACACATTTAACATTCATACAAAGTCATGTTTAAGTATACAAACATCTAAAAGTCATTTAAATATCATCATCATCTTTATCATCTTGTTGCTTGTCTCTTGCAGGACTTGAATCTCCATCCCCTTTGTTAACGGGGAGATTTTCTAACTGACGAAATAATTGGTCGAACAAGCGATCGTATTTTTTGAATCTATCCTTGTAAGGAGCTATCACCTGCTTCTGCTCATCAACTGTTTGTTGTAGTGTAGCGTTTGCTGCTAACACTGCTTGTGATTCTTGAGATTGTTATGTCAACTGCCTATTAAGTTCCTCTTGAAATAAAGGATGAAGCCACAATTCAAGTTTAGCTAAAGCCTTCGTTGAAGAGCCTTTAATTACAGGTGCCTTTAATCTAACATCAAAAACTCGACCTTTTTTGTTTTGGCCGCTCACCACCTCTAATCAAATCGATGTCTCTTCCTTCTCAAAGGTCGTATTCTCAACTGCATCAATTGATGCTTAGGAAGATCTACTTGATTTGATTCTTGTATAATCTTCCTACAAATTAAAATCACATTAAACACAAAGTGTAAAATATAAGTATCATTCACAATGACATCATACCACAGAACAATAATACTTTCAACATAACCCATAAAATTATGACCAAAACAATATCACATAAATAATACCACAAAATAGCAATACTTTAGCCTAACTCGTGAAATTATAACCAAAACAGCAATATCATATAAACATAACAATATTTTTAGCATAATCTATAAAATTATGACCAAAATAGCAACACCACAAAAACAACCTACCACAAAACAATACTTTCAACAATAGTGTCAAGCTATATCCATCACCATTGTCTCATATCGATCCAATTGTTCTCCAAAATCTCCTTGAAAAACATCTTAATCATTTACTTATGGGTGTGTCACTTAAGGGACCTCTAGCAATGATTCCCCGTGAGAGGTCCAACGGTAATAATCAAATTTAAATCTATACTGATACAAATGTACCTTCACTACATCAAAACAATCAAATTTCTTATTTTTGCACTTTGTACAAGGACACCTTATCTTTTCATTATACTAGGTTGGCAATTGACAAACATAATCTAAAAATTTGTCAACGTTATTCATAAAGGCATTCGTGAATCCAATTCGACAAGGAAGCACTCTATCATACATCCATTATTGATTTTCAGGTATATCCATGTTCTACTCTTATAAACCTATAGTGTTCAATTACAAAACTATAAATCAATAGTTGAACAATAAAATATAGAAGACGTATGTTTTCATATGCCTTACAAGAATTTGCCAGCACTTTAATATGTTTTCATATGTAAGAAAATACACCATTTGGCAAGTATTTGAACACTTGAAATCACAATTCAAATACCAAAAAGGAAAGCAAAATAGGCCATATAAATCAGCACTATTCTCAAACATACTTAACAAGAATTTGACAGCACATAAACCACTCAAGCAATAAATAAACCACAAGATTAAAAAGAAAAAAACAAGCCAAGGTGCTAAACAAGACAGTGAATGACTCAAAACAACATTTAACCGACCTTAAAAGAAGCCATAAAACTCCAAAACATGCCTAACAAAAACTAGACAGCCTATAAACATCATAAACAACGCTTAGCCAAACACATCCAACTCAAGCAACATTTCCAAAATACCATTTAGATAGACATTTCCAAACTAGACAGCCACCTTTTGACATTTTAAGAAGATATAGAACAAATTAAAGAGAAAATGTAAAATGTGATGCCACACCTCTATAGAGGACCCAAAGCTATAAGAACAACAAAGTGAATCATTAACCTAGTGACCTTCATAAAATATGTTTTAGTGTTCAACGTCTTTTAGCACCATTCCTTTTTCTTTTTTTTAATTTGGGTACATAATGGAGTAGAGGTGAATATTTTCTTTTAATTAAATTTAATTAATTTTTTCCTTGCTTCTTATCCATTCTCTTCAATTCAAACATACCAGTACAACATTAATTTTTCTCTTGTCTTTACTTCTTCTCTAATCAAACAATAACAAGCTTGTGATTGCATGATAAAGTGCGAAATGAGTGAGGACCACCACTAGTAGACAACTTGGCAAAATGAATTTGGATAATCTCATATGACATGATGGTCCTGTGAGACAAAAGATAGACAAAATAATTGATTGCAAGAAAACAAAAACAAAAAATCTTCTTTTTTTCATTGTGCTTTGCATCTCGTTATTGTTGGAAGCTATTTAAAAGCCACTGACACACAATCATCACAAGCTCATTCTTGTCCATAACACAAACTCCATTAACATTACACTATAGTGCTCTCTAGTCTCCCTCTCTTTGTGTGATGTGGGGTTGGCAGATAGCACTACCCTTATACAAATAAACTCAAGTTTTGGTGGCTAAGCCTCGAATTAAGGACTAGGACTTCCATTGATATAGAAGAAGAATCAGACGAATCTGTCTTTTTCGATTAACTTAATGTTACACAAGTAATTAAGTTTAGGTTAATATACGAGTTTTAATTTGCAAAAAAACATTAGTAAATATATATAGTACATGTCCAAAACATAATCATTTTTTCTTTCTAAGTGGAACCTATATATATGTTTCCATGGAGGCTTGGCTAGCTGCTTTTCCCCTTCGTTTTCACACTAACTTCCCTTCGTCTAATCATTGATTTCTGGACCATTAATCTCCCATTATTTACGTAAGGAAATTGAACACCGCATCTCACTAACTTTTGTATATTTTATAATTATAAATTTGAACAATTTTTCCTTTTCTTTTTATTCTATGGAATATGGGATATTCTGAAACGGAAAATTCCTCCATTGATAATATTAAATTTCTAAGATGGTTAATTAGGAACTGAAAATTTTCTCATGACCAAACCAGTTTGTGAAACATTTCAACATATTGCAGAAATGTTTTCGATTCTTAAAAAGATCATCATCACTATTGATTGTGTGAATACTCAATAGTATTAGTCTTCAAGTTAAAGCATGTGTGTGAAAGAAACAAATTATTCACAATGATAAGGGTTAGATACCTTGTCCAGCAATATTAAACATGCAATTATATATGTTCTACCCATCAAGTACCTTTATTTTGTTACCACTGCGAACTTAATATCTCTGACATCGCAGAGGAGGGTGAAGCCAAGAAAAGATTCAAAACCTTGAAAAAGATTCAGAAAAGCGTGCAAGACAATTGTTGGACGGAGCAGCGAGGCGAATGGCAATGAGAGGAAAGAAATGTAGCAAAGAAAAGAAGCGTGCAAGTGACACTATGAAATGTGCATTGACAATGAAATGGAGCAGCGAAGTGAGACAGTGAAAATGGACCAGCGAGGTGGACGGCGATGAAATGGACAACGACGGCAGATTGGAGCAGCAAAAAGATTGAATCGAGATCAGAAATGGAGGCCGCGAATATGAGAATGAACCCCGGGAGCTGAATTGGGGCTAATTGTAGAATCCAAAATGACGACGTTTTACGAGAAGTTAGAGACTAATTAGAGACAGATGAAATCCGTATCCAAAATGTTTAAACGGTGTCTCCTCAGTTAAATTATTTTGGGACAAATTAGAGACAGAATTTACCCGTCTCTAATCCACCTCTACCTTCATCCTGCCAAAATAAATTTTTTAACAAATTCAAAAAAAAAATAACGACGAACTAAGGATGATATAGAGACGAAAAATTTCATGTCTAATACCAGTTACAAAATTTATTCTTTTTAGAGACGAATTTGGCGCAAAATAGAGACGGAACAGAGACGAAATTGTTTCTGTCTCTAATTTCTTTTTTTTTTTGTAGTGATAGTCAATATTTTTTAGAGACTAAAGTGTCTATAAGGGTATTTTTCGGAGATCAAATTACTAAATTAAAACGGGTGTGTGTGCATTAGTGAGCCTTTTGGTTCATTAATATTTGATTAACATTAATCCAATTAATGCAATAATATACACATGCATTTGCATGCACATAAATTTGTATGTATGTATACACATTAAATATATACACACATATATATAAATATATACATGTATGTCTATACACATACAAATATACATACAAATGTATATAAATGTATACAATGATACATCACACAAATATTTTTTTAGTTACAACAAAGGATTTTACAAATATTATAGTAATCCAAACAAAAAAATTAGAATGCAAGTAATTTGAATTGTAGCAATTCAAATTCTCTATATTTTAGATTCTACAAAATTTAAAATTCTACAATCCAAACATAAAAACACTTCTGGAACCAAACTCAATTCTTAATTAACTTCAACGCTGACAGTTGTCCATTACTTGTTAATTTCATAGAAATGCCTCTTATTTTATAAACAACATCATAGCATAGCACAGGCTAGAACACAAGAACATATCCCATAGGAAATTAAATCTGTCACAAAACACAATCACTATGCTCAATTTAACCATAAACAAACTAGCATGATCTTCATGAAAGTGCTACAGTACATAAAATTTAGCTCGACCTAATAGCCTGAGATGACAAAGTGAATTACCAGCGCAGCAGATATATTTTGGGCAAATCTTTGTGTAGCAGAATAAACGCACGACATTAGAGATATGAATTAGCTTCAAATAAATTTCCACTCTAAACACTCACACCACCATTCATCCTCTATTTTCAACCAACAGAAATTCAGCAAAAATATAATGGAATTAAACCATATCCTAATCTTGGTGAACACCAATTATAGACAACAAATTCACAAGAAAAGAGAGAGGAAATAACTAAGAATTCAGAACCACACTAATTTGTTCTTATTGCAGATTTAATTCTACTGTAAATCAGGAAGCAAATTGCTAAACAATATGCATACTATAAAAGCATTCTCGATCAGCATCATTGTGCGAAAACAGAGACGAATTTAACTAAAGTCTAGACACTCCAGCGCCAAGTTCATTACCAGAATGCTAATTGAGTCAGATTAAGGAACATACAGATCCAAAATTAATCTCCTAACAAACATGGAAGAAAGTACCGTTAAACGCATTCCTAAATCACTCTGTCAATATTACATCGTGAAAACATAGGAGATAAACAGTTGAAATCACGAATTTAAAAGTTCCAGAATGAAATTCATTGTTAATGCAAAATTGGAGTCAACAAAACGTGTATTCAGACTAAATAAATTTCATAACCAAAAGATTAACGTAAGAAGGAATAAAACAAGGTCTGTTACCTCTGAATTGTCGTTTCGGACTGAGAATCGCGTAGCTGGACTTCGAACTGTGCTCCGTTCACGTAGCAGCGCTGGACGTCGTCGGAGAGACCTGACTGATGCGCTACGGTGGCTGTGTTGACGGCGCGGTGTGCGTGAGAGAAATGCCGAGAATGAGCGCGGGTGTGCGAATCTCGAACGTAAGGAGTGTCTCATCGGAGGGTGAGAATGGGTTTGAACTTCGAAATTTGAAGTGAGTATAAGAACTCGTATCTGTGTGTCCAAATGGGTGAGAGAGTCAGTTTATACAGGAGAGGTCAATGTATTTAAGAGCTGGCCAAGGTAAGATTTGGGTCTAAGCCCAAACGGCGTTTGGGTTGGCTAAGGTCCAAGATCACTCTAATTAAGACTACAAAAATGGGCCAAGTTATGGTCCAAGTGGGTTGGGTAATACTTTCTTAACTCGAGAGCAAAGGGGAGAAGAGTAAAATCCACGCTATCACATCAATACATCATGAGGATTTTTCTACCAAAAATAATATCTCATTGAAATTTAAATTTTGTCCGTAGTCTTACGTCATAATCATATAAAAATAAGGACAAAAAATATGCTTCATTTCGTTGATGTTAATATAAATGTAAATTATTGCTTTGTACAATTTATCTTAATTTAATTTTTAAATTTAAAAATAGTTAATTTAATTTTTTAAAAATATATTGTCTATTAATTTTATTTTTATATATTTTAATTTATAATTTTAAAAATTAAATTAAGATATAATATATATTTTAAAAATTAAATTAAATATTTTTATGATTGAAAGAATAAATTAAAATAAATTATATTTTTTAAAAATTAAAATATTAATTTAGTTTCTTTCATTTTACCTATCGCCCTTCGTCTGTGTAATGAAAATGATAAGAGTGACTATTTATCGTGCAGTGTCCTCGAAAAACAACGATACACAGTCAAGGAATTGAAGTATCAAAGCGATAGTTTCCAGATTTATACGGGCTATTAATTCGGTGGGAAGCTCAAGTTATTAGTTTAATGGACAAATTATTAAAAAAATTGATTGAATTGATGAAAAAAATTAATTAATTAAAAAATAAATAAATAATAAATTTTTTTATTATTTTAAAATTATATTTACCTTTAAATAAAAATATTTAATTATAAGTTTAACATTTTGAGTTATAATGATACGATTTAAATTAATACAAAGTTAACTTTAAATTTATTTATTATTTAAACTTAAATATTAAATAAGTAATTAAATACTAAATAAGTGTTAAAACTGCCACAAATTAGTTTTAAGGTTAAGGGTGTTTACAAATTGGATTAGTTTAGATTAAAGAATTTTTTTTGTCAATGAAAGATTATTTTAATCTAATCTAATTAATATATAACAAGTTAAATTAAATTTTATAAAATTTATCATAGAATTAGAATTAATTTAATTTAATTTATACTTGCGTGAATTGATTTGAATTGAGTTGATGAGTTAAATTTTTAAAAATAAAAAATATATTTTTATGTGTGTGTGTGAGAGAGGGGGGGGGGGGCGAAAGGGGGCGCGTGGAGGGAGAAGAAGTTGAATGATAGCTTGGTTACTCTTGTTTTTATTTGGATTAAAAATTACATACTACATAAGGTAATAAGGGAATAAACCTGGTACTAGGGGATGGGGGAATATAGAAAAAATCAAATTCGGAACGTTAAACGACAACATCAAATTCTAACAAACGACCCAACGAAGTTCCAAGAATAGTAATAATATCATGGATAATAACAACTAACTCAACAATAGTCTCCTTCCGTGTGTGATATTCAAACAGCTCCACGAATGATCTTGGAAGACATATTCAGTAACCGAATTGCAAATGAGAACAGACATACATGAGACACTTCTGAATGAAAATAAAAAATGGGAGACCTGAACACCCATTGGACTTGGGAGATATTTCCACTAGAATGCAGTGCCAATTGCCGTCGACTAAAAGTAAGACATAAAAGCATAGAAACCCTTACGCTTCGCTGAGGCCAAAACTACATAACTTGGCTACTCAGTTATCCAAAGAATGAAAGTAAGGGGTGTAATTAAAATGAGTGTGAGATAATTATTTAGATTTAGCTCATTAAAAATTAAAATTAAATTTGACTCATTTATTAAATAAATAAATTTAATTAATATAATAATTCCGTTTAGTTAAATAAGATAATTTTAAAAATTTGATATTCCTTAAGTTTGTAAACAATTCTATTGGTAATAAAATAATATTTTAGGTAATATTTATTGTAATCATATATATATATTAAAAATTTTAATAAAAATTTTAAATAAATACAAAAATTCATGCATCATTAAAAATTATATATAAATCTATGCAAATATGAAAGTTTATAATTTTTTATTTTATGTAGGCAAATATGTATTATATTTATAGCATTAAGTGAGTCAAATTTGATAATAATATTTTGTTTATTTTAAAGTTTGAGAACATTTTTGAATTCGTTTTATTGTAAATGAATCAGGTTTAATTTTGATAAAGCTTAATTGAATTCGGCTTGTTTACAATATTAAATCCAAGAAAAAGGAAAAGCAAGAAAATTTTAGGGCCTTATTTAATTTATCTTTTCTTATTTAGAGTTTTTTCAATTAAAAGAGGGAAATATAATATTTTTGAATTTTGGCTGATTCTCCATAAAAGAAAAAGAAAAGAACTATTTATCTTTCCTTCACCTCCGTTCTGTCCCCTTTCTTTCATTTTTTGAATATCTTCTATTTCCTCCTGCTCCTAATTTCCATTCATATCCTAAAACAGTTTTCCTTCTAGTTTAAACTTTAAACTGAGTCACATTATATGTACTTATATGGTTTGTTATCCTATAATATTTTACATTCAATTTTTTAAAAAAATAATTATATAATTATTAAAATAGGACAATTGCACTGTTAAATATTAAATTTCACTTATATAGATTTAATAATAAAATTTTTAATATTATTTTAATGTTTACATAATTATTTAGTTAAATTAAATAATAAATATATTTTTAAAAAAGTTAGATGATACATTTTAATAGAATAATTTTTTTTAAGAATAACATTAGATTCAAATTAAATAATACAGTGGCTGATAGGAATTATAAGTGCTTAATTTCTCTTAAATAATATGTTCGATTTAAGTTTTGTATATAAAATTATCCTTCTAATGAAAATTTTAGTAAAATTTCAGTTAGTTTTAATTAAATTAATTGAAGTCAAACAATGGGAGAGAAAATTATGTCAATCTCTTGATTTTTGACTAAATTATATTTACTATCACTTTAATTTAAAAAATTAAGCATACCTCCTATTTATCTAGTTTTCTATTATTGAAAATAATATTTTATACAAAATAAATTATGTAAAATATTAAGTTTGTTGACAAAAAATAAATTAAAGAGAATTTATATAATATTGTATTAAATCTCAAAATTATCAAATATAATTTATTAAAAAATAAAATTTCATTAAATTTCAAGAAAATTTGATATAATTTACTCAAAAGCAAAATTCCAAATCTTGTGCAGTTGGCTTTATTACCCCCATCAAAATGTGCAGTCAATATATATTGTAACCAAAACAAAATGAGAAAGGAAGATGTAAATTAAAAAAGTGTGCGTTAATGGAAAGGAAAGTATCCTAATAAAAGCCACAACTTAAATGGTTAAAGGAAGGAAGTGGGAGGAAGTGGCCTACAATTGTGAAGGTAATTGCAGAAAAGGGACCCACAACAAAGGCAAAATCATCAACAAGAATTTAAAGGGTTAAGGGATAGACCATGTTATGGACCTTCAAATTGAGACATGACAGTGGGAAAGCGAATGTGAATGTGATGTCCTATTGTTCTATGTCCATTTGCTTTTCCAATAGCCATAGAGCCTCAATTCTATTGGACCACGTATTGCTATACAGGCAGAAATGTTATGTCGCTCTATGTATGGATAGTGCCATTTGAGAAGAAGCAAAAAATTTTGGCATTGCCTCTTCCGATAACCGAGAGACACAATCCCAATTTATACGCTTTGACCGCTGACATATATGCACAAATGATATTTATATGTTTATAAACAGATCTTCACAACAGACGACGCTGAATCCAAATTATATATTTTTAGATCTGTCAACATGCCTCATATATACCCAGCTTCCAAGGAACTCAAACTCCTGCTTTATGACGAAACTCATTGTATTTTCTAAAGCAAAATATTTTCATAAATTCCACTTTGTCAAATTTTTAAGTGAAAAAATTAAAAATAATATAAATTAAAAAATAATTCATATAATTTAATTTTTTTTATAACTATTAATTTTAACTATATGTATATATTTTTTATTTTACTCTAATAAATTATTAATATGTAACATGTTGATGTATAATTTATATAAATTTAAGTTCATAAAATCAGTACTCTTTTATAAATAAATAATCGCAACTTTCCTTCCCATTTTTTTTAAACATTTTAGTTATATTGAGATTGAAAAGGATTAAAAAACCTTTATTTATATTTTTTTAAAAATAAATTTAGTTAAAATTATAATAACATATGAAAATATTTCTTTTGGAAACACTTATGGCACTAAATATATAAAATAATATAATAAGTTAATATTTTATGAATTAACATTAATTTTATTATTAAAAATATAAATTATTTAAAATTTTATTAAAAATAACTATTTTATAATAATCAAATACATATATATTTAATAAATGTTGCATATTATATAAATAATAAATATTAGTCAAAACAAATAGAATTGCATCTTATGATGACTATAGCACTATTTTTTATTTAAAAAAATAAAACAAGAGAGGTGATCATATAACTTATACATCAGCAAAAGAAATCATAAATTATATTAAATATATATACTTGTCATATTTTGATTGACAGTTAACAACTACTAAAGTTAACGCAAAATTCCCCCCTCTTGAAAAGATCGATTGCAATTTACCTCGAAAAATTTTATACATCCTAGATTAAAAGTGTTAAACATAGCTATAGCAAGATTGACAAATACATATTGAGGCCAAAAGAAAAATGACAAATATATACATGGATATCGAGATAAAAAGAGATCTCAAACACGTTGATGCCCTAATGATCGATAGTGTTAGATTTAGAGTAACATATTGTATTACCGTTCTTCTAAAATTTTTAAGTTAAGCCACACGAAATTTTTAACCTTAGGTCTTAGCAAGCAATTAAGCTACTCAAAACCTAGTGTTTTTAAAAGAAATCTTGTTTTGATAGAAACTACTTGTGTTTAAAATTTTTATTAGACTTTAACTAATTTAAATTAAGTAGATTGAGATTTCAAAATAAGAATAGAGTTTTTTTTTAACAAAAATATTTTTATAAGCAAGCTTTAAACTTGAGATATTATTTAAAAGAAATGAAATATTTAGCTATCATTCCAACTAACAACTTATTAGTGTATTTTTAAAGAATTTGACTTTAGTAGTTGTGAACTAGTAAGGAAAAACTTGAGTCTTAAGTTTTGAAAAAATTTTGATATGTACAAGATAGAAAATGCAGTCACATAAAGAAACATAAATAGACATTTTAAAAATTGACTCTATTATAAAAGTTTAAAGTTGTTACAGCCCAAATGACTGGTCCTATTAGATGTCAGAGACCAATTTGGAGAAGGCTCACCCTAATTAATAATAATTAGAATTATAGATAGAAAAAAGAGTCCTACCCATGGGTCAGACTTAATTTAACCCACCAAAATGGTGAGTTGTTTGTCAACTCATAAAAAAATGGGTCAAACTAATCTAGTATGTTTAACTTGCGAATTAGATGGGTTTGAATTGAGTTATTTGTAAACAATTTTTTTTAATATTTTATTTTTTATTTTTATAAAAAATTAAATTTAAAATTTTTTTGTTATAATTAAAATTGATTTTTTTAAAAATTACATGATATTATTGTAATATTATATATTAGTTTGTTATAATTAAATTTTGTGTGATTTAAAGTTTATAAACTCTATTAAAAGGGTGTTTAGACTAAATAATTGAACTTGTAATTATATATATATATTTAAATAACTAACACAGTGTCATACATACATAAACTAATTTCAAAAATTATTAATTAACTACATATCAATCAGTTAAATCCATTAATTAGGAGTTGATAAAATAAAAGATATAAAGTGGGATTAGAGAATTTGCTCATAGACCTGTCACCCCATTGTAAAATGAGTCAAGTTTGCTTATTGTTAACTCGTTTTAAAATCGGATCAACTTGAACCAACCTATTTTTTCCTTGAACTCGCAATTAATGGGCTCATACAGACAAAGTTAGCATGTTTTTCCAGCACTAACTAGAATCTTCCACAAACCACAAAAGATTTACATAAATCCTTGTACTAACATATTATTTCATGAGTTTATCTTTGAGGATGCATCTAAATTGAGGAAAATGGAGGGAAAGAGAAAAAAATTTAGAAACTTTTCCTTTGCATGGATTTTTAAATTTTGGAGAGAAAAAAATTAAGATTTTATACTAACTTTTTTCATTCATTAATTTTAATTATTTTAAATTAAAAATTTTAAAAGATCCAAATAAGATAAAAAAATTATAACTTTACCTTTTCTTTCTTCCCTTCCTTTTTCTTTCCTTTTAATTCTTTTTCTTTCCTTCCCCTCCTTATTCTGAAATGCACCGTATCAGCCTACTTATATAAGGGGAAATGAACACCTCACCACTTTCTATTCTGAAAAATACACTTTGAATATCAATCTCAATCGTTCTATACATTCCTGAAAGTTCTTAGCTAAGGTTCATTTCATAGCCATTCTAGTCTCATAAAGCAATCAAGAAAACAGAGAAGTGTTTTCAGAATCTGTTTATACAAATCATCATGCTTTTTCAACAAAAACTGAACCAATTCAAAATTTTGACATTAATACACTCACTTATTAACAAGTTAGGAGAGTGCTTATTTATAAAAAATACTCGAGTCCTTCTTCTATTTAATATTGCAATTAAATAGACACCATTCTCTCCCTTACGTATATTTTTCAAATTATCTCAACAAGGCCATCATTTACATTTGTATTGTGGCACTGGCATTATAAAGGGGTTCCTTTTCACGTGCTGGTGCTGCTAGGTCTGTAAGTATATATAATGGCACCATCACTAACGTACAGAATATATACAAAGCTGCGTTATCTTGGGCTCTTGAGCTATCCTTACGAATTTCTTTCATCAAAAAGGATTCTGAGTCATGCGTAAAGCTATTAGAGAACTTATAATTACGAATGGTCTGTTAGTCTGATCCGATATGCAAGATCTTAATGGATGGTTAGAGGGGTTTCTAAAGAACTTAATTTAAGTATATTTGTTTAATTATATTTTTATTATTAAGTTTTCTAATAAAAATAAAATATGTAGAAAAAACTTCGTAAATAATTATATATAGAATGATGAGTTGAAAAAATTATATACATATTATTTTTTATTAAAAATATAATAATAAAAATATAAAAATTGCATGTAATTCTTTTATATTTCTGAAAATTCTTATCATACTGCCTTCGATACTTCATCCATCCATACGAAGCTTTTACCAACTAGAACTTGTACATGGTACAAGAAAAATTTATAAAATATTTAGATATAACAAATTAATAAAAAGATTTAAAATAATTGTCTTTGTTTACGTCTTAAATATTAATAGGTAATATTTTTTTATATATGTCAAACTCAAATATTTTATAAATAAGATTATATATAAGAATTTAAGAAATTAGGATACCTAGTACCAAACGACTGGTGAGATTTAATTGTTCAATTTTGTGAAGCACACATCTTTCTCCTTTTCTTTTCCTCTTGTTGTGATTGGAATATTTGAATTCATCTGAAGCTGATAATAATATATATTATATATAATGGTTAATCATCGGTAGCCTCAAAAGTAAAGTAGGTAATCATCTCTACATCAGCATTGAATAATTATATATATATTAATTTCGGATCAGTGAAGAAACAATAAAAGCCTTCCTAAATTTGATTACCCAACTCTTCAAACTTGAGCTTCTTCTAGTACCATATATATATCATCACTAGAAGTACAGCTGCAAGAGAGAGAGATCACATATCCCAAGCAACAATTCAAGAAACCTGGACTCAATGATGTTATTATATATAAGACAGACTAACCAAGTATTATCCAGATTTACCAAAACAGCAAACATGGAATAATTAGTAATTAACATTGATGCAGGATGCTTTATATATTAATTTATGTATATATATGTCAGCGTGAAGCAGCAGCAGCAGCAGGTAAAGCAGTATTGCTAGCTCCAACAAAGGATGCCCTCTTCACGAATCGACCTTTCATTCTAGGTCTCTTCTCTGCGTTCAGTTTCCTCACTTCGTACCTTATCTTCTTCGCAAACAATCTCGTTCTCCTCTTCTCTCTGTACCTCGTCACTCTCGCTTCTCTTCCACTGTCTCCTCCTCCACTACCACTACCCAATTGCCCCCTCAACCTCCCCATTTCCCCATAACACCAACCATCAACATCTCCACCACTACTCCATCCCTGAAAATTAATGTCAAAATTCACTTCACAATTAATAACCATTTTCATTTGCATGCTCATCATATATATATATATATATATATATAATGCAAGAGTGTATATATGTACGTACCAAGCAGTCTGACCAGGAGTCATCAGAGTTTAACTGAGGGGGATTTCCTGTTGTCCAGGGACAACCTTGGCTAGCCCAAGCGCTAATCACATCCTCGTAATTTAGCCTCAAAAATATCTTCCCTTTTGACGATGACTGGGTATTGGTATTGGTATTGTTATTACATGCTTCTAATACTTGTTTTTCATCCTTAATCTTTACCATAGATGTCTTGTCTCCCACTCCAACGTATGATTCTGTTAATTCACGATCTTCTTGTTTGCAATCAAATAGTTGTGCTCCTGATTCATCCACAAGCCCGGTTTCCAGCAAGCTTTCCACATCAGCAGCGAACTCGGCAAGATCCATATCCGCCTCAAGAAACTCAGAAAAATTGTCCAAATCACATTCTTCTTCATTCTTCACGATGGTGGCGTCCAATCTCTCATCCCCAATTTCACCGTACATACCGCAAAGCTCAGTCTCCATCTCGAAGGCGTGGAACTCCGGCACACGACACAGCAGCTGCTCCTCGCTCTCGTCCATCACTGCTGCGTCTTCGCTTCCCAGCTCCGGCACCACCGGCAGACAGCTATGAATGAAAGGCACTTCTTCTTCTGCTTCTTGTGGTTCATGCTTAGATTGTTGCTGTTGCTGGTGCTGAGAGAATAAGTGCTTATTATTGCTGTTATGACGCGGGGTTCTTGCCTTCCGCGTGAATCCACTGTGCCATGTTTGGTGCCGGGTGGTTGCGATCTTGGACGACGCCGTTTGGAGGCGAACCCTTTCGTGCCTGCTGGCTAATTGGTTGGCGGAGTGAACCAGATTGTCGCAGGCGTGGCATAGGAAAGCGTCGTCGGCTCCACAGAACCAACGCGCTCGTCTGCGTAGGCAGCTATCGCACGCTCTTGCTGTTTTCGCTCCCAATGCGTTCGCTGCTTTCATTTTTCTTCTTCTCTCTTTCTCTCTTTTGGTGTCCAAGGTTAGGCACTATGCTAACGGCTGCTTCATGCCTTCTTCTCAAGCTATTTATCTTGGGACCCAAATGCTTCAATTATTGCCTCTGTCTCTTGACACTTAAGACTGTGGGCCTTTTGCTCCACTTAATTACTCCACAATTTTTTTAGGTAAAACTATATAATCGGATTAGTTTGTACATAAACTTAAAGCTCTATATATGTTTATGTTAATTTCTTCCGTTTGAAAAGATAATTTTTTTTTAATATATGTTTCTAAATTTAAACTAAGTTTAGTTTTCATAATCATTCTCAAGCCCGTATAAAATATGAGGGTTACGTTAAACAAATGGCAACCAAATTTAGATTTTAAAGAATAAAATCATTGATTCATCTAACCATTATTTATAAGTTCGCTATAAATATTTAATGAGTCTGAAGACTTGTCCTCTTTTAAGATTTAAGTGTTATCTCTTAACTTAAATTTTATTTTGAGTTATTTTATTTAGAATAAAAACTAACATATTTAAATTTTAAAAAAATGAATGAAAATTAAATTAAAAGGCCCAGTTGGACGATTCATTAGAGGCACTTTTGGTAAATTTTGATGAAGGAAAAGGGTGGAGTAGTGTGTAGGACCCAAGGATGGAGGGCTATCTTAGTGTTGATTGGCTGAGGAATTCATGTTCATCTTATTGTGAGAAATCTGATTGGTTAAGAGACCAATTAGGGGATTCCTTATGGTTATGGACCCCAAATGGTTAAAGCGTCTGTTGTTTGTGTTAAAATCTGAGAAAGACCCTTTTGTTGTCTTGCTTTTCTACAGTTCAATTATTCCTGGTAGACCTTTATAATTCTTGCTTTTGCGGTCCCCCCCTCCGGTTGCTTTCACTTCGCCTGTGGTTCTCCTCAATCTCTCTCTCTTCTTTTTTCTCATACTGCATTTTGCACCATTAGAAGCAGCTGAGCTAGCTCACACCTGCGGTACCTCAATATTATATATATATATAAAATAATACTTTCAACATTGGTTGGGAGAATTAAAATTTGAATGAGGGTTAAAGAAAAGTATTTATATTTAATATTTGATAATATTTTAAATATAATTATTTTTAATAAAAAATACTTATAAAAAATTAAAATTATTATTATATTTGATAAAAAAATTATTATTATATATATATAATAATAATAATAATACTTTATGATTGTGGTTGACTTAGTGGCTACAGAGTTACAGTTACAACTTTGGAATTCGTTCCTTCTGTTGGTTTTCAAATAATTCTCAACCATATATGAAGGGAGTTTTAATTTGTGCTATATATATATATATATTATGTGATCAATGATGAGGGAAGTCCAGAATAGGAAATGAATGATTTCATTGGCTGGATGATTCAGATTGTGTTGGATGGTCAAACAATGTGAGCCATCAATGTAAGATAAAGGTGAAACACACAGTATATATATATATATATATATATATATATAATAGCCTAAGTCTCATCAACCTGTCATTTACAAGTTATAATCTGCACAGTAAATAAGTTAGCTGTTTAATTAACACAATTTTTTTCTTTTCATTGATGAAATGCACTTTAATTTACTGTGAAAAGCAGATAGCTCTACAGTATATATAAATCAAATATGAATGCTGACATTGTAGGAATGAGTCCAAAGAAGAGTTAACCATAAAATTTGGTATATACCAAAACCACAAATTTCATATAAGAGTCCAAGAGTATTGCCCTTTATGTTTGTGTCAATCCTTGAGAATCATTCCACAACTTTCCTTTCATGAAATTTGTTATCTGGACTAATAGATAATTAATTAGAATAATATGTATTTTATTCTCCTTAAATAAGGTTATAAATTTAAATTTTGTATATAAAAGAATTTAAGAGTCCTAATCCTGTTATGAAATCTTTATTAACATGAACTAGATTAATCAAGTGGATTGTCGAATATTTAATACTGGTTTCAACCAAAAAAAAAAAAAAAATCTCTATCACATGAGCCACTTACAGTCTTATTCTATCATGTTAATTAACAGCCGGGGAAAAAAGAGGACACGCATACACAAACAAGAAGCTTTAATGTGCTAGCTCTCATGTCTCACATCCTTTGTGATAATTGTGTGTAATATTGTGGCTAAAATATTAAGGAATCTTAGTGCAAGGTTAAATATCGTTCGGTGTGATGATGATGTTCTAAAATCTTCACAATTGACGGAATAGTATAGGAAGGCAGGAGCAAGACATGGAGGACACCTGTTTGTTCCATCAATCATATGAAGATTACTGATCAATCAGATTATTGTAGATTCAATTGGCGCAATTTCTGTTGAATCTGGAGCTAACACCCGTTGCTAACAATTTTAGGAGAATAAGGGTTTGCTTTGTGATTATTACATTGGAAAACATCAAGATGCGAAGACAGTGTGTATGAGTAAAAATTCGTCATTTTATATCCATTAGAGATTAGACCATGGAAAAAAAATAAGTTGCTATTCTTGATTTATTTCTTTTAAGTTAATGATGACATATATTGATCATTTATATTGCAAGTATATCTTTGGATTGACAAGAAAGAAAATGAAAGGAAATAAAATTTTATAGTTTTAATATATATTTTTATTTAGATTCACATTAACATTCTTCTCTTTCCATTCATGTTTTTTAATCCAAACCGCTAAAGGGAAAAATATGACAGAATTAAATTTAAATAAAAAATTTCAAAAATACTATTTTCTCTCCACTCTCCTCAATTTAGTAACCACAAAAAAAAAAAACTACCATTAACTTAGTTAGTTTCTAAATCTTCATATATAATATATTCAATTCTTAATATTCTTAAATACTAACTTTTCAGTCCTTACATCAGTCATGTCTGTAAACTTTAATTAGTATATGGTCTAACATGAATCATATTTTATTTTTTGGCTAAATCTAGCAGATAGTGCTTATTCAAAGCTTATTTAAAGCACCCAATTGGCCAAATGTTTAGAAAAAAAAACATAATGACTCACTATTTAGTTAGTAAATAATAAAATAACAAATAACGCGCCATGTTAAATAATTTGTTAATGGTTCATGAAAATGATTGGCACAAAACTTAATAGGTTGACATTTCAAAAAATATATTTATAGACTAAATGGTACATTACGAAAATTTAAGAACTAAATTATTAAACCATACATCCTATAGGGTTTAAAAATACTTTTAATTTCCTCTTTAAGTGGCTCTTCGTTTAGCTTAAAACTTCATGATCTAGCTAAGAGTTTCTTCCTTAAGAACATAAAATTTTTTGACTCAAATGTACGTACGATTCTTGGAAATCGTATATATACATGGTATGCACTTTGATGCATACCAATCTACTAGTTATATATAAGTTGGGTGTATAGACATATAAACACACCTACCCAATCATATATTATATTAGTGAGTTTGGTATGTACTAAAATACATAAATTTATAATTGACACAATCTATTTTTGGCTGATGTTCCTGCCCATACCTCTATTGGAATTTCCTTAATTAGTTTTTTCCTATACATGTTGACCAAAAATCTATTTTGATTTTTGAAAGGAGATATGATTGTTATTCATAAATTATAAATTTTTACATCATTTTAGTAACTATATGCTTATCTAATTTCTAAATTCATCATTTAAAAAAACTAAGATGAAATACCAAAACTATCCTAATTATGGGACCAATATTTAAATTTAGAATAAACTCACATTTTGGGTGTTAGAGTGATAATATCTTGTGCTTAAAGCAAAAAGTTCCATATATACCATCAGAATCTCTTATTTTGTATGAGATTTTTTTTTATTTTGTCAATTATCTTCATTAATTGATATAATTTTTTTCTAATTAATTGTTGTTGGTATATATCATTAACAATAAAGTCAGATATGAAATTCACATGAAATTAATTTTTTAGAACATATTTGAACTAATAAAAGAGTTCTAATAAGATTAAAATAATCATTAAGTTAATTTTGATACAGCTTTGAATTTTTTTTTAAAATTCTTAATTATTAAGTTTCAAATACCCAAACCAAAAATAAAAAAAATTGAAGCATTTTAACTTTATCTAAACTTCAATTATTCTTTGACTAAAATAATTTTACTTAAACATCACTACATATGACTAACAATGTTTGGAGAGGAGAAGAAATTGCATCGACTAATCAACATAAGAAACAAAATTTAAACCAAAAAAAGTTAAATTGAAATCTCATATAAAATTAATGGAGATAAAATTAATTTTAGCCTACTTATATTTACTAATGGTGTAACAACCATAAATCAATTAGCATAACTTGATGATTTTAATGAATAAAATTATGGCGTTAATAAATAAATCCTTGTTGCCAATAAATTTAAGAAGTTGTTTAAGGAAGGAAAGTTTAGTTTTAATATTTGATTAACTAAATTATTTAAATAAAAAGGGGCAAGGCACCTAGAATGTGATGTTCAAATTTATCCTTATTTTTCTTGTGTAACCTAGCCTAAGTACCCAAGGAAGGAGCTTAAAATTTCATGAAAACCTCAAGTCCACATGTAAGGTTAAGAGGTAGGAAGGCATGTGTAACAACCGAAAGGATTTTGAAAGATTTTTAAAAGATAAAACCTAAATTTCGATGCAAATTCCAACCAAACGAAACTTGGCACGACTTTCGAGGATAGTGATTCGAAACGAAAGGTTGTTCAAAGTTAGAAATATGATCAAACAGAAATAAATGCAATCCGGTGATCAGAAACTGACAGAAGACATTTTATGCGTCAATTCCACTGACGAAGGCCAAAACCTTCACATGGAAATACGTGCCAACGTCTGGAAGGATACTGACACCCTAGAGTATCCCCGGGTGGTCCAAGAAAAGTCAGAATCGCCCCCGGAGGCTTTAAATTTCCCAAATTCCCTTCATTTCTCTCAAACCTCTCTCTCTCCTCACCACACTTTCTCTCTCCTCTCTCTCCTCCTTCCTCCACCGTGAACTGCCACTACATCCACCGTGGGCCACCATCTAGCATACCAATCGACAGCCCTCACCATCCACAACCTCCAGCAACCACCCATGGCCACCAACGGCCGCCAGCGTCGCCGAAAAATGCCGCTTTTCTCTTCCACCGCGCGAAAACTTCACCAGCTCAGATCACCGCCGTCCGTAGCCGTTGACTGTCACCGTCCCCACCACCGTGTAGCCTGAGCTGCCAGCTTCCTCCAGTAGCTCGCCAACGTCGAACGAAGGCCGGACGCACCTGGATCGAGGCAATCTCTGTTCGCCGTGCGTCAACTTTTGTGGCCAGAAAATGCCATCCAAATGGCCGTGAACCACCGCGCCACTACCATATTCGGACTCCTAGACTTGCGGGCTTCACCGTGGTATAATTTTTGAGGCAAACTGCACCCCTCCGCCGTGTGCCACCGTACGCCACCGTGCGTAGCCGTGCCGGAGCTTCTGGACGTGTATCGGGAGAAATCGAGACCACCGCGACACAGAATTCTATCATCCAATCACATTGGTAAGGTCTGATTTCCCAAAAACTGATGATATCTAACTGAAATAGTTGCCGAACGTAATTAGGCAATAAATTAACTTAGGTAATAGGGTAACCGGACTTAGGATCGAAAAATGGATGACGTGACAAGCCTGAATATTTAATTTCATGTCCAGGAAATTAATTGGGCTCAGAAACTGAGATTACGTGAAGTTCTGAAGCGATTTGGAGTGACAGGAGACCAGGTAGGATAATTTACACTTCCCGAACCCTAGATTTGACCTAGTGGATACCTGGATGATTTAGATGATTTGCATGGATTTGCGTGCTACTTTCGATGGAATAAATTGCATGCTTGTGTGCTGAAAACCCTAATTGCATGTTAGACGTGTTGTTTATCAAGTTTAGATGCCATTAGGACGGATTTACTTAGGGTTGGGTACTTGATAGGCGGTATGGGAAGGCCATTAAGTATCCCTTGTACAGGGAGTTTTTAAACGAGATTGTTTTTATCAGATTTAGCCTATACTGTGTTAGGGATCACGCAATAAATTAGGACGACCCTAAGAAAGGTTTAAGGAGTATAAGGGGGGATAGCGTACACGGGGAATCATTGTGATTTAGGCGTAATACCCTAGAACCCTGAGGAATAGCCAACCGTGAGCATGTGACTTCGAATAAACTGTATGAGGATGAGAATTGGCGTATGTGCACATGCTAGGGGACGCCTTAGATGTTGATTCTCACCCGGTCCTTGAGTGAGTGATTGGTGTTACGGATCACACTCACAATATAGGCTTGATTCGGGTGATTGGTGTTACGGATCACACCCAACGATAAGAGAGGTATTCTCTCTGGATGACGTGCAATTAAATGATAATTTAGATTTGGTTACAGCGGATTTGTAGCCAATGTGGATTGAGATACACCGGGCATGGGATTTTATTTGATTTTGAGTATTGATTTTAAAAAGAAATAAATTTTATGATTTCGATTAATTGCCGCGATTTTCATGTAATAAAACAATTTTAAAGATAAGGTATTTCACTGTTTTCGAACTGATTTCGGAAAGATGATTTCGGTGTTCGCACCGCTGAGTATTCAGCCAATTTTTGAAGTATTTTTGAACTGTAAATTATTCTAATGGGATTTTATATCTCATTAGGTTGTTTACTCAGATGAACAGGGACAGGGACAGGAACCCAGACGATAGCTGATGATGCCGTGGTGATAAACGGGAGAATGATTTAACTTAGGCTTGAATCATCTTGTATATATATGCTTTGATGACGTTACTGTATATTGGGTTCTGCCTTTTATGTTTTCTGTAATGATTGGATTGACTATATATGTATAAATCAGGTGTTTATGTTGACTGTAGTGATGGGATTGACGTTGCTGTATATGGATTCTGTCATTTATGTTTACTATTGTTGTTGGACTGGCTGTATGATTGTGAGCAGGTGGTTATTGTATTTTGGATACGTTTAAAATACAGAGGAAACTCTGCTGGATTTTCGGTAGGGTTTACTGCTGTAAACTTATGAATTTAAGTTAGAATGTGTATGAATGCATGATGTGATGTAAATAGGAGTTTTAGATTTCATTCCAGGAAAATTGATGATGTATGTATGTATAATTAGTTAGCTACGTGTGAATTAGGGTTGAACGGAATCTGAATGGACAACGGGAAGTCTATTTGGGTTACGCTCAACCAGTAGCGATCCCCTGATATTCCCACGTCGGGAATAACTACTTAGAAAGACCCATATGCTTCCACTAATTAGATACAGGATTGTGTATGTCGTATTAGGGGGTCGTTACAGCATGCAAAATAATAATAATAAATAAATAAATAAATAAATAAAATAAAATATTTTATATGCATGCATGATTTCACATAAAGGAAGAGGAAAAGTAAATGAATTATAACTTCATATACATATACATGGTTTCACGTGGAGAGAAAGAGAAAGAAAACAAAAAAAAATGCACATATGTGTAGGTATATGGGTGGCACGGAATTAAGAAAACAAAAACCCACACCCACACGCAACATAGGAAGCTTAGCATAAGAAAAGATGAGGCCATGTGCATAATTGTAGCAGAGATATATATATATATTTATGCCTGCTGCACAGTAACAGGGACAAGTGGAAAGAAAAGCACTTGGAACTAATGCATGCAAAGGGACAAAGGACAATGGAAGGCGCTTGCATTCATTAGGGAGGGCTGTACATGCTAGCATGTTTGGGAGAAGTAACGTGTCTTTCCATGCACCCAAGAGAATTGCCACCATGAAAAGAAATGGGGATAATGAGGATGGAAATGGTACACCCCCACGGCATGGCCTAGGATGAGAAAAGAAAGGACAGCTGGCGTGGGAGGGGTGCACTCTCTCTTCCTTTCCTTAATGTGGATAAGTGGGCAAACCCACTAATTAAAGAAAACAAGACAAAGAAAATAATAAGGGATTTAAAATACACCCACCCACACACGCACAGAAGAGGTAGCACAAAGGAAAGAATTAGAAAGAAAGAGAAAAGAGGGATTTGGACGAAGAAAGAAAGAAAAAAAAAAGAAGAAGGAGAAAACCCACACACGCCCATTCATTCGAGAGAAAGGAAAAGAAAGAGAAGAAGAAGAAGCAAGAAAAACATCAAGCAAGGGAAACAAGGTAGGTTAGCAATTTCCTTGTCCTAGTTTCATAGGTTGGCATAGATACTTCATAATGTTACTTCTATGAAGCTAGAGTCACTTATTCCATTCTTGATTTAGGAAGAAATTTGATGTAATATGCATGATAAATCTAGGGGTTAGCTAAATTAAAGGGAATTGATAATGTAATTGGACATGGTGGATTAATAAATATATTCATGTGATGATAAAAAGGGAATGGACTAGTTGGAAAGGGAAGTTTATTGCTATGACCAAATGAGAAAATAGTGTACTCATCATTTATGAGTCGGGGAGAAATTTTATGCCAAGATAAATCCTAAGAAAAGTAGAAACTATGGTGTTCATTAATAATCTTCTTGGAAGGAAAGTAAGGAAGAAATAATAAGATATAATATTTTCATTAATAATAGCAAGTTAGGTAAGAATGAATAAGAGATATTATGGCCATTAATATTGGAAATTAGGTAAGAATGCTTGGAAAATATTATGCTCACTAATGTCATCCTTAGAAGAAAATTTATACAAAAATAGGTAGCAAGAATTATAACCATAATTAATATTATGGAGGAAAATGTATGTGAGATTAAATTTAGGGAAAAGTAAAAAGTATTGCATTCATAAATTAATTTTATGAAGAGAGAATTTTGCAAGAATAAATTTCGAGAAAATAGAATGAGAAGATTTCATTTCCATAATTAACGTATTGGGAAGAAATTTTGTAAAGATAAATTCTAAGGAAAAAGGGAAATATTATTTCCGTGATTAATGTTTTGAGAGAAAATTTGGTAGGAATAAAGTCACAGAAAATATATATAATATGTGCACAATTTAATGGTGTGAATGGATATGTATGTATATCCTAAGGAAAATAGGAAATGCTATGTCAGTAAATAACATTCTGAATGAAAAGTTACGTTCGATTAAGTTCTAGGAAGGTTTCAAAGTTATTCGCAAGTGATGCGGAAGCATAACCTTTCCTAGTTAATAAAAGGGAAGGGTAGGTGACATCGTGCCCTGCAGGGCTTCGAGTGTACACCGAAGGTGCTCCACACGAGGGGCCTAGGGAGGTATGGGCGAAGGTGACCTAGTGTCCCAAGGATTCCAGGAACGTGAACCGAGAGGTCACAAGTTACGAGGTGTGACCAAAGGTGCTCCACACGGGTGCCCTGGCGAGGCGCGGCCGAAGGTGCTCCATGCTCGGGACCCAGTGCTCGCAATTACGCTGTATACGTGGCTGAGTGTTCACAAATTTTTAGGTGTGGCCGAAGGTGCTCCACACGAGTGACGTAGGGAGGCGTGGCCAAAGGTGCTCTACCCCTGTGACCTAGGGTTCACATAACATATATGTATGCGCAGATGACTTCGTGATAATAAATTAGTATGCTTAGGAAAATATTGGTCAAGTGAAGAGAACTTTTATTATTGCTAACTACTAAATTCATCATGCAATAATTACGTATTTATTTATATATATACCCTTCTCCTAAATCAAGGATGCAGTTTGAACGTTTTGGTGCTTGCACACTGGTACATGTTAGTTTCTTTTAAAACTATGAATTACTAGGCTACTGAGAAACTCACATTTCTCACTCATGTGCTAATATGTACCAGATTCGGACGCGTAGCAACGGTACTTTTGATCGGGTAAGTTCTTATAAGCCCTATTTTTAGATCCTATAAGTACTCAGAATAGACTAGGACAGCAAATTTGACTATATATACGAGTGATTTTGGGAATATCAGGGAGAACGGATATGTGAAGAACCTGTTCGTTATTATTTGGTGCGAGTCTGAGTGGCAGGCCTATTGCCTCCTGACTTTTGCAGGATGGGTGCTTCGTATATCGGGGGGGCTGATACATCAGCTGTAATGATTATTATTATTGGACACGTATTATTTGATCCATATAAAAGATTGCATTTGCATCGTGTAGCATAGACTTCTATTATTCCGCTGTGCATGTGAGTTTTTATCTTTATCTGAGCATAAGGATCCCAAACCTATTGCGCATGACATATTCGATGGTTTAACTACTCAAACAATAATTAAAAGAATAAGAATAATGTATCGAACCTATCTATTGCTATTGAAATGAACAACAAAACTAGATAGGGGTGTTACAAATGGTCATTTAATTAGATGAACATGGTGTGTTTGGGAATGAAGAGGGAAAGGAAAGAAAAGAGATTGAAGAGAAAGGGAATGAGAAGAAAGAAAATATTAAGTGATGTTTTTCTTCTTTTTATTTAGATATTTTAAAATCTCATAATTTAGAGTAATTAAACTTAATAAAAGAATAAAGTTAATGAGAGATTAATCTAAAATCTTCCAATCAAAATAAATGTTGAGGTTTACCCTTTCATATACTAATAATTTTAATTATCTTATTTTATATATTTTTAACCTAAAATCTTCGGATCACAATAAATTTGAAGTTTACCCTTTCATATAACTAATAATTTTAATTATCTTATTTTATATATTATGATATTTTAAATGATAAAATAGTATGTTATATGACATCAAAGGGTTAAAATCTGTTATTTAATGACAACTAAAATATTCTTTCATTTCGTATTACAAAGATAAGTAAGCTCTTTTATTAACAAGTTTACCTTAATCTTTTTGAAACACTTAATTCATTATAAAATTTATTTATAAAAAATTAAGTATATAAAATATCAAAAATAAATTTTATATGTAGAAGAAGAAATATTTTATACATAAACTTCTAAATTTTTTAATTTTAGTTTCAATTTTTCATCTATAAATAGTAAAACAAATACAAAACTTATGTTCTTAAATTATATATTTTCAAATTAAATATGAAATATACAATAATTCTAACTTGTTAATATAACTTTTCATTCATCTACCACTATTTTTCAAGTTGTCCAGTAGCCAATTTGGCCAATGTTCTTCATAGAAATTAAGAAACTGCTTACTTTTTCTAAAAAAAGTATTTATTTTTTTAAAGAAAAATATTTGGCCAAATTTATTCTAATAAATATTTTTTTTTTCGAAGTAATAATAGAAATTGTATTTCTACAATGGGAAAGAAGCAAAAAAAAAAAAAATCTCATTAAAACAGAAAGTAAAAAATTACATTTTTAAAGAAAATTGTACTCTTACTTAGAATCATTAATTACATAATTACTTCTAACGTTTTAACCTATTCTCTTAAATATATATCATTTTTCATAATTTGATAGTTAAAAATATTTTTAATGATTTATAAAGCACAAACTACTTTGAAATTTTAATAAAATTAAATACTTTGAAATTAATTCTTTCACATGATATTTTTATTATTTTTATTTTTTAAAAAGTCATTTAAATTTTTTTGAAAAAAAGACTAAATTTACACACAATTTTTTATAGGTTATGCAATGAAAAAAATATTTTAAAAAATTTTAAAAAACCAATAATAAGGTAATAAATTATATAAAATATGTACATGTCACCTTTTTAATTAAAAAATTTAAGTTTAAAATGCTGAAAATTTTGCTAAACTATAATTATGTGCAAATAATTTTTCTCAATTATAAAAATTAATTAGAACTCCTAAAAGTTTGTAATTACTAATTTTTACAAAAAACCTACTCTCTTAACCTTTTCATATCCAAAATCCTAAAATAAAGTAACATATTAATAAAATTAAGTCATACTAAAATATAATTCCTCCTAAAATTTTTAGTACTATGTAAAAAATTTATCTAAACTTTAAATTTTATGTAAAAAATTGTTATAAATTTTAAATTTTATACAAAAAATTTTAAATAATTTAATGTGTTTATCTTTCGTTAAAATTTTAAATAAAAAAGTTAATAGAAGAGATTTTTGTTCATAAATTATAAAGTTTGGGAGATTTTTGATAGATTTTTATAGTTTATGATATTAAATGCACTTGACCTATATAATTCAAAGATGTGTATTTTAGTCAAAATTTAATAAGAAAAATATAAAAACTATAACTAAATCTTTTTTTAAATAAAAGTCTAGAATTAATCTCGTAATCTTGAGCGACGAGATTACTTCAGAGAAAATTTTAGTCAAACTAAGCATTATGTGGACCAACGACTTTCAATATTGAAGCCCATTATAGTGTCGTGGAATGCCTGGAAGAGAAAATCTCATTGGGCCCTTGTGGGTAAGACTGATTGTGGAAATTTGTAGTTACCAGATTGATAAGATATTATATTTAAAAGCTAAAGTTAGTATAATTCTTTATATTTTATTTGTAGATTATTCAATAAAAACAACAAATATAATAAATATTGTTAAAAGACCCATCATATGGTGATAAATTACAAAGTATGTATATGTCATTTGTGTAGAAGCTTAGAAAGGATAAAACTTGGTAAGATTAGTCTAGTTAAATATGGCTAAATTTTTTTTACTTTAATCTGATCCTATTAGGGGCCAAGCCATCTTTTTTTGGCTTTTTTTTTTCAAAAATCTCTTTTTCAATGAAAAATAAATGCTCACTTAAAATTAAGCAAAAAATTAATACTATGAAATAAAATTTATAAATAATTAATTAGGAAATACCATGAATCATTAACACTATTTTTATAATTTTAATTGAATAAAAAAATTGTATACAAAGGAAAGTGTATTGCAATATTAAATCAATACATTTTAGTTGCTTTTTGTTTTGATACTAATTCAGTCATTCATTATAAATTTGTACTAAGTTTGAATTTCTCTCTCTCTCTCTCTCTCTCTCTCTCTATATATATATATATATATAATTAACGATTGTGTTGTTTATGATTTTTAAATTTTTTTATTTTTTACTTATATTCTCTATTAAAATTAATTTTGTTTAAGAAATAATTAGATATTAAATATAGACATTGATTTTAATAGAAATTCAAACTTTAATTTAATATGTTGTAAAAAAAATCATTATTTTCATTAAACTTAATTCTCCTTAGTAGGGATAAGTATTGGATTAGATTGGGTTCGTTTGGTCTCATCATCTAACTGAATTGATATGATTGGATGGTTAAAAAAAAAATCCAATCATCAATACTCTTTACCCCATCCGATTTAATTCAAATTGACCATAATTGGTTTGGATTGAATTGGAAGATCGATTTTTAAAAAAAGAATTACAAAATTTAAAATTTTTAATATTAAATATTTTTCAATCATCAGTATAAAAATATACCTTTTAAACCAAAAAATTGACATTAAAATTAATTTAAGATAATTTTAAAATAAGTTTAACTATATAAAAATTATAATTTATGCTTAAAATATTTAATATTAAAAATTAATTCATAATATATAAAAAAATTAAAATATTATGTTGTAATGGGTTTGATCGTTTCGATTTGGATATCATTTAAAGTCATCCAATAAACTAATCAATTAAATTGAATTTGTCAAATTTTCATCCAATCAATCTAATTAAACAATCAATTTTTGTCAAATCGATTTGGATCAGTTTGGTTGAAATTGGATTTTCTTATCCCTACTCATTAAATATATAATTTTCATAAAATTAAAACAATGTAATTAACGCTGTTATTATAAAAATTATGCAACAATAAGTTAATACATGCAAAATAAAAAAGATTTAAAAAATTAATATTATAAACTATTTTTTTGAAAAGCAAAAACACATTTTATGTCCTCAAACTTTATTGATTTTCAATTTCATCCTTAAACTTTTTTTTTTTTCAATTTGGTCCCAAACCTTAATATCGTCCATTACACTAACGAAGTTTGCATATGTAACGATTTAGCTGGAATACTTACTAACTTGGTAAATAGACTACATTAGGAATTAAGAAGAAATTTATAGCAATTGTATTGTTTAGGGACGAAATTGACAATGATCCCAAACATTGGGTGCAAAAAAGGTACTCTCTCTAATTTTTATTTATTTCATTTTTTAAGTTTCAATCTCCAACTCCTAAATCCTAAATTCTAATCCTCAACTTTATCTTCATTTCTTATTCACTCTAAAAAATCAAATTATCTCCTTCTTACCTTAAAAGTAACATGTTCTCTTTATGAAACACCTTCAATTTTAAATTTAATTTCCTTTAGTCAAAGCTTTACTTCAATCAAAAATTGGCCTTCTATAGTAACTCATATCAATAAAATCCATTACAAAAAGAAAGAAAAAAAATTAGAATAGATGCCAAAAAAAATCTCCCCTACAAAAATATATCTAAGAAAATTACTAAAGTTAGAGTCTTGAACTTAAAACAATCTTATTGTATTCATATTCTTTTTCTTAAATGTTTTCACTCTTTCTTTTTTGATATTTTAGATACCTAAATCCTAAATAACTTTATTCTTAACAAAAATTTTAATGAAGTGTTTTCTCTAGAAATTAATTTATTTATCCATTGAGTTGTTTTGATGAAAATTTTACGAGTATTTGTTAGGGTAAAAGGGATTTAAAAGTGATATAAAGAGAACATAGTTAAAAATTAAAGCTAAAGAAATAAATATTGTGCAAAAGTACTTTTTTGGTCTTCAATTGAAGTTATTATCAATTTCGTCTTTAAACTTTACAATTATTGTGAACTATTTAGTGTAATAACAACATTAGGAGTTTAGGACAAAATTTAAAAGTTTGAAGATAAAATTGACCCAAAAAAAAGTTTAGAGATGAAACTAAAAATCAATACAAAATTTTAAGATAAAAGGTCTTTTGTCTCTCCAAAAAAATTATTTTGAAAAGGGTGAGTTTGTGGAGCGCTCGACTCCACCATTAGATTTAAGAAAATATCTTTTTAGGGTTTGTACATAATTTTTTATTTTTTACTAAAAGATAAATTATGTCAATTTTATAAAAATAATAAATTACATATTTAAGTGTATTGAAATTATACTTACATTTTTGTAGTTTCAAGAATTATACTTATTTTTTAATATATTTTTTTGGAATCTAAATTTTTTACAGTTAAAAAATAATATTTTTCTATTGTAAAAAGATAGATAAAAATAAAAAAGTAGCCCTTAATCAATTTAGGGTGAATTCTTATTAGTGTAAGTTTCTTTTTTTTTTCTATCTCTTTCTTTTCTTTTCTTTTTTTTTTGTTATAAGGGGAAGGAAAAAACAAGGCAAAACAAGGAAAGAGCAAAACTAAAACAGCCTAGGAAGAAAGCCTATCCTAGCACTAATTTAGGCAACTAAACCACCTGAGAGTCCATATCATACACATTAGCAAAACCAAGGGGATTCTCAAAGAAGGCTATATTAAAATTATTCAATTCATGAGTTAAGTTAGCCAACCAATCTCTAACACCATTGGCTTCCTTGTACTTATGCAAGATCACAATCATCAATCTTCTATTCATCATATGCTTGATTCTTCTAAGGATATGAGCCATGGGGTGGGGTTTACCCAAGTAATTATTAATCAAGTTCATAGCCAGATCTGAATCAGCCTTAATTAAAACCTTAGTATGCCTAACTTTCCAAGCCATCTTCAATCCAGTTAGAACTCCCCATAGCTCTACTCTCAGAACACTCTATGTACCAAGTTGCTTGGTAAAGCCTTAGATCCAACAACCTCTTTCATCTCTTAGGACACCTCTATATCCTACTAAGTTAATAGTTCCTTTGACTGACCCGTCAATGTTGCATCTCACCCAGCTTGAAGAAGGAACGTTACAATAAATCATAATTTATTTCTTTAAATTTTTTTTCTACTACTTCGTAAGTACATTTCTTGAATTCCCTAGCTTTGGCCATGATTCTAAAATAGAGATTTCTTGACTCAAATATTCTATCATTAAAAAATTTTTTGCTTCTAGCTAACTAGATTTCCCAAATAACAAAGGAAAAGATTACGTACCAATGTATACCATCTGTGCTGGTAAAGTTTTCTGACGGATTCTTTGTAACCCACACATAAATGCTACCTTGAGTAAATGCATCACAGGTTTGATTCTTCACAATATGTTTACATAAGTATATCACCTTTAGATAATCTGAAGGTATGTATGGTAGATTATGAAAAGGGGAAGCACTGGGGACAAAAACTATTATCACTCATATTTCTTCGAACTCAATTTTCATTTAGGAGAACTTTATTATTAATGAGAAGCCACACGAAGCAGTTGATCCTTGGAGGAATGTTAAGCTTCCAAAAGTTCTTCTAGAATATATTAGTGAGAGGTAGTTCTTCCTTAGTTAGTGCATAGCAAGCTAACATCATTATAAAGCTACATTAGAGCTGAAGCTCTAATACACTTTGTCATCTTTTAAAATAGCAGTAGGCTCTAGGTTATTTCCAATCAAGTTACAGATGTTGTCAGGGAAGTGATTAGTAATCTTGTTCCAAGATCAACCACCATCCTTTCCTACTAATTCAATGACTTTGTAGTTCCTCTCCTGGTCCTCAAGAGGCACTGTCACATAATGCATTAGGGATTCGTCAAGGTTTAGCCATTTATCTTCCCAAAAGCTAGTTATTCTTTCATTACCAATACTTTATTTAAGCCTCATCTTTAATTTTAGCCATAATTTATAGGTGCCTTTCTAAAGATTAAAAGCATCGTTCTTCCACTTGACCTCAGGGAGAAAGTTCATCCCACATCCATATTTAAATCTTATGGTTCTAACCCACAGAGTGTACAACTTAAAGAGAAAGTTCCACACTAACTTTATAAGGAAGGTCAAGTTCATTTCCCTCACACTTCTAATGCCTAAACCTCTTTTATCTAATGGATAACAAACTTGGTTCTAAGAAACCAAGTGGATATTTTTATTCCCACCCTAAATCAAACTCATATTCTTCCTCTCAATCACATCACAGGTCCCTATGGGAAGTAGATTAGTTTTCATGGTGTATTGACGAATAGCAATTAAATCATCTTTCGAGAGTGTGAATTTACCATCTTTTGAGAGTGTGACTTTACCTATTAGGGAAAGATACTTGGCCTTCCATCTACTCATAGTTTGCTACACCTTGTCCACTGTAAAGTTAAAAGTGTTCTTATTGAGTCTACAATATTGAAAAGGGGATCCTAGATACTTTCCAAAGTTGTTATTAAGGCTCACTCCAAGAGTTCTGTAAAGTTCTAAGGCTTGGTTATGGTTGAAATTTCTAAAGCAAAACATTTTGGTTTTGTCCTTATTAATTTTCTAGCCTAAGGAATTGCAAAAGATCTCTAAGAACTTATTCATAACCTCTATTTGGCCAATAGTGGCTTCAAAGAATAAGACTAAGTTGTCGACAGAGAAAAGATGCAATATAAAAAGGCCTCCAAGGTTTAGACGGTCTGACTTTCAGATGCCCAAGTTTGTGGCATAGTTAATCAGATGCACTAACCTTTCTATGAAAGTGACAAAAAGATAGAGAGATAATGGGTCTCCTTATCTAATCCCTCTAATAGGAGAAAAACATCATGTCTTTTCCCGTTTACAAGGACGTTCATTGAGCAAGTTGAAATGAACTACATAATGACTTTGATAAAATTTCCATTTGACCCAATATATTCCAGAGTATCTTGGAGAAACTTCTAGTTTAACCTATATTAGGCTTTCTCAAGATCAAACTTCACTGCAATCATTCCTTTCTTCCCCTTTTTCTTACTCATGTGGTGAATTGCCTCTTGAGCCACAATGATATTGTCTGTGCTTTGCCTTCTAGGAATAAAGCTACACTGGTTAGGAGAAATTAGATTGTCTTTCTAAGCTTTGAGCCTTATGGAGATCATTTTTTGTGATAGCCTTGTAAATAACATTACATGGGCTAATAGGGCAAAATTTTTTCAAAGATTCCAACTCATCAACCTTGAGAATAAGAGTGATGAGAGTTTGATTAATGCTGCTGATCAGATTAGGATTTAGGAAACATCTCATAATGAGGTCAAACACAAAGTTTCCTATAATATTCTAATGGGATTTAAAGAATATAGCTTGTAGCATGCCCGATCCAAGAGCCTTAAAATCCCCCATGCTAAAAATGGCTGACTTAAGTTGGTGATAGTTTTGTTCAAGTCAGTAATAGCTTCCCTAGGACGAGTGGGGAAATTATTGCCTAATGGGAAAGGGGTGCACCCTTCCTTATTTGTGTAGAGTCTTTAGAAAAATTCCTAGGTCATTATATTCGATCCCCTGTTGTTATAAACCCAGTTACCCTCCTCATCCTTGAGAGCTTCTTTCCTTTTCCTTTTCTTTCTTATAACAGTAGATGCATGAAAAAATTGGTGATTCCTATCACCAAACTTGAGCTAGTTACAATGGGATTTCTATACCTAAGGATTTCTTCTTCTAATAAGACTTGCTCATAATCCTACCAAAGCTTTAATTGGAACCTCAATAGAGATGAGTAGTTTTTTGAATTCCCTTACATGCTTCTATTAATCCCATCACATCTACAGATAATTTTGTTCTTTCTATAAAAAATGTTCCCAAAGATCTTCTTATTCCACTCCTTCACATGCTCCACGAATTTCTCCACTTTTTCATTCCAGTCAATGTTACTCTAGCAAGCTTTCTTAACCATATCAGGGAAGGTTTCATGGATGAGTGAGGAGGAAATAAATCAGAATAGTCTAAGACCTTATCTCTTTTCTTTATTAGTAAGCCTCACAAAAAGGGGTCTATGATTTAACTTGAGGTGATTTTGGTGGAAGATAGTAGCCTTACTATATTTAATTCTCTATTAGAGGCTAGCCAGGCAACGATCAATTCTTTCTCTGATCCTACACCTCTACCAGGTTAACATGGGACCGTTAAATCCAATATCAATTAAATTGCAAACATCAACACAATTTACAAACTCCTCCAAAATACCCCAATTAAAGTTTGCTCCCCCTTCCTTTCCATTCATCGACATAATCGAGTTAAAATCTCCAATCACTACCCACCTGTCCTGGTTGTAATTTGAGATAGTTTCCAAGAAATCCCAAAGAACTTCCCTTTCCCTTAGTATAGGGTTTGCACACATCGAGTTAAGAAAGCATAACTCTTCCTTCTCTTGAAAATCTTTACATAAACAAATTGACTATGAGCATATGATCCACTGAGATCTCTGAATCTTCCTAGAGGACCCAAATACCACCAAATCTTCCCAATAAATTTACCTTGATGCTATCCTAGAAACTAAATTTTTTAAGAAATCATCTCAACTTAATATGCGTTCACCTAGGTCTCCAAAATACAAATCATCTATAAATCATAATTATGAATGAACTTTTTTGAAAGTAAGACAGAACCAATCCAAAAGGAACATAATGACATAAGAACAAATAATTAATACAAAAAACAATATGAGAGAGGAAATGGGCTAAGAGCTCAACCCACTACTTCCCCTCATTACTTGGCCTCCCTAATTCGGGTATTCTTAGATTGAGCTTCCTACCTCTTAAATTTATCTAAAGCTATTCAAAGGTCTTCAAGGATGTCTGGTGGGTTATAATTCTCTTAGGGTGCCCTCGAGGTGGGCCTATCTTGGGACGATTTAGTGAAAGGGCCCAATTTATTTCTTTGGCCCTTCCTTCCCTAAGTTACTATGGGCCAAGCGGTATTTACCCCTTTCCCTTTCAGTTTAGTAACCTAATCTACCTCAATATCCTTCTTTGCCAGGTTTTTTTTTTTACTTCTAGTACTGTAGCTCCTTTTGGGTATTCCTTCTAATTTCTTTCAAGGCTTGTCTAAGACTATCATCATTAGGGAAATTTCCCTATCTTGGCTTAGTCTGTCTTACTGGTTATTTTGGCTAGTCTATGTCCTCCCTCACTACCTCATTTAAAGTTGACCTAGCCCCTGAATGAGCTATCTCTTCCCCTATTTCCATCATAGTCTGCTCTTCATCGTTCTTTCCTATTCCTTTTGAGTATGCTAGCACAAAAAAGTGTAAGGTCTAGATTAATGTGCTAGGGTTTGATTTCTTTTTGCCTTTTAAATTTTTTGAATGGGGATATGTAGTTGCTTCTACACTTTGGACCTTAGTAAGCTGTTAGAGTCATTTTATTAGCTTCTCAATAAGCATTCAGGGCCCAAACCTTTTGTTTTGAAAATTTGGTCTTGCCTCTCGTGAGCCACTGGAGTGGTTTCTGTTATGGGAGGCTCTTGTTATATTAGTGTCTTGATGACCTTTTTCTTGGCACTTATCACATTGATGACTGAATTTTTCGCACTTGAAACAAATGAAATACTCAATTCTGAAAGTTTTACTTCTAATCTTAATTTTTAGGATAAGTTTCTTCTTCAAGTTTACTTCAATACATATTTTAGCAAACTTTCCTTTCTCTATAATTACTACCCCCCCTAGGAATCCATTATCCAGAAACTTGTGGATATTGACTTTTAGAGTTCTTCCCAATATGTTCCCCACCCTCCTAAGAAAGTGCTTGTTGTAGTATTCAATGGGAAGCTTCGACATTTTCCTGAACTCATCTCTGAATGGGTCGAATTCAGGTCTTCACCATTGCACTATTAAGTAATGATATACTATCATCCATAGGCCTTCATGCAAGGAAAACTCTAAGCCCACTGAGTTGAAAAGCCTTATTAGGTAGAAGTAGTTTCCCATGTCAATAAAATCTCTCTCCTTGCTTAGATTTAAGAGTTTCTATATTCTAGTCTTAAGGAATTTGAATCCTAATATTTTTCTTAACAGCTTGAAAATAATTTATTTTTCCCATCATTTACATAGCTCATGTTTCTCTTCCTTTGACAGTTTCAAATTTGGATAGAGAGAGCCTAGCATTTTAGTTTCATAAATTTCCTCCTTTTTTGAGCTCCAATCTTCTTTAGAAAGGTCATTCTTGCTAAAACAAGTCCCTTCCTTGCCATTTACTCTGAGCAAAGTGTCTTTGCAAAAGATAGGTTTCTTGGTTGATTCCTTTTCCCTCGTATTATCACTTGTCACATTCATATATGGTTGTTCTTGTATTGTTACCTCTTCCACAATCTCAGCTTCCACTTGGGTAGGGCTTAGGAGCACTTCCACCTCCATTTTTTCATCATGGTGTACTAGTTTTACATTCAAAGCTTTTGCCTTCTTTGTGCTTCTAGATGGCAAGTCCTTCTCCTCGCCGGAGATAGCGTGGGTTACTTTCTCCTCAAAAGTTGTTGATCAAGAATCAGCTTGACTCGACAGTCAACTATAGGAGATTGCTTGTCCAAACCTTAGGTGCTCTTTGTTGCACTATTTTCTAGCCTCTATATGCATGTTTTCATCAACAGGAAACATTAATTCCCTTGTTAATTAAAGCATGCTCAAAAAAACTCTAAATATTCTTTTGTTATGTTTGCTATTTTTCCTTTCTTTTTCTTACTACAGAGAGTTACTGCAAAAAATAAATGTAAAGAAACCAAAATTATCTTTCGGTGCATAATAAAACTATAATCTTTGCAAACATTTAAATAATTTTATTATATTAAAATGAAAAATACTATGTAAAATATTAAACTATAAAAAATATAAAGGAAATTCATTTTTTGGTCCCTGAAAGATATGTCTTCTTAACTTTTAGTCCTTGGAAGATCATAATACACGTTTTAATTCTTAGAAGATTTAGACGACCAACCCGTTATTCCCTACGACATTAGTAGATAACAACCCAGCTGACTTATCATGTTAAATGCTGACATGGCAAGTTATTTGCACAATAGGATGCCTAGTAAGCATGTTTATGTATCAAAAATACCCATAATGACTACCTAAGAATCCACCTAAGCAATGTAAACAAAAAACACAATAAAAATATCCAAAAGGAGAATTAAAAAATCCATTCACGTGGCAAACCTCCAACATCTTCCTTTTTGAGTTAAGGTTTTTAGAACCAAAATCTTCCATCTTCTTCCAAAATCTCAATCAAATATCATGAATAAGCATATCGATTCGCACCAATGTCATCTTCATCCAAATAAGAACACTGATTCACACCAATGTCAGCGATCTAAAGCTGCAATGAAGCACATGCTTATGTGATTATGGAATAAGGTTGCTAGTGTTGATAGCTAAAGCTTTCAAAATGGGTTGGCCTAGCTTAAGCCTGTTTTGGTCTAGTTTATGATGGACTGGACTGGGCAAGCCTATTTTTAAAACGGGCCACTATTTGCCTAGCCTAACCCAACCCAATTAAGGCCAAGGGTTGGCTCTTAATTTTTTAAAAAAAAAACATAACTTAATTTAGTAAATAATACTTTTAAAAATGGTCATTATAATTTATCATACTAACCTTTTTCAAATATTATTAAAACAAACAAGAAAAAAAAACATAATTAAAGTACAATACATAAAATTTAAAGATGAAAAATCATGTCATTACATAACTTAATACATATCATTAGAATTAAAAAAAGTAAAAACATGTCTAGTCATCAACATTTCAATTTCATTCTTCAAAATCATTCATCTTCTAATATCATGGAAATGGGCATGACATTATCTTTTGGCTTTGATACATCATTTTCATTTATATCACAATATTCATATTCATCTACAAATAAAAATAATCAAATATATTAATAATAATATATGAATTAAATTAATTAGATAAATTAAATAAGAACTAAATAAAAAATAATACCATTTGAATCAATATCAAAGCCATGCAACCAATTTCTTGCACAAATAAGCATTTGAACCTTTTCAGGAGGATTGAACTTCTATACTTTGTTAACACATAAGCACCAATATTGAAAGCACTCTCACAAGCCACAATAGTTATTGGAATGCTTAGTAAATCACGTGCCATAATTGATAAATGTGGAAAAAGCTTTTGTATATCCTTCCAATATTACAACACTTCCAAGTCTTCATAAAAATCAAAATCAAAATCAAATATTGGCTTGTGCAGATATTAATCTAATTCAAACCTCCCCGTATTAAAAATTTACTAACTTTTAAACTTCTTAAATTCCTACAAGAAAAAAAATTAAAATAAATAATATAAATATCAAACAAAATTTATGAAACATATAATAAAAAATGATAAAACAATAGAATAGTTAAAAAAAGTTTGAAATTTACACCAAAGATCTTGTTACTTTTGATAGGATTTCCTCTTCCAATATTGGACTTCATACCAAAAAAGCTCAATTGTGATTGTAAAGAAGAAATTGATTCTTCATTTTTATTTTCATATTTCTTATAAATTTTATATAATTTCATCTTTACATTTTAAACTTTTTCTTTGCTTGTAAGAGGATCAATCTCTGAATAACAAAAATTTAAAAGATCTAATTTAATGTGGGGGTCAAGAATAATTCCAAAAGCAAACACTTTACTATATTCATTCCAATATTTTTCGAAATTGACTTTCTTTGCTTGAGCCATTTTCCTTATAAGCTCATCTTCATTACTCAAACTTGTATTCAACATACATTTAATCTTCCAAACTTTCATGAAGTACAAGTTGGATGTAAGGTAACTTGTCCAGAAATTAAATTTGTTGTCTCATAAAATGGTTCCAAAAAGGTATACATTTTCTTTGATATCATCCATTCCTCAATTGATGCACACCATTTATAATTTTTATCAATCAATTAAAGATGAGTAAAAGCCTTTTGGTGATGTAGTGTACTCTGAAGAATTAAATAAGTAGAGTTCCATCTAGTTGATACATCTAACCTTATACCAAGTCCTATTTCAACTCCACCACTCTTACGAACACATTCATCAAATTTTTGCATCCTCCCATCAGATGCTTTCACATATTTCACACTTACTCTAATTTTATGCAATGCTACACTTGCTACTTTCAATTCTTCTTGAACAATAAGGTTTAAAATGAAAGTATTCACCATCACATAACAAACTATCATTCAAAAAAAGCTTACTTTTCAAAATATCTTGCATGTTCTCATTGGAAGATGCATTATCTAATATGAGGGAAAAAAACTTTTTTCTCCAAACCCCATTCTTTCGAGCAATTAATTATACTGTTAGATAATTCAACACTAGTATGTGGAAGAAGCATACAACAAAATTTTAAAATTTTACTTTTTAATTTTCAATTTTCATCAAAAAAATGAGCAGTCAAGCATATATAGCCTACAAAAGTACATGCAGTCCACACATCAAAAGTTAAACAAACCTTATTAGGGATCTTAGTCATTTCTTGTTTTAGCTTTTCCTTTCTCCTTTCATAAACTTTTTTAACATCAGCAACAATTATGTTTCTAGATGGCATTCTCACATATGGATTCAAATATTTTTCCCACATGTCAATTCTTCGATAATCACAAATGAATAGGGAAATCATGATCAATAATAGCTTGTGCACACATTTCTAGTGGCACTAATTGATTTATCTTTTTAGACCTCACTTTTTCCTCTCGATTAATAAGCATTTGACCAATATCATGAGATGTGACAAAATTACAAGATGAAACATGTCAATGTAAATGAGAAGTGCCATAATTTGGATCACATTTAAACTCTTGTTTACATCCAACACATGTTCTTCCTATTCCATCTACATATTTTCCTAATTTTTTGAAAAATTTTCGCACATCTGAAGTTTCTTTTTTTCCTCTTTTCTTTGATGGTTCACTTTCATTCTTCGAACAAATTGTTTTTTTCTTTAATATTTGAATATCATCCCCATCTCCATCAACCACATTTGAAGTATTTGCTAAACTTAGTGGCTCATAATATCTAAACAAAAAATTATTGGGATTTCAAAGTAAGAATACTATATTTGACATCCACAAATTCAACAATCACAAATAATTAATTAGACTAAAAATGTAAGAACATGAAAATTCATAAATAAATTAGTTTAACAATATATTAAATTAGCTAGTAAGCCAGCAACAACAAATTCACAAATTTACAAATTTTTAACAACCATAAATTTATCATATCACAAGTTTGATTTTCAATGCTTATCAACCCAAATCATTAATTTATTAGCAATTTTTTTTCTAGAATCTCCATCATTATTATAGATCACATTACTATATCTAAAATCTCCAACATTATTTGATTTCTAATTTGATTTCATTTATTAGCAAACTTTTAATAGAAGATAAACAAAAGTTAAGCACTTGCCTAGTACAAGTATCTAAGAGTAGATTGGATAATAGAGCAAGCAGGTAGCACCACCACATTAACAGATCAGAAACGATGAACAAAGCAACATCAAATCGATAAATAAAGCAACAACAATTGAAAACTCGAAGCAATGGTTGAATGACGACGTCTTCATCATTGGACGTCAGCTCGAATCTTGCACTCAGTCACCGTCACAGCAAGCAACAGCTGTTCTTCTCTGTAATGTAACTCAACTCAGCGACTGGCAACATCTTAAGGTCTAAAGATAAAAAAAAGAAGCTCAATTCCCTTGCCTTGCCTTTCCCTAGTCTAATTTACAAAAAAAGAAGCTGATTTAAAAAAAAAAAAAGGGCTAGCCTTGATTTTACTAAGCATAAACTCGATTTGGCCTTTTTTTTTTAATGGGTTAGGCTGAGCTAGCCCATTTTCAAATGGGCTAAAAATATGTCAACACAACCCTAAATTTTTTACCAAGCTATACAGGGCGGCCCATTTTGATAGCTCTATTGATAGCAAGAACTGAAGCAAACTATGGGCGTCAATTCTTGAGATGCCTTTTTGTACAAGGTATGTACTTAACTATTGCCAAGATTTTTAGTTTAATCTCATTTTATATTGTAATCTTCATATTATGATGGTAATGTTGCTTAAGATAAGCTATTTCTTTTCTTCATTACCCTCAATGTTTGTTGTTTCAGTTTGTCGCAAGAGAATTTCTTCTTAATATTGCAAAACATTACTTTTATTTCTATCTTAAATTAAATTTTCAGTACAAAATGCTCTTTTTCTCACCCTTTCATTCTTAAGCATCAGTACTCTTTGCAATTTATTTTAAGCATTTGTGAAGTCTTTTAGCAATTTATTTAAAGTAAACTAAATATTACATTTAAATATGTAAATCATCAATCAATGCATATGCCATTTTTGACTTGATTAGTTGATAAGGTTGTTTAGTTTTTCCATGTTAAATTTAGCAGCAATCCTTGAGTATATACTTGAAAAATGACAAAATCATAGGAACAATCCCCTACAAAGAAAAATAATGAAAAAGAAGAAATTTTGTTCTCCTTGTAATGCTTAAAAGTTTAATATAACATGTGATATAATTTTATTAGAAAAAATGATTTTGATCACCATTTTACATAATCAAAAGAACTATGTTCTTTCATTTTTCGCTAAAAATGTCAGGCATAATGTATAGGTAATGCATTACTGACTTGCTTTAGTATACTAAGGTAATGCTTCTTAATGACCATACTAATACACAATTCAAATTTTCAAGGATAAGCTAATGACATGTGGGTTCTTCAAATGGGTAGATGAGGATATATCTTGTAACATCCGCTCCTTTTATTTATGATAAATGTTTACTAGTTATTAAATAAGTTAAATGCTTGTGTCTGTTGCATTAGATGACATGCAGTTGCATTAGAATAAGGGACTAAATTGAAAAGAAAAGAGGAGGGACTTGAATGAAATGAAAAAGGTTTAGTCAAAGAAGCTATCTAGCCTTTCAATATTACAAGAATAGCAAAACGTAATTTTAGCCAAAAGAGTTACTGTAGCTACCAAATTTTTAAAAATTTCGGCCAAGGTTTCAAAGAAAAATGGTAATTTTGCATATGGTCAGAGAAATTATCATTTTAAGCTGAATGACCAAAAACTAGGAAGAGAGCTGCAAGTTTCTAATCGCTTAGATAAGGCTGGAGGTCAAACTCTTCTCCCCTATCTAAACTCAGAACTAAAACCTAGAGAGAGAGAGAGAGAAATAAGGGCACTTAAAGATAGAAAGTCAGGAAAGGAAGAGATTATAAGAAGAAAAAACTCCACTGTAAGCATAAATCTACAGTTAGGAAGTACATCTAATACTGACAACAACAAATTAAGGTAGCAAACAACCTAATCCTTTCTATTTTGAAATCACTGTTCACGTGTGAAAAGTTTTAATTTTCATGTTATTTAAGTAAGAGATGGGTTAAAACTACATTCTTGATGTTTTTGACTGCTATTGGGTGTTTTAAACTGCATGGATGTACTTATGTATGCTTAAATTAGATTATGAAAAATGGATTTTTACCTATGGATGAAAATGAGGTTGAATCCAAGATTTAAGTGAGATTAAATGATAATTTAGGCTATTTATATGTGTTAAATGATGCTGATATGTTGGTATTGAGTTTATAATTATTAGAAATGGTTTACAAACAAATTCTTGGGCAAAACTCTAGATCAACAACTAATTTGAAAAATAAAGTATAACATAATAGTCGACTGATAGTTCCTACCAATCGACTATCATGTTCTTAAGTTACCTAAAAATACATATAGAGTGCTAACAGCCAATTGCTAGCCCTTGAAAGTTGACTATCATGCTTAAATTTTCTAAAATATCACCAAGAACATAACAGTCAACTGTCAGGTCCCTAGCACCTAACTAGTAGCCCTCAGGTTTAAAAAATTCGTAGGACACTGAGTGAACAGTTGACTGCTAGATGGTGGAAGTCAATTTTCTGGTGCCTATTTTGAAAAATGAAGTCAATGACCTAGTTTGAAGCATAATTAACCTAAAAATCCACTCAAACAAAGGATCTAGACCTAAAATGAATGTAATGGGTAATATGTGGTTTGAAAGCAAAAGTGAGAAAGAGTAAGAATAATATGATATTTAAAATGAAAGTAAGAGAAATGAAAAAGTATTCCTAATATATGAATTAACGGTAAATAGGCTCATGTTGAGTGATCAATTGTCTGTATGGGATAGTCGTTGGGTATTTCATAGTTGGACCATAATAGGTATGGTTAAACTCCCTTTAAATGATTTTGAAAACATCATGATGGTTACTAATTTTAAGTTAGTGAACTCTGCTATAGCCAGTTTAAAGGAGTCACATACTTAAAATTAGACAAAACTATGGCATGAGCTGAATTACCCTAGTTTATATACTTATGAATAGCATTTTAGGAGATAATCTATTAAAAAGAAACAGTAATCCCGTATATACAGGGGAGGAACTGCCAGAGAGGTGAGCAAGGACCCTATAGTTCTTGGTGAATTAAGGGAGAAACTGCCAAAGAGGTGGGCTAGAACCCTTATGGGGGTATTATAGAGGATTGTACTTAGATCCATTAAAGGACGCTCCAGATAGTACACAGATAGCAGTTGAGAACTGTAAGCAGCCAAGAATTACAAGCAGTTGAGAATTGCAAGTAGTCATAGACTATGAGAGACTCATCTATGAGTGATGATTTGATACGAGGAGTTGTTTGCTTGGTGACTCTCCTAATTTCTCTTGTTATGATGATGATGTTTGGCTATGGCCATGTTGATATGCTCTAAATTCCTTATTTTTTGCTCTATATGGATATGTGAATATAATTATGTTACCATTATAATCTGATGATATATCCTATATAATATATATGTGATGAGCGATAATTGCATTCATAAGTATGAGATATGATTGCATAATTCATGCATAGCATCTCACTAGACATGGCGTGTTTTCTGATGATAAAAAGAATGTAGCGTGTTTTTGTAAGAGCATGGTGGTACATATCAATAATTTGTAAAATAGGTTGTTATTGCTACTGAGAAATTTTTTTAATATAAATCTTGGTTTATATCAGATGCTTAGATACTAGGTTCTGCTGGAAGTGAAGGTGGAAATAGTAAAGATACCCTTTTTGGGGTATTTCCTAATTTTTAAAGAGTTCTAGGGTCATTTTTATACTATAAATTCTTTCAACACCCTAACTGTATGAAGTTTTATGGATTGTATAGTAAATTTTTGGCATGTAAAGAGTTTATATAAGTATACATGCCCCATTACCCCAACCATTATACTACTTTTGGAAGAGGTTTGGGTAATTCTTTTTTATATGCAAGAAATAAGGCATATATATATTAGGATATATGAGAAGTTAATTTTATCCACTAATAGGCTTTTTGTTAAATGGGTATGAGTGGCAGAGTTGTTACCTCCTTACCCTAGTTGAAAAATCTCATATATCTATAGGTATATATCTTGTGTACAGAAGTGACAACTATTGTAAAATAATTATGTATGTGTATTTATCTGAAATTATTTACACATATTATTATTGCTTTATTTTCATTGCATTATGTGTGAGAACCCGAGTGCCGAAACCTAAACTAAATGGCACTCAAATATTTAACTTGGTAAAAGTTAAAATTTACTCGAGTAAAAGTAGTAGTAATTCACCAATATTATAGTATATTATATTATATTATTTAATTAACTAAAAAGAACTATATGATTGGGAGCGTTATATATCTTCTGAGAATGACCAAGAGCCACCACTACCTCAAGATAAGATGCCTTTAATCAAAATGATGAGGAGGTTGTTTGAGTATAAACATGAAGTAAAGACATTAAAGTTATTTTTTGGCATTTTTGTTGCCATTGTTGCTATGCTTGTATTTTACATAATGAAATATATGTAAAGTCAAGTATTTAATTGTGCAAGTTTAGAATTTGGCTATTCAAGTTTAGGAATTTGTGTTTAAGTACTTTTGTGTAATGTAGGAGTTCTTTTGTGAATCTTATATGTAATGATTTAGGAATTTGTATTTAGGTACTTGTGAGTAATGTAGGAGCTCTTTTGTTTCTTGTGGCTTGTATGACACTATTGTGTAGTGTATTTTGTTTCTTGTGGCTTTTAAGAAAATTTTCATCATCAAATGCCATAAATATCTTCACTTAAAATAGATTTGTGAAGACTTAAAGAATACTAAACCTATTATTGAAGTTGTCAAGATACATGTAAAATTAATGCAATCAATTCATTTGTTGAAAAGAAGTTTAAGATCAGTTCATTTTCTTGTATAAGACATGTACAAAATACATAATTCATTTGCCATTATATTGAAACTTGTCATATACAAAATACTTTCAATAATGACATAATGTGAGTCATTTCCTTACATAAGATGTTTCCTACCAAAATACATAACCATAATGTATAATATAATGACTAAAGACATCTCCAACCAAAATATGAGGTATGACACTAATATAGGGTATTGAACTTCTTGGAGCTTGTGAGGCAGACATTGATTCTTGTGAGCTAATAAAATCTTGAAACTTTTCTCGTGTTGCTAGACTTGCTGCCACAAGAGTCTCTCTACTAGCTCTAACTTATTGTGGCCTCATATTAGTTCCAACAAATGTCTCTCTAACAGGTGGTGCCCTAACTAGAAATGACCTCACACTTGGTCGTATTAGTGGTGCCCTAACTAGAAATGACCTCACACTTGGTCGTATTAGTGGTGCCCTCATTGCAAGCGACAAGAATAAACTAGCTGCAAGAGGCAACATATAAGGCCTTGGAGGATTAAAAGGCCTTTAATCAATGAACTGTCATTGAGGAATGAATGGCCTTGGAGGAACCATTTGGATTTGTGGCCTTAGAGGAAATAAGGGCATTCAAGTCTACATTCTTCCATTTCTTGTGAAAATTTTCTCCAAGATGCCTAACACAGAACCTATGGTTCACACCTGGCATCACCTCCTGTTATGTTGGAATTAGCCCCTACATAAACATTAATGCACCAAAATGCACTAAAATAGATTTAAAATGCACCAAATGTACTAAAACATATCCAAGATGCACCAAACTAGAACCAAAATACACCAAAACAAATCTCATATAAGTCATACTAAAACATATCCAAGATACACCATAAAGCCCCTGAATGATTTTAAAGTCATACTTAATAGTCCTTAGAAGTTTTAAAAGGTGTACTTATTATAGTCCTTGAAGTGTAGCAACCAAACCAAAGAAGCAACCATAACTAAAGAAGAAAAGGAAAATGCATCAAACCATAAACAAAATGTACCAAACCAGTAACCAAAATGCACCAAAACATAAACAAAATGTACTAAACCATCAACCAAACCAAACTGTAAACCAGTAATGAACCAAAAAAAATCCTATATTAGTATGCTAAAAAGTCCCCAAATGATTTTAAAGTCATACTTAATGGTCCCTGGAAGTTTTAAAAGAGGTACTTTTTAGTCCCTTACTGTAAACTTAGAAGGCTTAAACTATTGATAATTTCTGTTAAGTCCAGTGCATCTATTTAAAGTATAAGGTACAAATATAAGACCAGTTTTCAAGGTTTAACATAAGGTACAAATGTAATTCTTTTACATTAATTTTCTAGTTTTTTGGCCATTATGTAGTCATCTCAGCTCTGTCAGGCCTCAAGCTTTCCATGTCAAAAGAGTAGAACATATATAAGTTCATTTCTTTACTGATACAGATTTCTTTCAAATTCTATATATTAGAATTAAAAGCATAAATACTAAAGAAGGTTTTGAAAACTACGCATTTGTATTATAAAATAGCACAGATGTTAAATATCTAAATACTTGTGCAAAAGCAAGATTGTGTTTTATAGTAACATAAGTATCAACAAAAAAATCCTCATGTAAGGTAAGAAAAAGTGATGCACATCTTTGTGAGAAAGGTTAATTTGATAGAACATAAAGATCTTTAGTTATCTATTCTACTATTGAAATTTTTCGCACTTAACTACCTATCTTTACATTTTTAGATTATATCCAAATACTAATACCTGTGATGAACATATAGAGAAAAAGTGTGATAAACTTAATCAAATCCTAAAGACTCTAGCTATGTATGTGTGTGCGCGTTATATGTAAACTCCATCAAACACTAAAAACTCTTGTTTTCTTTATAGCAGTGTTGGCATTTTCTTTCAATGTCATTTTGGAAAAGAGGTATATTTCATATTGTATTACTGTGTCTTATTTGAAATACATTGTTTTCAAAACCTTCTTTAGTGTTCATGCTTTTAATTTAGTTGAGATGAATATAGGTTTTATTCAATGTGCACTACAGATAGTAATGATAACATGACCTTTTTAAAGTCATTTGTAATATGTAGAATTTGAAATTCTACATATTCCAACTTTAAAGCACTTGTAATATACATGTATAAAGTCATAGAATTGATCGTTTTGTCTACTAACATTTATTTTAGGTTAATTTGAATTATTATTTACTATTAATAGCAAATTTGAATTTTTATTCTTCATCTAAAGTTGCTAAACATAATTAGATTTGGTCTACCTCTATTTCAAGCATAAGGTACAAATAAAATTCTAATAGTTTACAATACTTATTGAGTTTTTAAACTAGTTTTCAAGGTCTAAAATGAGAAATTCAATAGTGGTGTTTCTAAACCAAAATGCAACAAAACCAGGAAACAAACAAGCCCAAATGAAAACTCAAGAAATGAAACCAAACCAAAATGCGCCAAAACAAAAAAGCAATAAAATGCATAACCAAATTAGTGAAGTTATGCATTGTTGAAAATTTCATACCTTTTTTTGGTTTGATATAAAATTCCATCCATTCTCCTTGTAGTTTCCAATATCATTGTAAAGCAATTCTAGGAACTACTACCAAGTATCTTTTGTCTCTGAATTCACAAAAGCATATGTATGACGAATGAAAAGTTGTTTCCATCTTGTGCAATGGCTGCCAAGAGTTGTCCTCTATAGTAACCCTTTAGAAAGCAAGCATTAAGCCTTATGAGAGGTCTATATCCATATATGAACCCTCTCTTGCATGCCTCCAAGCATATGTAAAGCCTGTCAAATGCATGAGATGATTAGGGTCCACAATCTTCAATCCAAGCTTTATTGTGGACCTAGGATTCTTCTCGAGCAACTCATCAGTGTAATCTTACAACAAGTTATATTGCTATCATTCAAATCCTTTCACAATTTGTCTTGTCCTCTTTAATCCCCTATATACAAGGAAGTTAAGAACCAACAACCCTCTATTTTCCTTTATCCAATTAAATGCGTTCAAGGTTGTCATTTATGGATGAGATCTTAGCTACTTCACAAGTTCTTTTGTGAGCCATTTAGAATTAGCCTTTTTCACCTTGAATCCTCTAGCACAATTGTGCTCGTACTTAAAAGTCTTTATTTGATAACTACTTGTCTTGTTGCTCCAAGCATAATAAACCTCCTAGGGACAATCTTTTCCAGCACACTTTGCTTGACATCAAACTTTATCATTCTTCTTGTACTGATACTCTCTACCAAGTAGGCTTTTTAGTCTTTCAAAGCTTACTTGAACTCCTCCAAAGTCTTAAATTCCATTCTTAGTTCAAGCTTTAGATCCTCAAACTCAACACTATCATCAAATTTTGGATATTTTTCAATTAATTGACCTTCTTATTCTTTATAGGATAGTGGCAAGCAATTAAGGCCTTCATAGTGGTAAAATGACATTCCTCTCATATGAGCATCATGAACATTTTCCTCTCCCTCTCTTACATCACTATCTTCTGAGAAAGAATCATCCAAATCAGTGAATTCAATTTCAACATCTTCCTCCTCTAATTCAGATTCTTCATTTACTTGACTTTTTCCCTTGCCTTTTACTTTGGATATACCACTAGCATTGTCATTCCTTCTCTTACCCACATTAGGTAAGTCATTTACAATGTCTTCATCTTCAAACAACTCAAATCCAGGCTTAAAAACCTTATCCTCTGCATTATCATAATCGTTAAAGCTAGAAGACTCTGAAGATACATGCTCTCTTGTAGAAACTTCATGTACCTTGGGTTTGTTTTCTTCTTCAATCCTTGTAAGTTTAGCGCCTCTATAATGAGTCCATCTTCATATGAAAAAGTACAAACCCTATGTACTACTACTTTATGTACTAATTTTATGACTAAAATTAAGCTAAACAGTATTTTAAAATCTGATGCAAAGCCTTCTAGAACACCATTACTACTTGTACTAAGTTTGGGACTAAAATTAAATTCAACAATATCTTAAGAAATGCAACACTAAATCCATCATTGAAACAATATCTTACAAAATACATATATACCATCATTGAGACAGTAACTTGAAATAGTAAAAGATAATGAGAAAAAAATAAAATCAAAACATACAAAGGTCATTTTCTTCCACACTTAAGAATCTTCTTTTAGAATATTTATTTTCTAGTGTAAGTTAGCTTAGGAATTCAACACTAGAATCCAAAGGTCATTTTCTTCCACACTTAAGAAGCTTAATTCTTCATATAGTATATCATATTTTACATGCATTACAGGTATTACATGTCATCATATTTACATGTCCTCACGTTTCCAATGAGTTAGATTTTTTCAAATAAAAAGAAACTCTACTAGTCACTTGCATGGCATTTCAATGCAAATCAATCACTTAGTTAAGAAAAAGTTTTAGTTGAAACTCAAAAGCATAGTCAATATAGCCATTTCTTTAATATAAGGTATAATAAAACACAAGAAATCAAAAGATAGCACAAAAGTTTTAAGTTTAAATGTAGGAAACTTCCTATGTTTTAATAAACACTAATTTTCCTAGTTTCCATAACTTTCTTCATGTAATTAAACTGTAATAACGTGCCATTTAACCCAACAAACTCAAAATCAATTACAAATTTTAAAATGGTTAGTAACCAACATATGCACAGAAGCAAAAATGATTAGTAACCAATACCAACCATGAAGAACATATACTACATAAGCAAAAATGTAACACAGTATTGAATGATTCAATCATATCATAATAGATAAACCAATGCTTCGAAGACAAATTAAGCAATGCATCTATGATTCGAAACTGAAAATGTGAAGTGAAGAAGTGTTCATTACCTCGGATGACCCACGATCTTAATCTTCATCAGTCCAATCAAGCACTTCAATGGTAAAGATGCAAAGGTGGTGAAGGTCCACGGTCGCTACTCTACGCCTTGCCTTAGGAGAACATTTGGGACCACTACTTTTGAAAGACTTTATCGCACGAATGGGGTTTTAATTCTCCTTTAGGATTTTTTTTATTCATTTTTTTATCATTTTTTAAATTAATTAGTTAGATACTTATGTAGAGGTTAGTAGAATTTTTTGACACATAAATATGTTGATTGGACATCCTATAATATAAATAATGTGTCGTGTTAGTATTTAACATAATAATTTAGCTAAATTGTTAAATACTAAGATTTTAAAGACTAACAAATTGAACATCTGAATATTTTAAAGACTGAAAAAGATATTAAGATATTCTAGATACCAACAAAAAATAGGTTTTTTAAAAAATATAAATATAATTTAACTAAATTTCAGAAGGTCGACTCTTCCTTTAAAAATATTTATGTTAAATTTAAAGTCAATTTTTTCATTTTTTTTAAAGATTTTTTTTTTTTGGACAATTCTGTAAAAGTCATCAAGTGCTTAGATCTTAGCTCGAGCCATTTATTAAATGTTGACTAAGACTGAATGGGTGGGTCATCCAATTTTCGTAGTCTTTCAGAAGCCATCCACGAAGCCTCTTTAAAGTCATCCCACTCCCACTACGCAATAACCCACTTCACGCGCGCATTACTTTATATCAATCTCAACAATTAATTTTAAATAAGAAAACATATATTTAGTTATTTAAAAGTATAATTATTTAAAGATTGAATTGCATTAAAATTTTACAAAAATTTGGTTAAATTATATTCAATATCTTATTATAACCTTCAAAAATATCACTCAACTCCCCAACGTTTAATTTTTATTGAAAAAATTTGTGTGATTTATTTTGGATTAGACTTAAATATAGTTTATTATATCTTTATTAATAATTTTTTAATGAATAACATATAAAAATTTTAAGAAAGAAAGACTTAATCATAGGTTATTAAGTTATAAGAAAAAATTATTTTTTTATTTTGTGACTAAAGAACGTGATAGTAAGAAAAAAATAGCACCTAAATTTTTTTATTTTATGTAAAAAAATCAATATTGTAATTTTATTTCTAATATAAAAATAATATAAAATCAAATAAATTGATTTTGAGGTTTAAAATGTGATAGTTATTTTTTTATATGAAAATAAAAATAGTTAAATAATTTGCATTTTTTTAATTTCAAAGCTATTTTCAAAAGCAAAAATCAAGAATTCAAAAGTTCTTGTTATCTTCTTTCTGTAAAAGGGGTATATACGATGTCAAAATCAGATTTTATTTCTCTTCATTTTGAAAAATTATATCCTATTTTTTTAGAGATAAAAAATTATAATTTTTTTTTATCAGTCAAAATATCCTTACTAATAATACTTATCTTTTGATAAATATATTTTAGTTATAAATTTTAAAGGTTTATTAAAATATTATTTTAATATTTTTTATTTCAATAAAGATATTTTAATTAAAATAGATAAAATTATAAATTTTTAATCTCTTAAAAATAAAATATAATTTTTAAAAATAAAGAAAATAAGATTATAAGGGAGGACACTTGAGACATATAAGAAAATTTGATATTTTTACTCATTTTAATTAAAATATCTTTATATTTATTATTTATATAATTAAATATATATTTGATCAATACCAAAAAGACCATTTTTCAAATTTAAAATAAATTCGTTTTATCATTTTTTAACTCAAAATAAATAATAATTTTAAGAAAATATTTTTAAATAAATTATAAATTTTAAAAATATAATATTACTAGAAATATTTTTATTAAAATTATAAAATTATAAAAAATATTTAAAAAAAAAAAAAGGAATGTGCAGATTTTAAAATAAAAAAATATATATAATTTTATAGTGTAATTTTAAATTTAAAATAAATTACACCCTTCTCTTATAAGATATGTCAAAATTATATTCTCTTTCTTTAAAAAATTAAAAATTTTATAATTTCACTCATTTTGATTAAAATATCTTCAATGCTAATATTAATTTCTTAAAAAATTATGATTTATTAAAAACATATTTTTAAAATTATGTTTTACCATTATTTATTTTGAGTTAAAAAAGATAAAATTATTTTATTTTAAATTTAATAAAATTAAATTTTTATATTAAAATAATATTTTTAATTATATAAATAATAAACATAAGAGTATTTTAATTGAAATAAATGAATTGTAACTTATATTTTAAAAAAATGTAATTTTTAAAGTAAATAAAAATATATAATTTTTTAAATTAAATAAAAATATATAATTTTTTAAAATAAATAAAAATATATAATTTTAACACTTATTATAAAAGAGTAGAGTAAATTTACTCTAAATTCAATTTGTAAAGGCAATTTGCACATTGCTTTATTAAATTAAAAGCAGAGCATTTGGATCTTTACATTCCCGAGCGTGGGAGTTGGTGCTGGCGAGCATCGCATAATACTGATGAGACTGACGTGAAAATACGAATCTCAATGACATCACTCACTACAATAATCCAACGGCAAAAAAAGACTATACTCACACTAAAGTCATCGAAGTCACAATTAATTAATCATATCATCGTCCCACATGATTTCATAAAGTAATACCAAATGCAATCAAAGCGAAGCAAGCACTACCAAAACCACCAAGTACTTGAAAATCAAATTTCTCTGATCACTCACTCTCAATATATATTCCATTTCATGTCTTAAGCTCTGATTCTTCTGCATGTGATGGACTTAGAGAAGAGGAAGAGGGTCATTACCAGAGACGACCAGGATCAGGAGAAGGACCGATTGAAGAAGCTGAAGGGGGAAGAGTGTGATGACAGTGGCAGTGGCGCCCCCGCGACAGCCGCCGTTGAGGAGGAGGCGGCGGTGCCGACGGAAGATGAGGTAGAGCAGTTTTTTGCGATACTGAGAAGGATGAAAGCGGCGTTGAGGCACTTCGATGAGAAAGGAAGGGGTGGGAAGGAGTGGAGGGAAGCGTTGGAGCAGGCGGAGGACGCCGTGGATGAGGACGGAGAAGGTGAGGTGGTCAAGAATAATGAGGAGGAGGTAATGAATGAGGGTTTGGATTTGAACGCCGCGGTTCCTGAGGCAGCGGAGAACGGCGGCGCGTAGAGGCAGTCGACACCCCGGTGAAACATCGACCAGAAATTTCTTTAGACCCTTTTCTCTTTTGGCTAAGTTGTTTAGGCTTTCAGAGCTGAGACCCTTGTATAATCCCAAAAAAGGAAAGATCTGCATTTCTCTGCTATCTTTCTTTTTCTTTTCAGGATTAAATAATTGTATCAAATTTAGTACATTATATTAGTTTCGGATTTTAGTTTAACTGACCTATTAACACTTAATAATAACTCTTTATAGTCACCTTAATAGATTAACTAGTTATCTTTCATACATAAACTTGTGTCTTGTTGTTCTAGTCATTAGCTAAGGTAAATCCTTATTTTAAAAAAAATAAATAAATATTGATCTTTGTTAACAATTATATTTTATAAAGATAAAAAGAATTTATTGGGCCGACCTGGCCTAATTAGACATTGTTATATTTTGAGGCATCTTTTGTTGGAGGCAACTTTCGGTCTAAAATTTTCAATCAAGTTGTCTCAGATTTGTCCAAAGTCTAGTCTAGCCCAATTCAACCCATCCCATCTACACCCATAGCCACAAATTTTTTTTATAAATGTTTGTTTGTGTGCTGCATGTTATTTGCTTTTTTGTTGTGACTTTTCTATTAAATATATATTTATCTATTATAATATTTTTCCTGTCGAATTTGTTTGTTAAAGAATATATATATATATATATAAAATATAAATTAGTTAATACTTGTGATAGTTTTTTTATTTAATAAAATATGGTTGAAATTTTTTATATGTTTTAATTAGTTGTTATATTTGTTTTAGTTTTACAAATGATTTTTTTTTTGGATGGTGATATTTTTATTTATATTTGCTATACTTGTGATGGAAAATAAATTAAGATCAAATAAAAAAAGTTAAGATTAAACAAAAAAATATTTAAATAAAAAATATTGCTAATCAACCTTTTGTTTAATTATCTCCAACACGCTGTACTTTTCCCATTAAAAATGTGTTGCATTCCACAAGGAGCGCAACACATTTTATATTCAACGTGTTGCATTCTGTAAGATAGCCCAACACGAAGCGTAACACGTTGAAGCTTGATATTAAACTACAGGTAAGATATATCTAATTAAATTAACTAAAATTAAATTTTCTCTTAGTTGAAGGATATGGGTAAAAGCTTGACACTAAACTACAAAATAATTTTATAAAGAACTCGATCTTTTAAAAGGTTGAAATCTCCGATCTACCTCTCTCATGTATTTCTCCTTCTCTTATTTGTTCTATTTAGTAAAAATCAAAAAAATAAAAAATAATAAGACGAGAGCTCATCGTCTCAAAAAAATTGAGCTCTAATCTCATTCCTTATTAGAATTATAATTCCAACTAGATGTTTTTGATATTACCCATATTGATGATTTCATGTTTGATGTTGAAAGTCTTCGTTTCTTTTTATTGTTTTTGGTATATTTTCCTTTTTATCAACCGAGTCCATTCTAAGTGAGCAAAAGCATCAAGAGTACGAAACGAATAAAACTCAAAACAAATGCAGACATAAATAATTAGTTACTACGAAATTACTACACTGTCTTCGATCAATTTATAATTCCACCTACTTTGTCTATTCAGTATACAGAACAATGAAAATTTTGGTTTTCATTCGAATCGTTGAATTCATTTAAAATTTTTGTCTAGTATGCATCTTTTTATAGAGAAAATTTTTTGTATCTAAAGTTAATTGGTTAGTTGTATTTAAGTAAAATTATTTGCATCTAAATTTGTATAATAATTTTTTAGATTAAGTATCTGTTAGTCTTTTTAATATGTAATTAATATTTTGTTCAGTAAGTGTCTCTTTTTATTATCAATTTTTTTAATAAAAAAATAATGAAAGACATAAATAATGTAAATAATTGCAATAATTTAAAACAGTAAATACTTGTGAAAAAATTTAAAACAATAAATAAAGAACATGCAATAATGTGCCCAAAAAGGAAAAAAAAAACAGTAAATACTAAATAATGGCTTTGTTTGGTAGATAATTGAGAATTAGTGAATAAATTTACATTGGTTCGAACATCGTCACCATTTGTGTTGACGACAAAATAGAAATTTATCTATCCATTTAATATTTTAGATCAATTATTTTTAGAAAAATCAAATAAAATTCATAGAAAAAATTACTGCAACTTTTCGATTAAACAAATAAAAACGAAACTAAAACATATATATTCTAACAAAAGATAAAAGGTTTTGGAATTTCTGGTTTGTCATGAAAATTTGCTTGAATCTTCCTCTGTCTCTTCTATTGGATTGGATTAGCGGCTTGTGAATTTGTGATTTTAAATATGATTCAAAAACAAACAAATACATCCTCACTGAGAAGCTCGAGACAATATTTAGCTTTTCTGGCCATACGTTTTTAACGTTCATTTTTTTATTTTTGACCTAAAAACCGACAATATTAAACTTTTTATTAAAATCTATAATTTAATTTTTTTTTTGTTTTGATATTATTTAATTTAATTTAAAAATAATAAACCTAATTTATTTTAATTTTATATAAAAAATATTTTTTTTAATTTATTAAATACTTATTTAATACTAGAAGACTTGAGATACACTAAAATGGGTGTACCAATTTTCTTAAATATAATATAAAAACAAATTTTCATTCTCTCGTAGCTTTTGTTCTCTTAGCTAATAACGATAAATGGGTCACGATAGGACAACTCATTGTGAACAATCCAATATACATAAATTCAAACCCACTTATTTTGTCCAACAGACTAAACACACTAGTCCCGTTAGCCAAAAATATTTTTTAAATAATTATTTTAACATTTTTTAAATTATATTTCAATAAAAATAAATATTAAAATTACTGAATTTTTGTTTATTTAAAATTTAGTTGAAAAATAAAAGACAATTAAATATATTATGATAAAAATATTGTCTAAATTAATATATTTATTTTTAAAAATTAGTAATTATTTTTATTTTAAATTAATTTTTTATTAAATTTTATCATTGATTATCTTTTTTCATATGATAAGAGTAAAATATTGTGATAATACATTAAATTATTGTAAGTTCATCCATTTATATTCATTTTAAACTAATTTTTATTAATTATCACAATTTTTTTTATAGTAATACTGTCTATTTAGGCTCATTTTCAACCGGACATATTTTTCATCGCCAAGATCACCCAATTTACAAGTTAAATGGATGGGCATGCAGAATTGAATCTTTTTTATAATACTACTCGTAACTTTTCACTCTATCATATTTTTATATATTATATAATTTAAAAGACAAAATAAAATAAAACACCCATGATTATTATAATATAAATTTTTTAGATTCAATTAATAATAAATATAAAGGTATTTTAGTAAAAATATTAATATTATAAATCTTTCTTATTTCATATGGGTGTAGAGATTATAATTTATTTACTTATTTTTGGTGGGGATAAAATTAAAGGTCTAAAACTTAAAACTCAAGAAGAGGATGAATACTTTAATGAATAAATAAAACTGAATTTTCTAGCTATTTCTGCAACATTTATATTTCATTGGAGTTAGATTTAGTAAAAAAAAAAAAAAAAAGTTAGCCTTTTTAGTAATAAATAAAGGTTTATATCATTGTTAAAAGTACTTATATTTAGAATTTAACTTTATTTTAAATAAAATTATCTCTGATAAAAATTGTATCTACGTGAAAAATTGAAAAAAAAAAATATTCCTATTTTGTTAAGTAACTAAAAAATAATACACTTTATAGTTTTGCATCCTCCCTCAACTACAACTTCCTTTCTCTCTGCGCGCACGACTTCTATATGACGACATTGTTAGAGTTCTACTTGCAAACAAGTTTCTTGAGAGGAAGGGTGTCCAACTATACTATGCCAAATAGTAAATTGATTTAAAGGTGAGCTTTATTTTGAATCAGAAATACAAGATACAAATTAAATTGAAAAGATGCACGAGAGCATGCAGTAAAAAATTAATGCTAGCAGCTTTACGAAGCTTCGATATGTATAGAGCCCATTCCTAATTTTTCCTTGTGAAAAAGATCTCTTGGTAGCATGCATGTTGCTTCACAAAGCAACAAAAATAAAGGATGAGGCTTAAAAGAAGATAAAATTATCATTCACCAAATTAATTTGGCCACACTCACCAAGTTTTCTAAGAGATTTAAGGATTATATAGAAAATAGCAGCTTGCAGCAATATTCCCAAACATGCCATAGGCTTGACAATGAACTTGTAGTTTGTTAGAATCAGTTGAACCACCATGAGAACCTCTACCTCTAGATTTTATCATGAGATTGCACCTCTATTTTTTGAGTTATAGCCCTTTCAGGATATATAGATAATTGACTAAAATATTATTCTAATTTCTTAAATAATGATTTTTTTAATTTAATTTTTTATAAATTATTTTTCTCAATTTAATTTTTTATATTTTAATTTATTATCATGTTAGTCCTTTCATATGAAGTCGTTTAAATAAATAATAATTTTTGATGACTTGAATGTTTGGTGCTAATTAAACGATATTAAAAACTAATAAAATTTTAATTTTTTTCTCTTTATTTTTTTAATTTGTCAAAATGATGCATGTGATCACCAATATTAAACGATGCATATTGATGAATTGAAACACATAGTATTGATCAATATTTTAAAAATTAGAGCAGTCAATGAACTAATTGAAATACCAATTTACAATTTATTAGTTAAACCATAATTGAACAGATATTTATATAAATATATATATTAATTTTTTACAAAGAAATAATAAAAAATAAAAAATATATCATTTAATTTTATTTCATATAAAATAAAGTAAATATATAATACATCTTAAATTTTTTAAAAGAATTAGTATTTTACTCATATTTCTTTTAAAAATATTTAAAAACATATCACATATATTCTTTTTTTTACTTTTATTTTATGATAATTTTTAATTTATTTTTTCTTCCCCTTTCTCACTCTTCTTTTACTTTACCTATTTATTTTTTTCATATACCTATTATTCCTTCCTTCTCTCTCTCTCTCTCTCTTTCTCGAGACATTCACTCTCATTCTCTCTTTTTACCATTTCTCTCTCTCTTCTTTTACTCTCTCCCTACTCACCTTTTTGTTTTTTCATATACCTATTCTCCATTTTCTTATCTCTGTCTTTCTCGACACCCCTTGTCTTTTCATCTTTTATTTTCTTCCAATTTTATTCTTTTTTTGTTTGGTTTCAAAATCAATTTGGTTACAAGAATCATAGTAAGAATCATCACTGGCACATTGTCCAGATCTATTCTTCGCTTCACCCTGCTGGTACAATTCTTCACTTTTATCTTCTAGAATTATAACAGAAAGAAGTCTTTGAAACACAGGTAACCTTATGCAGTCTTTCTACATCACATTTTCTACTTAAAGCATCAACCTTAGTTGATTCTTCATCATGACCGCTTGTGTTTCCTACCTCTGAACCATGAGTAGCTTCATTGTTCATAACAGCACCCATATCATGGTCGACACTTTGAACCGATTAACCACTTGAACCGTCAGTTTTTTTTGGGTTCACCAATTCTTTACTAGTTCAAACGATTTTGACCGATTTTTTACTCTTTTGATTTTGTAATTCTTCTTCATCGGCTAAAGGATCAATTTACTAATTTTTCAGTCAAATCAATAGATCTGATTTAATTTTAAGAACTATGATATCAATGAATCAGAATAAAAATAAGGTAAAAATTTATTTTAGATGTCTTTAATGTTGTCAAATAAATTTTAAGTTATTAAAATTTTTATTCATTTAAATAAAATTTAAATAAAGAGATTAAATTGATAATAAATTAAATTATAAAAAAATTAAATTGAGTAAGGGATCAAAATAATATTTTAATAATAGATAAAGATTATTTCTTCCTCGAGTGTGAACTGCATTAGCTATTACAGTTTTGCTCCGCTAGCATATTGTACTTTTCAAATCTAAGTAAACGATAATGTTTCAACATCAATTACTATGTAACGGTCAAACCTAGGGAAAATATTGGAAGTGACTAATGGATAAAAGATAGATTTTACCTTACACAGACATTAATCCCTTCCCTGTGTTTATGTTGTTAGCAAGAAAATACTTAACAAAAAAGATTGAATTGGGTATTTAAAAAAATTATTTTTTTAAACAATTTTGTAATGAGATTAGTTTCTTTGTAACCTTAATTAATTCAAGCTTGTTTATGAAATTAAAATTTGAGAAGAATAAAAGTAGAGTTTAATACTATAAAAAATTTATAGAGATTTATATTCAAGTTTTTTTAAACTTTTCGTATTCTCCTCAAATGCTTAACAAGAAAATTTTATTATTAAATAAGGGTCATAACCATACAAGCAATAACCTGCCACTACTACGGAATAACACACTAGCTTTTAGTCTAAGTTACACAAGTAGAAATTAAATGCTAGAATCTTTAGGAATACACAATATAGGAAGACGCTTTGTCTTGACAACCTTAGTACTTTTAAGGATGAGCATCCTAAATTTTTATAATAACAAAAACTTTATTTTGATTTTTTAAGTTTAATAATTTTTTTAATTTAGTCCTTTATATTTGTATATTTTTAATTTAATCTTTCTATAGTTTATCTATAAATTATTAAAATATATAACAAATATTTTAAGTTAATAAATTAAATGTTGAGCATATGAATGTTAAAAGTCTACTAAATTTATATTTTTTATTCTTTAAATTTAACAATTTTTTTAATTTAATCTTTTATGTTTATTTATTTTTAATTTAATTTTTTATATTTAAAATTATTATCAATTTAATTCCTCTGATAACACCGTATTTTGGTCAAAAAAAATTTTATTAAATAAAAATATTCAAAATGTAAAAAATTTTTAAATATCTCTTTGACTTTATTCTGAAATCTCTTTTTGTGTTGGCTTTAAATTTTAATAGGAGTTCTTTATGAAAAGCAAAAGAAATAATAAATATATATATATAAGTAAATTAATAAGATGTGATTTAATACCAAAAGTTTTAGTTCTCTCTTCGACCTCTAAGTTATTTTTATTTTTATGAATACCAAAATAACCGAATTATAAAACACATAAAATATATCAAAAATAATAATAATAAAGGGGGAAACAAGAGGCCCGAAAGGTTAGCTTCTTCACTCCTATGGATCAAGCCCAAATCAAAGGCCTAAATGACTTTCCCTTCTCATTCTCATAAAAGCCTAAAACAAAACTAGAAAAACAAAAATTCAAAAAATAAAAGAAAATAATCCCTGAAAATACAAATAAATAAAACAAATCTTAGAAAAATCAGGAAGGCAGCGTCCCATCTCTTTATGGAACACTAGCATCACCCTTCTTCTTCTTCTTCTCTCCACCAAAATGGATACCATAGATGAGCAGGAGCAAGACGCAGGCATAAAGAGGCTAGTAGGGAAGATCAAAACGGAAAGACAATAACCTTGGGAATTCAGAATCACTAAATGAATTTTTTTTACAAGTTTTATTTCTTAAATTAAAATTTTGGATATTTATTGTCGTAGATATTGATGCAATAATTCTATTTTATGACTATCAAAAATAATCTCATAACATAAAGTAAGATAAATTATTTGTTTTAATTACTTTGTTTTGATTATTTATGATTTGATTCTTTTATTTAATAGTATATGGAGTTATATATTTAAAATTTTTATATTTATTTATTTTACTAATTCAACCAAATATTTTAATCACCCAATAGTTGAAGTAGTATCCAAGTCATCGAATCTTTCATTAGTTTAATGAATCATTTGAATTTAAAAAATAAGTAACTAATAAATAAAAACAATCATAGAGGAGAAAAAATTGCATTGTTTAATAAAAATAAATGATTAAATAAATTTTATGTAAAATTAAAAAATAATAAATTGATTTTTATCTAAAAAGAAAAAGATACTTTTGTTCTTTTTCTCCTTTTCCATCGTGGAGCTGACTAAGCAATACAAGGAAGATATGCTTTCGCAGGGATAATCTATTTTCTATGTGACAATTTGGGAATCTTATGTTTTTTACAAGGACTATGCAGTTACTTACTTTTGAAAACAATTCAATAATATTGATTTTTGTTATGTACATTATTCCACTTTTGCAAGGATGAGAATCATTATAATATATATATATATATATATATATAAAGAAATTAAAATTTTCACATCTTATTTGTTCATTAATCCAAACATACTAAAAATTTCTAATATTACTTAAATAAAAAGAAAGTAAAGATGGGTTTCAAAACAAAATAAAATATTATAATTAACTAAACTTGATAACTTCAATAATTGAAAAGTCCAAAATGGATATGTAGATGGGTTAAACTACTATACGGTAGTATACAGTGAGACATACAATTATTGTACCAAATATACAAACTTATCCTTCAATGGCACTGAATCACTGAAAATCATATAAGATTTTGAAAATCGCATCATTCAAACCGTGAAAATTTTGCTAAGACTTTTTATAATATTTTTAAGATTAGAAAAATAAATAAATTATTCTTATAATCTCTATATTTTAATTCAATTTTAATTAAGTCTATATAATCTAAAAAATTTTAATTAATTTTTTATAGCTTAACAAATTTTTAAATTAATTATTTTTGTTAAATTTTTTTAAAATTATATTAAATTATATTAATATTATTAATATATAGTAATTTAATCTTTTAAATATGTATTATTTATGTTAATAGAGAGAATAAAAAATAAATAATGATATAAAAATAATTTTTATATAAATAATTATAAACACTTGACTAAAAATTAAATAAAATTATAAAGTTTATATGAATAATTATATATATATATATACACACACACACGAAAGGCGCAAAAATAACCTTGCACGTTTACCGACTCTTTCAAAAGATTTTGAAGGTACACTTTTTAAATAGGCAAAATACGCCTAGGAGAACAAATTTTCGAAGTTAGGCCAAAGTTTAAACTTCGAATAATTTGTTGGAATAGTTAATTATTAATAAATCTCACGGTAGATAAATGAGAGATAGAAGAAATATTTATAATTAATTAATAAATTATTTAATATAAATAAGTTGAGAAAATTTTAAAATTTATATATGACTTTAATCTAATTAATATTATTCAAAGATGAATACTTAAATTTTGAGCTTAAAATATATCAGCCTGAATAAATAATATTCTATATTAACTATTTAATTAATAATTTTTTTGGTAGTTTTTGATTAGAAACGATTAAAATTTAAAGGTCATATTTATTTAGATATAATAAATTATTTATATTTTTCACAAGATAATTTTTAAAATTTTAAAAAATATATTTATCTTCTCCTTTCTTTTAAAAAATCAAAAAACATATTTTTAGAATATTATAATATTTTATTAACTATAATATTAATTTAACTTTGTAAAATTCTAGAGATAATCTACCATTACAGCCTAGTAGCAAAAATAGTAGGGGCATAATTCCTTAAAAAGAGTGAACACATTATCAAAGCTAAAAATTTTCCTAACATAATTAAAATAGGGATTCTGCATCTGTAATAACTAGGACAATCCTTTGAGTTTTGATGCATATATATTCCAATGGCTATGAGATGTTTTAGTTATTAATGTTGTAAATTATATATTATGTAATATAAAATAAAATATATAATTTGATATGAGAGGAGAAAGAAATTAAAGATAATAAAAAATTAAAATAAAATAATAGAGAATTAATTATTTTTTATTATTTATAATTTTATAATTTTAAAATATCATAAATATTATTTTTAAATTTGATTAATTTTATCATAGTCTTTTAACTTTAAAAAAATAAATCAAACTTGTTCTAATTCATAGTTTCATTAATTTAATTAACAAAAAATATTAAGTTAAAGTTAATTTTAACATATCTATATAATATTATTGTCAGTATTATTAGTTCATTAATCTAACATGTAAAAGAATAACAAATTTGTAAATTTAAATTCTAAATTTTAAATTTTAAAATAAACACTTATCAAATCTAAACTTAAATGTGACCCTACGTACTTATAAATTTAGTTATTTTTATATGTCAGATTAATGGAATTATAATTTTAGTAATAATATAGAATATAAATATATATTAAAATTGACTCAAAGTTAATATTTTTTAAAATAAATTAACGATGTCAATAATTAAAGAAATTTGATTAATTTTTAAAAGTTAAAAGACTAAAATAAAATTAATTAAATGTAAAAGATAAAAAATGAAATTTGTATCAAAATTAAAGAATTGAAAGTAATTTTTTATCTAACACAAATTTACTTACAATTTTTTTAAAAGAGAATAAAATAATTAAAATAAAAAATTTATTAATTGTATTGAGTCATCAAATTGAGTCAAAATTAAGATAATTTATTTGCATAATTGAAAAATTAAAATTTTTTTCTATTAATTTAGATGACATTAATAATTAAAACAGCATAATTTTTAAAAACACTTCTCAAGACAAAATTAAAAAAATTATCTTTTGCCAATAATTTTTACAGGGTAGGGGCAAATACCAAAACTTTTATTTCCTAATTATAAAGAAACATTATGATATTGAATAGAAGAATCCGTCATTTTTCAAGTGATTGGAGTGAGATAGATATGGATTGACGAAGTGTTTGGTATGAATAATGAAGCCTAGAAAAGTGGAGTGATATTAAAGTACTTGGTTTAATGATAAGATTATTCTTCTATAATAGTCAAGTCAATATAATGAAGGAGGTGCCCAAATGAAGACGCAAGCAATTAAAGCATTTCTTTTTGCATTTTTTATTAATCAATAAAATATTTAATAATTTAAATTTTACAAAAAATAATAATTTTTCATATTTAAAAATTTTATTAATCAATTAAATAAAAATTAATTAATATATTAAAAATACTAATTAACACAATTATTTTTATAAATTTTTAAGGATCATGAGAAGGTAGTTAAGTGAATAATTAGAATTAGTTTAAATGAGAAGGTAGTTAAGTGAATAATTAGAATTAGTTTAAGATATGTCACCTCAATATTCAATTATGAATCAAACATCCGCATTATTAATGAGACGTGACTACTAGATGACAATGACAACTAGAAAAAATATCATAGGTTACGCGTGTAAATTCAGCAAAGTAATCAATCAAACTATTTTTTTTTTTTTTTGTTTTTTCTACTTATATTTTTATGACAGATCGATATATTTAAAATATTATAAATATTAAATATAAATTTATTTTTTAATAAAAATTTAAATGTTTGTATGTGTTAGAATTATAATTTAAATTTTTATTAAAAGATATATGTATATACAATGTTTAACATTATTTTTAATAAAGTTATTTTTAATAAAAAATATTTATAAAAATAAAAAAATTAAAATTAATATTTAAATAATAAAAGTATCTTTAATCTTTAAATTTTATATTAATTAAAATTTTTGTTTTAAAAATTTGTTTATAATTAATTTTATTTATAAAATTTTGATTATAATTTATTTCGTTTTAATTTAATATTATTTAAATTATAAATAAATAATAATAATTTAATATTTAATAATAAATTTTAAAAATATAATAAAATTTTGATAATATTTAAATAAAAAATATTTATAAATTATAATATTTTTATTTTTATTTAATTATTATTTAATGTAAAAAAATTTTAATAAAAATTTTAATAGATAATTTAAATGCCTTCAATAATAATTTTATATTTTTTTAAATATAATATTATATAATTATTTTTATTAATAATTTAAATAGTATTAAATAATAAGATGAATACAATTAAATAAAAAATTTTACAAAAAAATTAAAAATTAATATAAAATTTAATAATATAAAAACTCCTTTTACGTATTTAAATTTGCTGAAATCGTCCAACAACCCCTTTTAACCGTCACTTTCCGTCAAAGTATCCTAGTTATTTTACCTCAAGTAAGGGATTAAGGGTTTAATTTTTTTTTTTTTCTTCGTACAAGAAGAAGCATAATTTTTTAAAAATAAATTTGAGTCTAAAAGAAATGTGAATCTGTATACTTCAATTTGGAGATGACTTTAATACGAATTTTCGTGCTTTCCAGAAAGCCCACTAACACGGGTTTGATTTTGCCATGTGAGAAATTTTTAGATAGACTATATATATATATATATATATATATATATATATATATATATATATATATATTCTTAAATGATATAAAAATTTAGTAACATTTTATTAAAGTGAGTGTATAATTTAATTTCATCGCTTGTAATATGTCTTTTAAAAAATTAACTTTTAAGAGCATAAATCGTATAATATAAAAATTGAAGAACCATATCATTAGCTAAGTATTTTTTTAAGAACAAAAATATGCTTTTGTATATAAAAGAAACGATTTAATTCAATGTGTCTTTACATGTAAGAAGGAGTCACTTGTAAGGCCCTCCCATAAAGATGATGGAGGAATCAAGTACTTCAGAAAATACATTAATTTTAAATTTAATGTTATATAGCCTAATTTACCACAAAGATAAAATATACCATCATTCAACTTTCTGTATCAAAATTATTTATTAGTACATAAATCTCTTTAACAACACTCAAGTTGTTTACACAATCTTTGAAAACAACTTGTGTTGATGACCAAGTAAGTTTTCCTAAATTTATATACATGATTTATAGAACATTAAATTTAATCATTTTAAAAAGAATGTGTACCTAATTGTGCTATTGCTATTTATATATAAGACTAATATTCTTCTTTATAACCTTAGCATTGAAGTAAATATTAGTATTAAAGTAATGAGAAGACCACTATACCATATGACCACACAAATTCCTCCAATCTTCTTTTACAAGTTCTCTTCAATCCCACTCTTATTCCAATCTTTGTTACTTTTTATCTTAATTTATGTTGGCTCAAACTATTTTATATATGGAAAAACTATTTTTGATTTTGATCGAACGAAGACTAATAACAAAATTAATGCAGGAATATTGTTAAAATTTAAGAAAAAAACCAATTAAACTTTAAAATATAACAAAAATAACTTTCATTGAATGCTAAATATTAAGCAATATTGCAACATATATATTAGTTATAGAGTAAAATGGTCACTTCCCCTATATATCTTTACAACAATATTCCAAACAAAAGGTTTCACCTTTTTTATTTTAGTTCACTTGATTCTCAGTTACTTTTTCTCCTTTTCCCCCGAAATTTATGATAGTGTCAATTTCACGAGTTATCCAAAAACATGAAAAAGAATTGTATTCCATGCATGATGTGTCTGATTTACAGCTTCCCATCCTTTTCCTAAACCACCACAGAAAAACAGAATTGCATTGTCTCAATTTTTTTCTTTGAGGTGTCAAGACTACATATTATAATAATACACTTTATTTTTAACAGAATTTTATAATTATTAATTTCTTAATTGATACGTATATATACTATATTAAAAACATCTAATTAACACATAGAAGTAGCCATTATTTAAAAAACAAAAAAAGATAATGGTATAGTGGTAATTTTGTTGGTGAGAAGAAGAAAGCATATAACATTAAGTTCTAGGGAAGGCCGCGACATGGGAAAAGCTGTGAAATTCTATTTTAGTCAATTTATGAGCGCATTGATTAGTTTCTGGAAGGAATTGTGATACTTTAAAATGCTTTTTGCTGGCAAGATTCTCCCTAATATTGTCTTGGATTAAAGAACCGAGTGATGATAGAGGTGTTAGTGGTAATGATGATAATGGTAGTGATAATGATGATGAACAAGTTTATCAAATTTGTATGTGAGGAGAGATTGAAGAGCTTCAAAGACAAGTCAAATGTGAAGGGTGATTTTTTATTTTTGTTTCCTACAACTACTTTTTATTATAAATAATTTTTTAAAATATTATTAAATATTAAATATAATAATCGAACGAAAATTTAAACAATAATTTATGATGTTTTAAAAAACTAACTCAGTATTCGTTTGTTAAAAGTTAATAGTTGGGTCAATCCTCGTTAACTTATTGTGCTTAGGATAATTTGAAAAACATTTAATATAGCAAAAAATAATAATAACTTAATGAAAATAGGGAAAGATGAGACGTGTCAGGGTACATTTTCTTTCTTCGTTTCAATTGTTTTAATTTTAAAAAAATTAGGTGTAGTTACATTTCTCTCTACTTTATTTTTAAAATTTATATTCTTTTTTTTTAAAGAGTAAAATTTTTTTTACTCATTTTAATTAAAATATTTTTAATAGTATTATTATTTTTCTAAAAAAACTTTAATTATAAAATATATTTTAAAAAATTATAATATATCATTATTACTTATTTTGAGTTAAAAATAATAATTTTATTTTCTATTAGTTAAATATATATTTAATTGTGTAAATAATAAGTATAAAAGAAATTTGGTCAAAATATATAAAATTATAATTTTTCTTATTTCTAAAAAACGTGTAAGTTTTTAAAATAAAAAATATAATTTCATAATATTAAAAAATACATATAATTTACTCTAAAATTTAAATGAAATTAGGTTTTATGAAACAAATTCAGTGTACTGGACCGCTAGCACAACTGCACAACTTGCAGAAGTCACAAATTGTAAAAGGTTATCCAATTTTGACCAAATTGACTAAATGAAATTAAATTAGGCATGCGAGAGAAAATGAACCTGTGGAAATTAATAAATATTAGCAAACATAGGACAATCTTAACTATGAACGAAGATAATGATGGTTTTTGGTAACCATTATTACATAATTAATAGCAAGCTAATATTGGGTAGTTGACTAACCCAATAATTTTTATTTGTAGCATATTAAAAAAAAAAAGCAACAAAACTTAATTAGACATATAAGAAAGAATAATTAAATTACACAAACTTTTTAAATCTTTTTTCAAATTATATTATAATTTTTTTAAAATTCTCGATGATTGATAAAATATTTCACAAATGTTTCTAATTTATTTTTTCAATAAAATTATATTTTACATACTTTTTTTTAGAAGTATCTTTAATCTTACTCAAATTAAAATTAAATATAAAAACTTCTTTTTATGAGAATTCAAAATTTGATTTATTATTTTGTGAAAAAGTAATCTTTTCTATTAGATTCAATCCTTATTGATTTTACATAATATGTATTTATTTTAAAATAATAAAATTATTATCTTTATTTTTATTGTAAGAATTTCATATTAAATCTTAATATAAATTTAATTTAATTTATTATTATATTAAAATTAAAATTAAAATTTTATTCTACACAACAAAATATTTTCATTGAGAAAAATAAATTACAAAAAAATTAAACATAACTTTTAAACTAAAAAAATTAGTAAATATTAGTTAACTAAATCTAAAAAAATAAATTTAATTTACCCTATAAGAAATTATGTTAATTTTAGCCCAAACAACACTTTTTGGGAGGTAGTGGTTAATTAGAAATTGAACTAGCACATATGCTGCTCCTATTCTGGTGGAGACATATATGCTTTTCCTGGTCACAGACATCACTCATTGTGTGTGTGGAAAGTGAGAACAGAAAAGAAGAAAAGTGTTTGGAAAATAGATTAAAATATATTCCAGATTATTTTCTTTTTCATTTTCTTTCATATTGCAAGATATGATTTGGATTTGGATTCGGATAAAAAAAATATCCATAAAATTAAAAATAATATTATCCGAGTCCATTATGCTCCTACGTGTACCTTGATGTCTCAAAAATTTTTAAATTGATATGTCATCTCATCTCATTTATATATTAATTAATAAAATTTAATTATTTTATTTTATTTATTTATTATGTGAGTTTTTAATTAAAAATAAAAAATTAAATCAATATTATCAATCAGTCTATATACATAAAAACTTTTTAATTTAAAGGTTGTATCATTTATTCTCTTTAATTTTAAAAGTTGATAAAAAACAATCTTTTAAATTTGACTATATTAACAGTTTTAAAAAATATTATTTTTTCTCTCATATTTAAGCCCTGAAAAAATAGTATTGCATAATTTGCTCCTTAAAAAATATTGTCTCTCTTATTTAGTTTTTGAAAAAATAATATTGTATAAATTAATCCTTATACACATTAGTCATTCTAAATTATAAAATTTGTACAGATCAATCCCCCTATCATATATCATGTTACGGACTCATATGTATAAGGTCTAGAACTTTAAAAGATTAAATATTGTGCTTTCACTTTTAAGAACTAAATAAAAGAGAAACTTTCCTATAGTACCATGTGTCATTAACAATTTTTAAATTTTTAGTTTTTTGTTCTCAATAACATATTTGTCCAAAATTCATCTATGTTGATAAAATTGGAGAGATATATTGTAAAAAATTAAATTTGAGGGAGTAAACTACAAAATTTTAATAACACTTTCATAAACGTTCAAATTAACTATTTTTAATTAGTAAAATTGGTATTTTCCTTATTATATATTAATTTAGTTCTTTCAATTTAATTGACCATATATCAAAACAATAACCAGTTTAAGAGGCTAAAATATTAAATTTAACCTCTAAAATATAAATTTGAAATGATTCCTCTCTAGAATTATGTAAATGTTATTTTGACTTTTTTTAAAAATAAAATAGCAATTGCCTATTAGTCTTCTTTAGTGGGATGCATTGAACTGATTTAAAGGACAATAACGTTAAAAATGTGAAGCATCCAGATCACACATCCACACACACACTAGAGACTTTTATATATAAATTAAAATAAAAAATTATTTAATTTTACATTCTTTTGTTATAATTTTTTATTATTTTATTTATATATTACATATTTTATTTTATATTTTATATTATTATTACATAATATATAATTTTATAAAAAATTTAATAAAAGACCTACAACCATTATAATCTATGCTTTGATTTTATAGATTTAATTTCATATAAATTATTTATAGATTTGTCATGTGTTAAAAGTTTAGTGAAAAAATATATATATACAGTTAAAATTAACAGTTTTAAAAAAATTTAAATTAAAATAAATTAATTTTAAATTATATTATTATTAATTTTATTTATTTAATTATTAATATGTAACCAATTTATATAAATTCTGATACAATAAGACAAAAATATTTTTTCATATAATATAGAATATGAGGCTGCTGGTGGTTACGTTTGGAACAAATTTTCCATGAAAACGACCTAACACCCTACCCACCGATATTTCTTACCTTTCAACGTCGGGATTACCGAAATCTTGGATTTTTTAAACCAACCTGTTCAGCCCCTATTTTTTTTAATTTTTATTATTAAATTCTTTAATTAAAAAAATGTTAAAGAACCTATTAAGAATTTGAGTTTTCAAAAAGAAAAAATTAAGGCGTTATTGTATTTCTATGTATGAGTGAAGATTAGTTTTTATTTATATGGATAAAAAATAAATAGGAAAGTGACCACCTTGTAGGTTAATAAAAAACTATATGTGGATAGTTTATATAATTTTTTATTTTTATTATTAATTATTTTAATGTCATCTTAGCCAGCATTGCATTGCATGATTGTACATAATAAGGATTTAAATCTCTTTGACAAGGTAAAGATGACTTTGTTTTATGTGTGTGTGTGTGTGTGTGTATATATATATATATATATATATATATATATATATATATATAGACAACTTTATTTAGGTAGTTAGTGTCATTTTAATAATAAACAGTGTATAAATTTTATATATTTTATATCTGTTTTTTTAACATAATATTATTATATTATTGTCATTATTTGGAAATTTATATCCATATGTTTCCTTGAAATGTCAAGCAAACCAACAATTTGACATTTATCCTGAAACCTTCTGCCACTTCTACTCTGTTTTTCTAGTTATCTTTTCACACGGAAAGGAATCTCAAATCTACATCTTAATTTTACAATCTACTTTGTACATAAAATTTGTAATTTACAAATACATATATCTATATATACTAAAATTTTAGTATTTTAAAATGTGTGGGAAACTATTAAAAATATTGTAAGTGGTAACAAAAGTAATTTTTTAGTTTTCAAGCTTAAGTTAAGAATTAAAGTTTTTGTTTTTAACCAAAAGCAGATATTAAAAATTAAATATTTTAGAATAAAAATATTTTTATTTAAAATTTTTTATTTATCATAATATTTTTAAATTTGTTTTATAGAACCCTTTACCAACACAAATTTCTTACCTATCAATTATACTTCTTATTTTTAGAACTAAATATATATATTATTTTGAGACATATAAATTAGATTATAGAGCATTCATATGTATTCATATTTTTTAAAATATTTATTGTGATTTTGTTCTTTATATTTTAACTAATTAATAATAGCATAATAAAAATTAACAACAATAAATATTTATAACTATTTATTTATTTAAATAACATTAATAACAAATTAAATGTAAACATACTTTCTTTTAGTAATTTAACAATTGAAAGAATTCTTTTACATAAATTACCCAAACGCAAACTTATTCTCAGATTCTGATAAAATTAAGTTTTAACTAAATTACTTAAACACAAATTAATTTTTTGTTTTATTTTTCTAAAATTTATTAAAAAAATATTTAAAGATAAATAAATTTGAGAAGTAATTCAAAGCCGTACTTATCCTGAAACAAATGATTGTGAAACCCAAAATTAAAAAATCAATATATCTGAAAAGGCCCACTAAGCCAAACAGGTATAGTGGCATTGGCAATTATAATTGTTGGTCCACATGTACTGCGTATATACAAATACGTATAATTTATGTTTCCTGTAACGTCCTTCTCTGCTAGTGCTGCTATACCGTCTTGCGTCCTTCCATCTCTCATCTCTTGAGATTTGACTACTCACTACCAAATTACACGGCACTGAATGATACTGAAAAATTTATTAATTATCATTTCTTAAAATTAATTGACATAGTATTTAATAGTTTCAAATTTATAAAAATAATAATTTTTAATATCAAAAATCCAAGTTTAAACGTTCTATCTCAGTGGTTTCGGAGTATTTTTAATGTTGATATTAATAAAAATTTTAAATTTAAATATTGTGTGTAAAAATTTTTTCACTTTGAAAACTCTACTCTCACTGTAGAATTTTAGCTAGTTCGAATGAAATTAAGAGCTTATTCAATTTTTCTGATTTTTCAACCAAAATCATTGCTTCTATCATTTTAAATATATTATCTTATGTTAAATTGAGTCGCAATATTTATTAACAAATTTAAAGTCGTAAAAGTCCTAAAATAGAAGTGTTTTTAACTACTGAAGAAACATTTTAAACTTTCAGAATTTTTCTTTGGAACACAATGAGTTTATTTATTTTTTTATGTATATACAATAATGAGCATTTAATTAATTATATATTTTTTAATATTTTCACACGTAATTCAATTTTTTAAATAAATTTTATATAATTTAATTTGATTCTAAAATTTAACAGTTAATCATTTATTTATCAAAATATAAATGATATTAGTGTTAACTTTTTTATAATTATTATTTACCAAGTAGTAATAAAAAGAGACAGTGTCAAGAGTAAAGTGCTAGGGAATCTTTTTACCTGCCAAACAATATTACATAGCTTCAAATGATTCAGATTCACAAGATGAGTTTTTGTACAAATTTTTGTATATTTTGTGCCAACCTTGTGCGTATTAGTGTTAAATTTTTAGTAAAATAAGAATAATTGGATCTCGCGAATTTTCCACTCCTATAAGAGTTCTGAGTGGGTTTGGATATTTTAAATTTGAAAAATAATAAATTTTTTATATTAAAAAAATAAAAAAATATGTAATTTATAGTCTATCTACGGAGGATCTTTATTTATAGATCTCTTATTTTTATTATTTTTTAAATATAAAAAAAATATAATTGCTCAAATTTAAAGAATTTACTCAGTTAGTTTTTTTCTCGTGTTCCTGGACCTTTAGCCTCATTGTCATAAAAAAAAGAATATAATCAATATTTTTGTATATAATTATTTGAAATTTCGATCATATTTATTTTATGAAATTATAATTTTAAATTGAACATATTGCGCAGGATCCGGTGTGAATGTAATTTGAAGAGAAAACGAGGGGTATATGCGTACTTGAGTGTGACAAGCATCAAAGAATAAAATATCCAGTGACTGACGAAGGTGGAGGTGGTACCCGCGACAAGAATTAGTAATGTCTGACAACTCAAATCTCATTATCTCAGTATTATCTGCACGTGCCTCATCCTCCCTTTCCTTCCCTTGAAACTTCTATCACACGTGTCGACGCTAAGTTTTACTGGAACAGCCGGTTCATTTTAAATTGATGATAGCCGGAAAGCATATAGCGGCAAGCGTGGACCCCGCTCCACGTGTCGGGACCGAGAGATGAGCTGGCGCTCATGCATGACTCGAAGCCGCACAGCCTGACTTCTGTAGCTGTATTATGTATGTGTGCCTGAACTACTTCTCTATTTCGGGAAGCGGCATCCGTCGCTTTGAAAACGACGCGTCGCTCACAAAACGTGGAAAGGTGTAACTTTGGATCCACGCCTATATCATTTAACCAAATTTTGAATTGTACTATATTTATATATAATTTTTTATAAAATTATAATTATACATAATTATTTATATTTTTATATTAAATTATTTAATTAAAATAAAATATATAAAAATTTTAAAAAATTTTATTATAAAAAAAATAATATAAAATATATATATCGATCTTTAATTAAAAAATTTAAGAATAAAAATATAAAATATGTATCTAAACTTTTTTATATATATTTTTTATTAGGATTTAAATTTTTCTAAAAAATAACTAATATATATTTTAATTTTTTATTAAATAACTTGCTAACAATGAAAAAATTTAAAATTATACTTAAAATTTTTCCTTTTTCATTCTTCTTTACTTTTTTTTTTTTAAATAACAAAGTTTAATTTGTGTTGTACCAATAATGTATTAATTAAAATAAAAGCAGTTTCATCCTTATAAGGACAAGGATACAAGGACAAATCTTATAAAATATATTCATTAGGATAATTTTATTTTAATATTATCATTATCAACCCAATAAAAATAATCTCAAGTCTAATATAAATTAGAGATATCTTAAGTTTTTACTAAAAAAAATTATGATTACTTGTAATTTTAATGAATTAAATTTAGATATAATTACTTATATTTTTATTATTAAATTATTTGAATAAAATAAAATATATTAAAAAATTTCAAAATGCTTAATTATAGATATATTAACTTAAAAAATATTTTATTTATTTTTATTAAAAAATTTAATAATAAAAATAAAAAAATACACTTAAAATCCTTTATCCTTAATTTGTATTTTTATAAATTCAACAAAAAATATAACAGAATTCGGATTAGGACTAAATAGTTAGTTATTTTAATATAATATGGATATAGATATGGTTTTGAAATATCAAAGAGAATTAGGAGTAGAATTAAAACTTCTTTTAAGAAAAAAAATAATGGTGTTCTAACTCAATTTATTTTAATATTATTTATTTTTGTGATCAATTTTTTTAATTATTTCTTTTATGATTATTTTATTTAAAAAATTATATTTTTATTTTGATTAAAAAATTTAATAATAAAAATATAAATAATTACATATAAGTCTAATCTCAACTATTTAACTAATTGCACACATATTAATATATCTCATTTATTTGGTAATTCAACACTTAAAATTATTTTTTAATTCATTAAATATTATAATATTTATAGAAACATTTTTTAAATGATTTTATCCAAAGCAATTTATTTTTAAAATAATGAAAATATTTTATGAATTCTCCTTCAATTCTGACTCATTTTGAAAAATGATTGGCTGTACCATTTGTCATTTTGTAAAAAAAGCAAGCATTAACGTAAAGAATATTTATATTTTCTTATTTTTAAAGAGCATTTAATAATTCAATAAAAATGATATTTTTTAATAAATAAATATTCCATTAATTGATTAAATATTTTTTTAAAAATTAAAACAAATAAAAATCCACAAGAAAGTTGATGAGGTAAAAGTTGCAACGAGAGTACAGCATAATTTGTCCGGAGTAAAATAGATAATTGTTATTTTTTCTGTTTGTGTAATCAATTTTGAAGAAATCAATATTTAATTAGCATTATTTATCTTGAGGGGTTATGACAAGGTCCATCACGGAAATAGTTTGCTTTAAACTTGAGCTATGGCTAAGGCGTCGGGCCACTGGCTTTACTGTTGACGTGGAATCAAAACTGATATATGTCGGAAAAATGCATTAGAGCCGTACAAATGTAGGCTGCGTTATTATTATTTAAGTGTTAAAATAATTAGTTAATCGAATATTTAATAATTTAATCTTTTAAGTTAAATTATTAAAACTGTTTAAATGCGGTGATAGAAAATAAGAGATTTGGACATAGTGAATAGGGTAAAAAAAATGCAGAGAGATGACTCTTCTGAAATGCCTCTAATGCTAAAATAAATAAAAGGATCAGAGAGTGAAAAAAACTAAATAAATTAGAATATCTAAATACTTATACATGAAACAGTGATCTTATATTTGAAAGTAATTATTTTTACTATTTAAAAAATTTATTAATTAATCATATAAAATTTAAAGATAATAGTCAACAAAATTTTTATATTACTTTGAATTTAAATTTGATAAATTTGAGAAATGACATAATTTTTTTATATTTATAAAAATAAAAATAAAATTTTTTAATTTATTTAAAATAAATTTTTATTAGTTTAAATTTTTTTTATCTTTTTTTAATTTTAAAAAATATTATTTTTTAAATTTGAAAGGATTCAAAATCATTGTGAATTTGCGTCGTTTAAAAGATGCCACCACCGGTCCACCAGGAATCCTCCGTGGTCACTGGTCACGTCCTCACTCACCATTCTATGCTAATCCCGATGACGACTACTTGAGATTTTTTTTATTCTTTTAGATTTTTTATTAAAAATTTCTAATCAATAGAATAGAAAAAAAAAACAAAAGAGATATAAAAATTTTATATTTTTATAATTTTTAAAATTTTTACTTAAAAAAAAAAATATATATATTTTTTATAAAAGCTCAATCATTGAATCATGAATTATAAAAAAGACACATATGTTCCTCTACAGGTTTATAGTTGACTTATCACCAATGGCATTCGAAAAATTAATACAATATAAATTTAAAATAACTAAACTAATATATTTTAATGTTTAGTTACAAATTTATAAATTTTCACCAAAATATTTAGTATTTATATAATTTTAAAATAATTAAATAAAAGAATATTTATTTTTTTAATTTTACAATATAATATAAAATAATATTTATTAAATTTTAAAATAATAAAAAATTAATTAATTCTTTATTATTTTGTTTTAATTTTTTATTATTTTTAATTTTTTCTTCTTTCTATTTATATTATATATTTTATTTTATATTTTATATTATATAATATATATTTGTAAGATCAATAACTATAATTTGTTTGTTTATTAAAATATCGTTAGTCAAATATAAAGTTGAAATACAATGATTTTAATTAAAATACTAATAAGTTATTACTAAACTAACAGAAAACGTAGATGACATCTCGGATATTTGAAATCTTAAATTTATAAAATTAAAAAATTTTTAAAGGCTGCAGGGGAAGTACTTTCTGCATTTTTTTGTCCTTATTTAAGTTTTCATAATAATTCAGTCACGTTCTAGAAACAATAATTTTACATGAATTCTATTTTAGTACATTGAATTATGATAAAGAAAAAAAACATTATATCAAATAATAAAAATAAATGAAAATAACTGAAAATAAAAAATAAAGAATAAAATTAAAATCTCCTACAAAATTGACAAAAAAAAAATAATTTTGATATTTTATGGCAAAAACACAAAAAACTTAATTGAAATTCAAAGAGGAGTAAAAATGTAAAATATTACAGAAAAAAATATTTATTTTTTTGGTAAAAAAATATAAATTATGAACAATTTATTTTATTTCTTATTAGTTTTTGTTAAAAATAATATTTTATTTCATTGTAAATTTTAAAAAAATCTATTTTATATTGGTCAAATATATATTAATATTTTATAAATATTACATAAAATAATAATTTTGTGAAAATAAATAAAATTATAAGGTATCTTTTATTACAGTAAAGATAAAAATTTAGATTTAAAAAAAGAGTAATATTTTTAGCAAAAGAAGTTGCATAATTTGACTATTTTTGAAGTTTTAAAGAAAGAAAATATAATTTGTTTAAATAAGGAGGGTTATGTACTTTTGTCAAGGTTTTGAATAATATAGGTGGAAGTTGCTCAGAAATTGACGCGGACAGAATTCTAAATATGAACGATGAATCCTTAGTCCTTAACTTAGCAAAAAATCAATCTCACAATCCAAATGAATGTGAATCAAACATAACAGATTCCAAGGGAAAGCCGCACAATTGGCACCAAGTCAGCTATAAAGTTGTGATTTTACAATCATCCATTCAAAATGATGAATTTGAAATTAATAATAAAAGAAACAGTAAAATATTACCCAAAAAGAAAAAGTGGAGAGAGAATCCATCCTTGACCATCAAAAGCGGTGGGGATGACCTCACATGATCATCAACGTCACCTTTCTAAAATATTCCAAACCTAAAACTTTCAAAAATCAACCACTTGATTTTCCCAAAGTTGGTGGGCCCCCCGGACTTCACACTCCTCATTTAAATTTAGTTTATTCTCGCAATCTAATCCAAAAGAAAGAGGAAAATAATAATAGAATATCGAAAAAGGGAATATTGATTTATTATAATATGATAAGGTAAATGCAGAAAAGGAAAAGAAAAGTTAAAAAGAAAAAAACGAGACTTTCGTGATGCGTCTTTTAATTAAAGCCTTCCGCTCTCCACGACCACGCTCCTCTCTCTCTCTCTAGTCGCTATCTGCCATTGTCATTAAAGTAGACAACTCCCACTATCTCACTTTTCCCACTCCTATATATACCCTCCTTCCTCCTTTCTCTTTCCTCCCACCCAAACACTTCCCATTTTCTCTCTCTTACTCTTTTTTTACTTTCTGGACTCCAACTAATTAAACACAATACAATACACCTTATCTGCTTTCTTTCTTCAATTTTCAATGGAGGCTTGCAACGGCAACAGCAACGACAGGAATAAGCGACTCCGGGATGACTCAGACGCTAACTCGTCCAAGCTGAAGCTTGCACGAGTTGACTCCGACGTCAACTCGTCCGAGTCTCTGCTTACCCAGGTGAACTCGGGCGAGCAATGTGTGAACTCGGACGGGTTTGAACTCGTCCGATTTGACCCGGGTTTGGACTCGCCGGTTGCGAGGGACATGCAAAATGACCTGCTCAACATTCTCGACGATGCAGACAACATACCCGAGCGCGACAACACCACCATGCAGGGTTTGGACTCTGTAATCAAGAGCTTCGAGGAAGAGATACTTGCTTCGGGTCCTAACCCGGTACCAGAATCCGGAGAATTGCAGATGGACCTGGGGTACCTCTTGGAAGCGTCCGACGACGAGCTGGGACTTCCGCCGTCCGTTACGCATGCCGAGGAGGATAAACCGGAAAGTCAAGGGTTGGACGGGGTCGGGCTACTGGGGTTTGAAAATGAAATTGCGGGTTACGATTCTGTTGGGCTAGGAAACACAGAAGATGACAAAAATGGTGGTGTCGTAGGTTTCGATGGGTTGATGGATTACCCTGAGTCGTACGATGTGTTGTGGCGGTCGGAGTCGTTGCAAGCTATGTAAAGATTGAAGGAGGGTAGGGTAGGAGAAGGAAGATCATCATCATAGAATTATAGTAATGTAAACATTTATGAGGATGATGAATGGAACGACACAAACTAGTCGTAGAGGGTAGATGTAAAAAATTTAGTGAATGCGTCATTCGCAATTTTGTTTCTTTTAGTTGAATTGTGGAAGTTCTTTCATTGGTTTGATTTGAAGTTTACGTAGTGAGTATTTCCGTTTCTTAGATAAGAAATGTGGATAATCCACTTTTGTTAAATAAATAAATAAATAAAATGACGTCTAATATAAGCCGTTCGTATTGTTTATTCTCTTAAAAGTATTATTGTTATCAAATTTCAAGTCAGGAACTATTACTCTTTTTAATTATGATATTATTTTTTTTAAGAAATTGAGTTTCCTTTTTTCAATCTTTTCCTCTCTCTTTGTAAATATTTACCACAAGAACTAGGGTTACAGAGAGAGAGAGAAAAAAAAAGGGCCAGGTACATTTTAAAAAAACTTAATTATGAAAACAATAAAGTATATAAATTTTATATTTTTTTAATTAAAAAATTTAATAACAGATATATACAAATGTTATTTATATTTTTTCAAAACAAATAAATTTTCACGTGTAAAGAGTGTGTCATATATATTTATAAAAAATTTTTTTATTTTAATTATTTATTGATATAAATTATTTTTATTAATTTAATTTTTTAAAGGTAAAAATATTTTTAATATTATCTTTTTATTTATTTTTTTATTTAACTCAATGTTGAAGTATAATATAGTTGATTATATGATAATTTTATATATTATATATTAATTTATATAAGATAAAATATCGAGATATAAATTAAAATTTTTTAATAGCATATATACATAAATTTTTTTACTAAATATATATCTGAAAAAAATATATGAATTATGATTAATTTGAATAATTGTTTTATATAAATTTTTTTTATATGATGTGAATTATTTATCTCTTATAACTTTTATATTAATAAAAAAATTTTAATTAATATATTAAGTAAAATATTAAGATATGAATATAATTTAAATAAAAGAGTAACATTAAAAATATTTTTATTTTTAAAAAATTAAATTAATAAAAATAATCTATAAAAAATTAAATTAAAAATTATCCTATCTTTCCAAAATTAAAATAATTTTTTTATGTTTATATTATATTTATAATTTTTGAGATAAAATGGTTAAATATCAGAAAGTCATACAAAATAAGTATCAAATAAGAAAAAAGCTTTTTAATGAGTTGTTGATAAATTGAATCTTTTTTGGGCCTAAATTAAAGAGTAGTGGACAAAAGTATGGAAATTTAGGGTTGAAGAGGCTGTAGAAGCCGGCCCAAACCCATCAAATCTGTAGGGGCCCTATAGGCTCTATAAGTGGCATAAAGTCTATTGAATGGATTTAGTATTTGAAGGACTTGTAAACCAGTTGTCAGCGACCAATCTCAACAATTTAATTTAATTTATTCATTCAATCGAATTAATATAATTAAATAATTAAAAAAATTATTTAATCAATTTAATGATTTAGATATAATTGATTCATATAAATTGATTTTAATTAGTTTAGATTAGGTTGGATAATTGTTTTTAATTAAAAAATGCTACAAAATTTAAAATATTAACATTAATATTTTTTAATTTTAACCATAAAAATAAATATTTTTAACAAAAAACTTATATTAAAAATAATTCAAGACAATATTAAAATAAGTCTAACTATAAAAAATATTTATACTAAAATTTAATATATTTTAATTTTAATTAGTATATAATATTTGATTTTTAAATATATAATTATTTAATTGGTTGGCTTGATTTGATTTGGATGACATCCATCATAATTCAAGAATTGAATTGATTTAATCAATTTTTATAAATTTTATCCAATTAGGTAATTAATTTTGATCAATTTTAGTTAGATCATATCGAATTGATTTGAGTGAAGATAAAAATATTTTATTAAATTCTATTGATTAATGTAGCATACTAATTGCACAACATGATAGCAAGGCTGAAGGTTTGTGATCTAATTTACTTTTTAATAAATTATTATATTTATTCTTGAAAATTATTTAAGCAATCAACTTTGTCCTTAAATATTTGTTATCATTAATTTAGTTCTAATATTTTAAAAGGTATTTGATTTTAGTCTTAATTCCACTTCAATTATAATTGAATTGATAACAACATAACATTTAGTTTAATGAAAATTAGTTAATAGTTAAGATGCTCAAATCATCTTAACCCATTTCACCTCACTCTAAATTTTAGGATTAGTTTTCTTATTTATTTTTCAAATAAACTTTTATAAATACTACACTCCTTCAATTTTATTGTACTTCACTTTCCCAGATTGGTCATTTCAGGCATCAATGCTTTCATTTTGCGTCAATAGTTTGGCTCCACTAGGTAGCTTTTTTCTGTTCTGTCGAATGAGAATGATTCTATCTGCTGGTATGATACACATGTAAGATATGAGTCCTTACACATATATTCTTTTAGTGGAGGCAATGATATTTAAGATAAAGTACTAAATATAAACACTTTTCAGAGCAAAAATTCAAACTTTGATTTCATTAAACTTGACCGTTGTTGGTACTTATACATACTATATAACTAAATAACCCTCCAATGATATCATTTTTTCTAATAATTGAAGCACAAGTAGAGGCAGGAGAGATACGTTTTCCATAAAGAAAGTATGCATCACTTTCTTTGTTTATATATGTTGTGGCATCCACACAAAGAAGTCAAGAATAAAGTCATAAACTAGGCTACATTGCCTTCCTCCTCTCTCTCTCTCTCTCCATGGATAGCTTTGTTATAAGGAGAATTTGATTCTGCAATTACAACAAGGAGAATCCTTTCCAATTAAAGGCAACGCTAACTATTTTGGTTCTCAAAATCCACTTTTCTTTTCCTCATTTTCATTATTTAGGATCTGAAGCATCTCTCCCTCTCTATCTCTCTCTCTCTCTCTCTCTGATTGATTTCATTCATGACTGTGAAGGCAAGCTTCAATCACCAGTACTTGTGCATGGTGATGAGGATTAATGTAGACTGTAATGGTTGTTATAAGAAAGTAAAGAGAGCCCTTGTTGATATGCCAGGTCAGGCTTGATCATCTACTCAATGTTTTGAATCTGATCGAATTAATTTTAGCTTATAATTCTTATGATTCTGTATATCTCTTTAATTTGTGTGTAATATTATAAATTAATATTATTTGTGTATTTGAATGATTCTACTAGAACTGGAGACCCATCTGATAGAGAAGAAGCAAAGCAGAGTAATAGTGTGTGGGAGCTTCATCCCTCAGGATGTGGCAATCAAAATAAAGAAGAAGACTAATCGCAGAGTTGAAATACTAGAAATACAAGACATAAGTGAGATTGAAGCCACTTTGTAAATCTTTGTATGCTAATACAGATCTGGAGTATTCATTTTGTCAACTTTTAAGATATTTTATATATCTATATTATAATATTATAATCTCAAAAATGGCCTCATAATATATATATATATATATATACATTATATAATATAAAATATAAAATAAAATATATGATGTGAAGAAAAAAAGATAATAAGAGATTGAAAAACAATAATAAAAAGTTAAATAATTTTTTACTATTTAATTTATTATTTTAAAATTTAATAATTATTTTATAATATATTTTAAAATTTTAAAAAGTAAATTATCTAATATATATATATATATATATTCATATATGTGTTTTATTGTGTCTTGTTAAATGAGCATGTCATGTCATGTGTATGTGTGTATTTTTTATTAAGGGTTTGGTTGGGAGGATGATTTGAGAGTGATGCGAGATAGAGTGAAGTAATTTAAAATTTTTAATTTTTGATTGAATGTTTAATAAATAAATAACGTGGAATAAGTTATATTGGTTTGTAAATCATCTAATAGTCCAAATTTTAAGCATTTGGATTATCTGTTTAGAGTTTTTTGATTGGTGTTTGCTTAACTTTTTTAGCGGCAATTTTTGTTGTTGTTAAAGTTTTTGTAACAAATATTATTATTACTATAAATTAATTATTTAAACAAAAATTATAACAATAATAATATTCATCACAATAATATTTAAACATACTTTAACAATAGATAAAATCACCATTAAAAATATAAAGTAGGCACCAAATAAACAACTTACGGTAAAGGATTCAAAATAAAATTTCAAACTCTTTTAAATTGTAGGGTTTAAAATATTTTGTAAATTTATTCTTTCAAATCATTCAACTCCATTAATCATGTTATAAAATTTAATTAATTGAGAGTGATTTATCTTCCAATGTTTTGTAAAAACTTTTAATCGATGAAGTGATTTGTATAATTTATTTTACTTTATCTTATTTTACATTATTTTATTAATAATCACCCTATTTTATTTTTTAAAAAACTCACAACTAAGTCCATACTGTCCATATAATCAGCATTTCTGTCATTTTTTAAGTTTTCTCACCATAAATAAAGATGGCAAGAAAAGGAAATTAATGGTTAAGAAGAGGTTTATAAGACGAGAATAACATAAAGAAACCACTGAATGGGTTAAAACGAAGGACAAAGTCATTCTTTTCTCACTAAAAAGCATATGATACATTTTCTGAAGAAAAATTTTTTTGTATATGGGTCCACATGACAAAATCAAATCTCATCTATTACATTTGGATATAGACAAAAATATTATTTCGATCCTTTGTAGATAATGATTTTTTTAATTTAGTTATTTATAATTTTTTTAATTTAATATTTCATAATTTAATTTATTATTAATTTAGTTTTTTATTTAAATTTTGTTTAAATAAATAATAATTTTGGTAACTTGAATAGGTAAAAGAAGTAAGATAATTAAATGAACTAATAAATGCACCTTAAAAAATGTATTTCAAAAAAAATAAAGAAACATTTTTTAAGCTAAAATTTTCAAATATATTAATATAGAAAGGTTAAATATTTAAATTATGATGATTTTGGATTTTTTTTTGTCAATAGTCTTTAAAATCATACATTATATTATGTAAAGTAAAATATGTAATATGAGAAAAAAGTAGAGAGAAAATAAAAATAATAAAAATTTACAAAAACAAAAAAATGGTAAAAATTTAAATTATTTTATTATTTTAAATATAATAATTATTTGTACTTCTTATTTTAAAAATAAAAAATAAGTTACAAGCACTTTAATGCATGTAAAGTCTTTGGTATATTAAATTGCTTATTAATTTATTTTGTGTTTGGTAGTGTTATTTTATCCTTTTGAATTATTTATTTTTATTTTGATAATAATATTTCTCATGTATTATATATATATACACACACACTTGAGCATATAAATTAATCTTGATGTTTAGACTCGTAAAATTTCTAAATCTCCATATTTAGACTTTTTTATCCAAAAAATTTAAAATAATTAATTTTTTTTTTAAATTATGACTTATCTACATAATCATAAAAAAATATATACAAGTTGCATAAATTATATAATACAAATTTTAAATATATAATCAATACAAAATCTTAATAGATTTATCCTTACAAAATTATTAAATATAATAATTTATAAAATTATATTAAAATTAAATTATTTTATTAATGAAATTGAAGCAAATAACATAATTTACTATATATATAATAAAATAAAATAAATTCATATATTTATAATATAAAAATCATATTTAAATAATTTAAATTAAGTAAATCTAAGTTGAATATCAATCTTTTCACAAATTCATTTTTTTAATACTCAGATTTAAACTTAATAGATAAATTTTTCAAGCATCTGTAAGATATATACTTTTAATCTTCTCTAACTTTAAGTTCGAAAATATTCAGAATATAAAAGAAATAGGGATTGAAATATCTTAAAATTCTTCCTCCCAAGTTAGAGGATATAATAATTTATTATTTTAATAATATTTATGTAATCATTAGTTAAATTTTGAATATAAAATATTATACAATAAAGTAAAAGAATTAATTTTGAATTAAATTAAAAAAATATGATTTATCCTATTTCAAATTTACTAAAAGAAAAATGTAATTCATAAGTCATAACTTTATAAATAATTGAGATTGGATACATCAAGTAATTCATATTTCTAATTTGCCCAGAAATTGAAGTAGCAACGATTTTCTTTTTCTTTTTTTTTTACAAATATTATCTATTAAAAAAAATTCTATTTAAAATATTATATTTAGTACTAATAAAAATTACAACCTTAATTTCTTATGTAAAATAAATTAGTTCATTACACTGAATCTAACCGTCGATTGAGATGATCAAAATTTGATGTTGTAACACTACTCCAAGTATACAATGTAAATGTTTGCTTTTATTATTAAAGGTTTTAATTTAGTCTTTTTAATTTAAAAATAGATAATTTAGTCCAATTATTTTATAAAATGATATGATATTATTATTTATCATACAATTGACATAAAATTTAGGACATAAAATTTAGGATCAAATTTAATAATTTATTAATTGAGCTGTATATTGTTTATTGAAAAAAAAATTGTTAATTTACACTTAGATTTAGTATCTAACTTAGCCTATTGTTAAATTCGATATTAAATTTTGGATGAAAATATGATAGAAAGGATAATATTGAATTATTTTAGGTAAAAATATTTTTTTATGTCTTTAAATTTTATGTTAATTTTTAATTTTATTCTTAAAATTTTTTTGTAGTTAATTTTGTACCTAAAATTTTGAAATACAATTGATTTCATTCTACAACCTAACATTATCTAAATTGTTAATGAAAAATAATGATGTAACTTTTGATAGTAAATTCTAAAAGTGTGAACAAGATGTTAACAATATTAAAACATTAAACAATAATATATATTCTCAAATTATAGTATTTTCTATCACTCAATCACTATCTGAAGTGAAAATTAAATTCTTTAATGGAGACTTTAATAGATATTTCGTATATGACTTGAACAATTTTATCGGCGGTTTCACATTTTCTTTCAAATACAATATTATATCACTGTTTTTCACTAGTAATTTAAATGACGTTAAATTGTGAGACGAAATTGATTGTAATTCAAAATCTTAGGAACAAAATTGATTGTAAAAAAATTTTAGAAATGAAATTAAAAATTGATGTAAAGTTTGAAGACATAAAAGATACTTTTTTCATCGTTTAATAAAATATGAAGACAAAATTATCTATTTATACACTATAGGACTAAATTAAAATTTTTATAAAATTAAAGAGACCAAAAGTGGATTTAATGCTTAGACAAACTCTTTAGAGTTATTTAAAGAGTAAATTGTATTTTTTTTTTTGTTTTAGAGATCTTGAAATTATACTTTGCACTCTTTTGTTTTTAAAAATTGCATTATCTAAAAAACGTACAATTTCATTTATTTTGATTAAAATATTATTATATTTATATTATTAAATATATATTTTATTAATATAAAAACTTATTTTTCAAATTTAAAATAAAATTACTTTGTTATTTTAAACTCAAAATAATTAATAATAAAAAAAATATTTTTTCATAAATTATAATTTTTTTTAAAAATTGAATAACGTAATTAAAAATAATATAGTTAAAATAAATAAAATTTTAATTTTTGTAATCTTTCAAAAGAAAATACTATAATTTTTTAAAATAAAAGAAAAATTAGTGTAATTTTAACCTCTTTAATAGGAGGAAGTATAATTTATTTTTTGATAATCTACTTTTTGGTCCTTGAAAGATAAGTAATAATATGATTTAGTTCTTGAAATATTAAAATACACATTTTGGTATTTAAAAGATCATAACAATTAATTTGTTAGTCATTGAGTCATTAGTCATTAACAGAAAAGATAACATGAGATATTAAATATTAAATGATTCCTAAAAAAAAGAAATATATGCTTTTTAGTCCTTAGTGTATCAATTTAGATTATAATAACATGTGAAAGAACTTAACTACACTTAATCATGTTTTCAATGTATGATTTTCAGTTACAACTGTTAGAATTTGGATTATTTGCTATGTACATACATATTTATAAATACATTAGGACATATAAACGTATATGTATTGTAGATTAATTATCATTACATATTACTGTCATAAAATTTAAGGACCTATAAAGTGATCTAATTTGATTTAATGGTCCTTATAATAAATTATAATGTGTGGGGATTAATTAATGTTAATAATATATGTAGAATCTCTGAAGTATTAATTACTGATTAATGATGGACAAATTGATAATTTGACACATAAGGACTTATATATAAAGAGTGTGATCCAAGATTGAAGTATTCTAACAACCAGACTTTAGAAAACATTTTTGGTTTCTCTCCTTTTGGATTCCCATTTTCCAACAGGAGGATTAAGGATACTATCAGTCAGAAGATCAACCTTCTTCTAATCTTCGATCTAATATGGATTCTGGTACGCTTCTGTTTCATTTGTTCGGGTTAAACAAATTCAGGCAATAATTAATTCCAACAATGGTATCAAAGCCAGGTTAGGAATTGATTCTAGAAATTGCTTGAATTTGATTTTGATAAATGCATGATAAAAAAACTCAATTTGATATCAACCATGAAATAGAATTCAAATCTGGATTAAAGAATTTATGTTCTTCATGAATCTACATTTAAGAATTGTCTCACTGCTTGCCTTTTCAGTTATGTGTATTGTATGCATTTAAAATTCATGAAATTCATGTTACTTTCACTTGCAACCTTGCGAATTAATTTTGAATAAATTCAAAATGTTGACAGCTTTGGTCGATTCCTTGTTTGCGAATCATGCATATATTTGAAATATATATGTATATTCATGAAATATATATTTGCAAATCATGCAACTTTTTTGGTCATGTTTTGACTATTTTCTGGGCATGTTAGTGAATTTTTTTTGGTGAATATGAAAGAACATAATTCCTGGAAATTTTGCATTTTCAAACTCTGTAACTGCCATATGACCAACTTGGCAATCCAATGCTGAAAAACAAAACTGAGGCAATTATGAAATCATGGCAATGATAGCCATCAATAATCTACCAGAATCGTCGCTAAAACGGTGGTGAAGGATGCCAGAAACAACTTGAAAATGGCAGTTTTCACGCAAGTTTTGGGGTGAAATGGGTTAATCTATTTTCAACCGCTTTTGGCATTTCTAAAATCACAGAAATGATTCCCATAAAAAATGTGTCATAAATGTCATTTAAACGGCAGGTTTTCGTTTGGGTTCGGTCTGTTATTGGGTCAGGTCACGCGACCCGAAAAGAAGAGGAAGACGATCTCCTCTCGTGACCACCATTTTGATTTATCAAAATGGTGTCGATTTATCTTCTCCGAAACGGCGACGTTTCACTATATGAAATGTAAAATAACATCATTTTATTAGGCAAGAAACGGTGTTGTTTTGCTAAAATATTAGATTGAAATCTGGAGGTCAAAATGACGTCGTTTTGATTTAGCGAAAAATCTGCAAAATTATGAACGGCAAGTCTTGAGCACGCGCCATTAGGATTAGCAAAATCAGTCGTGACCACTAAGACATGCCCAATATACTATAATAGTTTTGTTTTTATTTATGGTTAAAGTTATTTAATTTTTAATATATAAATTAAAATTAATGAAAAATTATTAATTAATTACTATGTAATTTAAATTATATATATTAAAATTACATAATTCATTAATTAATTGATTAGTGATTATTTAAATAACAATAAATTAAAGATAATTAGTTATTCATTCAAACTAGTTGAAACAATATAATTGTCAAAGCAATCTCTGTTGTGGAAACTTTTTTTATTATGAATAACTAAGCAGGTTGTATGTATTTATATTCATGTAGATAATTAGTTGGCCTAAAGAAAGGCTATTGCTTGGCAGTAATTTATACATACATGTGGTAATAAGTAAAATGGTTATTAGGTGTCCGTTGTGAGTATTTAGTTGGCCTAAAGGAAGGTTAAACTGGATCTAATCATTACTAGATTATTACATCAAGAAAACCAAATATGAGTCAACTCTCTATCTAAAGATTAGATTTGATGTCACACTAGTTGTCTTGAAGATGGGTTATTGTTAGTAATATTTAATCACTAATTCTGTTTTCATGTGAGCTGATAGTGTGTTTTGTACATTTTTTCTCTGTACAGCTGATATAATTAATACATTATATTTTACTACTATTATTAATAACATTCCTATGTTGAATGGTGGTAAATTTAAATCTTGAAAAAATAAGGTTACTATGGTCTTGGGATGCATGGATTTAGACCTCATATTCAGAGAGCCACGTCCTCAACCTCTTACGGATCAAAGCTCTTTTGAGGATTGAAGAGTTTTTGAGCGATGGGATCGCTCTAACCACATGAGTCTAATGATAATGAAAAATGTTATCCCAGAAACATTTCTGGACACTTTGTTTGGGGAAATTGATGCCCTAAGGTTCTTGAATACCCTTGAAGAACGCTTTGATAAGAGCGACAAAGCGGAGATAAGGGAATATTAAGAAAACTTATTTCCATGAGGTACAAGGGTAATAGGAACATAAAGGAGTATATCTTGGAAATGTTTCATCTTGGTGAAAAGTTAAAGTCACTAAAGCTCGAGTTTTTGAAAGACTTGCTCGTTCATTTAGTGCTCATATCTCTTCCTCTGCAATTTGGACAGTTTGAGGTGAGCTAGAATTGTCAAAATGATAAATAGACAATAAATGAGTTCATCTCTCACTTTGTGCAAGAGGAAGATAGGTAGAAACAATACAAGACTGAGAGTACTCATTTGGCATCTACCTCCTCAGGCCATGGAAAGAAGAGAAAAGGAAAAAAGATTACAATGTCTCAAGGATAAAAGAAGATTAAGGACTTGTCCAAGGGACATATGGAAAATAAATGCTTCTTTTGTAAGGAGCCTTCTCATGTGAAGAAAGACTGCATTAAGTATCACACTTGGTGCTTGAAGAAAGGTATGTATTTCGCTCTTGTTTGCATCGAATTAAATTTGGTTTTAGTACCTAGATATACTTGGTGGTTTGATTTTGGTGCTACAACTCATATAAGTATATCTATTTAGGGTTGTCTGAACTACCAAAAATCCAATGAAGATGAGAAATACATCTATATGTGCTCTGAGAATCCGGTAAAAGTTCAAGGTATAGGCTAATTTAGGTTGTTGTTATGTACTAGTTACTATTTAGAATTAAATAACACTTTTATTATACCATCTTTTAGACAAAATTTGGTTTTAATTTCTGTATTAAACAAAGAAGGATATATTTGTTCATTTGGAAACACAAAATGTAATGTGTATTTTAATTTTATGCTTATTGGAATTAGTACATTATCTAGTCATGACAACCTTTATTTATTAGATTCAGTATATGCATATAATGAGTCTTGTAATACTGAAACTAAAGGCATTAAACGTGAAATATCAAGTGAGAATTCCTTTTCCTTGTGGCATAAGTGTTTGGGTCATATATCTAAATAGAGAATTGACAGACTAGTGTAAGAAGGAATTCATGAAAAACTTGAAGATTTAAACTATGATATTTTTGTTGAATGCGTTAAAGGTAAAATTACAAATAAGAGAAAATTAGGAGTTACGAAAGCTAATAATATTTTAGAATTAATACATACAGATGTATGTGGGCCATTTCTTATAGCTTCTTGGAAAGGTCAAAAATATTTTATTACATTCATTGATGATTACTCTCGATATGGCTACCTATACTTAATTCATGAGAAGTCTCAAACATTGGACGTTTTTAAGTCTTTTAAGACTGAAGTTGAAAATCAACTTAGCAAGACTATAAAATCCATTAGATTTGATCGTGGTGGTGAATACTAAGGTTAATACGATGGATCAGGTGAACAACGTCTAGGTCTTTTTGCTCAATTTTTATAGGAGTATAGGATTGTGCGTCAATACACCATGCTCGGTTCACCAAGAATGAATGGTGTAACCAAAAGACGCAACAGAACCCTTTAGGATATGGTAAGAAGTATGATTTGTCGTACTGCCTTACCTCACTCACTCTGGGACAATGCTTTAAAGATCGCAATGTACATCCTGAACAGAATTCCTACAAAAGCTACAAACAAAACTCCTTATGAGTTATGGACTACTAAGAAACTAGTACTCAAGCATTTACAAGTTTGGGGATGTCTAGTTGAGGCACGGCTTTATAAGTCAAATGAAAAGAAATTGGACTCAAGAACTGTTAGTAGCTATTTTGTAGGATACTCTAAAAGGTCACGAGAATTTAAATTCTATGATCCCAGAAGAAGAACATTCTTTGAGACGGGAAATGCCCGGTTCTTTGAGGATGTTGAGTTTAAGGGGGAAGATAAAGATAAAGACATTATTTTTGAAGAAGATTTGAATGAAATTGTTTGTGAAGAGAATTCAGTTACCATTCCTCTTCCTACAATTGTGGTGAGTCATGATAATAATTAGGTTTTCATACCTAACATGATTCATCAACAATATTCAATTCAAATTCAAGACAATGTTGAAATTCTCAGCCCTCAAGATCAAAATGAAAAATAAGTTGTTCTTGAGAAACATGAGGATCAAACTTAACAACTTTAAACTCAAGTAGAATCAGTGCCTTTAAGAAGATCTTTAAAAGAGAGGAGAAATGCAATTTCAAATGATTATGTAGTGTATCTCCTTAAGAATGAAGAACATATTGACTCATTGGGAGATGATCCACTCACTTTCCATGAAGCAGTCAATAGTTCTAATTCTCATAAATGGATTAATGCTATGGGTGAATAAATGTAATCCATGAAAGACAATGACGTTTGGGATCTTATCCCATTACTTGCTGGTGTAAAACCAATTGGTTGTAAATGGATTTTCAAGACCAAAAGGGATTCACAAGGTAATGTGGAAAGATATAAAGCTCCTCTTGTAGCTGGAGGATTCACCCAAAAGAAAGGTATTGACTATAAAGAGACTTTCTCCCGTTTCATTGAAAGACTCTTGTAGGACAATCATGGCACTTGTGACACATTTTGATCTTGAGCTACATCAGATGGATGTAAAGACGACTTTTCTCAACTGAGACATAGAGGAAACTATCTTTATGAAACAACCAAAGGGGTTAACTAATTCTAATGAATCTAACCACTTGGTTTGTAAACTTAAGAAATCCATCTATGGACTCAAACAAGCTTCTCGTTAATGGTACCTAAAATTTCATCAGGTTGTTCTTTCATTTAGTTTTGAAATAAACACTATTAAAAATTGTGTGTACCATAAGTTTAGTGAAAGTAGATATATATTCTTGGTTTTATATGTGGATGACATTTTGCTTGCCAGTAGCGATATAAAATTGCTTTGAGAAACCAAAAATTCTTATCAAATAGATTTGAAATGAAAGATCTTGGTGAAGTATCCTTCGTATTAGGAATTCAAGTTCATTGTGAGCGTTCACGAGGAATTCTTGGATTGTTACAAAAAGGGTTATATTAAAAAGGTACTTGAACACTTTGACATGCAAAATTGTATACCTCATGATACCCTCATATCTAAAGGAGACAAGTTCAGTCTACAACAGTGTCCAAAAAGTGATATTGAATCCAATTTTATGGAAAACATCCCTTTATGCTTCTAAGTAGGGAGTTTGATGTATGTACAGGCTTGCACTTGACCTGATCTTGCATACATTGTGGGGATGCTTGGCAGATATCAAAGTAATCCAGGAAGAGAACATTGGGTAGCAGCCAAAAGAGTTTTCAGGTATTCACAAAACAATAAGGTTTATATACTCACATATAAAAGGTCAGACAAACATGAAATCATTGGATTTTTTAATTCCGACTTTACTCGACTTTTCTTTTCAAGTATTTGCAAAGCACTAAGGATTATATGCTAACATATAAGAGATTGGACATACTTGAAATCGTTGGGTTTTCTAATTCTGACTTTGCTGGGTGCTAAGATAGTCGAAAATCGACATCTAGTTATGTATTTCAGTTAGTTGAGGTGCAATATCTTGGAAAAGTGCCAAATAGACACTTGTTGCATCTTTTACTGTGGAGGATGAATTCATAACATGTTATGAAGCATCCAGTCGTGCTATATGGCTGTGAAACTTCATCTTAGGACTACGTATTGTCAATGGTATTAAAAGGTCACTCAAGTTATATTGTGACAAGAGAGCAACAATTCTATATTCAAATAACAATAGGAGCTCTTCTAGATCTAAGCATATAGATATAAAGTTCCTTGTTGTGATATAAAGAGTTCAGAGTGGCTTCATTAATATTGAGTTGATAGGAACAAACTCCATGCTTGCAGATCTGCTTACTAAGGCATTAACATCCTTGGCCTTTCATGAGCATATTGCTCACATGGGTGTTGTTACATTAAATGCTGTTTAATATAGTGAGAGTTTATGTTCTATTGTACTTTAATATCTAGACATTATTTGATTATATTAATAAAATATTCATTTTTCAGTTTATGAAACTTACTCTGAACTTTGATCTCATTTTGTTAAGGTAGGACTAGTTGGAAATAGACATGTGTAGGTCACATTACATGTGATTTTCATGCTACACATTCACACATGATCTATTTCATTTAGTCAAGTTGATGTCTAAGATCATTGTAGGTTTAGTTGCAAAAGGACAACGAATGCCTCTTTGGTACTTACATTAATAAGGCTAATGGATGAGATTGATCAAAATAAGATGCACATAAAGTTATGGTGATTTGTATATGATTAAAGGTTTTATAATATGAATACATAGTTGTACAATCCAAGTGGGAGATTGTTAGAATTTGAATTATATGCTATGTACATACATATTTACAAATACATTAGGATATGTAGATGTACATTTATTGTAGATTAATTATCATATATATATTACTGTCATAAAATTTAAGGACCTATAAAGTGATCTAATTTGATTTAATGGTCCTTATAATAAATTATAATGTGTGTGGATTAATTAATATTAATAATATGTGTAGAATTCTTGAAGTGTTAATTACTAATTAATGATGACCAAATTGGTAATTTGACACATAAGAACTTATATATAAAGAGTGTGGTCCCGATTGAAGTATCATAACACCAGACTTTAGAAAACATTTTTTGTTTCTCTTCTTTTGGGTTCCCATCTTCTAATAGGAGGACTAAGAATACTATCAGTCAGAAGATCAACCTTTTTCTAATCTTTGATCTAATATAGATTTTGGTACACTTTCATTTCATTTCTTCAGATTAAACAAATTCAGACAATAATTAATTCCAACAACAACAAATAAACTCATATGTCAGAATTGAGCTATCAATTAATAAATAAACATTTGGTATTTTTATATAATTTTTTATTAATTTATCTAGCACCTATTTTTGAACTATATTAATGTAAAAGAATATTAGAAAAGTGACAGATAAAGATATTAAAATATATCTATCATTCTTGCCATTATAGCTGAACTTATGTAACATTTCAGCTACATAGTTAGTAAACAAACCAACACTTATATTTAATATTTTTACCACATATGTAACATATATTCTATTTTTCATTTATAAGACACACAAATTTAAATATTTTTCTAATATCTAACATTTTCTCTATGTTTAACAGTGTCTTACTTTAATTTGTAAATATTGATCATTTGTTAAAATTTTTTATACTTATATAGTTGTATTCTATAGAATTTTTTTATAAGGTTAATTTAGTTGACTTCTTCAATAAAGAAACAAATTTAAAAAAAAAAGATTTGTTTGCGTGATCTTTTTTTATTTTTGTTTATTGATTTAATATTTTAAATTACATATAAAAATATTTAATATATTCAACTTATTACTCATGTATACAATGTTTTAAAAATTAAATCGATTAATAAATCGATAAAAATATTAATTTACAGTTTACTAGTTCAATCATAATTAAATTGATATTAATATTATATTGTGTTAAAATTAATTAATCAATTAAATTAAATATATTATACTATTTTATTACATATAAAATAAAATAACAAATATCTTACATATTTAACCTTTTCATTTCTTTTTTCTATTATTGTCACTTGATATTTATTTTATCTATTTACTTAGTTTTATCTTATTATAATTTTGTAGTCATATTTTTTCTCCTGCCTCTCTCTCCTCTCCACTTTTCGTCCACCTTCCCCATGCTCATCTTTGAAATTGAAGGCTAGACCGCAGAGTGGACTGAGTGGGTCTTCCAATGCTTCATCTTCAAAAGTGATGAATTCTTTCGCAACACTTCATTTTCTCCAACGTTTCTTCTTCGAAAGAGAAGGGTAAGTACATTATGAGACTATTGCCCACCCCCAACGCTCGTGTTGATTTAGTTATGTCTAATATTCAGGGTGTAGCTAAGCCAAGGTTTATTCCTTCCGCTAGTTTTTCCTCTTCTTTTCTTTTTTCTCTCCGTCTCTTTTACTTATAATATAAAAAAAAAAAAACAGAAGGCTAAGTCTTCTTCTTCAATTCTACGTCCTGCCTTCTGTCATCTTCTTCCAACCATGTTGCTTTTCTAATGAACTACGAAAAAGGGCCAAGCATCTCGAACCACCAGATTGCTCGAACCATCAATTTTTATCGTTTTAGCTTATGTTTGCCTGATTGGAGCAATGTTGACCAACTTTTAAGATTTTGAGGTTATTTCACAACACAAATGACTAGTTCACTTATTTTTTAATTACTTTAGTTCAAATTTGTAATTCAGTATGTATGTAGATAACAAAGTAATAACAAATCATAAACAAAAATTAATTATGCATGTACATACAAATTTACCAATAAAATATTTTATATAATACTTAGAAATTTAAAATTAAATTAAAATTATTAGATGTTAAAAATATTTAAATTTATATAATTTATAAGTAAAAAATATAATATATATTGCATATCTATTGCTTTTATTACATATTAATATTAATTTGTTTATTGAATATATAATTAAAATATTACATATATTTAAATAGAATTATTAAGATAACAAACATATTTTAATATCTCTCTATCATATTTATAATTTTTTTATTTTAATAGTTTAAAAATACATGTCACATAAATTAGAAAAATATAAAAAATCAAATACTTATTTATTAATTTTTGATTAAATATTTATATACAAATTTATTTATTACAAGTTATATTTTATAAACATTGATTAAGTGTTTATTTAAGATTAAGTTCTTTTATTTACTACTATAATTTAAATTATTAATTTATTAGAGATTAAAATATATATATTTAATTTATAAAGACCATTGAATATATAAAATATCTTATTAATAACTATATGTCTAATAATTAAAGAATTAATTATTATAATCATTTAATAACTAAAATATGAATTATCATCTTTCAAACGCTAATCCCATTATTATTTATCTTGTGTTAACTCTTATTTTATTTAAAAGACTATGTGGTCCCCTTTTTTTATTGCGTAATCAACCTTCGATAATCGATTAGGCTGACGATGTGGATTACAATGCTGTGGAAAACTGCAGAAGTGGTTACTTTTCTCAGAAAGAAGTATCATATCACATTAAAGTTTTTCTCTCTATTTTCTGCCTTATTTACCCCCAAAATTAATGACGTTCCAATCATTATTGGGCTTTAAGCAAGAAAATCATAACCATAGTTTTTCATCTGATTTTTATGAAATTAAACTTCTCATCTTTGGCCAAAAAGAAAATACTTTTCATCTGATAATATCTAGAGAAAGAAAAACAAGATGGATAGTCAAAAATTACAATTAGTTTTGATTGAGAAAACTATGAAAACATGGTGGTGAGCTTGGCAAGCAATATAAATCCTTCACTATTATTATATAGTTGGAAGTTATTTAAGTTTTCACACCATCACAAGTATTTCATGCATCTCAGGTTTTTTTATTATTATATTTTAAAAATAAAAATAAACAATTATTATTTTTATTTTTTCATCGTCGTAAGTTTATTTTGATAATTTATATTAATAATTAAAAAAATATATTATAAAACCCAAAATTTAAAAATGATCTAGGTTATAATAATTTTGAAGTCATCTAATAATTGATATTTAAAATTATATTATATAATATATAATATAAAATAAATATATGATTTGAAAAGAGATAAAAAAGAAAGTGAAGATAGTAAAGCATTATACTTAAATTAAAAAAAATTAATTTTATAAAATATTGACATATAATTTTTTTTATAAATATCTTAAATAAATATCTTTTTATAAAATATTAAATATGGGCACATTTTTTAACAAAAATTTAATTTTAAATTTGTCAAGGAACTAATTCCAACTCATATATTTTAACAAATGTCAATAACGTAAACCCATATATTATTGGACTTGGAAAGTAGATAAATTATACTTTAGTGTCTTATGATTTATTTTTAATTTACTTAGTTACTCTATAATTTAATTTTTTTTTTAATTGAGACTTGTAGGTTGTGGTTGACATTATTAATACTTTGGTGTCTTGTACTTAACTTTCAATAAAAAATTAATGAAAATATGTTTTTTCTTAAAAAAATTGCTTTTTCCAAAAAATATGTATTTTTTCCCAATTTTTTTTTCAAAAATTTGATTTTTTTCTAAAAAATTCAGTTTTCTTCTAAAAAAAAATTTGATTTTCTTTCATTTTTTATTAAAATCTATTTTTTCACTAAAATTTGATCTTTTTTAGAATTTAAAATTTAGTATAAGATTTAAGATTTAAAAGTTAAGAGTTTAAAATTTAGTATTAAGAATTGAGGTTTGAAATTTAACATTTAATATTTAATATTTAATGAAAATATCATGTTTTAATAAATAAAAATTGAATTTTAGTAAAAAAAATAAAAATATCAATATTTTTGGGAAAAATTATTTTTTGGAGAAAATTTGATTTTTTTTAAAAAATAATTTTTTTAAATTGATTTTTTGGAGGTAACGTGTCTCGCATACTGGTTATATTAATTTTTTTTAATAAAAGTTAAGCACACAATAAAGTGTTAACAATATTAATTATAAGCTACTCATTTAAAAAAATTTAAATTATAAAATAATTAAGTAAATTTAAGATACATTACAAGCACTGTTGGAAGAATATAAACCAGGAGTTCAATACACATATTGATAGGAAAGAGTCAATATTTTCGAGAGGAGATGTTTTGATTTTAGCAGATAATTTCAATAAAAGTTTTCATCCCGGCAAGAGAATCTAAAACTATAGATATATATGAAATATTAAATAACGATATACGCTATCATTTTTTGAAGAAATATTAAAATTATATTTTTATTTTGATTGTTTCTAAAATCTATATTTTTTTCTTCTAATAAATAAGGAAAATTTATAAATTTATTAATTTTAACTAAAATACTGTTATATTTATTATTTATATAATTATATAATTTATTAATATAAAATTTATTTTTAAAATATAAAATAAAATAAATTTACCATTTTAGACTTAAAATAAATAATAATGAAATAAAAATTTTAAAAAAATAGACTTTTCTAAAAATAATTATATTATTAAAATTATTTTAATTAAAATAAGTAAAATTATAATTTTTTAATATTTTAAAAATAAAATAAAAAATATAATTTTAATATATGTTAAAAAAGAAGTATAAAATTAACAAAAATTAAATTTAATAAAAAAAATTAATATTTAAGAGTGTGATGAAATTAAATTTGAATAAAATTATTTCTTATAAAAGAATATATATATAAAATATAATAATTTACTAAAATTTTTTTAAATATAAAAATAAATATTATTTTTTAATTTTTAAAATATAATATAAAAATAATTATTATATTTTAAAATAATAAATAATTATTTAAATTTATTATTATATATATTTTTTATATTATCTTATCATATATTTTATTTTATATTTTATATTATATAATATATACATTTAAAAATTTTTATAATACGGAGAATAAAGGTATAAATCCGAGATCTAATTTAACTTTAACCATGTCAGGCCGAAAAAGGAAAAAAGCTTTAACCATAGTCCATCGCAAACAAAACTCTATTTCTTCTTTGGTCCTTTTCTAATATTGGTTGTCAATTATCGTGTACGTGAGAGTGCAGGAATGCAAGTTCACCCATGACGTGTCCAGTTTTAAGTGGCTATCACGATGAGCCACGAAGATATATATTCCACAACTTGCCCTCTTTTTCTGGATTCCTCTCGCCTTGCGTATCTAATTATCTATACAAGTAATCAAGCAAATGCCTTTTCCTGCGGATACGATTCTCTCGTCTCACACACCTTCCGATCTGAACGGAGACGCCGTAATTGTGTCGTAAAGCTTCTTACTGCAGCAACCACCACAGCGAAGCTGATGTTTCTTTCTCTACCAACTAGAGTTAGAAGCAATTACCGTTCCAACTGATTCTTCGATCTAATTGGACTTATCGTTTGCAGATTCTCAAATTCTAGTCTAAGCACAAGCGCATACATTTTGTTGGTGAGAAATGTCTACCAAAATTCCCAAACTGGGGTCTTTCAGGCACAATTTCGTAGAGAAGAAGGAGAAGCTGCTCTCCATGAGGGGTGGGTATTCCCAGATAATGGTCAATCTGCCCGAATCTGACGAAGAGGAGTCTTCCAGGAGCTGTTGCTCCTATCGTGCTTTCTCCGATGGGATTATCAACGGCTGGAAGACACTGCAGCGTGTTGCTGTTAGGGCATGGCACATGGGTCGCTCTGATCCCCGGAAGGTTATCTTCTCAGCTAAAATGGGTCTTACTTTGATGCTCGTTTCCTTGTTGATTTTCTTGAAAGAGCCGTTCAAGGATATGAGTCGCTATTCCGTCTGGGCCATACTAACTGTTGTGGTGGTGTTTGAGTTCAGTATAGGTACGGTGGTTTTCTTCTCTGTCCCCCAAAGCGGTACCTTTATTTGTTTATTTTATTTTGTGGCTCTTTTACAATTCATCGACTTCATTTTTTTTTTGTTTACCTTTCGCGCATCGTACGGTATATGCGCTTTTGCATGGGTTACTGCATAAAACCTCCCCTTTTACTTACCAAATGACCTAACTGGTAAGTGAAATAGGGATATTGATACTAGATTTGGTTGCGGAAGTTACTGAATTTGAAGGAAAGCAATTTACACCTGTCGTTGCTTAAATGGGAATAGGTCTATTCGGTTTTTTTTAATTGGATAATTAATAAAATATTTCACCAAGCGGACTTTAAGTCAAAACAATTTATGCCAGTATGCGACTCGATTTGCTAGTTTCATAATCCTGTTTGTTAACACAAATACAGCTTCTTCTCCTTACCATCCTGGCATTTTGCCTTTATTGCTTAATTATATCAATATTTTGATGAATTTCGTTTTTCGTGCATTTCTCTTAATTATAATTCATCACAATGGAATTCTACAGGGGCAACTCTTAGCAAAGGGTTTAACAGAGGATTGGGGACTTTGTCAGCCGGAGGACTAGCTTTGGGAATGGCGGAGTTATCAGCATTGGCTGGAGAATGGGAAGAGTTAATAATTGTTGTTAGCATCTTCACTGTAGGTCTGGCTTTATTACTACTTTTAGTTCTTACTTTGTTGGTTTATGCCTTGTTTCCTTTTCTTGGACTTTTTCTTTAGGACCTATTTGCTTAGGCCTAGTTTTCTGACAAGCTCTGTGATTTGCTAGGATTTTGTGCCACCTATGCTAAACTATACCCGACGTTGAAACCATATGAATATGGGTTCCGTGTGTTCTTGATCACATATTGTTTCATTACTGTATCTGGATATCGCACAGGGGAATTTGTTCAAACAGCCGTAAATAGATTTTTGTTCATTGCCCTTGGTGCTGGTGTTTCATTGGGAGTAAATATTTGTATATATCCAATTTGGGCTGGTGAGGATCTACATAATCTGGTGGCCAAGAATTTTATGGGTGTTGCAACATCTTTAGAAGGTTGCTACAATGTGTTCTTGATTATCACATTTATAGCATGTAGATTTTCTTCTCAATCTTATTCCCTTGCTTGAATAACTTTGTTGAGCTTTTTTTCAGGTGTTGTGAAGCATTACCTTAATTGTATTGAATATGAGAGGGTTCCTTCAAAAATTCTTACTTACCAGGCTGCTGATGACCCAGTTTATAGTGGCTATAGATCAGCTGTTGAATCTACTAGTCAAGAGGACGCATTGGTATTATCTACTTCAATTTTATATCCATTTTATCAATAAGTATTGTTTCTGTTTCTGACCCACTGTTACATGCTATTAAAGATGGGATTTGCCGTTTGGGAGCCACCTCATGGTCATTACAAGATGCTTAAATATCCATGGAAGAATTATGTGAGAGTAAGTGGGGCACTAAGGCATTGTGCGTTTATGGTTATGGCTATGCATGGATGTATACTTTCTGAAATACAGGTACTTCTTTTCTGGGAACTTGTCAGTAATTCTACTATTATTATTATTATTTTGAGATACACCTATGGATTTTGTATTTGTCTTCTTTAAAATAGGCCTAATTGTCTTTCTTTCGTCCAAAATAGAACTTGGGCCTCAGTTGTTGGTCATTCACATGTTGATTTGTATAATGTGGCCAGTTGTCTATGCTTGCAAGAAGATAGAGTTGAATTAGCTTGGACATGTGAATAGGAATAGATAAATTTTCTCTTGTAAATGACTACTATGAATCCAGGTTTTGATTCTTTTATGATCTCCAACTTCCGCTTTTGTTTCTTTTCAATAATCTCTAAATTGTCTTTGTTCCATTGAGAGATTAAGATAGTCTATATATTTTATGAAAATTAGGTTAATTTTGATGGGATACTGATAGGAATCCGAGTAGAATCCCTGATCCTCAACCAGTGCAACTAACAATAGATGAAAACAGAATAGATAGGAGAAGAATATAGTACTCCTTTTACAGATATAGCGGCCAAAAGAACACAAAACAGAATAGGAAAATTGGATAACAGTAAATGATGGTGCCTAGCTTTCGAGAGGCTAGACTCTCTCCCTCCTAACCGAATGATTCCTTCCCTTCCATCTTTCCACTCATTCCTATAAGTATTTTCCAGCCTGCCCAAGTTAGTTACAGCCTAACCGACATTTCCCTCTTTGCCCTTTTCTAGACTATCCCTCTTACTTGGGCCTAGATTCCTTTCCTTCCTTCTTCTAGAATAGGTTGCCAAGGGATTGGGCCCATCATTTTCCTCCCCCACAAGTTTCACCTTGTCCTCAAGGTGGAAATGAGGAAATTGCTGCTTGATAATTTCATATTGTTCCCAGGTGCACTCAAATTCTGGTAAGCCTTTCCATTTGATTAGAACTTCCGTTTTCCCACTTGTCAGCTTCCGGACTTTCCTCACTGCCTCGGGCTGAACCTGTAATTCCATATCTTCAGTAAGGAATTGGGGTAGTTGTTGGGTAGGAGTGGTAGGCTGGAGGGCTCTTTTTAACTGGGATACGTGAAATACTGGATGAACCCGTGCTGTGACTGGTAATTCTAATTTGTAAGCCACCTCCCCATACTTGGCAGTAATCTTATAAGGCCCATAATAGCGTGGAGTCAGCTTTTCATTAGGACGTTTAGCTAGAGATTGGAGTTTGTAGGGTCTTAACTTGAGGTACACCATATCCCCAACAGCAAAATGGATTTCACGCCGATGTTGATTGGCTTGAGTCTTCATTCTCTCTTGTGCTTTAATTAAGTGTTCCTTCAATTCACTAAGAATCATATTTCTGCTTCGTATCTGTTCATTCACGTCTTCTACTGGTGAATGGCTATCTTCCATCCTGAATAATGTGGGTGGATCCCGTCCATATAACGCCTTAAATGGTGTCATGCCTGTGGAAACATTATAGGATGTATTAAACCAATATTCGGCCCAATTTACCCACCGACTCCATTGCTTTGGTTTATCTCCAATGAAACACCTCAGATAAGTCTCAAGTGTTCGGTTGACCACCTCTGTCGGCCAGTCGGATTAGGTGATATCCAGAGTGTAGTTTAGTGTGGTTCACGATAATTTAAACAACTCCTTCGTAAATGACTAATAAAAATTTGGTCGATGCGAGACAATAGGCGTGGGAAGCCATGTAATTTCACTATTTCTCTAGCGAAGACCTCGCCACTTCTTTGGTGTAAAGGGTGTGATAATGGGATGAAGTGGGCATATTTGGTCAGACGGTCCACCACGACCATGACTGTATCCCATCCCTGTGATTTTGGTAACTTCACTATGAAATCCATGCTAATATCCTCCCAAACCTGTTGTGGAATTGGCAAGGGTTGGAGTAACCCTGCTGGACTCATAGCTTGGTATTTATTCCTTTGGCATATCTCACATTTTGCTACGAAGGCCTGGATATCCCTCTTCATCCCTTCCCAATGTACATGTTCGACATCCTCTTAAAGGTGCGTAAATACTCCTGGAGTGTCCTCCTAATGGAGAAGAATGGAATTCCTGAATTAACTTGGGAATTCTCTGGGATGTTTTGGGTAATACTAGCTTGTTGTTGTAGATTAGACTCCCCTTCTTCAGGCTATACCCTAATGGGGCCTGTTCTCCCTTAATAAGCTTTTGCATAATAGCCGAATGATAGGTCATCTTCTTTGTACTTCCCTTTGCCAATCCTCCACGTCCTCATCTTGCCATCTTGAAAAAGCCTTAAATTCAAGGTGTGTTCCCTTCGTGACAAAGCATCTGTTTGCTTTATTCTCAGAACCGGTTTGTATTGTATCTCAAAATTGTACCCCATTAGCTTTGAGACCCATTTTTGCCGATCCAGATCTGGTATTCATTTGTTCTAGCGAAATTTGAGTGCCTTACAGTCGGTCTTGATAGTAAATCGATGTCCCAACAAGTAGTGTCGCCATTTCTTTCTGCGAACACAATGGCCATTAATTCCCTTTCATATCTTGAATCGTCGTGCTCTTTACGATAAGACTTGACTAAAATAAGCAATGGGACGTCGATTACGCATTAGACAGACCCCAACCCCACTACGAAGCGTCGGTCTCTAGCTCAAAGGGTTGGGAAAAATGGCATAGCCAAAGCAGTCTTGTAGTCATAAATTTGTCTTAAGGGCTTCAAATGCCTCTTGTGCCTCTTTGTTCCACTTGAAAGAGTCTTTTTCAAGAGGATGGTTAAAGGTGCAAACCCGACTGTAATTCTTCACAAAGCGACGGTAATAGCCGGTTAGTCCTAGGAACCCCCGTAAGGACTTCAAATCCTTTGGAATTTTCCATTTCAACATACACTCAATCTTGCTTGGGTCCGCTTGAACCCCTTTGGCTGATATGATATGTCCTAAGTACTCCAGCTGCTCCCTCCCAAATGCACACTTTTTGACATTGATCACGAGCTTGTTTCTTTTTAAAATATCCAGTGTAGTGCGCAAGTGGCTGAGATGGGTTGTCATGTCGGGGCTGTAGACCAAGATATTGTCAAAAAATACCAATACAAACCGCCTAAGGTGTTCCTTGAATATGTCGTTCATCAAAAATTGGAAGGTAGAGGGAGCGTTGGTGAGCCCGAAAGGCATCACCATGAATTCATAATGGCCCTCATGAGTGCGGAAAGCTGTCTTAGCCTCATCCCCGGTCTTGATGCGAATTTGGTGATATCCTGATTTTAAGTCCAACTTGGAAAAAACAGTAGCTGCCCCTAATTCATCCAGCAGTTCATCGATTGCTGGTATAGGAAATTTATCAAGAATAGTAACCTTGTTTAAAGCCCTGTAGTCCACACAAAATCGCCAGCTGCCATCCTTCTTTTTCACCAACAGTACCGGACTTGAAAAAGGGCTGCTGCTGGGTCTTATAATGCCTGCTTCCAAAATCTCTTTCACCAGTCGCTCTATTTCAGCCTTTTGGCAGTGGGGGTACCTGTAGGGTCTTATGTTGGGAGGATCAGCTCCTTCCTTGATCATAATCTCGTGATCTCTGTTACGGGAAGGTGGTAACCCATCAAGGCGATTGCATACTCAGTGAATGCATTCAGTATTTCCTGGATCTCTTCACTAACCGCTTCATTTTCAGCCTTCTGTATTGTTAATTCCCCAAACTCCACCATAAATCCTCGCCTCCTTTACGGGTCGATTTGGCTACTGTTCTAAAGGATACCATCGTTTTGGATAATGATGGATCCCCCCTTAAGCAAACCACTTCTTGTCCCACTTTAAACTTCATGGTCAGCTGCCTCCAGTTGACCCTCACCTCTCCCAAGGACTCCAACCATTCCATTCCTAAGATTATATCAGCACCTCCCAAATTAAATAAGTAGAAATCCTGTTGCACATTTACTCCCTGCATAGGGACTTCAAGATTTCTACAAACTCCTTCACCTTTCACCCGATATCCATCTCCCACTGTTACCTCATATTTAGCTGTGTTTTCTGTAACAATTGCTAGCTGCTCCACCAGCTTGGAAGAGATGAAATTGTGTGATGCCCCACTATCCACCATGATCAGCACCGCCCGTCCTTTAACTTCCCCAAGCAGTTTCATGGTCCTTCCTCCTGTAATTCCCACGATGGAATCCAGTGACAAAGCCATCAAAGTACTGGCCGTTTTCTCCTTCTCGGTCAATTCCTCTCGGTGTTCGGCCCATTCTTCCTCTCCTGTATCCTCCATAGCTTCAGACAGCAGGATGACATGGAATTGTTTGTTCTTGCATCGGTGATTGGGTCCGAATTTCTCATCACATCGAAAGCATAGCCCCAACTCGCGTCGCTTGTTCGCCTCTTCTTCCGAAAGCCTGCGATAACCACTCCTTGTGGTGTTTGACGCGTTGCCACTCTGTTTTTCCTCTCCACCGCGGCTGTCTGGGCTTTTGTTAGAGCTGGATATCATGCTGGTTTTGGGCAGGTCATGCGCATTAGTGGGTAGGGTGGCGGGTCGTGACCCGCTCACTTAGGCCCTTGAATCGCTTCTGGATTCTGTTTAGTTTCTCGGCTTTCCAATGCTCCAGAACAATATTCCTGGCCTCTATTTTCTGGGCTGTATTCATCACCTCCACTAATGTTTGGGCCTGGGTCATCCTGAGTTCTGCTCTAATATCCTCCTTCAGCCCATTTTGAAAGGCCCCAATTAACATACCTTCTGGTGCTTCAGTCAAAGGTGCAGATACTAGCTCAAACTGCTCGCGAAATTCTGTCACCGTCTCCGTCTGCTTCAACGCCATCAAGACTTCATACTCGTTGCCCAGCTGAGATTGGTGAAACCGTTTGAGCACCTCTTTTCTAAACTCCCCCCACGTTCTCATTGGACAGCGGCTCTCAGTCCACTGGAACCAATTCAGTGCTTTCCCCTCCAGACAGATGGAGATAGCATCGAGTTTCTCTTCTTCCCGTAACTTGTTCACAGAGAAGTAACGCTCGACTCTAAACAACCAGCCAACTGGTTCTTCGCCATTGAAAATAGGTAGTTCTAGCTTGCGGTATTGGTTGCTGTCTTTTTCCATATTTTCTTTAGGTCCTTTCTCGATGCCTGTCGTCCTGACATTCACAGATGGGCTCGTTTCGTCCGCCACCCCTGCCTTGCGTTCTATCCTTCCCAACACCTCCTTAATTTCCAGCACCCACTCCTTCAGATGATGCACATCCTCCTTGACTCCCGTTAGTTCTTGTTCCAGGTTGTCTACTCTACTTTCCATCCTTCTGTTGACCATTCCCTGTCTCGGCCTGCTCTAATACCAAATTGATAGGAATCCGAGTAGAATCCCTGATCCTCAACCAGTGCAACTAACAATAGATGAAAACAGAATAGATAGGAGAAGAATACAGTACTCCTTTTACAGATATAGCGGCCAAAAGAACACAAAACAGAATAGGAAAATTGGATAACAGTAAATGATGGTGCCTAGCTTTCGAGAGGCTAGACTCTCTCCCTCCTAACCGAATGATTCCTTCCCTTCCATCTTTCCACTCATTCCTATAAGTATTTTCCAGCCTGCCCAAGTTAGTTACAGCCTAACCGACATTTCCCTCTTTGCCCTTTTCTAGACTATCCCTCTTACTTGGGCCTAGATTCCTTTCCTTCCTTCTTCTAGAATAGGTTGCCAAGGGATTGGGCCCATCAGATACACAGGGCATACAGGCTTAAATAAGAAGAGATATTATATTGTATGACCTTGCCAACAATGACTAAGGTGCAATTGTTCGGTTTGTTTCTAGGAATGTTTGAATTCTGAGCTTAATATTTCTCCTAAACTAAAATCAACCATAGAATATTGTTCCTTTTGATTGCAACATTATTGGTTCTTTTATTTATTTATTCGTTGTTTGAATTGTCTATTGAAGTATATATGTAGTAAACTTACTTCTTGATATGTAGGCCCCAGCTGAGAAAAGACAAGTTTTCCTTAATGAGCTTCAGAGGGTAGGTTGTGAAGGGGCTAAAGTACTACGTGAACTAGGAAACAAAGTTAAAAAGATGGAGAAACTAGGTCCAGTAGACATTTTGTACGAGGTACATGAGGCAGCAGAAGAGTTGCAACAAAAGATTGATAAAAAATCTTACCTCCTTGTAAACTCAGAGAGCTGGGAAATTGGAAACCGGCCAAGAATGGAGGGCGATCCCCAAGACCTTTTGGATGTGGATGAAGAGAGAAAATTTCTGCAGTACAAGTCTCTCAGTGAAGCTGTGCTTGATCTCAGATCAATTCAAGTTTCAGAAAGTTGGAATGGCCACCTTGCTCCTATTGTTAACCCTGCTGTGCCTGCAGTTACCACAGAAAACATGTTCAGAAAACAGATATCTTGGCCTGCTCATATTTCTTTTGAAGCAGATGTAGTGACAAAAGAGGAAGAATCAAAAACTTACGAAAGTGCTAGTTCACTATCTCTAGCTACATTCACTTCCCTTCTGATTGAATTTGTGGCGAGACTGCAGAACCTTGTTGACTCATTTGATGAATTAAGTGAGATAGCCAACTTTAAGGACCCGCTTGAGCATCAAGCAGCAGCAGTATCTGGTGGTTTTTGGTCCAGATTGTTTAACTGCTTGAAATCTAAGGAGGGACTGAGATAGAGACTTAGATGTACGAATTCTCATGTATAGCTCTTAAAGACAGGTATTCCAAAGATGGAATCTGCATTTCTCATTATAAATTATACTGGAATCTGATATTGGGTTGTTGGCATTGATCCCCTTATTGAAGAAATGGTCTCAATATCAGATGACAAGAACGAATCCCTAGCCAAAAGCAAAACTGGGAGAAAAACATTCGGAAGTCCAATGGTTTATAGGTTCTCTTTGGCCTTCAGAACTTGTTTTCTTCTCACTGGCTTAGGATTGAGCAATTTTGTTTGGCTATGCCAGCCAATCCACAGTTGTTGAATAGGGCGGCCGCTGTCTTCTGCTCATTACTGTTATATCATCAGAACTAGTTATAGTTTTTCAGTGGTAACTGATAAGAACTGCTTTAAACACAGTATACTTTTTTTGCCCCTGCTATATGGAACATGTTGCTCGAGGCCTTGTTAGCTTCTGCTATACATAGCATATATTGTTTCTCCGGTTGTCAATTTTTTTAATTAGCAGCACGTGGTTGTTTTGTCGCGCGGAAGAGGGTAATACCCACCATGAGTTTCTTCTTCACATCTGAAATTCAAATGAGAAGCTGACGGATTTTGCAGTTCTCTCTCTTCTCGCTTAATTTTAAGTGAATCATGTAAGAAGTATGATATTTTTACACATTAACCTGTAAATGTGTTGATGTGTAAAACAGTCATTTATTGTATACATTAGCTCGCTTATTGGTCTATGGGTAAAAATAATATGCGCACTTCATAAAATCAAAAGCTTCAATCCTATATTGATGCCCGCAAGAGATCAATCAAAAAGACAATGTGTCTGTCAGATTACAAATATACTATTATTGACTCCAGTTACATATTGCTTCAATCCACTTGAATGCTAAATCAAAAGCTTCAATCCTAATGTTCCAAGAGGGCCAAACCCAGGCAAAGAGATAAAACAGATTTGTGAGCATGCAAATGGAATAAGAGAACAGATTAGAAGAAGAAGATCATAGTCGTGGTTGTATAGATAGGGTAACAAGTAAAGTTGCACAATTTAAATCTTTTAAGAATTCACTTTTCATTCGAAGTTACACTTCATCTATTAATGGTGAGAATATTTCGTTGACTCATGGCTCAAAGACTAGTTTTAGCGTGGAGCACTCGATTAAAAAATTTTGAACTACTTAAGTAAAATTGAAGAAAAACACATATATTAAAATTTCATTAATCCTATAAATAAATAATGTGTTGTAAATTAGTCATTTAATAATTATTCAAACAGTTGTAAATAAGTTTGAGAGGAAGAATCAATATTTTAAAAATCAGTTTTAAAATTGATTAAGAAATTGATTTATGATTTAATGATTTAATCTTAATCGAATTGTGATTGAATCGATCTTAATATTATATATTAATTTTATATTATAATTAAATATAAAAATAAGTATTTTACATACTTTTATTATATAAATATAAAATATATCTCGTGTTTTTAAATAAATCAATAAATTACTTTCCAATTGTTTTAAAAAAATTTGAAAACATGTAACCATTAATTTTCTTTTTATTTTTCTTCATTTCTCTTTTTTTTCTCTTCCCTATTTTACTTTTTTGTCTTGTTATAGACAATTAGAAAATTCATAAAAAAAATTATTTTTTTAAAGCAATTGAATTATTTAATCAATCAATTTTGACTAATAATTTAATTTTTGATTAATTTTTTATAATACCGATTTTAAATTAGATCAAAATCATGATTAATTTATTGAATTTTTGGTTAGACTCATCGTTCAGACCGACTTTTTCGATGGTGAAAATGATACTTGCCACTAATGCAATAAGCATGTTTAAGTCTCTATGGTCCATCAAGGTTTGAGTAAACAAAACTCAACATTTTATAACGAACGTATGGATCTTTAGAATCTTTTTTCCCATCACAATGCAATAGCAGTATTGGAGAAAAATGGATTTTCCCAAGTAGTAGAACAAGATCACACGAAGGAACCTCGATTCATTCGACCAAGTTGACTTAGGGCTAGTGATACAAAAGTGCTTTGTTTCTCTTTCAATATAAAAGACATTTTCTCTCATTTTAGAGTAGGGATCTATAGGGAGTATTGATTAAACTCTAAGCCATCTTGTTAGGTTTTTATTATATCAAAGAAAAAAAATGCATAAAGCTTTCTTAGTCCTTGAATCTCTAAAATTTCACATTTCAACAAATGTGTTCATTAGTCTTGTTTCCTTTTAACAGCATATGCCAATTGAGAGACTACTGTAGTAAAAAGTATAGTATAAAGGTAATAATTTTGATATGTGGAAAATTATGAGTAAGTTAACACTGTTAAAGAAAAATTTAAACATATGGGCCTCTTTGTTAATTGAAGTTTAGGGGACGTAATTGTTAGTTTTAAAAGTTTATGACATTATTTATAAGTGACTTAAAAATCAAAGAAGCTCTCTGCAATTTTCCCTTATATTAAAACTAAAGAAAAACTACTCCTTCCCATATTTTGAAATTCAAAATAAAAAAATTAAATTCAAAATAATTAATTTTATTCATTCAATTAATTAATTAAATCAATTAATGTGAATTGTTTTTTTTTTATAATAACAATTTACATAGAAAAAGAAATAAGATACAAGAAGGGATCATTTGGAGAGCTTCATTATAATTATGATCTTCCAACTCTCCAGCTTGACAAATCAGAAAAGATTTGTGAGAGAGGAATTTTGTCAAATCTTCAGCTATGATTGAAGCTTGTTTCTTGGATACTGCCCTATTACAGTGTGCATGTGACCTTACTTTTCCAGATCCAGAACTAAATGATTCTGTTCTTCCTATGAGAAGCTACAGAATAGATTTCTTAAGTATGTTAGTTAAAAAGTATTAAAGTTATGTTTATACTTAGATTAAATTATTTATATAGTCTTTATAATTTCATTTAATTTTTAATAAGTTCTTATAATTAAAAAATTTATAATTGAGTTCCTATAGTTTAATAAATTTTTAAATTAGTTCTTAAATTTAAATTTTTATCAAATTTTTGTTAAATTTTGATGATATGCTAATTAGATAACATTTTAATATTATAAATTTACTTAATTTAAGTCAATCTATTCATATTATCTAATATAAATTATATTTAATTTTATATATGTAAATTATTTTTATATTTTTTTTATTCTCTTTGTTAACATAAATTATATATGCTTAGAATATTAAGATACTATATGTTGGTAATATTAAAAAAATTTAATATAATTTTTAAAAAATTGACAATAAAAACTAATTTAAAACTTTGTTAAAGTATAGAGATTCAATTATAAATTTTTAATCTTATACTTATTATAGATGCCTAATAAGTATCACCATTGCTTGAAGTAAGTTGATATAAAAAAAAAGCCTCTTGATTTTCTTCATGAAAATGATGAATTTTGTTTAGCAGATATTTAGGGGATGTCAAATCTAGAGCTTATATATATATATATATATATATTAATTTTATACCAATATCCTTTTAGTGAAAATAATATTATTTAAAATATTGTTAGATACTAAATATATATATCTCTCTTAAAAGATATTTAAATATTAATTTATTATATTATAAGAGATTAATCTATTTTATTAGACTCATATTTAATTATGAGAGCTTGACTTGTATTATGTTCTATTACAATTTCAAATTTTTGGGTTGCTGCCTCAATTGTATCTTGATTTGCCTTAGAATTGAGTCTAGTGAACTTCGAATGCCTTCTATACAAATTTTATTCCCTGTTTGCCAAATATTGTTTAAAATAACCAAGATGAGAATTGTATTCCCTACGAGTGTTTCTTGGTTTTTACTAAGCGCAATGAACCATGAATCAAGCCAATCAAAATTTGAAGTAGAATTGATTTGATTCACTTTGATTGAGAGCTTTGAGCTGAATCATATTGCTTGCTTCGGTATAGGATTGGTCAAATTTTTTTTTCTTTCTTCACTATTCTCTATACAAATCTATGGCAATGGCTTCAACAATGTCTCTTTAAAAGACGTAATGAAGCTTTGATCTGTATACCGTAAGGATTGAGATTTCGTTATTAAATTTTTGACAGAGACTTGATGGTCAAAATTAAGATTAAATGTTGATAACCAGAATTTGGATTCTAATTTAATGTTTTGACTTGTTCTGACTCTCCACATTATTAAAGATTAAATTTTTGCTAGAAAGTTATACTTTTTCAAGTTTAAAAAGGTTGATTAGTTGCTTTTGGTTCCTCCTCCATGTTTCATTTGAAATATTTTGCAGTGTTCCATTGACTAAATAAGATGAAAGTTGATCAATTAATCTTGTTCATTAAATTATAAAGTCATGAGCTGTTAAAATAATTTATTTCATTCATTAAATTATAAAATTAACAAACTTGTATTACTAACCATTCGTGACTAAATTTATCAATTGGGATTGTACTCTAACAAAATTTGCTAGTCTCCTACAATCAACCAAATTAAAATTCAAATCTTTGTTGTGCACTGCCAATATTTAATGCTTATTTAAAGAATTATTTATATTTAATATTTGAATAGTATCTCAAATAATATTATTTGTCATAAAAAATACTTATAAAAAATTACTAATTTAGAATAAGTTGGATAATTTAAAAATTACTTCTTACAATTATGGAAATTCAACAATTAAAACTGGGTCTAATTATAAATTCAGGAATAAAACTCTTAGTTTAATTAAAACTAAATCATAATGAGTAAAAATTATTAGAAGGTAAAAATATATTTTATGTCTTTAAACTTTACATTAATTTTTAATTTTGTCTTTAAAATTTATTTGTTATTAATTTTGTCTCTAAAGTTTTAAATTGTAATTAATTTTGTCTCATAGACTAAAATTGTCTAAATAATTAACAGAAATAATTAATGTGATGTCTGATGTATATATTTTGCTGACTCAATATTCTACTTATATATTGATTATCAAATATACTTTTAAAGTTTATAAATATTATCAAATGTGTCTTCAAAATTTATAAATACTATGAAATATGTCTTGAACTTTATCAAATAATCCACGATTTTTCAATAACTCTATTTATCAACATCACACTTTTCTCACCAACTTGTACAACCACCAGCATATGTTAAAGTTAATTCTCTAATGAATTTTTTTCCATGATGAATTTAAAAAATAAACAAATCTATATAAGACTACTTACAACATATATCGATTTAGGTTATAAGCTATTATTTTACAATAATATATATATACATATATATATATATCTTCATAATTTCACATATAAGAAACCACGAGCCAAACAACAAAATCCAGCCATTATCAACCTATCATAAAATCCTTACATTTATATAAAAAAAATCAATTATATATGAAGCCATATCAATGTTAAGTCATGGTTTAAAGATAAAAAACTTAATATTTTACATATCTTCTATACTTTTGTCTTGTAAAATTAATGATATAATGAAATTTAATGACTTCAATGATAAATTTCAAAACATCAAACTTCAATGACAGGCTTCATTATCAATGGATTCATTGCAGTATTACTTTAACAGAATCAACGAACTTACTTTAATGGAAACTGTACAATATCGTTGATGGATTTGGTGTAATATGACTTTAATAGAATCAATAAATTTACTTTAATAGAGACTATTCAGTAATATGACAGTTTAATAATGTGTAAATAGATATATTATTTTGTCTACTTATATGACGTTGTTTTATAATTTAACGTGATTTTATAAATTTCAATGTGTATTAGTTAGTAAACAATATATATGTCTGATATTACATCAACTATTGAAAAATTATAAATTTTTTAAAAAAGTTAGACATATTTAATAGTATTTATAAACTTTAAAAAAAAAAATTAACAATATTCATAAATTTTTAAAATACATTTGATATAAGTAGAGTATTGAGTTAAAAAATATATATACGTTTATTATTTTTTTAATAATTTAAATAACATTAGGTCTTAAGACAAAATTAATTGTAATTCAATATTTCAAAGATAAGATTGACAATATACAAATTTTAAGAATAAAATTAAAAATAAATATAAAATTTGAAACAAAAATTACTCTTGGCTTAGCAAAATTCCCTAATATTGAAGAAATTGTTACATGACCAGAAGGAAGGAGAGGGACATCGACCCGTCTGAGACGGAGGCGAAATCATATTTGGTAGGCATACTTGATTTGAAAATTTGTTTGATGAACAAAACCGCAGTCTGGTCAAAATGAAATGAGATATACACGACAATGGTGAAATTTCAATTCAAGCGAAAATTATAAAGCATTTTCTCTTTCTCCAAACAACAGATCCGCGAAATTGTCATTTTCGCTTTTCACCACCGTCCCTTATTAGATCCAGTTCCAACTTTCAACAAACAAGCCCGCCAGGTGCAATACTAAACCAAAACCTCTCTTTCTCTCGCTTTTAAAAGGTCTAGCTTTCCTGTTGCTTCCCATTGTTTCTTTCTAATTGATGCAAAATAATTTGGGTTTTCTACTTTTTTTTTTTTTTCTTGACAAACGCTAGTTTTTCTGTGGCGCCCCTTCGCATTTAATTGTAACGTTTGCTGAATTATACTCTATTGCTTGAGATCGAGACGAAGATTATTGATTTTGATATTTGTCCCTATTTATGTGAGATTATCAGATTAAGTACCTTCTTTTATGCAAGTGTTTGATTACTAAGGAAAAAGAACAAAAAAGAGAAGAAATATGAGAGATAATCTGCACGTTTCTGAGGAAAGTGAACGATCGAATTATAGCTAGCCAATTGGTTACTTTGCACTTGATAGAATGAAGCAATAGTTTTTGTGTGTGAGCATAAATGTATGGCTTCTTGCTTCTGTTTCCAGTTTTGAGGATCTAGTGAGACAAGATGGCTGCGATAGATGAACCTCTATACCCAATAGCAGTTTTGATTGATGAGTTAAAGAACGAAGATATTCAGCTTAGACTGCACTCGATCCGCAAACTTTCCACTATTGCACGTGCACTTGGGGAAGAAAGGACCAGGAAGGAATTGATTCCTTTTCTCAGTGAGAGCAATGATGACGACGATGAGGTGCTTCTTGCAATGGCAGAGGAATTGGGGGTTTTTATCCCTTATGTTGGAGGTGTAGAATATGCCAATGTGCTGCTACCTCCATTGGAAGCTCTCTGCACGGTTGAGGAAACTTGCGTGAGGGACAAAGCAGTGGTGTCACTATGTAGAATTGGAGCTCAAATGAGAGAAAAAGACTTGGTCGAGTATTTTATTCCTCTAGTTAAGGTACATAATTGACCTTTACTCTTGTCTTTTGTTTTAATGTTTTGATAGAAAAAGAATTTATTGATGAGAAGAACAATTCAAAGGAAAGGATTACATATTTTTTGGTTAGTAATCTTTGAATGATTGTACTTTCTTTAATTATTGGCTCGGAGCTCAGATTTATCAGTCTGTCACACAATATAAATTTTTCTTTGACTATCGATGCTTAGAAACCAAGTAATGCATGCCACCAATCCTGGTGCCTGACTGATTTTAGGCAGGAGACTAGAATAAGTGGTAAGTGGTAATTTTTCATTATTGGTATTTTTTCCTGGGCTCCTTCAGAGCTTTTAGGATTGTCATAGTCATGTGGAGTCTCTACTGAATAGTACACAGATAAGTACAAGAAAGCTTTTTAGTCGTTTAGGGCATTAGAGATGGGGTTATATTTATTGCAATATTAACTATATTTTTCCTGGTTATCACTTTATTACTGTTTTGGGGAAGTCTTAGTTTATGCTTCTTGTGGATTCAAGGTCTTCAGTTTATGTTTCTTTCATTTTTCCTATTTTAGAACTTTATAGCCTCGTCGTGTCTTAATGGTCCCATTGACCTCTACTATACAAAAAGACATTATTTGGGACGACCACTTCTTGATATGGATGAGGTTATAGGCACTGGTCAGTCTCAATGTTGGAAATTCACTCCTAAAAGTTGTGACAAGGTTTTGATTGGAACACTTTGAAGGCTGGACAGTGTGCTTTTTATGTTCATTCAGTGTACAGGGGAGTCATACATTGTATTAAATATAAAGCATGCCAACTTCTATATTGCATGGCTACAACAACAAACAAAGTCTCTTACCACTAAGTGGGGTTGACTATGTGGATCAAAGATGCCAATGTGTTTTGTCTTTGCTCATTTTTATAGTTGGATTATTAATAGATAAAAGCATCCTAATAGTTACCACTCTTCGTATAGGGGCCTCTAATGATCTCCTTTGCATATAACCGAATAACCTAAGGCATTCTATATTGCACAGCTGCATTTCTTTTAATTTAGCCAATCATCCATGATTTCTATGCTTACAAATCATAGGCTTCAGGTTCTGGGTGCCTTTTACTTTTAATTTCTGTATGATATTAATGCCATATTTGGGCATTATGTCAGCATTTTTTGTTCTATTTTAGTCTTCCATTTTGATATTAAAGTTCCAAACTGCAGTTAGAATGGCAGTGCATTAATCATTCATTCATCACAATCTCCAACATGTAGAGATTAGCTGCTGGGGAGTGGTTCACAGCACGAGTTTCCTCATGTGGCTTGTTCCATATAGCTTACCCTAGTGCTCCAGAGATGTTAAAAACTGAGCTGAGAACTATGTATGGTCAGCTGTGCCAGGATGACATGCCTATGGTTAGGCGATCTGCAGCTACGAACCTGGGAAAATTTGCTGCTACTATTGAAGCTGCCCACTTGAAAACCAACGTCATGTCCATATTTGAGGATCTCACACAGGATGGTATGTGAAATTGATGTATTATTTCCAGATTTCATGTTTTGTCTTTTAACATCATAAATCCATAATCAATTGATATTTGGTGATTTGCTTTCCTCTCAAGTCACATGACTTTATAGATACATCGGTAATTATGCTTTTTTTTTTTTTTTTTTCATATTGGTTTTATATTTTACCAGACAATGCAGCTTCAAACTTTGCTTTTGTAGTTTAGGTGAGACTTTTATATTTCCATTAGAAACTTTAGACATTTTCAGTTTATTTGACATATATGATCAATGAACGTAAATTGAGTTAGTCATGCTCATGCACTGGATAGTATTCTCTCTCTCTCTCTCTCTCTATATCTATATATATATATCTATATATATATATATATATATATAAAGCATGTGCTTCTGAATAAGAATTAATTAATGATTTCTTATTCTTCCAGAACAAGATTCTGTTCGGCTACTTGCTGTTGAGGGTTGTGCTGCACTTGGGAAGTTGTTGGAGCCTCAAGATTGTGTGACACATATTCTTCCTATTATAGTTAATTTCTCACAGGTACAGTAAGCATTTATATCATTGGGGAAGATGAATTGTCTGGTATACTTTGCCATGAAAGAAACACTTCACCCTCTTATCCTTAGTCATTTGAAAATTCATAAAGGTGAAAAGATTTTTGACTAAGAAGAGTGAAGTTCAGGATAAACAGAAAGCCAAGTAGTCATAAATTACCAATTATAACTTGGGATGCAGGTCTATAGGTTGTGGATTCTCTCTTTTATAGCTAGTCAGTTGTCAACCTGCTTCCGTGTTCATATGCCTATCCTTCACTTTGAAGAGAATTTTTTTTTGGGGGTTTATTCTCAATAAAGAAACATATAAAATGGATTAAATTCAGATTTTTTTTTTTCTGTCTAATGTTATTTTAAAAATGAAGTTTTACATGTTCAATAATTAAATTACTTGACCAGGATAAGTCATGGCGTGTTCGTTACATGGTTGCAAATCAACTATATGAGCTTTGTGAAGCTGTTGGTCCTGAGCCCACCAGGTAACCTTTCCTACTTGTTGGATGACTGTTTGTTCTCCAAGATATGCCACTTGCTTTTTCCCGGTGGTGCTATCTAATAATCTGGTTTGGAAGTGGTAATGTTAATATATATACATTATTCAGTCTGCTAAAAAACACTTGTGATCTATGAAAGAGTGTAAGTTGTAACTCAGCTAATTTGACCATATACAATGGTGGTAATTTTTAGGTCAGACTTGGTTCCTGCATATGTTCGGCTACTGCGAGATAATGAGGCTGAAGTACGTATTGCTGCTGCTGGGAAAGTTACAAAATTCTCCCGCATGTTGAATCCAGAACTTGCTATCCAGCATATTCTACCATGTGTAAAGGTACACATTCTCATAGAAATCTGTAAATTCCCACCAGTGAATGTCAACATTTTTTTAAAGTGTCTTTTGATGTTTATAATTGATCAAGTTTGCCTGCCTTAGGAGTTATCAACAGATTCATCTCAGCATGTTCGCTCTGCATTGGCTTCAGTTATAATGGGAATGGCACCAGTTTTAGGGAAGGTAGGGATCTCTATCTTGATACATAATTTGTTATACCAACATTATGGTAACCTGTGGTCTGTCAGAGTCTTGGACCTTGGAATATTTGTATACTTAAATTTTGTTAAGAGAGGAGAATCATAAGGCTATTTTAAGGATCAATGATTAAACCTACATGTTTAGTTTTTCCAAGAGATAGAGTGATGATAAAATTGATATCTATGTGGAATGGTGCACTAGATTTTGTTGTATCTTGTAATGAGTCAACCTTCAGCAAGGTTGTCAAGATTGAGGCCTTATTAAAGATTGATCAAGGGGCTAAAAAGGTCAAGTCTGATCCTCTTAAGAACTGTAATAATTAAAAATATAAGTATGCATATAACAATCACAGGTACACATAATATTGTTAAAATTATGTACAAAATACCCAAACAATATTTAATTTTAATAAATGAAAACTATAACATAGTAATAGAGAAGATTTTGCAGCAACAACATGAATAATCACTGCACAAGATTTTAAAAAAATAAATAGCGAAGGAAAAAAAAAAAAGAGAGCCAAACTCCACTTCCTGTTAACTTTAAAAGCCTATCCTTTCTCACTCAACTGTTGCTTCGTTCAAGACCTTTGGTGCTATGATATCTCACTGTCAACCTTCAATAAACTAAGTTGAAGGTTGAAAAAAGTAGAGTAGAAAGGCTGTAAATGTGCATCACTAAAGGTTAGAAACTTAGCAACAAGGTGAAAAAATGCCACAAATTGAAAATGTCATAGGAATAGGATCAATAAGATCTTAAATAGGATTGAGATCATTGGGGTTACTTGGGAACATAAGATCTTATTTATCATAGCATCATGCAAAAGTATATCATTCAGTGAAATAGACATACTTCTAAAATGTATAATATATATAATATATGATATATTATATGCTTTAGAAAGGATTTCGTTTGGCCCTCATTGTCTCTCCAAAATATGAACCTTAACCTCAAATGTAGAAAGCTAACTTTTAGTCAACAGGTAGTTGTTTGAATACCAAAACTCCTCTGTTGTTTCTATTACAAAGAATTTAGAAAAAAAAGATTGATGAACTCAGTAGTGCATGTTGAGAATCAAGATGCTAGTCTTGTGTAAATTCTGTCATACACTAATAGAATATATATTTACACATTTGATGTGTTATTTAGTTTTTGTACTCATTTACCTGATCTTTTTATCTGGTTATCTTATTTTTCTGTCAGTCACTTGCTTCACATCTTGGAATTGTTCCCTTTGATTGTATCTATTAAAGAGGATTTATATGTCGTCTTGCATTACGTTTAGTTCTGTGGTGGTTGCAGGATGCAACAATTGACCAACTTTTGCCTATTTTCCTTTCCCTTTTGAAAGATGAGTTTCCTGATGTCAGGTTAAACATTATCAGCAAGCTTGACCAAGTGAACCAGGTTTGTGGCTTAAAATTGGAATATTGCAAATTACTCTAGATTGGTAATTTGTGTTGAACACTATAACTTTTCATATATTATCTCTCTTGAAGCTTTATAATTTACATGTTGATGCAGGTAATTGGTATTGATCTGTTATCTCAGTCTCTGTTACCAGCTATTGTTGAGCTTGCTGAGGATCGCCACTGGAGAGTTCGACTTGCAATCATAGAATATATTCCCTTATTGGCAAGTCAGTTGGGTGTAGGATTTTTTGATGACAAGCTTGGAGCCCTTTGCATGCAATGGCTAAAGGACAAGGTTTGTAAAACAAGAAAACTTTATGTCAGAAGGAGGGATCGAAAGACTTGCTTTGTGCTGAAGCTATTACGATTATTTGTAATCTGTAGTCTATAATGCTTTAAACTCTTCATCTTCTGAATTTTCTATATTGTTTTTCTTTTCTTATTTAATTACTGATGTTAATTCATAGTGGCTTGGCTTCTTTTAATGTTTATATATATATATATATATATATTTTAATGCATGAGCAGTGTTTTTAGCTAATTTCTTTTGCAGCTAACCAAAGCAAAAAAAGAAAATCTGGTGCAACAGGTCTTTTTGTGATTTTAGACTAGAGAGCTAAAATGTCATTGTGAAATCAAGTGGTAAACACTTGTTATTTACTGTTAAGATACATTTTGCTGGGTTTTAATTTTTGGCGATGTAGGCTGCAAAAGAATTGAATTAGAAAATGAATCTTAAGGTTTGTTTGGGAGAATGGAGGGGAAAGGAAGGGAAGTAAAATTTTTATTTTGACGTTTTCTTTGGTTTAGATTTAAATCTAACATTTTTTTTGTTCTCATCTCATGATTCTTATCAATCCAAACATATTTTAAGGCTTAAAAATGTTAGATTTAGAGTAAATTAAAGAAATGTTAAATTTAAAATTTCATTTCGTTTCTCCTCCCCTCCATTATCTTCAATCCCTACACACTCTTAGAGTGCAAAGATATAAAGTTTTAAATATAATTTTTGATTGGCCCAAGATTACAAGGAATTCTTATTTTCTTGTTAAAAAGCTTGCAATTTAGTTTACTGTGTTTTAAATGTAGGGTAATGGAATCATACTGACTTCAATGACTGTTTTTGTAATGGTTGTAGGTGTACTCAATCCGTGATGCAGCTGCTAATAATGTGAAACGCCTGGCAGAAGAATTTGGACCAGATTGGGCAATGCAGCATATTATCCCTCAGGTTCATTCTGGTGTTTTTGTTTTTGCTGTGTAACTCTGTTTCTTGATATAAATGTGCATCTTATGTTACAGTGTACTGTACTCTAGACAAAATTTCTGCTATCTTATTTAGAAATTAAGCCTGGCTTGTTACATTTTAAATTTTAAGAAAAAAGAAAAGAAAAGGAAAAGCCTACTAATTTGATGTTGTTCATCTAGCAGATTTTGGACATGATTAATGATCCACACTATCTGTATCGGATGACCATTCTACATGCAATTTCTCTGCTAGCTCCTGTTCTGGGCTCAGAGATTACTTCTTCAAAACTTCTCCCTCTGGTCATAAATGCGTCAAAAGATAGGTAATGATGATGAACCAATCCTCAATCTTGTGTTTTAATGGGAATCTTTTGCTGATAGTTTGTCTTGCAGGGTTCCCAATATCAAATTCAATGTAGCTAAAATACTGCAGTCTCTCATTCCAACTGTTGATCAGTCGGTAAGTAGCTGCCATTTAAGGTTTCATCTTCAATGCATTTCAAAATTGATGCACTGATTATGTGAATATGCCACGCAAGAAGAAAACCTATATGTTCACCCAAAAAAAGGAACTATTATTCAAGAACATTAATCTTGAAAATTATTCCAATATTAATTTGGAGATATGAAGATGTTGATTATTGTCTATTGGAATTCCATCCGTGGTACTTTATATTGTTAGTGTTGAATTCTTTTCTCTAAAACTTCCAAACTTGTGACTTGCTGAATTGGCTAAACATAATAAACTAGCAAGCTAAAAGCTAATTTAAATGTTGCATAAATTAAATATAATATAGACCTGATGGGCCCCCAATTAGCAAGGTATATTGTAGAAGGCCTAAAGAGAAGACAGGTAGTGGGGAGAGAAGCAATGATGAGGAGAAAAGTAGTGAGTAACGGTTTAGTACGGGTTAGCACGTGTGAGTGAGTAGTGGAGTTTTTGTAATAAGGTAGTGTAGGAGAGTGGAAAAAGTTAGGTTATTAGTAGTATGGTGAATGGTGGGAGATACCTAGCATCTCGAATAGCTAGGCTGAGATTATTTTTTTCTGGTTTATCCTTGTGCTGTGTTGTTGTGAATCTGTACTGGGTTTCTCTGTAGTAAGGTAGTTCTTTTACCTAATTTTCCATTAATAGCAGAATACTCAGTGAGGTATTTCAGTTTTCATTTGGAGTCTTTATCATGACCAAACCTAGGTAAAGTTTACCTGCAAGTAGTTAGTTGTAGAGGTAATGTATGGATCCTCTGCTGTCCAGATGATCTCAATCGTCCAGTCAATCTCACCATCCAGCTCCTACCACGTGTCGCCTATTTTTATTTTTTCATTTTTCTGTCATCAAAATTGTGTTTTATACATGTCCATCTGGGATTTCGAGCAGATGAAAAATGCGTAGGGAAACTCGACAATGGTTGCACTTTCCTCTTCGAAAATGGCTTCCACTGCACTATTTCATTGCCATTTTGAGCGTAAGAAGAGAGGAAGAGGAAGAAAAGCAAGCACAGATCAAAAAGCACAGTTTTGATGACAGAAAAATGAAAAAAAATAGGTAACACATGGCAGGAGCTGGGTGATGAGATCGACTGAATGGTTGAGATCATCTAGACAGTAGAGGATCCATAAGTGTAGAGGTAAGCAATTTTAGGAAGAGGATAAAGGTTCTAGATTTGTCACTTGAAGAGTGGGCCAGAAACTGTATAGCTCTGTGGCCCAAAGGGGATTTAGGCCCACACTAAAAAGGGTGTTGGAGTTACTCTTGATGTTTTTTATTTTACAGAACTAGGTAAAGTTTGAGGTAATTACTGTAAGGATCTCCAATAAAAACACAACATATAAAAGATTTTTTTGAAAAATCCAATAATGTGATATTGAGATGTAAAAAATATTCACTTGTTATGTTTTATCGAAGAATTTAGTCAAGATGAGAAAAATTTTAACATTGCAAAAAATTAGAATGTTACGTTAGATGAGTGAATATGTTAGAAAAAATAAGATTAGGAATGATTGTATTAGAAAAAAAGTTGGGATAGTATTTATTATAAAAAAGTTGGTAGAAACACGTCAAGTTGTTTACTTATGTACATAGGAGATTATTAGAGGATTAGATGAAAGATAGTCTAATAACTAAAGATAAGAGCAGACCAAAGAAAATAGTTAGAGACACTATTAAAATGAATTTAATTATGAATCATCTAACAATAGAAATTAACTAAGATACAACACTTTGGTATTCCTTGATTTTTTTTTTCGACTCACTTAGTAGAAAAAGACTTTGTTTGTTGTTGTTTCTTCTATGTTTTATTGAAGAATTTATGAGTGAAAACTTTAAAATTGTACTGAACTTTTATCTTTATGTCATTTGATATTCACTATTATTGGAGATAATTTTCTGTTGATGTGCTTATATGAATATCTACCTCTAGCTCCCCTCTTTTTGGCCCTTATTCCAAGAGGAAGACATGTTACAATGTTATCACATTGTTCATTCCTTTTAACATGTAAAATCTACGCATCTCTGTTTTAATTTCTGACATTCCAAATGCCATTTGAACAATGAAGGTGGTTGAGAAGACTATCCGCCCCTGTTTGGTTGAGCTCAGTGAGGATCCAGATGTCGATGTTAGGTTTTTTGCCTCCCAAGCACTACAATCTAGCAATCAAGTCAAGTCCAGCTAGATCAACCTACTTAATTGTCATTAATGATTTTTTCTTAAGATTTTCCCTATTTCTTTTGTTATTGGAATCAAGTCAAGTTGCTTATTCCTTTTTATCTCATATTTGCTGAGGCAGTGAGGCTCTGCTTTTTCTCTCTCTTCCTGAAATCCATAGCAGTTTCTTCTTTCTAGTGCTGAAAAAGTTGTCCCTAATTTGATGGGTTTTGACATACAATCTCATTAATGTCTCCCATGTCACATGTCAATGAATGTTAAAGTGATGTAAAATTATTTCCCTAAAAAACAAAATAAAAAAAGATCAAATTTATGTCCAGACATGTAAGTTTTGTTATTAGGTTTTCAATAACGATAGAATATAGTGATTTTATTATAAGATCCTAATTATAGAGTGCTAGGTTGTAAAAATAATTTATTTATTATTTTGTGATTAAAAAAATTTAATAGTAAATATATAAAAATTAAGCTTAAATATTTTTAACTGGCTAGTTGGCTGCAATACCAATTTTAGAAAAAAATTGCAATCTTAAATAGACATAAATATGTCAAATGTAAGGCTTATTAAGAACCTTAGACAATAGTTGTATTAAAACAGATCATTTGGCTCTCAACATAAAGCCAGGTGATATGTGTATCAATGAAGGGTGGTAGCTATCTCGCGCATCTATGATCTTTTGTAAATTTTCCAAATGTAAATGAATCCTCCTCACGCCAGAAAATGCGACTTTTAAAGCTGTATATTCACGTGTGAATACAAGACCAAACTATATTTATATACTCTTTCACTTCTTTTTTCTCAATATTAAATTACTTTTCTTTTCATGTCTACATTACATAATTTTTAGGCCTGAATTGATTAACAAACAAGCAAATGACTCAAAGTAATCAAATTACTTATTCAACCGTTAAATTATTAAAAAATTAGTTAAACTGATAAAATAAATAAATATAAAAATATTAATCATAAATTTGTATATATTATTAAATAAAAATATAAATTATAATAATTAAAATAAAATAAATTATTTATGTTTTTTATATTTCAAATTCTTTTTCAATAGTTATAAAATAAAATGATTACATTACAGAATACAATGTTAAATTACGGAATTTTTTTTTTCTATTTTAAAATGTTACACTTCTCCCTAAATTATAGAAAAGGTGTTATTGGTACTTCTTGAAACAAAAAATAAATTACAATTATAGAGCAAATCAAAATTATTTAAAAGATATTTTATTCATCTCTTAATTTTAATAAATATTCATCTATATTTTTAAAAGAAATGCGATAGTCTATAATTTGAATAATTGAAAGAGAGAAAGGCCTTTTTTATTTAAACGTTATTTTGTTTTATTATTTAAAATTATTTTATAAAATTAATTTTAAAAATTTATATTAATATTATTTTCATGTATTTATATATATTATTAGTAAAAATATTTATTTCATGTGTTTCTCTCTATTTTTAAAAATTAGAGTTTAAAATATTTTTTAATTATTTTTTATTTTTAAAACACATTTTATTTTTTTTTGTTTTCTATAAAAAATAGTTATTTAAATAAGGTTTTTTTTATTTTTTTCATTTTTCAAAAACATTTTTAAAAATTGCATTAAATAATATCCAAAATTATTTATTTATTTTATTCCCAAACTTTTACCCAAAGACCAAACACCATTGCATTGCATGCATCAACCTTAGTACCTAGGCAATTACACGTCATGAAGAAGACGATAAGTTGGCACAGCAAGCAAATGCTTAGCTCTGGGTATTGTTAACCCAAATTTCTCAGCCATGTCCAACTCTTCTGGAACCATCCCATGAGGAAGTTCCCAATTAAAGCAATGCACTAACTGCGCCACCACAAATTTCACCGTCGTCAACGCCAACAGCACTCCAGGGCACTGTCTCCGACCCGACCCGAATGGTATGAGCTCGAAGTTCTTCCCTCTAACATCTATATTGCTATTAACAAACCTCTCTGGATAAAACATATCCACATTGTCTGACCACACTCGTGGGTCCCTGCCTATGGCCCACACATTTATAGTGATCCTTGTCTTCTTCTTGATGTGATAGCCTTGGATCTCTATGTCTTCCATTGACTCATGAGGCGCTAGCAATGGCACTGCAGGATGTAGTCTTAGGCTCTCTTTGACAACCATGTCTAAATACTTCAGTTTTGGTAAATCAGTCTCTTCCATCATCTTGTTTATTCCAACTATGGTTTTGAGCTCGTTTTGAAGCTTTTGCATCACACGTGGATGTCGAAGAAGCTCTGAGATGGCCCACTCGATGACTGTGTTGGCTGTTTCGATGGTACCGATGATCATGTCCACAAGAAGGCCTTTGATGTTTGATTTATCGAAAGTGCTGTGGGGTTGTTCGGGGAGATTCATGGGTTGGTTTATTAGTGAAAGCAATATGTCAATGAAATCTTTGTGGTGTTGTCTGGATTGAGTTTGATCATCATGATCCTCAATCATCTGGTCTAACATTTTGTCAAGTGCCTTGCTGGTTTCCTTCATGCGAGGAGTCAATCCCTGATAATTAATTAATTTGCAGTAATTAAATACATTTTCAATGATAATGATATATATATTAATTACAAACAATAAACTTATAATCATCCTTCATTATTGTTAGGGATATCAAGTACGATTACGAGGTTATTGTTTATGCCTGTCCATCACGACTGATTGGGGATATCAAGTATTATCATCCTTCATAATGTGCACATTATTTTTTTTTTAATAGTGCCAGTTCTACTTTCGTTGTCCAAGACGCGTCCACTACCTGGTGTCGTATTGGCCATTACAATATATTGTTAAATAATTTATCCAAGATATAAATACATATATATTTAATATTTAATATTAAAAGACTTAGACTTGAGTTTGGATTTAGATTTTGGCCCGAGCTAAAACGTTCATTCAAATTTAATTTTAAAGTTTTAAAATAAATAAATAAATAATTATATTTATAATAATTCTAAATATATATTCAGATTAAAAAAGATATGATTATTTAGACAAAATAAATAAGATCTCTTTTATTTGGAAATTGAAGTTTTTAAAAAAAAAAATCATAAAAATTTTGTTGCATCTTAAAGGACTTGTATGTTGATTGTCTAAGACAAAATCTTTTTAAAAAAAGTGATTTACCACTTCATTTTTTTCTATATCAATTAATTTTGTAACATGCCAGACGTGTCCTTCCTTAATCATTGTCTCATGTTTCTGTTCCCATAAATACGTAGCACCCTCGTAGATTGGACAATTACAATACAACATATTAGGCAGTTACGATGACGGAATCTTTGGGCGAATATCCTCCTAATAGCTCTGAACCTTTTAGACTTAAGAATTATGAATTTACCATAAGCAAAATAAAGCACAAATAGATAATGAGACAGAATCAGGGTACCTGGAGATCAAATGGGGCAAGCCAAGGCACAAAATCTGCAAGATTAAAAGTCCCCGAAAGGATCATTATCTGCTCAAGAATACCCTTCAAATCAAATCTATCATCCTTACTTCGTCCCAATATCATCTTACACGTGATCTCCTCTACAAGCTCCCCCACCACCTCCGTCACGTCCACAACCTCACGCGCCTCCGCTGCCTTCTTCAGCGACTCCACCATCACCCCCACCTCCTCCTTCCTCAAACCACCGAAAGACTCAACCTTTGACGCACTAAGCAGATGTACAGTACACAGCTTCCGTACGTTCCGCCAATACGGACCGTACTCCGCAAAAGCCACGCTCTCCGCACCGTACGTGTACTCAGCCGAATGCATCTTCGGGCGGTTCGCAAAAACGGCGTCGTGCGTCTTGAGGAATAGCTCGGCGGCTTCAGGGGAGGACACCACAACGGCTGGGACGCGTCCTAACTGCAGAGACATTATGGGACCATACTTTTTGGCGAGGCTTTGGAGGGTACGATGTGGGAGAGTACCCAACATGTGGAGGTTACCTATTACCGGCAACCCCGGGGGACCCGGTGGTCGTTTTCGCTGCAACAAGGAAGCTCGTACGATGTATATTAATGGAATTATGAGAAAGCCTATTGAAATGGCTATTGTCGTTGAAGGAAGCATTTTCTTGTCGTTTTGGAAGGGTAAATTAACGGTGAGGATGAGGATCAGGATTTACGTATCTTGGTGTTGGAAGAGAAGAGGTAATAAAGTTATATATACATACATTACTTTGTCTTTTACGTTAACTACAACATACACAGACGTTACTGTATCTCTCTACGTATGTGTTTCTATTTCAGTAGTATCTTTTATTTATTTATTTAACTTTTATCTATATATAAATTTTGAACTTTGAAGTATGAATTATGTATATGTGTTACAAATAGTCTTTGTCTTCAAAGATCCGATCAGGTTTTCTGTAAGGTTACGTTTGGTGATATGTTCAACGCAAATCACAAATGTAATCTTGTCAATTTCTTAAATGACTCAACACGCAATTAGAAGATTGAGATTTTGGATTGTCAGACATTTTTTTTAGATTAAAAAAATGAAAAATTTATACTAAATAAATTAGAAGTTAAATTATTTTTTATTTTTTTATTATTATAAAAAAATGTATTAATTTTTAATTACAAAAAATTTATATACGAATATTGAGTCCTGTTCGAAAAATCAAATAACAGAAATTTGATTAATTAGTAAAAAAAATTTGAATGAAATGATAATAATAAAAAGTAATAAATAAATTATTTAACGTGGTTCAACATTTAAGTTAGTTTACAAGTAAAATGAAGAGAAAATTCAAAAGCCCCATTAAATAGTAGTTAAAAAGTCAAAATTCATTTTTTCATATGATAAATGGTAGTTAAAAAAACTTATTTTCTTTTCGGCCATTTTCTAGTTAAAAAAGTCAAAAAAAAGTTTTAATATTAAGAGTTTCCATAAACAATTATACATATCTTTTTTTAATTTTTAATATATAATATAAAATAATAATTATTATTATTTTAAAATAAAAAATTATTCAATTCACATATATTTTTTTAATTATTATTATTATTTTATATTTTTATGTTGTATATTTTATTTTATAGACTTTAAAGTTATTATAATATAAATAATTCAAAACATTTTTTATCAGCATTTTCAAGCACATCTAATAAAATATACTCCTTTTCGAGGGCCTTGAGCCTTTTCGACGGAAGCTTCTATTGAAAAAACTGACTTTTTTTAAAGGAAAAAATAACTGTTTTTTTAATTTTTCAAAGTCTCATAAAAATTTGTAACTAAGAAAGTTCGAGCCCTCTTAATTTAAACTCTGATAAAATTAGAACCAAACTATTTCCTGTAATATGCCCATGTGATCCCTAGTCCAAGTCCAACCTCTATCTTGTATAGAATATGACGTTAGAGGTGTTTAAAATTGATCAAAATTGATATTTCATAATTAAATTAAACTAAACGAAATAAAATTGATCAAATTTAATTTGAATTAATTTAGTTTAAATATATTTTTTAACAGTTTGGTTTGATTTATAATTTAATTCTGTTTGTAATTTAGTGTGTCAAAAGACTGAACCAAAGTGTTAATATATATAAAAAATTATAATATATATATATTATTTATATTAAAAAAAATTTATATTAAATATATTATGTTTAAAATTCCTATTTTAATATGTGATTGTTTAATTTTTTTAAAATGATACATATATATATTTAATATTTATAATATCAAAATAAATTATATTAAATTATTTTACTTTAATATTTTAATATTATTTTTTTACCTATATTATGTTGATTTCTCTAATAAATAATGTTAAAAATTTACATTTAAAAAAATTAAATTAATTAGTCTATATTATATTTTTTATTAACTTTAAAACTTATTTAATTTTATAATTATTCAAACTAAATTTAATATAATTGTTCGAATGAATATCCAATCCTTGCCAAACTAATTAATCCTCATTATTATTTTTGTCGACTCGAAATGTCTATGGCTATAGCTCACATACCATAATAATGTATCTTCTGTATTCTAAGTTTAAATTTTATATTAAAGTACACAACTCTACATAGATATATTGACGTTGTTTTTTCCTTTTTTTAAAAAATTAGTCAATACATACAAATCGAGATGATGTTACGTGGCCCTTGATTCGAATCTCAACATTTCTACAATTTATTGGAAAATCAGGAAAGTATCAAATTAAAAAGGACTATAGATAATAATAATTGTGGACCATGAAATAGACAGTTTTGTTGTTTTTAGTATTTTAACAATTAAAAATGATTTATGTCTCTGCCGGGAAAGATTATGCTATCTTCTTTTGCTTGGGAAAATCTTGTGACGTGGATTTAATCCCACATATTTTTATGTAAGATATTCTCAATGCATTTTTTTTTTTTGGCTCAGTAAAGATATTGTCAACATCAAATTAAATATCTTCTTCGATCTCAAGGACACTAATTGCAATACTATTAAATTTTTTATTGAAAATGTGGACCAAGATCATTAATTAAAAGAGGACATCAAACTGATAGAACAATGGATCAAGACAAGCTTGATCAAGAATAAGACACTTAGACAAGAAAAAAAAGGAAAAGCAAAATAATGTTATTCTTCTTAACTAAATTGCCAACCGATAAGTTGGAAGAGCTAACATATGGTTAGCCCTTGGCATAGATAAGCCAAATTTCTCTGTCATATCCAACTCACTAGGATTCATGCCATGTGGAAGCTCCCAATTAAAGCAATGAACTAATTGTGCTACAATAAACTTAACCATAGTTAGTCCCAATTGCATACCAGGACACACTCTCCGACCTGATCCAAATGGTATGAATTGGAAATCATGTCCTCGAAGGTCAATATTGCAATTTACAAACCTCTCTGGATAAAACACTTGAGCATTATCTGACCATACCTTAGGATCTCGTCCTATAGCCCAAGCATTCACAATAATTCGTGACTTCTTCTTTATGTGGTAACCATCAATCATAACATCTTGAGAAGACTCTCGAGGCACAAGCAATGGAGCAACAGGGTATAGCCTTAAGGTCTCCTTCACCACCATATCCAAATAGCTCAAACTTGGCAAATCAGCCTCCTCTACCATTTTGTTCATTCCTATTGTGTTTTCTAGTTCGTCTTGGAGATTCTTCATCACTCTTGGATGCCTCAAGAGTTCTGAGAAAGCCCACACAGTGACAGTAGGGGAAGTGTCAGATGAGCCAACAATCATGTCTAAAAGGATGGCCTTGATGTTGTTTCGATCAATGACATGGTTTTCTTGATCAGCCATGGAAGAAAGTAATATGTCCACGAAGTCCTTCTCTTTTCTTTTGTGTTCATCAGGAGAGTGTTCATGTTCCTCAATGATGGTTTCTAACATCTTATCAATTTCCTTGCCATTCTTCTTTAAGCGTCTTGTGAAGCCCTGAATCAAATAGTATTTAATCAATGATAATACATTCTTTAAAGATGACAATTATTAAAAAGAATGGGGATTAATTAGTGCCATCACCAATCATTACTGCATGACTGGTTTAGTACTGCATTTGAGTTTAATGTCGGAAAAGCTGGGATTTGGATATGAAGTAGAAGAGAGAGGTGAAGTTCTGGAAAAATTCTATTTAAGGTAAAATTTTTAATTATCTTTCTTTTAATAAATTTTTAAAATAGGAGAGAAAAAAAAAAGAAAAAAATTTTAATTTTAATTTTGAAAGGTCTTTTATTTATCTCTTTTTTAATAATTTTTTTCTTCTTATCATATTTTTCTGAAAAGTTGTAGCAAAATGTTGTTTCTGCAGAAAAACAGAGAAGAGAGGTTCAGGGGAAGGAGAAGGAGAAGGAAGAACAACATAACTTATATTTGTTTATTTACGGTGCAAAATATCTAAATAAAACAAATTCTCTGAAAAAGTTTGGGGCAGATGAAAAAAGGTTTAATTTCAGATGTTCAATAAACTTTCATAAAACTTAAGAATATAACCAAGACCAATATGGGATAATGGATGCCAGAACCATATATAACATGACAGGTCAAGAAAATATATATTGTACACAGTTGATAGATATTAAAAACTTGCCTACAATTGAAACTTAACCTACTTCTTAAACTTGAACATTATATTTTAGTTTTACCGGTATCCTTGATAAACTTCTATAAATTAAATCAATGAAGAGCATATATAACCAAATCCTTTCTTTCGTTTTCGTTTTTGTTCTTGTTTTTGTTTTTTAAGAAGTCTATGTAGAGCATTAAAACTGTCGGTGTACGACAATGACGTACTTGAATTGTAGAAAGACCCATGTGCTTGCAAAGTGCAAACAGACTTGCATATTGATGATTGAACCCTCCAGTCAATAAACCCAAAAATTATTTATCTTCTAGTTTCTAAATTTATTATATAAACTGGTCTCAGCTCCCAGGATTTAGAACTTGCCATAATGTACGTAGTCTCTTAAAATAAGGTAAACATATAATTTAATCTAACAAAGAATAAATGTAAATCAAATTATGCATTTATTAATGATAATGATACCTGAAGATCGAATGCACCCAGCAAAGGCACGAAATCTGCAGCATTAAAAGCACCAGCCAAGCTCAGTGCCTCATGAACAAGCCCCTTGACATCAAATCTACGGTCCCGCTTGCGCCCGAATACCATTTTATATGTTATATCCTCTACAAGCTCCCCCACCTTCTCACTCAGATCCACAACCTCACGCGCCGCCGCCGATTTCTCAATTGACTTCACCAACTGTCCAACCTCCTCCCTTCTTAATGGACCAAACATCTCAACTTTTGATACACTAAAAAGCTGTAAGGTACAGAGTTTCCTCACGTCGCGCCAGTAGGGACCATACTCGGAAAAGGCCATGCCCTTGGACCCATAAGAGAGGTACTCGGATACTTGAGTCTTTGGGCGGCTAGCGAAAACGGTGTCGTACGTCTTGAGGACAAGCTGAGCAGCTTCAGGGGAAGAGATAACAATGGCAGGGACATGTCCTAATCGCAAGGACATGATAGGGCCGTACCGTTTGGCTAGGGATTGAAGGGCACGGTGAGGGAGTGTACCCAACAGGTGGAGGTTACCGATGATCGGCCAGGGCGGTGGACCAGGGGGGTGTTTCCGGTCATCCTTGTTTTGTTTGAAATGCAGCAATAGGGCGGATGATAGAATGAAGAGAAATGCGAGAAAGAAAAAGAGAAGAGAAGGAGTGGGAAATGTTGCAGGCAACATGTTTGATTATTTGTTTCAGAGAGTGTGAATGTGAATGAACACTTATGCGATGCGGTTTGGATTCATGTACCAAGCTTGGTTGATGGTCGGTGATGAAGAATTATAAAATGGGAGTCGTCCCCTTAAAAAATTGAGCATGTTAATCATGCACAATTAAAATAAAGTTAAATTATTAGTTTATTCAATTTATAATTAAGTGTTTATAATTTAGAATTTTTAATTAAATTTTTATAATTTAACTAAATTTTAAATTAATCTTTGTTGTCAATATTGTATTACATTTTGATATTATTGTTGAAAGAAGAATTATAAAATGGGGAGCGATCCCCTTAAAAAATTAAACACGTTAATAATGCATAATTAAAATAAAGTTAAATTATTCATATAATTTTACTTAATTTTTAATTAAATTTTTATAATTTAATTTAAGATTTTTTAATTGAATCGTTATATTTATCAAATTTTAAAATTAATTATTATTATCAAATATTTATTAAAATTATATTAAATTTTAATAAAATTTATCAACATATAAGGCTTTTTTACCATAAACCATTATTCTGTGAATTAACAGAATTCGAAAAACCCATTTGAAAAAAGTTATTTCACACCGACCTATTTTTTTTGTCATATAAAAAGATTTGATCATAATATATACAACTTAAATCAAATTTTAATAAATTATATTTTTAAAAATTATAGATTGTATTGTCAGTTATCTCTTGATTTGTTTATCTTTAGAGAAAAGTTAATTCATATAGTTTTAAATATTTAATTATTTTTTATAAGTCATAGACTTAGTTATAAAAAATATGTTTAAAAATTACATCTAACGCAACTTAAATCAAATTATAATAATCTATATTTTAAATTTTAAAGTAGCTTTATAATGTTAAGATGAATTTAATTTTAGGAACTAATTAATTAAAAATTGAATAAAATTTAACCCACAAAAATTTATGGAGATTCATATCAACTTGGTCATATATCCTCTCATAAAAAAATAAAGCAATAAAATTTTACCATCAATGAAAAATTATTAATTACAATAGGCACAATATTGTTCAAAAAAAAAACTCGGTTCACTAGTTTTTATCACCTCTTGTGTAAATTTGGATCCTCAAAAATGAGAAAAGTAATAAAATATTAAGAGAGAAATAAATTAAAAATCTACTTATATTTTTTCTTTGCATTTTGTCACTTTTAAATCCCTCCTATACATCATTTTTCTCAACTATATAGGAACCTAAACATGCCTCAATAGGAGAGCACAACCCTAAACTAGAGATTAGCAACTTTGCTTTTATATCCATCAACACAATGAGTTTTTCACTCAATAAAGAATCTAGAAAAACCACACGACCAAGAAGAAACAAAGTATTTATTACAACCTTTTTCACAAAAGGATTAAACTAACAATTTTATAACCTAAAACCAACCTAACTTTCTATCAAACACCTAGAATCTCAACAAAATAGATAAAGATGAAGAAATGAATAAGCTTACTTAAGAGAACGTTTTTGTCACATCCACTAAGTGCAATAAAGCATAATAAATAAAGTACATGAAGTATATATCTTGAATACTCAACGTTTTTAGATCGACTAGACTTCATTAGATAGCAAGGAGCAGGAACTAAAATTAAATACCCTTGAAGAAAATATCTCTTGCGCTAGAAAAGTTTCCCTTTAGCGTTCACTTTTGCCTTCAATAAATGCAAAATAATACTCTAACCTTAAGCATTTTCTTCATTCATTTTGTTTGAAAATGAAGAATGCATGAGTGACAAAATGGAGAAGAGTTTCAACATTGCATTCTTTCTTGTATCTGATGACCAAGAGTTCATTTAGCCAAGCTACAGAATTTTGATTATTTGGGAATGACTTTTCTCAAATAGATCAATATTAAAAAAGTGCTTGAAGAGAGTAGTTTGTAATTGAGCAATTCAGTTGAAAATCATTTTTATTAGTATTTGAAAAAAAACGTGTGTTTGATTAATTTGAATAAGAAAGTACTGTTAAATTACTAAAAATATGCATAATTAGTGAAAAGTTTGTGTACAAAAAATAAAGGCTATGTATGGTCAATAATAAAATTTGATGATTTTTTTTGTCTTAAAAATTTTAATTTTTAACTTTTTTTGCTTAGAAATAAAAACACCAATTTCTAGCTTCATAATTAAAAATTTATTTCTAAAACTGAGAAGTACTTATTTCTAAAAGAAAAATTTAGCCAAAAACTTAATTATTTAAAATAAGTACTTTTTTAAAAAATAATTATTTCAGTATTAAACAAAAGTGTTTATATTCTTTGCTTGACAATTTTTGTTTGGCCTCTGCTTAACTTTTTAGCGACGATTTTTTTATTGTTAAAATTTGTTACAATAAATATTATTATTATTATTATTATAATTTTTTTAAATTAATTATGTAAATAAAAATTCTAATAATAATAATATTTATTATAATAATATTAAAATATATTTTAACAATAAATAAAATTATCCCTAAAAATCAAACATGGATCCACACAAAACTTATGGCAGGAGATCCAAAATCTAAATAAAGTTTGCCAAACAAGTGATAAAGCTTCTCTTAATTTCAATTTGAAACCTAGATAGTTGTACTTTGATAAGAAAGGTTTGTTTGAATGTGAGGACTTATGGTTGCTGGTTCCAATTTGGTAGAGATTGGACGGCTAATTATTGAGACATTTATGATGAGGGAAAGAGATATTTATCGACAAAAAAACAAAAAAGATATGCATGTTTGAATGTCGGGCATGTTAAACAATTTTTTTTTTATTCGTCTGTGTCTCTGCAAAAAATATCTTTCGCATTTGAGGTCTCATGTGGGACAGTTTCTACTATCTTTGCTAATTGAGAAATTTTGTCATGGTTGAAATTTGTTTGGTAGAGAAATTTTAGAGAGAAAGAGAATGAAAGAAAAAGAAAAGAAAGAAAATGTAAGTTTATTTGAATGTTAATTTGTTTTTATATTTATCAGAATTATCTTATAAAATTAATTTAAAAATTTACATTAATATTATTTTTATGTATTTATATATATTATTAATAAAATATTTGTTTTTAATTTTTTAGTTGTTTTAAAAAATTAAAAATTAAAATATTGTTTAATTATTCTGTGTTTTTTATTTTTAAAATATATTCTATTTTTATGTCAAAAATACTTATTTAAATATATTTTTATTTTTAAAAATTAAAAACAATTTTTAAAAATTATAATCAAACAAGTCTGTAATAACATTTTTTTGTTTTATTTTTTAAAATTTAAAATTTTATGTTAACTATTATAAATCTCATTTATTTATTACTTTTAATTATTTTAAATTAAAAAATTTTTAAAAATTCAAAAAAAAAATTATTAATTAATATTCTCTTTTTTTTTTTGCTTTAATTTTCTTTTTTATCATTATTCTCCTCACTCCTAAACACAAGTATCCTTACTGTTGGGACGGAACCGGGGAAAAGGGAAGGAGGGTAAAATTGTAATTGATAAAAAAAATATTATAAGAAAGGCAGAAGTGAATATTTTCAAAAGTAGGTTTTTGAATAAAAAAATTAAATGGGTTAATTTGTTTGTAAAAATGGCTGAGAATTAAAATTTTCTTTAATTTTTGCCTACGTCTATTAGATATATGAAACTTTTTATCCAATATGATTTAAGTTTAATTTTCAAAAAAATTTGAATTTAAACCTGGAACTCAAAATAATTTATAGGACGATTATTTAACTTTATTTTAAATTTTTTACTCTAGTTTACTATAACTAAATAAATTGACCTAAATTATTTAAAAATTAAATTCCCTAAAACTATTCAATTAAGCTAAATAAAATACCTAATTAATTACTGTAACACTTCTAAAATTCCACCAACCGATCCTCAGTAATTTCAACCATTTCAAATTTATTTTCCGAAAAATTTTCAAATCTAATGCTCAAAAGTTAGGTTATTACATAGAATACTTAATGAATTCCAATATTATAAGAAGCAGAAGTAAATATGATTAACCCTCCACAATGATCAATATAAGCTCATTGTAACTAAAGCTTTTCAGATATTATGATATAAAGCCGAAATTGAGAAGTTAAGATTATGTCATGCTCGCCAATATCGTCACTTCTGCGATTATTTATTTATTCTTTTCCTTTAATATCTTTCAATTCCTGTAATGCCACATGCAATGTGTATAGGTTTTAACTTGTTTCTCTCAGTGACACGATAATGATTTTGTACTACGTAACGTAAGCGCCGTTGCTTCTTCTAAGCTCCCCCTCCTCTGTTTTTTGAGTAGTCCTTCATGTTTTATTTCCCCAGAATTGACCTGCGTCCGGATTTTTTGTATGGTATCAGTTTGACGTTTTAGCAGTAATTTTTTTCATTACTAAAATTTCTTGCAACAGATATTATTGTCACTATAATTTTTTTAAATTAATTATTCAAACAAAAGTTATAACAACAATAAGCAAGCACCATTATAACAGAAGATCCAAAATCAATTGACTTGTATCGATCTCTCCTTTATATTTATTGATGATTCATCCAGTTCACCATGAATTTCGCTAAAGGAATTTGCTGAAAGAATCTATTAAAGACCAAAAACGATTAAGAATATAGATAGATATGTCACTTTTCAAAGATTTCGCTCTTTAATAAAATAATCATAGAGGAATGTGGCATTGATGTTTTCTGATTTAATTTGTGTTTCTGAAGAGCTCATTTGTGTTTTAGTGGATTTTAACTTCTAATTGGTGTTTTGGTAATTTTGGATAATTTTGATGACAATTCGAATGACCTTTCTAGCCTTACTTATGTGTAAATTAAATATGATAAGTAAATAGATTTAGTAAGGTTTGAGGTTTTCCCAGAATATTATTCATGTCAAATCATCAACAAAATAAATTAAATATGAAAGAGTACCTGAATCCATAACTATTCTTCAGTTTTGCAGTTATAGATCTTTCAAATTAATAAGCACAAGTTTATGAGAATAAGATTTCTTTCTTGTCTGATAATGGGATATCAGAAAAAAAAATTGTACTTATAATTTGAAGACTATAACCCTGATTAAATAGTTGAACTAGAATTCTTTATTTCTAATTTAGTCCATCATAAAATTAAAAATTATAATTAAGCTATCTACACATATAAACTCATACTTATAATTTAGGCTCATTAACATTAAACCAAATCAGATCACTTTTAATTTGAGTCAGACCTTTTTCCTATGATAACAATTGACATACAATTATTTATTTAATATATATATATAAGTTTATAAAATACCCAACAATCTCCCACTTGGACTATATATATATACAAATATATTACCTTATAATTGAATGTTACCAAATAACCTTATGAGCTTAAAATTTTGCTATCATAATCAAGAGTATTTCTGAACAATCTCGTCCATCAATCATGTTAACATAGAACCAAGGCAACTTTTGTTACATTTATCTAACTAAGTTATCCCTGATCACACCTATCAACATAATCAAATGACATAGATCAAGTATAGATGTGTAGCATTGAAAACTACATACAGTGTGATCTAAACATGTCTATTTCCAATTGGTCCACTTTAAACCTTATTAAACCATACTAAATTCAAAGTGTGAATTAGCTGAAAGAAACTTTATTTCTGCAGAAAATATCCTCAAAATATCCATAAACTGAAATAACTAAAGAATGTGTCTATAACATAAAAACAAAATTACAAAATCCCACTAAACTGAATATCTTTAAATGACATAACACCCATATGAACAGTGTACTCATGAAAGACCTTGGGTTATTATCCCTTAGGAAGTGGATCTGCAATCATAGAGTTTGTGTCAATGTGCTTTATAGACAACTGTCCACTTTGAACTTTTTCTTTAACAATTAGGAACTTGATATCTATGTACTTTGACTTCGTTAAGCTCTTATTGTTATTAGAATATAAGGCTGCTGATTTATTGTCACAAATAATCTTAAGTGGTCTTTTAATTTCATCCATAATTCGCAACCCAGTGATAAAGTTTTGCAACCATATTCCATAATTACATACCTCATAACATGCTATAAACTTAGCTGCCATAGTGGAAGGAGCTATAAGTGTGTGTTTAGAATTATTTCAAGACACTACTCTTCCAACTAGTAGATAGATATAGCCCAATGCTATTTTGGCATCCAATAACGTCAGAGTATGAATGCCCAACAACCTCTAACTTATCTTATCTCATGTATATAATTATATAATATTTTGTTCTCCATAAATATTATATGAATTGTTTAGATATTTTCCAATGATCCATGCCTGGATTGCTTAAATATCTTCTAACATGCCAACAATATACGCGATATATGGACACGTACAAACCTGTGCACACATTAGACTTCATAATACTAAAGCATAAGGAATCTTTTGTATGTCCTTTTTCTCAAAATCATTTTTAGGGCATTGATTAAGATTGAATTTATCTCCTTTAGCCATAGGGATTTTGCATACCAAATCTTTTAAGAACATTTTTGATATAGGCCTTTTGTGATAATCCAAGGATACCTCGAAGGCGATCTTGATGTATTTGAATCCCTAATACAAAGTTTGCATCACCAAGATCTTTCATCTCAAAGTTCTGTGCTAGAAAGCTCTTGGTTTCATGCAATAAGCCCATATCAATACTGGCAAGTAGTATGCCATTGACATATAGAACCAAGAAAATGTGTTTACTCCCACTGAATTTGTGGTATATACAATCATCAGCCAAATTTACCTCAAAATCGGATGAGGTAATAATTTGGTGAAATTTGTGATATCATTGACGAGACGCTTGCTTAAGTCCATAGATAGATTTATTTAATTTGCAAACCATCAAATTTGCATCACCTGATACATAGTTTTCTGGTTACACCATATAGATTGTTTCATCAATGTTGCCATTAAGAAATGTTATTTTGCCATCCATATGATGTAACTCAAGATCAAAGCATGCCACTAAATCCATTATAATCCTAAAAGAGTCTTTCGATGAAATTGAAGAGAAAGTCTCTTTATAATCGATGCCTTCTTTCTATGTGAAGCCCTTAGCAACAAGACATGCTTTGAACATTTTCACATTACCTTTTGAATTCCTCTTGGTTTTAAATATCCATTTACAACCAATGGGCTTCAAACCTTTAGGCAATGGGACAAGATACCAGATATTGTTATCTTTTATTGACTTTATCTCTTCATTTATGGAATCAATCCACTTTTGAGAGTTAGAAATTTCCATGGCTTGATGGAAATTGATTGGATCATTTTTAATCACTCCAATGTCAACATCATGTTCTTGGAGAAACACAATATAATCATCTGAAATTGCACTTCTCCTTTCTCTAATGGATCTTCTTAATGACAATGGTTCTTGAGGTTGTAGAGTTGGTCATCTAGAATAAATTCTTGAACTTATTCGAGGAGGCTAATGACATTGTCTTGATCCAAAATTGCTTCTTAAATAATTTTAGGTATAGTAATCATTTCCTAACCATTCTCAATAGCAATTAAAGGAATATTTACATATTCCTCTTCAAAGACAAAGTCCTTGACCTTATCCCCCGGTAAACTCAATATCCTCAAAAAACTGAGCATTATGTGTCTCAAACATAGAATTATTCATGGGATCATAAAACTTGTAACCCCTGGATCTTTCAGAGTATCCAATATAATAGCAACTGATAGTCCTAGAATCCAGTTTCTTTTCATTTGGCCTGTAAGGCCTTGCCTCAATTGGACATCCCCAAAATATGAAAATGCTTTAGACTAGGTTTTTTTTTTGTCCAAAGCTCATAAAGAGTCTTTTCAATTGCCTTAGTTGAAACTCTGTTGAGTATATATATTGCATTTTCCCCAGAGTGATTCAAGTAAGGTAGAATGACTAATCATACTCCTCACCATGTCTTTAAGCATTATATTGTGTCCCTTAGTACATCATTCATAGTGAGTGAACCTAGAATAGTTTACTAAGGGGTAATACCTTTTCTTTTAGAAGTATTACAAATGCTTCTTCTTATGACCTGAGGACCCACAGAAGAAACAACCATCATGAGTTGGTTCTTTATGTTGCTTCTTCTGTAGTGTCGTATTTACAGTTTTCTTATTCTCATTTCTCTTGTTGTCTTTCCTTTTGTCCTATTAGGTAGAGGCCAAGAAAGCACTTTTTGTCCTTTCTTGCTTCAGTATTTCCTCTTCCTAAACAGAATATGAGATGGGCTTATTAAATTACCAAGGTTCCTTCTGGCAGTCATAGTTCACCTTGAATTTCCTGAACTGTGTTGGTAGAAATACTAAAATAAAATGCACTAACAAGTTTTCAAACAAGATTAACTTGAGTGCATTCAATTTTGAAGAAAGATGAGACATTTCCATAATATACTTCTTATGTTTCCTTTACCTGTATACCTCATAGAGTTGAGTTTCGCTAAGATTGTACTAGTTTCAACCTTTTCACTCTTAGAAAATCTCTTCTCAAGGTTCTCAAGAAAATCTTTGGTAATATCTACTTGACCGGACATAGTGCCCTTAAAAGATTCTATAATGGCAAGCTTGATAATCATCAGACTTATACAATTAGACTCTTCCTACCTATCCATCTCCCTCCTTTAATGTGAGGTATTCTAACCAGTGAGATTAACAGGTTTAAGTACCCTCAATGCATAGTCTAGGTCTTTAACTCTAAAAGTGTTTGGAACACTCTCTTGTCATACCTTAACATTTATGCCATTTAGCATAAAAATTGGATTGATTTTGGCAGTTATGTCAGTTTCTAAAGTAGAAACTGAATCAAAACAAAATAAATAAAATACTCACATGAGAATAAAAATTAGGCCATACTGGAATAATAAATTTAAATAAAGGTAAACCTCATCTCAAGATACATGGTACTCCATTAATATCTCATCTTTGAACAAAATATTAACTTGTATGTGATATCTTGGTGCAGTAATCAAATATTGATAACAAAGTAACATATCAAACAATAAATCTTCCTTTAGGTTGATTTATTGCTCATATGTAAAGCTAAATAATTATCACATATTTATTACCACAGGTATATATGCAATTATATTAAATAGAAATTTTCTTTTAGGCTAATCAATATTTATATAAATTATATGAACACATCTATTTATATTTGAAAATAAATTAATTTTCATAATAGAGGTTACTTAGGTGATATATTGCTTCAACTAATTAGTCTCAAAATATATATTAACATACCAATATCTAAATTTAAATTCCCTGAATATTTTAAACTTTACATTATATCCTTAAAAGACCATAATACTATAAATTACTTAATTTGAAATTTCAAAAAAAATATATAAATTATTTACATAAAATTCCAAAATCTTAAAAAAAAAGAAATTTGCCACAAATCCTAAACATATATATGTTGCAACAACTAATTAACCAAATAAACCACACATATGAATGTATATGTATAATTAAAAAAAATCAAAACATAATACTTCATCCTATTTCTAGACGGGTATATTTAATATTAATTTTCACATTTTGTTCACTTCGCTGCAATATATATAATACAATATATATTATATGCACGTCCCAATTTGTAGCAAAATATGTGAATTCACACAACTTTAGATTTGTCACAATATAAATACATTATACATTATATAATAAAAAGAAATCCTTAACCAACTCTAATTGCTGCTCATAAAACCATGGCTTCAATATATATATATATATATATATATATATATATATATATATATATATATTACATAAGATCATAAGATCTTAAAAATGTTGCCACAAATCCTAATACAATTATGATATATAATTGTTTGCAACAGAAATTCTTAACAAAAATTCTAAATTCGAAATTCCTAATTTTTTGTATTATATGTATTAAATTACCTTTAAAATTTAAATCCATACACACACACACACATATAAAACCAAACCCTTAATAGTGTAAGCAAAATAAAAACATATATGAATTAAATTCATCAATTAAATATAATTCCCGCAAAGTGAATTTGTCTTTTTGTCAAGTTCTCATCAAGGAAATTCAGTAATTCTTCTTAAGTTTTCATCTGCTTACATCTGAAGGAGAAATGGGTTCTTATAGATGAACCTTTTCATAAGACGACAACCAAACTTTAATAATAAAAACATACTTTCCGACAATAATACAGACGTTGAGAAAATAATGCAACCTACTTTTACAACTGTCACACACAATAATAGAAAAGATAAGGCTCGTAAATTTTCTATGTGCTAAGAGGGCCATGCATTAGTCTTTATTTCTAGATAGGATAGGCTCATATGAAGGTTTGGATTAATGGAGTCTGAGTCATCTGAACCATCATCCTTTTTCTTTGATAGTAGCTTTTCAACTTAAATGTCAAGATCAGGGTCTTGGGAGTCTAAAAGGCAGCGCCAGCATTGGTAGTCTGTATCATGTTCTGCATGCCTCTTTTTCCTTGGTGGCTTATACTGAGAAGTTTGATGAGAACTTCCTTCTTCTATCATAAGTTCAGGACCTATGTTAACATCTGGATGTCTTGGTTCTCCAAGAATGAATTCTCCTAGAAGAGGTCCAAGAGCAGTGCTAAAAACTGTTTTGAATGGATCAAAGTTATTAATCTATTTTAAAATGAATCTTAAATTATCAACAGTCTCATTGATCAGATTCTTTGTAGTCATCCATTAATACATTGCTCAATCCCCTCAAAGAAAACCTAGACCTCCATAAAGACCACCTTATGGAAACCCCTCTTCTTCTATTCCTTCATCCTTTATTCCACAATTTTTACTGCCTCTTGTCTCCTCACTTGGAATTCGATTCCAATCACTAGAAAGATCATCCCCTCCTAAAAAATCTACCAAAGACCAAAAAAATAAACAACCAGCCATCAACTTTCTCCAATCCTATCCTTCAAATAATACTGAATCTGATGCTTCCAATATACAATCTCTTGATGAGTCTATCATAGATTCGTCAGAAAGTCTCATGTCTTATAATCAGACTGTTAATATCACTGTAATTCTTATGATGAATCTTGAGTAAAGAACAGAACACTCAGAAGAACCCAAGGTAGATGACCCTGATGAAGAAGAAGCTGAGACATCTCATAGCCAGCCAACACAGCATATCCATTTTTCAAAACCTATTAATGGTCCATGGTTTACCATTGATGATATCCCTCCAGAAAAATAGAGAGATAAATTTCTTGAGTTTGGGGCATGGCTAGACTTGCAACTCACTAAAGATCATGTTGAATTAAGCAGTATATTAAGAGAATTTTTCTCTAGATTAACAGGAACTTTGAGAGAATGGTTCCTCAAACTTGGAGAATACAGACAACTGCAACTTGTTCAGCTTCCTAGTCCAGCTTAATTCCTTGGTCTCCTTCATCAAACTTTTTTAGGAGATCATCAATAGGTTGAGAAACAAGCCAGACAAGAATACTTCCAAATGAAGTGCTGCTCCTTAAAAAAGAAAGACTTCCAAAAGCATTATGAACAGATGAACAAAAAATTCTATATGCTAGGGGGACATGATCAGCCAAGTTTAAAGCAAGTATTTATTGCTTCTCTTCCTGATGAGATACAGCCTGAGCTTTAAAGAGCACTAAATGCCCTTAACAGAGAACTCTCCCAGATAACTCTTGGAGAGATCTACCAATTGACCTTATCGACAATAGATAAGCTTTGTGAACAACACAAATTTTTATCCCAATTGATGAAACAAAATCCAAAACTCAGCAAGGTCTGCAACAAGTCCTATTTGCAGATTAAGTGTGGCAAAAAAGACTGCCAATGCTCTCCAAAGTATTCAAGGAAGAAAAATCACTATTTCAAATATCCAAGGCAGTATACTAAAAGATCCTGTAATAGATTCTTCAGAAGAAAATCATCCAGAAAGAAGTCTTCTGATAAATGCTATATTTGTGGAAAAAAAGGACACTTTTCGAAGAATTGTTTTAAGAAGAAAAAGAAAACAAAGGTTTATCAACAGATTAATCTGATCTTTTCAGAGGATAATTTTGATGCTGATTTAGAGTCTCTATACTCTAAACAAGATGAACCTAATGATGATACTGTCTTTGCAATCCATGATTCTGATGAAGAACTTTTAGGAGATGAAGAACCAGATTCCTCTAGTGGTGATACTAATCATATTTTCTATTTACAACCAGAATCCAGCCAACTGGTTAAATCTCAAAGTTTTATGCAAATTACTCAGAATGGAAGCATTCCTCAACCTTATGTACACATGGGAATCCTTTTATCCAAATATGATAGGTCTACCCCTGTTATCTCCCTGATCGACACTGGACTAGGAAGAACAATTATGAACCCAGATGTCCTTCCACCGTCTGAATGGAAAGAACATAATGAATGGTTTCAAATAGCCAACCGACAGACATTCAGTACCAGTCTTATTTTAAGAAAAAAGATTGGTTTTAAATTCTTTCCAGACTGCATCATATGGACAAAGGTTATTGGTTCATCACTTTCTGATAAAGATGTTCTTATTGGTATGGATATTCTATCAAAGGCTCATGGATTATTCACAGGAGCTACTAAAATTAAGTTTAAGAATCAATTCTTAAATTTTACAACAATTCCTAAGCTCTATGAATTGAAGAATTCACTAACCCAATATGAACAAATCAAAGATCAATTCCTCCAATATTGTTTAGAGTCACATTCACAATTCAATCACCCAGTGCCTCTATGAAAAAAAAAAAGAATTCTTTATTGAATTGCCTTTCAATATAAATGAAGATATCAATCCTACAAAAGCCACTCATCTAGGCATGACTCCTATAGACATGGCTTTAGCCCATGAGGAATGTTCTAAATTGTTAGAACAAGGATTGATCGAAGCTACCAGTTCAAAATGGGCATGTCAAGCATTCTATGTTGAAAAGAAATCTAAATTAAAAAGAGGAAAAAAGAGGTTAGTGATTGATTACATTCCTTTTAACAAGTTCTTAAAAGATGATAAGTTTCCTCTCCCGAGAATTGGTACACAACTCAATCTCCTTAAAGGTGCCCAATATTTTTCGAAGTTTGATCTCAAAGCAGGATTTTGGCAACTTGGGATTAAGCCTGCTGATAAACCCAAGACTACTTTCTGTATACCCAATGGCCACTATCAATGGACTATTATGCCTTTCGGCCATAAAACAGCCCCCTCTTTATTCCAGAAAGCCATGACTAAAATTATAAAGCCCATCCTGCACAGTGCATTAGTATACATCGATGATATCCTCCTGTTCTCTAAGATTGAAGCAGAACACATGGAGTTGTTACAACAGTTTGAAGCCTTTATCAAATAATATGGGCTAATGCTCTCGTCCACAAAGAGTTGTTTGGGCCAAACCAATATTGAATTTCTTGGGCTCAAAATTGCAAATGGCTACCATCAGCCTAGTCCACATCTGACAGAAGAATTACTGAATTTCCCTGATGAGAACTTGACAAAAAGACAAATTCAATAGTTCTTGGGAATATTCAACTATGTCAGAAACTATATTCCCCATATGGCTGATTATACTAGTGTTCTCTCTCGCTTACTGAAGAAGGATCCTTCAGAATAGAGTACAGCTCAAACTCTAGTAGTTTAGAAATTAAAAGAAATTTTAAAAAACCCTTTACCACTAAAAATTCCTAGTGAAGGACAAATGATACTACAGATAAATGCTAGTGATGACTACTGGGGTGTTATCCTCTTAAAAGAGGAGAAAGGAAAAAAGCATTACTGTGGACATGTCAGTAGACAATTCAAGGACTCTGAAAAGTATTATCACACAACCTATAAAGAGATCCTAGCCGTTAAAAAAGGAATCGATAAATTTGAGTTTTATCTCAGCTCTTTTCATTTCCTAATTCAGATGGACAACTCATCTTTCCCTCGCATGCTTGAATTCAAAAGAAATATTGTTCCTAACAAGTAATTATTTCCCTGGAAAGATTGGTTTTCTCGATATGAATTCATAGTCTCGCATATAAAAGGAACCCATAATGTTCTTACTGATTTATTGTCTAAACCCAGAAAACCTTTTCAGATCTATCTTCTTACCTCTTTTAAGCCTATCCCTTTTATTTGTATCATAAACCCTATTCCTCCACCTCCTCTAAATCTTCATCAGACTGCAGGAAAACCATTATAGTTCCCACCTTCTCATCTTATCCCTACAAATCCTTCTATGGTCTTATACCTAGCAAGGACCCATATGTTTTACTACATGTTCAAATTCTGGCCTTCCCAAAATGATCCCAATACAAGCTTTAATCTTGACACTCCATACTTAAAACTCATTCATATCAATGAAAAAATCAAAGAAGATGAATTATGGTATGTTTAGTGTGTTGCATTTCAGTACTGCATTGCCATAAAGTTTGATCCTGTAAAGATATATAAATATTTTTGCATCTCTTGTTTTAAAGATTCCTTCATCTAGACTATGCTAGAATGGTTTAATCCTCTTAGTGTTTGGAGAACAAAGCTTAGAGACATCATCAGCAACCATGGTTCATAGAATAACAGACCTGTACTTCAAGAAGACCCTCATCCCATGTCTTATATTTTCATTGTTCACAAGCCTTACACTCTTATCAACATTCCTGAAGGCTATCAGACAATGACCTCTAAAACCTAGAGGATGTATGAATGAATGACTACAAAGAATATAACTAATGAGACTATTGATAATTTAAGATTTTTTAAAAAATAGATTAATAACTTTAATCCATTCAAAACAGTTTTTAGCACTGCTCTTGGACCTCTTCCAAGAGAATTCATTCCCAAAGAACCAAGACATCCAGATGTTGACACAGGTCCTAACCTTATGATAAAAGAAGGAAGTTCTCATCAAACTTCTCAGTATAAGCCACTAAGGAAAAAGAGGCATGCAGAACATGATACAGACTACCAGTGCTGGCGCTGCTTTTTAGACTCGCAATACCTTGATCTTGACATTCAAGTTGAAAAGCTACTATCAAAGAAAAAGGATAATGGTTCAGATAACACAGACTCCACTGATCTAAACTTATCTCCTTCACATAAGCCTATCCTATCAAGAAATAAAGACTAATGCATGGCCCTCTCAACACATGGAAAATTTACAAGCCTTATCTTTTCTATTATTGTGTGTGACAGCTGTAAAAGTAGGTTGCATTATTTTCTGCATTATTTTCTCAGCGTCTGTATTATTGTCGACTAGTATGTTTTTATTATTAAAGTTTGGTTGTCGTCTTGTGAAAGGGTTCATCTATAAAAACCCATTTCTCCTTCATATGTAGGCAGATGAAAACTTAAAGAATAATACATCTTTGAGTATTTTCTTCCATTGCTCTCTAAACTTCTTTCTTCTTCTTGAAATCATTCTGAAGTAAGATGGCTCTTTATTCTTCTTCCAAAGAGATCTGAGTATGCTCTACTCTTACCTCTGTTCAGAGGATCCTGAGTATCAAAAAGTATTAGTCTTTATGATCCTTCTTAAGTCTGCTAAGATGTATATATTGACTGCTTGAGACGAAGCTAAATTCAAGCAAAATATTTTGTTTCATAACAAGGCCTTGATCGCTTTGATACCCCAAAAAAGGGTTTGTTATGGTCGGTCATACCTTGAACAAAAATAGGCTGCTTGAATTTTAGTCTAAGATCTTTAGTCTTCTTTATATGCGCTTTGCTGACCTCAGAATGGTATCAGATCATGCTTATCGCAGGCTTAACGAATAAATTCATATATAAATGAAAACATATGTGGCACTTTAACTTTATATATATGTGCAACGACTTAAATATATTAATATTTATACATGTGCAGCAACTTTTTAAATTAATATACAAACCTATACACAATATATAGCCTTATGATATATATCCTATGACACACGCAAATCAAGAAAGCCATCATATATTTATATATACAAATTCAAAATAAAAGTCGCATGAATTTGTCGCAATACATACTTTAATCACAGCATACAAATTGGTGATTTATAATCAATTATCACACTTTCAAAAATTTAGTTTGTCACATAAGTGTGCTCCAAATCACAATTTATAATATGATTACAAGTTTAATTCCCAATGATTTAACATAAAACTTAGTTTTGATATCAATTGTTAGAGAATACCCCGAATGCATAAACTAAATTAAGCCTAAAATATTATTAATGTCAAATCATTAAGAAAATAAACTAAATGCAGAAGCGTACTTGAATCCATAACTATTTTTTAGTTTTACAGTTATGAGTCTTTCAAATTAATAAGCATAAATTTATGAGAATAGGGTTTTTCTCTTGTCTGATAATGAGATATCAGAAAAAAAAAAATCATACTTATAATTTGAGAACCATAACCCTGATTAAATAGTTGAACTAAGATTCTTTATTTTTTAATTTAACTTATCATAAAATTAAAAATTATAATTAAGATATCGACATATATAAGCTCATACTTATAATTTAGGATCATTAATACTAAACCAAATTAGATCACTTTTAATTTGAGTCAAATATTTTTTTTATGATAACAATTGACATACAATTATTTATTTAATATATATATGTCCATAAAATATCCAACATTTTATACTTTGATAAAAATTTAAGAAGTCATTTGTCAAGAAATTTTATATGCCAAAATTTAAAGAGATTCTTTGCATTTTACCTTTCTTTTGGGGGGCAAAAGAATCAGATTTTATTAACAAACACCACAACGCAGCGTTACAAGAAACACAAAAAGCAAAACCAAATCAGATTTTATGGATTATACGTATGCAATATATTTGTCAAAATGTGAGTGTCATTGATTTTCACCTGCACATGAAATCTTATATAAAATAAATGTGGGAGTACATGGGCTTAAGTCAAATGAAAATGCTTAATAAAAACACTAACACAAAATTAATTCAAGACAACATTAATAAAGCCTGAGGCTACTAACATGTTTAACTTTTACTTTATCAACAATCTTAATTCAAGTAGTTTACGAAGTTGAACTTATCAAAATTGCCCAATCTCCTATACATTATGCATCACAAACGATGACGCTTGAGAATTCTTTAAGCATCAAATGTTCAGTAATATTTTATCATATTTTATAAATTTTTTTAATCAATAATAATAAATGCACGTAAATTATTTTTAGAATGAGATAAATTTATTCTTAAGAATAAAAATTTTTATTTTTTTAATTTTTAAATCTTAAATTATAAAATTATAAAACATAAACTCTATAAATATGTTGGGTTGTTTTTGGATAATTTTCATATATTTTTTTTTCTAACTTTTGTATATAAATATTTTTGAGTTTATATTTTATAATTTAAGATTTGAAAATTAAAAAAAAATTAATTTTATATTTATGAGGGTAAATTTATATTATTTTAAAAATGAATTGTGTATTTATTATTATTAGTTAAATTTTTTTAAAAATATTAAATTATATGATAAAAGTACTATTTTAAAATATATATATTAATACTCCTTAACCAATATCTTTAATATTGGTTAAAAAAGCCTTTAAACTAAGGATTTTGCTAACAAATTCTCTTAAAAATAGTATTTTATCATATCATTTAATGTATTTTAAGACTTTTTCAACAAACAATAATAAATGCATAATCTATTTTTAAAATAAGACAGATTTACCCTCACAAATATAAAATTAAAATTTTTAAATTTTTAAATCTTAGATTATAAAATTATAAAAACTAAATAACCCAAAAATATTTATATACAAAAATTACAATATAAAATTGGTAATATATATATATATATATATATATATATGAAAATTGCTCCAAAAAAATAAAACGCCAATATATTTATAGGGTTTATATTTTATAATTTTTTAAATCTTAAATTATGAAATTATAAAACATAAACCCAAATATATATATGCACACAAATTACCATATATAATTAGCCCAAAAATATTTGTAAAAATTATCCAAAAGAAATAAAATATCTCACAAGATTTAAGATTTTATAATTTTATAATTTAAGATTTAAAAATTTAAAAATTTGAACTTATATTTTTAAATATAAATCTATCTTATTTTAAAAATTGTGCATTTATTATTAACAATTGAAAACCTTTTAAAATATATTAAATAATATAATAAAATATTACTTTAAAAAATATTTAATACTCTTTAATTATTTTTTTTAAATACTTGTTAAAAAATCTTTACATTAAATATAATCTCACCTACTCTTGATCTACGCAATTGCATCGAAGTCAACAATGTCATTAATTAATAGAATAATTTATGGAACCACCCTGCAATGCATCCTTTATCCCTAACAAAATTTTCTATGCCCTTATAGGTAGTTTGATCTGTCACTAAAGTTTATATTTCTAAAGTTACTACGCTTAAAAAATAGTTGTAGAGTAGTTTCTTTTCATTGTTTTAGGCTCCCCGTCCCTTAAATATATATATATATATATATATATATATATCGAGCATCAATGTTTTCAAAAAAGCCAAGTTCCAAATTAAGGTGGCTATATTGATTATTTTGATTGGTCTAGGATGGAAGGAATAGAAAAGAAAATGGTAAAAGTGAAATGTGGATCGCTTGCTGAGGAATTGTTTGGTGTTGCCCAGAAAATCTGCACCATCTGCCTGATCCAGTCGTTAGTATGATGCCACATGTCCCATGTTGTCTTTTTTTTCACCCATATATGGAGGGCACGTTTTATTACAAAGGCCAAAAAACAAAAAAAGGGCGTAAACTGAATGGATTATCAATACATGGTATTGATGTAAAAATGAATATATCATCTAATAATTAATGACATGTTACTGTATAAATTATTACTTACGTATAATTGTTTAGGATAATATTAATTTTTATGTTTTTAAATTTTATATTAATTTTTAATTTTATCTTTAAAATATTTTTGTAGTTAATTTTTTTAAAAATTTTAAATTATAATTAATTTTATCTCATAATCTAATATAATTTAAATTATTAACAAAAAATAATAAAATAAAATTTGACATAATATTAAAATATTATTCTAAATTTAGTGTTAGATAAGTATTTTATTTTTTGATCTAATATTTTAACATTATTTTAGATGTCACATTATTAATTTTCGTTAATAATTTATACAATGTTAAATTGTATGACAAAAATAAATTATAATTTAAAATTTTAAAGATAAAATTAATAATAAGTAATAAATGAAATTAAAAATTAATATAAAATTTAAAAATTTAAAAATTATATTTACTTATTTTTTATATCTTTATTATTAAATATTTTAATTAAATTAAAATAGTTAAAACTTTGAAAATAACTAATTAAAAAAAATAAATTATATAAATATATATTATTTTTTATTAAAGAATCTAATAATAAAATATAAAATTTACCACTAATTTAAAAAAAAAAAAAGAATTCTTCCTCGTATATAATAAAGTTCAAATTCTTAGACTTACGCATATATTCCTATCAATTAATTTACGAAATATTATGTCAAATGTCATTTATTATTTTTTGTCAATAATTTAAATGATATTAGATTATATGATAAAATTAATTATAATTTAAAATTTTAAAAATAAAATTAATCACAAAAAAATTTTAAAGATAAAATTTAAAATTAATTTAAAATTTAAAAACATAAAGATTACTTTTATCCTAAAAAATTATATGTAAATAATAATTTATAGAGTAATGCGTGATTAATTATTGGATAATATATTTAATTTTACATTATCACCATGCATTAATAATCTATACATTTTATGCAAACATGGATTTACTTTTCTCTTTGGCATTTATAGTAAAACGTGTGTTTCATATATGGGTGGAAAAAGAGGCAATAGAGGACACATAGCATTACACTAGTGGCTATCAAGCGGACGGTTCCAATTTCTTAGATAGCACCGAACAACACCTCTTTTGGACAGCATGCGATCAAAATTCGTAGAAGTATAGATGACAATGAGAATATGATAACCGATTATGAGACTTTTTTCACAACATAGTTATCACAATCTTCTTTTTTATTATATATGTCAATTTATTAATTATTAAAAAATTTCTTGCTTGTAGAAAATATTTTAAATTATATATGATGAAATTAAGTTAAATAAAATATTTAGAACAAAAACCTTATCTAATCAATGAAAGGAACAAAAAAGTGATAATACCATATCTGACTATTATCAGTAATTATCCTTCTATAATTGATTCGTCCTGACTAAAGTCTCACTAAGTCTTTAAATCACCCACTTGTTCTTAAATGTCTATAATTGACATATAAATATATAGCTCTACACCTTAGTACCATGTATACAAATTATCTTGCTCTCTATGCTCACTAAACTCTTTGTTGACTTTAACATCAAAGGTGTATCTGAAGAGCTATTTTTTTCTATGCATTCTTTATTTGCTCTCTTTATACAAGATCTTGTCATCATTAAAATGTCAAAAGAAAATCTCAACATGCCAATTGTATAATTTACTCTTATCAAATATTAAAAAAAATTAAAAAATATTTTTAATTTTATTTAACATTTTTTTGTTAATTTTTTTAATTTTAATAAATAATTTCATAAAACTTATTTTTTTGTGTAACATTCTTATTATTATTTTTTGTTTGTGACTAGAAGATCAAAACTCAACAACTACACTCTAAGAAAAGCATCGGCCAACAAAAGAATAGAGACACTAAGGGAGGATATATATTCCCAAATAGAAAGTTAAAAGTATTATGGGAACTAATTGCACTCTAACAAAAAATAAACATACTTATTTAAATATGTAGCTTTGTGTAATATATACAATAAATACTTTGATAAAAAAAATCAGTAAATGATTAACTATTGTATAAAACTAATCATTTAAAAAAATCATATTTTAAAATAAAAAAATTAAGAACGCTGGTTATCAAACCTTTTTAGAGTAAATTGCACCAACGTTTCTTAAGATTGGTAAAATTGTACCTTTATTATCCTTCTAAATTCAAAATTTATACTAGATACCTTGATGTTTGATAAAAAAAAATGTTACAAAAACTTTTATTTTAATTAATTTTTTGTCAGTTATTATTTTTACACATTTAATTGTGTTTACTGTTATACTAAAAATTTTATGTTACATCTTAATATAAAATTACTACAAAAAATTTGTCTTTTTTTATTTAGCGACAGTAAAACTGTTGCTAAAGGATTTAACTGTAGTTGCCTAAATCGTCACTGAAATGTTCTTTGCGAGATATTTAGTGACAATTTTGAAAATTTTATGGAATATCTGTCGCTATTCTTCATTTAGCAACGGTTTGTAACTACGACAAAAATGTAAATATTCAGCGAAGATTATATAAAAACATAAATATTTAAATAAGTGGTTTGTTATCTTTAATTAAATTTATTTTATGAATTTTTAAAATTTTAATTTTTTTAATACTTTTAAATTAACCTAAATAATATTTTATATCATAAATAATTAAAAATAAGTAAATTAATAATATAATTAACTATTAAAAAATATCATAAACTAATAACATTTGAAATATATATATCTAATTCTTAATGTTCCTAAATAAACTTAACACTTGCAACTTGGTCTTAAAATATTTTTAAGTACACTTTTTTATTTAAAGCTCTCATGTTTGTTGTCGAGTCTTGTAGTAGCTAGATGTTGCTAAGGTTGAGCAAATTAAACTAAACCAAATTCAACTGAATTAATTTAAATTGAGCTAATCAAAATTAATTATTTAATTAGATGAATTAAATATATATATATTTTTAAAATTAATTGGTTCATTTCAATTATTGAATGACTCAAATTTTCATTTGAATCGAACAGAACCAACTGATTAAAGCATTATTTATTTTTATTTATTAAATTTTATATATTAATTAAAATTTAAATGTATTAAAATATTAAAAAGAATAAACCCTAACTAGTAACTAGCATCAGTCTCACTTTGCGTCTTTGTCCTTTTTCACGCACTAAGCCACTGATTCCTCATCTTTACTCTTCAATCTTCCACTCTTCTTCATGGCGCAGCACACATATGAAGCTCGGCCACCGTCGTGACACTGTCATTGTCACCTCCGTCATCTTCCTCTGATGAGTCTGCTTAGAGCTCCGTCTTCGTGTTGCTCAACGCTCTGCTCCGTCGTCATCTCTGCTCAACTCCGCTCCGTCGTCGTCTCTGCTTAGCTTCGCTCCGTCATATCTGCTAGCTTTCTGGCATCTTCTCTGCTTTGAGGTAGGTAATCTTCTTCTTTGTCTTGTATAATTTGTACTAGCGATTTAATTTCTTTGTTTAATTTGTGTTTACTCTTTAATTTTTTTTGTTTTGGAAAGCTGGATGTTTGTTTAATTTGTGTTTAGTCTTTAATTCATTTTTTTTGGAATGTTGGATCTTTGTTAATTTGTGTTTGGTTTTTAAATTCTTTGCTTTGGAATGCTGAATCTTTAATTTGTTTAAAAAATTGATTAGACCGATTCACCCTAAATTGATTAAAATCAGTTTAGATTGAATTGGTTAACTTAAAAAGACTAAATTAATTAAATAATTTTTTTAATTATTTAATATAATTAATTCAATTAATGCATCCCTGAACTGTCAAAGATATTATGCCTTCAGGTGCCTATGTAGTTCCACTAACACTGTATTCAGTGACTACAGGATTATGTTTTATCGAGTGAACCACACAAACCTGTTAGACGGAGAACCATAGGGTGTAGGCATTCTCCGAGAAAATTGCTACGAATATACAACTACAAAGCTCAAGAAAGGTGATTATATGTTTAATTTTTATTAAAGAATGTAATTAAAAAAAAAGGAACTATACATTTTTTCCTTATAAATTGAATATATGGACGAACATAAAAATAAGCTTTAAATCTAAAAGATTCTATCTAAATCTTTAATTGAAACTTCATTTCCAAATTAAAAAAAAACTTATAATTGAAAAAGCATATTTCTGCATCATTGATCAATTAGCCAAAAAATAATGAACAGATCCAAAGTCACCTTGTCCAATCATGTTAGCTATGATAAATAATCATAGTTGTATGTGCTGTGTGCCTGACATCACATGATATTGCACACCAAATAAAATGATGATAAATAACAAAAGTGCCATTCATCATGTAGCGTACGAAGCCCAGATGATCCATTGTGCATACATGTGTGAACTATTAAGTGTAAAGATATATATAATTAGAACAACCATGTTTTCATTAGATGAACACTGCAATCATGACTGAGAATTGAGAACAAGTAGTAGATGCAAAAATACCTTATCGAATTGTCACTAAATTATAAAATAGTGGCTGACCGTTGCTATGTTTTAAAAATAGTGACAGTTACGTAAAAGTGACATAATTATCACTATTTCATGATTTAGCAACGGTTTGAGAATCGTTGCTAAAAATAACGTCTATATCACAATTTTTTTGTAATGAATATTTAATTGTATTGATTGATATATTAAAATAATATATATCACAGTCTTATTTTGCACAAAAAATAAAGAGTAAAATGAAAATTTTAGCTTATATGGAAAAAAAAAAACTTTCCTTAACTTTAATCTTTAACTAATATTTCCTTGAACTTAATTTCATGTATAGAAAATCTCAAATATTACTAAATCTATTTACATAAGATTATGAGCAAAAATAAAAGTGTCATTTTTATCCTCATATGAGTCACGGTGGATCCTAGGGCATTTGATTTTGTTTGGTAATTTGGTATAAATGGATTTGAATTTTTTTGGTAATTAATGAAAATGAAATTTTCAAAATTACTTTTTTGTTAAGGTGTCATATTTCTTTTATATGTAAATAAAAAATATCAAAATAATTAAATTTAGGATTTTTTGCACTCAAATGAAAATATTAAGGTATTTTGTCAAATTATATAGTTTAAGAAGTTTTTTGCAAATAGACCAAATTTTAAGAGAATCTTTTACATTTTATTCAAAACAAATTAGAAGAGAGTAAGTGTAATTTTATAAATTAAAAGATTAGGAAATATAAATTAGTTTAATCTGAAAGTATAATATATAATAGAGGAAGTGCATGCTAACTTTTATCTTTAATTTTTGAAATATAATATAAAAATATTGGGTAATTATTTAATTTTCTCACTCTCTTATGTTATATCTTTTCATTTTCTTTATTTTTGTTCTTATAATATATATTATCATATTACATATTTTATTTTATATTTTATATTATATAATATATAATTTTAAAAACTAGTGATAAAAAGACTCTAAAGCCATTATAATATATTAGAGGGTTTATATGTACAAAAGTGCATATTATTTTTTCTTAATTAATTTTTTATATATAAAGTAAAATAATTAATATTATATTTGAAAATAATAAATAAAATAATGGAAAGTTAGAGTGTGTTTGGCCGTGAAAATATTTTCATTTTTCATTTCTTAAAATTAGTTTTCATTTTAAGTTTTCAAAATTTTAGAAATATGTTTGTTATATAAAGTTAAAATTTTGTTCATATTTATTTTTAAGTCATATGACTTAAATGACTATAATATTTTATTAATTTTTAAGTTTGATTATTATTAAAAAAAATTTACTATTTTATTACAACTTCTCATTATCTTTACTTTTTTTTTTTCTCTTTCTCATATTATATATTTTATTTTATATTTATATTATATCTATTATATATATATATAAAACAAAAATTGACATGTGTCACCTCTATCTGAATCTTAAATCTTTCAATTATTTATAAATAGTTAAATAATAAAATAAATAAAATTTTTGAAAAAATTTAATTATAATTTAAAATTGATTATTTATTTTGATATATTTGTGCAATTTAAGAAAAAGCTATTGAACAAATTAAGTATAATATTTTTAAATTAAAAATAAATTAATTACAAGATATATAATGTATGAATATATATATATATATATATATATATAATCATTCTTACAAAACAAAAATTTACCTTTACTAATATATATAATATTTCCCGTGCTTAGCACGAGCCATAAATATAGTAATATATAATTTTAATGATCATGATCAGAATAATAAATATATTACAAAAATGAGATGAACAAAAAGTGTTTGCCATATTATAATGTATAAAATATAATATAAAATATAATTATCATATTTTAAAATAATAAATTAAATAATAAAAAATTATTTTACTTTTCACTTTTATTTTGTAATTTTTTAGTATCTTTATAATTTCTCACTCTCCTTTCCTCATATTATATAATTGATTTTATATTTTATATTATATAATTTTAAAAATCAATGTCTATATAACCCCATTTCTTATAATATACTAGAGAATTTATATGTACAAAAATATAAACTAATTTTTTTAATATTTAAAATATAATATAAAAATTATTATTATGATTTTTAAAATAATAAATTAAATAATTTAAATTTAAATTATTTTTTTATTATTTTATTATAACTTTTTACTATATCTACTTTCTGTTCAATTCTCTCTCGTCACATTATCTTTTTTATTTTACATAATATATAAATTTAAAAATAAATAATTAAAAAATTTTAAAATTATTATAATATATCGAGACTTTTCATGCATAAAAATATATGTTATTTTTTTCTTCATTTTTAAAATATATTATATAATAATATTATTAAATTTTAAAATAATAAATTAAATAATATAAAATTATTTAAATCTTCACTTTTTTTAAATTCTCATTATTTTTTTTCATGTTCTCACATAATTTATATTATTTTTAAAACTCATAATGTCTCTTTCGTACGCGTTTGTCCTATAAAATCCCCTTAAACTATCTCAATATTCTTGTCAGTAGCCATCACTATGTGTCAGAAGCTTTTGGATCCCCTGCTGGGCGCTCCCTGCTGTAGTCCCTGCTGGGCTTTTTAGCGGCGGTTTTATCCGTCGCTAAAGTGTGTTTTAATATGATTGCAACGAATATTATTGCTGCTATAAATTTTGTTTAAATAATTAATTTAACAAAGTTATAGCGACAATAATATTTGTTGCAAAAAACTTTAGCAACGGAAAAAACCGCTGCTAAAGCGCCCAGCAGGGACACGCCCAGCAGGGAATCTGGACGCGTGTGAGAAATGTGCGGATCTGTTTCGCCTGCTGCTTTCAAGTTTCATCTGCAACTTTGTCTTCTGTTTTTGTCGGTTACTCTTGTTGCCACACCAGAAGTCAATGTATAGTAATGGTCAATAATATTTTCTTATTTGTCAAGTGGGATTATATTATCGTTGCTATTGTTATTTTTAAATAGAATTTAAAATTTTTAAATTTGATAAATCATACAAGTTTTTAAAATCAGAAGAATATAAGAAGAAAAAAATAAAAAAATTTGCTTCGACCAGATCACCATAAATCCAAGCACAACAGCACCCATTTTCACTGAACCATATTACCAAAACAACAAACATGTTTCCTCCAACGTTAGCGATCCCAGCAGTAATCCTTTTGACTCTTCTATTCATCTTCTCCACCGTCAAAATAATCTTGCCTCCCAAACATGATCGGAAACAACCACCGCCAGGTCCACCGGCTTGGCCAGTCATTGGTAACCTCCACTTGTTGGGTAAACTCCCACATCGGACCCTTCAATCCCTGGCCACAAGATACGGTCCCATCATGTCCTTGAGGTTAGGGCAGGTACCCGCCGTTGTGATATCAGCTTCTGAAGCCGTCGAGTTATTCCTGAAGACCAACGACACCGCTTTTGCCAGCCGTCCGAAGATTCAAGCGACCGAGATTTTCTTTTATGGCTCAAGGGGCTTGGCATTTTCTGAGTATGGTCCTTACTGGCGCAATATCAGGAAACTGTGTACCTTACATCTTCTCAGTGTATCAAAAGTTGAGTCATTCGAACCCTTGAGGAGGGAGGAGCTGGGGCAGGTGGTGAAGTCGCTTGAGAGAGCTGCGGCGGCGCGTGAGATTGTGGGCGTGACACAAGTAGTGACGAATCTTATAGAGAGTATGGTGTATAAGACGATATTGGGTTGTGACAAGGATGACCAATTTGATTTAAAGCAGATTGTCCATGAGGGAATGAAACTGACCGGTGCTTTTAATCTAGCAGATTATGTGCCTTGGCTTGGTCGATTGGATCTTCAGGTATATGATATAAATGTCAAAAACTGAACTATGTTGTTTAATTTGAGTGAAATTGTTGACAACTAAATGAAATTATGATTTTGATGGGCGCTTTGTTAAAATTTGACGATCTTGATCCAAATTTATATGATAGTGTCATTCGTTCAGGTGGAACTTGTGTATAGACTTAAATGAGAATGATATTTTATGATCAAAATGTTTAAAGCAATTAGTTTAACATCTTCACACATTATATAATTTTTAAACTTGTCTTAATTAATTCTTTTTATATTTCTAACACGCTTATTATCTTTAGGCATAGAATGCTTGACTAATTTACATAATAGGATCACTTTGATCTTTATTGTTAATTTTAATAGAATTTATATTCAACAACTAATCTATTTATTTAACTTGTGCCACATCAGGGATTGAAACGTGCCATCAAGAAAACTAGTAAAACATTTGATGAAGTATTGGAGAAGATAATCAAGGAACATGAAGAAGCTATCAATAGTAGGACACAAAAGGACCGGGAAGACTTTGTAGACATTTTACTTTCATTGATGCACCACTCCGTTGATGGACAAAACTACGGGATTGATCGAACTAACATTAAGGCTATTTTAATAGATATGATTAGTGGAGCATTAGAAACTTCTGTCTCTGCCATTTTGTGGGCCTTATCTGAGCTCTTAAGGCATCCAAGGGTGATGAAAACCCTCCAAGATGAACTAGACACAGTGGTTGGAATGAACAGAATGGTGGAGGAGATTGATTTATCAAAGCTGAGTTATTTAGAAATGGTGATCAAGGAGACCTTGAGATTACATCCTGCTGGAGCATTAGTCCCTCGAGAGTCAACGAAGGATGTCATGGTTCATGGTTACTACATAAAGAAAAATACACTTGTTTTAATAAATTTATGGGCTATAGGACGAGATCCCAAAGCATGGTCTGATTCTGAAATGTTTAGTCCAGAGAGATTTACCAACAAGGACATGGATTTTCGAGGACTTGACTTTGAGTTTATACCATTTGGATTGGGTCGTAGAGGATGTCCTGGGATGCACTTAGGGCTCACTACCGTTAAAATTATTTTAGCTCAATTAGTTCATAACTTTAGTTGGGAGCTTCCATGGAGTTTGACCCCTAATGATTTGGACATGAATGAAAGATTTGGGCTCTCACTTCCTAGGGCGAAGAACTTGTTTGCTATGCCAACTTCTCGTATCCCTACAGCAGGAGACCATAATAAATCCCTTTGAAGTTTTTGTAGAGTCCAATGTACAACGTGGTGCCAAACTAGTCGTATTATATATGGGTTGAGGTTTTTTTTTTTATGTCCATATATACTATATCCTTTACTAAGTTTTTTTTTTAAAAATAATTTTCTGTTGAAAGTAATCTTGTCTTAGGCCTATCAAATGCTAAATATTGTAAACACCTTTTTTTGATAAACATTTAAATATTAGTTCTTCACTTTGTTAATCTTTTTTACTAAATTTAATCTCGTTGATTTAACTAAGTTAATTTATAAAATATTCAATTTTCAGGTGAAAATGGTAATTGTTGCCTTGTATATTATGTACTTATTTTTAGTTGTTAATGTCATTTAAATTAATAATAAAAAAATATGATTTGTCAGTCATATGATCTGCTTTTCCTAATATTTAATTTATTTCATAACTTCAGTTGAAAAATAGAATACTTTTGTCATCATTTTCTTCTTGCAAAAAAAAAAAAATTACAAATTAAATTTTGTCACACTGCAAATCGTGCCCACCTAATAAAATTTATCTTGCTTCAATCCCTTTAATATTCAGTAAAACAAGCATAGACTATTTGCTATAAATTGTGTCCTGCAATATCTTTTGCTTGATTTAATGCCTTAGTGCCTTTTATTATCACTACAAAAAACAAGCATTTAGTAACCGTCGTAATGAACCGTCTCAAAATTCTAACTTTGTGATGGTTTTGGAGGCCGTCTCAACATTTTTTATGATAATGGCAGTTATTCAGACAATCGCCACTAATTTTGGAAACTTAATGGCAGTTCCATTTAAAATCGTCATTAAGTTTGAAAAAATAAGGTGCTTAAGTTCCTTTTTTATTAAAGAAGATTTTGTTTAACGGCGGTTTTACAACTAACCGACGTTAAATAATGCCGATTTTGTCTAGACCGCCATTATTTTCATGGCGATTTTGAAGGACTTCCATTAAACTTGACATAAAGAAGGCATATAACAAAATATCTTGAAAGTTTTTGGAAGTAGTCCTTTAGAGTATGAATTTTCCTAATCAATTTATCAAACTGATCATGCAATGTGTGAAAATTGTCTCGTATACATTGCTTCTGAATAGTCAAAAAGTAGGATATTTCTATCTTGAAAGACGTGTCGGACAAGGAGACCCATTATCCTATCTGTTCCTAATTTGCTCCAACGTTTTTTCTTGTCACCTTGCAAATTTGCAAGTTGAAAAGAAAATCCAAGGCATATAATTTTCTAGAAGAGGTCCACCTATCACTCATCTCATGTATGCTGATGGCATACTTTTTTTTTCAAGCTAAGGTTGAAAGTTGTCAAGCCATTAATCAAATATTAGAATTTTATGGTAAATTGGCGGGACAAAAGTTAAATGAAGAAAATCCCTGGGCTAGGAGTGAGAATTTGAAACAATTAGGGAGATACGTACTTTGGTGTTAAAATTGATCAACATCGCAACAAAACAGAATTCTTCTAGGAAATCACTCAAGAAAATAGTAGATGTTAGAGATGAAATTTAAAGACAGAAAATTTTCCCTCTTTAATCCATATTCATCTCCAATCTATCTCCGGCTGCACAATAAGATTTAAAAAATAGATATGAAGATATTAGAGATGGAATTAAAAATAAATAATTTTTGTCTGTAATATTTTTTATCAAGTCTATCGCTAATATGTGACAAAGGTATCTCAAAATGTCAAAAAAATTTTGGAGCCAAATTAGTTTTAAAAAACTCAGTTAGGAACAAATTAGAGACAGAATATTCTGTCTCTAAATAGTGACAAATTAGTATTTTAGTTTAATTTGTGACAAATTTTATATTTATATTAGTATTTTAAATGTGTAGAACCTTTAGACAATTTTAATAGTTCATATAATTTTATTAAAAAATTTTGATTTTTTTTAGGTATTTAAATTTTAACAATTTCAAATTAAAAAAATGAAAAAAATTACAATAGGAAAAATTAGGGACAAAATTTTTTTATTTGTAATTACAAAAGAAACGAATTAAAGACCAGCATAAATCTGTCTCTAACTAGAGACAGAAACTTTACGTCCCAAATATTTTGCATTTGAGACGATTCATAGATAGAAATATTCTGTCCCAAAAAAATTTTGTTTGAATCTTCTCTAATGCTTCTTCTCCTTACACAGTTTAGCGACCAATTAGAGACAATTTTTATTTTTCTGTCTCTAATTTTCTTTTTGAAAATGTTAATTAGCATTGGAAAAAATCCATCCCTAATTAGAGAAGGATTTTGTATTCTGTCTCCAAAATATAGCAACGGGCATATTAGAGATAGAACTTTGTTCGTCTCTAAATAATTTGGAGGCAGAATTCTGGAATTTTATTTTGTCGGAGTTTTATTCCGTCTCTAAACAACATTTTTCTGGTAGTATAGGATCCAAGGTAAACTAAGTGGATCTAGCCATCTTACACTGATTAAGTTTGTTATGCAATCAATCCTCATTTATCATTTGTCAAATGTAGCTTTTCCTAAGAAATTTTGTCATCGCCTAGATTCAATTGCAAAAAATTTCTTCTAGGGATTTAAAGAAGATAAGCCGACAATGCATCTTCTTAATAGTAAAAACCTGTTTGTATTAAAAGAAAGAGGAGGTTTAGGTCTTAGAAATACCGAGTGTCTTAACAAAGCTCTGTTATCCAAATAAGCTTGGAGAATAGTCAATCAACGTAACTCCTTATAATAATATTAAAATATACTTTAACAATAAATAAAAATCACCATTAAAAACGTAGAGATATTCAGAAGATCCAAAATCGTCTACACAGTACTCCTAAGTATACATGATGACTCGATGAGGTTATGTGCCAAGACGTCAAGATCACGGGTCATCGAAGTGGCATCCAAGTACGGGATATGCGCAATATGAAGCAACATCTTTTTCATTTGGCCGGCAATTCAGCCAATACCGACTTGGATTTTACACACAATTAGTTCCTTTACTCTTGTTATGTAAAACGGTTATTTATAATAAAAATATATATATGAGACATTTTTCACAACATAGTTATCACAAATTTTCTTTTTTCGTTATGTCACTTTTTTACAATATATATGATGAGATTAAGTTAAATAATATTTAGAATAACATAAAAACTCATTTAGTCTATAAAAGAAATTAGAGGTTTCGTTTGCACAAATATTCATGTATTTTTTAATTTTTAAAATATAATATAAAATAATTATTATTATAATATTGACATAGTAAATTAAATAATAGAAAAAATTACTTATTTTTTTTTTCACCATAATTTTTAGATTCAAACCTATTGTTGAATCGGTAAAGTATCTAAGTCACTAGATCCAACTGTTGGATAACAAAAAAATTAGTTGCATCAATTAAATAAATTAAATTTAAAATTTTTATTATAAATTTACCTATCTTATTAAATAAAAATAAATTATAAATCATAAAAAACACAATTTATATTATTTCATGATACAAGTAAAAATTTCATAATTATCTATTAATCTTGACCATAATAAATATCTATAATTATATTTAAGAAATAAAACTCATACAATTTTACATATAACTAATAATTATATAATTTAAAAAATAATCTATTAATCTTCACTAAAATAAATATCTCTTTTTTATTATTTCTTTTCTCTTTTCAAAGCGTAATAATTCTCATCCCAAGGCATAATTATTAATTTTATTAATTTTATTCTTACCTAATTTTTTTATTATTTTTTGTCTTTTCAAAGCATTATTATGCTCTTACCAAGACATGATTATTCTTTTCTTTTTCTTATTTACACTTCACTCTTTCCCACACATTATTCCTTCATATATCTCTCTCTCTCTTAGACGGCATCCTCATCCTCTCCTCCCCCTCTAACTTCTTCGTTTTTAACTGAAATCTTCTTATTCTTCAACTACAATTTCTTCTTCTTCATTTAAAGTCTTATTCTTCTTAATTTGAAATCTGAAATCTTTTTTGTCTGAAATTTTATTCTCTTTCATCCTTTGAAATTTTATGCTTGGTATCCTTAAAGTTCGATATAATGTTAGATAAACTTTCCCTCTTTATTTTTAATCAATGAAATTAATATTTTTAGACTGTATGTGTTATTTTTATTTAAAATAATAAAATTACTTAATTATTTTACTGTAATATAAAAAATTTTATATTGAATCTTAATATAAATTTAACTTTATTTATTGATATATTAAAATAATATCACAATCTTATTTTATACAAAAATTATTTTTATTAATAAAAAATAAATTATACGAGAATAAGTATAATTTTTAATTAAAAGAATAGTAAATATAAGATAATAACTTTATTTTGGTCCTTTAAATTTAGTTATTTTTTAATTATATTTTATTTATTTATTTATTTGTAATTCGATCCCTTTATTTTAAAACTGTTATCAAATTTGTTATATCATGTATAAATTATCAAAGTGCTTAAAAAGAAACATTGAGTTAAAATATTAGATACTTAAGTAGGAACGTAAAATGCCAACAAACTTGTAATTTTTTAGTAAAAATTTTATTTTTGTTTCTCAAATTTTATAATTTTTAAATTTAATTTCTTATATTTAAAATTATTATTAATTTTATTTTTCCGTGTATAAATTGTTAAAATAGTTAATAAAAATAGTGAGTTGAAAGGATAAATGCTAAGTACTAAGGTTAAAAGGCCAACAAATTTACATTTTTTTCTCATACCTTCCATGTAGTTAATGTTTTGCTTTTTAGCTTTTTCTTTTTTAAGTATCTCAAACGATATATTTTGCATATATATTTATATTACAATAGTTTTAAACTTATAATATGTGATATCATAAAATAATATATTTTATAATATAAAATAAAATATATAATATAAAAGCATGAGAAAAAAATAAAAAATTATTAAAAATGATTCAATTAAATAACTTTTTACTATAATAATTATAGTTTTGTATTATATTTTAAAAATTAAAAAAAATAAGATATACATATTTGTTCATGCAAAGCATCTAATATATATATATATACATATTTTTTTATTTATTTTCCAAATATCCCAATATTGTACGTTTTGATTGTAACTTTTCCTCCAAACGCGAATAGAAGCCAACCCTAAATCGTGTAGTCTATCATCTATGGAGTCTGTACATTTTGAAGTAGTGCACATCGTGGAGTCCATTGTACAGATTCTGGCCTTCAAACAAATTCCCTGCAAGTCTTCAATATACTTTTAAGTCTTCCTAAATATTGGCACTATGTTTCTATCCAGCAACATCGTTTGAATGTCTGTTTTGGTGTTTTTATGCCTACCATTACTGAGTAGTGTTTTGAGTTCCATAGGAATATAATTGATATGCTTTTGATTTTTAAATACTTAAAAAAATAATTCACAAAAAAAATTGAATTTGATATATATAAATAGTCATTTCTATAATATTTAAAACATATATAAAACATATTATATACAAACATACATACATATATATGTATATAATTTAAAATTTTACTTCTTCTTGTTAAGTAATCTGAAATTGTTTACCTCTAATAAATTAATTTGTAAGATAAGACATAGTTGAAGTCAGTGTTATTATATTAATTTTATGATTATAATTTTTTTTGTTGAAAGAAACAAAGCTACAAAACACACGTGGTCCAAGATCGTTTGTCGAAGTGGAGAAATCTGTGGTGATACTAATATCTTTGTGATATAAATAAAAATTATCATTTTATGTTAATTTTATGATTATAATTGTTTTTGTTATTTAGTCACTGTTATTCTATTCAATCTTTTTAATTTGGTCCTTACAATTTAAAAATTTATGATTAGGTCCTCCTAATTTATTTATTTTTAATTTAGCTTTTATTGTTAAATTTAACTTACATGTTTACCATATATATTATGTCAACATACTTATTAGAATCTTGATGAAATTTTAAGAAATGGACTAATTTAAAAAAAAAACTTGGGACTTCATTACAAGTTTTTAAAATATAAAAGCCAAATTAAGAATAGAATGAAAATATTGGGACTAAACGTACAATTTAACTTTTTTAAAATTTATTTTTTAAACCAATGAAAACGAAATCAGATGATATCAAAACTTTCATGACTCGCTTCTGATCATGTCTCTAATTTTTGTAGCTTTTCTTTTAGAAGAGGCAACATTTCCATCAATTATGGAATATGGTCGTGATTAAGGCACCAATTAATAATGTTTTTTTCCTAAAAAATGAGGTATTTTATTGCAAACTGACATAGTAAAAGGATGTAGTATATGTAAGCAAACAACATAACATCTCTCTCTCTCTCTCTCTATATATATATATTTTATTGCAAAATGACATGCAAGAATTGTCATCATAGTGTAAATTAAAGTCTACACTAACTTGAAAGAGATTTATGAATACGAGAAGTTGGCACAGCCAGCAAGTTCTTCGCTCGAGGAAGTGAGAGCCCAAAACTCTCACTCATGTCCAAGTCATTAGGACTCAAACCCCATGGAAGCTCCCAACGAAAATTGTGAATTAATTGAGCTAAAACAATTTTAACTGTAATTAAGCCCAAGTGCATCCCAGGACATCCTCTTCGACCTGATCCAAATGGTATAAGCTCAAAGTCAAGTCCTCGAAAGTCCACTTCTTTGTTTGCAAATCTCTCTGGACAAAACACTTCAACATCAGACCATACTTTGGGATCTCGTCCTATTGCCCACAAATTTATTAAAACTCTTGTACTTTTCTTTATGTAGTAACCATCAACCATGACATCCTTTGTGGATTCTCGAGGGACAAATGCTCCAGCAGGATATAATCTCAAGGTTTCCTTGATCACCATTTCTAAATAACTCAACTTCGATAAATCAATCTCCTCCACCATTCTGTTCATTCCAACCACTGTGTCTAGTTCGTCTTGGAGGGTTTTCATGACCTTTGGATGCCTTAAGAGTTCAGATAAAGCCCACAAAATAGTAGAGGCAGTAGTTTCTAATGCCCCAGAAATCATATCTAGTAAAATAGCCTTAATGTTAGTTCGATCAATGCCGTAGTTTTGTCCATCAATGGAGTGGTGCATCAATGAAAGCAATATGTCTACGAAGTCGTCGTGCTGGCGTTTTTGTGTGTTACTATTAATAGCCTCTTCATGCTCCTCGATAATCTTCTCCAGTATTTCATCATATGCTTTACTAGTTTTCTTCATAGCGCGTTTTAATCCCTAATATAGTATAAGTTATATAGATTAATCGATCAGTATGAATCATTGATCAATTGCATTGAAATTGACAATAAAGATCAAAGTGATCTTATATATGCATTTAAACCCCAACAAGATTGAAGTGAGACATACGGAGGGGTTGTAAGATTTGAAGTTGAACTGCAAAACAATCATGAGATTCAACCTTACCAAGAAAAAACAGGACTTAATTTGATCAAAACATTATGCTAGTCGAAGAATATGCAGAGGCTTAAGGATCCAAACATTTATTTCAGAGTAAATTATACAAATTTTTCTTAAGGTTTGGTCAAATTACACTTGAAACTTCTTTTGTTTGAAAATTAGCTTGATAACTTGATACAATTAATGTTATACAAATCTCTTTTTTAATTTTTTTTTTGTTGATAAAGTTCTTATTTCATGAGAGATGAGAGCAGTTTTTTAAACAAGAGAGCTAATAAGTATAATTTAATCAAATTTTAAGAGAGGTTATCGTAATATTATTTAAACATATATGAAAAAAATATATTTTATTATCTCAACTATATTTATATAACATATTATTTATTTAAATTTTAATTTATAACAAATTAATTATTCAACCTATTATTTTTAAAGTTAAATTTGATAACTTTGTGTTTATTATATAATTTATTTTTTTTAATTTAATTTTATATTATGTGTAAAGGAAGATTGAAAAAAATAATATATATATATATAATTTAAAATATATTGCAATAAGTATTAAGTAAATTGGTCAACTATGTAATACGGCAGACTTTCTTGGTTGTCGCACTAGAATCTTTGACTACCAAATTAAATAATAGGTCGACGGCTGGACCAACAAATCGATGAACTTTTCAAGGCAACTTACCATTTCAATCATCTATTTAATTCTTAAAACATTAATAATTTTGACACATAACAACAAAAAGAACAGATAGGAAGCCAGTATCAAAATAGACTTAAATTTTTTAGAGAGATAAATTTCGTTAGATATAAAAAAATAAAAAGAAAAAAATTTAAATCATAATTTATTTAAAGGGATTTTCTATTTATTTATCTTAATATTTTTTCTATCTCTTGAATTTAACATATAAAATATTTTAAAGAACATTTTTCTGCCATGCACATCAAAATCGAAATGGGGTTGGCTTTGGAGAGCCCTCCTCATCCCTTAAAAATTAAATAACAAAAAAAAAAAAAAAAGAAGCTGAAAAGTAAAGGATTTGGTCCGATGCGAAATAGACTTGCCCAATCGAAATTTCTCGTACTTATCAACAATTTCAGTCAAATGAAACAACATAGTTCAGTTCATGATATACATACCTGAAGATCCAATCTGCCAAGCCAAGGCACAAAATCTGCCAGATTAAAAGCTCCGGACAGCCTCATCCCCTCATGAATCTTCTCCTTTAAATCAAATTGGTCATCCTTGTCACAACCCAATATCATCTTATACACCATACTCTCTATAAGATTCGTCACTACTTGTGTCAGGTTCACAATCCCACGCGCCGCCGCGGCTCCCTCAAGTGACTTCACCACCAGCCCCAGCTCCTCCCTCCTCAAAGGTTCGAATGACTCAACTTTTGATACACTGAGAAGATGTAAGGTACACAGTTTCCTCATGTTGCGCCAGTAGGGACCATACTCAGAGAAGACCATGCCCTTGGAGCCATAAGAGATTAACTCCGTCGCTTGAAACTTGGGACGGCTGGCGAAAACGGTGTCGTTGGTCTTGAGTAATCGCTCGACAGCTTCACCGGAGGATATCACAATGGTGTGGACCTGCCCTAACTGCAAGGACATGATGGGTCCGTATTTTGTGGCCAGAGATTGAAGGGTCCGATGTGGGAGATTACCCAACAAGTGGAGGTTGCCGATGACTGGCCAAGCCGGTGGACCTGGCGGTGGTTGTTTCTGATCATGTTTGCTTTGTTTGGGACGCCATAGTATTATGACGGTGGATAGGATGAATAGGAGCATCAAAAGGATTGCTAATGGTGATGAAGGAAACATGTTTGATAATAACATGCTTCAGTCAAAGTGGGTTCGTCCTGTTTTTCAGTTTCAATTTATAGCGATGCCGTCAAAGAAGGAACAGTGCTTGAGATTAGATATTATCGAAGTAAATTCCATTCTTCAGATGTTGGAATTATATTTCCTTTATTTAAAAAAATTACACTTTTTTAAATAAAAAAATTTACAATTTATTTATTTTAATAAAATATTATCATATTTATTATTTATATAATTAAATATATATTAGATTAATATAAAAAATTTATTGTTTTAAATTTAAAATAAAATAATTGTATTGTTTTTAATTCAAAATAAGTAATAATAAAATAATAATTTTTAAAATATATTTATTAATACATTATAATTAAAAAAAGAGTGTAAACTTTTGAAATAAAAAAATAAGAATATAATTTTAATATCCCTTAAAATAAAAAGTATAATTTATTTTTTATTTTTTAATATTTATTAATTAATAATCTTCAAAAATGGTACCAAATCAAAGAAAAATAGGAAAAGATAGTATGAAAAAAATAATAAAAATAATAAAAAATTTATTTTAAATAAATTAAAATCTAATATATTTTTTTCTAACTATATTATAATACTTAATTTTTTTGTTAATTTTATAAAATAATATATTTTATAATATAAAATATAAAATAAAATGTATAATGTGAAGATATTAAAAAATAAAGATAATAAAAAATTTTAAGGGATAAATGAATTAAATAAATTTTTATTATTTAATTTATTATTTTAAAATTATAATAATAATACTTTTATATTTTATAGATATATATTCACGTGACTTTAATATATAGTGCTCCGGTCAAAGAAGGAAAATTTTGATTGAGATGTGAGGATGGGTAAAAATATTAAAATACAAATTAAATGGTAATTTAACCTAACTTAATAAAGAAGATTTTATTGAGCATTACGATACCTTGACCATTGACATGTGGCCAAGTAAATAGATGACAAAATATAAAGCTAACTTTTGTTTACTATTAAATTAAATTAAATCTGAAAGAAATGTTAAAACTAACTTTTGTCTCTTTATTTTATTTAAGGTTTCAGTTTTATATCTTTTTTTAATTTTATTATTTTATCTTTGATGTAATTTTTTTTCTTAACTAAATGTTTTATATACACACACACACACCAATAATGATGTAATATATATGAAAATTTTGTAAAATTATTCTCAAATAAATTAGTAAAAGATTTTATATAAGATTAAAATGATCATTAAGTTAATATTTATATAACTTTGTAATTTGTTAAAAATTCTTAATTTTTAAGTTTTAAATATGTAAATGAATAATTCTAAAATGTTTTCAAAGTATTTTAATATAATCTAACCTTTAATTATAATTTAAAAGAATCTATTAATTATTTTAATTTTTATTTATAAAATAATCAATGACATAAAAGATTCATATTCATAACAAAAAAATTGACAAAAATTATATTTTGATCTTTTAAATTTAATATTTTTTTAATTTAGTCTTTCATATTTATTTTTAATTTAGTTTCTCAAATTTAAAATCATTATCAATTTCATCCTTTAAATTTAACAATTTTCTTAACTTAATTTTTAATAATTTTTTTTAATTTAATCCTTTAAATTTAAAAATTTTTTAAATTTAATTCTCTCAAATTAATATATCTGTTATATATTTTAATAGTTTGTAGATGAAAAGATCAAATTAATAATAATTTTAAATATGATAAATTAAATTAAAAAAAATTATTAAACTTAAAAGGCTAAAATAAAATTTTTGTACCAAAATATTATATTAGGAAGGCCGCTTCAAATTGAGAACAAAGCAGAAAGATAAGTTTCAATTACAACTGCACTGTTATAAAAGCTTAAAATTTTCAGCTACCCAATATTTTGTACATGTTTAAAATGTTTAGTGTATTGTGTTTGAGAAGATATATCAATGATTTTATCATTCACTTGCTAACTACCAACGATTTTACTAACATTCTGGTGATCATGAATATTACTAATATTCTGGTGATAATGGATAGTTTAATCAAAATAGTTCATTTTTCTCCATTAAATAATGGATAAAATACAAAGAATTTTCTTAAATTTTCATTTATGGGTATAAAATTCACTTAACTTCATTTTTTGACCAATAAACTCTTAAATTATTATTTAAGAGTAAAAAATATCAAATTTTATTAAATTAATTTAAACATCATATTTAATATATATGTTAACACATTAAAAGAGTAATTTAATTTCTCATCAAAATTATTCAAAATATTTTCTCTTTATTTCTGATTACCAAAACACTCATTACAATTTTTTTATATTTATCTTTTTATTAAAAATAATTATATTTAAAATATTATAAAACACGATTCAGCTGTGCGAGGAAAAAAAAAAAAAAAACTCAAACTCAGAACCACCCACGATTTAGCTGTCGTCGCCGCAGCCACAAGCCTCTGCTGCTGCAAGCCATTACGGTCGCCATCTAACGCCTTCTTCCTTTTCAATATATTGCCGTCGCGACTTGTTCATCCTATCGTTGCTGCCGCAAGCTTCTGTTGATGCTGCCGTCGTCGCTGCCACAGGCCTCTACCGCCTTCTTCCTCTTCAATCCATGTAACTCTTTCTTTCTTCTTAATTTCACTATCTCATGAAAATTTCTAATATTAATCATGAAATGGTGGTTGCTTAATCATGAAAATGTGCAAAATTTATTACATCTAGTGGAAACTTGTTGATTCAAAACCATTTAGCAGATATGGCGGTTGCTTGATAATCCTGAATTTTTCACTTTTTGGCTTAAGGGGAATTGTACTGTGCATAACATGTCAAGCTTAATTTCGTGCATCACATTTTAGAGAGTTGTGTAAATTCTATATGTGGAATTGCGGGAGAAAAAAAGTTGACGAGAGAGCATGTCATCAAATTCTAAAGGTTTGTTTATGTGATTGAGTTTACAATTTCTACTTAGAGGGGAAAACCTTTGCCTCAATTATAAGTTTGTTCATTTAAGACAATTGTTCTTGTGACCTCATTTATCATAGGAAAAATAAATAAATAAAAAGTGACTAATTAAGATTGTGATTATCAGCTGAAATGAATATTGTAAAGTGGGTTTGAATTGGATTGCCACCATTATAGATTTGTGAAGCTACGGTTAGGCTAGCATCAAGTGGACAGTTTAAAGCTATGTTATCTCTGCCAAAGTGAAAGAATAGTAATTTGATTAAAATCCTCCATGTTGTTGCTGCAAGAATATCTTTAGGTTAAAAGATAGTGAAATTACCAATCTTATTTCTAATTTACCTTTCTTGACATGTCAAATTTCTTTCTTGCTACTTTAAACACAACTTGAAGCCTCATATCAATTTGGATGTTGGAAAGAGATGCTAACTACCAATAATACCCGAATAAGAATTACAAGCTGAGTTGAAGTTTTCCACCTGTCCTATTATGCGAGTAGGATAATGGTTTTATGGCACATCTATTTTTCATTTGACACTTACTGTTAGTTAAGTTAGAAGCCATAGTTTTATATTATTAGTGTATGTGTAGGTTGCTTAATTCTATATTCTCAGCCAACAGTAAAAAGCAAGTACAAGAAATTTGTGGTGTCTAGCATGATGGGGGCCATAAGGCATATGCATGAAGGTTCATAAGTAACACAAGTACTACTTCTAATGAAATCCAAAACATAGTAGGTCTGTTGATTCATCAATTATAGAAACTATTTTTGTTTTCTGCTAAACCACTTTTGGGAGTATTAGTTGATACATGCAATTTGGCGTAGAGCAAGCTTGGTTAGGCATATATACTCGTGGGTATCAGCAGCATCTGAATTAAGCTAGAGTTGGATCTGTCAGGCCTGATTTCTCTTAATTAAAATTAAGTTTTAACACAAAGAATAGGTAGGGTGGACTTATGATGTGTTTGAGATCATACAAATAAATTATTCATAGACCTTAATTTAACAGCTTAAATTTTTGTGTTGAATTGGTCCTTAACAATATACATAGTTTGCTTAAGAAAATTTGAGGTATTAGCATTGTACTTTGATTTTATTTGTGGATGTTATCCTCTTCAACAGGCGAAAAATTTAGGTTTAAATGAAGAAGGAGCAGAAATGGACTGTATTGATGTGATCAGAGACGGTGATAAACTTTTTATTGTTGAATAGCAAAATTATCATATATAATGTAATTAAAATGTCAACTCCCACAGTTTGTTCAATGGTTCATGCCAGGACTTCTCATCCTTCACTCTCAAATCTGAATTATATGTCCACTTTTTGAAAAATTTAATTAAAAAAAGTGTAAATAGTCTCCCACAATAGAAATATGGAGTTCCTTTTTTCTGTTTTGGTTTCTTTTGGTCTTCCTCCTAGAGACACGAGAAGTGGTTTTACTGTAAAGATTTTTTAACAGGCTTTATCGTTCATAATTCAGAGAAAAAAAAATTATGTTTCATTAATTATTTGATGAGTGGGTAGTATCTAATATGTTCTAGGTGCAGGGATTAATAGATGGAATATGTGTACTTCCTAATATTGATGATTTCTACTGGGAGAAAGTCCCAACACCCATACTTGATGCTGTTGAAAGTCCTCTTTGCTTGAAGAACTTAACTCTTGAGGTTAATTAAAAGCTCTAAAACATTCTTATCTTTTTCCTTTCGGTTCTAAACCCTTTGTAGTTGCAAGCTCACGGCATCTCATTCCCTTAATAATAATATTTGCAGGAACTCAAGCAGCTGGATGATGAAATCCGTTTGCAATATTGTCTTTGGTGATGTCAGATACACAAATCTCATCTAAAGCAAGTCTGGCAGTGGCCGATCTGACAGTTGCAATACATCATGTGTTTCATGCTCCAGTGGACAAGATCTTGTGGGATGGATAATAGCCAGTTGCTCTGTGTTGTACTTTTACCACAACAGTCATAGACATAGACAATAATACTATTATTACTGCTGTTCAATTTATATATTATCAAACCAATTTATTCAAGTATTTGTATCTTATTCTTCTATATGCATTTTTTTTATTACTATTTTGGACTCATGAATCTGTAGCCAAAATAAATAAATTAAATAATCATTTTTTAACTTAAAGCAAAGCAACAAGAATGGAACCATATCTCACAAACTTTTGTAAACATTCTTTGTTATCGTGCGTTGCATCTATGACACAAAACATACGCAAAGTATGATACAAAGAACTAAATATGCATCACTATCACCATCACCATGTGAATCATGTAATATGCTAAATGAAGTTGAAGTAGAGATTGCATTCTCTGTTTTCTCTTTCACTTGTATTTCAATGTTTTTTACTAATATATTATCTCACGTTATGATTTTAAAAAACTCAAAAACAACTATAATTTACAATCATCACAATTAAACTCAAAGCCTTGCATCTACAAATTTCTATTTTCAAATTTGAAACTACCCACCACAATGACAATTTTTCCTCTCCGACACAATTGGCGAATGAAGCAACAGTGGCGTGTTTTTGGTTGGTTGACATTTGTTCGACAACGTTCTTCGGGCAACGGAAACGCTCTTTCGATCATGGCAGCGCTCTTCCGGCGACGGAACACAGCAGCACAAGTTTTCATGCAACTATGGCTGCAAACTATCTATGTTAATCGTGCATGTGCGTGGGAGAGAGACTAAACTTGTAATTAGTAAATTGATTAAAATTTAATTTGACAATTATTAACTTAAATTTGATGTGTCAATAGGCTTTTTTAGAATTTGGGTTTTTTTTTGTTTTACCCAAAAAAAGAATTTGAGGTTTTTTATGCTTAAATTAGAGTTTAAGGAGTCATTAGTCAAAAAATAAAGTTCAAAGAGTTTTATACATACAGCTAAGAGGATATTTTATATTTTACTCTTAAATAATGGATTCACTGCATTACTAGTGCCTTCTCTATTCATACTCAGTGATTGTTGAAATTTATGATCAGTTTTCCAAAGATCATTATTCCATATCATTATACAATATTTACTAGTGTCTTTTGAAAGTCTGTGCTTTCATCATAAAATTTCTTATTTGAAGTAAGATAGATTAAAATTTTTAAAAAAATATTTTACCTAAATAGATAAAATTTCAAATTTATCTTTATTCTCAAATTTAGTTCTTGTATTTTGATATACATCTATAAATTATAAACATACACACATGCACAAACAAGTATACATATCTATACACACATTTATAGTGCTTGCAAGTAGATGCGAATACAATCACACATTTATATGTATATGCCCATATATATTCACACACATAACATATGCATACTCATGTGTGAGTGCCAAAGAAGAGTTTGGATCTTGCTCCAAGCTTTATGAGTGTTTGCAGCCAACTACACGAGTGAGCATAGGCTCTGTCATGGAAGATAAAAGCCATAAGATAAACAATTGATCTTATTTCTCCCTTGCGATGAATTCTAAGCGTAATTTTCGAGTGGCTTGATCCTGTGCTTTAGCAAACCGGTTTAGGACATGGTCTTGAAAACCTTTGATTATAAGTAGGACTTGTTAGTGTCATAACAAGTAGTTCTTTTCGTCAAGTTTCATGGACAGAGGATGTTTGAAGTTGACAATTGATGTCTTCATGATCGAAACAAAAGACGTGGTTTCTGGTACAAAATTATTTCAAATGACTTGGTTCAAGAAAAGTTGTTGTACGAAATTCTGTTAAATCAAAAGAAAAATGAGCAATTTTAATTTAATTTATAAGATTGAATAAAAATTAAAATACTCATTTTTGCGGCACTTCAACAAGTGGCACCAAATTTTGACATTTTGTAGCAATTATGGTCATTTAGAGATAATTAAACTGTTTTTAATTATTATTTGTATTTCATTAAAAAATAGGACGATTTCTGAGTTTATTATTTTAGGTGTATTATCTTTGGCATTTTTTTTTGGTGCATTATTGTGTTTAAAAAAATTCTTACTTTTTTAATATTTCATTAGTAAATTTTCTATCAGTTTGAGACTTAAAAAAATGAAAAATGAAAAATTTCTAATTTTTTTTAAAATTCAAACTAAAAATAATTTAAGAAGAATTGAAATTCAGAAAAAAAAATGTTTATTTTTAGGGTTAAATCATTTTTTTGATAAATTTAATTATTTCTGGATTAATTATTGTTATTATTATTTTTAAAAAAATTAAAGAAAAAATAGCATGAGATAACACACAAAAAAACACATGAATAAATTAATTTTAGGTCAAACTACAAGATAAATTATAATTTATCCTTCTATTTTTTAGAAAAAATATTAAATAGTAATTTCATAGTAAAAATTAAATTGAAGAGACTATTGTTGAAATATCAAATCAAATATAAAAAGTTGAAAATAATTTTTCAAACAAGTATAAGCTAATATTTAAAGTATTTTACTCCAAATTTTAATATACATTTAGAAAGTGGACAATGAAATTTGGATAAGCCTCTGGTTAATGAGAAAATTTTTATGTCTAACAGTGTTTAAAATACAGTTTTTGTCAATGAAACCCAACTGTAAACAGAGAAAAGTAAACAGGAGATTTCCATAATTCATTTGGTCGCATTCCCTTCTTTTTTCCCATTCCCAGAAGAGAAACTCTGATAATGTTCACCGTCTAAACATCTTAATGCATCTGCAAGCTTAACTGATAGAACTCCCTTACTTCTCCAAACAAAAGCACGCAAATCGAAGTTGAAATCTCAAACCTCTGTAAACGAATTCGAATTCGAGTCACATTCACCAATTGGAGAAACCAAGAGAGCCGGATCTGGGAGCCTCCTCTGAATACCCCCTACTTCCCCAGTTTCAAAGAGGGAAAGGGGGAGAGAAGATCGCATTTTTAAATTGGCATTGACAAATCTCTGAAATGGCACCAATCTTCGAGTATTTTGTTGTGTGCGGGATTGGTCCCGAGATTCGAACCCTTGAAGGAAACAAAGGGTTCCATGGTATTGGTTATATGTATCTTCCTTCTCTTCTAGATCAATATCCTCCGCCCAATCACTCTCTCTACCCTCCTCCACCTCCTCAGCTTCCCACAGTAAGTTCTGCAACAACACAAAGCTCTTATACTGCTTCCTCATTTCTTCTCTCTTTCTCTTTATTTTTTTAAAATTGAAATGTGGTTTTTTGAGGCGTGTATATGTATTACATTAATGAATTTTTAGAATTCATCTTGTCTTCTAGTTTTAAGTCGTTCTGATATGAGTAATAATTGCTTGCAGTGTGTCCTACCAGCTGGTGTGGAGTTCTACTCTTCGGGCTTTGATGCCAATGATCCATCCACATTTCCGCGGAGCTATCCGATTGTTTTGACCGGTAAGTTTATGTACAAGCATTATGACTTCACTTCTCAAAATTAAGACATCGGTTGCCCGAGGGTATGTTAGAATTTCTTGCTTTGATAGTTAGCCTTCTTATATGGTGATCATGTCAATTCTAGTAATGGTTTACCATTACTAGGTGATTGGAGATTTTATATATATCTCACCATTCTGATGCTCAGAAAATAGTTGAGGGGCTCTTGAGAAGTAGTAATAGTGAAGTGGTTTTTACATTTGGGAAATGTTGCATTGCATGCACATAACAACGAACAGCCATAAAGTTTCTTGTTTTCTAATAATAGTTGCATCATGCCTCCAGCACATGAGTACTTCTTTTTGAATTATTAAACGTTCTGTGAAAGAAGATGCCTAAGACGTGAACTACTCAAGCTAGGAGTATATCAAGAAGCATCCTTGAGGTGTAAGGAATCTAAGAAAAAAGAAGTCTTGAATTCAAACAGTCATGTATTCCAAGAGAAGTGAACCCTTCCACAATGTATGATTGAGGAGGAGACACCGTTGAAGCTGTTTAATCAAAGAATGACACGTCAACATCATAAGTAATCCCAAATCTGGCGTATTCCTACTATTCTGCTTTAACCACTTAGCAGTTCTTCTGACAATGGAAGTCAAGGAGAAGATGGTCAGCCATTTTGTCGCTCTATTGACAAAGAATGCTGTGACGTCCATTAACCTGCTAGAACTTACTCTAGTTGCCAGCTGTTAACATAACATACATTTATGATCTGCTGTTCAAACACAAGATGATAACTTTTATAGATCTGTGGAACGTGGAGACTTTTTGCTAGAAATTCCTACTTCTTTGAGCTTTATATTGTTCCAGGTATATCGATTTCGTATTGTTTTCATGGGAGTTCAAAGACATGAGAGATAAAGAAAACAGAAAAGCTTCTCAAGCCAGAGTAGGAATTTAATCAATTGCTATCAATGCCAAGATTTTATAGCAGCTATTAATATTAGCTATCTCTTGTTAACTTCCAGTGAATGCCATTTCCCCATGCAGCCATGCCATCTTTATCAAGTAAAAGAAGTAGAAATAGCATTTTTGGATTTAATTTTCTTTACTTTGGGGAGAAGTGTAAAATGAACACTTCAGTCATTACTTTGTCCACAATATCATGAGCACCACATTGAAGGAAATTCTGTATATCAATAGTCTTCAAAGAATTGAGTATACATAAAGTATACCAATTTTAGAAGGAAATCCTATCCTCTTTTTTGGAGTTAAATCTTATTGTTGCTTTTTTCCTTTCACCCTTTTTCTTCTGTAATAGGATTTCTTATTTTATCAAAATGGAAAAAAATTCTAGTCTACTCTGATGCTCCTACTGGATTACCCAAGAATTTGAGTTGTATCAAGAGTTCTACTGTTTCCAGAGAATTCCTCTTATCTAGTAGAACTGCTTCATTACATCTGCCTAGGAATGTGATAATGAACTCCATACTCTTGTTTGATAGATCTGTGAAATATCAGTATGATTATTTTTTGCATTCTACTTTTTATGTAGTTGGTACACTAAATTACTCTGGCTTAGCTTTAGATTGTGATCTTAAAGTAAATCAAGTTTGCATATCAACATATGACATTTACACTTACATTTGTCTACTGTCATGATGCCCTTGCCATGTTTTTGACACATTTTGTGAGTTCATATTGATATAAGGTTGCAAGTTTTGTTTGCTTGCATCATTTTTACCTTGTGGTGACTGTGGATATCATTCTATGATTTCACATTAACTTAAAAAGTTCAATGCAGAGGGTGATGGTTCAAAAATATATGTTAGCTGCATATCTTTCCGGGATCCAGTTTGTGAGGATATAGCAGAGGCTTACCGGATACCAGCAAATTCTTTTGCCGATAAATGCATTTGTCTAGTTTCACGCTCACCAAGTTTCCGTGTACTTAGGAGTGCACTAGAGGAGTTATTTGCACTCTGCTTTTCTCCCAATGGAAGCAGGTAAGTATTCTCTGGTGGCTAAAACTTTCCAGTTTTGTTATGGATCCAGCTGTTGAGATCATAAGTGTGTATGATTTGTAAATTATGTATTAATCATTTTCACATTTTCAAATTAACATATAATTTTGATTTCTGAGTTTTCTCTTATTCTTTCCTGGAGTATGGTCAAAAATTCTTCCAAGGATAAAATACAAGTATCCATGTACTTTGTTTCATTGCCATTTAATGTTCCCTGCTCACCTACATTTCAGCAAGCCATTATGGGATGTTATAGCACATGTGGTGTCCAATGTGCCTTTACCAACTCCTGGAAGGGAGCGAGTGCTGTTTGCTATTGAAAATTGTCTACTTTCTGTGGAGGCTCCACCAAATGATGGGCTCCCCCATGTTGATGTATGGCCCTGTATTTATTTTTTTATAATTTTTAGTTGCCTCCTTCTGCTTCACTAGTTGACAATTTCCAAATTTTTGGGAGCAGATATCATTTCAGCCCCTAGTGCAGTGCTTGGATGTTGATAATTTAATGAGACTTTTTACGGCAGTGTTGCTTGAGAGGAGGATTTTGCTTCGAGCAAACAAGTATGTTTCTTTCTTAAGACCATTAAAATAGTTTCTTGTTAATTTTTTTAAAAAGTTAAATCTACAAGATGGATATTACATTTGGGGCCAATAACTTAATATTGACCTCTTCAATGGCAATGCTCTGTTTTGCACACTGCCATCTATATTACCATGGATTTTATCCCAAAGAAATCTATAGTACCTTGGAAGTTCAAGTAGATCATAACTGAATATTTGAAGCTGATTGTATATTCAGTGAAAGTAGAAACCTTATGAAAGAGAGGGAATACTGCCTGTTTTTTTCACCTTTCTGAATCAGTTTTAGCATGTTTAGTGTTCATGTGTAATCCATATGGATTCCCATCCCATGGTTATTGTATTGATCCTATGATACTTTGACAAAGTCAGGAGATATGATAGTTACTTCTGCTGGAGGTTGGAACAGTCTTAGAGAGTGGTTAATTTGTGGTGCCTCAGTAGTATTGATGCTATGTAATCCTCCTCTCAAAGTGACTATACCTATATTTTATTCTATACTTATTTTCTCCTTCAAGGAATAAAACTTCTATTAAACAGAGAGGAGAGAGGAAGAGAGTCAAGTATTGTGGAATGCGTGAGTTGCTCCTTACGTCTTGTTCTTATTTATAGGTAAAAAGTAAAGTACAATGTAGTACAATATAGTACAATTAGTACAATGAAGCACAAGCTAAATGAAGATACTATTCTAAGAGCTATTCAACTAAATGAATGTGGTCTTTAATATGTACATAATTCTAACAACTTTGCTTAATTTAATTATTAGCTGTTTTGGTATGGCCAACATGGTTGTGCAATAAGAAATCAATACATTCATAATTAGTATTCACTAGTATTCTAAGGCTTATTTATGGCATTGAGTCCACAAGAATCATCTTAATGGAGTTGTGTGTCTAACTTTGGATTGATATATATTGTGGTACAAATTTACATTAATAACAACAACAACAAACAAACAAAGCTTTTTCCTACTAGGTAGGGTCAAATATATGAATTAAGTGACACCAACATGTTCTATCTTGATTTATTTCTATGGTTAGATTATTTATAGTTAGATTCATCTTAATAATTTCTCTTATTATCTTCTTTAGTCTCCCCCTACTTCTAGTTATTAGATTATTTTCCATTTGATCAACTCTTTATACATGAGTCTCTAATGGTCTTCTCCGTACATGACCAAACCAATTAAGGCTAGTTTCTACCAACTTTTCTATAATAGGTGTTATTCCAACTTTCTCTTCAATGCAATCATTCTTGATATTATTCTTTCAATTGTGTCCACTCATTTAACGCAATATTCTCATTTTTGCGATGTTGAATTTTTCCTCATATTGACTTTTTTCACCCAACATTCAGTACCATATAACAATGCAGGTCTTATAAAATTTTCTCTATAGTTTAAGTGGTACTTTTCCATCACAACTGATACTTGAAGCCTTTTTCAATTTCGTCCGCCTAGCTTGGACTCTATAATTTAGGTTCTCCTCTATTTTCCATTATTTTGTATTATAGTTTCCAAATACTTAAAACTTGTAACTTGTTGTATGAAATAATCTTCAAGTTTTACCTCTACCCTAGCATTACTATACCATTCACCAAATTTAAATTCCATATATTCCATTTTACTTCGACTTATACAGAAATCGTATGTCTCCAGCTCTTTAATTTTTCGTTTACTTCTTTTGAATCTCTAACAAAGACTACATCATCAACAAAAAGCATGCATCATGACATCGCCTCTTAGATATGTTTAGTAAGCACATCTAATACCAATTTCAAAAAGTAAGGGTTCAAAGCTAAACTTTGACATAGTCCTATGGTTATAAGAAAATCCTTTGTGGCTCCACCTTGTGTTATCACACAAGTCATAGCCCTCTTATACATGTCTTTGATTGCTCGAATATAAGCCAGACGAATTCCTTTCTTTTCTAAAGCTTCCACAATACATCAATCTTGTTAATAAGTATACCGCCTCTATGGTTGACCTCCTTGACATGGAATCTAATTGGTTCTCTATAATCAGCATGTCCAATCTTAATATTCGCTCAATAACCTTTTCCCATAACTTCATAGTGTGGCTTATGAGCCTGATCTCCCTATAATTTGCATAATTTTGTATATCACCCTTGTTCTTATACATTGGGATTAAAGTGTTTTTCCTCCATTTATTCGGCATCTTCTTGGATCTCATTAGCTCATTAAACAACTTTGTTAACTAACTTATACCTTTTCTTCCTAAACTCCTCCACACTTCAATAGGTAAATTATCTGGTCCTATTACTTTGCCATTATCCATTCTCTTCAGTGCATGTACTACTTCAAACTCTTGGATTCTCTGATAAAAAGTATAATTGAGATCCTCCTCTTTAGTACTTATCTTACCAGTGTGACAAGGAGACATGTGTTCTTTATTAAAAAGTTTGTGAAAATAATTCTTCCATTGTTTTTGGATATTTTGTTCTCTTACCAAGATATTATCTTCATCTTTAATACATTTCACTTGATCTATATCTCTTGTCTTTCTCTCCCTACTCTTTGCCAGCTTGAATATTCTTCTCTCCCCATCTTTGGTTTCCAAGGATTAGTATAAGTCTTCATAAGCTCTATCTCTTGCCTTTGACGTTATCTTCTTGATGTATTTCTTAGCTACTTTATACTTCTTGTAGTTTTCATTATCCTTGCATAAGTACCAAGCTTTATAGCACTCTCTTTTAACCTTAATCTTATCTTATATATTTGCATCCCACCACCAAAATTCTTTCCCCTTTGGTCCAAAACCTCTTGATATACCCAAAGTTTCTTTTGCTACATTCCTAAACCCTTTAGTGATTTTGTTCAATATGTAGTTTGCATCTCCTTGTGTTTCCCAAATCCCCTCTTCTAGCATCTTTTTTTGGAAACTCTTATGTGGTTTGCCTCTCAAATGCCACCACCCTATCTTAGGGCTTTTTTTTTCCTTAATTTTTTTCCGACTCTTCTCTTAACATGAACGTCTATAACCATGACTCTATGTTGGGTAGTTAAACTCTCCCTAGGTATGACTTTGCAGTTGGATGCAAAGTTTTCTACATATTTACATCAATAATGATGTCAAAATGAGTTTTTAGGCTAATTTGTTGCCCATTTAGTTAATTTAGTCCGTCATTTTTTTTATATATATGTTCAGCTTCGGTGTTGATGTGTCCCTTATTCAAACTTTAGAGTGTTGGTTCACATTTCAAGAAAAAGTTATTAAAAAAGGCTTACTATTTTTTTTATAATATATAAATTTGGTTTTTTTTTTACTTTACCACTTATCTAGGAGTTACATTTTTTTTAAATTGACCAAGGGCCTTACTTAATGCGCTTGAGATTTGTAGTGTTTTACTCTATTAATTATTTCTGCATCATTAATTTCATCTTAGTTGTTTAGTAGTTTTTCATTTAGGCTTTGTGTTTTATTCGGTTTGTAAATTCTAAAGGGTTAGAGAGTTGGAAAGGGGCTTATTTTTCCCTTGGTGGTAGGATCACCTTAATCCAATCCTCTTTGTCGAGTATCCCTTTCTATTATTTTTCCTTGTTTAAAATTCTAGTTGGGGTGGCAAAGAGGATAGGAAACATTATGAGGGATTTTTCTTCAATGCTTTCTCTTTGTGTTGGAGAAGGAACTCGTTTTTGCTTTTGAGAGGATAACTAGATTAGTGATTTTTCTCTTCCAAAGCCTTTTCCCTTTCAGAGCTTTTTCCTTGTCTTTATACTTTGTCATCCATACATAATGCTCCAATCTCTGAGTTTTAACACATCAAGGTGATCAAATTTCTTGGAATCTACAATTTTCTAGAAACCTTAATGATAGACTTGCTGACGATGTTGTTTTGTTGTTAGAAACTCTTGATCCTTTTAATGTTTCTCCCATGCCTGATAAAAGGATTTGGAATCTAGATTCTTCGGGCTCTTATACTTGTTCTTCCTTTCTTAAATTCTTGACTCATTGCCCTAATCTTGGCTCTAATCTCCTGTTTAAATCTTTTTGGAAAATTAAAGCTCCTTGTAAAGTGAAAGCCTTTCTTTGGACAGCAATACTTAATAGAAATAATATTAATGATTTGCTTCAGACTAGACATCCTAACAAGGCTTATCACCGGATGTTTGTGTCATGTGTCTTAGAATTTCTGAGACAAATAACCATCTTTGTTTGCACTATGATATAGATAGGTATTTATGGAATAATTTGTTTGCCTACAATGAAGAGAATTGGGTTTGTCCAGCTAATTTTGGCACCTTTCTTGCTATCAAGTTCATGGGTTTTGGCAGGAATAAGGAGCATAAAACGCTTTGGCAATGTGCAATTCTTGCAATTTTGTGGTGTATTTGGGTGGAGTGGAATGCTAGAGTCTTTAACAACAAGTACCTCCCACATCACCTTCTTTGGGATAGAATCACTTTTTTTACTTCATTATGGGTTTCTTCTAATGGGTTGTTCAGAGGGGTTTTCCTTACGGATTTCCAAAGGGATTGGAAGGTTCTATTGATGTAGCATCTTAGTTTTTCTTTTTCTTTTTTGTTTCCTTTTGTTGAGAATAACTTGTCCACCTTCTTGTACTCACTTGTATCTTTTCTTTATAATAAATTTCTTTTTTTATTAAAAAAATATTGGCAGGTATTCACTTCTAACTCTTGCATCAGAGGCCATTTGTCACTTAATTTACCCATTCCGATGGCAGGTGAGGTTTTTTTATCATAATTAGGTTGAACTTGATATGAATATGTCCCTCATTTTATTACTCCACAAGCTTTTGTTACTGGGCCAGCATTACCTAAAATTTTACAACTGAATTGTAGTGAAGAATTTGTTTGCATGTGATATTTGATAAGAAATTGCTATGCTGATTTCTTTTGTTGACTCTCATCTAATCTTTTTTCTTTTTTTTGCTCAAGCACGTATACATTCCATTGCTATTTTTCAGTGGAGTAGACTATATTGATGCTCCCACGCCATATATGATGGGCCTCCACTCAGGTGTTGATACCTCTGCACTGGCAATGGATGGTGTAAGTCATTACTTTCTTCTCCCCCTCTTCCTCTTCAAGACCCATCTTCTGGCTGTATGACACACCTCCTTGTTATGCATTTCTTTAAAGTTGTTAACACTAGTTGGATTTAATTCTTTTCCATGCTTCATTTGATCAAATAAATTGCTAATGATCTATTTGCAATGGAAACTTTTGACCACTAGGATGATTAAAAGCTATTGTTTATGAATTCTTCTTGCTGGAAGCAGACTACTAACATATAAGGTTTTATGTTGCTAGTTCCTGTTCTTCAGGTTGGTGCTACTTTTACATCACTTGGTTAGTTTAGGACTATTAGAATCAAGGTTAAGAGAGGAGTTGCTAGTTGTGCAACCAAAGTAAAGGCTATAGGTGTCTCGTAGTAGTCAAAATCCTGGTATGAATAGAGGTCTAGGGGTCTGTACTATGTAGTATTCTCACCATTTTAAGAGCTTTTTCAGTTAATAGATTTATATTCTGTTATTTTTCTTTCAAACTTTCCACTCATCCTATTTTCTCAACCAAATGGTTGAAAGGGGCATCTGAAATTTTATTCCACTCATTCTACCTCTCAACCAAATGACCATGATGTTCCTGACTATAAACAAACTCTATCTAGTGGTGATTTCGCACATCAGTGATAGTAACAACTTGTTCTACTCCATACATATGGAAAAAGTCAATAAACAAAACTCTGAATTCCTTTTGCACTTTATTCTGAATGACCAATTATTATTTGAAAGGGTAAATTACTCCTTCCCTCATAGATACTCAATGTCAGATCTCTTTCCTCTATTTTGAAAATACACAGAAAGTGAAATGGATGCATAAGAATATTGTGCTCAGCCTGAAATACAATCATAAAGTTGAAAGTACTTGAGATTCCTAGGGACATACTATCAGAAAAGCTTCCTTGACCAATTCCCTTTGAAGCTAAAAAATGACCAAAATACCCTACAAGATAATATTGATTTCTTTTTTAAAAATATAACATAAAAAATGTATTTTTAAAACTTTTATTCCAATGTTATCTATTTTGTGTTGAAAATCATAAAATTAATTTATTCTAAATTTTTTTGAATGACAATTTTATATTAATCAAATATATATTTAATACTTGTTATATTATATAAATGATAAATATAAGGGTATTTTGGTCAAAATCAAATAGGTGAAATTGTAGCTCAAATTTTGTTGTAAGGGAGGCCAGTGTAGTGCATTTTTTTATTTCAAGGGAGAGGAGTTTAATTTTTCGAAACTGAGGTGCCATGTAATTTTGAATCTTTGACATCTTTCTTACAATTGTGCCTTCAGTTGCTCTGCAAAATAGTAGTTCTGTAAATGAGAATTGAGAGGTTTCCTAAACAAAAGCAAGTAAAGAAAGTAGTTATAATTGCCTCCCCTGCATCTTTGCTTGCGGCTTCTATCGTTTAAAGCTCCAATATCTTTTTATACAATCAATGAACTATGTGTCCTATGTCAGAGTAGCTTATTATGGATTTGGTGTAGCTTAGCAGCATAACTGGTTCAACGTTTGGTTTTGTTGTTTGATGTTGGCATAACGTGAAGAAAATTTGTTGGTTTTAGATTGAATGTTTTTTGTCCTCCTGTAGGTTGTTGTTGTGGACCTTGAGTATAATCGTATCACTACAACGGAGGAAATTCCACCTATTCCAGAGCCAGAGTTTACCTTTTTACGTGGTGAAATGTTGAAGTTATTATATCCCAATGTAGTTGGAATTGATGAGGTGAAGGCAGGAATATGTGGTGTATCTGAGCATTGCCCTAAATCTGGAACCAAGCAATGGGGAGAGGATCATGATCTTCAGCTAAGGTGATGCTTGAATGCTAGCAACATGACTTGTATTATGTACTGCTTTCCTGGAATAATTTATTAACTCTTTAAAATCAACTGTCCCTTTGGATACATCCTCATATAAAGTTAAGAAAGGTGCAGAAGAGGAATATGCTCTTCCCAGAACTTAATTTGGTGTTTTGCTTATTCTTTTTATTTGATAATTTTCTTTCTTCTTGGAAATTCTATTGCAATAGACAATTGTGCTGTATATCTGGTTCCGCTCTTATTATGCAAATTGTGGAGATGGTAGTGCTTGTATTTTTTAGATGAGATATTGCATTATTAATTTACAGACATAAGTCTGAAAATTTTCAAAATGAGTACCTTTAAATGATTGAAAAATTAATTTTTAAAACTTAAAATGCCTGCTTTTTGAGCACTGGGTTGATGGTAGCCTTAGAAGCCTAACTGGGTAATCCCAAACTTACTGTCAAGAGTACTCCCATGTGAATTTAAGTTTCATGAAGATGAGAAACCTTAATTGTATCCCAAATCAAATAGAACCTTACTTATACTAGATCCCTGAATAACTAAAAATTGCTTGTTATAATAAATTCCTATATTTGTATTGTAATTGTCTTACAACTGAACTGGAAACCCCAGTGCTATCCAGAATATTTTGAATTTCACTTCATTGTAAGTCCCATTTATATTATTTCTGTGCTTGAGGTTGCCAGTCTAAATTATGTTTGTTTTCCATTTAGTTTAACTCTTTTCTTTAACATGCCTTAGCTCTGATGCAAACTTTGTTCCTTAACATTTTTCAGTATTTGTAGTACTGCATTATAGACTTGTATATTTTGCATCTTACATGCAGGTTAATATTCTTGAAGTTCTTTGCAACACTTCTAAGTGGCTATCGCAATTTTGTAGTATGAATTTTCTATTTCTTGTTCCATAGACGTTGTTTTTAATCTTTCATGTCTTAACTTTGTAATGACCTCTGAAATTTGTTTTGGTATCAGGAAAATAGTGCAACTCATGTCTTTAATACACAAGCTTTTCTGAAAAAGCGCTCTCGATCTACTAACCAGCCCCCAGAGCCCATGGTAATTTCATAATATCATGTGACTATATTCTCCAGTAGAAGTGATGTCAAACACCAATGGCAAATACTAATATTTTTTTGTTTTTTGGTTTCTACAGATAGTTCAATTCCTAGATTCTCTTGGGTTCTTGGATTATTTGGAAAGAGGTATAGGTTCTGACGAAAACAGCAATAATATGCTTGATAAGATGCAAGATGCAATTGGAAGGGGCCAAAATCCTATATCAATTCTTCCATGCTCTTCACTTGAGCCTGAGATTTTAACAATATCAGATTCTGATGTTGGAATATCAGGTGAAATGAATGCCTTTCCTGCCAAATTTTCCTGCTACTTCAATTTTTTCTAAATATAAACTTAATATCTACTTATCAATTTTCTTGAATTCTTCAGGATCGGGTGCCAAATATACTTATGATAGGTTTCCCTCAAACATCATGACCGAAGAGCAAGAAGAAAAGAGGAAGCAGATTCTTTCAGCAGCAAGTAGTGCGTTTGAGTACTCGGGAAGGCATACTCCAAGGTAATTCAAGTAATGCCTGAAAGGTTTAAGATGCTGATGCTCTTTTCGTTTGTCACAGCCAGGAAAATTGTCCTGAGTGTATCCTTGTTAGTCTCTAGCATTTCTTCCACTGGACAAAATGTTTTCATAAAAATGAGAATAAAGACCATTATTTCTATTTATAGGAAAAGACATTTCTTAAAGCTTTTAAGTCATCCTATCAAGCCTTTGTTGGATGGAAGTGTAGGGGAGTAGTTAGCTTACCACCAACTAGTGTTTATAAAGACAAGAGTTTGAACTTATCTGACTGTCTTGCATCATTTTATATGGGTAGCCTATCAAGGAAGCCATTTTGCCTTAGGGGAGTGATGGCACAGAATTGCTGTACGAAACTTCTTGGTCCTTCCTTTTCGTTTTTGGATTTAATATGTTTTTTTTTTAAAGAAATTATCTGCCTAGTTTTCTCCTCAATCAACAACCTAATAGAGAAAATTAGGACAGATAAAGATTAAGTTTTCTTTGGATAATGTAATTAATAACTGGACCTGGCCTTCTTTTTTGTAAGATTTACTTTGTGTGATGCCTCTTCAGTTTAAAGCTGTAGGTACTTGTGAAAAAAAAAGAAGATAAAAAGTTAAAAAGGAGGGGTCATGTCTAAACCCTGTCAACAGGAGAAGAACAAAAAACAGCGATCCAATTCCTTATTGGTCTTGTCTTGCCTGCAAATTTAATGTTGCTCTTTTGTGTACAAAGCATCACAAGGTTGTTTGCAATGAACCCTGATATTTGAGGTTCTGGGCATTTATTGTTGTGTATCTTGGACGATAATGAGTTTCCTCTTCTGTTGAGGGTAATAGATTCTGCTTGATTCTTTTTACAGAGCTACTGATTTAACAGGTTGTCATTTCTGCTCGTACAGTTTAACTTTCTTCTTCTTTTTCTCTTATAATTCACTTTATGTATTTGGCAGTAAGGACCCTATAGCAGATGGTCTTAGTCCCCTGGAGAGAGCTGTGAGTTATATTCACTGGGATTCCTATCATGTTAATGTATTGTAGATTGAAGTGGTCCCTAACATAAACAAGTTAATGGTTTCAGGCAGAAAGGGAGCGCATGGTGTTGGATATTAAGGTTAAGCTGCAGGTAACTTCTTGATCTTTTATATACAGTCGCCAATGTTAGTGAATTTTGAGTGACAGTACATCTACAAATGCATGCTTGTATCCATGCTTGTATAAACTTATTTCTGTCCTTGCAGTCATACAACTAACACGCTCAATGCAAATTCATAAGTTTTAAAATGCTTTTACTTGCATTTTGTATAGAAGATATGTGGCAGTGGCAGTTTACCAGAAACCTGTTGGTGATTCTTGTTTTTTTAGATTTTTATCTGGTTCAGTGGAGGTCCAGAGCAATAGTTTACTTATTGAAGACAGTCCATTCCTTTTCCTCAACGCCCTCCATCTTTGAGGGATTTGAACCTAGGATCTCCTAGTTGGATGTCTATGTTCACTGTTGAGGTACCCCTGTGGAATGATGGATTAAGTAGTATACTAGATGAGTACTCTTGGAGGGCAAATTTCAACTTACATGGCCTACAAGACTTCACATACCCAAGGTGAAGTCAGATGTGGGTCTGTACCCTTCCTTCCCAACTGGTGCCCTAGCCAAAATTGGAGAAGCTTGTCATGGAGGCCATCTTTTAGAAGCTACCTAGGATGGGTTCATCATAGGCCTTAAAACCACCAACGGATGTCAAATTTAGACCCGCGTTGGACCGTGGTACTCTATTGAAAGATGTCGAACTTACACTCCTTTCTCTTCTATTTTAGAAACCTACATTCCCCTCCCCTAAACGATTAAAAAACCTATAATTTCACCCATTTTGACCAAAATACTTTTAATGGCATTATTAAAATTTTTAAAAAAATATATTTTTAAAATTATTACTTATTTTTAGTTAAAAATGATAAAGTTATTTTATTTTAAATTTTAAAAAATAATTTTTTATATTAGTCAAATATATGTTTAATTATATAAAATAATAAATACAATAGTATTTTGGTCAATATGAGTGAAATTGTAGGGTTTTATCTATCAAGAGAGAGGAGTATAATTTATTCTAAATTATAATATCCTCCCACCTCTCTCCCCATGATAAAATAGCCTTGCTAACTGATTGGTAGCGATTGAACAGACATTGAGCAATGTTAATCCCACACTTCTTTCATACCTCTCAAATTTAATATTTTATTATTATTATTTGTCATTGATCACTATCATTTATTTATATTAAATCAATGATGGAAAGATATACTTTAAGCTAGGAACACTAAGTTTAAATTAAGACGTGTGAGAATAACATTTTGTCACATAGGCTATATCATGGTAGAAAACATTTTCACTTCCACTAAGAAATGTTGTAGATGGTTCGTTGAGTGACTGTGCTTCCACTATACCTGACCCACACACCACCTTCTTCTTTTATACTGTGATATCCACATGTTGTGCTTTATTTTTACCTGCTAGGCTACTGCCTGACAACCTAACAGTCATTCCTTTAAAGTATCTTACCTTTTGTACTTTAATGTCCTATCAAAGATACTTATGGCTGTCTACATGCCCTACACAGGGTGTCTTTCAACCCATTAACTCACATTTTATTACTGTGTTCCATTCACATTTAATCTGTCGCAGGGTGCCCCTGAAATGTCATTTGTCCATTAATGCATACCTACCCTACAAACTAGTATAAATTTTGCGGATTTCTGGCCGATCATCTGCTCCCAGTAGTTTTAGCTAGTCTTACTTCTCTGCATTCATTGCCTCGTCTAGAACTTAAACTACTACTTGCAGTGGTCATCAAGGAAACTGGGATGCTGTCCATATGCAGATTTCTAGCATCCCTCGTTCCATTTAGTTGATACCTCTCTTGATCCTAAGGTTCCTGTTTTTCAGTCACTAGTTCACTCCCTTAGTTTGATCCTTGACTACTTTCATGCCTCTCTAATCCTACCAAACCCAAATTTCCAAAAGAATATATTTATTTCAAATCTCACTGTAAATTTGAATAATTAACCAGATACACATATAGCAGAACACAAGGGAAATCATGCTTGCGCCACTTCATTTAGACTTCCTACAATCTGCTTTTGTTACCCTTGGCTTAATGTGAACAATTTATTGATTTAAGTGACAGTTAAAGATGTAATATTTCAAGTAGGAGGAAGTGTAAAAGATGTGTCAAAGGAATTACTCAGATCTTATTTCATAGTAACCTGACACTTCATGATATTGAGGTTCAAAGCTTATCCCCTAAATATCAATCTAATTCCTAAATCTTTCCTTGTTCTTGCTGAGCTTGCAATTTATATAGTTAGTCCCACTTTATAAATGGGCCCTCAGATCCTAAAGCTCCTCTCCATGACATAAAAATTAATAAATTTCTGTTAAACAAACAGTGTGTGAATCATCCTCTGTTGTTTGAGTGGATGATGCATTATAATCTATGAGTCACGTGGCTGGTTTTACTTATATTTGGAAGACTTCCTGTTAACTTAATGATCCTGAAATTGTTGCAGCATCTTCTTATCTTTTCAGCTTTTCCCTTTTTTGCATCATTTATTCCTCTGTGAAACAGGGTTTGTGGCTACGGCTTCTTAAACTGGGACCAACAGATGATCCTCTTTCATCCTTTGAATATGGAACAATACTTGGTACGGCTTTTCACTAGAGTTTAACTTTCTTTCTATTATTCATGAATCAAAATTTCTTGCATCTGTATTCACATTTTACAGATGATCCTCTTTCATCCTTAAGGGCTTGCAAATAAGTGAGTTACTTACTGGTTTTTGCAGCCTTGATTGAATCTGATGCGGAGGGGATTGGCGGTAGTGGTTTTGTTGAATGTATAAGGGAGCACATACATTCAGTTAGTAGCTTTAATAAGCTGAAATTGATCATTAATTCATTTTTTTTTTCCTGGAATAAATAAACTTAAGCTGGATATCTTTATCAGGGTTGGCACTGTCAGCTCACTGAAGAACAATTTATTGCTGTGAAAGAATTGGTAAAATTCCTATTATTTTTTTTCTTTTTGGGTTTTATATCCTTTGTACATGTAGTCCAGAAAAGAAATAATTATGAATTATTAGATATGTTCATGGTATTTGTGGCATTTCTCCCATAATTAACATATCCAACTCCTGTCTCACTTCGTGCATCCTCATAATGAAATTCACTATCTCACTGCTGTGGTATTATAATATAGTATGTATATTAAGCAATACAATCTGCTGCTTGCATAAATCATGATATTGCAGTTCTATGGCCTTCGAAATCTGGTTTGCCAACGATAGCCTAAATAGCTTGCTATTTGATTCATAATTGAAGTCAATAGAAGACCGCCTTCACTTACAAATGGGTCAAAATGGCGTCTAACTACACATTTGGTCCTTCTGCAATTGAAATAGTGGGTAAAATTGAAAATTTTGTAACACTAAAGGGACCAGTATTTAAGCCAAACATTTACTCCTTACAAAATGGCAAGAAATGCTAATTACAAAACGTATGAGATAGCATGCAAGATAAAATTTTATTAACTTCCATTTGAGTACATACTCTTTGCTGTGGAAACTTTTTCTTAACCCATTTCTTTTTAATTTTATGGGTGTTTACAGCTCAAAACTGCTATAAATCGTGCAACCTCCCGGAATGACTTGTTGACCATTAGAGATGCCCTTGAAGTTTCTTCTGATATGTACAAGAAAGACATAAATAATGTGGCAGACTATGTCCAACGCCATCTAATTTCTCTATCTATTTGGGAGGAGTTACGGTATGTGTTAAATATAACTATTTCTTCGGGGTTTGATCATCAAGAAGTTTTTGGTCATTTAATAATCATACATTGTATTATTATACGGTTGCTGTTACATTCCCTCCTAAATGTACACGATTCATGCTTTTCTCAATAGCTTTCCTGGGCTTGTTTGAGAATCATGAATAGTTTTTATACTAAATTACTAATACTTTAAGTATCAATTGAATCAGCAAATTTTGAATGATAAGCAAACAACTGAATGACTATTTTTGCCTCTACGTTAAATTTCTGGCATGGTGTCTTTAAAGAGCTAGAATTATATGAAACTAGTCTGTAACATTAGTTTCCAGCATTCTAAAAAGATTAAAATCTTGAAATACTGTATCAGAAGTGGAGAACCACAGAAGGTAGTAAGCATCATATATAGATGGGAATCATCAAAATTTAGTACTAAGTAGCTTAGGAGGTAGCTATAAAAAAGGTAACAACCTTTAAATTTCAAATCAGTTTGTACAGCTTATTTAGCTTTAATTAAAAATCATAAAACATTATTATTTTTAATACAGTTCATGTAATTTCCTTGCAGGTTTTGGGAAGGGTATTTTGACTATTTAATGGAGCAATCTTCAAACAAGTAAGGGTTTCATAAATCTCTTAAATTGTCCATGTATATAATTTTTCTTCAATTGTCTTTTGTTTCCCATTGTATAATTTTTATTTTTTAATGGAAAAAGAAATTTATTGAAGGAAGAGAGTGAATACAATAGAATACATGAAAAGAGGACAAGGAGTTCTCTACAATCAAGAATAACAAACAAAAGAAGAAGATGACAGTGGGGCAACTCAATGGTCATGGCTTCTTCTTCTTCCATACAAAATAATGGAAAATCATTCCATACAATAAGTCACAAGTTTTAAATATTTGGAGACTATCATACAAAATAATGGAGAAATATAGGGGGATGTAAACCATAGGGTCCAAGCTGGGTGGGTGAAATAGAGGAGGAAACTTTTATTGCACAACTATAAGACTTTCATTGTTGTATGGTATTGAATGTTGGATGATAAAGTCAATGAGTAAAAATTCAATGTCTCAGAAATGAGAATGTTGCATTGGGTGAGTATACACACTAAAAAAGATTGTATTAGAAATGATTGCATTAGAGAGAAAGTTGGGGTAGCACTTATTATAGAAAAGTTGGTTGAAACACACTTCAGATGTATAGAGGAGACCATTAGAGGCTCATGTATGAAAAGTAGATCAAATGGAAAAGTCTTGTGTATGGAAAAACCTTTGTTGGGAGAACTCTACCCTCTTTATGAGACCTTAGCTAGCTCAAGCCAAATTAGTCAGAGTCCAGTGGGCTTAGAGAGAGACCAAAGATAACAATAGAAGAAACTATTAGGATGAATTTAACTATCAACAACCTCTAATCATAGAAATGAGTCAACATAGAACATATTGATGTTGCTTGATCCATATAGCTTACCCCACCTGTGGAAAAAAGATTTTGTTTCTCATTGTTGTATGTCTTAAATAATGAGTAGTAGATGCTAACTAAATCAAGAAAATGCTAGTAGGTTGTATAAATTTGATAGGGTTGAGGGTAGTACGGGCTACCCAAGTCCCACATTGAGTAGAATGGGATGCTCAATTGGGTATTTAAGTGGCTTGGTTCTTTCCTTTCAATAGCTAGCTTTTGAGGGAGGATTCCCCAGCCTCTTAGGTACCTATTAATTGGTATCAAAGCTGGTTTGCCGACAGCACGGAGAGGGCTACTTGCGGAGGGTTCTGACTTGCGAAGGGTTCTGACTGGCGAAGGGGTTGACCTGCGGAGGAGTTAAGCAACGCCGAGTAAAGTGTCGCAGAGTGCAGCTGCCGGGACGTCGGCTCTTCAGGAGCGGTGCTATGATAGGGATGAGGGTAGTATGAGCTACCCAAGTCCCACATCAAGTAGAATGAAATGCTCGATAGGGTATTTAAGTGGCTTGGTTCTTCTCCTTTAATAGCTAGCTTTCGAGAGAGGTTTCTCCAAGCCTCTTAGGTACTTATCAACATTACTCATTATTTTTCTTCGTCCTGCTTCTTCCTTTTCATGATCCAGCTCCCGTCAAAAGCATTTTTCATTCTCTTCTTTAATAATCTTAAAATGGATGGAGTTAACTATAAATAATCTAACAGTAAAAATGAGCCAAGATAAAATACATTGGCATTGCTTGATCCATGTAGCTGATCCCACCTAGTGGGAAAAACTTAGTTTGTTGTTATTGTTGTTGCTTTAATAATCTTAAAATTAATAAGATGAAGACTATCTATTTTTCCCTTTACCGGATTCCTTGTCAATTATTCATTCTATATGGTCTTCTAGAAGTTAAAAAAAGAGATAAGCATATATTAATTTTCCCTTTTTAATTACATATCCAACCATTCATGTTTCTTGGTTTAACATATATGAAATCAGATATATCTCTATTATTGCATAAAGACCATTGCTTATGAGTTCTCTGTTCTTATGCCAGGTCAGCCAACTATTCATCTCTGGTAACAGCACAGCTTGTTGTAGTGGCATCACATATGGTATAGTTTTTTCTTTTTATATGCATAGTTTTCCCTGATACCTTTCTTAATCTCATTAAAGGCTAGTTGTTTCCTTTATTTTCTTTCAAATACTGAAACTTTTTCTTCCATTATGTAGGTTGGACTAGGACTTCCTGATAATGATGCTTGGTTCATGATTGAAACAATAGCTGAGAGAAACAACGTTGGGTCCAAGCAGTTTGTAAGTTAAATGTCTCAGGAGTCTTAGTTTCTTTTTCTATTTTTGTTTTAATTATTTATTTGTTCAGGGACGATCTCTTGTCCTCTGCTCTTTTACTTTGTATTGTTCTCTCTTCTCTTCAATAAATTCTCTTCTTTTATAAAAAAAAAAAATATGTTTTTCAATGCATGATTCTTTTGGAAGTTTAAAATTTATGATACATGCAAGCATTAAAAGCATCATGGTCCTTTTTCTGGCGCAGACATAGACATGGAGAATTTGAGCTCTATAAAATCCTAGTCTGGAAAACAACATAGTACTGAAATACTGCATCAGCTGAAGTGCTTTGGTGACTGTAAATATGGGAATATTGAAATTTAAAGATGAAATGTCTTTTAAGTAATTGAGACATTTATATTTCCTGCTTACATGGCTTCAAGAACAAAGAGAATCTTGTCGAATAAAAATCATGAAACCAAGTATCTTGTTAATTCTTTGTTTTATAAAATAAACTAAATTGACACTAAACTATTATTACACTAAATTATTATTTCTCTTCCGATAGTTTTTTTTTTTAAATTACTTGTTCCTTAAGGGTATTTTTGGATTGAGGAGAATGAAAGGAAACAAAGGGAAGTGAAATTTTAGTTTTGGTATTTTCTTTAAAGAACATCCATATGTCATTGTGTGAATAGAAAATCTGATAACAAATATATAAAAATTGCAGCTAAGTTTTTTCTTTTGATATTTACCTTATTTTCCTTTATGTAAATCATTGTCCAGAATGCTACTTTACCTTTAAACTATCTTTTGTGGGTTGTACAGGTCAGTGTTAATGGTCATCAAAACAGCTGAATAAGTTATTTATCCTTTTCTTATTTGGATGGTGTTCTTTATTTGTATGAATTATTCTGTGTGTTTCAATTTTATGCTACCAAAACTTGGGCTTACTTAGTAAATTATTTGCTAAGATATGCTGTTTGATTGCTTCAGATAAAACTCAGAGGATTCTTGTCACATATCCAGCAACTACGTAATGGTTATTGGGGAATCACCTCTATGAAGTCACAGTATTTGTCATCCCTTGCATTACCATCACCACGTCCAAAAGATGCAAAAGATGAGCATCAGCAACCTGCTGAGGCAACTGGAAGAAGCTGGGTGCAAAGCATGTTCAGCCGTGATACAACATCTAGATCCAGCTCATTCAGCCGTGTTCGTAAATGGACTTCTGATGGTGGTACTTGTTATTACATTACGTTAGAAATAAAATTACTCGTGGTCGTTCAACTAATAATTTAAGCTCTTGGGATGAAATGGTCTTTGTCAAGTTTAGGACAAGAACAAAAATATGGTGAAGGAGGAGGGCTTGCACACGCAATCGTCTTAGTGTGGCAGCCCTACACTTCGTTTAATTATACTACTCTAAAGATAGAGATTAACTACAAGATAAACTCCAGATGGTAATGATAAAAGATAACTAAGACTCTAAAACAATAATAAACCGTAAGACTCTAGATAATTATAAACTTAGACTCTAAATAAAGATAAACTCAAACCATTAGGAGTTCCACCCAATAGGTTCCTCAACAATCTTTAACATGGTAGGTACCTGTAGAGAAAGAAAGAAGAATAAAACTAAAGGGGGTTTGCCGACTTCACAATTAACTAGGCACCCTGTGTCACTATTTATAATTGTAAATTAAGTCTACATGTAGTACAAGCCCAAGCCTATTAATCACTAACACTTAGTTTTCCCTCACCATCATATACTCGTACTATTCTAATACTCCCCCTCAAGCTAAAGATTATACAAACTTCATTTCGTTACAATAAAAACACAACTATAATAAAATAAAACCATAGTAGAACTTTGAACCATAAAAATCCAGAAAATCACTATGACTCAGATTGTCACCCATAAAAGAATAGCAATCCAAGATCTTCAGCAACTAAAATAAATGCAACATCTTTGGTAGACAAACAGCTCCTAGAATTCTTCAACCTACTTCCCATGAGTAGCCTCCTCAACATTCTCTTAGTTGCTCTCCTTGGCCGCGTTGGATAGCTTCCAGAATTTGGTAACCTATTTTCCATGAGTGGCCCCTTTGACATTCTCCTAGTTGGTCTCTGCAACTTGGGTCATAACTAGACCTGTTCATGGGCCTAGAAGTCTATAATACTACTCAACCTCAAACTCAAAGTCAAGGGTCAAATACCCAAATATAAAAATAAGATAGTAGGCTTTAGAATTAACTCAATTATTGAGTAACCTAATCTTATAAACCTATCCAAGTTAAGCCCAAAGACTACCCAAGTAGCTCATCCATGAGTTAAGTTTTAATCCCACCAAGTATTGAGCAGTAGTTCTCTTTGCTAGCCTAACTTTCTCTCTAATGTACTCATTCCAAATCCTATCTTTTCTAATATAACTACTCATCCAATACAACATTCTCATTTCTACAACGTTGAAATTTTGCTCTAGCAAGACCAAAAAGATGAAAAACTTAAAATCATATAATATAGTAGAGATGATGACGACGCCGATGATAATGGTGATGATGTTATATTTTAAGTGCTTTTTTTTAATAAATACTAAATTAAATAAATTTTCAATAATATCAAATCATCCATAATTAAAAAAATTGACTTGACTGACATGAGGTAATCGAATACATTAATTTTGTTATGATTACTTGTCATGGCATCAGTCTATTAAATAAATTTGTATTATTTTGGAATAACTATGCAACAATAATAACAACATAAGCTAATGGTTTAGTCTATTTAAAATTAATCCTTTCAATTTAATCCTCTAAGGATTAAGCAACTTGAATATAATCAAGGATGTTTTTTAATCAAAATGATTCATCAATTAGACAAAATTCTTCTAATTAGTAAAATGTGATAATGGGTCAAGCCTAGGCTTAGCCCACAGACTTGGACCACAAGTTGTATAGGCTTGAGCTTAGGCTTAAGTCCATTTGTGAAAAGCCCATTGGACTTACGTCCAAACTTGGCCTAACCCGACCCATGAATAACCATCGCACCTAACCATATTCACAACTAAAACAAATATAGAAAAACCATAAAACTACTTAGGAACTAATAGAACCTAAGTGACTTAGGGAACCCTCCCTGAAAAGCTAGTCGTTGACGAGAAAGAATCAAGTCACTTAAATACCCATTGAACATCCCATACTACTCGATGTGAAACTTGGGTAACCAATACTATCTTAGGGACATCTCATACTATCCCTATTCCAATTATAGCACTGACCCTAAAGAGCTAATGTCTCGGTGGCTGCACTGTGTAACACTCCACTCAATGTTGCTTCACTCTACTACGGCCAGTTCCTCTGTTGGTTAGAACCCTCTATAGATAGTCCTTTTCTTGCCATCAGCAAAAAGCTCTAATATTAAATGATAGAAGTTAGTCATTGATGAAGAAGAATCAAGCTACTTAATTATCTCATAGAGCATCTCATACTACTCGATGTGAGACTTGGGTAGCCTATACTACCCTTGGGACATCTCATACTATCCCTATCCCCATCATAGGAATGATAGAACCCAAGCCACATGGGGAACCCTCCCTCAAAAGTTAGGCATTAAGGGTGAAGAACCAAACTACTTAAGTACCCTATCAAGCGTCTTATACTATTCGATGTGAGATTTGGGTAGCTCATACTATCCTAGAAACATCTTATACTATTCTCATCCCCATCCCCATTCCCATCAAGAACACTCAAACAAGAAATACATTAGAAAAAAAAAACTAGGTAACAACCATAAACCAAGAATGGACCACAATCCAAGCCAACCCAAGGTCAGGAACAATGATAGGATGGTTGGTTGGCCTTTTTGGGTCAGGAAGGTAAGTTTGATGGCAGCTCATGCCCTTTCACGCACAAACAAGGATAGGTTGATTGGAGGTTTCTGAGACTAACTTGAGTGTTTGTTTTCCCTAACGAAATTCATCAAAAAAGTTTCTGGCCACCAGAAAATATTTTGGCATTAGAAAAGGGCAGAAATGTAGTACTAGATCTATGTCAGAGAAGAAAGGGGCCAAAACTCCTTAAAGATGTTGCTGGAGCTCTGGCCCATATACTAAGCAATGGAAACCCTACTTTTTTCTCAAACCCTGCTCTGCTACCATTTAGAGAAAGAAAGAATAATAATACTAAATGGGGTTTTCTAACTTCATAGTTAACTAGGCACCTTGAGTGTTCATGTATAATTGTAAATTAGGTCAAGTACAAGGATAGGACATGTAGTACAAGCCCAAGCCCACTAATCACTAAACACTTAGTTTACCCTAGGCCTCATATACTCATACTGTTCTAAGTTCAATCCTTGCTGGTTCCATTTAGACAACGACAACAAAAAAGCCTTTTCTCACTAGATAGAATATGGATCAAGCAACGCCAACATGTTCCATTCATAATTAAATTAAAATTTTAACACAAGATATGGTGGACTAGAACTTCAAGCCAGAAGGACCTTTACGTGAGGAGGCATGTTAGTGATAATAATAAAACTATTCATAAATCATAGGATTTCACATAGCATCTTAAGCTTTTAGGATCAAATGATCCTTGACACATTATATCCTAGTACAATTATTTTTCCTTGATTCTTGAATAGAATGCCAGTCTGACTGAATTATACTATTTTATGATTTTAGCTACAAGTGAGAATGAGACTCCTCGCAAACAAGATCTATCAACTGCTGGGCAGAAGAAGCTTCAAACCAATGTTCGCGTACTTAGGGGTCATAATGGTGCCATTACTGCACTTCATTGTGTTACAAAGAGAGAGGTGTGGGATTTGGTGGGTGACCGCGAAGATGCTGGTTTCTTTATCAGTGGAAGTGCAGACTGTTCAGTAAGTGTCCATATCTTATTACTTTCTTTTAATATGAAATTACTCAGCGTAAAATTCTGTTTCCATTGCCTTGTAGTAGTTAAAATTGAGTGATATATGTCATGAACACTAACGCAGGTTAAGATCTGGGATCCTAGTCTTCGAGGTTCTGAACTCAGGGCAACTTTAAAAGGACACACAAGGTTCTCTTTCTGGCCCCCCCTTTCATTAATTTCTTGTATGGTTATCAACTTCCTTGTATAAACCATCATATGCAACAAGCCAACAACTTTAAATAAATGCAGAACTGTCCGTGCTATTAGTTCAGATAGAGGAAAGGTTGTTTCTGGATCTGATGATCAGTCTGTCTTAGTGTGGGATAAGCAAACAACTCAGCTTTTAGAAGAGCTTAAAGGCCATGATGCACAGGTATATTTACTTATAGAAGATCATTGGCTTGTTCAATAATAATAATTTAGAAATTTTGTAAATCAGTAGCGAAATTTGTGGACTGGATATTGAAACTAAATTCAGATAGCCAACCTTGTAGGTAAGCTGTGTGCGCATGCTCTCAGGAGAGCGTGTTCTAACTTCATCACATGATGGCACTGTGAAGATGTGGGACGTTAGAACTGATACTTGTGTTGCAACAGTTGGTCGTTGCTCTAGTGCAGTCCTATGCATGGAATATGATGACAATGCAGGAGTCTTGGCTGCTGCTGGAAGAGATGGGTATGTTAATAAAATCAATTTTAGATGCTGGCTTTTGTTGTGTGATTCTGTTCTTTTTTCATTGATTTGTTGCCTATGATCTAACCTGATACTTGCATCATAGGGTTGCGAACATATGGGACATCCGTGCTGGTAAGCAGATGCATAAGCTTTTAGGACATACACAATGGATACGGTAAATAAAACATAAATTTTATACTCATTTCCTACTTTATATATAAAGGTAAAGGAACTGCATGATCCTCTATCAAAATGCAGGTCCATAAGAATGGTCGGTGACACTTTAATTACTGGTAGTGATGATTGGACTGCAAGAATATGGTCTGTTTCTCGAGGAACATGTGATGCTGTTCTAGCATGCCATGCTGGGCCAATATTATGTGTTGAGTATTCTTCTCTAGATAAAGGAATTATAACAGGTGTGTCATCTTCAATTTTGTGAATGCTATTATTTGATCTCTTTGTTGTCTGTTTTCAGAGAGAATTGCAGCTGCAGATAAGAAAATTTTCTTGTTCTGTGCTTATATCTCAAATGCTAACAAAACTGTTAAAATTAACTTGGCCTTTCCAGGGTCAACTGATGGCCTTATAAGATTTTGGGAGAATGATGAGGGTAAGAGCTTTCACCATCTTTTATTGTTTCTAATGTTTTGCAATCTTGATGTTTACTTTCTGTTTGGTTTGGAGAGTATGTAGAGTTCCATTTAAGTTTGCAATTGCACAATGCGTTTTATGCAAATATCACTATTATTTACATGGCATAACTGATAGATGAGCAATGTAGATTGCCTTTTAGAGAAAGAGCTTTTTCTTTTCTCCAATTTCATGAATCTCTAGTTTCTCCATCCTAATAATCCTAACGGTTCCCTTCCTGCAATAAGGAATTTGAAATCATTGCTTCCTTGGTGGAAACTTGGAATACCTTTAATTGAGGTTTTGTACATAGGAATTATTTTTTCTTTCTTTTTTTTCATGGCCAGATGGGGTACATATGAATTTCACTTTCTTAAGTATTTATAAACCTATATGTATAATATTTAGAACTAGCAAATATGAAAATTTCAAAATGTGTTGTACATCTCCTAAATAATATAAGGATATTGAATTTTTAATATATCTCAGCCTAAAATTTCTTATATAAAACTTTCGAAGTACATAGGAAACTAGAATACTTACAAAATGTTGCCTTAGCATTTTTGTCATTGAATTCCTTTGCTATAATTTGTCTAGACTTTCAGCATGTCTTCGAGTCTCCAGTTGAAATGACATTTTATGAAGCATGGACACATAAAAAAAGAGTTGTAATTATATCTCTAATGATTTGGGCAATCGTGTTGGATACAATACAAAACTTCAAAAGGCATCTGAAATCTTTAGATTTTGCCTTGTTCTTCTGACCTTTTTAATGTCTATGATTCTTAAATCACATCAAATTTGTAATGATATGCGGAAACTGACACAGAAACACATGCCTCTTTGAAATCACAAGTTTATCTTCTTTCTCTTAGGCTTTGCTTATTTTTGGGATAATAAAATATTGGAAAATATTTTCAGTATTTTTTTATATTGCAAAAATATTTTTCTGATAAATGGAAAACCTTTTCAAGAGGAAAATTCCTTTTTACAAGGGGAAGTTTATTTTTAGAAGAAATAAAACACTAATTTTTTTTAAGATGAAAAAAATATATATTGAAGAGGAGAGAAAATTACAGAAACAGGGGGTAAGAAATTCTCTACAAACAAAAACAAAAAAAGGAAGAAACTCTAACTAACTTAGAAGAGCATTCCAATCCCTTTGAAGCTCTACAAGATACACTCTCCTAAAAAACCATTTGCAGACACCCACAAAGAGGACATAAAAATAATCCTCTTCCAAAGATGTGGCAGAAGGACTTACTGATCGAATACTCTAGCATTCCATTCTAACCAAAGACACCACAAACCAACAAGGATTGCACAATGCCAAAGAGCTTTACACTCCTCGAGCTGCCCAAACCCTGTGAACTTAATTGCTAAAAGAGCCCCAAAATCAGCTAGACGAACCCAGCTTTTATAAAAGAAAGCAAACAGTTCATGACTCTTCCATATACTATTACCAAGCCACTTCACTATGTAAAGAAGAGATGATTGTTTGTTTCTGAACTTCTGAAACACATCATACAAACATTGGAACCTCTGTGTGGACTTACTATTTCATTGGTTGCCTGAGTTTGATGTCTTCCGCTGTAGATTAATTGAATCATGATGAATACCATTCTTTGAGACTATCATATAGAGTATGTCATGGTATTTCTACTCCACCTTTGTGGCCTCTTAATCTTACTTCAATGTCAAATAAAGATAATTAGCTAATATATATTTCAAGAATCATAGCAATAAATGTTAATTAAAAAAAAACAGTTCAATGCTCTTGCAATTTTTTTCGAAAGGCATCTGGTACCACATGGTAATGTCACATTCATTGCATGTGCAGGAGGTATTAAGTGTGTAAAAAATGTAACAATTCACAATGCCACCGTATTATCTATCAATGCTGGGGAACACTGGTTAGGAATTGGAGCAGCTGATAATTCCATGTCTCTCTTTCATCGGCCCCAAGAAAGACTTGGTAGCTTTTCTAGCACTGGGTCCAAGATGGGTGGTTGGCAGCTTTACAGAACACCACAGAAAACAGTTGCTATGGTACGCATTTTCTCATATATATATTTCTCATTTTGTGCTTCAAATTAGCTTTGGAGTTCTCATGTTTCTGATGTAGTATTCTTTGCCTCCACTATGAACTTTATCTCTTCGTGCATGAACAATTTCTGAATGTCATATGTTCTTGTATGTAACTGTTATTAGTACCGCTACTGTTATTTTGCTTATCATACCAGTTGGTTTCATATAACTTCGGTGCGCAGTATTTTAACTGGGATAAGTCACTTTATGAGAATGCTCATCTTTGCCATATAACGATGCGTGTATAGCAGTAAAATATATGTAATCCTGATTTACACTCTGAACTCCCTTTATCTTTGATACAAGCTTTACAACAATGAATTGTCTTCGTATCCAAAGATAAATGCACTTAACCATGATTGTGTTCCTGGATTGACAATGACCCATTATGATACGCAGGTAAGATGTGTAAGTTCCGACCTGGAGAGGAAAAGGATATGCAGCGGTGGTCGTAATGGACTTTTAAGGCTGTGGGATGCCACCATCAACATTTGATATTGTCCACGTAATTTTTATAGGTGAAACTTGAGAGACTAGGTACCTAGTGAAGGCGATCACCTCCATTGTTCTTGTTTATTTCCCATACGTATATAATATGTTTTGATTGCTGATGAGTCAAAACCAGGAATCCAATTTTGGTTTATATAATCTCTTTTGCAATCGTTTGTAATATTATGTGTGGAGGTTGGTGCATCCTGAATGTACATTCTGCTATAGGGAGCAAATATTATTGTAGTCGACAAATTTTTGGTTCAACATTCTTTGTAATGTAATATAGTTGGTACGCTTGATAAATGGGGGTTCACTATTAAGCTATGAGACACATATACCAAATGAAAGAAAGAGAATGGACTTCATTGCATTAGTGAACTATACACGAGGGGTATAGGGGTACTTGTACAATTCAACACAACTTCCTAATCTGACTTAGTTACAACTAACTGTGTAAACTACTTCTGATGAACTACTTGCCAGCTGTATTGCTTACATCACTATCATCCCCCCTCAAACACAGAGACGTTGGACTAGCAACTCTTAGTTTGTCACGAAAATCACAAAAAAATTTACTAGACAAAGCTTTTGTCATTACATCGGCCACTTGTTACAAACTAGGGATATGCATGACTTCAATTTGCTTTCTCATTACTCTTTCACTAACAAAGTGTAAATCAAGTTCATCATGCATATATCGAGAGTGCAACACATGATTAGCTGAGAGCATTACAGAACTTAGGAACAACGTAGTTCTGATAAAAGATGTTGTATCCAAACAACTTCAGCTACTGAATTTGATATCCCACGATATTCTGCTTTCTGTGCTAGACCTTGTTACAACATGTTGCTTTCTGGAATACCAAGATGTAAGGTTCTTTCCAAGGTAATCACACTAGCCAGAAGTGGAACGGCAATCATCTACATCAAATCTCCAGTCTGCATCCATGAAAACAACTAAACTGAGATCACTTAACTTGTGAAGATGTAAGCCATGCAGTATTGTACCCTGTAGATAACGAAGAATCTTCTTTACAGCCTGCCAATGCACTTGAGTAAGATTATGCATGAATTGGCATACTTTGTTGACAGCAAGGGGGAGCTTAGGTCGAGTTATGGTCATATATTGTAGGGCACCTACCAAGGACTTATATTGATGCGGATTATCAAATAATTCTGAGCCATGAGGAGACAACTTAAGACCAGCTGTCATTGGAATTTTTTGTGAACTAGCCTCAACCATATTTGCTTTTATCAACAAATCTTGAACGTACTTAGTTTGTGACGGAAACAAACCACCATCTCTTATCTGTTGAGCTTGAATGCCTAAGAAGCAGTGCAAGGGAACTAAGTCTTTCAAGGCAACCTTTGTATTCAACTGTGCGACCAGATTATGTATAGCATGCACAGAGCTTCCTGTAACTATGACATCATCCACATAAACAAGAACAAACATAATAAGATCACCAGAAAATTTTACAAAGAGAGAATGATCACATTGAGCAGATTTAAAACCCAGTATGGTCAGAGTAGCAGTTAGTTTTTGAAACCAAGCTCTAGGAGCTTTTTTTAAGGCCATATAAAACCTTGTTCAACTTGCAAACAAGATTTGTCCCATGTTCAAAACCAGTTGGCTGCCTCATATAAACTTGTTCACTCAATTTCCCATTTAAAAAGGCATTATTGAAATCTAGCTGGTGAAGGTGCCATCCTCTTGACAGTGCCACTGTTAAAACAACTCTAATGGTGGTGGGTTTAACAACTGGGCTGAATGTTTCACCGTAGTCAAACCTTGCTTGTTGGTGAAAACCTTGAGCCACTAACCTTGCTTTGTGCTTTTGAATAGAACCATCAGGATTGTATTTTAATTTGAATACCCACTTATTTTCGATAGCCTCCCTTCCATTAGGTAAAGGGGCAAAAGACCACATATTATTTTTCATCAAGGCTTTATATTCATCATTCATTACAGCCTTTCATTCTGTACTGAGTAAAGCTTCTGCAACAGAAGATGGTTTAGGCACTGCCATGTATACTTTGGGCTTAACAATCCCATTCTTGGAATAAGTAACCATAGAATGATTATTGACAAAGTTCTGTTGGTGGACTGACAGTTGATGTAGTAGGAGAATCAAAAAGTTGTTCATGTGAGGGATTGTTACTGATTATAGTACTAGAAACCAAACTATCATAAGACCTATCTAGATTAGCTGCAGAAGTAGAATGGTTAGTTTGCATATTTTGACTTGGCATTTGAGGGTGCTGCTGAGTTATGTTATGTGAGGAAGTAGAAATAGGAATAATAGGCATTAGTGAAGGTTGAAGAATGGAAGAAGAACTAACTGTGGTAGAGACGTTTTTGAATGAAAAAGGAGTATTGATCAAACAAGACATTAGGGGAAATATACATTCGACCATTTGCATCTAAGCATTTATAGCCTTTATGACAAAGACTATAACCCAAGAAAGTACGTCTATCTGATTTGAAATCAAATTTGTGTTTTCTATATGGTCTAAGTAAAGGATAATAAGTGCAGCCAAAAACTTTGAGGAAGTCATAATCTGGTTTAATGTGAAAGAAAGTTTCTAATGGAGAAGAATTTGAAAGAATAGGAGTGGGAAGGTGATTTATAAGAAAAACAGCAAATATGAATGCTTCATCCCAGTATTTGAGAGGAACAGAGGCATGTGCTAGTAAGGATAAGCCAGTTTCAGTTATGTAGCGGTGCTTTCTTTTAGCTAAGCCATTCTGTTGATGTGTATGTGGACAACTTATTCGGTGTTGAATTCCATTTTCTTTGAGGAAGGTGGAAAAAGAACAAAATTCCTCACCCAAAATCACTTTGAAAGGCTTTAATTTTGGTGCCTAGTTGTAGTTCTACTTGTGTGTTTGAATAGCTTGAAAGCCTCAAGTGCATCAGCCTTCGATTTTAACAAGTATAACCAAGTGAATTTCGAATAAGCATCGATAAAAGAGATGTAATATTTGTAATTTCTTGATGACTCAACTGGTGCTGGTCCCCAAAGATCAGAGTATATCAAATCTAAGGGATTTTTGTAAACAGATTCAGAAGAAGGAAAGGATAAAGCATGAATTTTTCCCAAACAACAAGCATCACAAAAAAAAATGAAGTCCTTTATTTATATTTGACATATTACAAGTAGACAATAATGTCTTTACAATTTTAATATAAGGATGCCCTAATCTGTAGTGCCAAAAGCCAAATTGACTAGAGCTTTTAGTTGAAACTGTTGTGTTAGCTGTAATATATGAATCCAAAGGCTTATAGCTGAGTTTTATATTGTGTTAAAGACATAAATACCTTAATTTGCTTTACCGTTGAGAAGAATTTGGTGTGTACCCTGTGATTTAACAAAACAATGGCCAAAATGGAACTCAAAATACACATTGTTATCTTTAGCAAATTTGGATATACTAAGTAGGTTTTTATTTATTTTAAGGAAATGAAGGAGTTATTTTAGAGAAAAAGTAGTAGAATTTGTAGCTAACTCAACAGTCCCTATGTTTGTGATGTGCAAACCTAAGCCATTGGCTATATGAACTTGTTCTGGACCATTGTAAGGATGTTTAACTTGCAAATTTGATAAATCATTTGTCAAATGGTTTGAGGCTTCGCTGTCAACATACTAGGCCTCATCGCATAGTGTTTTTGGTGTAAGGCTTCTATCTGTCCACTATCATTGTTTTGCTTGTACTGATTCTGGACTTGATTCAGAGTTACTGCAGGGAAACTCTGATGCAGTAACTCTGATCAAATATGTGATAGCAATTCACTGCTATGTGCCCGAACTTACCACAAACTTGACATTGTGGTTTATTGCTTTGCCAAGTTTTGCCTCCCTAATTTCTTCCTCTACCTCGTGAATTTCCTCTGAATTGAAATCCACCTCTTGAGGAATTATACCCTTGCTGATGTTGGTTATTTTGCACAGTCGACTTTCCACTTTGTGCATTAGTCTTTGCTTGAGCTACATTTGCAGTAAAATTCTCTACGGTCTTCTTGACTTTATCAAGTCTTGCTTCTTGAGCAAGAAGCAAAGCCTCTACCTCAGTAACACAGTACTCTTCCTTTCTAAGTGAAAAGGAAGTAATAAATCCCTCATACTCATCTCCTAAACCGTAAAAATGCTCTTAATGTGATCATGCCCCGAAATTGGAGACCTTATCAAGGCAAGTGCATAAGATACCTTCTTGATTTTAAGAAAATACTCATAGTCAAGGTCCCTTTCTTGGTGCTTCTCAATTTAGTCTTCAATTGCCTCTCCTTTGCTCGTGTTTGAGAGGAAAAAAGAGCTTCAAGTCTTGCCCATACATGATAGCTGTAAGTACACCTTACCATGCGTGAAATCATACCATCAGTCATAGAGGAGAGTAGCCAAGACATCAGTAACTGATCTTGGCTTTCCCAATTGAGAAATTCTTCACTTAATCTGCCTTCTTCTAGCTCTTTTTCACTATGATACCTTGCTAGAACGAATCTTTTTCCAAAAGATATCTCTGCAAGTCATATCCTCTTTATTGTTGCCACTACTTGTAACTTCCTGGTAAGGAAATTGTGATCGTCCAACTTTGTCGCTATGGGTTGAGAAAACATCTGGGGAGAAAACTTCAATGGTGCACATCCTACTATGATCGAACTACTTGAAAGATTTTGTGCAGCTTGTGCTAGCACGTTTTGCAAACTGATATTCTCCATGAATGGAGTTTCTAACGCTCTGATACCATGTTAAGCTATGAGACACATATACTGAATGAAAGAAAAGGAATGGACTTCATTGCATTAGTGAACTATACACGGGTACTTATGCAATTCAACACAACTTCCTAATCTGACTTAGTTACAACTAGCCAACTGTGTAAACTACTTTTGGTGAACTACTTGCCAGCTGTACTGCTTACATCACTGTCATTCACTAAACAAGCCATTCAATTAAGTCTCAACTTTCTTTGCAAATAACTTTTTGTTAAACTCGTGGTAACATCCGCCTGCACAATCGTGAAAATTGATTTGCATTATTCTCCATTTCACCTTAGTAAACAAAAATTCAAAACTGATAGATGATTATCCAATAATTTTGCAAGTAGATTGTATATTTTACAAGCGCTCTGTCAAAGATCATTATATGGTAGTGAATATGAGCAAATCGTATGACCAGGTTGAATGGACATTCCTAGAGGCTATGATGATTGAGCTGGGTTTTGAGGAGAGATGGGTGACGCTAATTATGAATTGTATCCACTCAGTTTCCTTCAGAATTGGAATCAATGGCGAGCATTCAGAAGTTTTTGAAGTTGAGAGGGACTTAGACAAAGGAATTCCCTATCTCTGTACCTGCTCAGAATTTGTGCTGAAGGCCTAACTCCCCTGTTTTAGGCTGAATCCCGCAAACCACCTCTGCAAATGATAGCCTCATATTTATGAAAGAAAACAAGGAGATGGGTGGAGAACTGAATAGAATCTTAAAGACCTATGAATCATGTTGGGTCAACAAATTAAAATGGACAAGTCATCTATTTTCTTTAGTACAAATTGTACTGAACCGATCAAGAATGAAGTCATGGAGATTACACATATGTCCAACATTACGCTCAATGAAAAATACCTAAGGCTCCTCACCAACACCAGAAAAAAATAATAATAATGACTTCAGGTCAACAAAGGATAGAGTATCGAAAAAATTGCAGAGATGGAACGATAAACTCCTCAGCAAAGTAAGGAATGAAGTATTGATAAAGGCAGTGGCTAGGCTATTTCTACCTATACCATGAACTGCTTCTTGCTTCCAAGGAATTTATGCCTCCTACGTGCAAACAACTGAGGGAGGAGATTTTGGTAGAACCGACTTCGAACAATGCTGGCCAACTTCATAGGACCACTAGAGAGTCACCACCCCTACACCCTAGTGTATGTTGCAGTAGACCAAAACAGGGGAGGTGTTATCGGTTGCATGGCAAGAGACCAAGAGGGTGCATTCATAACTGCTAGCGTTACCTACTTTAAAACACCACAAACCCTCTTTCAGTGGCGAGGAAGGCTAGTGTGACCAGAATGGGACTTGAACTAAAAGAGGACTCCTTCAATGCTGCTTTGTTATCGATTATTTAATGGCCATAAACACAATTAACTCAAGGTAAGAGAACCTTAGTTACTTGGGGACCATTCCTCATGAGATTCACTCACTGTCCAATTCTTTCACCTTGTACTATTTGGGTATGAAGTTAGAACGTTGACTTATATCACCTCGCTGAAATTTATGCAAAATAATTTTTAAAAATTAACATTGGCTCATTCACATATGTCTATATTATAATGGTTTTAATTTTTTTTTTCAAATCATTGATTCTTAAAATTATATATTATATTACATAAAATAGAATATTTAATTTGAAGAAATAGGTGAGAGAATGAGAAGCTATAACATTAGAGTGTGGAATTAAATAATTTTTTATTATTTAAATTTATTACATTAAAATATCATAATCATTTTTTTATTTTATATTTTAAAAATTAAAAAAAAATTGACAGGCACTAAGTCCAATATATTTAAAATATATTAAGTGAGAGAAATAATAATATTATATAAAAGGTACAACAAGAAAATAAAATAAAAAATATATTATGTTAAAGTATATTACGTCACAAATCAATAGTCTAAATTGATTAAGGATACAAAATAAAAAAATTTACTTACAGAGTGTATAAACATTTATGTAAAGTTGATTTATTGACTTGTTTTTTTTTTTTTTTGGTATATATATTGATACATTGGGGTAGTTTAAATCGTTGATTGATGCTCTCTATAATCCTCCTTTTACGAAAAGTTGCAAATTATCTGAATTAACCGGTCAAGGTATGAATGATCTTGGATCAGTAAACCCGGGTGTCCACTTTATATTCTTCTGTGCATTTGTTACAAAAGGCCTAAACATGATTTGGGCTCGACACTATAGTTAAGGCTAGCCCTTGCTCACTAACTCGTCCAACGAACCCGTCGCTTCTCGTTAAAGTTTAAACACACACAAATTCAGGGGAAAAAAAAAAAAAAAAGAAGCATTGAAGGCAGATCAGATGTGGCACTGTGGCACTTGCTGTTGGTAAATCAATCTCGGAAAAACTGAGTGAACACCGGTTAGACAAAATCCGGAAAGAATTAGATCGTTTTGCTGATCCCGCATTACCGCCAAGAATTCTGCTTGGTTTAAGCTAAAGAGTTAAACATAATCACTCGTCGCAATCCACGACTGCAGAAATGGAGGCTTCGCAAGGTGGATCCGAGAGAGACAAAGCCAAATCTACGTCTTCTTCTCCGATTTCCGTCGTTTCAAGCTTCTGGAAAGGTATAAGAAATTGCACTTACTTGTTAGCATTGTGTTGTATCTCGCCGCACGGCATAGAACTTCAATTACATGTTTTAGTTGATTTCTTCGGATGGTTGAATTGATGAATTCAGCTCAACCGTTAAGCAATAGTCTTTTTTTAAAAAAAAAAAAAAGAGAAGAAAATTTAATCTTTTTGTTATTTACTTTTGAATCTTAATTGGTTAGAAGTGGTGGAGAATACGAGTACGATTGGCTTAATGAAGTTCTTTTTGTAAATTGGTGTTGTCCCCCACCCCGCGGGTATAGTTTCGATTTAGTTTGTTCGGAACTTCAGTTTTTTGTGTTTTCAAATCTCAAACTGAGTGCTGACTTAGAAATGGAATCTTTAAGCATCTTTATCAGACCCGAATGGACTCAGTCTTGACTTTTTTATTTCAAACTCAGTTGTTTTTATTCTTTATATTTTTTACTGTGTAAAATCTGCATAGCGGGGATCTCAAGGATCCTACAAAGAAATCAAGGGGAAATGGTCAAATAGCTTTGGTATATAGCTTGAACATTTTAGCAACATTATCTTCTTGTTCTCTTGTTTTTCAGAGATAGTGTCAGAAGGATAGGTGCACCTTTATAACACTCATTGAAGGTTAAAATTATAATTTCATAATCCTTTTTATATATGAATGAGGGTATTATCTTCAGTTTACCATATGTGTCTTTTTGACTACATGTCATGGTCAAATTTTAATGTATAAGTTGTAAGTTCTATTTTGTTGGCACCTATGCTGCCATGTTACATTTCTCTTTCATCTCATTCTTATGTCTTCCAGTATGTTTTGCAATGTAGGTTAAATACTTTAAATATTATTGTTGATAATTGAAAACAATAGGAGAAAATATTAGGATTAATCTAACATTCTAACTATAAACGATATAACTATAGAAATGAGCCAAGATAGAATATGTTGGCATCCCTTGGTCCGGCTTAGTTTGTTGTTGTTGTTGTATATTATTGTTGATAATTATGGTACATATAAAGTATGAAGCACTCATTTTGTATACTGAGGAAATTGTTGTCCTTAGAGGATTTTATACTTTATGGTTAAAGACTCGGAACTTGTGTGAGTTACTACTCTGTCAATGAAGTATATATAGGCTCACACATAACACATGCATGCATAATGCTATATAAATCTGGTTTATTACCACTATCATGTTGTTTCCCGTCAGATTGTCATAAAGGGATAATGACTCTGCTATACCATGATACTGGATGTTTTATACATTTATGGCACTTGTAGTTAGAATATCTAATGCCAAAGGCATGGTATAGATAACTATGTGAAAAGGTCACTAACCTTTCTTACTTTGTCATTCACTAGATTTTACTTTTCCTCTTATTTTATTGTTTATTGTGCGAGTCTTCAATCTGACTTGGTGATCTCTATGATGCAATGTCATTTCTTAACGTAGTGCTACACTGCTGCTTGAAAAAAGTCTCATTTTGCACCAAAGGCATAATAGCAACATTATGCTGACTGCAAAGATTTTATAATTTCTCTCCTTTACAGATTTTGAGTTAGAGAAGGAGAAATCCATACTGGATGAACAAGGGCTTCGGATTGCAGAAAACCAGGAAAACAGTCAGAAAAATAGGCGGAAGCTTGCAGAGAGCACTAGAGGTATGCTTTAGCTACTGTTTCCAAATTATGGTGGAATGATAGACATAAAGTGACCTAATATGATCAGGTTACATTTTCAAATCTCAGTCCTATCCACAATCATGTAATGCATAAATTTGGGAGCTTACTGCCCAGGGGGGGGAAAAAAAAAAGAGGGGGGAGGGGGGGTATAACTTCACTTTTTTTTCCCTTACTTCTCTATGCCTTTTGCTTATCATTTTTCTTTCTTTCTTTTTTTTTCTTTGGTGGGTTTTGGAAACTGAATGCCAATGGCAAATTATGCTTCTTACAGATTTCAAGAAAGCTTCACCTGAGGAGAAGCTAAGTTTGTTTAATACCTTGCTTAAGGGCTACCAAGAAGAGGTGGACAATCTTACTAAGAGAGCAAAATTTGGAGAAAATGCTTTTCTTAACATCTATCAGAAGCTCTATGAGGCCCCTGATCCTTTTCCAGCTCTTGCGTCAATTGCTGTGAGTTCCAGCATTTCACTTAGGTTATAGAACTTTTGCAATGTTGAGGGATAATTGCATATAATAATAAATATAATAAAGAGGAGTGGATGGGCATGAACCTTTCATTATTGTTTGCAATATTGAGGGATTGACATGCACCTTTTATCATTTGCCACTAGTATAACATATAAATGCATGGGACGGGTATTTATGTATGGTTCTCAGATCTTAAACTGCGAAAATGATGTTTTATTTTACTGAGGGACCTTTAGTGATGTTCTTGTTAGTTTTATTTTGCTGTATCAGCCAATAAAAGTTGTTTTTCTCCTGTCAGTAGTATTTTCTGTAATTATACGTAGCCATAGCCTGCTATCTAAATCCTCATGTGTTGTTTTCATTTCATAGTACTTATATGCATCAGCACTCTCGTATCTTTACATTTCAAAATAGATGTTGATTTGTCTATGGTATAAGACTGCAGCAAAGAGACACTAGCTTAATTATAAAAATAAATCAGATACTCAGTTTTGATCTAGCATGACTAAATTTTGGGCTATGCATTTGGCAAAGAGTTTTATACTAGCTTACTTCACCTATACATGCACTTTTTAAAGAATATTCTTGTCTATAAAGGGGGCAAAAAAAAGACAAATGCTGACTTTTTCAAGTGATATAGTTGTATAGATAATGAAGGTTAAGAAAGTCACGGGCAGGTCCATGTCTACTAGTTGTAAATCAAAATTTCTTACATGCATTAACTTAATAATTGAACCAAATACTTTTCTATCAAAAAAAGATAATTTGAACTAAACATCCTAATGAATCAAGAATCAACTCCACCTTACTGCCACCATTAGTTGATGACTATGCTAGATTCTTTTTGCTCTCTATTTGTTGTACCATATTCCAGGGCAACTATCAAATTACCACAGAACCATCATTAGAACAACTGCCTTATTGCGACAACATCAAATACTTTTATATATCTCCATCGAAACTGCCAATAATATTTTAGAGACATATGTGATCATTTGAACACTGAAATATGCAGATTTATGTTTTACAAATGTTGTCTTCACTTTTACTCTATGTTTATCTATTTACTTTTGTCTAGTGGCTACATGTCTAGGATTTGCATTAAAATAGAGACCAAATTTAGACCTCCAACAGTAATGCTGCTAAGAATTCACCAATTTGCCTGCTTGCACTGTTATCGTTTGCCCTTGCTTTGTATGTATGAAACTTATGTGCTTCATCAGCATGCATTTAAGTTGTGTAACTGTGTAAGGGAAGTTATGTGCATATCTGCATGTGCTTTCTCATGCTCTGATATATTTTCTTGGTGCAGGAGCAAGATCTCAAGTTGTCAGAGCTGGAATCTGAGAACCGAAAAATGCAAGTTGAGCTTGAGGAATTCAGGACAGAGGCAACTCACTTGAAGAATCAACAGGCTACTATAAGAAGACTTGAAGAGAGAAATCGGCAATTAGAGCAACAGGTTTTAGTGCTTAGGATATTGCAAATACTATTGCATAATGACATCGTCTGTTTTTCGTTTTGGGAACCTATCTGTCAGTGTCCTTACTTTTTGTTCCCCCTGTTCTGGATTTGTAAACAAGTGCATGTAATGTAATGAGGATATTACAACATACCTGTTTGCATTCTTAGTTTCTCATTAAAATTGTTTCCCATCCAATGTTAATATTATAAGATTTCACAGTGAATAAACTTTAGGTGTAATTACAAGGGCGGTGAAGACTGAAGAGAAATTTACACTATGCATTCCACTTGCATTTAAGTAAGCTCGGTGCCAGTTGTATCAATATGTTTATGCAAATGCACATGCACATGCAAGAATATAGACATTTGCTATTTGTGTTGTGATAAAGAATTTCGCAATGATTGCCAGTGTCACCAAATGTCTACTGCTAATAATAACTTTTTAAAGCTCTACAATTACTATCCAAGTCTCTTTGCTTTATTAATTTCAGTTCAAATGAAATTTAACATTTTTGTTATTATGTTGGTGAAGTAACAACAAATTTCTTTTGATCATTGTTTTGAATTTGATGATTTATTATTGGAAGATATGCCATGTGAGTAGATTACATCCAGATGCTCTACCTCCTTTGAATTTTATCATATACTACAACTACCTCTATTCAATTGATTTATAACATGACTGTTATGTTTCAGATGGAAGAGAAAATAAAAGAAATTGTGGAGATGAAGCAACGCAGTTTGGCAGAAGAGAACCAGAAAACGTTGGAAGCTATAAAAGAAAGGTATCCTCTTGTCTACTGTTGCAAGTTGTTTGTTCAGACTACTGTCATTTATTTGCATAGAAGTGTTTGTCCTTCTTGCTCTGCATTTTGATCGGTTTAGGATTTAAAATATAAAGGAATACTTTTTATATGTTAATGTATTAAAATAAATAATCTCATTATAATATTAGATATTAAAATAAATAATCTCATTATATTAGATATTATTAAAAGTATATTATAAATAATCTCATTGTAATATCTCATTCATTAAAATACTATTTAACTATTTATAAAAATTTACAATTAAAATGTTATACGAATTTAATTTAAAGTATATAAATTAATTTTTAATTAATAATCACCTTTGATCCGTTTAGTTAATGATCTGGTGATTGAATCACTAACCTGGTGACCTTCAATGTCTGCTCCTATTCCAATAACTATGATTTCAACCATCCTCTCTCTATCTTGGCTTTGCTTACTTGAATTTATGATCCCTTTTTGTATGCAGGGAACAATCATTACAAGATCAGTTGCGGCAAGCTCAAGAAAGTGTTTCCAATATGCAGAAATTGCATGAACTTGCACAAAACCAGTTGTTTGAACTCCGTGCTCAATCAGGTAATCAGCTAGTTTTCATTTCAATTCTGGACATATACTTGAATCTGTAACATCATCTGTTATGATTCAGTATTATCTGATTTCAGCACTTGTCTTTTCTTTCTGCGTGTTGGAATTATTAATTATGAAGTAATATTAAAAACATGATAACATTTAACATTCTTGAATGTTCAGACGAAGAGAGGGCAGCTAAGCAATCAGAAGTCAACCTTCTGATGGATGAAGTTGAACGTGCACAAACACGGCTTCTTAGTTTGGAGAGAGAGAAGGTGCAATGAACAAGCCTTCATTTGATTTTTTAACTACTGATTTCTTGTAATCACATCAGGTTTTATCCTCCATTGTCAAACTCTTAGGTGGTGTCTGGTTCCTAGGTATCTTAATTTCCCAAAACCTTAGAAACCTAATTATAAAACATTTGAGCTTGACGTATATAAAAAAATAATCATCCCTATACTATTTAGGATATATATACAACACATGAATTTTAAATTTTTCATGTTTGTTATATACAAACATCTCATAAATAGGTTCCCAGGTGCTTGGGAAATTGATTTTTTTGATATACCAGACAGCACATCAAAGCAAATGGAAGTGTTATTTTATCTCATTCCTTCTATTAAAATTTCTTTGGTTCTTCATCTATCAGAAAAGATTTGAAAGGAGAAAAAATAAGTATTGATAGCTACCTAGATGGTGTTAAAAACCACTCTTAAACTATTGTATTTCATGTTTCCTTGTAATCTGTGATAAGCCCTTAGACTTGTTAACGGAGGTGATACATATTGTACTTTAAAATTTTACTCATGATTCCTTCATTGTTACATTGACAATCATCTATCACATGTGCATAAGAAACGGGATTATAAGAGTACATTATCCAGAAAGTCTGTAATCAAATATTGTTAAGGAATATAGGCTGTTTCTTGGACTAAGTAATTTTTATAGGTGTGTTTTGAATCTTCATGATGTAAAAATACATTTTTTACTAAATTACCAATTCCTACAGTACAAATTCTGTAGCATCAAGTGAAATAAATCGTTTAGTGTTTTGGATTTTTTTTTTTTCTCTCTATTTTACATTCAACCTGGTTTACTTTTTGTTCAAGTGATCCTTCTCTGTGTCTATGCAGGGAATTCTCAGATCTCAGTTACAATCAACAAACAAAGAGACTGAAATTCAGAAAAGGTATGGTGGTCCTTTCTTTTTTTTTCTTTAAAAAATATTGATAAAGAACTGCATTACACTCAAAGGAACAGCGCAAAATTTTGAAGCAACGGCTTTGCGTATTTACACATATTTTCCTTTCTAATTAAAGAACATTTATATTTTAACTATCTGGCTGGCCTAACTACTTTCATCTTTTATCAAGTGATACAATAAATGCTACTTGGGGCCCCTTTAACTTCCTGTCTTTCTTGGAACCAATTCATGTTCCAATTGCTGCTTCCAAATTATCTGAGTAAAGCTGCATTGCATGATTATCACATTTGTCTGTATGCGCTAAAGAACACAGAGTTAGTGATCATTTGGATCACCCAACTTGTTAGTCATCTATTGGTGAACACATTGTCAGCCAAGCAATGAACGAGTCATTTAAAGTTGCCAAAAGAAAGCAAATTATATTTTGTGATGAACGCATCATACTGAAAGTCATTTAGTGGTGCATATTTAACCCCTTTTTTTAATCTATCTATCTATCTGTCTCTTGAACTATGAACACTCACATTTGTACTTCCCTAATCCTTCCATTTTTAAAAGTAAAATAAATTAAATTTAGGCCTTGTTCTTCATTTACCATTAATTTTTGTTGCAGTGACAATTTAGACTCAAATAGAATGCTTGAGAATTCTTTAAATGCCAAAGAGAAGTTAATCTCTGAATTGAACATGGAACTGCACAATATTGAAACCACCTTGTCAAATGAACGAGAAGAACACATGAATGACGTTAAGAAATTGACTGCAATGCTCAATGAAAAGGTGATGTTTTAGCATGTCTTCTTTTAAAGACTTCATCTGTAGTTCTAGTACCTTATGGAAAATTATTGAAATGCTAAGTTTTGATGCCAAATGTTTATGTTCAAACAGATTCTTTAGTTTCCTTAATTTTGTTGTTGTATTTGCAAATCCAGAGATAAGACCATTTACTATTAAAGTTTATTCTTTGCCAGACAGCTTTAAAGGGAAAACGGAGAGAAAAGTGGTAAAACATTTGGGCTAAGTTACTAGTTCAAAACTTCTAGGTTTCCTGGTCCTTTGACATAGTTATTAGGGCCTTTTTGACTCAAGTCCATTGATGGGGCCACAATCACGTAAATGTTTTGGGTAGGTTTTAGGCAGTTATGTAATTGTTTTGGACAGTTGTGGGGCATTCTTGATAGTTGGCAGTTTTGAGGTTTAAAAGGGTGAAGAAAGATAGGAGAGGTGTGGACAAATTCTGGAAAAGTGTTGGGGGAATTTCTAGTTTCTTGAATAGCTATAGGGAATTTCTTATTGTACAGCTGTTTGTAAGAATTTTTCTGTTTTATTTCATATAAATTTCTAGTTCTCTGTTTTGGTTTCTGTCATCCAATCCCTTGGAACCTAATGGGCCCTGATAGATACTAGAAAATATAAGCAAAGGTAAAAGGAAGAAATATTGTGAGGGACAAGATTGGAAATGAGTAGAAAAGCTGAGGGACACATGTAGGCTCTTGAGAGAAAGTTCTAGAAGGAGTTGGTTAGGCAATTCTCAATAAAGAGTGAAGGAAGAGAGAGCCTAAAGGGAGGAAAATTTGGAAGGGACTTGGGAGAGTACTAACCTCTCGAAAGCTAGCTTTGTCATTTTATTTTCCTTGTTCTTCTACTATTTTGGTGCTGCTGTATTTTCTGTTTTCCTGGTGTGTTTGTGCTGCTATTTTCTGTTTTCCAGTGCTAGTTGCTACTGTTTTATGGTGTATTTTCCCTCTATTGAGGTTTTTTTAATACTATATCAGTATTATTCAGTCATCTAGACAGATTCCTATCAGAACCCCTATTCTAGTACGTATACATCAGGGATAAAGTGATAGATCCTTGCCTTAGTCCATGCTTTCAGATCAGAAAAATTTGCACTGTGTCTCTATGATATATGAGTGGCGAGATGATTAAAATATATTTAAAGTTTTATGCTCAGGAGTTGTGGACTTGTGGTATCTCTGATTTTCTTCTCCTTTTTACCTGGTTGATGCATATCTTAATCAGTTATCAGTGTCAAATATAATCCATTGCATAACTCTGATGCTTGATGACTTGATCAAGACTGTGGTTGGCAGAATCCATTTTTATTATCTTAGCATTGTAGATGAACCAAAGATTTTGAATGCTTGAAGAGTTTCATCCCTTTTTTTTTTCCTCTCTTGGGTTTTGGGTCGTGCCAAGTCTCAAATCAGATGCATTGCTAATTAATAATAGCCATATTAGTAAATTTCAAGGAAGTCATATTAATCCATTTACATATTCACCAAATTTAGTGCTTTCCCTGTTCATTATATTACTTACAATGCAAGCGCATAATTTTGAATTTGGATATATTTATTTTTTCAATATTTTGTTTTTAATTGTTCTCATGAATTTTCTGCACTATCCATGCATTCATTATTACCCTCTTATTTTGAGGAATTACAGTTGTGTGTGTGCTCTAACTTCCTTTTTATTATCCTTCTATCAATATAGGAGGTTGTCCTTGAAGAGATGAAGAGAGAGCTTCATGCAAGGCCGACAGCAAAAATGGTTGATGATTTGCGGAAGAAAGTGAAGATTTTGCAGGTGGTTTTAGTTTTCTGTCTTCTCTAGTGGCTTAGATATGTGTAAATATAACTAATTTAATGACTTTTCATTATGGTTCCTAATAATGCATTTATCCATCCACCTTATGATTCTACGCACAGGCAGTGGGTTATAATTCAATTGAGGCTGAAGACTGGGAAGTGGCTACAAGTGGAGAGGAGATGAGCAAGATGGAATCTCTTCTTCTTGATAAAAACCGAAAAATGGAACATGAACTGACACAGTTGAAGGTATAAACATGGTCTGTCTAGAAGTAGGCCAAAATGAGCAATTCCGTCCCCCTGCCCCCCTTGCTTGTTCAAATTGTAATAGTAAATAATTAAAGCAATTAACTCTCACAAAACTGAACATTTCTAGTACTTCTGCTGAAGAAGGCAATAACCATTAGGATATCCCATAATTCCTTCAATTGAACTTTGTCCAGGGGCTGTGGAATCAATAACCATTTAATTTCTTTTGAGACTGATTTATTAGATTATTTGCAGGCAATGTTGTTAAGACCAAGGTATTGCAATGGATCTGGATAGTCACAAGATATAACGAATTGCAAAATCGGATTGAGGATCGTAAGATCCTATAATTTTTTATAAAATAAATAATATACACTATTATAAATTTTTTCTATGAGCATAAAGTTATTATCCAAAACTTATCATACTTCCATAAAATGGGTCATTAGCCATTGAACAATTTACGCTAAAACAATTTCCATGAAACAACTCTTTTCATTGATGTGTCTTTCGAGTATAATATTTGAAATTTTTTTTTCTTAAAAATGGTAGGTTTCTGATGTAGAATTGTAAGATTGTAGGATCGGTAAGATGTTAGATCATAGAATCAGACATGCAAGAGTGAGATCCTAAAACTATCCATGTAGATCTTGATTTTATCTGGGATTGAGATCTATTTCTATGGATAAGACGGTAAAATCATAAGATCGTACTATTAAGATCAAGATCTTGACAACAATGTTTGCAGGTCATTGCTGTTGCTGTATTAATTATATGTTGTATGACCATTTTCAGGTCAAACATTCTGAGAAAACATCTTTATTGGAGGCAGCAGAACAGAAGATAGCAGAACTTACAGTGAAGGTTAATGAACAACAAAAATTGATTCAGAAGTTGGAAGATGATATATTAAAGGTTTCGATCAATTACCACTATACCTTAAATTACTATATCTGCCACTTTAATAGAGATGAACCCCTGTTTTTCTCCTTTCTTTTTGACACGATTATAAATTTGGATGACATTTATGCTTGTTATTTATATAATGATCCTAGCATGCAATTTTCAATTCAGGGTTATAGCTCTAAGGATCGTAAAGGACCTTTTCCTGATGATTGGGATCTTTCAGAGGCTGGTGGGGCTGACGCAACTGAGGTAAATTCCTCCTTCATGCTGCATTTTATTAATTTGTGAATCAAATTCTTTAATAGAAACCAAATATTAATAAAATGTATTTTCCCAATTAAACTCAGCACAAGGTAACGATGGCCCTGTGCATGAAAGTGGGAATGGCTTTTATCTGGAAAAAATATTTGTCATTCCTAGGCTCTCAAATTAGCCGCCTAAGCTATTGACATAAATGTTTTATGATATAATCTTTATAATTTGATACTTTAACAAGAAATGTGGTTGGAACTTTTGGTTTTCCTGAAATTTAATGTGTGATTAGAAGATTAGGATTTTTTGCCCCTATTTACAGTATAATCCTGTAGTGTGATTAACTCAAAATTGAAAATTTTCTTACTGCATTATATCTCCATTCTTTTAAATTTTAAAATTCTTACTCTGCATTTTCTGCATCAGAATACTGATCCAAAGCATGTATCCTTAGAACAAGATCAGAGCTCAATGCTTAAAGTGATCTGTAGTCAGAGGGATCGATTTAGGATACGCTTGCGAGAGACAGAAGAGGTATGTTTAACTTCTATATTGGCTTATTTGTTGCTATCTGACATTGTTGTAATGAAATTTTAGATTATGGATATGACAATGTGATTTTGGTGAAATTTCCACTTTTAATAGGAAGTAAGACAGTTGAAGGAGAAGATTGGGGTACTATCAGTGGAACTGGAAAAGACCAAAGCTGATAATGTAAAACTTTACGGGAAGATTCGTTATGTCCAAGATTACAATACTGAAAAAGTGGTTTCTAGGGGTTCCAAAAAGGTTGTTTTAATATCATGCTACTGCTCTTCATTTTTTTTTTTTTTGTCTTTTATTTTTTCCTGGTCTTCAGATTTGATTGTGAATTTTTCTTTATGTACAGTACGCAGAAGATCTTGAAAGTGGTTTCACGTCAGATGTTGAATCTAAATATAAGAAGATATATGAGGATGATATTAATCCTTTTGCTGCATTCTCCAAAAAGGTGGGCATTCCCTGTGCATCCTTAAGTGAAGCATGAAGTATATCACCCTCGCAAAGTTTGGATTTAATGGTCCATCTTGACTACTCTAAGAAGAGTGTACATGTTGAAATAGAATAATCCTTCTGCGTTTTAAGATAACATTTAAAAAAAAAAAAAAAAACCTTTTGCATGTTAAAGCTGATTGTGTCAGACAGCACTGTTCTTCATAGCTTTTTTTGGTTTGTTAAATAGTTTATAGGACTCCCGAGGAAGTTTTTTTCTGTGTATTGTTCAAATTTCCTATCCCCCACCTTACCTAGCAAAATGAAATTTTTCTTTTTTCTTTTTCCCTTTGGCTGGTGGAAGGGTGGTTGAGGATAAGTAGCCAATTGGTTGGTGACACAAAGAAGTTGTCTCTCACTATGTGTTCTTAATTTGTAGTTAATGTTAGTTGTTTCTAATTATCAGCTGATCTATCTATTCTGCGTGGAATTAGGAAAGGGATCAAAGATACAAAGAGTTAGGATTCAGGGACAGAATCACACTGAGCAGTGGACGTTTTCTTCTTGGTAACAAGTATGCTTCTGCCATATTTAATTCAGATACTCTAATGATCTAAGCTTCCTGTTTCCTCTTGCTTAAATGATCTGTCTAAAATTTTAATTAATTGAAATTGATACTTGAGAGCCCATAACCCAACATTTTACTGTTTCATCAACCACTAGTTTAACATAGGTTTCTTTTACGGGTGGGTCTAATTCATTGTACGGATACCGGTTCTGTTTTCTGAATCAGTGTCTTTATCTACTGCCCAGGGTTTCAATTTTTACAATCCAATCGATCCCTTGCTAATGCTATCTTCAGTATTTGTTTTTCCTTTTCAATCTATTTCAACAGTTTATTGTCTATGACTAGCTCTGATAATAACAGTGTCCTCCTTATATACCCAGAAGCTGCCAGCAGCAGATGATTTATTCCTTGAGAACCTGTGGGCGTTACTACTTTATTGCATCATGTTTCTTTGTTATTGTAGATACTGCCGCAGGATTTTTTTTCAACTTTTAATTGTCACTTTAAGAATGTCTGGAAATATATCAAGCATATCTTTCTTTGGTTCTTGTTTATGTACAGCAAAATTTTGTGCAACTTTATTTGATAAAATGCTCTTGCAGGTATGCCCGAACTTTTGCTTTCTTTTATACCATTGGATTGCATATTCTGGTCTTCACCTGTCTCTATCGAATGTCAGCTCTCAGCTATCTCAGGTAAATTTTTTATGATGAATTTCATTGACATGACTAGTAGACTGATTTCAGTATTTCTCAGCCTCTTAATACTATTCTTTTCTTGCAGTAATGGCTCAGAGGAATCCCAGATTGGAGAGAAAATTACTAATCTTCCACATGCACTCTAGTTGATCAACACTCATTTAAGTGGTAATTACACAAATGGACTGAACTTATTGTTGATGTTCTAATAATAATAATTGTCAAATATGCTGTACATATTGATCGGTGATACATATACAATAGGGAGTGGTGTTTGTCGCTACAAATATAAAATGAAATGTTATAGCTTTCTGTTAACTACATGTGTAAAACGAGTTAAAATTGTATAGATACAAGGGTTTTTGTTTTAGGCTACCAAACTTTAAATTAGAAAAGGAAAAAAAAAAAAAAAAAGCAAAGAAAACGACCGCGATCCTTATAGAGAGACATGCGTGGGGATCTTATTATCTGTTTTTTCTTATTTTCTTTTCATGAGGAATGGCTTTATGGGAACACATAATTCGAGAGTCCCAATTGTCAAACACGGCCGACCCACTTAGCATCATTATTAATAACTTAATATTTAATTGTCTCCTTGATTATTTATATCCAGTTGAATAAATTCATTGGGACTTTTCCTGTACATTAACTCTGAGATAGAAGTGACGTAAATAAACATTGAATAGGAGTAGGATAATGATGAGTAAAATATAAGATATTATAATTTTTATATTTGAATTTAAATTTAAGTGAATAGTAAAATTAAATTTTTATTTTTAGATTCATAAAATTTTTAAATATTTAGACTCATTTATTTTAAAAAAATTATAATGATTAATTTTCTTAAAAAAATATATTTTATCTACATAAAAATTTATAAAAAAATATAAAAATTATACTAATTATATTATGTAAATTTTAAATATATAATTAATATAAAAAATTTTATAAAATTATCATTACAAAATTATTAAATATATTAATTTATATATTTATATTAAAGTTAAACTATTTTATTGATAAAATTAAAATAAATAACATAATTTATATATTTTTTAATAAAATAAAATAAATATATATTTATAATATAAAAATAATATTTAAATTATTTATATCTATAATTGATCATCTTAAATAAAATGAAAGAAATACTAAAAAGATCGATATAATCATCTATACACAACATGGTTATTAAGAAATGAGTATGTGTAAGTATTTAAAAGAGGGATACACGATCAAGGACTAACACCTTCGTCAGGTGTTTTGTTCAGTTGTGTTCTTTCCTCGGGCCAAAAAATACATATTGACATAAACATTAAATACGTAATCATATAAGAATGAGTTACTGAACTATTGGTATCAAAATTATGTTTAAGATTACTTACTGAAATATGTAGTATGATTACCTCTCTGGCGGTTAAACTGCTGAATCAATGATATGAAATAATTAAACTGCACCAGTTTTAAATAGATAATTTTAAATTATTTTTCATATTTAATTTTATACATTAACTTATTGAAACACATTAATTTATTTTATCTTATAATTAATTCAAAATTAAATGCATAAACTTATTAAACTATACATAAAAAGAATTTTTTTTAAGTTGATATATTTGTGATCATTATTTTCACCATAATATAATGAATGTTTATATGTGTATATTGAAATCACTTTTTCAAACTATATTATGTACTATATTCAATTTAAAAAGAGTGTATATATAAATTAAAACAATTGATTCAAACAGTTTAATTAATGACCTAAGAGTTCAACAAATGATTGGGGAATCCAATTCCAATGATAAAAATTCACTCCCCCGTTTTTACGTCTACAAATAAAATTAAATATCTAACATTAATCATTTATGTTTGGTATGAAAATTTCTTCAAATCTCTCAATAAATTAAATTTAAGAAACAAATAATATCGTTTTTTTAAATCTCCCAAATTTTTTAAGAAACTATAATTTTAGTGTCTCCCGGCATTTAGGACATGTTTGGTTTGTAAAAACATTTTTTATTATTTATTTTTATTTCTTAAAATTATTTTTCATTTCTAAGTTTACAAAATTCTAAAAATATATTTATTATGTAAGGTTAAAATTTTGTTCTTATTTACTTTTAAGTTAAATTTTTTAAATAACTATAATATTTTACTAACGTTTAAGTTTGATTATTATTAAGTATAACACCTATTATCTATTTACACATTCTAAACATCAAGAGGTCGTTGTAGTATAGTGGTGAGTATTCCCGCCTGTCACGCGGGCGACCCGGGTTCGATCCCCGGCAACGGCGATAGTTTTGTATTTTGGAGCATTTCGATAATTTGGTGCTGCAACTTATGTTTTTGCCTTTTTTCAAGTTTACCACTGCTTTTGAGTTTTGCCTTTCACATTTGGATTGAATACGAATAAGGCAACATCAACAAGAGGTACCTCTACTTTTCTTGAGCGTAAATCTATATTTTTTTCGCCATTTTATTACTTTTTTCACTCTAAAAGATCTGTTTCCAAAGAAATGCGAAAAGAAAAGTGGCGTGATTTAGGCCTTCATTAATGGCATAACACGTGAAACATCATAGTAAGCGACCAACAGTTCTGGGAACTTTCACCAACTTTTTGTGGCATTTGTTGTTGACCCACTTGCTGCATATATCGGTCAAAGGCATTATTGCAGGAAGTGAAAGTAGTCCTAGTACCTACTTTTGTTACAGAGTCAGCTTCCAGATTGTGGGGTTCTAATTCAACTGCATGCATGTGATGTGAACTGTTAGTGATTATGTCAAACCTAAATTTCTTAAATAAATATATACATTAATATGTATACACACGTCAAACCTTTGTTATTTTCAAATGGTTCGAATTAAGCAAGGATTGTCTGTTTTTCTTCATCTTGATGAGTGCTGGCTCTCAGATTTGAAGTACCAAAAATTCTGAATGACGAAATTGTAATGCAGTTGTAGAAACTATTTCGAATGTCAATCATCATTATGAAATTAATATACTTACTTTGTCGTGATGGAACAATCAACGGGAAACAAAAGAGTAAAACAGTCTAAACAAAAGAAAACTGAGGAAAGAGCATAATGAGTAAATCAATATGACTGGCAGACAAAACTTTTGTAGCATGGAAGTATTCCTTTTATGCTTTTATTATTAAACTTTTCGTACATTCAATCAAATTAAGGTCCATATGTAGCTTCTCTATTCTAAGAAGCTGGTCCAAAACAGCCTATCAATTAATCATGATGCAAATTGTTTTTTCTTTTTACGGCACTTTATCCCCTAGTTTTGTAATCCCGATTGACTTGATTGGTCATATTGCTAACTTACCAAATCGACCACTAAATTAGTCTAACCAACTTTTTAAATTATTTTGTAATCAAATTAATCATGACTCAAATTGATGTGTTAGGTTTTAATTTTACAGTGAGTTTCTTTAATTTTAGTAAATTAGAATATTATTCTTATATAATATTAAATTTATAATTTATTCTTAATATATATTAAATTTAATTATCTAATTCTTTTAGTGCTCATCGTAGAATTCTAAAAATTCAGACATCTGTATTATATTAATGTATATTATACTAAAATTAGGTCGTTACTTGTACTTAATTTTTAACTACTATTTACAATTTTGTGCTTTCTTGTTTTTTCACATGATAAATAGTTAAATATATAATTTGTGTTAATTTTAATACTTATTTAATACTTAATTACTTATTCAAAACGAGTCTAAAAATTTAATCTCTATCTTTCAATATTTTTCATTGCATGTACATTGTATGTATACAAGAATTGTTCAAGTTTGGTAGTCTTTTAATATTTATACTCAACATTTAACCTTTTAACTTAGTGTTTTTATTAAATATTTTGACGTTTTGTACATAGAGAAATGAAATTAATAATAGTTTTAAATGTGAGAAATCAAATTGATAATGAGTAAACATGAAGAACTAAATTAAAAAAATTACTAAACTTCATAAATTAAAAATACAAGTTTGGTAACCTTATAACATCCCCACTCAATATTTAATTTTTTAACTCTACATTTTTGTTAAGTATTTTGATGATTTCTACACAAAGAACGAAATTGATAATAGTCTTTAACTTAGATATCAAATTAAGAATGAATAAATATAAAAAATTAAATTAAAAAATTATTAAACTTGAGGGATAAAAATAGAGTTTTTGTATTTTTAGTTTTTACCCTAAAAGTCTTGATTGTCTAATGGATTTAAAGGACCAATAATTGAAGACACTTATAATAATTAGAATTAGGAGTGATTTCTATGCATTTCATTCTCTCTACATTTCTCAACGGTATGATGGAAATAAAAAAATTAATTTTTAATTCATTCAAAATAAATTCCTTACTTTTTTATTTTTATTTTTTTATTGTAAAAAAATATGGAGAGATTAAAATATAGATAATTTAAAATATTAAAAGTTAAGGATGTGGATTGAGAAAAATAAAAAGAAAGAAGAAAGAGAATATAATTTAAATTTTTTCCTTATTTGAGTTTCTAAATTAAAAAAAATATTGTACTAACTCTCCTTTTTCATAAATTATCACTTAATTTTTTTCCTTCCTTTTTTTTTTTCAATTTCTTTTCTTCCTTTCTCCCCTTCAATTCCAGTCACACCATAAATGATTTAGTTCAATAATGGATGTATCCCCTAAGATAAGAGTTAAGTATGGTTGGAAGAATCTTAATAGAAAGTTGAGTTTGTCTCGAAGACAGCTGGTTGGAGCAGCTTAAAATAAATTAACAGAATAAATAAATATCTTTTGGCCCCTACTAAAAAATTGTGGTTGTCAACGACGAGTCGTCTTATGCCACTTTTATATAATCCAATTCTTAGAAAAAGCAAAGGGAAAAGAACAAGTCACCAATATTATATTGGCTAAAAAAAAAAAGTCACCAAATTAAATGTGCATCCAGAAGAAATTTTCTTCATTTTCTTTTTCTCTATCTGTCATGGCTTTCTTTAATTAAGAATAGTTCTTATTAAGTTAAGAACGTTAACATAAAGTTTTTTAAACAAATATCTATTTTTTATATTTGAATTTATGTCTTGAGAAGAGATAAATTCAATAGAAATTCAATATTTTCATTATTAATTACTTGGCCTAAATAAATATTAATTAGCAAATGCGCTTAATATCGTGGAGACAAATATCAAGAGCACCATTGGTTACTGGCTTGGGGTGCATAGACAAATTTGATGAATTTATTTAATCAAATTATCAGTTAATTAATTGTTTGAGAAAAAAATGTTTGATCTACTTGAGATTAGAACATTAAGTTTTTTCATGTTTTGGAACAGTAAAATTTAATTGTTGATAATGTGAGAAATTACACTTTTTCAAGGGAAAGCTTCTCTTAAATTTTTTTTTTCTGCTTTTCTTTGTCGCACTATACCAAAAAAAAAAATTGCATTGCACTACAAGCGAAATCAGCTTTTAAAATAAACGTATAATATATATTTTTTAGATGAATAATATAAAAATGGAAAATTTTAATTTATAAAGAATCAATAATTGCATTGCAAAGCAAAGCAAGGAGATACAAAATTTAGTAGAATTATTATCAAAATTTTAATAATTGCATTTACACCTAAATTATTTACTCGATGTTCTGTTACACTTTCAATTAGGTCACCATATTTGACAAATTAATAATTTTAGACCTCTTGTGCTTTCACTTTGGACATGCCACATGTATAATTCCAATAAGGGATCTATTTATCTGTTTTTTTAAATTCGAAAAGTTTGTTTTGTTTTTAAAAGACATATGTTTCAAATATTTAGTTTTAAAATTTTAAAAATATAATATTCAGTCCTTAAAATTTTTTTACTCATTTGCACTTTTTACCATTTAAGATTTTTTTTTAAGAGAAGTTACATCTTGTAAGATTTAGCCTTTCATTTTAAAATTCTCTTAAGATTTGTATAAATTATTTATTATTATTATATATTAAAATTTTAAATACTTTAATAATAAAAAAAATATTTTAATCTAGTTGGAATTAGTTAAGAATCTATAATAAAAATAATTCTTTTAACAATAATATTTTTATACACAATTTAAATTCATGATCTTGTTTAAAAATAGAGTGACTACCAATTTAATTAGAAAATTAATAGTTATAATTTTGTTTAAAATTTTGCTAACCAATGCCAAGAATATTAATTAAAGTTTCTTTTGATTGGTTAATAAAGTATTAAATAAATTAATTAAAATTTATTAAAAAAATCAACAAAAATAATAACTTTTATTGTTAGAAAACTTTCATCAACCAATTAGATAAAAATTTAATTAGTTTCCTAAACGTTGGTTAACAAAATATTTTATTTAAGATTAGATTTATATACAATTTCTTATATCTTTGTTATCAAATTTTTAAATTAAAATCAAAGATGTGAAATTTTTTTTTTAAAAAAATCAGTCATAAAAAAAAGAAAAAAGTACACTCACCTCCTCAATTATACCTATATAACATATTATCTACATAAATTTTAATTTGTAATAAATTAGTTTTGTAAATTATTCATAATACTAAAAATTTTTATTTTTAGAGTTAAATTAACAAATTGATTTTATCATATATTTTTTTCTTCTCTTAATTTAACTTCACGTTATGTACGAAAAGAAGATTGAAAAAAAAAAATAAAACTTATGAACTTTTAAAATATAATTTTAATATTTTTGAAGAGCTTATGAGATAATTTATTATAAATTAAAATTTATATAAATAATATATTATAAAGACATAATTGAATAAGATAAAATATAATTTTTAAAAAAATTATATAAATTATACTTATATTAATTTCTTATAAACAACTTAATAATAAAAATATATAAATATTATTTTCCGTGGGTGGAAACGACAGGGATTCGGAGGAAGATCAAGGCAAAAACAACTTTGCCGATAATTACGGAGATGGGCCCAGCAATTCAGTTTCAGAGTGCGCAATATTATACTTAATTAATCTTTGTATTACGTAGAAAATCAATACGCTTTATCAAATCTAATTTCTAAACAAAATGTCTTTTCTCTCACGATATAATGAGTTATGCACAGGACATACCTATTTGTAATTGCAATTGATAAAGTGATGTCACAATTTAAATACGGTCAGTATATTTCAAAATTTGCATGGAAGAATTTTTCATAAATTTTGATTACATATATAGATCATCGTTACATAATTAGAAGATAATTATTAATTCTTATTATTGTCTATCAGAATATGAAATTGATGAGATGTTATCACATTGTATTACAACATTTATTTTGAGAGATATCGTACTTTTTCAAATTATATTTAAAAGTAAATTAATTCTTTTTAAGTAGTTCTACAAATTCTCTTAAAACTAAAAAATAATTAAAATATCTCAAAAGATAATATTAAATTTTTATGAAAAATATAACTAATTATTAGAAAAATATAATTTTAGACCTTTATTTTATGTTATTTTGTGATGAAAATAATAAATTCAATTTAGTCAAATATATTTTTAAACGTAATTAATTTTTACATTTCTAATAAGATAAGAGAGTAATTTATCTTATGCTTTAAAAATAATTAAACATTTAATACTTGGATTAGAATTACGTAAAATTCTTTGTATTTTTATTATCAAAATTGTTAATAATAAAAAAACAGACATACCGCCATCGAATCAAATAAAATTAAACTTTCATATGACAATAAAGAAGGACGAAGAAAATAATGTTGAGTAGCCCGCGCGTGGGACATAGATAGGCATGTACAATTGTACCATTACCATGCAGCACTGTAGCTTCAGGCTACAGTGTTACAATTAGAAATAGAACGGACAGGCTAATCACGCCATTCGCATCCCAAATCCTGACTATATAATTTATGAGCCACACCAACCCGAAGCCAAATGCGTCTTTTCCAATTTAATTATGTGGGCCCATTTCACGACCCACCGCAGCATATACTTCCACTACAATCACGGACACATTAAATCCAAACCTGTCCTATTTTTTCTTTTTTGGTTTTAACCTTATCAACTATGACAAATATAGGGGTAGATTCGTAAGTTTACACTTAACATTTGTTGGGCGAGAATCCCACCAAAGACTTCGCTAGATCAACCGTGACACGTGTCCCCTGTTGCTGCACATTCCCTATGATCGACAAAGACTGCGACGACGGAGCAAAGGCGAAGCAGAAAGTTCCGGCCGAGTCCACCGGGATCAGGTAGTTCTTCGCCGGCAATAGCCAAGACTTCCCGCCGCTGAAGTGAAATGACAACGTCGGCACCGACACGCTTTTCAGCGAAGAAAAATCGTAGCACGTGTCGAACAGTGCAAACCCGTTGGCGGATCGCAAGTTCTGGGTTTGTTTCACGAACTCGTCGCGGACTGCGTTATACACCTGAGTCTGCAGCCGAGTTACGGCCGTGCCACAGTCTACGATGATTCCACCTCTTCCTGATTGGTCCAACGTGAAGCTCGACGGTGGCAGAGACACTGTTTTGCCTCCGACGCTGATTCCGGTGAGTCCAACATAGTAGAAAGTGTCCACCTTACTGTTTCTCAACAACGCCGCGTTCACCGAGTCAGCAGGTGGGGCCGAGTTGAACTCAAGAGTCGACGATTTACTTGAGTCGCGATCAACCAGGCAGTACGAAAACGACGACGCTTTGATCTGAGATGTGAGTGACAACGAACCACCTCCGAGCCCAAGTAAGCCGGCGGCACCAACAAATAAACCCTCGTTGTCGTGGCCACAACCCATTGCAACGCGGTTCACGGAGCCGGAGTTCCCAAACGACACCATTTCCGTGATGTATTCGCCAACAGTGAAGGACCCATCGCCATACGACACCTGGTAGAGACACTTGCCGTTCCGGCAAGCCGATATGTCCAGAGCTTGACACTGTTGGGACTGGCAGGAAAGCGGGCTGTAGGAGGAAGACCTAACCGGGTTGAAAATCGGGTCGGCTTGTTGGTAACAATCGGAGCAAGGCTGACACTGAAGCCAGTTGACGTCACTTCCAGTGTCGAGAACCATGTAGAAAGGTTGCGGTGGTTGTCCGACTCCGATTCTGGTGAAATACTCGCCACTCCCCTGACTGATGCCGGAGGACACAGGCGTCGAGAAATCTTCGGGTTGGAGCTCAGTTTGAGTCGGGTACAGATCCGATTTGTTGACTTGGTTGAGGGCTAGCTCGAGCTTGGTGAACAACGAGTTAACTCGGGCCGAGTCACGTTGGAGCCGGGTCAGGACCAGGTTCTTATAGTCCTCGTGCTGGGCATTGAGTAGTGATTCTCTTGGGTGTAATTGAACGAAGAAGGAAGAAGGAGAGGGGCTGCTATGAATCTTCTCTTCATCTTGTAGGTGAGAAGTTTCGAGCATTTCGGGGTTGAAGGTAAGGATTTTCTGGGCTTGGTGGAGTGAAGCTGATGCATCGAGAACAGTGGTGGAGAGTTCAGAAGCCTCCTCAGATGTTAAGCTGCGGGAAGAAGAAGGAGAAGGAAGAATAATGAGAGAGAATAAAATCACAATGGTAAAGAAAAGGTAAGCTTGGTTGATGGTAGGCATAATTTTTGATTGCAGAGAGCAGAGGCCAGAAATCGAAAACTCGAAAGAGGGAAGAGTGTGAGTGTGTTGTAGTGATGATGAACGAAACTGGCTTTATTAATTTCAAAAGAATGGAGAGAGACGCTTACGTCAGATTGGTTGGAAGATGACTGTTATAAATTACGAGTGGCAAATGTCGGGTTCGATAGAGTGGAGGAATAACAAATGTATGAATTACCATGAGAAATAAGTCCGTAAATAAATCGAGGAGTTCATAAATTATTTAAATTTAGTTTGTTAAAAATTTGAGTGAAGGTTAGTTCATTGAATAAATAAATAAATTTAATTAATATATTAATTTTATTTAATTAAATGAATTGAGGGTGAGGAAAAGAGGAGACAATTCTCTCAATGATTCAATGTTTGGTTTATTAATTTTGTGAATAGTTTGATTAATAATAAAATATTATTTTATATAATATATATTATATTTTTTAAATTTTAAATAATAATTATTATAATTATATATATTTTATATCAAAAAGATTAAATAAATATAAAAATTTGTACATAATTTAAAGATATTATATAATTTATTTATATATATTATATTAAAATTGATAATTTTATATTTAATTTAAATTTTATATATGTATAAAATATATATTATATTTATAACATGATTTATAAATTATTTGAATTTAACTTATTTAATAAATAAATTAAATTTAATTATAATTTTTTATTTATTTTAAAATTTAAACTCGTATTAAACTTACATTATTTCAAAAAAAAAGAATTTAATCAAATTAACATTTAGTTTAATTCATTTCGTTAACAGTTTTAATAAAAAATATTTTAATATAAACATAAAATATGATAAATTCATAAATCTATTAAATTATAATCTAATATAAATTTTTTAATTTAATATTTAACTTTTTTAAAATATTATAATAAGTGAAGACATTACATATAAAATATTTGTGATATTTTATGTTTTTGACATCTTTTCTAATCTTTTTTGCAACATTTATTACATATTTTCCCTTTGAATCTTAATCTTTAACTTGTAAAGTGTAATCAAGGAGGGGGAATTGGGGATTTAGAAGAAATACAAACAAAAAGTTTTACAAGTAAACCTGAGGAAGATGATTGTATGATTGAAACAAAAAATATAAAGTGACGAGCAAACGACTTTTTATATATTTTTAATTAAAATGAAACGTTTTTTTTTGTAATAATAAGATATTATATTTTGAAATTTTTATGTCAAAATTATTATTAGCTTATAATTTTAAAAGGGTATATGTAATTTCAAAAGAAATTATATTATTTATTGAATCTCCAAAATGCTTGAGATTTTTATCTTTTAAAAATGAAATTTATAACTTTATTTTTGCATTAAAAAGAAAAAACGTACAAAAAAGTTTATATAAACACAGTTGACTCTATTGTCAAGATGTGTTCTATATCATTTTTTATTTGAATAATTATTTTTTAAAAAAATAAAAATAAGAAATATAAATTAAAAAGTATTTTAAACTTTAATTTTTTAAAATATAAAAAATAAGTCTTTTATTTATAACATGTAAATAAATATAAGACTAGTATAAATTTTTAGAAATAATTTTATAAAATAATTTTAAAAATAAAAAAACAAAACAGCATTTATACAAATTCTAGATTTCAAGCTATTACTCTTGGATGGAAATGTAGGGTTTGAATTTCTGAAGACGTTGTAGTATCCTTTCTTCGTAAACCGGAGGGAAATATTCTGTATTTCCATTGTGGTAGCGTACAGAAGAGTATGCTATAAATTTCGAACACTATACAAATCAAGTTATAAATTGTATAGTGATCGAAGACTGAAACAAAGTTTTTTATTCTTTAATTTTACGTCATGTTTCAGTTTTATCTCTCTCTTTTTTTTTTTTTTTAGTTTCAACTTTTTTTAGTTTTAATTTATTAATTGATAAAATTCTTTTTACATCAAATGTCCATTAGTGATAAGTAAAATTACTCTAATCAAAATATGATTAAAGCTTAGTTAAGACCAAAAAATTTCAAAATATTTTTAAAATTCTTTATTTAAAAATTCAAAACTCAAAAATTAAGATCAAATTTTTAAAAGCTAAATAAAAAGTAACTTAATAATTGTTGAAATATTTTATTTTACCTGAATTTTATACATGACTCTATTGTTCATAATATATACATACAGTATTTAGATATAAAGATAAATTGTATCAATTAATAAAGATAAATAATAAAAAAATTTTAAAATAAAATTATATGTAAAATTCAAGAACAAAAAGTTAGTTTTGAACTTTATGATTTTGATGTTGAAGAATTAAATTTAAAAACAAATTATATCTTTTAAGATGGAAATCAATAATTTTCTTACATTTTTTATGTTGGGTGAGATAAATTGTAGACTTATATTAGTTCGTGATGTTTGGCACACAAATACTAATCATTGTAGTCATTATTAGAAAAGCGTAGTTCCTGTCCGTCAAAGTTGTCATCTTATCTTTGATTCAAACTTTTTACGGATCCCTTTGAACTTCCCGTGATTCAGAAATGTCCACTTTTAGTTTGTGAATCTCAGATCAAAGCCATCATTGGTTGATGTCATTTTCTTCTTAGATGCATGGGTCGTTAAATCTAGCAAAAGTTGTTGGCTAGCATACTTCACAATAAAAATCTTACTTTTGAAGTGTCATTTGGACTTCGGTGAAAGTATTTGGCAAGCTCAATTTGTATGTATTTTTTCCTCTTACCAAGACAATAGGGTTTTGGGATATTCATGGAGTGATCAAGTGTCCCATAATTTTGGTAGTTGAATTGGCAGGACCGTTCAACTAATTAAATGGGTTCCATATGATATGGGTGGCCAGTCTTGGATAGATTTTAATTGCTTTCGCTCTCGGTTGTTCCTTGGTTTAATTGTTCAACTTTTTATTGATATTTTTTTTTGCATGTATCATTTTATTTAAAATAATTTTATTTGAGATATTATCTAACATTAAATATAAATATTTTTTTAAATAAAAATTTTAATTTTAATTCATAACATTAAAAGAAATTAATCCAAAACTCAATTCTCATTGATAATTAGTTATGGATATAATTTATGCATCTCCTTACATTAAATGTTATTGAATTTTTAGGTTATGTTTGTTTCATGTGCATTATATCTTATCTAAACATTCTTCAACAAATGTAATAAATAAACAATAAATAAAGCAAGTCTATCCTAAATAAATACATGTATAAGAATATATTTTGTTAGGTAATGTTTGTTTTACGTAAAATATATATCTTATTTAAACAATATGCTTCAACAAATTTTAAATTATAAAATAAATAAATTAAGTCAATCATAAATAAATATGTAAGAATATATACTTTTTTCAACAATATCTTTTAACAAATTTATATGTTTAGCTTTAATAAAATTTTTACCTTATATCTTCTTTAATAATAACCAATAATACATTATTCTTCAAAAGCCCACACGAACTATATAGTATTCATCCAAAGGTTTTGGGGAGATTGGGAAATTAGTTCTTATGATTGTATTTGGACTATGTACATATTTTTGAAAATAATTAATATCGATTGGTCTTATATACCACTACTTTGACTAATGAACAATCAGTTGAAAATTTTGGATCGATCGTCCTCTAATCACTTTCTTCTAATGTTGATTCTGTTTCACTATTGTCGTCTAACGTCTACCTATTGTCTTACACTATGTAAGCCAATAAAACATGCCGGACAACATTTCTTTTAACCATTAATGATCTTGATTTTTTATCATTAAAAATACCAGATAATCCCCCAAGAAAAATGAGTGTTATCAGCCTAAACTTGGAAGCATATACTCTAGTGAAATCTCTTGAGTCCTCTTGGACATTTAGGGGACCTGATCCATTGTCAAGAACTCATCTCATATATATGTATTTATATAATTATATATATTATGTACATACATGCTATTAGGTGCACGTGCCTCTCTCTCTCTGTGTGTGTATATATATATATATATATATATATATGTACATGTAGTTACATGTACATATATGTTCTAACTTGTATGTGCATACACATGCACATAAAAAATATATACATATCTATAAAAAAAATTTAGATATAATTTTTATATCTTTATTATCATATTTTTTAATTAGAGATTGACGTGTGCATAATTTTATATCTCATTTCTCTTATAATTGATTTTTTTTAAAAAAAAATTTATATATTTTATTTTGATTAAAAAATATAATGACAAAGAGTCTAATCCATATCTATATACATGTGTTAGGTGTAATTTCACTGACTTAAGTAAAATTTTAAATTCTTCCTAAATTATTATTTTCCCTCCTTAAATTATCTCATACAAACCCAACCAAAGTTTAGTTTGGAAAATCTTGAAGAAAATTGTCCCCCTACCCCAACCCCTCCTCAATCATGCCTCCCCTTTTAAGAATAATGGGAAGAGGTGGATTATACTTCAATGTATTTGGAAGTCTTTTGTTTGTGGATTAAAGAAGCAGTATCCTAATTAATAACTTATGGCAGGGGTCCTTTTAAAGGCATTATGCATATACAGAGTGTAGATATAATTAAAATATTCTAAAAAACTTTTTTTTATTAAATCACGCCATGTTTTTAACAAGAAACAAGTTCAAATCAAAGATTCTAATATAAGACAATATATATATATATATATATATATATATATATCTTTCAAAAAGAACTATAGAATAATTTACCCTCTTTGATATTTATTGAAGGGGAGCAAAAAAAGTCCAACTTTTCATTGGTCCATTTCAATTTTTTTCTTTTAAAATTTATTTTGAATGTAAATAAAAATAAAGAGAGGAGACCTCACCCTTTATTATATTGGATTGTCTTGGCTCCTTTCACTTAATGTGGTTTTCCATGTCACAAAAATTCATTATACATCTTTTTGTTGATTGTCCTTTTACGCGCAATTTGGTTTGGGTCAAATCCGGCAATTAGAATTGATAACATTATGGAAGGAAATCTAATTCAATGGCTGAAGAATGCTTTGATGACAATGGCAGATTAGACGGAAACAAGGACTGCCAATTTAATTGAACATGTCATTTTCTTGTGTTGGTGCATATTTTATTGCAGGAACAGAATTCTGTTCGAGGGCTTGTAGTTCACTCCCAAAGACATCATTAACATAGTTAAGTATAAAAAAGAGAATTGTGACATTATAAAATTTTCTCATGAAGGACCAATTTCCATAAATTACTCTAATAAGAGAGTTTATTCAAGTGCTGTAAACTACACTCAAGAGCTTCCTCAAGTTTGGCTTACTTGGATCAAGTGGAGAAAACGAAAGCAAATCATTTGGGGTGCCTTCATCAGAGAAAGCAATAGATATCATCCGCTAGTTGTTTTTATTGCAAACAAGGGCGATGGCATCATCCCAATAAACTGCCAAGGAATTCGAGCCATGCTGGAGATAGTAAAGGACTTGTTGGGTTCTAGAATACAATAAAACATAAGAATCCTTATTACTAATTATGATGTTGTTTAGTTTAACATTTCAGAGCATATTGACAATTCTCTACTCAAGGAGTTCAGGAGAGCTCAAATTGACCTGTACGTAACCTTATAAATTGTTACCTTAATTCCCCAACAAAAAAAAAACTCATTATACAAGAACATGAACATTTATCTTTATCAAAGATAAAATCAACATTCTGTATTCCAGTTTAGATATTTTATGAATTAAAAAATTATGAAATATATTTAAATTCTCAGCACAACCATTTTTTTAATAAAAAAAGTCAAGTCGGGCTTCCAAAATTGTCTTTGAATTTAATTGAAGAATTTTGTTAATACTCTTTTCTTGTTCAAATAAGGTATGAAGTGCAAGGAACACCCTATAAACAAAGAAAGTGCTCAAGTTGATATGGTCGTGACTTGTGAATACAGGTTTGCTTTCTTCCCAATGTGATCCAGATCATTTATGGAATTTCTCTTGGACACTAATGAATCACTTTTTTGGAGTTTGACTATCACGCAAAGATGGTGTTAGCCACACAATAGACTATGAAAGGAGAGTTGAATTGGTTTTCTTTTCAAAGACATGATTTTTGTGAATTTAGAAAACTATTAACTAGGCATAAGCTAATAATTAGGTTCTTATTCTTCAAATAAGTTAATTTTAACATAGAAAACCTCAAGTTTGAAAACTACTTTGAGATGCTCCAGGTTCATAATGAGAACTAAGAATAACTATAGAAAAGATCACATACAAATAGATCAAAGCTATAATCCTACATCTTCTTTCCAAGTACAAAATAAGGTAATTCACTTATTGCATAATCACTAAACAATACAATATGATAACCTTTTTTTAAGGGATCAGCATACACCATTTTTATGTTACTATACATTTGACAATTCTTTGAAAGAGTACACTTACTTTTACACTCTTAAGTACCTAAATAATACTCTCAGAACATACACCAAAATATGACAACAAGAACTTGAGGAATTCATCAGAAATATTCTTAGGTAATCTTATTCAATGAATTAAAATCCACTGCTTTTATATCAGTATACATCTGATAATCTTTATGAATGTTCAACACAAATATTTTTATACCTCTAAGCATCTATCAATGATAAAACCCAAAAATTCTCCCAAACAACCTCAAATAAGTAACCTATTGATTTGAATCAAACACTATATCTCTTAACCAACTATCTTAGACTTTCACCAGATACTTAAAATGAAGGAATTAGAGATGAAGAGAATTTAAGTTACAATAAAATTTTAACAATCATCTAACTCACAAAAAGTAAATAAATAATGAAGCATAGAAGAACAGCTTCATCAAGGTCAGAAGTGTTTTCTCAATATCTTTAATATGCCCAACCACTTTACTTTTAAATGGAGAATACACCAGCATTTAACTTCTTTGATTTATACTCTTTGAAGTGTGCATTTAATGCTGGAGAGAAGTTGCAAGCAAGGCTATGAGATTGCATAATAAATGTCCAACGCTCCTCCATCAAAGTTGAGATGTTTTGGTGGTGGTAAGATAGAGATTTTCCTTAAGCAAAGAAACAGCCACTTGAAAAATATTTTGTAGAGTAATGATAGTAACAAAAGGTCTTTGTTCACAGGAAAATATTGTAAAAAGCCACTTTTTTGGTATCTTCTTTTTATCTTGAATAAAGTGAAACTTCTCCTGTGCACACAAGTCACAACTCCTTTTCTTCTACTCTTCCATGCTTGAGTAACGTGTCTACAAATAAGAAAAAGTTTATTTTTTCTTTTTTGGTGTCGGTCAAACATAGCACTGTATCTACTTGTTATTTTTACTTTTGGAGAATGATAAGCAGAAGTATTTTTTATCTGTTGGAGTCTTCAAAAAATAGAGTTTTTCTTATGTATTCTTGCAAAAAAAAAAAAAAAAGCTTTCTTGTGAGTTATGCTGAAGTGACTTAAAATTTCAAGAGGCAGGAAAAATTTTCTTTTGCAAAAAAAAAAAAAAAAGAATGTATTCTTTAATTTTAAGCTAATTTCACACAATGGGCCGATCTAAACTTGGACCCTAAAGAATAAGTTGGGCTATGTATAAAAAGTATAATGGGCTAGGCAATATTATAATTTTTACATTCCAACCAAATTTAAGTAAACAAAATTTGCATGCCCAAAACATTTTGCTTCCATAGTTTCAACAACCCAACTTAAATTAACTCATAGCAACTTTCATGAATTATTTTATTATCAAAATATCCAATATTTATGAGTAAAAATATCCCAACAGATAGTAATGGCAATAGATGATTGAAGGTCAATTGCATAATTTGGAGCAAATATTTCCCAGTACTCAAATAGCGTTACATAATACAACTGCGTGTTTATGTAACATAAAACATTCCCTTGCCTAATTACTAATTTACTTTACAACTTTAACCTAAGCATAGTTCATTTTTAAGATTTAATACAGTATGGATACTATATATTATATGTACAATCCATATGTGAGGATATCAATGAAACTGACAGACTGATTCAGCAGCCTCCATCAGCTGGTTCAATTGTACTTAGAAGGCCATTTCCTCTTAGTTGCATGCAGTGCTCCTCAGCATCTACTTGAGCGCAAATAATTACCACTGCCAGTCCATTATAATGTGCCTCTTGCATTATGTTAACTGCATTATCAAGTGTCATTCCTGGTATCACCTTCATTAGCACCTGCACAACATATTCTCTCTTGTTGAAGTTGTCATTATGCAGCATCACTCGGTAAGGTGGGGATGTCTTTCTTGATCTCCTGCAAGACATTACATGTCGTCAAGGTTTCTCCATTTCCTTTGTCTTTCATCTTCTTTTATCAAAATGGGTGTAGCAAAAATGATACAACAACAACAACAAAGCCTTTTTTCCACAAAGTAGAGTCAGCTATATGAATCAAGAGACATCAACATGTTTTATCCTCACTCATTTCTACAATTAGATTATTAATAGTTAAATTTATCCTAATAGTTTCTCTTATTATTTTCTTTGGTCTTTCCTTATTTCTAGTTATTAGACTACCTTCTATCCGGTCAACTTTTCATATAAAAGCCTCTAATGATCTCTTCTGTACATAACTAAATCATCTAAAATGTTTTTCTATTAACTTTTTTATAATAGGTGTTATCTCAACTTTCTTTCTAATGTACTCATTTCTAATCCTCTCCTTTTTAGTGGGACAGAAAAAATGATATGGAGTAGAAAACTAGGATCAAAATCTAGAATCATGATTTTAAAGAGACTTATGTTCTGTTCAAACAATAAAAAAATTATACTAAAGTAGGTTTCCTTTTAAAGCATTCAAGTGACAGTACTTCCACCACTGCTATCAGCATATGCCATTAATATTCCCTCCTCCTCCCTTCTGCTCCTTTTCTTTTCCCACCTTCCCTTTCATCTTCTATTCCCTCTTTCTATTATCTTCTCTTTCCCTCCTCCTACTGGTCCTACATCATCAAACAAGAAAGAAATTATGCTAAAGAAGGTTTCCTGTCAAAGCATTCAAGTGACAGTACTTCCATAGTTCCACTATTGCTATCAGCATATGCCATTTACCCTAATCATCCAAGCATAGAAGAGCAACAAGGTAAACGAAAACTAAAATTACAGACAACTAATGAAGTCTAATGTAAACAAATCTTCATACTTGCAAATCTACCTAAGCCACTGCTCTGGCATTTCAAAACTCTCACCAAACTCACTTCCAAATAACCATCAACGGCAGTGCCTTAGTTAGTCTTAGCAAACAAGAAGAGTCTGAAAGCATGATTTTCATTCTATTGAGGAATAATGATGGAACGTGAAGTAGCACATAATTTGTACAACTTATCTGTTTCAATTTTTAAGCATCTATCTACTTTGCATCTAGCAACCAATATTCAATAGAAACTTAGACATGCAGCACAACTTACAGTTGAGCAGTAGGAAAAAAGGTCAGTACCTGCGAGATATATATAGTACCTAATTTTGTTGTCTAAACAGTTTACTGCTTTTTTTTACAAAAAAAAAAAAAAGAAATATGATATAAAATGTAGAAAATCAGATGAAAAGGCAAGCATACTGAAAGAGAGAGAGGGAAAGAACATTAAATGGAGATAATAGGAACAGATGAGAAATAAATAAACAATTCAATCCAAAAGGGGCAAAAGATATTCTTCTCTACATCAAAGTTTTAATTGTATGGGTCGCTTGTTGCGGCTGCAATATTGAGGTTCTGGTGGGTTAAATTTCTTCGCTATTACTACAATGTCAAAGCAACCACAATATGAAACTATGCTCTACAGTATCTAGAAGACCTGATTCCAGATAGAAATTTGTGTTCACAATGGATTATTCCAAATTTGTATAAATTCCTTGATTGAATTGAACAACAAATGAATGCGTTTAGCTGGGAATTTTAACATCTAACATGCACAATTGCCAAGATCAATGAATAATCAACAACAACAATATACGAAGTCTTTTCCCACTAAGCAATAAAGATAAAGTTTGTTCATATCTACAACAAACTATATGAACCCACTCATCCACCAAGTAAATAAAATTAAACTTTTTTGGATGAAGTTATAGCCAATCATAATGAGCTAAAAAATGCCTTAATTACCTTAAATCAAACTCAGTTTCTCGACCAGGTGTTGTTGTCTCTATGGTTGGCCTCTCCAATAACCCACCTCCACCTTTCCCTAATCTAGTGGCTGATGCTGTCATTCGAGTACTCCGATCTTTGCTAAATTTAAAAAGAAAATTTTTGTCTCCTGCGATTAGAAAATTGGATTTGGAACAATAAAAACGAGAACCACTAATTGATCGAACTAAAAACGAGAAGTAAAGATCTTTCATCGAGAAAACTGTTTTCCCATATTTGATTGTGTTTCACCTGAAGCAATTCTATAAATCCAAATAATTATTACAATTATTATTTTTTTCATGAAATTACAACGAGTATAGAGATTCTAGAAAGATAGAGTATGTACCGGGATTTCTAGCATTCAAAAAATGTTTGGGAGAAAGAGAAAGTCGACTACACAATGCAGCTTCCATGGCTGCTCTCTCAGTATCTTTTTCTCTGCCTCTGTGTGGTTAACAATTAACAAGCTGCTGCTTCTTGTCAAAAAACTGAAAATCAATCGTCGCTGCAATGATTTTGTAGGGTGCTCACTGGATTTGATTTTGAAACGTTAATATGCTGACACGTCGTGGGCATCCGAATCTGGGCCTCTTGAGTCTTGACCTCTTCTCTTTGGCCGTTTCCAGATTTTCTTTTTAAACTTCAAAAATTTAACATGTGAATGTAATCGCCAAAATAAAAATCTGTGGCGTCTGTAGTATTTGAAGTTTGTGGCATATAGGAAGATAAGTGTGAGTAGTGAATTCAAAATGAGTTCTTTCTTTTTTGCAATAATTATTAACTAAAAAGGATTGAAATGATTAAGGAAATTCTTTTTAAAAATGCTACGATGCTGATTATAGAAATATAAATTAAGTATTATGACTGTTTAGTATTGATGCAAAGAATAAGGGAAAGTATTTTTCGATAGTAATAAATAATTCAATAATGTTATTATTTATATTTTAATAAATAATTATCATTTAAAATTTAAAACAAATTAAGTCATAATTTTTTTAATGATTTTGTGATTTGTTATTTTTAAATGTTATAAATATCTAAATAGTATATATATTTGAACCTTTAACAATAATTTAATACTTAATTATTTATTAAATCTTCAATTATTAGTAATATAAGGCAAAATAAAATTGAAAATAATGATAAATAAATTTAAGTTTAACTTTGTTTTGAATTGTATTTCACTCTTTCTTCTTAGAGATTGTGGAACAAAATGTGTTTGCTTAAGGATTATGGCGTTCGATTTGTTTGCTGTTGGGATCCCCTGCTATTCATTGTTGTTAGAGAAATCTCGGCTGTCTGCATCATCAAGGCGTTTAAGTGAAGTCATGTTGCCTTTTTTTTAAATGAGTCGAAACACACTGTTTTGTTAAGTAAAACGGTGCGTTTTAATCCTTTTTTTTCTTTTGGATTAGAGCGAAACGATGCTTTTTGCTATGAAGGAAAAAAAAAAAAAAAAGCTTCCCTCGTGCTAGTGCTGTAAATGGAAATAAAGGAATGGAAGGGAATAGTGCCATTCATCCAGATTCGTGTAGAGTTTCAAAAACTTCATTTCATGCAGTAAGCTTCATTTCACATCTGGATTGGTGCAGTAAACTTTGGTGTATTTTACTTGGTAAGAGGTAAAAAATGCTCTATTTTCTTGATTTATTGTTTTCTTTTTCTTCTTATACTTGTACAATAAAGGTGTATATTTTTTTTCCTTAAACGCATAATGTTCTTAACCTCAAAATGAAAGTTGGAAACACTAAAAGTCTAGTATATGATGAAAATAAATAAATACATAACTTGGATGATCATGAACCCATAAAAGTTTAGTGTTTCTAAAATCCAAATATATGTTTCTCTTGGATGATTATGATGAAAATGTATATGATGAAAAAAAATAAATACATAGGTTAATTTATTAATTGGATGATTATGATGAAAATGTCTCTTGGAGGAAAAATTAACATAAACGTTAATATATATGTCTTGTAGAAAAAATACTACTATGGATCTTGATTGGAAGCTAAAAGTAGGTATGAAATTTTGATAGTATGAAAAGTACATGAAAATTTTGGTCTGATTATGGCAGTAAGATGAGATTTAGAGTTAGGAAGGACTATGTCAACAAGAATAAGAAAGACAAGACAACAATTACTTCGTGCAGATTTGTTTGTTGTAAACAAAGACTAAGAGGAAAAGATAAATGAGATTATTTAGTAGTTAATCTTCGACCTGAGACAAGAATTAATTGTAAAATGAGAATATCTTTGGCCCTTGTAAATGAGAAGCTTAGAATACATGATTTAGTAGAAGAATACAATGATATACTGCATCTCGCTGAGACTACACACATGTTAACTTGTCAACGTGAGGTGTCTGATGTTCAAGCTTGTGAAAGAGAATTGACAAATGATTTCGGAATTCAACAAAGATCGACTTTTACTCTTATGAGTAAGCATGTTAGAGGATAAAGTAATCTTGGATATACCCGTTTGAATTATAAGAATTATTTTCATACTTGATGACAAAAGAGTTTGATGTACGGAAAAAGTTAAATTTTTATTGGCTTATTTCCAAAAACAAATCTTGAAAAATTCATCCTTCTTTCATGCCTATCAGATGGATTCAGATGAATAAATAATAAACATATTTTGGGCCGATGAAAGAATGTTAATAGATTATGGTTACTTTGGTGAGGTTGTCTCTCTTGATATGACATATTGTACTAACAATGGACATAAGCATCTTGCCTTATTTTCATAATGTAATCATCATCGATGAGTAGTTTTCTTTGGGTCTCCATTGTTATATGACGAAACAATAGCCTCTTTCAAGTGGCTATTTGAAACATTTTTGAAGGCACATAATCAAAAAAAGTCTCAAATCATATTTATTGATCAAGATCAAGCAATGGCTAAATCCCTAAGTAAGGTCTTATCTGACACAACCTATGGATTATGCACATGGCATTTGATATAAAATGACATTAAACACTTAGGCAACTTGATAAAACATAGGTCTCATTTCTTACGAGATTTCAAGACTTGTATGTTAGAGTATAAGGAAAAGACACAGTTTAAAGTAGCTTGAAGTCGATTACTCTCAAAGTACAATGTCCATAAAAATATATGGATAATTTTAGTTTATATACTGAAGGAAAAATGGGCAGCATGTTTTATGAAGAAAGTCTTCACATTAAGCATGCAGAGCACACAACTTAGTGAGAGCTTAAATGCATACATTAAAAGGTGCTTGACTCCAGATATTGATATTCTTTAATTCTTTACACACTTTGAACGAGTAGTGGAAGATAGAAGATACAATGAATTAAAGTGTAAATTTGAGGAAAGACAAAAGATGTCAAGATTAAAATGCATAACTTACATGTGTTGAAACAACTTGCAGAAATCTACACATCTACAATCTTTGACATTTTTCAAGAGCAGTTTGACTTGATGGCGGCTTGTTGTGTAAAACAAAAAAAGGAAAGTGAGTTATTGTTTGAATATGTGATTAATATGGTTGATTATAAAAGGAAATGAACAATTTTGTTTCATCTTCAAGGGAAGTCAAGTTGTTGCAGCCGTAGGAGGTTTGAAACTGTTGGCATATTATGTTGTCATGTTTTGAAAGTGTTTAACTTCAAAAATAAAAAAAAAAAAGCTTTCTAACCAGTACATTTTGAAAAGTTGGACAAAGGAGGCAAGAACTGATGTTATATATGATGTCAATGGGAAGGAAGTTAAAGATGACCCAAAATTGGGTCGAACACTTTGATATAAAAAACTTTGTCAAGCTAGTTGTTGAAGTCTCGGGTCATGAAGAAGTCTCTTTAGTTTGTAAAGCCATTAATAAAGTGACCAAAAAATTTATGACACTTCGCTTGGGAAAAACAAGTGACAAATAATGTGTTTCAACTAACTGACATAACACAACTAACCGATAGGTCACAACTAACTAGTATTAAGAAGTGACTTGGCCATAAAAGGAAGTGTCTCAAGAATTGGGTCGAGCTTCAACATCCATGTCACAACCAGTCGTCACATATTCATAAAGTGAACAAATAATTGTAAGTACATTAAATTTGTTTATCTCAAAGAATTGAAAACACATTTAATGTGTTTAATGTGTATCCACTTTCGTGAAGAGCATTGGAGCTTCTAATCAGGTGCACTGTGGACGTTTATACAAAGATGACAATTAATTCAGTTTTATGAGATTGTTAATTGTAAACATAATATACATATACTTTGTTTATTCGAATGACTTATTTTTATTGATGCGAGATTCCTTATAATATTGATGCGAATGGCTTATTTTTCTTTAAGTTTTATTTATGACAATCAATTTTAGTACGACAATGACTTAATTTTGTTTATGGTTTATTTTTACATGCTTATAATTTTGTGAATTTTTAAATAAGTATTAACACTTTTGAGCAATTCAATAAAAGAATCTTCTTTTTATTGAAAATAAATATTCTAGTACAATATCATCTTAATTACAATATCCTAATTTCCAATTACAAAATCTCAAACTAATTCCAAGTAGAAAATCCTAATTCCCATCCTAATTACGAAACTAGAAAAACAGCAACTTTAATACAACTCCAAAACACTAGCAAAACAGCTCCAAAAGACTAGCAAAACACTAACAAAACAACTCCAAAACACTAGCAAAATAGCTTCAATATAGTCTCTAAACAACTCTAATACAGTCTCGAAACAGCTCCAATACAGTCTTGAAATAACTCCACTACAATCTCGAAACAGCTCCACTATAGCAAGAAAATAGTATAACAACAACAACAAAACAACAGAATAACAACAGCAAAATAGTGTTAGGACAACAATAAAATAGTGATCTATGACTACTACTAAAAATTTTACTTGCAGTGGCTGGCTTGGCAATCTTCACCTTCCATATATCTTCCTTAGTTGTGTGTTAAATTATGCCCAACCACACTATTGCATGATGCCCCACATAGAGGAAAGGGAGAAAAATAGAAAAAAAAATATTAAAAGAGACATGCATATAGGAAATTACCCTTGCAGGATTCAAGTAGCATGAAACACAATATTCATAAGAATTGCAGCATTGTGAAAGAAGATTGCATGTAGGAAATTACCCTTACAAGATTCAAGCAGAAGTTTTCCTCACTCAATTGCTTGTTTGTTGTCAAAACCTGTAAAAGATCCTAGTTTTCCACATCCAATATTCAATTCCAATACCAAAGAGTTCACAGATCATATAAGATAACACTCAAGAAAGCAATTTCAATGTTGGGTTGCTTCATAGAAATAATAATTTTAGTTAATCTTTCAATACAAGTGGGAACTAACTAAGATAACAAAAAAAGAGAACAAGTATTTAACTAATTTATGATCACTCTATATTTCTTTCCTACTTCTCTTAACAATCTCAATCAACTGAATAACTAACTAAACTACTTGCTAATAAATTGCAAGAAGTTAATATAACACCAAAGCCCTGTATGGCAGAATGGAATTTAAGACAACCAAGACAACACCAAAATCTACAACAAGATAGAACCAAGACAACACTAATGCAGTGATAAGGCACTTTTCATCGGAAGTTTCCATCGTCACCAACAATTAAAATGAGTCTGCTTGAAATCTCCCCATTGGCTTGAAAGCAGTGATGCAGTCTCGAAGGATGGTAAGAGATAAGGCACTTTCGATAGAAAAAATCTTGTCTCTTACCATCCTTCGAGACTACATAGAAGCACCTGCTATCTTGAAAATTGTTGTGTCAACTAACCTATCAAAATAGAGTTCCACCATTTGTTTAGATCAAGAACATTAAGAGAATATATAAACAAGCACCTGTAGCACACAAACTTGACTTAAAAACATGTCTTAACTCACCCAAAGCAAGCTAAAAGAACTAAACAATATCCAATACCTTTAACACACAAAATTTAAGTTGAAAACATGTCTTACGACACTTAAAACAGGGCTAAAAGAATTAGGCAGCAATCAACATCTTTAGCAAACAAAGTTTAACTTCAAAACATGTCTTAATACACCCAAAAGATAGCTAAAATAACTAAGCAGCATCCAAAACCAAGCACACAAAACTTAACTTGAAAACATGTTTTAAGAGACCCAAAAACATAGCTAAAATAACTGGGCAGCAACCAGCGCCTTTAGCACACAAAATTTAACTCAAAAACATGTCTTAAGACACCCAAAACATAGACAAAATAACTAGACAGCAACCAACATCTTTAGGACAAAAAATTTAACTTGAAAACATGTCTTAAGACACCTAAAAAAAACTAAAAGAAATGGGCAGCAACCAACACCTCTAGCACACTTCAATTCCCTATTTTAACACTTTTAAAAGGAATTTGAATTGAAGGAAAAAAAAAACATAAACCAGCACTTTAAATCACCATATTAGCACTCTTACAGCACTATACTGAGAAAAGATGGCACTATCCAAACAACATATCAATTAGAGTTCAATCTCACCCATCTTACAACAATCACACTTATAGTAAACTAAAAAAATGCAGAAATCAAAATCATACTTACAACAATCACACTTACAAACCAACATCATAGATAATCAAAATGCAGAAAAAGAAAAAGAAAAAGCACCAATATCTTAGCAACACAACACATGACAGTCCGCACTTAGTTATAAAGTAAAATAAAAGAACGAACAAGGAAGAAAATGGGAAAGGGATGCTTCAAAAGAGAGAACAACATTCAGCCACCATAGCAAATCGAAGAGGAAGAAAAGTAGAACAAGATGAAAACAAAAGCTAGGGTGTTTACCTCCCAAGAATGAGAAAATCTGATGGGCGGTGTTTTTCTTGCAACGTGCGGCACTCCTTCTACGATTCTCTTTCGGTGACAGCTACTGTAGCTGTGAGGATAGCTCAAAGGGAGCGTTTCGTAATGGACTGAAGGAAAAAAAGAGCTGTAATACATCGTTACAGATGAAGGATAGGGAGGGAATAGATGTAAAATGGTGTGTTTTGATAAGATTAAAAAAAAAAAAAGATGTGGCAAGCTATTGAACGTTGGAGGATGCAAATGGCCCAAGTGATTCAAACAATAGGGGACAGCACAGGAGACAAAAAACAGGAGATCCAAACGTGGGATTATGACTAAATATGTTTCTTTTATTTTTGATATTTTTATTTAATAATGCATATAACTTTAAAATACAAAAAATAAATTTATTATTTAAAATTTTTAATATTTATTTGTTATAGAAATTCAACTAATTTTTTTTAATTCAACAATTAAATTAGAGACTCAAATTTTTTATTAGATGAATTAATCCAAATTTAAAGACTATCATCCTTTTAAAGTGAAATAAAATTTTCTTGATTATTTATAAATCAATTTATTGAAAAGTGTTAAATTCCAATACGAGAGGCCCAGAGATACTCTATAGAATATTGGCGCTAGCCCACGGTGAAGATCTTCAATAGAGATTCTCTAAAGTGTAAATTATAATAAAATAAAAAAAAAATACAGATAAACATTAATTTATTTATAATAAATTTTTAATTTATCTTTAATTTAATTTATTTTATTTTATTTTCCTTTAGACTTCACTACTTCACCACTACACTAAAATTTACAGTTCAAAAGATTATAATCGAAGATCTTGCTTGTGAGTATGTGGATGGCTGCGGATCATGGTCAACTTCATTGTAGGACCAGAGATTCCATTCCTCCAAAGTGAAGCGAAAAAGTAAAACTAGATAATAATTTAACAGTGCAAAAGTGAAATATCCCATTAGCAAAACCAAGTTCTCTTCATCATTGAAAGTTAGAACTACGATCATTTTAGTGTGTACAGCACCTGTCTCACACAGTCCGAGTTACAGTCACTTATACCCTCGTGTCAATCAGGCTGATAAAGCAACTATACATAATACATCATTGATGCTGCCAAGAAAAGCACGTGATAATCATTGACTTCTACTATGTTCCAAAGAAAATTTTAAATATTTTGTCAATATAGCTAACAGGAAGAGCATTTAAACTCTCATCTAAAAACGAAATAGTTGTTCTATTGAAAACCCCTTCTAATATGGGTAACATTCAAATACATAGACGCAGATTCAAGCAGAGTCATCACTCATTACTTGCTTTAAGGGCGACCAATATACAAGTCTTCCATGTCAGATGTATGCAACTTCATTCTTACAAAAAGAGAGATTATTTATAAAATTTAAACTCATTGATCTCCACGTCAGATTTAGCAACGTAAATTGCAGCAACCTTACGCTGCTCCAAAGTTCACTCTCATCACTCATTACTTGCATAATTTCACTAAAACAGTGTACAGAGCAATAGGATTAGAAGTCCCCCTCAAACTAGAGAAAATATACAAAGCAAAAAGAAGAGAAAAAAAAAATGCATATCACCACGTAAGGTAATTATCCCCCTTAATTGAAACCAGAGTGGCCACATAATTTACAGCTTGAGATGAGTATCGAACTGGGTTTCCTTCCATCTTGACATTCTCAATCTCTTGGGTATCAACATTGTAGGAATTTATGTTTCCACTAGACATTTCCATCAGAAGCTCATTGCCCTTCCAGAAAACTAATGGTTTAGGCTCTTCTAATAGTGTTATACTGTGCATTTTAGACCAAGAACCCTCAGCACCAAATCCATCTATCACCCATATGTCAATGCACATGTTCATATCAAAACAAGAACAGCAAATCAAAGACAGGGATTCTTTCCACGCAGTTAGAGATCTACCATTAGGTTTGCTAATATCAATGTGGTCTGGCACTGATACTACATTGAAAACCTCGTCCCCTATGTTCATTACCAAGATAACTGGGGACTTGTCTCTATGTTTGAAAGCCCACCAATAGTAGGTTCCTTTAAAGAACAAGGCAAAACAATCATCACCAAAAAGAAAATCCCTAGCATTGGTATTGTACAGCCTTGTCCATGAATCAGTACTTAAAGCATATTCCTCAACACGATTTGTGGTATACACACCAGTATCCACCGACCAAATCCTTACAACCTTAAAATCATCAGTTTGGGGATCATATCCCATTCCGACAGCTAAAGCAAACGAGGATTTCAACCGCATAACAGAGTCAGGAAGACATTTGAACTCTCTAGTAGCTGGGTTATACAAAATAACCTCCTTACTACGAGGCCAATACTCAACTGACAAACACAGTATACCATTACAGTGACCTGAAATTTGGAACTTCGTCGAAAGCATGTTGATTTTGGGCATTAAGGTATCGATTGCTGAATAGGTAGAATCCTTACTAGATAAGGAAAAAAGTTTGTAGTTTTCCATACCATGTCCGAATATAGTGGGGTAGGAGAGCCTGAGAAGCACACTATGGCCAAAGGTGTGATTTTTCATGAAATTTGAGAGGTGACGGGAAAGAAAAAGAGGGTCGCTGAAGAGAGCATACCAGCACTTGCAGACGCACTTGAATCGCAACAATGATTTGTAAGGCACTCTCGATAGGATATCCTCCAACAATTCTTGGGGTAGTGTAGAATCATTTCCCTTCATCACCTGCGTGTCTTCGTGTTCTCCTTCTAACCGTCTTGTCATCTTCTCACAGAGAGAGGGAGGTGGAAATTGGAGACTTTTTTGGTTTGTATTGGTGGTCATGACTTTAGAGTCTATAGAGATGGGCCTAGGGGTAGCAGAGTAAGAAAAAAAATTAAAGAATAAGAATCAGGATAAGGCGCAATTCGTAGACGTACCAAACTTGACTTCTTTTTTTTCGGGTACCGAAATGTAAGTACCAACCATTATACATTTTCCATTTTCGGAAACTAAAATTATTATTTTTTATTTAATAGATATTTAAATTATATGATTTTTCATTTTTAAAATCATTTATTTCAACTAAAACATTTTATATTTATTATATACATAATATAATATATGTTAAATAAATATTTGATTAGAATAAAAAAAAACAGTTTGCTTAACTCTCTGATTTCACCGCAGTTTTCATGCGGCGGCGGTGGACCCACTTAGCTAATAGCGACAACTCAAAGTTCTACTCTTTAAGAAGAAAATAACAATTGTGTTTAATCCTTACTTTTTATAAAAATGAAGCAAATACTATTTTGACAAAGAAATAAATATTTTAATTTTATATATTACAAATATTTTTATGGATTAAAATATTTGTACATTTATTGGGTTGACATGACAAACAAAGGGAAAGGACTCAGAATCTCGCACATAACAAAAGTTGTCAAGTTATAAGAGAAGCATGAAGATCAACTTTATTCCACTAGTTGGAGCAAGGATCTTGGTTCCGCACATGATAATTCCTTGAAAGAACACACGCATACATAGAGCTCCATCATGCTAGATCCCATATGGATAAGAAGACAGAATAATAAAGTAGTTGCAATTTATCCTTTAAAAAAGAAATGTTGTGTTATGAAGTGCTGCTGTTTGTCACAGGAACAAATTGCTTGCTCCAACTCTACGTATAAAAGTATAATTCAATTAAATTAGTCAAACACAAATTGTTCTCTCTTATAATACTTTTATAAAATTTTATTTGAAGAGAAATAGATTTTACAAGTAATCTAAACGAGCGGTTCCTTAAATTCCTCTGAGAGTTTTGTTGTCTATGTCAACAAATTAATAATAAACAAAACAAAATAGTCTCTTGTGATGTACAAAGTAGTCAAGCCAACTTTGAAAATTAATAATAGTCTAAAGTAAAGTACATTTTCATAATTATATGTTTGAATCCTTGAGTTACCAATGCAAAGGAATCGCTTTGGAACCAAATACATCCTCGGTTGAGTTGTGAGTATTTCTTGCTTTAACCCATTTGTAAACCACATGTTGCTTTCTTGGTACAACCTTATTAGTTTTTCCTTCTAATGATACCCAAGTCATCAGTTGGTTCTGCAGTATACATAACCATGCTCATTTGTAGTGAAAGAGAAAGCTAGAGGAAGCAACTTGTGACTTTAAAAACTCATGAGTGAAATCTTTTAAATATGAAGAAATTGTAGTAGTCTATGTCTTGTTTTGAGGATATACCCACTATTCCTTAGGTACTAAGAGCATCATATGCCTTTTTATATTGGTCTAATTAAGAAATATGAATATAATACCATTTACTTTTATGGAAACAGGAGGCTCTGCTTGATATATTATTTGCCTACAAAACAACAAAATTTGAGTTATTGACAAACCAAAATACATATTAATGTTTAAATATCAAGAGGAGCTGGTGGTGGTAATATATATATGGAATTAAATCCTTAATTTAATACATCTCATTAGATAAACTCATAAGTGTAAAGTTTTACCAATTGGTAAATTTCTTCTAAGTTGAAAATTGCTTAAGTGATATCACCGGAAGAAATAGAGCAAGCTGAATGTTCCATGATATGCACAAATTAGTCGGCATGTATTTATATATATAGGGTGACACAAATAAGAAGTAAAATTGATTAGACTTGGAAAAAAGAAGCAAGTGCCAAAATTACCGTAATAAACAATTAAGCTATTTCTTTATAGTAGACAAGGCACCCACACCAGAATTTATCAAAGGGAATGAAATGGTGAGGAAAAGAGGTGATTTGCAGCCATAAAAAACATCTCCAGTCACCTTCAGAGTACTCTGTAAGTGGGATTCCAGTCGAAGCCTTGAGGACATCTAATTAATAACATGGTTTCTGATTAGATATAATATATATATATATATATATATATATATAGGTCGATTAAACAATAGAAGTAAGTAATGGCAAAAGACAAATGCGTTCACTTACCACTAAAGCCTCTGACCAGCCTTGTGTCATGGCTGATTTCAGAATTATAAGCCAAGCTATAATGTTGTGCTATTAGCTTCCTGCACACAAGTAATTAATAATATATGTTGGATAGTATATATAATGGAAATGTTTGCATATAGAACATTATATTCCCAGCAGCATTTGAAAAACTTACCTCTTCTCTTGACTTGCCACAAGAATACCTGCGTATTGAAAAAAAAAAAAAAAGGAAATTGTTGTAATTACAGGAGATTTGATATCACATATATATAATTTGCAAGAATTATCAATATTCAATTAAAAAAAAAAAAGATGAAGGAGAAGTGATATTGGACCTGATGATCTTTTTAAGGTATTCTGAAATAATGAGCTTCAAGTGAAGCTCCATTGCAGAGCTATTGTTAACTACGACGTCGCTTGAAAGTGCTAGACTTTAACCGAAAGACATTACAGAAAATTGAAGAGATAGATAGATTGTGGTAACAAGAGGGCTCTCTCTGATTGTTTATATGGAGCCCTAGCGCCGGATAGTGTCCTCTCCTGTGACTCTCTTAGCAATGGCTTCGATTGCATGCAATTTATGTATAAAAAAGTAATCATTGATTTGGAACTGTAATAGGATAAAATTGTAAATGTACTTTTTATTAATATTTTTTTCACAAAAAATTAGACAAACGGCTAAAACTGTAGTACGTGGTGCAAATTGTGATCAAAGGGGCTACTTTTAATTTGAAACTGCTTAACGCTCTTTGTCAATATTTTTAAAATGATTTTCTAGAATAACACCAAAAAAGAAAGGCACAACTTCAACGTGAATTCATCTTTAACACGGAATCTAGCTTTCTATCTGTAAGAGAAAGAGGTTAGCATATACACAAGTGATATTTTGATGAATTTGCGGATTTTTTTTAATTGTAAAATGAGTAAAATGTGAGAGGAAGTTGAGAACGGTACAAAAAATTAGACAAATAGTTAAAGCTGTAAATATAGACAAAAAAAATTATTGGCGAAAATTGTGATCAAAGAGGCTACGTTTAATTTGAAACTGCTTAATTCTCCGTTTCAATGTTTTAAAATAATTTTCTACAATAACAACAAAAAGAGAGGCACAATATCAACGTGAATTCATCCTCTACACGCAATTCAACTCTCATTTGTGAGGGAAAAGGGAAGTAGCCCGTTCAAATTTTGAACAATTCTCAAACATGAGATTGGATTCACTGTAATAGTTTCTTGCAATAATTTTTTTTAGTAAAATAAAGATAAATTTTAATTCATACTAGTTATTTTCTATTTTTTATAAATTTTTATTTTTTTCTTCATATATTTTTCTTCCTCAACTGCAGATGATTCAAAGACATCAAAAGTCCCAACAACTTTAAAAATCAAAATACCCCACTCAATTATCGTCTCCTAAAATTTAAATTCTTCTATCAATTTTCATCCCATTAATGGAGATTCTATTTCAGACTCTATATTTTGTTATGTAGCACACTTTAATTTGTTAGTGAAAGCGCTCTAGACAATCATTGACCATTATTATTTTATTTTATTATTAATAAAATTTTGGCATTATATTAGTACTATTAAAAAAAATTGTTCTTAGATTAAGAGATAAGAATATTATGGTATAATTTGATCATTTTAAGGGAATTTATGTTCCTATTCAAACATAAATTTTATGGGATAATTTATGAACCTAAGAAATAAATTTTCAGTAATCCAGGAGTACTATAGTTTCTGTCTAAAATTTAAGTTCTAACTCAACCAAAATTTGTAATTAGATTATGTGATTTTTTTCAAAAAAATAAATTAGATTAAATGTTAAAATATGAATATGAATAATAATAATAATAATAATAATAATAATATTCTTAAATTTTTCAGTACTATTAAAATACTAAAATTTTATAAGAAATTTGATATAGAGACACGGAGCTCTTGAAAGCACGACCTCTCCTCCATACTGCATTTATTATTTAAAAAAATTAAAAAATAAAAATCAATTGAGGCTCGAGCTCAAACTTAAGCTGTCCATATGGTTTCCCATTTTGTAATCCTATAAGTTTTTTTTTTTGGCCAAAATAATTCTTGAAGTTGAAGTTAAAAGTTTCTTACAAGGATGCCTGTGTTGAGGATCATAAATACCCACGTTAAGATCATATTGCACAGAATAGCTATTAAGCTCTTAAATATCGGCATGCTTATTAAATAGAAAATGTATTCAAATTACTAATAGATTCCAATCCAATTCCAATATTTAAAAAAAACTGAGAGATTTCATATTTCACCCTTTTTTCTATAATTTTTCTTAAAAAAAAAATTAAGTTTCAATTTCTATGTTTTTATTATTAAGTTTTTCAATTAGAATAAAAATAAATTCATTGGACGTAAAGAACTATTTTTACAAGAGGCTTAACGTATGTTTGGGAGAGATAGAATTGAGGGAAATAGAAGAGAAAGGAAGAGAATTTAGTAAGTTTTTTCTTGTTTAGTTCTTAAAAAACTCTTCTTAACTTTTCTCCTTTATTAATTTTAATTATTCTAAATTAAAAGATTTAAGAAAATCTAAACAAATAAAAAAAAATTGTCACTTAACTTTTCATTCTTTCCCCTTCTCTTTTCCTTTAATTTTTTCATTTTCTTTCCCCTCTTTATTCCCAAACACACCCTTAAGGCCTGTTTGGGAGAAAAAAAAATAGAGGAGAAGAGAAGAGAAGGAAATTAAATTTGGTAACATTTCTTTTATTTAGATTTTAAAATTTTATAAGGGAATGAATTATAAAATTTTATATTAACTTTTATTAACCTTCTCTCTTTTTAATTTTAATTATCAAAAATTTGAAGATTTTGTAAGATCTAAATAATGAGAGAAAAAACTATTACTTAATATTTTCTTCTCTCCTCTTCCCTTTCTCTTCAATTCCTTTCTCTCCTAATTTCCAAACACACCATTAGTGTTTGTTTGGAAATGAGGAGCGGAAGGGAAAAGAAGGAATTAAAGGGAAAGGGAAGGAAAGAAAAGGAAAGGTTAAGTGATGGTTTCTCCTCCTTTTATTTGGATCTTTTAAAATTCTCTAATTTAGGATAATTAAAATTAATGAAAGAGGAATGTTAAGGAGCATTAACATAAAATATTTCACTTTTTTTCCTAAAAAATTTTAAAAACCAAAAAAGGGGAAGGTTATCAAATTTCCTTCGATTCCCTTCTCTTTTCCCCCATTTTTACCGTCCGAAATAGATAAGAGTTTGTTTGAGAGGGGAAAAATAGAAGGAAAAGAAAGAAAATAAAAGAGAATTTAGTAATTTTTTCCTTTTTTATTCTTAAAATTTTGGAGGGAAAGGAATTGAAAATTTTATATTAACCTTCCTTAACCTTCTCCCTTTGTTAATTTTAATTACATCAAATTGAAAAATTTTAGAGGATCCAAACAATGAGAGAAGAAACCATCACTTAAGGTATGTTTGGAAATGAGAACGATAAGGGAATGGAAGGAATTAAAGGAAAAGAGAAGGAAAGGTTAAGTAATAATTTATTTTTCCCTTATTTGGATCCTCTAATTTAAGGTAGTTAAAATTAATGAAGGAGAAATTTTAAGGAATATTAACATAAATCTTCTAATTTCTTTTCCTTCAAAATTTTGAGAACCAAACAAAAAGAAAGTTACTAAATTCTCGTCACTTTCCTTCCCTTCTTTCCCCTCCATTCTCCCCCTCCTAAATAAACCCTTAAATGTGTTTTTGGAAGAGGAATTTTGGAGGGAAAGGGAAGGGAAAGAAATGTATTAACCTTCTCTTTTTTATTTTTTAAAATTTTAAAGGGAAAGACATTGGAGAATTGTATGTTAACCATTCTTAACCTTTCTCCTTTATTAATTTTAATATCCTTAAATCGAGAAGTTTAAAGGATCCAAACAACGGGAGGAGAAATTATTACTTAACCTTTCCTTCCCTCTCTTTCTCTTTCCCTTTAAGAATTTCATTCTCTTCCCCTCGTTATTTCCAAACAAACCCTAAGGGTGTGTTTGGGAGAGAGATTTTTTAGGGGAAGGGAAGTAAAAAAAAATGTGTTAAACTTTCCTTTGTTTATTTCTTAAAATTTTAGAGGAAAAATAATTGAAAGATTTTATGTTAATTCTCCTTAAATTTCTCCTTTGTTAATTTTAATTATCTCAAATTTAGGGAGTTTGGAGGATCTAAAAAATAAAAGGAGAATCTATCACTTAACCTTCTTTTCTCTTATCTTCCCTTTCCTTCTTTATTCTTAAACAAAACCTTAACTTTTTCTTCCCTCTCCTTCCCTTTCCCTTCAATTCCTTTTCTTTCTTTCCCTTACCCATAAGGGAAGAAGAGGGAAGAAAAGGTTAAGTAATAGTTTTTCCTCTCTTTGTTTGGATCCTCTAAAATCTTTCAATTTGAAGTAATTAAAATTGAAAAAAAAAAAAAGTTAAGAGGGTTAACATATAATCCTCCAATTTATTTTTTAAAAAAATTTTAAGAATTAAACAAAGGAAAGGTTATCAAATTTTCTTCTCTTTCCTTTCCTTCTCAATTTTCTCTCTCCTAAGGGTCTGTTTGAGAATGAGAAGGGAAAGAAAAATAGAGGAATTAAAGGGAAAGAGAGGAAAGGAAATGTCAAGTAATAGTTTTTTCTCTCCTTATTTGGATCATTCAAATTCTCTCAATTTAGGATAATTAAAATTAATAAAGGAAAAAAGTTGAGAAGGGTTAACATAAAATCCTCTAATTCCTTCCCCTCTAAAATTTTAAGAACCAAACAAATAAAATATTTCTAAATTCCTTTTCCCTCTATTTTCTCCCTCCTAAACACATCCTTTAGGTCCCAAGGGTTTATTTAGGAATAAGGACGAGAAGGAATTGAAGGGAAGGGGAAGGGAGGAAATGTTAAGTGATGATTTTTCTTTTCATTGTTTTGATCTTCCAATTTAGAGTAATTAAAACTAAAAAAAAATTAAGGGTTAAAGAAGGTTAACATAAAATCTTTTAATTTCTTCTCCTTCAAAATTTTAAGAACAATAAAAGAGGAAGGTTATTAAATTCTCTTCACTTCGCTTCGCTTCCCTTCCCCTTCGTTTTCTCTCTCCCAAGGACATTCTTAAGGTCTATTTGGGAATGAGGAGGGGAAGAGAATGAGAGAAATTAAAGAGAAAGGAAAAGGGAAGAGAATGAAAGGTTAAGTGATAATTTCTTTTCCCATTTTTAAGATCTTTCAAACTCTTCTAATTTAAGATAATTAAAATTAACAAAGAGAGAGAGTTAACATAAAATCCTTCAATTACTTCTCCTCCAAAATTTTAAAAAACAAACAAAAAAAAGGTTACTATATTTTCTTTCATTTCCTTCCTTTTCCCTCCAAAATCCTCCTTCCAAACACACCCTTAGGGTTTGTTTGGTAATGGACAGAGGAAGAGAAAAAGATAGAATTAAAGGTTAAGTGATAATTTTCTTGTCTTTGTTTGGATCACCTAAAATTTTTTAATTTAGAGTAATTAAAATTAATAAATGAGAAAGGTTAAAGAGTAATTAATATAAAATCTTCTAATTATTTTCCTTCCAAAGTTTTAAGAATCAAATAAAGAGAAGGTTACTCAATCCATTTGTCTTTCTTTTCCTTCCCCTCCAAAATTCTCCTCTTAAACAGACCCTTAGAATGTGTTTAGGAAAGAAAAAATGAAAGGAAAAGGAAGAGAAAAAAAAAATGTTAAATGATAATTTTTCTTTTCTCTTCTTCCCTTTCCTTTCAATTCCTTTATTTTTTTTTCCTCTCTATTTTCAAACACACTTTTATGAAAAGACAGAGCAAAAAAGTTTTTTTTTTGGGATAGAACCAAAAAATATGTTAAGAAAATGAGAAAAATAGCGAGTAAAAATGGATATTGGGCCAAGAAATGCCCAAATACCTTAAGCCCAATTTTGGGCTGAATGGCGATTCAGTGAACGGGTCTGAGTGGAAACTTGAAACTAGTCAAGCGATGGTGTTCAGGCTTGCGCAGCCGAGAAAATCAAGAGGGAAAACGAGAGAAAGAGAGAAAATAGATGAGGAATCCTTCTCACAAATGGGGCTACATTCGGATCATCACTGGTACAATCCTCGGAGGCATCCTCGGATTCTACGTTATGCACCGCGTTGAAAATAATTATAAGGTTATAACCCCTACTCTCTCATCGATTCTCGTAGCTCTGAGCTCGTAGGGAAAGAAAAGAATGGAAAATTAATGGTTTTTTAAGATACCTAATTGAGGTTTAGTGGCTTAATTTGAAACTATTTTCTTTCTCTCTTTAAGAATAGTTAATTTCTAGGCTTTGATTTTATTATGATGGCTGCGTGATTGAGGGATTGGTGTATTTGTGTTGAATACAGGAGAAAATGAATGAGAGACTGAGAAATTACGAAGCCGAATTGAAAAGGAAGAAGCAAGAGAGATTGAACGAATTTGAAGAATCGTCCTAGCCTTTAAGTGCTAAATCTTCAGTATTGCATTCTCTTTGCCCCTAATTCCCTCCTCTGGATGTTGTGTTTCCTTTTTCTCGCGTTTGGTGACTGAGAAAATTCGACGGTAAAATTATGAGATGCGATTTCGAATATTCGACTGTGAGGTTATTTTCTAGGTTTCTCTGAAGTACTTCTCTCATTAATCTGACTAGTTGTTTAAGTTTTCTTGTTGAGATGGGGATGGAGGTGATTAGGGAGCTATTTTAATACTCAAGACTATGAAGCAGAATTTGAAAGAATTTCCATTACGCGAGCTTCATTTTTTTTTTTGACACAGTTTATGAGCAAATTTTTAGGCTTTTCTTCCTCTTCATGTATTATATGCCCTCTTCACAACGAAGATTCGTAGAATGGAAAACTTCGAAGGCATTTAAAATTATGATAGAAGTTTTAGACGTCTGTATGAGGATGATCACAGATCAGGGAACAACACGAATTAATATAACCTTTGATGAAAAGAAAACACCATGTTTATACAAAGTCACTTCTGTAGTTTGTGTTGATTTTTTTCAACGACAAAACTTATTCCATAACGAGAAAGAAGTACAAAGATCATACAAAACAAGTGTCTTGGCATGGTTTACAAAACAATTAGAAATTAAATAACACTAGAAGAATAAATAACTCATTTTATCATCTTACAACAAAATAATTAAAAAAATACTTTTTTTTTTATCTCTGAAGTATAAGAACATTTTGTCCTTAAGTTTGTTTTTATCAATTTTGTCCTAAATATTTTATAAAAAAAGTTTTCAAAGTCATCCTAATTGCTAATCTTATGTAAATCAGTAATAAAAAAAATGTGATTTATAAATCACATGGCCATATTATCTTAATATTTTATTTAATTTTATGAAATTAGCACAAAAAGTAGCATACTTTAACACTTGTTTTCTTTTAAAAAAAATCACAAATGAAGCAATGTCTTCATTGCTACCTAAATTAGTATCTATTTGCTGATTCTTCTTGTAGTGATCATCTAGTTATGTGTTTGACAAGTCAACTAATTTTATTTTTTATTTGAATGTCATTAGTAATTATAATAGTATTGAAAATTTTTATAAATATTTAGAACAAAATGAACAAAAAAAATTAGAGATGAAATTGAAAATAACCTTAAACTTTAAGATGATAAAAGTATTCTCCCAAATGGAAGGGAAAAAAAAAAAGAAGTGAAGAGATGGGTCACCCTAAAAGGAATAAGAGATACTATAGAAATTGTAAAGACTTGAGTCGATTTTCGATCCTCTGCTTGGCAGTTTTCTGGTAGTACTTTTAGCGGCGGTTTTTTTCGCTGCTAAAGTTGTTTTAATATTATTGCAACGAATTTTACTGCTGCTATAAATTTTATTTAAATATTTTAAAAAGTTATAGTAGCAATACTTTTTGTCGCAAAAAATTTTAGCAGCGGAAAAAACCGCCGCTAAGTGCCAAGCAGAGAATCGGACGCTGCTTGGAACTTCTCTGTTTGGCACTGCTTGGCACTTAGTAGTAAATTTTTCCGCTGCTAAAATTTCTTGCAACAAAAAGTATTGCTACTATAACTTTTTAAAATATTTAAACAAAATTTATAGCAGCAGTAAAATTCGTTGCAATAATATTAAAACAACTTTAGCAGCCAAAAAAACCGCCGCTAAAAATACCAAGTGCCAAGCAGAGGATCTAGAATCAAATTCTCATCTCCAATTTAAGAGTCACATAAATACTATAAAAATTGTAGAGACTTCTTAAGTCTCGTTAAAGATACAAATTCTCCTCTCCAATTTAAGAGTCACATAAATGTTAGAGGCAAAAGGGAACTGACCAAAGAACATTGCTATCATAGTAAAGGATATTACTTCTCTTTTAAAACAGTATAATTATGTTCATGTTGTGTATATTAATAATGATTATCCAAACATCCAAACTTGTTTGGGTGCTTAATTCTTCTGTGCCAGGGCACACATCATCTTATCATTAAATCCTCTCTTTTAGTATTTACTCTCTCTCTCTCTCTCTCTATATATATATATATATTTATATAAAATGATATGAACTTTGTTAAAATATTTTATAATAAATAATATTTCTTATAATTTTAACATATAGTATATTTCATAAGAAAAATTGGCCAAAAAAATTAATAAAAAATATATGCACGGGAAATACTAGTTTGAAATTATTTAGTTTTAATATTTATATATAAATTATTAAATTTAATAATTTCGTTAAAAAATGATATTGATTATATGTTTAATTTTATATAATATAATTTGTAGGACTTTTGTGAGTTTATATGTGAATAAAAAATAGCTTAATTTGAAATTTTGTTGAATAAATAAGTTTGAGTCTGAAAATTTATAATTTCAAAGGGATCCAGAATTGATTTTATTATCTAGTTGGGTTAGGATAGGCAATGAAAAAATATACATAATTTTTAGTTTAAATATAAGAATTATAATACTGAATCCTAGTTACTATCATATAGTCTCAACTCCCAATTTTATGGCACGTTCCCCTTTGGACAACTACGGTAAGAGTAAAAGATATAAGCGCAGTTTTTATATATTTATTAAAAGAATATAGTTTATATAATTTATTTTGTGTGTGATTGGTTATTTTCTGAAAACAAATTTACATATTTTATTTTAATTAAAAAAATGAATAACAAAAATATAGGATAAATGTAAGGGTTAAATTCATTTAAGTTAGATAAAATTAATAATTACTTATCTTTTAAAAATATAATTAAAACAAAATATATTTTAAAGAACAAAATAATAGACTTTTTTTTACAAAAACTTTATTTTGGTCTCTTAGTTTAATAATTTTTTTAATTTGATTCATCATGTTTATTTGTTTTCAAATTAGTCTCTTATATTTAAAATCGTTATCAATTTGATTCATCTATCTACATATTCATTATATATTTTAACAGTTTGTTGACAAAAAGACTAAATTGATAAATGTTTTAAACGTGAGAAAATAAATTAAGAACGAAAAACCTGATGAATCAAATTAAAAAATTACTAAACTTAAAATATCAAAATAAGATTTTTGTCTTTTTAGAATTAAAAGATTAAATAATTAAAATAAGTGACTTTTACACATTAAAAAAAAATTCTCTTTAATTTATTTAAATTTTTCAGTGAATAGTCTTTTTATTTTCTTTAGATTAGAACTTAGAATTGTTGCAATTAGGTAGAATTGTTGCAATTAGGATTATAATCTTCTTCAGTTAGAATTTATAAATTTTAAATCATTTTTTTAAATTTAAACAATGAATTTTTTCTTTAAAATTTAAAGTTCAAATAATGTATATTTAGCTTATATTAACAATATTTTGTATAAATACCTCCTTTACTCAAATATACATTTACATCTCAAAAGTTATATTTAAAAATTGTGAAATAGGATCAAATATGAAGAAAATTTGTATATTCAATAATTCAAAAATTATAGGAAATTATTTTTTTTGTCTCTCAAAAATATATCTTTTCATAATTTGATTTTTCAAAAATTAAAAATTTTAATTTGGACCTTTAATGAATATTTCTAAAATAAATTTTACAATAATTTTTTTGAAAAATATAATTTTATTAGAAACTGATATTTAAATTTTAGTTTACCATATTGTAAATAACTAACTTTTTTATTAAACTCAATTCTTGTTAATTTTTTATGACAACTTTTAAAATTAGACAAAAAATTTATTTTAATCTCTCAAATTTAATAATTTTTTTAATTTAGTATCTCAAATTTAATAATTTTTTTAATTTAATCTTTTATGTTTATTCATTCTCAATTTATTCTCTCACATTTGAAATCGTTATTAATTTAGTCCTTTATTTGCATATCCATTATATATTTTAACAAAATATAAAAAAAATTAAATTAATAATAATTTTAAATATAAGAATCTAAATTAAAAAAATTATTAAATTTGGGTGATAAAAATAAAATATTTTTTATATTTTATTTTACAAAAACGTAGACTCGATCGATTACTCTAGACCGGTATTTCTGAACGCCTAGGCTTTTGGGGTCACGGTAAAAGGAATGGCATCCTCGTGCAATTTCGCTACCATTCGCATGTTTCAAGCCTCTTCTTCGTCTTCTCCCTTCTTCTCAAGAGCTTCTTATCCTTTTCCCATGAGATTCGCAGCTCCATTTCGGTCGCGTGTCGCGGCTTCCATACCAAGTTCCATCAAGCTTGCTTCTTCTTCTGGGCCAGTCACCAGCACTTTCTCTTGGGATGATGTCTTTTCTATACATCAATCTGGAGCTGCGACAGAAGACAGCTCTTCTTATCTCCAAGGCTACTTCGAGAAAGTCCAATTATGCAATCGTGGTTCAGTAAGTTCTTAGGAGCCGTGGGAATTCTTGAGACTCCCAATTGTGTTCTTTTCCCTTGCTTTTCCAAAATTTTTGTTTCTAGATTTGTTCGATGCTTATGAATAGCTTAATAGTCTCTATTTAAATATCACATTTATTGACCACCTGGGGAATGGTACTCGTGGTATCTGTTTTTAATACTGAATCGGCTTGTAGGAAAAGCAATCTGAGTTCCTTCCGTTTGTCATTGAGGACCAAATTGTCGGATTCATTCACAGTGGGTAAAATTTGCTCTAACTCTATCGTTCTAGGATGTTCATTTCATCTCATAATTAAGCTATTTCATGGATGTATTCGGTTAGCGGTCTTGGATCCTAGCTGAATCATGTCTTAAACGCTATAATTACTGAAGTCAATGATCGTGGCAGATTTATGAGATGAGCTTCAATTTTGTTCAGGTTTGCTGACAAGCTGAGGAGCTTCAGGGATGTATTCATTTTCCCTAAAGATAAATTATATGGTTCTCACTTTGATGACTATGTTTCATTAAATCCAATGCTGAAGACACCTGAGCAAAGGACCATCGCGGTGGGAAATGTGGTTGAGTGTCTGGGAGAAGAATGGATTCCAGGTATACGGCATGAGGTACTGTTTATGTATGATATGTAAATAAGATGTCTGTTGTCGTTCTTATTTTCTATGATGTTCTAATACCTGTGCCTCTTGCCCGTCTTTTATCAGCTATACCCTGTGACATCATCTTTTGGTACACCCACTTTCTTTTCGTTAGAGCGTGCTGCAGCTCCTTATTTTGGAATAAAGGTAAGTGCAAAATGTTCTGATACAGAATAATTCGATTTGCTTGCTGAATCGGGTTCTCTTATAATACTCATTGATCATTGCTGATGTTTGTAGTCATAGATGCTCAAGTCACGCTGTCAAATCTGTCCAGGGATTGAAGTTTTAGATTGCTTTGTTTTACTGCTGAAAATAACATGTCTAGCGCACAGTTAATCTATTTGCTAAAAGTTATCCCCACCCTGTCATGATGATAGATTCTCTAGTTGATCACCCTGCTGTACCTCAAAATTTTCCGTCTGGGATCATTGATGTTGATCTATTGACAGTATTAGCAGAGATGATATAGTACGTTTCTAAATCAAGTAAACAGTCACTTATGTGTTGGCATTCCATTTGCATCAAGGCTTTGTAATTACTTGCTAAGTAACTCAATTGAAAGTAAATGATGGTCCTTAGTGTTGGCATCATTTTGATGATTCAATGATGATCTGTAATGTCTCTAGACAGGCCTAGTATAACTGAACAATTTGTTTAGATTGTGGCTTTCTAATTGATAGACCCATTTATACCCCAAAGTTGTTTCTGAGTATTACTTTTCTTTAATATTTTTCTTTTCCCTTTCAAAGGTTAGGCTTATGGAGTCCATATGAATGGCTATGTTGAACGGAAAGGGCAGAAACATCTGTGGATAGGCAAGAGAAGTCAAGAGAAGCCCACTTATCCTGGAATGCTGGATCATCTAGTTGCTGGAGGACTGGTTTGTAATTACTTGCTACGTATCTGAACATTTCTATTCAAGTGAATTGGTGCCACATTTGGAAGTAATTTTGTCTTTACTATGGTTAGAAATGAAAAGAGTTAAATGTACAATAATACATGATGGAAAATCAATTAATATGATCAATTCATTGTCAATTCTGAAGTGTTTCCTGAAGTTTTTTCTAGTTCGTAAAGATGATAATCAGATTTCTGATTAGTTTTTAATATATCATCACAGCCTCATGGGATTGATTGTCAGGAGAATCTTGTGAAGGAATGTGAAGAGGAAGCAGGAATACCCAGATCCATCTCTTTGGAGTAAGTTTATAATAGCCACATTACCCTCCGGCCTTATTTATTTATTTATTTCGTGTGGTGAGCTTTCTTCATCTTTAGTGTTTCATGTTCTATGTTAAACATATTAATCAGGTCTATACTTATCCTTTTTAACAGCCATCAACCAGAGAAATAAAAACTCTCCACTTTATCTAATGATTGTAGATTGCTTTTCACAGGGCCATACCAGTTGGAGCTGTTTCCTATATGGACATAGATGGATACAGATATAAGAGAGACGTCCTGTTCTGTTACGATTTGAAACTTCCTGAAAGTTTTGCACCAAAAAATGAAGGTATGTGTTCAAGTAGTTGTATTCTTCAAGGGTACTTCGTGACTGTTATTATAGTCACGAGTTGGCCTGATCTCCTAACGACAATCGTTCTTTGTAATGACTGGTTATATAATGTCAGATGGAGAAGTGGATAGCTTTAAGCTGATTCCTATAATGCAAGTAGCAGAAGTCATACGCAAGACACAGTTCTTCAAGCCAAATTGCTCTCTAGTAATTACTGACTTCTTGTTTCGACATGGGTATTTCTTCCACTTAACTGTCTTTACATACACAATTTCCTATATATTATTAGATAAAAAGGTAGATTAATGATACATTAAAAAGATTTAAATGCATATAAAGTGGTATTTAGACTTTCTTTCTTGGTCAACAATTATTTACTTAGTTCAGGGAATTCAAATGTTGGTCTGTTGCTGTGTCTCCCAAATTTTATTTTATGTGCTTTTTGGAAAGTGTATATATATATATAATTTCCATTCTTTCACTATATTCTAGAAAACTAAGATTTTGTGCCAGTTTACAAAACTAAAATTCTTATTTGCAGGTACATTAATCCTGAATGTCTTGGATATCTGAATCTCCTACGAAGCTTGAGAAATGGAGATTGTTCATAACAATGCAGCAAGTCTACTTGTTCCCCATCTTTGTATTTGTACCAAGCATTTATGTCTGGTTCTTCTTTTTTATTTTATATTTAGTGACTTAGTCTGGTTGAAGATGACCCTTCCTTTTGAGCCATTATAATGGTTAGTTCAATAGGAAAAATATTTAAATGTGATATTTATATTTTTGTTAACAAAGTTTTTAATTAAAAAATATGTGCGTAGTTTTTACATTTCCTCACCTCATAATTGAATTTTTTTATATTTTAATTTAATTAAAAAACTTCATAGCAAATAAATAAAAAAAATTGTACTTAATATTGTTAAAACTTTGTTCAATAATGTCTTTCTAAACAAATTTGTTGGCAAAAGAGCATTTTCATAACAATTTTTATTTTATTCCTTAAATTTAATTAATTTTATTTTAGTCTTTTAATTTTAAAAATTTCATTAAAATTTTTTAATGAAAAATATAGAGTTGGAGGTAAATTTAACATTCATATGCCAACCATTGTCAATATTAGCAAATCATTAATCTTATATTAAAACAAAAGTCAAATCTTCAAATTTTTTAACATTATCCATTTTTAACTATGTCCTTTCGTAGAAGATTGAGGAAGAATCCATGAATAAGTAATTCATCGACCCAACAGCAATTGCTTGTCACAAGATAAATTTTTCTGTAAATTGAAGTTAGGTTGAATTAAACTAGTATTTGGAAGGGTTGGAGTTTTTATTTTCAATTTAATTGTTTGAATTTAAATTTTGAGTACTGTTGTTCAAGATGATGATGGGATGCTTTCATTTTTGCGTTCAGGGGGTGCAAAAAGGAGTGTAAAGGGGGTAGCCTTACATTTAGGCAGTTGATAAATACTTTATTTAGAATTCAGATTTTAAATTTAAAAATTTGTTTTTTTCCAAGTAAGATTTATAGATTGATAAGATTGTTAATATTTTTTCATAGAGATATTAACACTCCAATTCAGCATGTTTCATTAAATAAATTAATAGTGTTAAGTATTAGAAAAAAATTAATTAATTTTTTAAAATTAAAAGACTAAAGTAAAAGTTATTAAACTTAAATGACAAAATTGAAATTTAACTCAAACTTAAAGGATTAAAAGTATTCTTTTATCTAAATTTGTTCTATAGTTTAAATTGTATCATTTATCATCAAATAATTACTATTTAATTATATTTTAACATTTTACATTTAAATTTTAACAAAAATATTAGCACCGTTAATTCTTAACTACATTAACATCAACATATCTTGTGACATCAAATAATAAGTCATCATATTTGCCACATCAGTCTTAATTATTTTTTAAAAAAAGATAAATTAGAAAGCTACAAACCCTAACACATTTCAATTTAAATTTTATCTAAAAAGGATAAATTAAAAAAAAAGTCCCTAATGACCGCCTTTTTCTTTTTCTCTAGCATGCATGCCTTCTTGGTTTAAATTTTCTGCACAAACATTATTGCATGTCTTATCAGTAGCAAAATTGATCCCCATTTTCTCCTTCAAGAGTCTCTGGTTTGTGAACCAAAATCATCTTGGAATTATATGCAAGAAAATTAATCTAAATATCCAAATATAATTAACATTATACTTAATTTTGCCTAAACATATTCACTCATACATTAAAAACAACAAGATATTCATTGGTGTATAGGTTCACAACTTAAAAATTATTTACCAACATCAACGTTCATAAATGTTGCGAAAATTTCTTGTTGATTTATGAATAATTAAGGGCTGTGCCATTTATAATGATGGAATAAAGTAAATTAATTGAATACAAATTATGAAGTTAATAATAGGTTAAAAAGAAGGTTGAAGAGAAATTTCATTTTACGACATGGCTTTTTACTTTGTTGCAATGATTTTTAATTTTAAACATTCATTTACTACATTCTAAAGTAAAAATTTATAGAATTATAAAATCATAAATAAGACTTATCAAATTAGCTTGAATTAATAGGGTAATTCATTTGACACTCCCAACTTATATGATTACAGGTTTTGAAATGCGACAAACAAGAGATTTTGAAATTTGTTCCAAGGTTTCCGGCCTTGGTTAAGCTTGGATTATATATTAGGTTAGAAATTAATTTGGTTGGATTTAGAAAATTAAATCATATCAAAAGAGATTTTAAAATATTAGGGGTCTAATTGGACTTTTAGACTGGCTTCAAATGGGCTACTAAACACTTAGTTTAGCACACCCCATTTGATGGAGTGGACTGGCCCATCAAATGTCATATTGATATATATTAATAAGAGAAAAATTTATATAAAACTCACGTAGAATTACTCTACCCAAAACATAGTTAAATAGGAAGAAGAGCTCATATGAAACGAAAACAATCATAAGTTAATTTACATACAGTGTTGAAAATTTCTAGACGTACTTAATTTGAGATTTCAAATGCCCAAATAATGTTTAAAATTTTTTTAAGTATTTTGTCCTCATCTGAGCTTCAATCATGGTCTAACTAGAGTAATTATATTTAAGCTCCACATATGACTAACAACATTTAATTAAGAGAAGAAATTGCATCAATTAATAAACATAAAAGACAAAATTAAAATTGAAAAAAGATAAGAGGTTTTACTAGAAGCCACATGGTCCTCCGTTTCCAAAATCACCTGGTCCATGTTATTATCATTGCGACAGCAGCACAAGTAGGGTAACACCATATCCTGCTTATTTGATGTAGTATCTAAAATCTACGTTTGATGAATCAATAGAAGAGTGAAGTTTCCTTCTAACTTACACTCAACTCCCCAATTTCTGGTCCTAATGGTTCAAAGATGGCTTCCACTTCACGCCGATCAACTTCCTCCAAGCTCGATGGGTTCCATCTGGGGTTCTGCAGGAAAATAATAGTTGAACCTATCACAAGAGTACCGATATGAAGGCAACTTGGTCTTATTGTACTATTTCAAATAAGAAACTATTTGCAGAAGAAACCAGACTTACCTGTTGGGACAAAATTTTCTAAGGAGAGAAGCTACTTAAATTTTCAAAAATCTATATATATATATATATATATATATATATATAATGTTTAGCCAAGTTTCTTCCAAATAGACAAGTTGCTTTCAAGTAGAAGTAGTTTTTTCACTGTGGAAATGAAACAGTATTGGAGCTTCTAAGTATAATCAAAAGCACTAAATTACTTGTTTTAAGACAAATCGTATCCCTATTCAAAATCATTAATTACAATAACTACCTCTAATTTCTTTTGTAATTTAAAAGTTAAAAGAACTTTTTAAAGATTTGCCAAATATAAATTGTTTTTCAAATATTGATAGAAATGCTTACGAAAATAATTTGTAAAACACAAATTACTTCTATCAGTATATTTTTTAAAACCTCATTTGAAAAGAAATAAATTTAAAATAAATAGAAAAATTCACTAGTTGACCAAATAGACTCTTAGTTACTTTCACAATTAGATTCCTAAATATTGAATGTTTACCAAGCTTCTGAAGAAGGACACCAAAGCACTAAGATTAAACATAATTTTGCTGTATTTGACCAATACCCTAAGTACTGCAGCACACATATTCTTCTGTAGCACCAACATATCGTATATGAAATGTAAATGGCACCTACATCTTATCAGTTCTGTGATTAAATGACATGGTTTCTCTATCAAATTTTAAATATGTAGTTAGGAGAAAAAGAGAACCTGATCTTTGTCTACCAATACAGCTCTGACACCTTCGGCAAAGTCATGTCGCAGTGAAGACCTTAAGGCAATGCGGTACTCAGTTTTCATTACACCACTTAGCTACACACATTACATTAATAAGTTTGAGAATAGAAGCTAAAAAAGAAATTAAAATATAATGCATGTATTCAAACAACTTAGTCGACCTCACTTAGTGAAAAAATGTTTAGTTTGTTGTTGTTATTGTTGCTGTTGTTGCATGTATTCAGACAACTGCAGACTTACCATGGATAATTCATTGTCATTTTTTCCTTGTGCAGATGCAACTCTTGAGAAGTAAATTTGTGTCAAGTAAAGTGAGAAAGGAGCACCTTTTCCAAGACCTTGGAGAGCTTCATTAGCCCATTCCACAACTAGTAAAGGTAAAAAGGTAAAATATAAAAAGCAATGATTAAACAAGCAACCTAAAACTTTGAACATTAGCAATAGGTCTATAGGCATACCAGTGGGATCTGTGCTTAATTGGTGCCTTTTTAGCTCTTTAATTATCTCGGTAACTGATTTATTTGCTCCAAAAGATGAAACTATCTGAGGTAAAAGCAACTTCAACTGTGCCTCAGACTCAGGGTTAGACTCATATCTTGCCAACAGAACTTTGATATCCTGATGTGGATCATGGGAACTGTATAATCAACAGATTTGTTCAAGATCATCATCTTAAAACATTGGTATGTTGTATGTATATAATTGCAGCCATTCTACATTCCATAATGTAGCCAATTGATTTAAGCATTATTAACATTACGAGTATCTAAAATAAACTGAAGAAGTTAGGACTGATGACCTGATGGATCCCAAGTGAACCCTCTCCCAAAAGTTAGCTGTTGAGGGAGAAAAACAAAACCACTTAAATACCCCATCGAGTATTCTATACTACTCGATGTAGAATTTGGGTAGTCTATATTACCCCAGGGACATCCCATATTATCTCCATCCCCATCCCCATCATAATCTTATTGGAAAGTCTCAAGAGACAGATTTCTGACCATTTCAAACAATAAAGAATGACTGTATATTTGGATTTACTTATCCAGCATGCAGTGGTACCAAATAACAGGCAAAAAACTCCTATAGGTATTCAAAATGGATAATTTATACCCATTTTTTTAATTATTATTATTATATCAAGAAGCCGTCAACTATTCATACTGAGACATACAAGGTAGTAGCCAAAAGGGCTTCCTTGAATGAACCTAATTTTCCAGATGGTACATAATGGGTTCCAAGGCCAACATATATTGCGTCTGAAGGAGTAGAAATCCTTTTTCCAGTCAATCCAAGATAAGCACCTGCAATTGGTAAAATTTTCAAATTAACATGTGAATCATAGATCCCATTGAAAGAAAGTGGAAGAATCTGCCTACTATATCTAAGAGGGGTCAGAAGTTTAATTCCAGATACTTCTGAATTGTACATGTATTCTAACAAAAACATACCAATGCATCCTCCTCCTGGACTTTGTGCTGCTATATAAGAAAAACCTACATCCGGGAACAAACCAATTCCATTTTCTGGCATTGCGAGAACAGTTCTCTGAAATGTGTTATGTAAGGAAAAAAGTTATAAACAAGATCTAGAATGTCATAAATTTAGGATAAACCTATAATTAAACTAAGCCTCATAAGGAGAGCATACCTCTGTTACAATACGATAGCGGCCATGACCAGACAGCCCTATTCCAAAACCCATTGTTATTCCATCCATGAGGCTTATATATGGTTTCTTGTACTGAGAAATTTTGCATATCAAAGAATACTCAGCTGAGAAAACCTGAAATGGGCAGCATAATAGGCCCATTACTTTTTATAATTCATTAACAATGCCAACAAAGGAGGTCAAGGTTAACAATGCAAAAATGGAAGATGCAGAATGACACAGACTAGACATAATGCCAACAGCACATTATAAGAAACAATGTGTAACACAAATAAATTTGTTTGAAAGTTGAAACCACCCAAATGACATTTGCAATTCTTGTAGGAACATATAGTAAATTAACAACCAAAGGAGGTCAATATTAAGAAACAAAAATTCCTGTGTCAAAAGGGTAACCAAGTAACTACAGATGCAAGATTACTTCAATAAAGCACGCATTTAAACTATTGGATGAGAGGAAAGGGAGCTCAAACTATAAGTTTCATGCATTTTTATTTGGCCAAAATGCAGATAACCACTTCAACTTTGGCCCTCTTGTAAATAATCCCTTTGGTTTCAATCTAGGCAATTAAACACCTAACTTCAACTTGTAAACTTAATCCCTTATTTTTCCTCCAAATATCTCAAAATATCTCTATATCATTTATCTGATGCTGATCTACTTTTCATCTCAAGCTTTCACTCTATTTGAGTTTTTGAGTTATGTCTGAGTGCAACCAATAAGCTTATCTCAAGTACTACTTTAATTTGACTGGAACCAAACTAACCAAAACCCTTGGTTAGATTTGGAAGGTTCCATAAGTTCCCATGAAGGATAAGGAATCCTTCAAAAACAAGATTCAAAAACTATACAAACATTAGCTCAACAAAGAGCATTCCAATTACTTTGTAAATCCAAGGGACAACCCCCACAAAACAACCACTTACTGAAACCCAAAGGGAGGCCAAAAAGATAACAATTTCCCAAAGAAAATGCAATAGAAAAAACTTTTGAAAACTCTAGTATTTCACTTTAACCATAAACACCACAAGCCTGCAAAAGCTAGCACTCTTTCCAGATGATCATATGCCCATTCTTTGTCCATAAACCATATAGCTAAAAATCAATCCAGATCATATAGATAAACCCAACACTCATTAAGATGCCAAACACCCTATTCCAAAGCCAATACAACACTTCACAATGCGCAAAAAAGAAAACAAAAAGACTGTCTTAGAGCTCAAATAACACATTACACAAACATATGAAAGAGTAAAATTGGGCCTACAAGTCTAAAGGAAATAATTTGTTTTACATAGTACAAAGTCCCTTGCTACTATATAACGCTAGTAAGATTTTCATACCAAACACCAAGAGATGCTTTGAATCATATCATTTCCTAAAACACTAATTTTTAGGGAACTCTAATTTATACCTATTATTTTGGACTTGATGCTTCTAGAAACAGAAAAAATCATAGTTACAACATTAAAGACATTAGAGTCTTAAATACAGAGAAACTGAAGCCAAGTTTCGTGAGTAATTACATGGGACTCTACTAAATTAGAATTTGGTAGCACATTTTGTAAAGTATATAATAAATACAGACATGAATGGTTTATGACTAAAATAAAAAAGGTATTCATATGGCATGACTTTATAAGGGTTATGAATCAAAATACATAATTACAAGGACACAACTAGACCTCAATCATATCAGATAGATGGTTTTTGATTGTTATCTGCTTCACATCACCACCTGCAGATAAACTAAGATCTCAGTTACTAAATAGACAATCATTGAGAAAGTTATTTATTTGGAAGAACAGCTTATGATAATGAAATAGTATAGCATCAGAAGAAGATGGTGTTTACACTTGACAGAAAACTAACCAATAAAATAAGCCAGATATGGACATTACAATTAGAGTTGGAGAAGCAAGTATGAATATCATAATACAATGGGGCAGACAACAAGCACTATTATGAAACCTTCACTAAATGTGTGCTTTTGTCCTTTTGAATTTCAGCAACAACCCCTTTAATATCCATTCTTGCATTGACCATCAATGGTGACTCTCAAAACCTTACCCAACGCTCAAAACCAAATAATTTCAAATCTAAACGAGATTCCCGGCAAAAGAAGCTGTCTACAATATAATATAAATATGCAAGAAATATGTTAATATTAAAAAAATGGATGAAAAAGAGAAAGGAATTATGTGTCAGGTGCTAACTCAATCATACCCGCAGAAAAGGCACGAGGTGAACTGCTATCAATTAGAACACATTTGACCCTTGGGTCCGATTCCCACTGATCAAGATAACTTTTATATATTACGTCCATATCTGCACCACATATATTTCCAAGTTAACATAAAGAGAAACCGCTGAAGCACTCTAACTTAGTAAAATGGGAAAGAAAGAACGAAAATTTGTCAAAGGAAGCCTCTAGACAATCAACCAACCTAAGCTCAATATCCCTAACTATCACTACCCCAATTTCCCGGTTCTAACATAAACTACCCAACTTTAATTCCTATAATCCACAAGTTCCCCGTTCGTCTGAATTATAATTGAATTAAACTAACCAGAATCAAACCTCCAGATACATTTCTTAACTCAATATTATACAGAAAATACTCAAGAAACTGCAATACAGTTTCCTTGCAACCGATGAAAAACGAAAGAAAAAGAAAACCTAGGTTCATTGCGTTGAGAGCTTTGGGGCGATCAAGGGTGATGACAGCGAGGCCATTTGGGTGAATATTGCCCTTTACAAAGTCCTCAGCAGTGGCCATGGTGGCAATGGCTCTGGTAGAAGACGATGGTTTGATAAGTACGCAGAGAGAGTAGGTGAAGGAACTCAGGAAACGAGGAGCTCCGCCAACTAGCAATAAGCTTCGCATGCTTCTCTGTTTTATATTTACTGCGCTGTGGATTCATAACTGAAAAGGCCTCAAGTCAACTGTGATGTTTTTCTCCTTGTTGACCGTTTAGCCCCCGCCGTTTTGTTCATATTATGGCAATGTTGATTTGTTTGCCTGCGTGGGCAAAGGTTATATTTAGACAACAAAAAGCAAAAATACCTCGACTGTTTCATGTTTGTGCTTCGTACCAAATTGTCCATTTTGGTCCTTTGCAGTTGTAGATGGTTTGCGATTTGCGTTCTTGAGAATGGAATTGTTGATGGGATTATATTTATGGAAGATTCTTAATATATATCATAGCATTTTATATATTGTATATTTTTTATTAATAATATTTAATTAATTTCTTATTTTATATTAATTAGTTTATGTATTATAAAAAATTAAAAATAATTAATTAATACATAAATAAAGAATTTTTCTTCCATTTACAGATTATGGGATTGGGAACTACCTGGACATGGTATCCATCGCCTAATACATATTCAATTAGGTAAGGTTTAAATCTAGCTGTATGCAACTTACAGATTGACTAGCCTCAGAGAGTTGGTCTAGCTAATTTAAATTTCAACTTAAAAACTGAAGAAGGATAAGAGAATGAAAGTCTATAATCTAGTAAATAACTATTCATTAAAATCTTAACATAAACCTTTTCTCCTCCTTTAAATTAAGAAGAAAATAATAATTCGTAGTTAATTATTGATTTTCAAAATCAAGAATATAATTTTTTTGCTGCAGTCACACTGTGAAGAGAGGTCAGATAGAAACTAGAGCCATTGCATACAACTTGTGGAAATCTAGCCCTAACAACTTTTGTTTAATTATAATTAAGAATCTTAATATTAAATGAATTTAATAGTTTTATTTTACAAGTATACGTGATTTAAATTGTTTTTCCTTTTTAGATAAAATAAAAGAAACATTCAAATTATGACAGAGACACATATTCAATTAATTTTCAATATTCGTTGCAGTTTCTATGATTTTCCCCCAAAGAATGTAAATAATTATTCATCAAAGCCTTAATAAAAACCAAAATATCTTGTATAATGCTCCTTCCATATCCATTTTTTTCTCCAACCTAATATAACTAACATTCACTACAAAACATGCGACTAAACAAATTGCTTGAAAAGTATAAAAACAATGTCTCATTCTCTCAAAACCATCGTATTATTAGCGTACTATCAGTGCTTCTCTTAGCATCAGACATCAGTCTCGTTCATGGCAAAACACATGTGAGATCAAATTAACTTGAGTACCTTCTCTTCCTCATTTTAACTTTCTGGAGCTTTTGATCATGGGGTATAGTGATCACTAAGCACGAGAATGTGATGATGGTCTTGTGCTCGAAAGGATAACATTTTTACAAAACACAAAGAATATAAGAAATTATTGTAAATTAAGAATAATAGAGGCTGCTGAGGCCCTTTTTACTATATGTTTTCGTTACTTATAGTGGTGCTAGCTGTGATCGAGTCAGTTCCTACTTTCTTTTTCACTTGATGAAATTTCACATTTTTCATGGGATGTCCCAAAAGGGACTTGTAAAATTTCACATGATTTAACGAAAATAGTGAGGATGTGATGATGAGGTAAGAAATAAAAGTACACATTTTTCCCAAGTTTGTTCATTTAAAATAGATAAAGCAACTAAACTAAACTATATGAATTAAACCTGTGGGAACGTAGCTACATATTCCATGAATAGTGTTGTGAATATAAAATAACTTATATTAATTTAGACCAACTTTGCATCTTATAAAACTTTAAAGGTTTCAATGCATGCATCACCGAAAATTAGGGGCATCAAATTGTACCTTTATTAAAAGCATGCACAGCGCCTAAAAATGCAATTAAGTCTAAATCAAACTAGAAAAAAAAAATATTTTGAACTTTGTAATATACTGCATTTCATTTGAGCTAAAATAAGGACTAATTAAACTTAATTTGTCTTAATATGGATGCTGAAAAGTCTACTTGAATTTCTACATGTATAGTGATATTTTGTGCAAAAAAACTCGTATTCAAAATCCTAATGAAGATAATACGTCAAATTATTTAAGAAAATTTTTTTACACAGTGTAAAGTTCAGGGAAGGAGTTCTACATAAGACATAAAGTTTATGGGAGTTTTTTATACAACATCTAAAATTTAAGAAAGTTTTCTATGTTTTGGTCTAACATGATTTTGTTGACATGTTACTATTTTATTAGGGTTTTGAACAAAAAAGTCAATAAAAAAACTTATAGATAGTCAAATTATTTGACAGAATTTAGGAGTGTTTTATGTCAATTTCAATAGTTGAATGAGGTTATCTACATATAACTTATAGATACGTCAAATTATTTGATAGAAATTTTTTGCACAAAGTCTAAAGTTTATGAAGATTTTTTACACAATATCTAAAGTTTGGAGGTTTTGCTATATTTTAGTGTGACTTGATTTTTTAAAATGTCACTATTCCATTAGGATTTTAGATGAAAAAATTAATGGAGAGATTTTTTGTACAAATTATAAAATTTATTGAGAGTTTCAAGGTCAATTTTTGTAGTTGAAGGGGTTTATTTACATATAACTTATAGATATGTCAAATCATTTGAAGGAGTTTTTTTGCACAAAGCCTAAAGTTTAAAAAAAAATTTATATAAGGTCTAAAGTTCAAGAAACTTTATGTACAACACCTAAAATTTAAAAAAAGTTTGTTGTATTTTGGTATGACTTAATTTTACTGATTTATCATTATTCTATTAAAATTTTAGACTGATAAAAAATTAATGGATGAATTTTTACACAAATTACAAAATTTAAGAAATTTTAAATTAATTTTTATAGTTAAAAATTATTTGCATATGAAATATAATTCAAAAGAGTTTTTGCATTATAGTCTATTCTTTTTAACAATTTTATTGATATTAAGCAGCTGTCAAGACCGATGGTGTATATATATTTTTTTGCCTCTGAAGTCTGAACCAAAGCACTTTCCTAACAGAGGACTTGTTTCTTTATCTTACGTACAAAGAGACAGAAGGGTAAAAACGAAAAATAGATCCAAAATATTTAAGTCCTCTTCAATGAAGAAGATGATGAACACTTGCCAATTGAATTAATACCAAGGTTGGCTAATGAATCATTTATTTTCTTAATTTTATATGTTTAAAGTTTGACAAATATGTTCGGTTACGTTAAATGCAAAATGGAGTTAGTTTGATGAAACGCTTTCGAATTGGAACCTCCTGAAGTGTCATCAAATTACACTGCAAAATGGTAATTATCTGTTTGGCCCATGTTGGAGGGTTGGCAATTTTAAAAATGATCTTTTTTTTTTTTTTGGCTATATCAATAGTGGAATTGTTTTTGAAGTGCTCATCAAATTTAAATGGAAATTAATGATGTAATTTTTAAAATATTATTCTTCTTAAAATTTGATTTTTATAAAGATAAAATTTTTTAATTTACTCTCTCAATTTTGTTATATATTAAAATGGTCATTGTATTAGGCAAGTTCTTTTTTTTAATTAGTAAACAAAAACCTATATAACCATTAACTTATCGAGACTTGTCTTTATAGAACTTTTTCCCACTGTGTCATTTAAGTAAAATTTCTTCCAAATTTAAGTCACTTAACTTTTGCAAAAGCTGTTCAAATGATGATGTTATAAAGAAAAATGCCATCTGGAACAAGATTAGGTCATGAATATTTTAATGGCCATATAGACTTCCATTTATTAATTGGGGATAATTTTTCTACGGAATGAACTATTTTGATGGGAAATTTTTTTTAAAAGGATTATATCTTGGAATTGAAGAACTAAATTAATAAAAAATAATCTTTCAAAAAGACTAAATCATTTATTTAGTCATAATTTTATAAGCATTGTTCCATGCTTTCACTAACTTTAAATAAGAAACAGACAAATACTTAATCACACACAAAATGGTTGAATTTCTATTTCCATTTGTAAACCCTAACAATGTAATATAAAAATCTTTGAGAAAATATATAGACTCATATACATATATGTAGACATTAACCCTATTCCCTAACCATATTATGGAACAAATATGTGTATCCTAAGCTCCGGAAACTTATTCAATGTAACAGAAATAATTTTATTTTTTTTAATTTGTAAATTATTGTTTACATTTTAAGTTTCAAAGTATATGTTGGTGCTACAATCTAAAAATAAGAAAATAACTAAACAAGAAATAAAATATTAGTAAAAATAAATTGCTTGGTACTATATATATAAATTGAGGCACGAAAACTTCACTCTCTTTAAGGTAAATATTCACGCTTTTTATATAAATTGATTTTGTTATATTATTCGATGCAGCGGACACACAAACACATTATATTCAAGATATAACGGTCCAATTAATACTCACTTTTTTAAGTTTGTAACGTCTGCACAAAAAAAGTATATATAGCTCTTTCACCTACACATTTCTCTATCCAAATCACACATAAATGTTTTTTGTTTTCCTCTTGTATATGAAACTTTCTTCTTTTCTTTTTGGTCACCAAAGTAGGGATGAGCATTGGATTAAATCGGTTTGACTTCGTCTCATTATCCAACTGAACCAATTTACTTGAATGGTTGAAAAAGTCATTCAATTCATCCAATCATTTTTGCCTCATTCGATCCAATTTAAGTTGATTATAATAAGTTTAAATTGGATTGGATGATCAATTTTTCAAAAAAATTTAAAAAATTTAATATTAAATATTTTCTCATTCATAACTATAAAAATATATACTTTTAACTCAAAAATTAATATTAAAATTAATTCAAGACAATTTAAAAATAAGTTTAACTATAGAAAAATTATAATTTATTCTTAATATATTTAATATTTATAATTAATGTATAATATATAAAAAATAAAAAAATATTTTTTTAATTGGTTTGATTTAAGTTTGGTGTAAATTTTATCTAGAATCATCTAATAATCAAATCGATTAAATTAAATTTATCAAATTTTTATCTAATCAATTAGTTTTGATTGGATCACTCCGATTAGAATTGAATAAATTGAATTTACTCACCCCTACACTAAAATACCTTAGGTTAGGTTGTAGCTTAGAGTAACATTTCCCTAAAATATTGAGTACAAATATATTCTATCTGTTACACAACTTGTATATTGGCATAAAATAAAATATGCAGCAAACCACTGTATTTATTTGGATTGAAACCGTAAGTAACGTCTATATCCAGCCATACGTTTCCATTGTTTTCTTGTATAGAATTGTAATGTTTTGATTCACTTATACTTTAAGGTGATTTATTTGTTTTATACATTGCAATAAATTTGTTGAAAAACGTGTCTTGTCAATCTTATTCATTTGAATTTGTTTATTTTATTTAATGATTTATAATAACAATTTAACAGCATGTATAGAATGTAATAATTTTTTAATTTCAAGAAATTTTAAAAGTGATAAGGATCTGATTTAAACAAATTTTTTAAGGGAAGTTATACATTAATTAATAATTAAAAATCTTAATTTCTAAATTGACGCCTAGTATGCAATGTAGCGCCTATAATACTTTAGGAAGGACAAAAGTCAAATACTACAGGACACAATATCCTTTTAGGCCTCCTGTTTTGTATATTGTCAATTAGGTAAGGTTTTGTTTGCAACTTACAGACTAGCCTTAAAAGGGTGGCCAACCTAATTTAAATTTTTTTATTGATTTCTCACAAACATCTTTTATCAAGACAATTTTATCAAAATATTAATAAGTATTAAATATAAATATATGTCTCAATAAAAATATAAATATTAATTCACTAGTTAATTTAAATTTAAACCTAAATATTAAACTAAAGAAAACTAAGAATGACAGTCCAAAATCTATAGTAAATAACTATTCATTAAAACAATAACATAAACCTTTTTTTCCCTCCATTAAAGAGCAATATTAAAAAGAAAATAACAATTTATCATAGTTAATTACTGATTTTCAAAAGTAAGAATATTTTTTTTTTTTTGCTGTAGTTATAGTGTGAAAAGAGGTAGAAGATAGAAATAAATATTAGATATTAATGTCAGAACCATTTCATGCAACTTGTGGACAACTAGCCCTTAAGAAAATTTTGTTTATAAGTAAGAATCTTAATATTAAATGAATTTAATAGTTTTATTTTACACGAGTAGGTGATTTAAATTGTTTTTCCTTTTTAGATAAAATAAAAGAAACATTTAAAGACACATATATTCTATGAATATCTCTATCCATTCAATTTCAATATTTGTTGCAGTTTCTATGATTTCCCCACAAAGAACGTAAATAACTATTCATCAAAGCCTTAATAAAAACCAAAATATCTTGTAGATAATGCTTCTACCAATTACTATATCCATTTTTTTCTCCGTCCTATATACAAGTAATTAGATTCACTACAAAACATAAGACTCACAAGAGCTTGAAAAGTAAAAACAATGTCTCATTTTCTGACACAAACCATCCTACTAACACTATCAGTGCTTCTCTTAGCATCAGACATCAGTGTCGTTCATGGCAAAACACATGTGAGAATTTACAATTATTTAGATCACACTTTGGACCTATATCTTCATTGCAAATCCGCCGATGATGATCTTGGAGAGCATGTTCTTCATAGTGCAGAATACTTTGAATTCAGTTTCAATGTAAATATTTTTCACACAACTCGATTCTATTGTAGCTTTCAATGGGTAGGTGGTTTTCATTGGTTCGATATATTTAAAGTAACAAGAGACGACTGGATATGTGATCAATGCATTTGGAGAATCACGCAAGATCAACCATGTATGTTTAATATTACTAAGAACGTCTATGACATATGCTATCCATGGAATAATTAGCCAAATGTACATAATATCATCTATTTGATCTCAACATAATTCAATAAATTTCCCTTTTTCCATTCTACTGGATTGAGAATCATGATGAAAAATATATTTGAGGCATTTCAAAGTTTAGTACTTTCTCTTCTTCATTTTAACTTTTCTGGTGCTTTTGATCATGAGGTATAGTGATCACCAAGCATGAGAATGTGATGATGATCTTGCGTTAGAAATAAAAGGACACATTTTCCCAAGTTTCTTATTTAAAATAGATCAAGCACGCTAAAATAAACTATATGATTCAAACATGTGGTTAAGAATGACAATGGCTATAAATATTATAAGTACCTAAGTTATATTTTTTAAAAAAAATATTTAATATTTAATAAAAATATCACATATTGAATAAAGTATCGATAATAAAATATAATTATTCATCTAGTATTAAATAAGTGAAATGACAACCCTATATTCACTTAAAATAAATGACATATAGAGTATCGATATATGATTATATATATATATATATATATATAAATTTTAAGCATTTTAGTATTATTGAATTTTTTTTAATTTTAGCATATAATAATTATGTAAGACTTTTTATGATAAAATAATTAATAGTCATTTATAATATTTGAAAAAAAACTTATTAGGTGAATATTGGGTATTATATATAAAATAGATTGTTTAATTATAAAATATTTATTATTTATTATTTTTTAACATTTCAAATATTGAATAGTTTTATATACAGATATTAAAAATAATATTTTTTTTATTTAATTAAAGTTCAAATATTAAATATTTTGAATGAATATAAATAAGAATAATAAAAAAACATATGACTACCCGCCACTCATTTCCATCCCTCCTTGTGGGACTAGCTAGGTACATAGTTCATGAATACTGTTGTGAATATAAAATAACTTATATGAAGGGCACCAAATTGTACCTTTAGTAGAACTACAGTGCCTAAAAATGCAATTAAGTTTAAATTAAACTAGAAAAAAATATACGATGAACTTTTTAATGTATTTGTGTACTGTCTTTCGTTTCTGCGCTAAAATAAAGACTAAGCTTAATTTGTCTTCTAGATGCTGAAAAGTCTATCTAAGTGATGATATTTTGTGGTAAAATTCTATCTAAGCTCTACCTTAAGGCTGCTGCAAGTATGTTTGAATTTCTGCATGTTGTAGTGATGATTCTATGTGCTAAAATCTGTCATGAAAGTTTTGATTTTGTGCTAATATCTGTATGCTTTATATATTTTGTTTTAAATTAAATTGAATCTATAATAAAGTTTTATTCTAATACATGGTTACTTAGACAAATCATCCTTTTATATAAATGGATAATAATATTAGTTTTTTTTAATAATTTTACTGACATTTAGCAGCGCACAATAAAACCGATGTTGTGTGTGTATATATATATATATATATATATATATAGTCTCTGAATCCAACCAACGCACTTTCCTAGAAAGAGACAAAAGGGTAGAAACGAAAAATAGATCCAAAATATGCAAGTCTTCAATGAAAAAGACGATAATCAATTTATTTTCACTAAATTTACCGATCAAATTAAAATTATAGTCATAAACATGTATTTAAAATTCACCATTGGATATAAACCACTTGATTACATAATTATTGTTCTCCAATTCTTTTTTTTTAACCTTTGACATGCGAAATCAATCTAGTAATTACTTCTAATTCAACGTTGGATTAAAATAAATCATTTTTTATAAGATATTGAGCAGTATAAGTACATCAATTCTCACAACAATATCAATTTATCCATCTATCTTATGTAGCCATTTTAAAGTTGATCTACTTGAGGAATGACAGTAGAGAAGTGAACGTTGCTCTTCTTCAGGGAACAAGAGAGAAGAAGATAAAAAAATTGAAGAGCAAAATTATACTCATTTCTCAATGCCAACCTATAAATTAAAATTACAGAATAATCTATCAAACCAAACTCTTCAATATATATAATGAGAAGTCTAGATCGAGGGAGAGTTGAAGGCCTCTTGAAGCTACCATACATGTAGGACTTCACCATTGCTACAAGGCATTGATGCAACCAGCTAATGATTTCAATAGCCAAAACATCACAATTGGACTGCTGGTTGAAGAATGTCAACTAGCCTCTCCATTGTCTGCAGCTGATCGTAAGGGGCAATCTGCTTGCATGGCAGAAATGATAAAAAATAATTAGAGGGCGCAATCCTTCAAACACTATACAACTAAAAGTGAGACAAAATTAGGAATCCAGTATGTATAGATCTATAGTTCTTCCTTGAGATGCCACGCTTTTATTAAACTCAATTATATCAAGGGAGTTCATTAAATTGCTAGCTCGTGAAGAAGCTGGATCTAAAATCTGGATGAGATATTGACATAACCATCTGTTTTGCCATCTATTGCTCTATAATTGGAAAAAAAAAATGGTAGACAGAAACAGCATTTAGTATTTTGAATGTAGCATGAATGCACCACTTAGGTGCACTTCATTGCTTGCGTGCAGCAATTTCAGGATAGACATCTTAAAGGTATAGAGAGCAGAGGGGAAATATATTTGCATCTATCTTAATTGTGAAGATGGTATGGGAAAGGTGTGCTACAAAGAGCTAATCTCATGCTGTATCATATCACCTGACTAAATCCATCAGGCCAAGTTATTGAAACAGCATAGTTTCCCATAGGCCGGATTTCTTCAGGTTCAATATCTTCTGGAACATCAGTGTACTGCAATTTCTGCTCCCCTGTCCATTCGTCCTGTTTAAATAAGATTATCTACTGATGAGACGGAGACCATAACATGTAAAATATCAGTGCATACAAGAATCCAAACATGGATGACCAATCAAAGGTACAGTCTATATTAATTCTTTTCTCCCTTTCTGATGAAGGTTTTACGTGAAAAAGATACAAATTATTGCAGCCTCAAATTTTGCTTTTATGACGAATGACAAATATTTCCAGCAGTACTCCTTTAGGACTGTTCCATCGTCATCTATACTAATATGTATAGTGTAATATATATTTTACATTGACGTTAGTGTACAACAAATAAAAGGGCAACCAGTGTCATGCACAGCCTACATTAACTGATATATTTCATTTTTTATTTTAATGGAAACTTAGCTCTTAAATATCAGCATACCACACTCTGAGCAGAGCGATCATTCCGTCTCACTGTAGCAGGATGCAGAAAAAATTCTTCATCTGAATCTGGTACCTTCACTTTGATTGCCTTGATTGATTTATCATAGGTGACAGCTGTGGAAACTGAATTAAAGGAAAATGCTTTCAATAAAAGAACCAGAATGAATTATAAAGAGGAAATGCAATTTTGTTATCACATTTTGTACAATTAAGGCATTAGATATCTTGGAAGTTCAGTTGTTCTAGTACTCCTGAGTCATGATAAAAGCCCCTGCCTGTCAGAAAACTTGAAATTCATAACCTCCGAAAAAGTTTGAAAAATCTAAAATTACTCAATAAGAAATATTTTGGTATTTTCCTGTAAAAACTAATAAACAATTTCCCACCTGATCACCACCAATAAATATTAATATCAAAGTAACATACATATGAAGAACTCGTTATTACTAGATGTTCTGGGAAGCATTTTCTTCTCAAATATTAGCAAGCACATATAGCATACCTTGTTGGCGTATCTTGGCACACTGTTGCACAACACATATTCCTAGATTTTGGAAAGTCTTAGCAACTTCACCTAGAGGATCAGCCACCACCTCAGGCATTCCGCTATCTCCAGAAGCAGAAAGCTGTGATAATTAGATGAGTAAATATTCAAGATAAACTAGATTTGTCTCATCTTTTTGTTTTGCATTTTGCAATATGTTATGAAATTAAAGAACGGCATAAACATGAATGCTTTGACAAATGATCATATAATTCATGTTACATTGTAAAACAATACTAAAATAAGAATTCACAAGTCAACAAGCACAAATGCAAATGCTTTTGGTGGTGTAGTGGTGTCAGATATATGCCAAAAACCTAATGCCTGTGATACAGCCAAATGAATGTCCAACAATAATAATTAATTTTCTTAATTTTTTTTCTTTATTATATGGCTTCGATTTGTCAAATTAAAAACTTACTCTTTTAGTAAACCGTCTTTTTGTTCAAAACTTAAAAGAGAGAGATTAGTGGGGTGGGGGAAGGGAGAGGGAAGCCTCAACTTTTAACTCCAATCTCCAAATCTGAAAATGATTGATGGGTTCAATTTTTATTGTTGTTAAAAAGTGTATTAAACAGAGGCATTTGTAATCTTTGTTCTCCTTTTTCTTTGGCCTGTTTTGAACAATCGTGTTCTAATTAATCACTTACTACATACCATACAAATTACAAAGAAATTTGTAGCACTGCAAGACTAACACATCTTATGAAAAGAACAACAAATTTTGAGTCAAGTTTTTTTTTTTTTTGAGTAAGGTTACAGTATAAATGTAACTTAATTTAAAAAAAAAAAAAAACGTAACAGAATTCACACTCTGATCTTTCACTTTATCAGATGGGATTTATGATTTAAGAATTCTAGAAACAATTAGGGGGATGAAACTTGCATTTGTCTACAGGATATAACCCTACTTGGCGAGTACCCTCTTGCTTACTGACATATTTCATGTTCCTTTTTCCTCTTGCTGTGTTGATTACTAGGAGGATAGGGGATATTATTGATGGAATTCAAGTGACTTGGAGAACCCTCCCTCAAAAGCTAGCTATTGAAGGGGAAGAACCAAGTCACTTGAGTACCTCATCAAGCATCCCATTCTACTTGACATGAGACTTGGATAGCTCATACTACCTAGGGACATCACATACTATCCCCATCCCCATCAATTACGAATGTTTTCTTTGCTGCCACAATGTAGACAGCAAGTTCAAATATTGTGTCATTAGGTCTTCTTGTACTGCATAGATGAGGGCTAGGTGTTTGAGTTTCAAAATTATCCCTTAAAATATTTGTGGAGTTCACGAAATGGGAAATTTTATCAAGTTGAGACAAGATATAGCCTTTATGGAATGAGTAGGCAGCCTTTCAAGGAAAGTTTCCTGGATAAATGAATATCTGGAAGTTCCTTGGAATGGTTCAGTGTTCTCTTTCAAATTCTAGGGTGGGCAAATAACAATGATGCTTGGGTGGCAGACTTTAAGCAGCTCGTGAAGAGCATTGCAATACCCACTTCAATCCTTCCTTGCATGATTGGGCGTTTCTGATGGGGGAGGTTTTTCTTCATATAATCTAATTGGATAAGCTGTGCTTCGTAAGGATAGAATTTTAGGGAGTGTATTATGTACCATGCAAAAATGAATTAAAAGTAAAAGCAGAGTGAATAACAATCTAACAAGTGAGAGTAGACCAGAGTAATTTTCAGTATTAAACATGACATAAGACTTACAGTGGGTCTAATGGGAAGATCAAATAGATGAGGTATTCCAAACTGCTGGACGACCTGCAAATATGATCAAACGACTGAAATATGTCACAAGTAGTATTTGTCTTGCATTAACAAGCATAAACTGTTTAATATTTTTCTCCCCAAAATTTTAATGAAGATTACAACAAAAATTATAGAATATCCATGCCTGAGAACCTGAACCTCTACCAAATGGGTAATATCGTTTTCCATCAGCATCAAAATGGCACATATTCTCGACAACAGCAACGCACGGCACCTTATGCATCAACAAAGAACAAATATATGTAAATATTAAATGTGAACAATGCATCAAATATAAATTACTCTAATTATATGATTAGAAAGTACACTGACATACATCATTTTTTTGGCAAAAGGTCAAAGGGAGGGAGGATAATATATATATGTAAGACAGTTACAACCATATGTGATTGAAAAAAGATATACTGGAATATGTTTAGGTCATTCAATTACATAAGAGCCACCGCAAGTTTGGAAAACATGGACGACAGAAAGGCACATCACATTATGCATCAACAGAGAACAAATATATGTAAATATTAAATGTGAATAATGCATCAAATATAAATTACTCTAATTATATGACTAGAAAGTACACTTACATATGTCATGTTTTTGGCAAAATGTCAAAGGGTGGGAGGATAAATATATGTGTGTGTGTGTGCGCGCATGTGTGTAAAACAGTTACAACTATATGAGATTGAAAACAGATATACTGGAATATTTTTAAGTCATTCAATTCCATAAGAACCACCTTAAGTTTGGAAAACATGCGAACTCCTTTCGCAACATCAATGAATGCCAGCTTTTGAGGAGTGGTTACAATTACAGCAGCAGTTAATGGGACTACCTGAATAAATAATCAACCCATATCAAATCTTATTCGAACTGACAAGTAAAGAAAGGAAAATGTGGAAGAACAACAAAATAAAGGAAAATGTGGCAGAACAAACCATGACATAGAAACAATTGACAATATTCTAGTTCATAAAACAAGGAGAAAAGGGCAAAAGGAGAACCTGGCATAAAGTCAGTTGAATATCTCCAGTTCCAGGAGGCATGTCAATAACAAGGTAATCCAGTTCACCCCTACATTGAACAAGTCGAGATTACATATCAAGCAGAACCAGTTAAATTAAGAATCAAATTTTTAGAGTGGGACAAAAGTAATCTTGAAATATACAGATATTCTGCTGTGAGTAATATATACAACAACAACAAACAAAGTCTTTTCCCATTAAGTGAAGTCGGCTATATGGATCAACCGGCACCAACATGTTCTGTCCTTGCTGTGAGTAATATATACAACACAAAAATTTTATATAATGGCAAGGTTTGTTTAGCTATAATAGCATATAATTTTTCTGCTTTTCTCTGCAAATAAACTATGTTTTAAGAAAAGCATACCACTCAGTCGTAGTCAGAAGTTGGTTGATAACTCCAGAAACCATTGGGCCACGCATTATTGCACGTCCTTGCCCAGCAAATCCGAAAGAGACCAATTTGACTCCCAAATATTCAGTTGGAATTATGGTCTTCTTATCCGCATTCTACAGTAAGACTTAGGACAATTAAGTTTGCTGCACTTCACTCAAGTAAAGAAATCAATTGATTTTTCATATATTAGTACCATCTCTAACAGTCGGTTTTCAGGAGAGACCATTGTTGGTAAACTTGGACCATAAACATCAGCATCAAAAATACCAACTCTAGCTCCCATACCAGCCAGAGTGTATGCAAGGTTCACAGCTACAGTTGATTTTCCCACACCCCCCTGCAGTTTTTGACACAAAAGAAATTGATGAAGGGAAACTAAAACCTGGAACATAAATGGACTCATATTTCAAACAAGCACAAATCAAGCTTCAGAGTTCTAGTTGAAACAGCTTAGATGGCATTCTTGCATAAGAACCATTCTACAAATGCATTTAATAGAAAATTGAAGCGTGAAAGTATATTTTTTCTGGTGTCATGGTTTGAATCCACTCGGAAATCAAAGGGAAGCTGATGTATTTTACAGTAGTTATAGAGTTCCATTACCATTAATGGGTGGCTCCGCGTTTTCTTATGGGCGCAGCATCCCAGGTAATTCAGTCTTATGGTTCTTCATTATCTGCATATGGCCTTTTTTTCCTCAGTGCCCATTTTGTATGGGCTTTTAGTTTAATGTTTCTATTCAGCGGGCGTGGTTATTGGCAAGAACTTATTGAATCCATCGTTTGGGCTCATAATAAATTAAAAGTTGCTCCTGCTACTCAGCCTAGAGCCTTGAGCATTGTACAGGGACGTGCTGTAGGAGTAACCCATTACCTTTTGGGTGGAATTGCCACAACATGGGCGTTCTTCTTAGCAAGAATTATTGCAGTAGGATAATGGCTAGGAAGATTTGAAAAGCATTATGGCATTAAGATTTCCAAGGTTTGGCCAAGGCTTATCAAATTCCCATACAAATAAATAAAGCAAAGTTCTCTACAACTCCCCTAAATAGCATAAAATCTTTAAACAAAGAGGTAAGGGACTCATTGAACAAAAACAAATTCCAAAGAGCTATTTATGCTAACTTGGAAAGGGCAATAAATCACCCCAAATGTTGACAAACAGCATAACAAAACAAGGTCAGCATATGAGAAATGAAATGCCCAAAAAGGTCAACCTTGCAACTAGAGACAGCCACAATACTTGAAATTGTCCGTAGACCTGCTGGAAGTTGCCCTGCAAATATAGGTCGAGCAGGTTGCGCTGACATTGTGACTTTCACATTCTTAACCCAAGGGAGCATTGCCACCACTTCATTTGCCTTCTGCTCAAACTGTCATGCATATATACTTTATTACAATTTCTACATCACATCAGACTCAAACACCAAAGATGGGGAAATGGGATTAGGAAACCTATCTCTGAGTTTCATAAAATATGTCAGTCAATAAGATGGCTGTGTCATGTGAAAACTAGGAAGAATTAGAAATAATTAATAATATAAAATATATTGAAAACAGATGGAATATTTTATTATTTCCACTGGTATGAAAATAATTTAAAGAACAAAAAGTCTACCACTCTAATCTACATCAGCTGTTGCTCAAACAATGGTAATTGTGTCATTTACCATGTCCTTGATTGGACATGCTGGTGTAGTGAGCTCTAGCCGAAATGACACCTGAGATTCAAAGTAAAAACCTTCTGGTAAGAACAATGTCATTTACATGTGCATTGCATAAAGTTTCAGGCCCATGCTTTTAAGACCTCTCCTAGAGTTTCCTCAATCTGTAGATCTTTCACAAATCCACATGTAACAATATCTGTTCCAAAGTCTGGATCAATGATCTGAGACAAGGCTTTCAACACATCATCCTCAGCTGTTCCAGTTGATACTTTTGAAGAACCAGCTGGATATAATATAAAGAACTGAATGAACTTGTAGTGGCTAGAATATCAAAATCACTGCAGAATCAGGTCAGGAAACAAGTACAAGACTTACAACAATAAATCATGTGCTAATCGTCCAGTGGCTAAAACAACAACTTAGGACATATTTTTTTCTAAGCAAGCTGTTCTGCATGCATATATGCCATCATCTTTAAGCAAAAACTTGAGTCATTGGGCTAAGCAATACATCTAGAATTTGTATTCCATACCATTCTTACCTAACTGACATGGAATTTTCACACTTAGATATCTCGAAAAGTCTCCACATAATGTAGAATCTCACTTTTCTTAACCATATTAGCATGCAATAGAAGACCTTTGCACTCAAAGAAGAGTCTGAAATACAACATAGTCTACTTAACAACTGCGGGACCAACAACAGGTGCCAGACCATTTTACATTAACAATTCTAACATGGTAAGGGGAGTCGAATCTGGCCATTGAACTCACTTTGAAGTATGAACAAACTCCTGACTCTTGTAAGATTAGCTGGATGAAAATGCCCATTTGAGCAACAAATTATAATTCACAAATTTTCACAGAAAAAAATATGAATTTAACATGGTTTGAAAAAATCTATCCTACCAAATTAAACAAGAAAAAGGAATACTTCAAGATCCAGACAGTTGACAAGCTTGGCAGTTGTCCCTTATTGATATTGAATATAGTACATTTGGAAGAAGCCCAAGCACACTACCAACTATAAACTTTTCTGCGAGTATGGGATGTTCTAGACCTATTATCTACTAAAAAATGATTCTCTAAGGCGCAGGGTGTGGTGGTGTACTCTAGAAAGTGTTGAGTTATGAAGTATGAAGAAGCAGCCTGATAAAAATCAATAGATGCAGGATGTATGAAAACCAATTCTCTAACAGTTAACAAACTTAAGACTTGATCAATCAGTATATACATACATACATAAATATATATATATATATATATATAAATACTCATCAATAACACATGCAACATACACTGAATTAAGAAAAGTAATATTCCTTCGCAATAATGACATTGAATTGCATTAGCAATAGATTATGTTCGAAAAACCATGTAATATAACTCGACTACATTTACATTCTGCAACTTTTCCATATAGCTAATTTCCAAAAGCAGAAGTTTTCTTCTGCCTTGCACGCAAAAGAAATCAAATTACCTTCAACAGAAGCAGCTCTAGCTGTACCAGAGCTCAAAATAGCTCCTTTATAAGATGTCCATATTAAACTTTGGTCCCGTCGAGGTTTAATAGAAAAATTGATGGCAAATACCGTATAAGACTTTACAAATCCTGCAAGAAGAATCCGAATTTCATATAGATATGGCAGAGAGCGGAAAGATTGGGCAGTAGGAATCTGAAGCAGTTGAAGTAGATTTCACCTCTTAGTTGCGCTTTTGAGCTTTGGAAGGAAAGATGCGGTGACGATGGAGCATGTAGAAGTTGCATTTTCGCGAGAGAGAAGAGAAAGACTGTGTGAAGCCAGAGGTGAGTGACAGTTTGTGAACCTCATCTTTCAGTTGGTATTATTTAAAAATTTAATCCTTTTGCATGGCCAAAATAATTTAAAACTTCATAAAGGCATTAAAATATTTCGTCAATGAACGACAGCGCGTATTTGCCCCAAATTAAAACACTTGGTATGATTCAAATTTATTATTGTATAATTGAAAAAATGCTCGTCTTGGTTTAAAATTGTAAACCAAAATTACTTAAAATAAATTATTTTAATAATTTTATGATTCTCTTGATAATCATTTTGTTTATAATTATTGAATGAAGATATCAAAATTTATTTCACTGACAATTACAATATGTTTTAGATCATTTATTTAAAAATTAACTGAAAAATCATGGAACTCACCAAGGCATCCGTTCAATCAATCTTTAAATTTAGCTTTGTAAAAAAACTAATTAACAACAAAAAAAAGTCAAAACTGGATGAATTTAAAAAATTAGTTTTTTCATAATTTTTTTTAATTTTTTTGTAATAAAAAAGATGAAGGAAAAATATAATAGTAAAGAAAAAATTAAAAAGAAAAAAAATGACGGTGAAGAATAAGTAATTTAAAAAATTTTGGTTATTTTAATGTTCTAAAAATTAGCCGGCGGTTGAATTGGCCAATATATTAATTATATTTTAATAATTTAATTGTAGTTGAATTAATATTATTAATATATATATAATTATATAAAAATAATTTTGAATAATAATAAGTACTTGGCGACTAAATATCATGAACCCAAACCATAAGGTTCGCAGAGGCAGGCATTGCTTGGGCGATGAAACAGAGCATTTCATTTACATGTTTCAGTAACTTGGAAACAACAAATATATAAAACAAAGGCAGGGTATGAATAAAATAGAATAAAATCAGAGATCATTTCATCTAACTTCAAATGAAAGTAAGGAGTAATTGCAATATTAATATCTTCAATGATTAAATTCAGAACTGAAAATAATTGCAGTAAATTGGAAATAGTAAAATGGCTTCTAAATCCAGGAATTTCACATCCAAAGACCCTCCCTCCTAGTAAAAATGAGTTACTGTCTCTGCAATCATCAATGCATATCCATTTAGCCAGACACATCGTCTGCAGTTAAAATGAATCACTTAGCCGCTGATTAATGGAAAAAATGCCTGTACATGGTAGGCAAAAACAATCAGAGGGTGGCTTCTGGCTGTTAAAAAGCGGGCTTGAAGTAAATAGCAATCATGTATAACAAACAAGATTCCACGCCCATAATTTAATGCCAAAGCTTACCACAGAATCCATTTCTTGGCCTCTTGTTAGATATAATATCAGAAAAAGAGTCAACCAGTTGTCCAGCCAAACTACTTGGGTCATCGATCAGAGTTTGAATATAGGTATTGACCACCCTACGTTCTTGCTCTGTTGACCTCAAACTAAACCATGTTAGCAATTTCAATCGAAATTCTTGTTTAATGTGGCCCTCACATTCTAGCCAGCGAATTACTTTAACACAATACTCAAAGTTCTCATCCAGGGAACACGAACCATCAGATAAGCGCAAAGGAGAGCCATTTATCAAAGTGCTGTCACAATCATGAGTCTCTTCATTTGTGCTTGCTACTCTTTTCCTACATGCAGCATCTACACGAGAGTCAACAGCTGGTACTTCTCCTGTTGGCCCATGGGTCCACGTTTGGGAGTCACCACTACCATCGGATCTTGCTAGACCGTTTTTCTCAATATCATGAGAAGCAGCATCGTCATCTGCCCCAACAGCCTGCTGCAAAGTACAACCATTATCTTCATCCCTAGAAGACTCAAAAGGAGGTGTTAATTCTTCATTTAAATCAGGCACTGAAACAACATTTAAATCAAGGCCTCGTGAAACCTTAGGCAAAGTCTCTTCTGGATATTTAGGCCTGAGCATTTCACTTCCTTCACAGCAATTTTTCATATCAGCACAGCAAAACCCCTCAAAACAACCTTGTTCTTGAGCCCAAGCTAGACGCAAAATTTTTCCCAGATCTCGAACCTTAAATCCAGAGTCTGCCATTGTGGAATTGGGATCCATTTTGGAGTCAGAAGAAGTGCCTGCAGTTTTAAGGTTCTCTTTCTGACGATTCAAAGCAACTAACGAACAGGGATTTCTCTTAATGATCTCAATGCTCTTGGTGAAACACTTGGCCTCAGAATGACCCAGGTCAAACTTATCCGTATAAGATACAATCCGAAACGTATATTCTGTGCAAGGTTGGAGGTTTGATATCAGAATTCTTCTCTGAGATTTTGGGAAAACACAAACAGGATCTTTAGTGTGCAGTTCCTCCCCACTCTTGTAATACCAGAGCTTAAAACCTTTGATGTCCTCAGAAGATGCATTTGACATTTCAATCAAGATAATTTTGACTGAGGAAGCTGTTACTTCTTCAAAAACAAACTTGCAGGCAGCAGGAAGTGAACCCTCTGTGAGTAGAACAAAATCTTCATATACCATGAAAAAGAACTTGAATGAAAATAAAGATGAAATAAATACATGAAAAAGTATTAGTTCTAACCTCTAGAATCTGGATTTACATTGGAAACAGATGCCAACCACCCATCAGCTTTCTCAATGGCAAGAGAGCAGAGTTTCTGCACATCACTGGCAATAGAGAGTCTGCTGACAATGCCTCTTGCCATCTTGGCAGAAACTCCATTAACTGGACCAACTTCTGTTTCCAGTTTAGCCTTTGCCTCTTGTACAATCTCATGCAGTTCTTTAAACCTTGAAGTTCCATCCAGAAGCCTGTAGCTCAAATATATTCTATAACAGAGTACATCTACACGCCGAGCATCTTTTGCTATAGTTAGCTGCTTCTTCCAACATCTGCCATTATTGAATACAAATCACCAATGCCATTAACAAGACATACTAGACATAACAGAAACTGCATTTGTTTAATATACATTCAGAATGCAGATCAAGAAGTGATTTATTCCTGCAACTTGAAATGATTCATTAAAGGGATCGTTGGATTTCTTTTTTTCTTCTCCTCTTTTTTTTTTTTGGGTGGTTGGACTTGGAGGGGTGAATATATCATGCATAACTAAGAAGGTGAAGAATATTACTTACCCAAGTATCCCTGTAACTTTACCACAAGATGCACAGCAATAACCACCATCTAGTTGCATCAGTTGCCCATGATCAACAACTCCCACCTTTTCATGTTGAACGGCACACTCAATATGGCAAGATAGCCCACAGGAATCACCTTGAGCAGATTCAGATGTGCAGACCAACCAAAGGCTAGGATCCTTGTTATCATCAAAAAGGTGACAGATACAGCAAGAGCACCTTCTACAAAATGTGTCATCAATAGATAGAACAGCTCTACAAGCAGAATTTTTACAGATCCAGGAGTTTGTATGTCCAAAGTCAGAAGAAGGCTCAGGAGCTGGCAGGAGTCTTGTGGGATTTTCCCCTTTCCTATGTTGCTTTTTGGAGGTCTGGTTGCTGGAGCTAGAAACCTTTTTTGGGTCCTGTTTCTTGATTGTCTTACTGGTTGACTTAATTTCAGTCATCTTGCTTTTTGATGAATTGTTCTTTTTGTCCTTATCAAAGCACGTTCGAAGAAGTTCCTTTTTTGGACCAGATTTCAGGAATTCCTGCAGGAGCTCCGGACTCCTTGAAGCATCATCTGAATGGCCATTTTTCTCCGGAGTGCTTTGCACACTGGAAGAAAGGCTTTGAAGACCAGAAACTGGACAGCAATAACCAACTGCAAAGTAAGTCTCCGCCAGCAACGGAAGGAAAACTGAACTTAAGTAAACAATAAAACCCAGACTCAGACATACATAATTAACAGATGAACATTAACAAAGACAGCAATTATCTCAGCATATCAACAATGCACACAGTAAATAATTTTTAAAGTTCAGGTCCGACCAAACAAAAATGCAAAGAAGGGTAATATGCTTACAGTTCAACGATTGACACACCTTCACCTTTCAATAATTGACTCCATCATGAATGTCGGCCAACTAAAGAGATACAACAGTGCCAATTTAATTGCCTAGCATAGATGAAATCAGTTTTACTTAATATTTAACATGAAATTTGAACTTACTTATGTTGCTAATCCTGGAAGATACTCTCTCTAACACCAGTAGTTAATGCATGATATTAAAAACACCATTATCCCCCTTTTAGTACCAATTCAACTTTCTAGCATAAATGCAATCAGTCTGACAATATTTAACATGAAATTTGAACTTATGTTTTAAATCCAGGAAGATATTCTCTCTAGCACCAGTATTATGTGTGATATTATAAACACCATTACCCCCATTTCTTTGGGGCTTGTAATTCTCAGATTAAAACCACATAGACCTAAGAGCTAGGTAAGCTGAAAATACAAGTGGAGTAACCAAGCCAGGTTAGGCATCATATATGCATAGTTAGAGTAGTTTGAGTGTGTGGCAACTAGGGTAAACTAAGGGTTTTAGTGATTAGCGGACTTGGGCTTATACTACATGTACTAACCCTTTCACTTGACCTAATTAACAATTATAGATAGACACATAGTGTGCCTTGCTATGTAAGAAATAATGCCCAGTTAGAGTATTCTTTGTTTCTCTACATGGTATGAAGGCAAGGTTTGAGCGAAAGTAAGGCTTCCACAGTTTTTTGCTTTTGGGCCAAAGACTCAACCACATATATATGGGGCTCTAGCCCCCTATTTCTTTGGTATTTCTCTACTATCATGCTTCTTACCATCTTTAGATTCTTTACCACCCATGGTTTGGAATGGATTGTGATTTGTTTGGTGTTTTTAGTTATATTATATCCTAGATTTGCTTAAGTAGTACTCATTCTATGAGGTAATGGTTTATGATTTTTTCTTTAATTTAGTAGTTTAATATTCTATGTATGATTAAGTGAGTTTTTTGGCGTGTATTATATACCTTGGTTAAAAGAAAATTGTTAATTTAAGATTTTAGCACTAGATTCTGTATGTTGGGCTCCATGGTTGCAACCCGTATTGTGAAGACTGATTAAGAGAATGTCAAAAGGACTGCTCATGGGAAATGGGTCAAAGAATTCTCTGAGTTGTGACAATATTTTAAACAATGTGGCCAAGGAGAATAGCTAGGAGAATGTCATGGGGCTAGTCATGGGAAGCAAGCCGAAGAATTCTAGTAGCTGTTTGTCTACAGAAGATGTTATATTGGTATTAGTTGCTAAAGATCTTGAATTGCAATAGCAATAGCAATTAGGCAACTTTGTGAGTCATAAATGTTTCATTTAGGCGATCATTTAAGTTGCAGTGTCTTGTCATTGTCAACTTTTTAAGGTTCTAAGTTTGAATATGCTTTTATTTATTTGAATTGGGTTTTGACCGTAACAAGCTAAGGCTTATATAATCTTCAACTTGAGAGGGTGTGTGATGGCTAGGATTAAATAAGTATGCTAGTCATTAGAGGGCTTGGGCTTGTACTACATGTACTAACCACCTAATTGACAATTATAAAAAGACATACACGATGCCTAGCCAAGTAACAAGTCAGTAAACCCACTTTAGTACTATTCTTAATTTCTCTACATGCATCAAGTACCATGTATACTGCACCACTAGCAATAGATCTATGCATCTAATGGAGAAATCTAGCCCCACTCCTCCAATTGGGATACCTTGTAGCAACAAAAAAGACGCAACGAATCAACAGATTCAATAAGAATCCACATGAATTTAGTACACTGAAACCGAAACAGTTTCATAATAAAATAACATGTTTAGCAAATGAACTGTAAGTGAAGAAATGTGGAGATAGTGAGTGTACTCATACATGAGTGAGAAATTTAGAGGGAAGCTAGGGAATGGTATTATAAGCACAAGTTTAGTGGACTACTTGCCTCCTTTTAATGACTGAGCAATCAAGAAGGGGAAAACAGTATGACTTTAACCCAACATAAGATGCATTGACACTCCCCTGTAAATCCATCAGATACAGCAAGACTATATTGGACCCCTTCTCACCCAGGAGAATGGAGAAAGATTACAAAATAATATATTAAAAATGGAAAAAAAATGAAGAAATAAAAGTATGCACTAACTGAATGTGGTCCACAGGACAGGAATGTAAGTAATTGAAAGCAAACTGAGCTTGCAAGGAGAAAAAAAAGTAAATAGATTTAACAAAGAGTTGATTCCTAAGAGAATCATAAACCAATTATTCATATTCAAATTTAAATATAATTCAAAAACATCTGCAAATAATATCTGAATGTAGCAGGATAAAGCTGCTTTGACTCTCTGTAATTTGTACTGTTAAAACCACTTGATCAAGAAAGAGCATCCTAGTGCTAAATCCTAAATCATTTTCGCAGGAAAGAAAAACCTCTTCGCATCAACAGCAACAAGGTCAAGACAATCCTACTTCAATTCATAAAGTGTGCAAAGTTTTCAAACTACTATTAAAATCATGACTGAATGCTAACATCAAACCCTGTCAAACAAAACCCTTTAAAAAATAGGAAAGAAACTGCTATAATAACAATAAAGTGAATTCGTTATGATAATATTTGATGAACAACTGCAAAGCAAAAGGCTCAGAACCTTGTCCCCCCCTAAATTGCAGTATTACACAAATCTGAATGATAAGATTTGATGAACAACTGCAAAGCAAAAGGCTCAGAACCATGTCCCCATAAATTGCAGTATTATACAAATCTGAATATAAACAGCAAGATTATAAGTTATCCTAAAATAGGATGTATACAATTCACAACCTTCTGTGATAAGTTATAACTGTACAGAAAATGGTCTTCACAATACATGAACAGTTAGATCAAATTTTTTCACTAAAAAGACAGCATTCACACCTTGTGGAGACGGGGTTGGTAAGGCAGCAAACAAACAAGTACACAAAAGGCAAAAGACAAAAGACAAACTGCCGTTATTGGGGTTTAGAAGGAATCTTTGTGTACACTAGGCCCAATGCAGTCTCAAGACACTGTTCCACATACAAATGTAAAACTTTGTGCACATGATTTTAACAAATCCAACCATTAATTTAGAAGCAATCATGCTAATAATTCACGTCAGATTTTGAAAACTTGGACATCAATAAGTAATTAATCAAAAGTTAAGATTTTTCATATGTTTGAAAACTACAATGTTATTCAACCAACATGTCTGAATTTAAAAAGAGATATGTTAACTTAATTAATGCAATCACATTGACAGCTTGTGGGAAGGTGAATCTCTCTATCATTCCATATATATAGTCTTATTAAGGTCACAAAAAAATTGTACAGTCAGCCATAAACAAGACTTTATTGTAGTATATAGCATTTATTATATTGGCAGTACAGTTAAAACATCATTTCATAATCAGACACCACCAAAATTGAACGGTGACCCCCTTTACATTAATAACACCAATTAGATTCTATAATGGATACTTAAATTAGGAAGGATATATATGTCCTTCAATCCTTTATATTTATGCTATATCCAGAATAAAAGCATGCATTAATGCATTAACAATTTAATATTTCATATGCGATAAAGAAACATCATTAAGAAGTAAAAACTATGTATGAATATTTGAACAAAAGAATGGATAGATAGACTATGCTACTAAGCAAATTTAAGCAACAGAGAGATTATTTGAAAGTAGGACATACTTAACACAGAACACCAAAGAATATCTTATTACAAAAAGTTCAGATAGGTTTTGTGGAGACACTTTGCAGCCTTTACTCGGGATGTGCTGAAAAAACATTTCAATATGAAATCTGTCATACTATATATTCCACATTATTTGCCTTGATGGTACCATATAGGTTTCACAAAGTAAAACATAGCCATATGACACAGAGAAACTGTTTCATTTATACTGTCATATAAATTCACATAAAAAGAAAGAATAGCAGGGAAGGCAGTCAGACATTACCCATAGGCACAATTACCTTCTAAAGCTCTACTAAACAGAGGAAAGAAACTAGAGAAAATTGAAAGAATAGTACAAACTAATAACTATATGTGTTGACTGTTGAGTAACTATTAGTACCTTATACCTTAAAAGAAAATTTTAATATAACATTAATTTTGGACTCCAAGGAAATACTGAAACAACACATTTGGTCCCAACTCTCAAGCATAGAAGCCATTCTATCAACCATGACATCATTTTAACACATGATCACACTATCTTTCTTCATCTAGTACATTAAGCTCAAGGACAATAAATCATGACGCTATAAGATAAAAATTATACCATATGGCATAAAGGCCTCTAAAGGTAACCACTTTTCAATACATACACTATGCAGTGGAACCAAAACTGTAGATATAAAATGGTCTTTACAAGAGATTAGAGTGCAAAACATTTTAAAATGACTAGCAATAATTAAATCAATTGTGAAACATAGGTAATGCAACAGAGTAATTGGACACGTTATATGGAGACAAGAGAAGTTTAAAATCAGCCATTCATCTCTCCAAAAGTCCAGTTTCAATTATACTCTAAATCATATATCATAGTTCAAATATATTAACAAAACAGATATTACCATAGTTAACACTCAGAATTACAAATAAAACAAAAAAGGAAAACATATTGTTCCAACTTCTAAAATAGCAGACCCAAGAAGAAGCTTAACACCATACCTTTAGCAAGGAACTTTTCCTCTAAATCCATTTGTAAGAGCTAAACACTATAACTGAATCACCCTTGTCTGAAAAAAGGAGAGAAATAATCATAGGTGTATTATAAACAGGAAGATCAACTAGTGTGATGCATGAGTTATGACCCTACTTGATTCCCAAAGGACAGAAAAAGAAAACTAATAACTAAACTCACGTACAATCATACACAAAAGAAAGTAAAAGGACAGTTTTAAACCAATTTTAACAGAACTACTAACTTTCTTAAGTTAGAAATTAGAATTCCTAACTGATCCACTCTCTACCCCTGATCTCAACTGGCTTCAGTTTGGTGATATCACAGGATTTGCTACTCCTAGGATGGTGATTGCTTAGTGTTCTTGTTCTTTGTTGTTTCCTAGGCTCCGTTTGCTCTACCAAAAGAAAGAAATTAGAATTCCCAAGATCAAACAATAATAACTATCAGCAATGTTGAAACTGAATATCTGTTCATGATAGTCTCCCCTTTTTCCCCTTGTCAAACAAAAAGTAAAGATTTTTCATTGGTCCAATGGCGTTTCAAATACTTCAATGCCAGATGTGCTTTGCGAACTGAATTAATAAGCCAAATGACATATGACATTACAATGCAGCATAAGGAAAATTTATAAAAAGTAATACCAACTATATTACAATGATAGATACATAAAAACTTTCAAACATAAGTCATACTCCATTACAAAAATTATTTTTCCCTATTAATGCAACCTACAATGTTTCATCCAAAACATTACACAACACAAAATAGTAAATAGTGTAGAATTATCTGCAAATCATTGTAAGCCATAATTGAATAAGAAGAGCATCCTTTTTTTTTTGTATTAGCTACCATTAAAAAAAGAAATTAAAATGGAAAATAACATAATATAGAGATATATATGACAAACTTGACGTAGAAAATCCGATAGAAGCATAATAAAATCGTAAACATCACGATTAGTGGTTCTTCCTATATGCATTGTGCGCATTAACAAGAAGGAAATCGAGAGAGCTATCTGAAAGCATATAAAAAATTCCAATATGGGAAACAAAAATAACGAAAAGCTCATATTTTTACAAAATTATGATACAAAAAGAAGCATAATTTAATAATAAGGAAAACAAACTACGAAAAAACAAAGGCAAGAAAAATAAGGACGAATCTGGGGAGAAAAAGAGTCGAAAATACGCGAAAAGAACAAGTATTTTGCATAAAAGCTAAGAGAAGTTGAGAAAGGATCTGCAGGAAGCACCTGAAGCGAATGATGACGAATCAAGGGTTTTGGCGGAGCAAAGCAGAGAAATTTGCTCCGAAAGAGCATGAATCCAAACAGAAACTTCTTCCGTGTTAGTTGGTTTAAAGAGGGAGAGAAGAACTTGTACGAGTCGTTCACGTTTTAGAGAGCTGAGAGCAGGTAGAAAACTCACGCGCGGACGGAGAGCGTGTGGGAACTTGTGTTAGTTTGAAAGCCAGGGTTTGGTTCTGCTGCACGGCTTTTCGCACCCTCCTCAACCTATCTACACACCCTATTCAGTTTTAAATAATTTTGATGGACATAAATGCCCTCAAAAAGTCAATTGGAAGAAGGTATCATTTTCAAAAAATTAAAATAAAATTATAAATTTAAATCTCTCAAAAGAAAACTATCATAAAAAATCATAGTCACAAATTTATTTAAACGATAGACTTTGTTTAAATAATGATTACTATGAGTATATGAAGTACAAAGATTTAAATCTATTAATTAAATTTTTTGTGTTAAAAATGATATATTTATCTCCTTTAATTTTAAAATATGTAAGAACTCCTTTTATTTTAAATTATTTAATTTTTAAATCATAATTTATTTAAATTTAAAAAATATTTTATATAATTAAATAATAATATTATCTTATTTATAAATTAAATATAAAACTATTTTAATCAAGCTAGCTTAAATTATAATTTATCTTCCATTGTTTAAAAAGCCATTATGAAAAAAAATTTTATTAGAAGTAAATTTACTTGAGTCATTGTTTCAAACATTAAATGTGGTAGATCTCTTTTAACAAAAATTCAACATTTGATTTATTATGTTTGTGGGAGATTAACATTTTAATATTATAGAAAATCTTTTAATTTAAAAAAAATAAATATAATTTTTCTAAAACAAACATTACGTAATTTTAGTATCTCTAAAAAATAGATAATTTGTTCAAAAATAATTAACCTCTTAAAATTCATAACACTATCAATAAATCTCACTAAATTTTAAAAATGTAAGTCAAAAAAGTGCTTTAAAAAAAAAATCCATGTCTTTCTTTTTTTGTCTTACTTTGTGAATTTTGGTCCTCTTCATTAGAGAAGTAGCGTGACGACTTGGAACTTGGCAGATGTGAAAAGAGAAGACCGGGACAGAGGAGTTCGTTTTACAGAGGGCAATAACGTCCTTGCAAGATCATGTGCGAAAAAAATTAAGAATACAAACTAACCATGACATTAGCTAGGTTCTGCCTCTGCAGAAAAAGTACATAAAGTAGCGATTCCTCATGCCATTGGTACGTGTAGACACCACGGTATTTGTCGCGCGTGATCTTACCATTATCCAAAAAAATTGCTCATTTATTTATTTTTATTTGAATAAACATTTCCATCATATTATGCAATAAGAAAAAAATAATAATTAAAAAGAAAAGAGTTGGAGCGTTTGGTAATGGTACGGCAGAAACCATTGCATGACTCAAGTTTTTATTAAGAGACATGCTGATATTCAGTTGTTGATCACGTAATTAATTAAATATTATATATTAAAATATAATAATACAAATATAAAAACCAAACATGGCAGATTCGACAACTGTTTATCTAGGTTTTAGGGTTCGTTTGGTTAAATTTTTAAAATGTATTTACTTTATAATTTTTTTAAATTAAATTTAAAAAATATAATTGTAAAAAGTAAACAATTTGTGTTTAGTCAATTGAAAAATTTTTATCTATATTTGAGAAATAGATTGTGTTTTTGGTCAATTTATATTATCAAATTACTAAAAATGATATGTATAAATTTACTTTATTATTAATATTATTTAAATACATAATTAATTATAAATATTTATAAATGTTAATTTTTATTAAGTTATTATAAATTTGTTAAAATATAAAGAACAAAATTACAATAAATATTTTTAAAATATAAGTTTTTTATACTATTTCAAAATAATATATATAATTATTCTCAAAATGAAGAAACACAATTCATACCTACAAAATCTGTGTTTTTAAATGATTTTTTTTAAAAAAGTTAAGCCTATTATGGTAAATACAAAATTTTGGTTATAAAATGTCTAATTTTTAACTTGTTCTTTTGTTTAAAATTAAAAGTTATAATTTCCAACTTTTATTCTATAACTAAAAAATTATTTTTGATATCACTCAAAAATTTTGTTGTTAAACACTTATTTTTCTAACATAAGTATTTATGAAATAAAAGTAATTTTTTTGTGCATTGAAAACCTAGATCTCAAACATCCAATCTTCACTTGAAAATTTACGTTGTAACGCGTGATCCAGTATAGTGAAGCGTGTGTGATATTAATGTTGACATTAATATTGATTGTATAATAGTAAACATTGCGTACATAATATTCTAAGTACCCACTTCCAAGCACAATCCTAAGATGCATGTAATTGAATAAAATCAAATAAAGAAAATGCGAGTGGGCACGAATCTGTATTTATTCGGACGGGATCACCCAGAGACGTTAGAGACCATTCAGAGGCAGCAAGAGGACGTTAAGAATATCATTAATGCGAACATCACTGATGATTAGTCAAGAATTAATCAATTGAAATTGAAATTGAGGGGTTTGATTGGAAAATTCGGGAGTTGAACACGTGTCTACCAGAATCTTGAAAGCACTGAAAAAGAACCAGACAATCTTTTTTATTAAAGATGCACGTCAAACATGAGAATGCTACTTTTTTAAATTTTTTGAGTAAAAGAACATTGATATACAATTTTTTTATATTTTTATTATTATTTAATTATTTAATTAAGATATATATATAATTTTTTATAAAAATAAATTTTATAAACAGTGCACATATAAATTTTTAATTTAAAAATTAAACAGAAAAAATGAGGTCAATTTTTTCTTTTGAATATAATATGGAATATGAATGAATGGTGCTTTGGTGTAGTACAGATGAGCACACACATAGAGGCGCACAGAAACAGAAGAAGGCGTCGCAGTAGCGTTATTGGTAGGTGTGTGTGATTTTGACAACTCTCATGCTTTCGTGCCTACGCCTTGGTCCCTTCGGCTCTGATAATCTACTTCAACTACCTCTTTGCTTTTAACAAAAATCAAAATTAGGGATGGTACTGCTTATTTTTAAACTCCTAAAATCTTTAAATTTTTTGAATTGAATCTATTTAATAAAAAATGTAGATAATTATTTTTTAAAATTATAATTTATTAATTTCATCACTTATATTATATAAATTTTGAATGTATAATTAATTTAAGATTTTAATAAATTTATTTTTATAAAATTATTAAATATAATAATTTATAGATTTATGTTAAAATTAAATTCTCTTATTAATAAAATTAAAATAAACAATATAATTTATATATAATTTTTAAAAAATAATAAATTAAATATATATTTATAATATAAAAATATTATTTAAATAATTTATATAAAATAAGTTTGAGTAAGAATTGATACTATTCCCTTTGGATTTAAACTTTGAGTCACTTCTTTAATACACATATCTAAATCTAATGTATAAGTTTTGTAAATATTGGTGGAGTATACATATTTTAATAATCTTTAATAAAATTCTTCGATTGTAGCGATATTTATAAATTTTATGCCTTATGTTTAAGTAGTGTGAGGATTTTCCTCATTAATGTCTTTATGATAATGGTTTAATTGATAAAATTTTAGATATTTAAAAAACTTATAAATTTTAATTTATTAAATGTTCTATAAGCCCTTAAAAACATGCTTGGCTTTAGATATAAAATTTTTTTATGTATCTAGATTAGCTCCAGAAAATATAGTACCTATTATAATTTTATATTTTTTTGTTAGTTACTTAATTTTTATTTTTATATTATAAATATATATGTATATATATTTTTATTATATTAAAATAAATGTCTATTCATTATGTGTGAAAATAATTTTTTTATTATTTCATATTTATTATACATTTATAATTTATATAATATTATAAATATAGTTTATAGGTCTTTTTGTATATCTATACCAAGATGAGTTATAATTTAATCCAAAAAAAAGAAGGTATACATGCAGATTCGTACATTTCAAATTAAAAGATATAAAAAAGAGAATATTTTATAATTAATTTGAGTCAATATTATTCAATTAATTTTTTTAATTTACACTTATAGATTCATATAGTTTAAAAAATAAAAAATAGTTAAATCTCATTAATTAATATATAAATAAAAAAGTATAATACATATATCTACATTTTTTTCAAGTTACATACATAAATAATGCCACGTTGACAACTGGCATTGGCTTGGTAGGGTGGTTTATGAAAAGGAGGAAGAGACAATTCTAAAATAGCATTTCCTAGGAGCCAACGACTTCTAGGTAATAGGGATAGTCCTTGCAATAGGATTTATCGATTTAACTTTTTAATGTGTAATGTGTAATGTGTTGGTTAAAATATTTTTTAATAAAGTTTCTAAAATAGATTATAAGAAAAAAATAGTTTTTCTTTTACTAATTTAATAAAAAATATTTTTATTAATATTTAAAAAATAATTTATGAAAAAATACTTTAAATTATTAAAATTAATATATATATTAAAATTAATATATATTATTATTAATGTTATTTAAATAAATAATTGTTAATATTAATTTTAACTTATTATTATGAATTAATTAAAATTTATATTATATTATATGGCTTTAGACGTTTTGTCTCTTTCATTTTTCAAATCCTATTTATTAACATAAATATATAAAAGAGTAAAAAAATTATGTGAGAAAAGTTACACAATAGTAAAATTTTAAATAATTTAATTTTTTTAACTGGTGGTTAAATTAAATAATTTTATAAATATATAAAAATTAAAAATGAATTATTCTTAATATAAATAATATTTATTTTTTCTCACAATGGCTTATTCCATCTTTTCAAATTTATTCATAGAACGGAAAAAGCAAGTTAGTTTTAGTCAGATTTTCTCTCGTAAGTTTTTTTTTTCATATTTTTCTTTTTAAAATTTTGATATTTTAATTGAGCTTTTTAATCTCTACTTTACTTACTTAAAAAACATTAGACTGTTAGCTCATACAGACTCTAGGCTTGAAAATACTTCCAAAAATATATTTTTTTAATTTTTAAATTTATCTCCACCGATTTTTTTTATTTTTTGTCTGATTCTTTGTTCAAATAATGTTCTTTTAATTTGGCCATTTTAAAACCTTCGTTGTTATTTGTGAGTATTTTAATATTATAAAGGATTTAATTTATATATAATTATTTATATTATTATTTAAATTTTTAATTAAATAAAATATATAACAAATTTTTTTAAAAAAATAATTATAAAAAAATATATATTTTATAGGTATTTTATTAAAAAATTTAATAACAAAAATATAAAGAATATACTTAAATTTTTTCGTAAGTTGTGTGCGCTTTGTGTTATGATAAAAAATGAAGCTGCAAAACAAAATGAGGACCATTGTCATTGCCAACGTTCCCACATTCACTCTCAGTCTCTCAGTCAAATCATACTTTGCTTCTCTACATTTACTGACCGATTTGTCCTTCGAATCTTCAGAGAAGGATTTTGTGGACTGCAAAGCGCGAGCAATGTCCAAAATACAGCAATGGTTCGCAAATTCTGAAAAATATTATAATATTTAGATTCATACTCCAAAAAAATAAAATATTAATTTATTTTTGATAGGAGTAATGACAAAATTAATATTTATTTTGATCTGTTAGATCTCTGAATTTTTAAATTCTTAAATTTAAATTTTTTTACTCAAAAAATTTTAAAAAGAATAATTTTTTAATTAATTTAAAACTTATTCATATAAAATTTATTTTTATAAAATAAAAAATTCAAATTCATAATATTATCCAAATTTTAAAATATAATACTCACAATTTTTGCTACAATGTTGAACATAAAATCAAAATTAAATTTTAATAAATTTATCAAAAAATATTTAAGATAACTAAACAATTAATATATATGTATATAAAGAATTGAGGGTATAACTGTGATTAGATCACTTGCACCAAACACATTTACAAGTAGGCCAACCAATACGTTGAATGGCTTGTTAATTTCAGTTTTTCCCTTCCTCTTGGTCTCCACAGGTTTGACATCCCTCTCCTTAGCCTCAGTTTGATGTTATCTCATGATGTAATGCGAGTGGCTACTCTTGGAAGGATTGTTGTTTAGTTCTTGTTCCTGTTCGGCTTCGGTCATGTTGTCCTTTAAAAAAAAAAAGGAAAGAGAATTGTGCGGTGTAATTTGTTTATAAATTTTGGAGGGTCTACGTCTTTTTAAAGTAAAAAATAAAAAAATATATGAACAAAATTATTTTATATATCTTTAAACTTTATATCAATTTTTAATTTTATTCTTAAAATTTTTTTATGATTAATTTTGTTCTTAAAATTTTAAATTACAATCAATTTTATTCAACAATTTAATGTGATCTAAACTATTAACAAAAAATAATAATATAACAAAAACTAATGACATAACATTATCGAACATTATATTTTTAAAGTTAATGTAAATCAATATTTTACTTTTTTTAATATTTTAATATAACATCAAATGATAAGTTATTTTTTAATAATTAAAACAGTGTTAAATCATAAAATTAAATTGATTTGTAATTTAAAATTTTAAAAATACAATTAATCATAAAAAAATTAAAAAACTAAATGAAAAATTTAATGACAGAGAAAATAATTTTTGTCAAAATAATTAATATAGTTATTATAATATATATATATAAAGGATTTTGATATATAATATATGTAACGAATTTGAGTCCCAAATAAATATTATTCACTTTGTCTCTTCAACAACCTTATTATAATATATTGATTAATTCAATTATTCAATAATAATAGTAATTGAAGAATCACAACTACAAATAGGTATATAATTTAATATTGACATAAACAGGTTTGCATAGCAGAAGAGAATTTCAAAGATACAATGTTCCAATTGTCCTTATTGGAGTTCCAACGAGTAGCAGTCAAGAAATATAAAATACACATTAAGTGACGGCAGATGAGCAGAATAGATTCGTGCGTGACACATTTAGTTACAATTACATAATGCACTAAGCATGGTAATATTATTTATTGGCCGTACAAGCGTCTTTAGATCGATTTCCACTAATCATTTTGATGGTTGGTGGGTCCTGGACACAATAGCGTACCCTATACCCTGCATGGAGAGTGCAAATGTCAAGGATCGGGAAACCGTAAGATGTGATTTACGTTACACCAAAACGAAAAACGTAAAAACAAAAAGAGAGAATACCATAAGCCTAGAACATGAAACAAGTCAACTACCATAGATTCCAGGACAAGGAAAAGAAAACCTGTTTTACGCATGAATAAAAAAAGAGATGGATACAGTAAGGAGACTTCTATGAAACTCATTTGTAAAATTCAATAAAATAAATCATTATTGTGTAATCAGGTTAACGTACAAAATATTATTTATTTTTATTCGCGTGCGAACGAGTTAATATACAAAAATAATAATTTCAATGAACTTTGCAAAAGTTCACTTTAGAAGATCTAATTCTAACTTGTACATAGTAATTGGTAAAGTATGCTTGGAAACAAAGAAAAGGAAGATTTACATGAAACTACTCTTTTGTCACCAAAACCTAACGGAAGTGATATAAAACTAACATGCATATACTTAACGTCACAGCAAAGCTAATATCAGGAAGTTACTGATTTCCCCTGATCTAGTAAATAAAATTGGCTGGGAATAGATATGGGTTTATGCTATTTAGCACTTAAAATCTGCAACTTTAAAGCCTAAAACCTAGTAAGGGCCAACCACAATAAGCAATATTATTCAACCTGATTTTTCTTTTTATTTTTTGAAAGCTCATAACCTAAACCTCTAACAGCATCAGAAATGTGCACAAAACTTTCTCACTGTCCTTGTAATATTTTGCATCCATGTGGCGCTCGTGTAACTCCAACAGTCATTATCCAATAAAAAAAATATAATGAATACATCTCTGGCTTCACAAAAACATTCCAAACTTCTTTATAGATAACAGGAATAAGTTAAACAACCCAACACAAAAAAGAAAAAAAAGAAGAGATTATTCAAAAGACGTTAAAATGAAAAAAAAAAAAAAAAAAAAGGCCATTCCATGGTTCATCTGAAGTAAATGAAGCATTAATTATTCCTGACAATTAGGATATGAAGCCTCATTTCATCTTTATTGTCACTTTTATAAGATTACTAAATCGTGAACCACAATATTGGTGTATTTGCCAACACTTCCAAGATGGAATCTATGAATATGTATCTTTTTTTCTTGTTTTATCAGATCTCTTTAAGTTACAGATAGCCACAAGTACCTAACTAAACAAAGAATAATGCTAAATCACCTCATCAGTGCGCTACAAGCTGTACCAAACAGACAAGGCTGTGGCTGTTCTTACAATTCTATTTGAGCAATGCTATGGAGAATTTAACCTTCTAAGAACTCAAGCTCTCCCCTCATTGGATTTCCTCAACATTTGTGTAAACCAGCTTTTATTATCATGTACATAGATCTCAAAGTAATTTAATGGTGAAGAACTCAACCTCTTTAGAGGTCAACGTCTCCATAGCAAAATTAATTTCTATTTTATGTGTGGGCCATGCTGCTGGACTGTCAATAATTCACTTTGATGCAACCAACACTAATAAGTATCTCAACTTCTCAATACCAATAAATTTTCAGATCTAGCTTGGTGATGGACTTATGATTGCATCATACTGTAATGGTGGAAGTAGTATCCAAAACTAAATATTAGCCCAAGCCATAGTCAAAAACCACAAGCAATAAAGGGGAAATAAAGGGTATAATTGCAACATTTGGTGCTTATGAACCAAAAAGCCAAGTGTTAGTTGGAACAAAAATGAGTCAACAAAAAAAAATGAAGTCAAAAGGAATTAAATTCCACTTATCCTTAGTTTCAAACAGGAGTCAGCCACATAATTCATTTTTCAGTAAATGACACCATGAGACATAGGAATAATTACGAACCTTCACTAAGTAATTCACTAACACAACTGTTATGGCTCTATCAAAACAAAATTTCAAGTTAACAGCAGCACAATTGTCTAACAGATACTATTTTTAGATATAGCACCTACCCCCCCCCCCCCAAAACACAAAAAAAAAAAAAAACCGAGTGTTTTAAGGATATATTCAAACCAACTTACTACAATCAATCCTGAAAAACCTACTTATTACAATCAAATGACAAATTACTGGAAAAAAGAAAGATCCGAAACAAATCCTAGTAATTTTTCGGAAGCCAGAAGAATTTAAGGATAATTAACAATTGCGGTAGCATAAAAGCATTTTATAACAACTAAAATCCACATTCTCATACGTTAATACCATACAAGAAACTTAACGGATGGATGAAATGATTTAGGATCAACTAATACAAAAGAGAAGGAGGAAGCATAGTTAACAAATGATTACAATGGATCTTCAAGTCTTTTGTGCTTGTGCACCATAAACCTAAAGTATTGTAATAGCAGGAAACAGTTGAGAACTTGAGATAACATTTAGAAACGAGAAAAACCTATTAGCATAGTAAAATTCATCAAAAACTAGTCAAATCTCAGATAATAAATTAAATCGTGAACAATGATTAATAGCCTTTTTTTAAAACAAAAATCTAATCATGTTACCAGTGTTATCTGAATTCTGAAGCTTAATGATAACCATGTAATAGAATTTTAAGGAAAATATCTATTTTAAGCTTGAACCTATCATTGTTCACAAGTCACACACATAATATAACATCTTTAAAGTAAAGGAGATGATTCTTGCCAACCACGTAGACAGTCTTATTTATTCATTAGCGGTCATAATTTTGCAATCCAATAAGACATAGTAGAATAACGCAAACATGAAAATGAAAACTGGCCTATTGTAGACCACACTTATGTACTTCTATCCTATCTAAAGCCATGTTTTCATGCATAAGACATTCTTAACAGATCATTGATGGATCGATTAACAGGCAACAGGTTGAATGCTTTGATTGCAAGCAAGGTTTTAAACGGCGGTCCCCAATGGAAAACTTAAAACCGTGATTGAAAGAGAATAGCCATTCTGAAATGGTCAAAAAAACAGTTCGGACCACGAAAAGAAAAACGAATAAAAAGTAGTAGTCAATAAAACAGTATGATTATTGATTCGAAAACAAGTCGCTGATATTCAAGCCATGCAGAATATACATCTATCAACTTACTAGTCGGTGGAATGTCTCGATAAATTAGATCCCTGTCAACTGTAGAAACAAGAAGCACGGATATTTTAATTGACAGAATGCAACTAGAAATCAAAACCTTCTAAATTCACATCCCAAAAGATTGGAATTTAGAACAAATAAACGGCATGTCTTTGTACGAATTCAATAACAACAGGACAACGCAAGAGGATGCAAAAGACGTCAAACCTTTCAGGAAGCAGAGTGCTGGCCCTCGCAAGCTGGGCTCTCATTGAAATTCTTCGACGGATACTTTGCCGTGATCACCCCGACTTCAAACACTATATCATCGCCGCTGGAGCGAATCCCAGTGATAGACCACCACTTAAAGAGGGCCCGGACCCTTATACCATTAAGCTCTGCCATTTTACCCTTGACAATTTTTCCAGTGATTTTCTTCGAGTAAGTGGCGACGTAGTTATCGGGAGGGAGCGTGATCTTGCACGCACCACCGAGTTGGACGGAGAAGTCGCCGGAGGTCTGGTTGACAGCGTAACCTAAAATTGTGGTGGCGGGTAAAAGGCCAACGGGGAAGCCATAGTTTGTAAGCTCAGTGTGAGCCGGAGACGGCGATGGACTGGAATTCGAGGTTTTAGGGTTAGGGTTTTGGGACGAATAGGATATGAGAAGCCATAGAAAAGCAGAGAGGAAGGAGATTTTGGGTCTCATGGCGTTGATTTGCAGTTGCACGCTACTTCTGTCACTGAGGAACTTGCTGTCAAAGATCCGTGTTGCCGTTATCCTACTTTTGGCCTGCGCGCATGTTCATTTTTTTCCTTTTAAATTAAATTACAATGATTTTCTTGATATTTAATTAAATTACAATAAACCTAAATATCATTTATAAGAAAAAAAATAGAAGAAAAGGATAAAGATACCAGGAGGTCAAGCTTTTTGGAGTCGACTTCTTGTTAGTTCTCATGCATTTTTTTTTTATTTTGAAACTTAGAAGAATAAATTTAAAAGACAGAGAAAAAGGGAGAAGAGCTGGGAGGTTGAGTTTTTCGTAGAACTGTCTAAAAAAAATTTAAGTATTATTTTTATATATTTATTATTAAATTTTTAATTAAAAATTAATATTTATATAACTTATTTTTTTATAACTAGTTTTTTTAAATTTTATATATTTTATTTTAATTAAAAAATTTTATAATAAAAATAAAAAAAATTATATATAAATATAATAAAAGAATGGCAAGAATTTGTCCCTTGTATTAAAATACCGAAGGTCACAACTTTGATTATGAAAATCTCGAGTATTGGTGACGGGCACATTGATTAAGTATAACAAATGAGTTGAAGAATCTAGAGATGAGAATGTACTACATGATACCAACTCAATATTTTATCATGAAAACACTCTTAACAATTATACATGGAGTATTTGATTCGTACATAATCGTGAGCAGATTCTCGACAATTCGAGAATTTTGTTATCTTTGGATGTTGTTTCAAAATGACGTCGTTTTATCTATTTTTTTTTTAAATTTTTAAAATTAAAACGCATCGTTTTAAATTATTTAAAATGGTGCATTTTGACTTTAAATCTTAAAAAAAAAAAAGGCCAGGTCAATAGAAAAAGAACAGACATCAAAGATGCAAGTGGATCTCGGCAATCCAATGGAGAGAAACATCTCTATGAAGGAGAAATTGGGTTACTTTATGGATTGAATATCTTTGATTGATTTAATCAAAACCCATTGTGTTATTTACTACGAAAAATAATAGTAGCACAAACAATCAGAAGACGACTGGTTTGTTTGATTCCATGGGAGAGGAACATCTTTGAGAAGGAGAAATTAGGTTACTTTGTAAAGATGGTAGATTTGTGAAGAAGCAGTAAGAAATTCACTAGATATGTCACTGTTACAGTCACTGAAAGTAGAAGAGGACTCATCGTTGATACTCAATTCGCTGATACTGCATCCTACGTAGGTGTAATTGGCTGGAGTCTTTAATCCCATGGCTATGGAAGGGAATCAAAAGTCAAATGGTATTAGGATGCGTCTATGAGAGCAATGGTGTTGGGGTGAGGTTGTGGCAAGATTCCAGCGTCATAGAGAAAGAGAGAGAGATTACATTTGCATATGGCGAGCGATTCCTTCGTCAGCTTGTCGTTGATTTCTGCTCTTCTTCTATCGACTTTATCTTTTTTTTTTTAAGATTTAAAGTCAAAACGCAGCTTTTTAAACAGATCAAAATGATATATTTTGACTTCAAAATTTTTTTTAAAAAAATAGGCAAAATAACATCGTTTTGGGATAACAATCAAAGACAATGAAACCATCAGACTGCCGAGGATCTGCTCGCTACATAATCCTTGCAATGAAATTTTCTTGCTTTCTACAAGCAAGCTCTATAGTTAAGTGTGGATGAATTTTTTAATGGGTAAATTTTGTTGAAGTAATAAAGTATAAAAAAAAGAAAATAATAAAAATAAGTTATAATTTATTTATTGTGAATATTTAATTTATCTTATATATATATATGTATGTATTTTAACATTTTATTACTTTATCAAAATTTGACCTCTAAGTGATTTATAGTCATGAATGTTGTAGTTTGTTCTAAAAAAAATAATGAGTTGAGTTGACAAAATATTAATTTGTAAATAAATTTGTGAGTTAAGCGAGATTAGATCTAATTACTGGCAGATAATTTTTTTGGTTAAAAAAATACGTTATTTATATAATATTTAATTATATTCAATTACATCTTTCACATTGACACATCAAGTGGGCTCACCATAGGGTGTTTTTTTTATTAGTAGGGCACAACAGAGTATTTATTATAAAAAGGGAAGATGTAATTTAATATAATTAGACATTGTATGAATAATGTACAAATATTATACTTAAAATTTCCTCTACACTTACAATACATCCCAAGATTAAAAAACACTACAATTTAATGAATAATTTTTTTTTTCACTATCATAAAATTAACTTATTAAAAGAAATATTTTTCATCTATTTCTTTTATTTTTAATTTCAATTCATGAAATTGACTTATTATAAAAGTAATATAAAATTAATTATTTTATTTTATCTCCACTATCATAGGATTAGATTTTAAAATTTAATTTAACTATTAAAATAATATAAAATTATTATAAGTTGATGATCAAATGACTATATAACGTGTCTATGACTCTTTAATTATATGCTAAAGCGAACAAGACAATGTAAAATAACACAAAATAATTGCGCACTTAAATATCGTGTCTGGGTATTGTGAAGCAGAAAAAACATCCAAACCCTTCCCTAGAGGCGATCGTCAGCAGTAGGTGCCACAGGACGTGAGGGGACTGTAGGACCTAGATTATCATAAATAATTAACTTATTATTATTTATACCAATTCAAAAATTTATTAATTCATAAAATGAATCATTAAGTTATCAATGCATGAATGTGGTGGGTTTGGCATAGATAAATACGAGATTGAATGTAAATTCTACGTTTAGCTCAGAATCTTAAAATAATTTATCTTTTATTTTAAATTTTTGGTGAACTAGAGTAATTTATTTTTGTTACTGTTTGCTTCAGAAACAAAATGTCTGTTATCATTGTGACAACGATAGGAGGGACAATGTCACAATGCGTGTGGGACTGGCGATCCTCCCATGACCATGAGAATTAATGACTACAAAGTATTGAATTTGTTTAAAGAAGGATCCTTCAACACGTTACCAAAAAAAAAAAAAAAAACCCATAGCTCTTTGTTGACTTTTAAAGTCTACTGAGTCTTAGGCCTGTGTTTACATTTAAAATGTAGGCCCAATACTTATTCCCACATTTTATACTATTATTATTTAATATCCATTTTTAAAATTGGGTAAACTCAATGATTTCAATTCTTATATTCCACCCCCCCCCCCCCCCCGAAACCTACGCATAAACTTCTTATGTGATTAAAAAAAAAAGAAAAAAATATATATATTTGTATATATCTATGACTTTCACCTTATTACCTAATAGGTCATTCATTGTCTGACGTTTGGTACATGAATATTCTAATTTTTGAGCTTGATATACATTTAAAAAACAATATCTCTTTATTATTTATGGCATGTACGAGACTCATACCTAAAATTTTGAGAATTTATTACACCTCACATCATATCTTATAAATAAATTTTTAAACAAAAATAATGACAACAAATAAATATCAAACTATATAAATATATTTTATTATAATATATTTTTATTATTAAATTATTTATAATTAAATTTATTTTAATATTTTTAAATTTATTTTATATTTAATTATTAAACTATCTTTTATCTTATTAACTTTTTATATAAGAGTCTTTAATTATTTTTTTTATACATGACCAAACTTAAGAGTAAGTATAATCCGACATATCCATTTTAACTTGATCGAACTTAAAAAAATATATGTACAATCAAATTCAAGTGAATTAAATGAATTTGAACGAATTTAATTTTTAAAAAAAAATTGACCTAATTGGACCTAACCCATCCTATAAGAAGTTATTTTTAAGATATTTTTAAAAATTAAATATATAAATATATATATATTTCATTATTTTATACCTCCTTATATAATACTTTTTTTTCATGCTTTTGGAACCAAACCACTCTTTCTCCATTTTTCAAATTTTAGTAAAAATGTTAACAGAAATTATTATTATCTAATTTTTTATGATGTTCAAGCTAAGTTAATATAAATAAACAAAAAAAAAATTCACTAGGCTTCTTTTTTCTAAATTTGAAATCTCATGTTTTAACTTTTAAGTCTTTTATTTTTAAAAAATTAAAATCGTAAGATCAAAATTGATATAATTCGGTATCATTGGGTTAGGTGGTTTGAGTGGACAGGTTTGGTTTCAAAACATTTAACTCAATCCTAATTGCCTCACTTGACTAATCCACAGGCCATGCTCACCCCTACCAAACAAACTCATCCAAGTCTTATTTCTATTAATTTTTTAACTACAGGTATAATTACAACTTTTTCTGTAATACCATCATTTTTAATTTTATTCTCCCTAATAAATAAATTTTCAAATACTTAAAAAAATAAAATTCCTTACACACCAAATATTACCTAAGCTTTTTTCTTTTTTCCATGAGATGTGAAGCAATGGCTCATGATTTTGCCCCCTAATTAATTATTTGAGAACATGGGAGATGAAGAACGAGACATTAGAGGCAAAGGAAGGCAGAGAAAGGAGACATTGAATTAATGGTGATCACCATATTGGGCAGCAAAGCCATTCCTTCTGCTGCTGCGTCTTTCAGAAGATTTGCTTTCGATACAATTCAACTTATTAAAAGAGAGAATGCATTAGCAAACTTCAGAATCTGTGATCTAAAATTTATTTTGTTAGCTGCTGTGGGCACATGTATAGTTTATTAATCTGCAAAAAGCAAGAATCCGTACAGAATGGATCTTCTCTAATCTTTTGCCTTCCCTGTGAATTGTGATTGGCTGTCACCAAATGGCCGTGGATGTTTTCTTTCTATTTTTTTTTTAATTTTAATGCAGTTTTTATATTTTTAATATCAATTCTTGATTGAAGAATTTAATAACAATTCTTAACTCTTGAATTCAATTAATTATCTTGAGTATTTTATGCATATTATAAAAATATTTCAAGCTATTCTTTAATTAATTACTGAATAAATCTTCCATAACTTGTGTTGTTCCCTTCCAAAACCACTCTTTTCACATTCAAATTTCACAATGCTCTTTCTTCATTAGCAGCATTAATATTTGTTTTCACTGTAATTAGTCATCTGATCATAAGCTCCTGAACAGGATGTAAGAGGAGAATAACAATATACCACAAGCCTGGCCAAACGTGTGAATACATCTTTTTAAGTCTCAGAGAGAGAGAGAGGGAGACACTGATACAGTAGAATTGGCATGAGTATTATACATTTGGTATAAAAGGGCAAAATGACAGAAAATATAAAGCTTCTTCATTCTGCTTTTAGTCATTGTGGAATGAATCTGCTTGAAATGGATGCTGTGTGCAAATTTTTCCTCTTCAACACGGAGAATCCCAAAGCTGTGCATTCTTGACCTTAGAGACACTTTCCAACACTTCTAAAGGAAGAATGTCTCCAATAACAACTACCATTTTGGTTTCCAGATCTATCTTGTATGAACTCACTCCTGTTGAGAGGTAGCAAGAGGAAATTGTTATTTATTACTTGTTAGAGCCAGAAACAAAAAAGAACCATACCCAATACTGACAATAGAAACAAGAATATTGTTGACTTTTTCACACATGACTCTGCATTTGTCAGAAAGAGACCTTTATTACTGTTGAACAGTACCAGGATCATGCCTAGTTAATCTTGAGTGTTCTGGAGCCATTCTATTACAGTCTGATTAAGCTATGGAAGTCTATCTTTAAGCTTTAAAATATCAAAAGAAGAATGGTAATGTGCTCACCTTCCAACTTTGAGACATGTTTCTCAACTTTTCTTGCACATCCATGGCAGTGCATGGACACCCTCAATATCACTATCTGCATAACCATAAAGCAATCTGATTAATATCAAACTTGCCAAAACATTTTCTTTCTTTTTGAAAACAGAGAAGAAAAGTTGGTGGGACAATAACAACTTCACTGCAGAAAGAGAAAGGAAAAGAAAGGCTCACCTTGGGTTTCAATTGAAAAGCCAATGTCTGCTTTCCAGCAACTACATCCTTGAGTCTTAGTTTCTGCTCACTGTCAGTGGCTATCAAGGGCTTTCTCTCAAACTCATCATCAAATTCCATGGAATTTACACAGAAGCAAGAGTTTGAACCAGAAGAGAGACAGAAGGTGTCCAACATCCTACCAAGTTTCCCCATGTCAATCAATCTCTTACTTTGACTCTCAGGCAAATCTGAGTTGAAAGATGTTCTCTGTTCTCACAACTATAACCTCCGCTCAACGAACTGCTTGAGTGATGAAAAACCCAAAGCAGGTGGCTCAGAATATCTTATATTAAGGTGAGGGTCGGGGGAGACAAAGAAGCTTAAGGTCAAATTTTATTGGGGAAGCCAAAAGTTGCACAGAACCCAATGAATTTTATGAAGAATAAAAGAAAATAGAAACATTGTTATTAGAGTTTGTCATGTGATGAACCACTAAACACTTGACCAAAATAAAAACAATTCAAGCAGACCCACTAAAGACATAGTGAGGGAAGTGTCTCAAAGTGACTATTTTGGTTATGAAAGAAGCAAATAGGTGTCACAGAGAGAGAAACTACACTCTCATGATCAAAGAGCAGACTTTGTATGTGAATGTGATGAGGGTTAGCCTAAGCTAGAGGAAAAGAATATGTATATAGAATTATAGATCCATGTGGATAAACTATTAATCATAAAGAATGGAAAAGAGGTCAAATATAAAGGAGCAAAATCAAGGCATATTTGGTAATACAACTGTAATGCAAATTAGAAACAGAGGAAAAGGAAAATGAGGCATAATAATCAAGACTGAGAAGCACACTATGCAACAAATAATTAGAGTAGTAATATACTAGAGCACAGTGATTAAATGACCACATTGATGAATAAAATAATGTATAAAGCATGCGGTCTACGTGGAGAACTATATCATTAGAAAATACACTTGATTGAGAGGCTTTGCATGCTTTAACATTCGAAACTATGTAATTAGAAAATTTTATATGCGTAATTGTGACTCAGTGGAACTTGAAGCTATATGTTGACGTTTTCGTCTTTGCCTTTAATAAAAATAGTGGAAATTGGGACAGACGGCGATGCATTATTGGACGCAATGAGCTAAGAAGAGTTTTCGAATTATTGCATGATGGAATAATTGTGTAAAATAAAGGGTCCATTTATCTACAGGTTGGTCCATGTGCTGGTGGAACCTTTCAATGGAAGCACAAGCAGAATTTTGAAAAAGATAAAGGCTAATAGTATAAGCCATGTCAGGTGAGGAGCGTGTCAGTCACATGATTTTCGCTTCTGCAACAATAAAGGTAGATTAAGGTAAGTAAGTAGGAGAATTCATTTTGCTTTTGTATGAAGTTAATTAAACTATGTAACCAAAAACAGAAGAAATCGCAGCGTTTCACGGTTTTATTGCTTTGCTACATAGAAATTTGCATGTAGGAACCATGAAATGGAAGAAAAACAGAGGGATTTTATAATAGGGAGGACACAGCGTTGGTGCGTGATGATATGACTTGCTATGACAAAGGTTATATATATAACCTACTTTAATTATAAAAGTTGATTTAAAAAATTTTATAAAAAAATTTTGATTAACTTTTTTATTTAAAATATTAACTGACATAGATATATCAAATTATTTAAGTATTTTTTTTTTTTTACATAAAGCATAAAGTTTACTAATATTTTTATATAATTTAATTTTACTGACATATCATTATTTTGTTAAAATTTTAGATAAAAAAATTAATAGTAAAATTTTTACACAAATTATAAAATTTTAAAAATTTTAAATTCATTTTTATTATTAAAAAATATTTGTCCATAAACTTTTACAGATAACCAATAATTAAAAAAGATATTACGAATTCTAACCTAAATAATATATGTCCATCTTGTTTCTTTAGATAGCTTTTCTGTGCACCCAACTTTGTTCAGCTATGGGCTTTCTTGGGCAAATGGTTCTCCTAACGCTGACAAAAGACAGAGAGGAGTAGCAGGTCGTAGTAGGTAATTGCTTTTGGAAATTTAGTAATGGAAGAGTTTTCAATGATTGTGCAAGGAATTGGAATGCTTAATTTAAAGGATCCTTGGTAAATGCAGAAACAATATGGTTAGTGTGTGATATTACACTACCAAACAAAATGATTTGTGTATATTGGATCGTTTTGATAGTATTTTTGGGATAACAAGTATATATAATCAAGAGAAAAATTTATGAAAATGTAAGAGGTAAACTACTCTTATTCCCCCCAAAATTCTAAATTATATGAACATTATTTTTATTAAAAAATGTTTTAAGAATTCTCTAAGAATTAAAAGATAACCACAATATCACAAAGATGACATTAAAAATTAAAAATTGCAATTTTAAACTTTTGTTTAAATATTGTTATTTTTTACTTAAAAATATATTTAATTTATTCTAAATTTTTACTGAAATTATGAAAAATAAGTTTATAAATAGATATTTAATGCACATTTTATTATTTAAAATTAAATATTAGTCATCATATTTTAATTTATTAATTTCAAAAAATTATTTTGTAAATATATTATTTTTATAATAATTATTTATTCTTTTATCAAATGATTATATAATTTTTTATTTTTTAAATAATTATTTTATATTGCATATATATAAAAATAATTTTTGTTATATTATTTATATTACAATAATTTTGGATGTTTCATTTCTCAAGTCTCGCAGACCATATAATATATAAAGATATGAAAGAAAGGAAAGTTATGAGAGAATAGAAAGTTATTTAATTTTTTATTTTTTTAATTACATTTAAACTTAATCTTTTTAAAATAAATTAATATACACCTCAATATATACCAAATTTACTAGTATAATAATAGATGTATGAGTAACTAACATTTTGTTGGAGAAGTAAATGTTGGACACTCATTGAGATACACACCTTAAAAAAAGAGTTAGAATTTTTTATGTACATATTTTTATAATATAAGTTCAAATCCTTTTTTAATATTAATTATTCGAGTTGAGTCTAATTGTATTAACAAAAATTTCAGCCTAATTAAAATTTAAAAATTACTAAAAAGCAAAATTAATTATATATCATATTTTATTATTTAATATAAGTTAAAGTAAATATAATATGATATTTACAGGCTATAAACTTAAAACATAAGAATTAATAAACTAGAAATGTATCATGTTTAACTCTTTATTCATAAAATCATTCATAATACATAATTAAATATAATTACTTGTATATATAATATATTTTTATGAAGTGAAATAAAGTAAAAAGATATTAATTTTTTTTGTTTATAAAGAAAATATTAATTTTAAATAAAAATTTTTATTTTATGTTATATATAAAATTTTTTGTTAAATAATTTTTTTAAGAAAATAATCAAGCTTCCATGTGGGACTTGAAAAAAAGATAAGTCCAACATGTTTTTAATGGAGTTTTTTATTTGACATTTTATTTTCAAATTTGTATTATATTTTTTATCGAATCGAGATAATTAGGTCAAATAAAGTTTTAAGTCTATGGTTAAGTCAATTAATGAGATATTTAAATAATTAACTCAGATTAAATTATTCAAAAAATATTTTTTGGAAGACAAAATTAAAAATTTTGATCTTGGTTCAATACATTTTAAAATAGAGAAAACATAGAATAAAGGAAATGCAAAATTGTGAAAATAATTTAATAATTTTTTGATTAAATCAAATTAACTTCTTTTAACCTTAAATTAATAACGTGCATCAAGAAAAACTCAAATCTCAAGAATTATAGAATGTATTGAGTCTCTTTTATTTGAAACCCCTCCGCTCTTTTTGGAAGTATGATAGACTTGATATTAACAGATAACAGTATAGTTGACAAGAGAGGGAAGTTTTCTAGAAATCTCGTCTCCCTAAATGAGCTCTTCTTAATTACCAGTCCACCATGAAGCATAACCCCGATTGGACGTTGGTTTGATTGTGTAATCCCATGTGAGGTACCGTCAAATTAAATTGATAATTTAATTAAATCAATGATTGTAATCTCTGAGTGCATGGAGGATGACCCACTTGGGACATATCCATCTGGATAGTACAGTGGAATATTTTTCTGCATTCTGCACCGACTTAGACCCTCACTATGGTCTCTCCACTTTCCACCAATGAACCCACATCAGGGAACATAACCCGTGCTTACAGTAATGCCTGTACCTATAGCAGACGCAAACATCCACGAAAAAGAACTTAAGAATTGAGATGAGACTTGAGAGATGGAAGGGTATGGGTGAGCTGAAGTTTTAGAGGTAAACACTAACTGAATTGATTGGATTCAACATTTGAAATCTTTTAAATTACACAAGGCAAGAACCCAAGTTTGGCGGAGTTGCATCACAGCCAAATTGTAATTCTTGAGACAAAATATGTTTATTAATTTTTTTTCAAGGCTTTATTGGATCTTCAGTAAGATTTTGTAGAGAGTAAATTAATAATTTAATTTTTAAAAGACATATATTCTTTTAATTTGACTTTTGAAATATAAAATATTTTAATTTAATATTTAAAAGATGATATATTTTAATTTAATTTTTTAAAAATAAAACATATTAATTTAATTTTTAAAACATTAATGGTTAATCCTTAATCAATTTTTTTTGGTTGTGAAAAGAAAATGTTAGTAAAAAAAAGATACTTTTAATTTTATCAGATAGAATGTTAATGATATATTAAAGAGATTAATAGAAGTTCAATTCAAAATTATTGCACAGGTCTAAACAACAAATAATCTTATCTAGTTGTAACTACTAAATTAACTTTTGGATACTAAAAAATTTCTCTAGAAGGAATGCCCACAAAGTGAGATTTTAAATGACTTCAAGTGGATTCAAACCTTGTCCATGAATAAAGCGAGATTTTTTTTTTTAAATCCTTGACCATTTGTGTCAATCCACATTGGCCTCAATCAATTTGATCATTTCATTAATATGATAAATAAAAAATTAATTAGTAATGATATTAATAAATGCCCGTTAAATGATAAATTAAATTTTATTCAATAATAAAAAATAAAATATGTCAAATTTACAAATTATACATAATCAAAATTAGGAATAATCTAACTACTTGACCCAACAAGTATTTGCAAATTGTACCCATTATATCTGAGTTTGTGTACTAAAGAAATGGGTATGGGTATAGGTCTAAGATTTTTTCTTCAGGTCGAGTCCTAAGATTATAATACTCTACCACATCCATAGTCAAAATGCATCATTTGCATTTTATATATGTAAATATCAAATCTAATATGTCTTTTTTCTTTTAACGATGAAAGAAGATTCAATTTAACATTTAGCAAACCAAGTTAGTGTTTATCTTCTTTTTATTTGGTTAAAAAAATTAGTGTTTATCACATGTCAATTAATTTTTTATATATCTTATTATTATTTGAAAGGCTAAATTAATTGAAAATTAAATTTTTAACAATTAAATTGAGACTTCTTTTTTTTTAACAATTAAATTAAAAAAATATACATATTTAAAGAACCATTTTTGAACTCGTAATTTTTACTTAGTATTCAATAATTGAGCTTATGGATTTTTAAAATGAATCATTATGTTTTTCAGCCCAATTAGAAAAAGGCCAAAAAGTTTGACAGAATAGGCCTCAAACCTAATAATTACAAAAGGAAAAGGATAGAATTGGATCTCAAAAGAATAAAGTCGAAACAGTTCGAACAATTTCTTTCCCACTTTCTGATACAACAGATCGACCGAGAGGAGGGAAAGGCAATTTCGTATGTACAAGGTTGGAAAACGGCTTATACCAGATCAAGTTTTAATGACCAATTCTGTTTGATGTCCATTGGTTTAAAGAGGGTTCATGAAGAAAAAGAGAAAATTATTGGATAAAACAAGAATTGCTAAATAACAAAAAGGCTTTCTTCTCTTTGCCTCTTTGTATTGGGTGATTTTCTTCTTGATATAAAAATTTCCTTGTTTTATGCTTGAGTATATAATATAGAGCCAAATTGATCTCAACTTCTATAAATCATCAAGAATATTTTGAAAACTAGATGGCTGGAAGAGTTTTTTTCATTTTAATTAAAACAAGAACGATTTATCCATGATTCTGAAAAAATTGTCAAGTTTCGTGATCCATCTGTAGTCTACTATATTTCAAAAAGGAAACTAGTGGTTTAAAGCTAAATTAATCATTAAAACCTGAAAAATGAGAACCTACTTTATTACGTAAGAAATTCTTCAAAAACTTATAATTATCTAATTCAATTCTCTTTTCTGGACATATTCAGGCTAACAGTAATTATGTCCGGATTTTGAACACTAAGATATGGAGGCACCTTTGACCTTTGCTTATGCTGTGTAAGCTCAACGAGGTTTAGCAAATGGCAGAAGCATGTTAATAGTTTGACGTAGGAATCTCTAACAGAAGCAACTGGAGTTAAATGAATCAACGGGAAACTCTGGAAATGCATGAAGCGGATGACATAGAAAGGTGGCAGCAAGCAAATCGTAGACATTAATACAAATAAAAGCCATCATTACACTTACCTTCTCACTTGAAAAATACAGAAACTATACATCATTTATGAAGTGTCAATTCATCTTTGAATATCTACAAAAGAAAGACATTATAACCAGAGATATCAGTGACACAAGTGGAATAAACTCAGACTGAAAAAGCAACTTGCCTCGTAACTTGCCTTTGAGGCTTGAGCTGTCTCTATCGAAACTCATTATCGACAAGTCCTGAAGCTAAAATTTGAAAGAATAAAAATATGATAGATCAAGGAAAGCATGAGACTAAACATTCAATAAGTTTTGCAGCAAATCCTGGAAGTCTTTTGCGTTTGAGTAGTGGAAATAGGAAGGCAACATTAGTGCAAATTGTTCAACGGTTGAGAGTACTTTCAGTGTCATACAAATTATACCCTGCATTTTGAGAAGCAACAGTAATATACTTTAATTTCTTCTAGGTAGACGAAGTTGGTATGTATCTATTATTTCCGCCATATTTTTCGTTACTTCCCTGTGTCTTTAAGATGCCGTGACTAGAAAATCAGATAGAGACAAAACAGAATCGATCCATTCTTGATTCAAACTGCTGTATCATATGGTCAAGTGAATCAGAAGCTGACCTATGCAATGACATTATGGAAACTAGAACTTGGAGTTCTTTCCTGAAGGTTTGCAGGTCTGCGAGGTCCCAAAAATCCAAATAAGATGACTGAAAAAATGTATATAGAATTATACATGACAAGCAAAGGTTTTAGAGTAAATTAAAATGCAGTTAAATTTATATTAAGATTTGATATCAAATTCTTAATGTAATTAAAGACATTTAAATAATTTTATTATTTTGAAATGGCATATTGTGTAAAATATTAATTTTATTGACAAAATTAAAAAAATTATATAATATTATATTAAATTTTAGGCGTTGTATAAATTTTTAAACTAGATAGATGACAAATGTAATTTCAACAAGCTCAAGCAAGGCTGGAGGTGTAATTTACTCAAGTTTTCATATAACATGTATCAAGAGGACATACCCATATCATATATAAATGAATATGAACATGAATGTATTCATTAAAATATACAGGAACAGAGGAAAAGATGCTAATACCTGCGTCGGTCATATCGGCAGCTCTCAGAGCGATCATCATGCATGTAGAACGAACTAGATTTAGGCACGGAAACTTCTTCCCTCTCAGCCGTCTCTTTCCCTTCACTAACAAGAACCATTTAGTTCTCCTCCTGTTACTTCTCTTTCAAACTCCTTAAGTTCATCTCTATCGGAAGCCCCGTCTTCTATGGTCATATATGATTCATACAATATTGAATTAATCATATAGAAGAGTGATTGCATACCTGATTGAGTCATTATTGTCAAATGAGTTAGGCTTGGATTTGACACACTAGTTAGAGAGGGATCTAACCCTATATATAACACAAATATGTAACAAAGCATCATAAATGATAATCACTTACTATGGACTTCGTTTTAATATATCTTAGCAGAGCACCGATCAATCCATTTTATTTAGAAATAGCAAAATAAATCTCCACAAAACATATTATTTTAACATCTACAACAAGACTATTCGATCCACTATCGTCATTGGTAGCAATCCTCCGATTCCCTTCTCTGTGAGGACCCCTGCAATGCTGCAACCCCTTCGACATCGCTCTCCAACTCTACCTTCGCTCATTTCCTTCCTTCCGAGTCCGCCAGTGGTTGCAGAGTTTCGATCAGATCACTCTGAGCCAAGGCACAATAGAATCGTAAATTCTATCAAAACACGAGAATTCTTGAAGCTCTGACATTGTTAGGGCTCTGCTTATATTTGCAAAGGAAATAGAGTATCTTGGCGCCCCAAAAATGGTTTAAGTTGTAATACTCCTTTTAATATTTTTTAAATTCTTTTTCATGTTTCATGTTAGCCTTTACTTAAAAGTACATTTTATCCTTAAATTATGGTTTCCTGAATTTTAAAATATAATATTTTATTTTTGTTAACTTTAGTATCCATTAATTGATAAACAAAATTAACTCTAAAGGTTTTAAATCTTGATTTATGTTATCCCTTTTTATAAATAAATGAATTGCGTTTTCTATATATAATTAATTTTTTTAAATACCATTATGCTATTTGTTAATGTGGGTAAATAAGTAATATGAAAAAAGTGAAAAAAAAGTAAAAAACAATTCAAACTTGCTCGCAAAGAATGGTAGGGGAATAATAATGAATAAGTAAAGAATTGGGTAATTTTTAAAAATAATGAGGGTTAGAGAACGTAAATATTACAATAAGAGAGATGTACAGTTTTTTACTGTAACAAAAATAAAAAAAATAAAGAATCTATATTGATATATATATTTATCTTAAATAAATTAAAAGTCAATTTTTTATTTTATTTTCTCTTTCTGATTACAAGAAACTTCACCTCCCTTCTAATTCTCTATGACACCAAATTGCATAATAACAAAATTCTCCAATCAATTATGGGATATCTTAATTATATCTATCATTAATCTCTCACTAAAGAACAAAAGCTTATCAAGAAAATGGGTCAATGTTCAAAGACCAATTACCGAGGGACTTTAGTGACCAAGAAAATAGCCAAGAGCGCTTTTCTCACTGAACACCATTTTTCTTGCAGTTTTAAGACACAAAATTAGGTAATTCATTCACGGTCTTCTACCGAATAAACTTTGTTAGAGTTTGTATGTGAGCAAGAATATGGAGAAAAATGTAAGAGGAAAGTGAAGTTTTTATTTTGATGTTTTCTTTAATTTAGAATGATATTTCACTTTTCTTTCTATAATATGTTTGGATGAAGAGAGGGATGAGAAAGAAACAAAAATTAAGGATTTTTTTATTTTTTAGAATTATTTTATAAAATTAATTTTGAGAATTTATATTAATATTATTTTCATGTATTTATATATATGATATTAATAAAAATACTTATTTTTTACATTTTTTGAAAAATTAAAATTTAAAATATCTATTAATTATTTTGTGTTTTCTATTTTTAAAATACATATTCTATTTTATATTTTTTTTATTAAAAGCAGTTATTTAAGCAGATTTTTTTTTTTCTGCTTTTAAAAATCAAATACGGTTTTTAGCAACTGCAATCAAACAAGCCGAATATATCCCCTCTATTAACTCTTGTTTTGGTTTTTTAATTTAAGCACTTTTTTAAGCTACGCAAATTGAGACTATATTGTATAAAATTGAAAGCTAAGAGGTCTTTTGTCAAAATTTTAAAGTTGAGCAGTACATTGCACAACTCTAATAAAATTTGTTAGCAAAAATATTTATGAAGGAGATATGTATACAAAATTAAAAGATTAAGGAATCATTTATCAATTTTAAAGTTGAGGGAAACAAATTACACAACCCTCTAAATTGAATGGAATTGTTTACATTTTAGTCTAATATTTTTTTAACTTTTGTATGAATTACTATTTTTTCAAACTGTTTTAAGGGTGTATTAGTCCAAACAATTAAAGGGAGAAACTGTCTCCTTTTATTAACTAATCCAAACGGATTAGTTAGGGTTCTGATTGTAGCAGATTTTTAGCCTATTTTGAATATATAATTTCAATAAACATTTATTTAATCAAAGTGAATTATTAAATAAGTTTACAATCTAAAAGAATTGTATATTTAGGTAGAGCCTTCAATAAGTATTTATGCTACAAAGAACAATATGGTTCATAACATAGTAAATATTATATGCAACTAAATTGTTTGATTTTGCATACTTTTTTAATAAGTTAAGATTAATTTTAAATTCAAAAAAATAATTAAATTTTATATTGTAATTTTTTAAAATGAATGTCCAATATATTGTATAAATGAATGATTTTTCTTATATCTAAATAAACTTATTCTCATATATTTCGTTACGATTGAAATGCAGTTTTTTTAATTCTTGAGAAAATCATTTAATGTTAATCAATCTATTTGTCTAGTGTCTCTAAATAGTAAGGAATTGGGATCCTCATTGAGTTATGACTAATATTTATATAGTCGTTCGTTTTCATTAGTCTATTAATATCTTGGCCTATTATTGATGTGGCGTTGTCAAAACTCTTGCCTTAAAAAAATTGGTTAACCATTGTCCTGTTCAAGAAATTGAAACATATTATTGCACTCGCTCCATATAGAAAGCTTTCTATAATGTTCTTGATACCTTTAAGCGCAGTCCTCGTCACTTGTTACGTACTTTACACAATAAACAAAAGCATTCACAGGTATGGAAATTCCTTTTGTTGCAAGCTTGCACGACAAACACATTCTTTTATCCTTGCGTTCCCTCCCGTCGCATCACAACATTGTGTCTTGATTAACAGAGTTGTACCATGCGTTCTTTATGTTAGATTCCAAACTAAATTTTGTTGGTCAATTCTCTGCACCTCTTACTTGTCCCATCAGGCTCTTTGCAAATTTCCCAACACTTGAGTCGCTTTGATTGCCTATTTTGTAAAAGTTAGAGGGGAATCACTATGGAGAGGAAAAATTTGTTACGTTCAATCTTTCGTTGGCTAATCCCCTGATTTTTTGTTTTTTAATTTTATATCTTAAAAGTCTTTAAAAAAAGAGAGAAAAGACATAAAGAAACCTAATTTTTCAAAGATTAAATTTTTTCATATAATTCTCCTGAAGATAAATACATAAACTTATTAAATTATAAGTTATGTATAAATAATTTTATTTAACTATAAAAATTAATTTAAAATTTATAAAATTTTATTTTATTCAAAACTCTAACAAAAAATAAACACTTCAAATTAGTTTATAAAAATTGGAGAGGTTGAGCTCCAAAGAGCTGGACCTCTTCCCCTCACCAAATTGTTAAAAAAATTTAAAAATTAAAAAAAGAAAAGAAAAGCTGATCAAGTCACAAGGCAATGTCTAACGGGTTTGAGTTTGGGAAGCTGGAGTTTCTCATAGATTTGTCCTTTTCTATATAAGACTTAGAGTATAAAGAAAATATTTTCTACATAATATCTAAAATTTTATACATTTAGTTATGATTTAATTTTAGTGATGAATTTTTATTCTATTAATTTTTTTAATGAAAAAGTTAATGAATGAATTTTTTGTACAAATTATAAAATTTAAAAAAATTTATATCAACTCTTATAATTAAAGATTATTTGCAATGTCTTTAAAAAAATTTTTTTTAAAAATTTACAGTTTAATATTTTGTAAGTACCTAATTTTTGTTATTGTATAAACACCAACATACAGTAATAGCATGTACCAAAATAATTGGGAGGGGTTCTTACTATGGTTTTGCCTAGCTTTTAAAAAGTCTTACTTTAATCATGTCGGTCCTAATTGTCTTTGGGATCCCAAACTATATCATTTTCCGATTGGGTACAATAAGGATAACAGCGTCAAAATAGGTTGCCTCTGTCGTGGGCCAACAATAAGTGGATTGAGATGGTTGGCGGACTTGAACATTAAGTATAAATTTATCTATTTTGGCCTGTGACTATCTTTCAGTATTTTTAAAATTATTTTTAATATAAATAAAAATAATATTTCTAATTTTATTTTTTAAATTTATTTAACAAATAAAAGTCAATTAAATTTATTATAATAAAAATAATATTTTTAAATTAATATTATCTTCACTTTAGGTTATTTTTTATTAAATAAATATTTTATTCATATTGTAAAAATAAAATAATATTGTAACATATAAAATTATTATACATTTATATGTTTATACTTATTTTAAATTAATTTATATTAATTTAAAATTTTTTTAAAATAAACTAATTTTTTAATATTATCTATTTAATAGATTAAACAAGCTAACCCATAGATAATAATTCATTTTCACAGTATTAAATAAGAATAAGAACAAGTAATCTTTATTTTGTGCAATTTGTACAAAAAACCTTTTCTATTAATTTTTCTAATTTTATAATTTTTAAAATTTAAAATATCTCTAAATCATGTTAAATTTAGAACTAATCCTATAAATGTTAAAATAAAGTCCTTTTAATAAATATATATTTTGAGATTTAAATTTATATTTTTTTTATGGAAGTGAAACTATTACTATCTCAATTAATATCTTATTAGTTATTAATTTTTTAATTTGTACCAAAAAAAATCTATTAACTCTTTCCCTCTCATTCTCCAGTCAAAGTGGCTTAATATTCTTTTTGAGGCTGGGATAAATCATTTCCATAAAATTGAGTTATTATTGTTTTCGTTTAACAAAATATAGAGAAATACCCAATACATACCACAGTGATGTAAAAATCAATTGGACATATTATTTGGGTAAATATGATGAGCCTATTTTAATTCTTAAATCAATTGGTGTAAAAAGAAAGTCACATCAACCTTTTCACCGGCTCATACAATTTATAAGAGATTGGCATTTTCATTCCTTATCTTTTCCAACAGTGATAGTGATACTCCCACTAAACGACAGACAACAGTCTCTTTGTGTTTCTCTTCTTCGTGCCTGGAAGACAATGACCCATTCAATTCCAAAATTTTAGAATTTATTTTAGAATTTGTTAGAACAAAAAAAGTAAAAGACTAGACGGACTGAGGTTTCTTTATATTTTTACTATTATTTTTCAGTAAAAATTATTTATATATATATATATATAGAGAGAGAGAGAGAGAGAGAGAGAACAAGAGTGTGCACACAACAGGAAACATATAGAAAAAAGTACAGCAGGAAGTTTGAAATTTCTGTTTTGGATGTAAAATTCAAAATACGCACATAAATAAATTTCAAGATAAATAAAAGAAAAGGAAGTTTTAATTTACATTCATTTAAGAATGAATCAATACTAAATATTTTTTTTTAGTATGCATGCTATTTTAATTTAATTATAAAGTATTTGTATGTACAAATTCAACATTTTAAAGTACGTCTGAAACAAATACATTAATTTTTAATTAAAAAATATACAAATCAAGATTTGTTATAAAATATCCCGGCTCTAAAAGTTAAAATGAAAAATATAAAAATAACGGTAGTTCCAATTGTTAAAGAAAAAATTTAGGTGTTCTTTTTTTGTTTTTATAATAACCTTTTTTGACAAAAATAGGACAAATATCTTTGTTTACAATTCAGAACTATATAAATAAATCTTATAATTTTTTCATTAAAAAAATACGGTAAAGTTAATTAATTTACGAGACAGCGTGAGGGAGAGACGCCATGTAAGACCAGAGGTCGGACCGTCCTTTCAAATTCGACAATAGACCATAAAGATAAACAACACCATCAAAATAGGCATGCCATACTCAAACAGACACTGCACGCCTTCTGTCCGATAACACCGTAAGATAATCTTAATCCTCTTCATTTTTCTCTCTCTTCCTTCTCTCTTTTTCCATTTTTCATGGATTTATTCTTTTTTTTCTTTTCGAAGTAAACTTGGTAAACCCCTCTGAACTTTACTAGCCGTAATTACGAATTCAGAAAGATCTGTGTGTGAGCAGTGGTGGGATCTCTTGGTCATCAGCTTCTATTTAGGAAAAGGCTGCACAAGTTGAAGTATTTCTCCGTCTGCTGCAAAATTCAGGTCGGTTCCTTTTTCTGCTATTATAGCCCATAGGCCACTTTTCTCTTCTACTTCCTTTAGGGCTTAAAGCAAGTGATAATTAAGTTCAGAAGATCGCTTGCAATTTTTGTTCTTCTTAGGCGAGTGTTTAGTTTTCAGATCTGGTATGTTTGATTCCTTCGATTTGTGTGTTGTTTGCTGAAGTTGTTGGGACAATTGCTGGCTAAGAAAAGGATAGCGAGTTTTTCTTCAAAATTTTGGATGCATTTTTCGGAAATCAACTTAATTGCAGTCCGTATTGAGCTCGTTGCGGATATATTGGTTTGTTCAAACATAGCTCGTTTTCTCTAATTATTCGAGCAATCTAGGTGGGGGGAGGGGTGGTTTGATAATTAATCATAGGTGAATTGTTCTAGTCGTAACATTACTTTTGTAAGAGGATTTGCGTTTAATATTATATACCATATTGCTCATTTTATCTGATTAGAAGTGGAGATGGCAAACCGACTAAAGGAAGATGAGAAGAATGAACGAATAATTCGGGGTCTTCTGAAACTTCAACCAAATCGCAGATGTATTAATTGTGGCAGCCTGGTATGTTGGTTCTTATCTGGATTTAGGAGTAAAAAGTCATTAATGTGATTTTCACTTTTTGCCTCTTATTCTAAATTGATGGAATTATATGTGAGATTGATCCATAACTCATTGGTATTAGATTCATTTAGACTTAATTAAGTCAAGTAACTTTGAATGGATTGTTGCTAATTAAAAGCAAAGTGATTGGACAGAATTAATTCATTGCAGCAAAGAAGTCATCAAAATTAATGGCATGCAGTTTCATCTTCTGTAATATTTGAAATTGAATATGCTTGAACTGCCAGCATAGTATGACTTCATCTGTTTATAGCACGTGAACCTATGGAATCTTTCATTGAAGTGTCAATAGGTGAAAATTAATAATACAGACTCAGTTTTTGGCCTTGTTTTAAGAGAGGCTGTAATCAACTAATGATTTCTGTTCATAGGAGTTTTATTATCTATTTGGAATTCCCCCTCTATTAAGCATTGATTAATGATAAGCATTGCCATTGATGATTGATGCTAATTTTAAGAATTAGAATATTGTTGCATCCAGCATTTCTATCTGATAGCATATGTTCCCTCACTGTCATGTTGCGTATGATGATAATAATTTTATTCAGGAACCCCTTTTTTATCCCAAAGAAAGGGAACCTATGTCAACTAAAATAGGTGCTTCAGTGCTTCTTCTGAATTAAATTTTCATTAATAAAGACAATGGACAAGAGATTAGCCCTTCTGAGTTTTTTGAAGCCTATATATATATAACTTTTGAAGAAGCTAAAAATTCTAGAATAAAAGAAATGATCGAGGAAAAGCTATTCGAGCTTTTTTAAGAAGCTGGAATTTCATCTTTTTTGAAGGGTCTTTGTTTATCAGTTAAACCACGAGCAATTTTGAGCTATTTCTTTTTATCTAAAAAGAATTTGAGCTATTTCTAGAAGACTAGAAAAAATCCTTTAAATGGAAATTGGGTAGACTTATATTTGAGTTTTATATGGAGATTTATTGTGTTTCGATTAATTTCTTAAAATAGCATATTGGATCCAAACCAAGCTGTATATAGCTTAAAGTATTGACAATAAGCTGTGAAGAATAGTTGATTGAGCCATTCCAAATTTTCTTAATCAGTCCTTTGAAGTGTGCCTAAACCCCCTGTCCCCCCCAAAAAAAAAGAAAAAAAAGAAAAATGCAAATTGGCGTCATTCAGATAGTAAAGATTTGCAAATTAGGCTTTATTAGGAATGAAACTATGATTAACTATAATACTGTATGTTTATGAATTTCAAGGATAGATAAAGCATTTTGGTCCCATAAACAAAAAATATTTCTAATGGCAATTTTGGTGGCTTAAAGGATATGTATTTCAAAACATTAGATTTTAGACCAATAAGGTTTCCCAGGAAGATTTAAATCCCATGGAAATAAAAGGAACCTTAAATGAAGAGATGATATTAGTCTAAACAATAATTTTTTTTTTTTTGGGGTATATATAGAACCATTTTGAAGACCTTTTATTAAGTTTTTGTTAACTACTAATCATCTCCTTTGAATGTTTTTGTTGTACTCTTCCTAACCTAGTGAGGAATGATTGCATTTGATATTGTAGCACATCTGTTACATTAATACTTTTATTTTCGCTATGTCCTGCCAAGCAGGGACCACAATATGTGTGCACTAATTTCTGGACATTTGTTTGCACAAACTGTAGTGGAATTCAGTAAGTTCTTTCATCCTTTTAGCTTTCTGATTTTCAGTTGTACTTGTTTTTATAGTGCATGGAGGCCTGCTACACTGTCCTGTAGTGCTCATTTAAATTGAGTTCAATATTGCCAATGCCTTTGGGCAACATGCTTTCCATGCTTGTACTACATGAATTAATATTTTTTGTAATTATTTGAAATGGGGCCCATTTGGGATTGCTGTGAATTTTGCTTATTTTAATATATATATATATATATATATATATGTTAGAACCTAATAACCACAGCCAAACTTATGTGAAAATAATTCTGGATAATAATTATTCTTCTTCTAGATTGATAATACACCCTAAAAGAAGAAGTTTATACTGGCAAAACAGAATTCACACTTCCTCACAGTAGCTAATAGACAGAAACAGAAAAGATAGAAAATGATACTAGCTTTCAAGAGGCTAGTGCTCTCCCACAACAAGTCCCTGAATATTTTCCTTGCCCTCTCTGGTGACTCCTAGCAGCACTTAATTCTCCTCTGGAGTGGTCCCCCCTTTCTCACACGGCCCACCCTGCACTGCAGAGTTAGTTAGAATCTTTTCTTTGTCCTCCTTTTTGTTTCTTCTAGAATATACCTTAAGGTTAGGTACCTCTGCCACTCCCTCCTCCTTATTCCTCCTTTTATATTACTTCTTTTAGCCTGTTGTATCAATACCTTCCCCTATGAGTTTCACCTTGTCCTCAAGGTGGAAGCTTGGAAATTGGTTTAGTATGTTGTCATAAGATTCCCAGGTGCTGTCATGTAATGGAAGATACTTCCACTTAACCAGAACTTCCCACTGTCCATCTGTGCATTTCCGGATCTGCTGTATCTCTTCCGGTTCTGTAAGTAATTCCAGTTCATCTGTCAACCCAGGAGGCAGAGTTGAAGCTTGAGTAGTTGGTTCTAAGGTTCATTTCAGCTGGGATACATGAAAAACAGAGTGTATACGGCAGTA